>OY856409.1:1960674858-1962039858 GCA_963693085.1 Alisma plantago-aquatica | reverse complement strand
ATATATATATATATATATATATATATATATATATATATATATATATATATATATATATATATATATATATATATATATATATGCAATTTACACGTGTCTCCCTAAAAGCGGTTTTGATGGTGGATGTTTAGCATGATTATGGCCTAAATGCTATATATGTGTGTGGTTGGATGGTTTGGTTCTAGTTTATCTTGGTCTATGTGTCAAACCTCTACCTCTCTCTTCCCAATGTAAAGTTAATGCATTCCTACCTTTGCTCCCCTTGAATGTAACTCGAGGTTTCTCTTATTCAATGTAATAAAGTAGCAATAGGATAGTTTCTTTTCATGCAATGACATTCAAGATGTTCATCTCCAGTTGAGATGACTAGTTCGTGAGACGAGCTGACCGTCTAGAGAATCCAGGAGGATAGAATGTTGGAACCAGATGACCGACCGATGGATCCAATCGACTGTTAGGAAGGATTCCAAACATCGGTTGGATAAGAGGTAAGATGGCTTCCCCTGGAGGCCCAACCGACTATTGGAAGGAGTCCAAACATCGATTGGATAGGAGGACCAACTGACCGGCCAAGAGGCGAGATGATTGGTTCAAAGGTTGAACCGATCTACCTAGATTGACAAGCACAAATCTTCATCAACCGCACATTCATACATGTGATGTGATGATTGACCTAAGTGGTAGCAATTCCTTGTGGCTCCAAATAATTACAAGTACACATGGTCATAACCATCACATTTTGTTTATATTGCATGTTTAGGTTGTGGGATATAGCATGTATATGATCCACACTATATATGTGGTGATTGGATACAATATATGTAAATATATATATGATATATATAAAACCCCTCAATCAAATATATTAAGTCTAAGATGCTTTCCAATAGCAATACACATGAAAAACTTGATCGACCAAGCATAGATATGCACAAAGCATGGTGTGCCACTATATTGTGGATGTGTGATGGTTGGTATGTAGATTTGCACAAAGAATGGTGTGTATCTATCGTATTGAATATTGGGTCAGGCTTAACTGGTGACTAGGAGATCCCAAGCCCAGAGGCATGCAGATGTTCATGGCAGAGAGTTTTGCATATCATCTATCCAAGAGTTGCATATGATGAAATTGGCATGATTTCCTACCTTAATGGTTGATTATGGATGTTGGTGTAGGCCCAATAATAATTCAATCATTTTGGATCTTGGCTCATTAGAAAATTGTTCATTGTAATTTTCCAAATTGATACTTGAGGGTTATCAATTTGAACAAAATAATGGGAATGATAATTAATTAAAGACCTAATTGTTATCTCCCAAATTTTAATCAAATCAAATCAAATCAAATCAAATCAAAATTTGAGTTTTGACAAAATTGCAAATTCTTTTGTAGAATCAAATGGCAACAACAAACAATCACTTTTCATTGTGATTGGTCCTTGAGAAGGACAAACATATTGGGAACAACTTCCACGACTGATTCAAGATCCTGAGAATTGTTCTCACATAGGAGCACAAGCTCTATGTCCTGGAAACACCAGAACTAGAGGAAGCGGCTCAAAATGATCCAAAGGCTGACAAGGATGCTTACAAGAAGCATAATGAAGACGCCATGGATGTCAAGTGTCTAATGTTATGCTCCATGAACCATGAGTTTCAAAGGCAATATGAGAACATGGGGGTGATTGAGATGGTCACACATCTCAAGAACATGTACCAATATTAGGCAAGACAAAAGATATATGATATCTCCAAGGCGTTGTTCAAGTGCATCATGGAAAAAGGAGATCCAATAGGTCCTCATGTACTCAAGCTCATTGGGTATGTGGAGAACCTATCTAGATTGGGATTCCCCTTGGGCCAAGAGTCGGCCACTGACGTGATTTTGTAGTCCCTGCCAGAGTAATGTAGTCAGTTTGTCATGAACTACAACATGAACGACTTCGACAAGCCATTGACAGAGTTGTTGGGCATGTTGAGGACAACTGAGACACAAATGAAGAAAGGCAAGCCCAAGTCTGTGATGATGATTACCAAGACAAAGGGGAAGTCGAAAGGAAAAGGCAAATCTAAGAAGAGTTCTAAAGCTAGCCAGAAGCCCAAGTCTTCAGATCTCAAGGCAAAATGTGGAGTAAAGAAACAAAGAGGTGATTGTCACCATTGTCACTATCCTATACATTGGAAGAGAAATTTCCCATTCTGGTTAGAGGAACTAAAGAAGAAGAAGGATGGCACTAAGGCCTCCACCTTAGGTATATACAACATAAGATAAATTTGATTAATCTTAATTTTGGTATGTGATACCAAATAGAGATCTAACATACTGATGTGCATTAACTGATAAGAAGTAAAGGTCTTCATGGAAGGACAAAGATGGACATGATGGAGCAAGTGTTGCAGAAGCTATAGTCTACATTTAAATTTTTCTTAGCCCAACGGGTATGTAATAGAGTTATTAAACTGCTATTTCATTATGCCATTAGAATAGAAACATTTTCTTTATGCATTTTGTATGGACAAGGATGATTATCAATAAAGAATGATTAGTGCTTCTATATCAAAAGATATGATCTTGCATGGAATTGGCCCTAAAACATCTTGCGATTTTTATGCAAAATGATCCAAAGATTAATGTTTATACCAAATGATTATAATTGATAACTCAAGACTATCATTAGAATTATTCATCTTGTACGAATATGAGAGGTCCATGCCTAGAACACATATTGATGTTGATCTAGATTCCCTTGGTTATTGAACCTAAGGAAACATGAAAGTCTTATTCATGCACAGTATGACATAATGTCATTCACTAAACGTAGTGGGAGGATAAATCTTTCATTAGAACTCATGCATATGATGCATAAAGATCCTATGAATGAATGTTATGGTTTATTGCTTATACTTTGTTTCATTTACTGGTAATATGATGATATGTACTTAGTAAAGAAGAAACATAAATCTCTTGAAGTGTTCAAGGAGATTGAAATGAAGTGTGACATTGATGAAAGTATTCAGATACTTTGATATGATCAAATGTTGAGAACCTTATGGAAAAGACTATGATAATGTATCACAAGTCAAATCCACCTAAGCATCATGATGTGTCAGAATGAAGGAATTGTATCATGATGAGTCATGATATAATTATCAATTAATCTAATCTTCATATATGCTCACAAATATATACCTATTACTAAATCATGTACCAAATGAATGGTTTATAAAGACATTATATATGATATGAATTGGGAATGTCCCAATATGTCTAGAGGATTGAAACCTACATTGAGAAAGTTGTTTCTTGAAGAAGGTTCATTCACAAACCATAATTGTTGAAGATTACTATTAATTACAATCCAATAACAAAAGTGTTTTGTTGATAGGATAACTGAGTTCCTAAACAATCAGTGGGAGTAAAAGTAGAACTCAAAATGTTTGAGGTCAACAAAAGGTACAATGAGAACTAAGAGAATCAAAAGTTGTTGTGGAATCTCAAGTTCATCATGTGACACAAAACAAAATAGTTCTAGTAGAACACATATGATATTAAAGGATTGTGAATCCAACAATTTAAATGGATTGTTCATATAGGATGAGCCAACTAATCAGCTAGAAGCTATTCAATACCATAACTTGAGTAACGGCTCAAGGTCATGATGGGATCCATGTCAGCTAACAAGGTAATACCTTGATAGCACTTCCTAAAGGGGTAATACCCAAAGGGTGCAATAGGGTCTTGTGGAAAATACCTACATGGATAACATAAAGGGAGAGATTGGTTGAACAAGCTTTCAAATTAGTTCAAGTTGTTGAACATGATAAAAATTTCCTTTACCAATTGTCATGCTTGTTGTTGTAGTTAAATAGACTAAGAGATTTGGCATATGAAGATAAAATTGGATTCCTTAATGGAATACATCAATGGATGTGCACGTGACACAACCTAAAAGATTTTATAACTTCAATAATGCAAATAAAGTTTTTGAACTACAAAATTCAATTCGGTATTGAAACAAGCATCTCAGAAATGAGATCTTTTATTTTGCTAAGATAGTCAAAGAGTTTTACTTGAGTCAAGACATAAGATGAAATCTATGATTACAAAAGATTTCATAGGAGCATATATGAATATTCCACATGTGATAAAAAATGGCATCTCAATATTGTGAATATTGAGAACTGGCATGAAAAACTCCTTCAGCAATGAAGGACATGGTGAAACGTCTTATGAGATAAGGATCAAGACCTCTGAAATAGTCTTGAATGTTTTACAATGGAAGTTTGAGCACATACATTAGCAATGTGTTGAAAGAGTTCAACATGGATGGATTCAATGAGAGAGAAATCAGATTAGTCTCTCATGAACCCAATAGTCCTATTCTTGTTAAGAATGGGAATATCATGAATAAGATTCCATGGTTCAGCCCAACAGTGAATCTATCATGAGTGCAACAAATGTGGTTATCCCATATAATCTTGTATGTATTGGACATGACAAGATGATATAAATTCCAATAAGGTTTATTGGAAAGTCATTCAAGATATCCATTAGTACTTGAGAAGTGACTAAGGATAGATTGCTAGTCAACAAGGAAAACAATAAGAGGAAGAGTTGGATGTAAAGAGTTACATTGATGCACACTTCCATAATGAAAAAAGATGATCGTAAATTAAAATATGTTTTGATTTTAAAATAGAAAAGGATGTTGTTAGTTGGAATGATTTCAAAATAACAACCATTAATTCTATTTTACAATAGAAGCTGAGTATACTTATGTTATGAACATAGAGTGATACTATATGGATCTAAAGGTTCATATGATTAACTCATAAATGTTCCAACCATTGATGACTCAGTAGAAATATTGTGACAACAATGGAGCTAATTGTTTGGCAAGGAACATCAGATACCATATTACAATAGTTTCATCTCATACGAGAAATCGTACAACAAAGAGGTTAGGAACATGAACTATTCTGACTATAAGCAAAGTGTTGCTAACCTGCAAAATCAACACTAGCGCAACAAAAGCATGTTGGACATGTTTAGGTCACTGAGGATTAGGTCCAGTTGTGATTGGCTCTAAGTGCAAGTGGGAGTCTATTAGAAAGGTATGCCTGTAGAGCCAATCATATGATGATTGACGTGACATAATTACCTAAAAGGAGTTGATTAATAAAAATAACATATATAAATGCAAGCTTCCAATTCATCTATTTCACTCAGTTATGAGATAACGAGGATACACAATGAATGTTTAGAGAATTATATTAGTCAATGACATATGTTGTCAAGTTACTATCCTTATGGATGAGATCATATGGATTTTAAGAGTACATATACATATTCTCATTATGTCCCTAATCAGTTGTTATTGTGGAAGGTTGATAGACAACAATAACACATAAGATCAAAGTGTGAGTTGGTTGATGACTAAATCTCATTAGTCATGTTATGGAAATATCAAACCAAGCACATAGATACATGTTAGGGAATAGTGTATCAGAAAGACCCACCTTAAGAGTGACACATGGTTTTTTGGTCACAAGCATCTCTCATAGTGAAGGTGGTGATTGTGATTTATAGACCCAAAATCACTACACTCATCACATGTCATTGGGTATGATTTAACATCATTAAACACAATCCTAAAACATGGGTTGTTATAACAGTTATGATTGAGTGACTTTGACACAGGGGGATAGACTATAAGTGATAGATATGGGATTTGTCCCTCCTACTAGAGCATGATATCCTGGCCACTTGATAAGTGAGACTGAGAAACACATGCACGTGCACATGTGAATCAATATATGATATTGATTTCACATTATCTCAAAAATACTTCTCTTGGTTCAAGAAACATGGATTGAAAGTTGAGAGGATGACCAACCATGACTCAAGTTCATCTTGGATACAATGACAAAGGAATTATACAATCGCTGCAACTCCTTACACATATTGTAGGTTGAAGTTGTTGTGCAACTTTCCATTCACTTGGGTAGCACTGATGTGCGACTAGGTACCAATCTTTTCTTTTTATGTCATAAGATAGTTATGGACATTCACTGCCAACATGATATGGGGCATATAGGGTCACACACATAGAAACTCACTAGAAGAGGAGTTTGATCTTGAACGACAATTGGATTGATTACTAAAGTGTTTAAGTATTCAATTCATGCAACTGATTGCTTGATTGGCTGACTAGGTCTTCCAAACGACCATCTCACTGGGTGAGACAACTATTTGGGCAGCCAAACAAGCAGCTCATTTATTGAGATGGCCATTTGGTTGGTCAAGAAAATCAAAGATCGATTTGTCTTTCTTCTGTCCTTGAACTGACTGGTTCAATATGATTGAACCGGTCTGCTCAGCTCAACTCACCAGATGGCCATCTGGGTGAGTGAGATGAGCATCTCGCTTGGGTGAGATGGCCCGTTTGGGGCCAAACAAAGGTTCAAGATGTTTCTCAAATAGTTTAGATTGCATATATATGTGGAAAGCAAGTAAAATTAATATGTATATTTATTGGAATCAAAATTGTCGAATTTGTGTGTGATAGGGAAACTGCCAAATGGCCATTTGGCAGTGCGAGATGATCGTGTCACACACCAGATGACGATTTGGGTGTGCAAAATGGCCTTTTTGGCCATTTTAGGTTGTGAAAGTTTAAGTTCTTATGGTCCTTTCCACTCCCACGCAATCCCATACATACTGGGAAGCCTGGCCCTAACCTCACCTATAAAAGGAGGGGTACTGGGGGCTTCCTAAGACACAACACAGCCAACTTAGAATCAGTTCCTCTGACAACTGTTGTCCTCTCTAGTTTTGGTAACCAAGAGAGCCCATGCAAGTCCTACCCGACAAGGAGGGATAGCCAAAGGGATAGAACAACTGATAGTTTTTGTTGTGGGAGGGTCGTTTGGTGACTAGTACACCAATAGAAGGGACAACCCCTTTTGGTGCATTCTTGTGGAATGATAAGAGTTCTAACTGGTCCATGTGGACTAATATAGAGGCATGAGTCCTTAGGATACTACTCGTAGTGAAAAGTCAACATGTAGTCCCTCGAGAGACCACTAGAGTCACTGTACAGGTGCACAGCCAGCTGTTTGTGGTGAAGACCAGGAGCTGCGCAACCACCGTCCAAGAGCAACTTATCAACAATTGCAAAGAAGCGAGTTTTGTTGCTGGACTTGCTCTAGGACTAGGTATAACTCCCTAAAACCATAACCTTCCAATTTCATATTAGTTGACACAATCTTGTTATTATGGGAATACAAATAGATAAAAAAATTCCACTTCTATATTTGTGTCCGTATTTTCCAACATTTAGGTCAATTCTTTTGACTTGATTTGGGCACTTGATCACCTATAATTTTATTTGGGCCTCACTCTTTGAGAAACAAAACATTACTTATGCAAAATTTTCGGAGTTCAAGCACTTATATACAAAATTCAAATCATTTCACACCCAAACAAGAGTTGATATATAGTAGGAAATATTCATTAGACTATGTAAACGTTAAGAAATCATAATCTTCATGTTATTATACAAAGTAATACCAACAAAGAATGTCTTTTAGCATTATAAGAGTTTTTAAAGAAAGATTAAAGTCATGCATGTAGAAAGTAGGCAAGAAATGCATTGAAGTTTATACCATTCCCCTTGGTAAAGAAGAACCGAACCTATGAAAGGGAAAGCTTTGAAATTAGCAACAAGGCATCAAGCTTAGACCATTGAAAAGCCAAAAGTGTCTCCTACCTCCAAAAATAAGTCAAAACTGGAGCAAGGAAGGAAGAAAGGAGAGTTCTTACACTCTATGTGTAGGTTTCCAGCTAGAAACACCATGGAACTCAATTGTAGGATAAACGAAGGTGAATTACAAGAAGAAAAATGGTTGAGAGGTAAGGATATTACACAAATGCAGAAAGGAACAAGATTAACGACCTTAGATCAGTCTAAGGAGAACCCAAACTTGAACATGCATCCACGATAAATCCACAATCACTGACCCCGATTGGTTCTTGTCTGCCTCTAGATCACAACACCAAGATCACAAGATATGGGAAGAGAGATAGAGAGAAAAGAAGAGAAGTTTATTTATAGGTAAGTGGAAGTTGGTGTAGATTAGTCCTTTATCTAGTAGACCTCCTATCAACCCTTGGATTTCATCGGATGCATGAGCAAGATGTGGATCGTAGACCAAAACTCATCGCTCCAAACTCATCGATCAAAGCATAGCCAGTCATGCCTTGCCAAAAACCTCATTTGCGACACCCAACGCCACACCCAATGAGATTACTCAAAACAAAACAAGTGATCAACTATGAAACATCTAGATTACCAGAAAATAGTGTAAATTAAAATTGATTTAAACATGACTTGCAAGAGCGGAAACATTTACATAAATGTTCAGGAACTTTGCATTGCAACACATGCAATATCATGTATTTACATATTTGTTCAAGATACTGATCTCCAAGCTGCTCTTCCTTAACAACAAGATATTGAACACACTGTTGACGACCATCCAAAAAGATGTCCTGACCCACAAGGTGAGACCCATGTCCCAGTGAGAGATATAACTCTCAACTAATGATTATTGTTACCACAAACATAATACATTTAATCAGGATGAACAAATTCTGCTAAATGAATTATTTAAAATTATTACACATGTTAAGAAGGTTAAGTTGCTATAATAGATAGGCATAACATCATGATAAGAAGTAATATGAAGAACATGTATAATAGTTGATTTCTCTTATCACATTATATAACAACTGAGCAGTATAAGAAACAAGGCAAGGGTAATCATTCAATGTGAAACATGTTCAACCTTAAGTAGATATACTACACATATGTATTACATCTTTTATTATTATCCTAAGGATTTGAGTCGTACCACCGAAATCCAACTAACCACTTCTAAATCAAAACCAGTTCCATGCAAGATCTCCAAAGAGCCGAAATTTAAGGTCTTCTCCCCATTATCGGTATGAGTGAACACCGCAGTGACATATCATTCAAACTTCCACCAATGACATATAGTCAAGTTGAAAACACCTAGCCCACCTTGGTATAGGTCACGGTACAAGACACCAAGGTACAAAACACTACCACCGAGGTGCAACCGCATTTTATCTCCAATCACATCAAGTATATAATCACTGGAACATGACCGTATCCATTCTCACACCTAGGTGTGACCGCGGCCATCCTCAAAACACCTAGGGTTAAGATGATAAGGACACACAGTTACTTGCACCTCACATAATAAACAATATGTGCTTTGAGATTCTCTTAAGAATACTCATTTAACCATCCAGTAGGTTCTGACGCTGGAACATATCTATGGCCAAGATAACTACATGATTAGAGTTTCGCTTGATTAGTTAAAGCCATTTGGGTGTCTTTTATTGCATCAATCAAGTTACAAGCAAACCTTAAAAAATTCTACAAAATGTAGGTAGAGTGTAACTTTGAAAGATATAAAAGATATTAACATAACACTTGTCACATCACTACATGGTACTATTCACTATCACTGATAAGACCATCAGCATTATCACATCACCATGGGATACCAATCCCTTGTACAAGGGTCATTAATACCACCAAATCATAATCACCTACAAGAACATCATTATGTTTACACACCTTATAACAAGGATCAATAGACCATCACCATACTTGTGATACACCTATTTAGCATGACATTGTATTAAGATGTTCACTTAACAACACATTAGGGCTACAACAAACTTGAGGAATTATTCCATCATCATAAAATGCACACAAGGAAGATATGTAAGATCAATCACCATCATTGGATCACATTAGGGTTAGGTTCAACAAGCTAGATTAAGTATGATCAACTATCAACACTAAGCTGTGTTAGGGTTTAGTGTATCAAGGTAATATAGATAGCATTAGACATCATCTCATTATGGAAATCCTAAGTTTACATTCATATGAGGGAAAAGGGAAGACTACATGAATAAGGGTACATCACAATCAATTCTACATCATCAAAACAAAACCATCATACCATGCACATTACCCAAAAACCATCACATATTGAGTAGGTAATACCATCGGTTGCACACAACCAAACACCTTGGACAAATCATTTAAAGAACCGTCAAGTTGAAGGCATGAAAAGAACCATCATTTTCTAACCCAAATAATACCATCAGTTGTGGGCATGCAATCCACCATCAGTTGTAGCACAATGGATCAACATTGGTTGTGGTGTCCAGTGCCACCATTAGTTGTGGTGTGTAGGATCACCATTGGATCTTGGTGTCAGATGCTCCATTGGTTGACACCATCGAGTTTTGAACCTGCACTACTACTGGGTTGATGATCATAGGTTAATGGTGTTGGTATGGTATTCCCAGAGAGCCAATCATATGATGACTGTGATAGCATATTACATAAAGTATTTGATTAATAATAATAAAGTCAATCTTTCGATTCATTCTATTTAACTCGGTTATGAGATAATGAGGAAACATAATGAATGTCTAAAGAATGATATTACTCAATGACGTATTTCTTCAAGTACATGACTTGAACAATGAGATCATATGGATGTTAAGAGTATGCACATTCTTATTATGTCCCTAGTTGGATGTTACTGCAGAAGGTATATAGACAACAATAACACTTATGACTAGAGTGTGTGTTGGTTGATGATAGAATCTCATCAGCCATGATATGAGATATCAAACGAAGTGCACATATACATGTTAGGGAACAATGTATTAGACAAATCCACCTTGAGAGTAACATACTTGATATGGTCCATTTGTAAGGAAATAATAGGCACATAGTAGGAGTTGAAAAAAAAAATTATGTCCTTATTACCCATAACAACAAGATTGCATCAACAACTATGTAATGGGAAGGATGGTTTAACAAGTTCACACATGGTTCTAGAGAAAATCTAGAGACTAGAACTCATTGCAGAAGTGCATCGTTGCTAATTTCTTTTGAACAATGTGTGAGCAACTCCTGGTCTTCACCACATACTGCAAGCAGATGTTGTCCTTCTAGAGGTAGACAACAACCTCCTCACTTCTATAGTACTCTACACGGACCACCTAGAACTCCTGTCATTCTACTAGAACAGAAAGAAGAGCAGTCCCTCTTGTTGGTGTAGTAGTCACTAACTTTCCCTCCCACAATTGTTCTCCCTTACAATCCCTCCCTTTAGCGGGTAGGAATTGCTTGGGCTCTCTATTGGTTACCACAACCAGAGAGGACAAAACATTCCATAGGAAATTGAGTTGTGTCTGAGAAGCCCCTAATACTCCTCTCTTTATAGGAGGGGTTAGGGTCTGGGTTCCCAGTATATGTGGGAGTGGAAGGGACCAGAAGATCATGAAATTTACAAGTTGTGAGCGGTGAACCAGTCGGTTCACATGTTTCCCAATTGCATATGAATTGGCAATTTGAATCCAATTAATGCTCAACACATCGTCAACACTAATCCTTGATGCCATCAAATTTCTCCATGAATTGGTAATTTCACCCTTTTGAGCCAGCCATCTCATGACCCCAACCGGTTGGTTGGTGACCCGAGCCGATTGGTTCGCTCACCATTTCAGGGAAAACTCAGTCAATTCAATTTCTAATCAACCTGACACTCCAACCGGTCATTTCATCACATAAGCTAATCGATTGGGAGTTCAATCAGCTGATTTGTTGCTTAAGTTGAATACTTAAACAATTTAGTATTCAATTCAATCATTTTCATGATTAAACTCCTCTTCTAGGTGAATTCCTATGTTTGTGACCCTATAGGTCCCATATCACATTGGAAGTGAATGTCCATAACTAGTTTATGACATCAAAAGCAAAGAGTGGTGTTGATTACTGAAGGCAAGTGAGTTTTATATATGACTCATCTCAACTCATCAATCACCCACAAGTATACAAGATCAATTGTATTCAAGGTAGAACCACAGGGAGCTAGGCTATCTAGACGCAAAAATGCTAACTTTCAACAATCTAAGTCAAGTTGCAAAAGTTGAGTTTTATTATGATCAACTAAATAGAAATTAAAAGAACAAGAACTAAACTAAGAGGATGAAGATCATATTTTAGAAGATCTTGGTCACGAGATTTCATTTCCATGCTATTACTCATGCAACAAGAAAATTAACATATCAATTATCTTGCAAAGGATGTTGTCGCCGTCTATAACATCCCAAATTTCAGGTGTAATTTTAACATTGGAATGTGTTTTTTCCTAAATAAAATAAGTTGATGGCCTCAATGCAAAAAGACCATAAAATGAAATTTCTTACAGGATAATGAAGTAAGAAAATTAAAATAAGGCTCAATGTACAATTTCTCTTTCTTATGAGCATTATGTGTTGCCATTAATTCAAATCAATTGCCATTATTTTTTCCATCCCTTTTTCTCTCTCCTACTCTTGAAAATGGTTTAAAGGAAATACTGGAGAAATATCAAAGGATCATAATTTGAAATTATAATTATGAATTAGATACCCTAGACAAGGAGTTACCTGTTTATTTTTCTTCATGGCTTTTAAATAAGGGAAAGTATCATTTATTGACTCTTTTTCTCTCTCCAAAATAGTTTCCCAAAAAGCATACAATATGGTTTACACAACCTTTGAATGGGAAGTAAGTGTTTATAAACGTTTTGGACTCAAGTAAATGAGTAAGGAAAGTATTTTTCCTTTTATCTCATCCTTTAATGCAAAATAATCAAATTAATGACAAAACATGGAAATTATGACTAAAATGGAAATATAAGAGGATAGGAATAATCTAGACTTATTTTTAGGCGTATGGTCCAAATTTGGTCAAGTTTTGACCATGTTTGACCCCCTAATTGAATTTGGAAAGTTTCCCATAAAGTTGATTAAAAATTTATTAGAAATCATTTAATGCACTATTTTTTTCTATATTCCTATGTTATTTGCCTGTCACACCTTCATATCCTTCCTCGGTCTTGCTTTCCTATGTTTTTCTATATTTTTCTATGTTATTTGTTGGTTTAAAACCAGTTCAAGGCATATCCTTCCTCGGTCTTGCTTTCCCTCTTCTCACCACCATTTCATGAAATTATTTCTCTTCTGTCTTCATCTCTCCCACTCGTATTCAATGAGCCCTTTCTCGCTCTTTCCCGTGAACTATAGAAGAAATGCCCAAAATGTCACTTAAGCGACTCTCACACTATTGCACACAACCGCCACCATAGTGATGCAAACCCAGGTTTTAGGGTTCCAAAAGGACCTTTGGGCCTCGATCCATCTTCCTACTCTATTAATTTGACCCCCCCCCCATGCCTCTGAATGCCCGACCTACTCATTTTTGATCTCCAATGATCTCAACGTTGCTTCAACCGCGTACGCCCCCTCTTGATCAATTGGTCCCCGTGTAAGCATTAGTAGCGATTGTCCTTTGTTTTTACATCAACGGTTTGCCACGCTTTTGCCCCAGACATCGTGGCCTATAGGGCCATCACTGATCTCTGTCGATAGTCACCTCCATGGTGTTCGAGTGCCCCACAGTTGTGGAAAGCATGGTGTTGGCCTCACCTTGCCTTTGCGGACATTTTATGTGCTTCATTAGAGGATTTTCTGGCCGTTCACAATGGTCTCGACCTCAATCCGTTCTCCCCTATTTCTGTCACCCTCATAGCTCGTTATAGGGCTTTTGTTGCCATTTTACTTCTGTGTTTATTGTATCAGCCTCGACGACTCCTTGTGTTGTGTTCTACTCATTTTCCTCACAATTTTGAGATGTTTTGGTAGTTTACCTTCTCTATTTTTGGCAGCCATGGTGCTCCTGCATGCCCTGGGCTTCAGCTTTGGCTTGTTACCTTCAGAATTATCCAAAGATGTGTCGGCAGATCCCAGCCTCCTATGGAATGTCCCTCCTCTCTCTGTTTGGTCAGAGATTCCACCTCCGAGCAAGTGTTCGACCATTGGCCTCGCGCCATGGCCGTGGAAGAAGAAACCAGGTCACAAATTGACCTAGGTAGCCCCACAATGTTAATCATATGATTTGATGTGAAAGGGTAGTTTAGGAATTTCACGCACGCATATATTTCTCATCCACACTATAGATTGAAATGTCTTGATGACGATTCTACCCCTACTATTTCCATTATATGTAACACGCACCTTGGTATTATCAGTCTTTTCATGTTTTATTAGCATCACATTATTATTGATTTAAATGATTATCACACCTATGGTTCCCTGCTCCCTGATTGGTTAGTATGATAATATTCATCGAAATTACATACAACCTCAGAAAAATGAGCAAAAATATGTTTTGGAAAGCTCTTTTTATTCTCTATCTATCTAGAATGTTTTCAAGTGTTGTTGTATGCATCCAATCCCTTCAATAATTCAAAGACTATGATTAGGCTTTAATGACTATGAACTTATGTACATGATATGATTACAGGTGTTTAAGGGCTCAATCAAGTCAGGCGACTTGACCCTAAGGTGCTATGCTATAGGTAAGAGGGCCATGCATATTTGGCATAAGTACTTTGGTTTATTGGTTGTTATTTATGATTATGCACATTATGTGACCATGAATTGTGAATGTCTATCAAGAATTCATCGTGTCTAATTATCATTGATTTCTTGCTTGTTTAATTATAGTCTATGTTATGAACCTAATTATGATTATAATTATGAAATTAAGATTAAGGAATCATGTTCAAGAAGGGGAAACCCTATTACGGTTTAAGAGGGAGAAATCCCATCATGGCATTAAGAGGGAGCAATCCCATCATGGTTAAGATTAGGATTAATAAAAGTTGTTGTTTAAGTCAAGAGCTAAGTTAATGATCAAGATTAAGGATTTGGCTAAGTTTCTATATGTGCCTCATTTATGCACCTGAAAAGGTCATTATGGCTTTCCTAGCATTATGGGCTTTCCTAGAAATCATGGGCTCCTATGGGGCATTAAGAGAGGTGGCATATAATGACTTTTCCAATTCATCATGTTAAGTGTTCAAAGATCATGTTAATGTTAATGTTAATGTTAAGATATATGGAATTGAACTAGCTCTTATATGCTCCCCAATCATGGACCTCAAGGGGTCGTCAAGGGATTTCCTAGCATCAAAGGCTGTCCTAGAAATCATGTGCTCCTAAGGGGGTGTTATAGAGGGATGCATACACTTACTGTTCAATTTCTCCATTTAATTTATGAATCATGAATTCTTAAGAAAATCCATGTTAAAGTTTATGTCAAGTCATGTCAAGTAAATTTTATCGTGCCAAGTTATATTTACTTTCATGTCATATAAAGTGCCAAATACCACTTACCGATGTGATGTTTGTTTTTGCATGGCTGGGGATGAGATGTCTGCAGGACTTGGAGCAAATGAAGAACAAAAAGGGAAATCAAGACTAGGAGATCTTCAAGTTTTTCCTGGTGGGGTTCCATTTACCTAGACAATCTAGAGATCCAGATGTCATATATATCATGTTTAGTTATGTCACCAAGTAAAGTAGATCTCATAGATGTTTATGATGTAGTTTTCTTCTACCACAAACTATGTATGAATCATTTTTATATCAATGAAAGTGTTTCATTTACTTTAATTGCCTGATTAGCATATTGTGACACCCACATTGAGTAAAATACTTTTGCTCATGTGAGGTAAAAAGTGGGGTGTTACATTATGGTATAAGAGCAATTTGGGTAAGTGGCCACTAGGCAAACATGATTCTCATAGTCACCCTAGGATGAAGAGGTGAGATTAGCTGTAGGATTAGATTCCTAAGAAAGGATACCATGCCTAGATTGCCTAGAGAAGGAATATATGTGACAAGGATAAGATGTTTACATAGTTTAGATCTCAAGTATAAACCTAGCTAATGAGATATCCTCTCCATTCTCAATGGTCATGGCCAGCCAACTGAGAATTGAAGAGGGATGTCATAAGCATTAGAATTTTCATTAACTTTTCATTTCTTACTACTCTATGTGGTATGTGACATGTGTATTAGTGGGTTAGTGAGAAGTAGCATGTCATGATCCTACATCTCTTGGTATGTGCCTGATCACCACATATCTAGAAATGTAGGAGTTCCCTAAAGGACTTAAGATTAGATAATCATCTAATCATAGTGATAGAATACATTGACAAGGTTATAAGAAGGTTCCCCAAGTGTAAAGATAAGTTTGGTATCATAAACCCTAAGTATAAGTTAAGAATATGAGGATTAAGGTCATAGTTAATGTCACATATGTAATTCATAACCTCTTTCATTCCAAAATTTTGAATATACATGTACCTTGATATGTTAATTATCAATAAAGGAAGAGATAAGAAAAACCCTAAGGGGGGTAGTAGCCTAAGGAAAATTTTGAGGACGAAATTTATTTAAGGTGGGTAGAATTGTAACATCCCAAATTTCAAGTGTAATTTTAACCTTGGAATGTCTTTTTTCCTAAATAAAATAAGTTGAGGGCCTCAATGCAAAAAGGCCATAAAATGAAATTCCTTACAGGATAATGAAGTAAGAAAATTAAAATAAGGCTCAAAGTACAATTTCTCTTTCTGATGGGCATTATGTGTTGCCATTAATTCAAATCAATCACCATTATTTTTTCCTTCCCTTTTTCTCTCTCCTACTCTTGAAAATGGTTTAAAGGAAATACTAGAGAAAGATCAAAGGATCATAATTCGAAATTATAATTATGAGTTAGATACCCTAGACAAGGAGTTACCTATTTCTTTTTCTTCATGGCTTTTAAATAAGGGAAAGTATCATTTATTGACTCTTTTTCTCTCTCCTCCAAAATAGTTTCCCAAAATGCATACAATATGGTTTACACAACCTTTGAATGGTAAGTAAGTGTTTATAAACGTTTTGGACTCAAGTAAATGAGTAAGGAAATTCTTTTTCCTTTTATCTCCTCCTTTAATGCAAAATAATCAAGTTAATGACCAAACATGGAAATTATGACTAAAATGGAAATATAAGAGTATAGGAATAATATAGACTTCTTTTTAGGTGTATGGTTCAAATTTAGTCAAGTTTTGACCATGATTGACCCCCTAAATGAATTTGGAAAGTTTCCCATAAATTTGATTCAAAACTTATTAGAAATCATTTAATGCACTACTACTTTTCTTCTATATTCCTATGTTATTTGCCTCTCACACCTTCATTTTCTCTTCTTTCCTTCTGGGCACACAATCTGATGGTCTGTGTTTAATAAACCCATGATCTAACGACCAGATTGTTATCACCTACCTCCTGATACTTTCGCTGGTTTAAAACCAGTTCAAGGCATATCCTTCCTCGGTCTCGCTTTCCCTCTTCTCACCATGGTTTCACGAAATTATTTCTCCTCTTTCTTTGTCTCTCCCACCCGTATTCAATGATCCCTTTCTCACTCTCTCCCGTGAACTATAGAAGAAATGCCCAAAGTGGCACTCAAGCGACTTTCACGCTATTGCTCACAACCGCCACCACAGTGACACAAACCCAGGTTTTAGGGTTCCAAAAGGACCTTTGGGTCCCAAGCCATCTTCCTCCTCTGTTAATTTGATCCCTCATGCCTCTAAATTCCATGACCTACTCATTTTTTATCTCCAACAATCTCAACATTGCTTCAGCTGCGTACGCCCCCTCTGGATCAATTGGTCCCCGTGTAAGCATTAGTAGTGATCTTTCTTTGTTTTTACATCAAAAGTTTGCCACGCTTTTGCCCCAAACATCCTGGCTTATAGTGCCATCATCGATCTCCACCCGATCACCTCCATGGTGTTCAAGTGGCCAATGATTGCAGAAAGCTTGGTGTTGGCCTCGCCTTGCCTTCACGGACGTTTTATGAGCTTCATTAGAGGATTTTCAGGCCATTCGCAATGGTCTCGACCTCAGTCCGTTCTCCCCTATTTTTGTCACACTCATAGCTTGTTCTAGGGCTTTAGTTGCCCTTTTACTTCTGCGTTTGTTGCATCAGCCTCGATGGCTCCTTATGTTGCGTTCTACTCATTTTCCTCATGATTTTGAGATGTTTTGGTTGTTGACCTTCTTTGTTTTCAGCAGCCATGGTTGTACCATGGTACATGGTTCTCCTGCACGCCCTGGGCTTGATGTTTAGCTTGTTACCTTCAGAATGATCCAGGGATGCATTGATAGATCCTAGCCTCCTATAGAATGTCCCTCCTCTCTCTGTTTGGTCAGAGATTCCACCTCCGAGTAGGTGTTCAACCATTGGCCTTGTGCCATGGCGGTGGAAGAAGAAACGAGGTCACAAATTGACCTAGGTAGCCCCACGATGTTAATCATATGATTTCATGTCCACGAGCAGTTTAGGAATTTCATGCACACATATATTTCTCATCCGCGTGACAGATTGAAATGTCTCAATGACGATTATACCCCTACTATTTCCATTATATGTAACATGTGCCTTGGTGTTATCAGTTTTTTCATGTTTTATTAACATCACATTATTATCGATTTAAATGATTGCCATGCCTATGGTTCCCTGCTCCCTAATTGGTCAATATGATAATATTCATAGAAATGACATACGACCTCAGAAAAATGAGAAAAAATATGTTTTGGAAAGCTCTTTTGATTCTCTATCTATCCAAAATGTTTTCAAGTGATGTTTTATGCATCCAATCCCTTCAATAATTCAAAGACTATTATTAGGCTTTAATGACTATGAACTTATGTACATGATATGATTATAGGTGTTTAAGGGCTCAATCAAGTCATGCGACTTGACCCTAAGGTGCTATGCTATAGGTAAGCGGGCCATGCATATTTGGCATAAGTACTTTGGTTTATTGGTTGTTATTTATGATTATGCACATTATGTGATTTCATGAATTATGAATGTCTATCAAGAATGCATCACGTATAATTATCATTTATTGCTTGCTTGTTTAATTATAGTCTAAGTTATGAACCTAATTATGATTATGATTATGAAATTAAGATTAAGGAATCATGTTCAAGAAGGGGAAACCTTATTATGGTTTAAGAGGGAGAAATCTCATCATGGTTAAGATTAAGATTAAGAAAAGTCATTGTTTAAGTCAAGATCTAAGTTAATGGTCAAGATTAAGGAATTGTCTAAGTTTCTATATGTGCCTTATTTATGGACCAGAAAAGGTCATTATGGGCTTTCCTAGCATTATGGGCTTTCCTAGCAATCATGGGCTCCTATGGGGCATTAAGAGAGGTGGCCTTTTCCAATTCATCATGTTAAGTGTTCAAAGATCATGTTAATGTTAATGTTAATGTTAAGATATATGGAATTGAACTAGTTTTTATATGCTCTCGAATCATGGAACTCAAGGGGTTGTCAAGGGCTTTCCTAGCATCAAGGGATTTCCTAGTAATCATGTGCTCCTAAGGGGGCGTTATAGAGGGATGCATATACTTACTATTCAATTTCTCCATGTAATTTATGAATCATGAATGCTTAAGAAAATCCATGTTAAAGTTTATGTCAAGTCATGTCAAGTAAATTTTATCATGCTAAGTTATATTTACTTTCATTTCATATAACGTGCCAAATACCGCTTACTGATGTGATGTTTGTTTTTTCATGGCTGGGGACGAGATGTCCGTAGGATTTGGAGCAAATGAAGAACAAAAAGGGAAATCAAGATCTTCAAGTTTTGCCTGGTGGGGTGCCATTTAACTAGACAATCCATAGATCCAGATGTCATATATATCATGTTTAGTTATGTCACCAAGTAAATTAGATCTCATAGATGTTTATGATGTAGTTTTCTTCTACCAAAAACTATGTATGAATCTTTTTTATATCAATGAAAGTGTTCCATTTACTTTAATTGCATGATTAGCATATTGTGACACCCACATTGAGTAAAATACTTCCTCTCATGTGAGATAAAAAGTGGGGTGTTACACCATCATACACCTCCCAGTGATATGTGACAGTTCTGATTTGACATAACACTCTCGTGTCTATATCAAAATTCTAGCTACAACATGAAATCCTCAATGTACCCAAACCACTTTCGTGGTTAAGGGTTCATTGGAAAGATATCTACTCTCTACTTCTCTACACATTCTCCTTGAATCATATAAAGAAGTATAAAACAAGTATGTTTAATGGCCAAGAAAACATACGAGCAATATAACACCATAGAAACTCTTGGAAAAGCAAGATTAACTAACATTAGATGAGAATTATGAGTTCACATGATTAATAGCATGGGATCTAGTCTCTCATGCCCAAGAAGAAGGATTGTACTCACACATAATCCAGAAACACAAGTACAAATCATAATTTTTAGAGTTTTCCATGATTAAAAGAAGGAAAAGAAAAGGGAACCTGAAGAGTGAAGTGGAACGAGGTAAAAATCCAGCTTGATGATGGAATTCCACCCATGTATCTGCTTCTACTAGGACTATCTTCCCCCCCAAGAAGCTTGGACAGAGTAGAGAAGCTCTACTGCACCCTTTGGAGAAGAAATTGTGAATAATGGAGGTTCTTTTCTAGGAAACCTCTTCTTCCTCCCCAAAATTTCCCTCCTCTTTCTCTACAACTTCCTCTAGTCATAAAGCGTTTCAAATGACAAGAGATAACTATCTCATCCAAGTGTTTTTAACTTTAAAAGGTGGGATGGTTGTCTTTTTGAAATTGCAATATCCGTCAAATACATGACATGTCTTTTAATGGACACACTGTGTCTGCTTGTATAACTGTTACCTGGAACCATTATCGCAAAGGGTGTACAACGTATCGATGGAAGACATGTCATGTAGGTGCAACCTGATGTTGAGTTGGGAGGGTGAGAAACACCATGTCTTTTGACAGACACGCCATGTGAGATTCCATAACTTTGAAGTGAGGCTTTTGAATGCGCAGACATGCCATGTCCTTAGACAAACATGTCATATCTTTTTCTCTATAGTTGGGGATGATTTTTTTTATAAAATTACACACTGTGTGGAAAATACCACACGTTGTGTTCTCTTCTTTGTCATTGAGGAGTGATTTTTTTTCTGGAAAGTTACACATCATGTCTTTAATGACACACGCCGTATCTTCTGTAATTTCTTCAAGATCAACTCTATGAAGCATGCATCTCCTTGGGGATCCAACTGAGGTCGAATTTGGGTTGGATTTGGTCCAATTCATCATCTTAATCATGTACTTGCAATCACAAAAATGCAATAAGTAAAAGAACTAAAAAGGTTGAAAGTCAAGTATGATTAGATTCTAAATGGAGAGAAAAATGTGCTGAATTTGTGTGAGAAAATGAGAAAAAAGCATACATAAAATACACACATCAAATCCCCCTAAGTTTGAACTATTGCTTGTCCTCAAGAAAAAAGAGCATAGAAGCACAAATGAAGGAATTGTCAAGTTCATGCATAGATCAAATGAAATGAAAGATGTGTATATGGCCAAACTAACCATGATCAATAGGTTTATACTCATAGCCATCAATTCAACGTAAACAACCAAGAAAGAAATTTTTAGTTCTACAAGGGTGGTTATAATTTTAAATGAATCAATCAACTCAAAAACACTAAGTAGAATTTGGATGACCAAGCTAGACAATTAGTGGATATGCAACCTGAACTCTCAACTATTAAAGATACAAATGATGAAATGTCAGTTAAAATTAACAATTTTAGTTATGCTCTCCTTGTTTCCCAAAAACCATATGACAATGGATTATAGGTTCTAGCACTCGACCGGTAATGTAGGCTTATGCACACGTGGAGTGCCGATTGGGGTATTTTACCCTCTTTTAAGATATACCACCTAACCATCGTGGCCAGTTCGGACTTACACTAGGCTAGCATGATATATGGCTAGTATAGCCATCTTTAGTGGGGTATGAAGGAGAAATAATCCAAAAGAAATTTTTTTTTTCCGCAACATAGGAGAGTCAACAAAATTGCAACATTAGCTAAATTTCATTCATTTGTTTTGAAAAAAATTCATTGAAAGAGTGGCTGAAAATGCAACAAGATCTTGGAAAGAACATCCCTTACTCTAAGATATGTTGTAAAGTTGATTTACTCACAAAAATTGAAACCATTAAATGTTTTAAGAAATAAAGGATGTGAAAGATGAATGTTTAGGCTAGAAGCATAAACTAGAGTTAACCACATAACACATCACATAGTGTGTCCCCACTCACTAGAAGACAATTTGGGAAAGTCTACAAAAAACATGGTATGTGCATTCCAAGACACGGTGTGTCCTCATTCTAGAAGCAAGTTTTTGTAAGGTTACACGGCATGTCTTTATTTGAACCCATCGTGTCTTCATCAGTTTGAAGAAGTCAAGAAGTCCACTGGAATCTTACATGATGTGTCTAAATTCATACATGTTGTGCAAGATAGTTCATTCAAATGCCAAAAATCTTCTGGAAAGTCACATGATGTGTCTTTATTTGTACACGTCGTGTTGTTATCCATTTGTGAAACTTCAGGAAGCTCACTACAAACTCACATGTCGTGTCTTAATTCAAACACGATGTGTCCTTATTAAGCAAGGGAAATATAAAAGAGAGTGACCGAAATGTGCCTTGCAACACATTGTGTTTAACCAAGAACACATCATGTTCCTAAGTCAAAAATAGTGTATTAATCCCTAATCTCCATCCGCCACCCTTTTTCCTTCCTTTGCCTTTATCCGCATGTGAGTTTGCTCAGTCATGTCCACTATGTGACGCAGCCTTTGATCCATCAATCATTGACAGCAAGAGACACCTACTCCAAGCCAACCTCGACCATCATTTGTCCTCTATGTAGTCGTGCATCTCAATCATGCCCATAGCTTGACCACCATCAACCTGTTGAGTTTTAGGGAAGGCAGAGATGGCAGCAGAAACACAAATTTTCTCCCCAAACCCAGAACCCAAAGAGATCTCGTCAACATCTATACGGTAGGAAGGATGGTTTTAGAGGTGTACCTTATTCTGAGGCTTGCTCGGCGACGTAAACTCACGGTGAGTGCGGTCTTCACCTATGATCTTGGATGGTGTTTGTGCAGCTCCTGGTCGCACCCAAACTGTCGGATTGATGGCTGTCCTCTGAGCGACAAAAATCTCCCGCCTCTGTAGTAGTCCACACGGACCACCTGGAAATCCAGTCGTCATGTCCTATAGGACACTAGAAGGAGTAGTCCCCTTCTTTCAGCGTACTAGTCACCGACGTGTTCTCCCACCACCAGTTGACATCTTGCAATTGTCTTTCCTTCACTGTGCCTCCCTAGTCAGGTAGCACCTGCTCGGTCTCTCCCGGTTCACAACCGGAGAGGACAACTTTGCAGAGCAACTGGTGTTGTCTGAGCTGTTCTATTTGAGAAGCCCCCAGTACCCCTCTATATATAGGAGGGGCAGGGTCAGGGTTCTCAGCCCTGGGCAATGCGAGACTAAAGCTGGAGTAGAAGGGTCTGGAATTTCCATGAGTTGATACACTGCGGCAGGTGAACTGGTCGTTTCACAAACAAACCGATCGTTTGGGGAATGAACCAATTGAACTCATGAACTGGTCATTTGCGGAGCTGAACCGATCGGTTCCTTCAGGAACTGGTCATTTCACTTCCCAGGGCAGTTCCCAATTGACTTTCCTCTTTCCATTTCCAATTATACTAAAGATCAATACTTGTCCCAATCGAATTGTAGAAGTGAAATGAAAATATTTTCTCACCAACCTAACTTTCCCAAAATGACTCATTTGGTCCTGCTAAATTGACCGGTTCAACACTTGAACCGGTTGTCTCACTTGACCCTAAGTCGATCGGTTCAACAATTTTAACTAGTCAGTTGCCAGTCCACGTTGTGTAGAAATTGGTCAATGCAATTCTCAATCAATCTGACACCCAAATCAGTTGGTCCAACACTTGAACTTGGTGATTCTGAGTCAAGTCAATTGATTGAATGTTTAATTGAACTACTAAACACATTCAGTAAATAATCTAAACATCATTCTTGGATAAACTCCTCTTCCAGGTTAAATCCTATGTGTGTGACCCTGTAGGCCCATTTCACGTTGGCAGTGAAAGTCCATAACACTTATGACTTCACAAGAAAAGAGTCGTGCCTAGTCGCACATCAGTGCTACCCAAGTGAAAAGGAAATTTGGAGAACAACTTTCAATCCTACAATCCGTGAATGGTGTTACAGTGAATGTATAATTCCTTTGTCACTGATATCTCGAATGAACTCAAGGCATGGAACAGTCATCCTTTCAATGTTCATTCACTTCCTTGATCTCAGAGCAGACTGGATGAGATATGTGTGACATCAATATCACATATTGTCACATATTGATTCACACATGCATGCGCATGCCTTTTCTCAATCCTACTCATCAAGTGGCCATGGACATCAAACTCCCTCAAGAGGGACAAATCCCATATCTATCACTCACCCCTCAAAAACCCCATGTATCAAAGTCACCCAATCATCACCTTTATAATAATCTATATTTCAGGATTGTGTTTGATGATGTCAAAGTGTACCCAAGGACATGTGTTGAGTGTAGTGATTTTAGGTCAAAGAATCACACTCAACACCATCACTGTGAGAGTTGACTGTGACTACCAAGTCATGGTTCCATGTGTCACTCTTGCGATGGGTCTGTCTGATACACTTGTTCTCTAACAAGTACCTATGTGCTTGGCTTGATATCATGATATCATGACTAATGAGATTTTGTCATCAACCAACACACAATCTAGTCTTGTGTGTCATTGTTGTCTATCAACCTTCCATAATGACATCCGACTAGGGACATAACAAGAATGTATACTCTTAGCATACGTATGATCACATCATTTAGGTCCTTAACCTAAAAGCATACGTCATTGAGTATTGTCATTCTCTAGACATTCAATCTATTATGTCATTATCTCATAACTGACTGAACCAAAATGAATTGGAAGCTTGCCTTTGATGTTTATCAAATCAATCTTAATGTATCCCACCAATCATCCCATGATTGGCTCTCAGGGCATACATACCAACATACTCCCACTTGCACTACGATCCAATCACCCTTGAATCATATTCTTAGTGATCTCCAAACATGTCCCACATGATACTGTGCTCTAGTGATAACACAGTGAGTTATGACAACACTTTGCCTAAGTTGGTATTATTGCATGTCTCACATCTCTTCGTTGTACGTCATACGTATGAGATGGAGTTGTCGTAATATGTGATCCAATATTCCTTTTCTAACCTTTAGCCTCATTGCATGACCAAGCACTCCTTACTTGTCATCAATGACCGGAATACCTATAAGTTCATCTCCATCAACTCCCAGATCCATATAGTATCCATTGTTTTCTCCAACACACAAATACTCAACATTTCCCTTTAAAATGATTTTATTGGAATGTTTCCATTTTTCAAAACACATTCACTTTTATATATCCCATATATATTTTGCGATAAATTTTCTGTTTTTTCTGGAAGTTCGCATCAGTGTAACTCTTTACAGTGAACCCTTCCTTATTTCCATAGAACTAGTACTTATCAATTTCTCATGGTATTCCAGTAACCCTTATTAGAACTAGACATACATCCACTCGTCATGTCCCACATACGAGTTATCAGGATGAGCATATCATATTATCATGTCAAACATACAAGATGATAAATGCATTTTATTCTTGCTATGTCCATACATGAAAGATAAAAGGATGATTACATACATGATAGATCCATATCTATTCTTTGTGTTCCCATTCTTCATAAGAATTGGGACACTTGGCTCTGGGATACTAACTCCATGTATCATGGACAAGTTTTCTCCCACTGAATCTATGCACACTGAACCCTTCAGTATAGATTTCCAATGTATTCTCTCTCTTTTCTAGGTCAAGAGGTTTTCTTAGAACTATCTCTATAGGTCTCTATTCCTATCACATAGGAAACGTCTCTATCTTCCATAAAGATAATTTCCACAAAGAATTTCATTCTAGAACATCTCATTCCTCGTCAACATGTGGAATGTAAATACGCTCCCACTAAATCACAAATCCCTTCTTTATCGTTCTCATATTAGTCAAACCCTTTGACTATATTATCAAAGTAAAGATCCCATATCTGAGTTGCTTATACTCAATCAATCATATTGATTAGTCCATTGTAACTTATAAACTTTATTAGCATTAATGGATTCATAAACCTTATAGGTTGTGTCACATACACATCCTTGTCTTATTCCTCATAGGAATGCAGTTTTAATATCCATATGCCAAATGTCTTAGTCATTAAGTTGCAATCAACAAGCATGATCCTTCTCAAAATGTCATCCATGTGTCTTAATGCTTAAGACTCATTCCCACTTATGGATTTTATCCCAATGGGTGATACCACTAAGGTCATACCTTATGGTTCACATGGAATTCATTTAGGACCTTATGGTCATAAACCATAACTCAAAATCTGGTTCCCCAATATCATCTACATTGTTGACTCATCATATGACCAACTCATCAAACATATATTTGAGGTGTATCTATTAAGGAATTTGAGAACTCACAACACTTTGTGATTCTTAATATCCTTTATTAGTGTAAGGTATTATTTATTTAAGAAGAATTTATTTATTTGATAATCATCCTCTAACTCCTTAGAGTATGACTCCTTTTGATTTAGACATCACTATGCCTTAATCTTGAGTTCTCTATGATACACTAGCATAATCACTCATAAGGTTCTCAAACATTTGGTTTAAGTATCTCATTCATTGATCACATCAAGAATTATTACTTTTACCAAATTTGTACTTCATTCATGATCTTCTTGAACACTTCGAGATATTCATTGGTATTTCTCTAAACACCATTTGAAGTATTAGCATTTGGTCCAATAGGTATGTAAATACGTCATATGTATTATACCTAATAGGATAATCATTCTCCCACTACCACTAGTGAAGACTGATTTATCATGTCCAAGATATTCATGCCTCTTAATGGTTCACAACCAAAAGAGTCTAGCTTTATCCATCAATATGGAACTAGAAATGAATTCCCATGATAATGCTAATTATTTGTTTGAGTTATCAATAACTTTTAGGTATCATTTTATCTTATGCATACCAAGTACCACAAGATAAACAAGGCATTGCCATAAAAGATCATATCTTTAAAATTGAAACATCAACTTTATTAATAGCCATTCTTGTCACACAATATGCAAAAATAAAGTGTTTCTATTTATTGGCAAATAGCAGTTCATAACTCTATTACATACCTTCAAGGATGAGAATAAACTAAAGTACTCCTATCAATGGCGGAAACACTTGCCCCATTTATTGAGTGCTTATCACTTTACATCTTGGTATCATATAACTCAAAAGTGTTACAAGTTTATTTCATGATACCTTCAGGTGGAGACGTCCATCACCTCCTTCTTCTTCTTTTGTTCTTCTAGATAGAGAGGACAATTCCTTTTCTAATGTCCTGGCTTTTGACAATGGTGACAATTATCTCCCTTGGTCACGCCTCCCTTGGCCTTGAGAGCTAAAGATGACTTGGGATGTTGGCTAGCATCAAAACCCTTCTTAGATTTGCCCATGCCCTTGCCCTTGGACCTGCCTTTCTTTCTATTGATCAACATCACAGACTTAGGCTTGTCCTTCTTCTTCTGTGCCCCAGCTGTCCTTAACATGCCCAACAACTCTGTCAATGACTTGTCAAAGTTGTTCATGTTGTAGTTCATCACAAACTAACTGTAGGATTTTGGCAACGATTGCAATATCACGTCAGTAGCCAACTCTTGGCTCAGAGGGAATCCAAGTCTAGTCAGGTTTTCCACATACCCAATCACATTGAGTGTGTGAGAACCAATTGGATCTCCTTCTGTCATGACATACTAGGAAAGTGTCTTAGAGACATCATATGTCTCATGTTGTCTCTACAACTCACATTTCAGAGAATACAACATCAAGCACTCCTCATCAATGTCATTCTCGGTATGCTTCCATAAGCATCCTTTTCAGCCTTTGGTGTGGTGGGAGCGAGTCCATCTGGTTCTGGTATACCTAGGACTTAGAGCTTTTGCTCTTCGATTGAGAACACTTCTCAACGTCCTAATCAGTCATGGAATTATTCCCATTTAGTTTGTCCGTCTCAAGGACTGATCATAAATAAAGTGATTATTGTTTGTGGCCATTTATACTACAAAAGGAAATATATGCAATTTAGTCCAAAAACTCATTTTTGACTTATTTGATTGATTTGAAAAAGTTTTACGATATAATTAGGACTTTAATTAATTATCGCTCTGACTATTTTTGTTCAAATTGAAAGCCCTCACCATCAATTTGGAAGATTGCAACGTACAACCTTCTAGTGGGTCCAAGAAACTTATTTCATCCAATCATGAGTCAGCTTTGGCTGATCGCCCACAATATAGATTATTTAGGTAGGCAACACTTTCCAATTGCATCCTATGTAACTCTCAAATAGATGCCATGTGCAACTCTTTGCCATGGTCATCCCTATGCCTCTGGAGCTTAGACTCTCTAAGAATCACCAGTTAAGTCTAATCCAAAAGCCTACACGATGAACATGCACCCTGCTTTGGCAGACCCTACATGTCCACCATCACACTTCCACGAGATAGACGACGCACCACGCTTTGGAATAACCTACGCTTGGTCGATCAAGTTTTTCATTTGTGCCACTAATGGAAGGCATCTAAGACTTAATATTTATTGAGGGATTTGGTTTTATAGGTACATATACATATCCAATCACCACAATATATAATATGTATCATATACATGCTATATCCCACAGAAAACATTTGAAATGATAAAAGCGATGATTATGACCATCCTGATGTGATCCCTCAAGCCAAGAGGAATCACGGTCATCGAGGTCCACATCACATGCAACCTGTACAAGATGAACTCTATGCTTTTCCATTCTGGGTTTGATCAACTCATCTCCATGATTGAACGGCTCGCCATCAGGCTGGTCGATTGAGTGCCACCAGCCGATCGGTTCATTGGTCGTTGTGCATCTCCTTAGGTCACCACCCACTCGTCTCGCTCTAGGAACCAGCCGCCTTGGTCCACCATCTGATCGTCTCACGCTCGAGACGATCATCTCAATCCTCCAGGTGTCTGTCGTTCTTTGACATAACAGGAAATATAAACTAATCCTATTTACATTTGCATTAGGAAACCCCGAGTTACATTCGGGGGGAGCAAAGGTAGGAAAGAATCTTGAGTTATCTCGAGTTACATCAGGAATACATTTAGAATTGCTCTCAATTAGGGTTATAATTCAATAACCCTGTCAATTAGGGTTTATGTTCATGATTAGGGTTTCATGATCTCTTTACTTAAGGATCATACCCTTAATCACCACATGAATCATATTCATGTTATGAATTCATGCTAACATCAACTCAACTTGATAAGGTCATATCATCCCTTCAATCAAGTACATACAACTATGAATGACATAGTGTACCAAGTCATTGATCCTATAAGCAATTAGGGTTCATCCCTTAATTGGCACTAATCACTTAGGTACTAATAGGGTTTCAATCTGTGTACCTTCATTGATTATCATTACTAATCATCATTGGATCAATGAGTCATTCATCATCTCTATTCTCGAGAGATTCAATCACCTTGAACCTCCATTACATAAGGTTTCCAATTGAATTGATCAATTGAATTTACAATCAACTTTGACTACTTGACCCCCAAACGGTCTTGGTCTCTCAAAGTTTAAACGGTTTGAAACAGTTTGGTAAAGGTGGTGCTTGAGACCGTTTGCCCAAGTAGGTGAAGACCGTTTGCTCAAGTAGGTGAAGACCGTTTGCTCAAGTAGGTGAATACCATTTGATCAAGTAGGTGAAGACCGTTTGCCCATCATATCATCAAAATCCAAGTCAACCAATTAAGGTTTGGATCATTGGATTGATCACCAAATCAGTATTTGATTACACTTTAACTTAGTAACATTGGATCATCAATTGCTTAACCATACTCACCCCTAGACCTCCAAACGGTCTTGGGTGACCTCCAAACGGTCTTGAGACTGTTTGGATGAGCTCCAAATGGTCTTGAGACCGTTTGGCTCATCCAACCCTTGTATTCTAGTGACAAATCATTAGGGTTTGAGCTATTGAGTTGATCATCAAATCAACACTTAATTGCAAAGTGATTTGGTACCTTTAGACCTTTAATTGGTCAACTATGCTTAACCCTAGACCTCCAAACGGTATTGGGTGATCCCCAAACGGTCTTGAGACCGTTTGGGTGATCCCCAAACTGTCTTGAAACCGTTTGGGTCAATCAACCCAAAACATCAACTCATTTCAACGCAAAATCAGCACTTAGCCGATTAGGGTTAACACCATATCTTTTGTCCTTCAAACACTTAACCATATCCAACCCTAGACCTCCAAACGGTCTTGGGTGACCCCCAAACGGTCTTGAGACCGTTTGGGTGATCCCCAAACGGTTTTGAAACCGTTTGGGCTAAATAACCCAAAAAGTCAAATCAATCAAGTTGAAAATCAGCACTTAATCCAATTAGGGTTTGCCTAATTGATTAGCCTTCAACTAATGATTCTTTGGGAGTTAACCCATAAAATTTGTTGAGTCATTAAACAACATAATTAGTAACAGTAATCTCAAACGGTCAACCCTTGGTCAACTCACTCAAATGGTTTTGAAACTGTTTGCCCAAAACGTCATGTTAAATCAGATTGAAATTCAGCACTTAATTCAATTAGGTTACCTAATTGATTAGCCTTCAACTCACGATTCCTTTGGAGTTAATCCCTCAAATTTTGGGGGTTATCAACCAACATAATTATGAACAGGAATATCAAACGTTCAACCCTGGTCAACCATCTCAAACAGTTTTGAAACCGTTTGCTCCCAAACAGTTTGCAAACCGTTTGGTCCCAACTTCCAAATCGTTTGCCCAAGATATTTGGGGATATGTGTGCTTATGATGATGTCATCATCATAAACCTTAGTCCCTGAAGTTCTAACAACTTCTGATTTCATGAATTAATATATTTCAACCAGCAATTATTCAAGATAATGAAGGAATCAGTGAAATTGCAAGATTAATGGTTGAATAACAATGAAAAAGGGTTCAAGTTATAAAACCCGCCTCCAATTGAGCTCCAAAGCTCCATGTCCACGGAAAAAATGGTGGATGCAACTCCTTTCACCATTCCAAGGCTCGTCCTCAAGGTTTGAGTGAAAAGGAATGGTTAGAATTGAAGAGGAGATCGAAATAGGAAGAAATCCATAATTTATTTTTGATTTCCACCATGGAATCAAGGTAAAATGGATCAAGAACCTTACCAACAGGTTGGGGGTCGTCCTCCTGGTCCTCCCTAGCTCCCTTGGTCGGTTTTGCACGCAAGGGGAAGAAAGGAAATCCGAAAAAAGTCCTTAGGTGGGTTGGAAAAGGTACTTTTATAAGAAAATTGATGAGAGAGAAGATACTTTATAAAAGTCTTTTAATTCCAAAATTTTTGCCACCACTTCCCCCTTGGTTTCTTGCATGCAAGGGAATATCTATCCCCACCTAACTCCCTTCCATTATCCATGAATTAAGGGAAAAGAAATTAAGCACCTTAACCCTTATAATAAGAATATCCATATTTGAGTGGAAATTCTTTTTCTTATAATAATGGTGAGTGGAATTTCACCTCCTTAGGATATGCTCGTGCCTTTGCAAGGCTTTAGACTTATGCAAACACATCTGAATCCAACCATTTTAATTTTGGTTGAAGGCCCTTTAATTAATACATTCATTTTTGCCCTAAAAAGAATTAGGGTTTCAATTAGGATTAAATCTTGATTGTTTTAATATCAAGATTCTCTCTCCTCCAACTTAATTCAAATGAGGCGCCCCTCTCATTTTCTTTTATCTACTTGATGACAAGAACATTAGGGACCTAATTGAAGTGGTAATTTACATATTGAACCCTAGGTTTTGGGTAAATTGCACTTTACACCAAAACTAGGTTTTAATGCACAAACCTTGCTTTATTAGCTCTTCCTTGGTATTCAGGCTTCCATAAGCCATACCTCAACATCATTTTCACTCTCATGATGCTTCAACACATGAGGAACATATTATCATACACAATTTGCACTTAAACCCCTCAAATTTGGGTAATTTGCACTTTAGTCCAAAACAAACAAACATTGATTTCAACAATGTTAAAAAAGGACTAGAATTGCAACATAGGTTCCTCTTGAGGCCTAATTACTTTTCACAAGATGAGATTAAGAATTTAATCACCTTTCTTAATCAAAACACCTAGGGTTAGAGTATCACCCAGGTCAGGGGTGTTACAAATTATAAACCCCTAATAAGGATTTCGTCCCCGAAATCCCAGATAAAGGAAGACAGATGTATTTCATTCATCATACTATCTAGTCTTCACATAACATCTCCCTATTATGGAGGCACCATAAAACTTTGATCAGCACAAAGTGTTTCCATACAAGATTCTCATAGAATCAACACACAAGGCACATGCTCCATTGTTCCTCATCATTGACTATAAAGTCAACTTGGTGTCAAACAACACTTCTCTTGTTCGGAGAAACATCATACATTCTTTATTAATATCATGTTAATGCAGAGCATAAACCCCTAACATATGATGTTCATATTGTTTTACATATTCAGACTAATTTCACAGTTGACCACTCCAGGTAGCCAATCTAACCCATCTGATAACTATCAGATACTAGAATCTTTCACCTTGGTATCTATCACATGTGTTGGAAACACATCATATATATCTCTTCCTTTCATTTTGGAACATTTATTGTTTCATATGTCCTCATCTTAGGACCAAAATCCAAGATAACTGATACTTTTCTAAGTATCCATCACATGAACATATTTATCTTATGCACATCAAGTGTCCTAAGACCCACTTGATTTCCTTGTCCCTAAAAGGAAAGGAAACAAGAATTCATATTCCTCTTATTAATTCATGTATTTTCAACTATTCTTGGACCATTAACTCTTTATCTCATCCTAGGTTCCTTACCTTTAGCATTGGAATTTGTAAGGATGATTACATGTCATTATCCCTTTCTTTATTATTATCTAGCATGTTTATGATCATCTCATGATCTCATCACATCTCCCATTTCCTCATTATGGGAAAGATTTGTATTATGCGGGCATCATAATTGAACAGGGTTCATCTCCCTTATTCTTATTCTTATCCTATGAGGAGTACATTTTCAGTTCCTCATACAACATGCTCATCTGAGATTATCTCATACTTATCTTTCTTATGCATGGGATATGACACATTTATTCATTTCAGATTTCTGATTTCATGATACTCATTAGATTGTCTCAGAATGACTACTTGATCAGAGTAATCAAAAAGACAACAATCTAAGAGTTTCCATACCCACTTTATCATCAATAGTTGTATACCTAGCCAGGGTATATAAATACTGAGATCAAGTGGTATGCACTTTGTATGCTATCATACTCCTTCTTTTCATATTATTACAAGCATAAGACTTATCATCCCTGAATTTCATTCAGGCATCTCTTCTCTACCTCTTTTCCTCTAATAGAGGTAAGAACAACATAAAACATTTGTAATGTTTTACTATGCAAAGCATAAGTCCTCATAGGACTAAGCAAGGAAAGTTCAATCATTTCCTTTCTTAGTTAATCCAGGAATTCATAAATTAACATATTTGCATGACATTATCTTGTCTAACTTGTCATAATACATAAATTATTCACTGCCTCAGGCTAAATCTGCCTCAAAGGTTGATTCAACAGGCTATGGTTGAGCACAGACTCAATTTAAGTCTAGAAATTCATCATTTCCTTTTGCTTCAACCTACTAATGCTAATTACAAATCCCGTTGATATCTATAACATCATCATTGGGACTGGTAATCTAGGTTACACTGCCAAAACTTGATCCACTATATATATTATTGTTGCCCTAAGTTCTCCAACAGTAATACTTAAAGAAGGATTTTCTTATTATAGTTGGATCATCTAGGGGATTCTTAGGCAATTGTCTCTCTCTTGCCTGTTCTCATGCACCTCTTCTTGGTGAAACATTGCTGCTCTCAGCAACAATCTCCTCATGTGACCCAGTCATCTTTACGTTCTTCTTCTCTTATACGAGCAGAAGACACTATCAGATACACTGGATGATACCAGAACAGACTCTACTACCTTAGTCCTATGTCTCTATAGACTCAACGAACCTAGAGATATGATACCACTAATTGTTGCGACCATCTCGTGAAAACATGCTTAACTAATGCAGAAGCGAATTATTTGCAGCAGATTACTGAAAATCACTGAAAATTAAAACTTTTTCAAGAGATTCATTCACAGGAAAACTCTTTAACCAAGAACCAAAGTATTTCAATTTCATATTGGTTCACAAGTACACAACCTGTACCATTCATTCTCAAAGATTACAACATCAACTGTCTTATAAACATTATATACATACAGTATACGAAATCTCGAGGCATCATGCCAAAACTTCAGATTGATTCATAAGACACTGACTAAAAATTCCGAGGACCTGAGAGTACAGAGATGACACATAGTACTACTATCTGTATGACTAGACAGACAATATCTCCACCTGAGATCTTATTGTTGTCCCTGATGTTGTTGTTGTTGTTGTTCTTTCCATGTTCTAGGATTTCTGCTTTGCCTCCCATGCATACCTAAAAATGTTTCCCACGGGGGTGAGACAATTGAAAATTGCCCCAGCGAGAGATATAACTCTCCACCAAAAACATTATTATTGCAGTTTATTATATTAAAACTGAGCAGGGGTTACTTTTACTTTATTAGGCAGAATTATTCATCATAGAACAGAATAAGATAATCTCCATTCTCAAGGAGGTCATTGCATCTACCCATGGTATATAAGTAATTCATCTATCTATCTTGCAGAGAATATAAAGGAACATAATTAACATTTATCTACTAAGGAATGCACAAAGAAATGCAACATCAGCCAATGAATCTCCGTATTCAATCCTTAAGCAAACATGCTATACAGCTGTTTACATTTTACAATCACACTTATGCCCTTAGGAGGTGAGCCGTACCGCTCAAATCCAACCTTCGGTTACGAAACCCAAAGTCGGTGCCATACAAGGTCCATGGAAGAGCCGGACTCCATGACCTCCCACGTCTCGGACAGTGCGAGACCACAAGCAGGACCACAGTCTCTTGCTTAAGTGACCTCAGTCACAGGGTTAGCTCCCGTAGGCTACCCTTTCTCTAGCCCGCCTTGGTACAGGTCTCAGCGCTAGTATCTCTGAGCCACGGGCCAGTTCACCGTGCTCCCTAAGCCATGAACGCATTCATGCTCTTTCACACTGAGCCATGGGCCTGTTCACCATGCTCTTATACACATCATGAGCCTACAACCGAAGTTGCACTCTAATCCTCCTATTTTCGGCTAGGAGAAACCCCGCATATTCAACAATATACGCTCCGGATTAACCCGCAAGAAAACCCGTTTCACCATCACCAGCAACTGACGATGATGGATCTATGGCCAGGGCACTACATGAATAGATTTCACTTGATTTATTAAGTACAATCGCATATTCTTTTAGCATCATCCAAGTTCTCAAACATAACTTATTACAACAATGCTATAAAGAGACATGTACTACTTTCATCAAATATTTATCAGTCTTTCAAAGACCCTGGGAACTTAGTCCCTCATTCCAATACTGGGAATTCTCATCCCTTCACATTCTCATCACCATAATCATATGGTTCTAGGTATTCAAACCCTTAACTCATCATTGAGCATTATTATACCTTTTTCAGGTAACTATCACCTTCAGGTCATCTGACCAAGGCATTCATGATACATGTTACACAAGCATCACACTTGGCTCACAAGACCATTACACATCTTGTCACTTCTCACTAGGTAACAACTTAATCATGTGACTCATAAAAGTCCATGCATATTGTATCCATATCAGCACAATACAAGTTCTTTTCAAATTAAATATAAAACACCACGGTCGTGCTATCTTGCACGGTCGTGCTATCTTGCATGGTCGTGCAAGGGGAAGCTACCACGGTCGTGCTACCTAGCACGGTCGTGCTATTTGACAAATTACCACGACCGTGTTACATCACCACGGTTGGTTTCTAGGGTTAGGATTCTTATTCAATCCAATTAGGGTTATTCAACCCTTAGCTTAATTAGGAATAGTAATTCCTCATTTCATACATCACTTATAGGGTTACATGCTTAAAAGCATATCCCAGAATTAGGGTTTACTGTTCATATCATCACATCATTTGGGCTTAACCCCATTCTCAAGGTACATTAATTAACACCCATCAATTGCAACAACTCATTACATTACATTGTAATAGTTGCATAACACACTTCATATGTTTCTTATCCAATTATATTGAGTTTGGAGTACATCAAGGTATATAACCCTGAAGTGTTGAATGTGATAGCTATCATATCTTGATGTATCACTTTCTCATCATTTCAGACTCTCCCTTGAGTTAACCAACTTATCTTATATTAAGGTATTTCCCTTCTTAATACATTCCATCACTAATCACTCACCTATAGCATATAATGCATAGGCCACACATTAGAATTGTCCAACTATTTTTAATGATATGGACTTGTCTAATGATAAATAAATTGTTTACAATAAGGTTGCTTATAATCAACCACATGAAATGTTTCACCTATATAAGGCCATTCCTTCTATCTCATCATTAGGGTTTCTTTATACCCTTACTTAAGATTAGAATTATGATTCATTGTCATATTGTCCAAGATTAGGGCTTTATGTATTATGACTCCTCATTAGAGTCTCACATGCCTCCACCCTTTTTAGGGCCTCTCATTACAACATAACATTAATACATCATGTGGTGTTAATTCTTAGTCAGGGTTTCTCATGGAATCACCCTCAACTAGAGTTTCACATGGAATCACCCTCAACTAGAGTTTCTCATGGAATCACCCTCAACTAGGATTTCCACCATAGTTTCCCACAATTTGGGTTTACTATTCATATCCATTAGGATTCCATTCAATTATTCATAATTAGGGATTCACTATTCATCCCAATTAGGGTTTTACATCTCATTTCCCTAAATAGGAGTTTCACACATCACTACCCTAGATTAGGGTTATAACCTCACCCTGGATTAGGATTACATTTAGAATTGCTCTCAATTAGGGTTAGAATTCAATAACCCTGTCAATTAGGGTTTATGTTCATGATTAGGGTTTCATGATCTCTTTACTTAAGGATCATACCCTTAATCACCACATGAATCATATTCATGTTATGAATTCATGCTAACATCAACTCAACTTGATAAGGTCATATCATCCCTTCAATCAAGTACATACAACTATGAATGACATAGTGTACCAAGTCATTGATCCTATAAGCAATTAGGGTCCATCCCTTAATTGGCACTAATCACTTAGGTACTAATAGGGTTTCAATCTTTGTACCTTCATTGATTATCATTACTAATCATCATTGGATCAATGAGTCATTCATCATCTCTATTATCAAGAGATTCAATCACCTTGAACCTCCATTACATAAGGTTTCCAATTGAATTGATCAATTGAATTTACAATCAACTTTGACTACTTGACCCCCAAACGGTCTTGGTCTCTCAAAGTTTAAACGGTTTGAAACAGTTTGGTAAAGGTGGTGCTTGAGACCATTTGCCCAAGTAGGTGAAGATTGTTTGCTCAAGTAGGTGAAGACTGTTTGCTCAAGTAGGTGAATACCATTTGATCAAGTAGGTGAAGACTGTTTGCCCATCATATCATCAAAATCCAAGTCAACCAATTAAGGTTTGGATCATTGGATTGATCACCAAATCAGTAATTGATTACACTTTAACTTAGTAACATCGGATCATCTATTGCTTAACCATACTCACCCCTAGACCTCCAAACGGTCTTGGGTGACCTCCAAACGGTCTTCAGACTGTTTGGATGAGCTCCAAACGGTCTTGAGACCGTTTGGCTCATCCAACCCTTGGATTCTAGTGAAAAATCATTAGGGTTTGAGCTATTGAGTTGATCATCAAATCAACACTTAATTGCAAAGTGATTTGGTACCTTTAGACCTTTAATTGGTCAACTATGCTTAACCCTAGACCTCCAAACGGTCTTGGGTGATCCCCAAACGGTCTTGAAACCGTTTGGGTCAATCAACCCAAAACATCAACTCATTTCAACGCAAAATCAGCACTTAGCCGATTAGGGTTAACACCATATCTTTTGTCCTTCAAACACTTAACCATATCCAACCCTAGACCTCCAAACGGTCTTGGGTGACCCCCAAACGGTCTTGAGACCGTTTGGGTGATCCCCAAATGGTTTTGAAACCGTTTGGGCTAAATAACCCAAAAAGTCAAATCAATCAAGTTGAAAATCAGCACTTAATCCAATTAGGGTTTGCATAATTGATTAGCCTTCAACTCATGATTCCTTGGGAGTTAACCCATAAAATTTGGTGAGTCATTAAACAACATAATTAGGAACAGTAATCTCAAACGTTCAACCCTTGGTAAACTCACTCAAACGGTTTTGAAACCGTTTTCCCAAAAAGTCAAGTTAAATCAGATTGAAATTCAGCACTTAATTCAATTAGGTTACCTAATTGATTAGCCTTCAACTCACGATTCCTTTGGAGTTAATCCCTCAAATTTGGAGGGTTATCAACCAACATAATTATGAACAGGAATATCAAACGGTTAACCCTTGGTCAACCATCTCAAATGGTTTTGAAACCGTTTTCTCCCAAATAGTTTGCAAACTGTTTGGTCACCAAACGGTTTGGTGAAACCGTTTGGTCACCAAACGGTTTGGTGAAACCGTTTGGTCACCAAACGGTTTGGTGAAACCGTTTGGTCCCAACTTCAAAATCGTTTGCCCAAGATATTTGGGGAGGTGTGTGCTTATGATGATGTCATAATCATCAACATTCGTCCCTGAAGTTCTAACAACTTCTGATTTCATGAATTAATATATTTTAACCAGCAATTATTCAAGATAATGAAGGAATCAATGAAATTGCAAGATTAATGGTTGAATAACAATGAAAAAGGGTTCAAGTTATAAAACCCGCCTCCAATTGAGCTCCAAAGCTCCATGTACACGGAAAAAAATGGTGGATGCAACTCCTTTCACCATTCCAAGGCTCGTCCTCAAGGTTTGAGTGAAAAGGAATGGTTAGAATTGAAGAGGAGATCGAAATAGGAAGAAATCCATAATTTATTTTTTATTTCCACCATGGAATCAAGGTAAAATGGATCAAGAACCTTACCAACAGATTGGGGGTCGTCCTACTGGTCCTCCCTAGCTCCCTTGGTCGGTTTTGCACGCAAGGGGAAGAAAGGAAATCTGAAAAAAGTCCTTAGGTGGGTTGGAAAAGGTACTTTTATAAGAAAATTGATGAGAGAGAAGATACTTTATAAAAGTCTTTTAATTCCAAAATTGTTGCCACCACTTCCCCCTTGGTTTCTTTCATGCAAGGGCATATATATCCCCACCGAAATCCCTTCCATTATCCATGAATTAAGGGAAAAGAAATTAATCACCTTAACCCTTATAATAAGAATATCCATATTTGAGTGGAAATTCTTTTTCTTATAATAATGGTGAGTGGAATTTCACCTCCTTAGGATATGCTCGTGCCTTTGCAAGGCTTTAGACTTATCCAAACACATCTGAATCCAAACATTTTAATTTTGGTTGAAGGCCCTTTAATTAATACATTCATTTTTCCCTAAAAAGAATTAGGGTTTCAATTAGGATTAAATCTTGATTATTTTAATATCAAGATTCTCTCTCCTCCAACTTAATTCAAATGAGGCGCCCCTCTCATTTTCTTTTCTCTACTTGATGACAAGAACATTAGGGACCTAATTGAAGTGGTAATTTACATATTGAACCCTAGGTTTTGGGTAAATTGCACTTTACACCAAAACTAGGTTTTAATGCACAAACCTTGTTTTATTAGCTCTTCCTTGGTATTCAGGCTTCCATAAGCCATACCTTAGCATCATTTTCACTCTCATGATGCTTCAACACATGAGGAACATATTATCATACACAATTTGCACTTAAACCCCTCAAATTTGGGTAATTTGCACTTTAGTCCAAAACAAACAAACATTGATTTCAACAATGTTCAAAAAGGACTAGAATTGCAACATATGTTCCTCTTGAGGCCTAATTACTTTTCACAAGATGAGATTAAGCATTTAATCACCTTTCTTAATCAAAACACCTAGGGTTAGAGCATAACCCAGGTCAGGGGTGTTACAAATTATAAACCCCTAACAAGGATTTCATCCCCGAAATCCCAGATAAAGGAAGACAGATGTATTTCATTCATCATACTATCTAGTCTTCACATAACATCTCCCTATTATGGAGGCACCATAAAACTTTGATCAGCACAAAGTGTTTCCATACAAGATTCTCATAGAATCAACACACAAGGCACATGCTCCATTGTTCCTCATCATTGACTATAAAGTCAACTTGGTGTCAAACAACACTTCTCTTGTTCAAAGAAACATCATACATTCTTTATTAATATCATGTTTATGTAGAGCATAAACCCCTAACATATGATGTTCATATTGTTTTACATATTCAGACTAATTTCACAGTTGACCACTCCAGGTAGCCAATCTAACCCATCTGATAACTCTCAGATACCATAATATTTCACCTTGGTATCTATCACATGTGTTGGAAACACATCATATATATCTCTTCCTTTCATTTTGGAACATTTATTGTTTCATATTTCCTCATCTTAGGACCAAAATCCAAGATAACTGATACTTTTCTAAGTATCCATCACATGAACATATTTATCTTATGCACATCAAGTGTCCTAAGACCCACTTGATTTCCATGTCCCTGAAAGGAAAGGAAACAAGAATTCATATTCCTCTTATTAATTCATGTATTTTCAACTATTCTTGGACCATTAACTCTTTATCTCATCCTAGGTTCCTTGCCTTTAGCATTGGAATTTGTAAGGATGATTACATGTCATTATCCCTTTCTTTATTATTATCTAGCATGTTTATGATCATCTCATGATCTCATCACATCTCCCATTTCCTCATTATGGGAAAGATCTGTATTATGCGGGCAGCATAATTGAACAGGTTTCATCTCCCTTATTCTTATTCTTATCCTATGAGGAGTACATTTTTAGTTCCTCATACAACATGCTCATCTGAGATTATCTCAGACTTATCTTTCTTATGCATGGGATATGACACATTTATTCATTTCAGATTTCTAATTTCATGATACTCATTAGATTGTCTCAGAATGACTACTTGATCAGAGTAATAAAAAAGACAACAATCTAAGAGTTTCCATACCCACTTTATCATCAATAGTTGTATACCTGGCTAGGGTATATAAATACTGAGATCAAGTGGTATGCACTTTGTATGCTATCATACTCCTTCTTTTCATATTATTACAAGCATAAGACTTATCATCCCTGAATTTCATTCAGGCATCTCTTCTCTACCTCTTTTCCTCTAATAGAGGTAAGAACAACATAAAACATTTGTAATGTTTTACTATGCAAAGCATAAGTCCTCATAGGAGTAAGCAAGGAAATTTCAATCATTTCCTTTCTTAGTTAATCCAGGAATTCATAAATTAACATATTTGCATGACATTATCTTGTCTAACTTGTCATAATACATAAATTATTCACTGCCTCAGGCTAAATCTGCCTCAAAGGTTGATTCAACATGCTATGGTTGAGCACAGACTCAATTTAAGTCCAGAAATTCATCATTTCCTTTTGCTTCAACCTACTAATGCTAATTACAAATCCCGTTGATATCTATAACATCATCATTGGGAATGGTAATCTAGGTTACACTGCCAAAACTTGATCCACTATATACATTACTGTTGCCCTAAGTTCTCCAACAGTAATACTTAAAGAAGGATTTTCTTATTATAGTTGGATCAGCTAGGGGATTCTTAGGCAATTGTCTCTCTCTTGCCTGTTCTCATGCACCTCTTCTTGGTGAAACATTGCTGTTCTCAGTAGCAATCTCCTCATGTGACCCAGTCATCTTTACGTTCTTCTTCTCTTATATGAGCAGAGGACACTATCAGATACACTGGATGACACCAGAACAGACTCTACTACCTTAGTCCTATGTCTCTGTAGACTCAACGAACCTAGAGCTCTGATACCACTAATTGTTGTGACCATCTCACGAAAACATGATTAACTAATGCATAAATGAATTATTTGCAGCGGATTACTGAAAATCACTGAAAATTAAAACTTTTTCAAGAGATCCATTCACATGAAAACTCTTTAACCAAGAACCAAAGTATTTCAATTTCATATTGGTTCACAAGTACACAACATGTACCATTCATTCTCAAAGATTACAACATCAACTGTCTTATAAACATTATATACAGACAGTATATGAAATCTCGAGGCATCATGCCAAAACTTCAGATTGATTCATAAGACACTGACTAAAAACTCCGAGGACCTGAGAGTACAGAGACAACACATATGACTACTATCTATATGACTAGACAAACAATATCTCCACCTGAGATCTTATTGATGTCCATGTTGTTGCTGTTGTTGTTGTTCTTTCCATGTTCTAAGATTTCTGCTTTGCCTCCCATGCATACCTAAAAATGTTTCCCACGGGGGTGAGACAATTCAAAATTGCCCCAGCGAGAGATATAACTCTCCACCAAAAACATTATTATTGCAGTTTATTATATTAAAACTAAGCAGGGGTTACTTTTACTTTATTAGGCAGAATTATTCATCATAGAACAGAATAAGATAATCTCCATTCTCAAGGAGGTCATTGCATCTACCCATGGTAGATAAGTAATTCATCTATCTATCTTGCAGAGAATATAAAGGAACATAATTAACATTTATCTACTAAGGAATGCACAAAGAAATGCAACATCAGCCAATGCATCTCCGTATTCAATCCTTAAGCCAACATGCTATACGACTGTTTACATTTTACAATCACACTTATGCCCTGAGGAGGTGAGCCGTACCGCTCAAATCCAACCTTCGGTTGCGAAACCCAAAGTCGGTGCCATACAAGGTCCATGGAAGAGCCGGACTCCATGACCTCCCACGTCTCGGACAGTGCGAGACCACAAGCAGGACCACAGTCTCTTGCTTAAGTGACCTCAGTCACAGGGTTAGCTCCCGTAGGCTACCCTTTCTCTATCCCGCCTTGGTACAGGTCTCGGCGCTAGTATCTCTGAGCCACGGGCCAGTTCACCGTGCTCCCTGAGCCATGAACGCATTCATGCTCTTTCACACTGAGCCATGGGCCTGTTCACCATGCTCTTATACACATCATGAGTCTACAACCGAAGTTGCACTCTAATCCTCCTATTTTCGGCTAGGAGAAACCCCGCATATTCAACAATATACGCTCCGGATTAACCCACAGGAAAACACGTTTCACCATCACCAGCAACTGACGATGATGGATCTATGGCCAGGGCACTACATGAATAGATTTTACTTGATTTATTAAGTACATTCGCATATTCTTTTAGCATCAGCCAAGTTCTCAAACATAACTTATTACAACAATGCTATAAAGAGACATGTACTACTTTCATCAAATATTTATCAGTCTTTCAAAGACCCTGGGAACTTAGTCCCTCATTCCAATACTGGGAATTCTCATCCCTTCACATTCTCATCACCATAATCATGTGGTTCTAGGTATTCAAACCCTTAACTCATCATTGAGCATTATTATACCTTTTTCAGGTAACTATCACCTTCAGGTCATCTGACCAAGGCATTCATGATACATGTTACACAAGCATCACACTTGGCTCACAAGGCCATTACACATCTTGTCACTTCTCACTAGGTAACAACTTAATCATGTGACTCATAAAAGTCCATGCATATTGTATCCATATCAGCACAATACAAGTTCTTTTCAAATTAAATATAAAAAACCACGGTCGTGCTATCTTGCACGGTCGTGCAAGGGGAAGCTACCACGGCCGTGCTACCTAGCACGGTCGTGCTATTTGACAAATTACCACGACCGTGTTACATCACCACGGTTGGTTTCTAGGGTTAGGATTCTTATTCAATCCAATTAGGGTTATTCAACCCTTAGCTTAATTAGGAATAGTAATTCCTCATTTCATACATCACTTATAGGGTTACATGCTTAAAAGCATAACCTAGAATTAGGGTTTACTGTTCATATCATCACATCATTTGGGCTTAACCCCATTCTCAAGGTACATTAATTAACACCCATCAAGTGAAACAACTCATTACATTACATTGTAATAGTTTCATAACACACTTCACATGTTTCTTATCCAATTATATTGAGTTTGGAGTACATCAAGGTATATAACCTTGAAGTGTTGAATGTGATAGCTATCATATCTTGATGTATCACTTTCTCATCATTTCAGACTCTCCCTTGAGTTAACCAACTTATCTTGTATTAAGGTATTTCCCTTCTTAATACATTCCATCACTAATCACTCACCTATAGCATATAATGCATAGGCCACACATTAGAATTGTCCAACTATCTTTAATGATATGGACTTGTCTAATGATAAAGAAATTGTTTACAATAAGGTTGCTTATAATCAACCACATGAAATGTTTCACCTATATAAGGCCATTCCTTCTATATCATCATTAGGGTTTCTTTATACCCTTACTTAAGATTATAATTATGATTCATTATCATATTGTCCAAGATTAGGGCTTTATGTATTATGACTCCTCATTAGAGTCTCACATGCCTCCACCCTTTTTAGGGCCTCTCATCACAACATAACATTAGTACATCATGTGGTGTTAATTTTTAGTCAGGGTTTCTCATGGAATCACCCTCAACTAGGGTTTCACATGGAATCATCCTCAACTAGAGTTTCTCATGGAATCACCCTCAACTAGGGTTTCCACCATAGTTTCCCACAATTTGGGTTTACTATTCATCTCCATTAGGATTCCATTCAATTATTCATAATTAGGGATTCACTATTCATCCCAATTAGGGTTTTACATCTCATTTCCCTAAATAGGAGTTTCACACATCACTACCCTATATTAGGGTTATAACCTCACCCTGGATTAGGATTACATTTAGAATTGCTCTCAATTAGGGTTAGAATTCAATAACCCTGACAATTAGGGTTTATGTTCATGATTAGGGTTTCATGATCTCTTTACTTAAGGATCATACCCTTAATCACCACATGAATCATATTCATGTTATGAATTCATGCTAACATCAACTCAACTTGATAATGTCATATCATCCCTTCAATAAAGTACATACAACTATGAATGACATAGTGTACCAAGTCATTGATCCTATAAGCAATTAGGGTTCATCCCTTAATTGGCACTAATCACTTAGGTACTAATAGGGTTTCAATCTTTGTACCTTCATTGATTATCATTACTAATCATCATTGGATCAATGAGTCATTCATCATCTCTATTCTCGAGAGATTCAATCACCTTGAACCTCCATTACATAAGGTTTCCAATTGAATTGATCAATTGAATTTACAATCAACTTTGACTACTTGACCCCCAAACGGTCTTGGTCTCTCAAAGTTTAAACGGTTTGAAACAGTTTGGTAAAGGTGGTGCTTGAGACCGTTTGCCCAAGTAGGTGAAGACCGTTTGCTCAAGTAGGTGAAGACCATTTGATCAAGTAGGTGAAGACCATTTTCCCATCATATCATCAAAATCCAAGTCAACCAATTAAGGTTTGGATCATTGGATTGATCACCAAATCAGTAATTGATTACACTTTAACTTAGTAATATTGAATCATCAATTGCTTAACCATACTCACCCCTAGACCTCCAAACGGTCTTGGGTGACCTCCAAACGGTCTTGAGACTGTTTGGTTGAGCTCCAAACGGTCTTGAGACCGTTTGGCTCATCCAACCCTTGTATTCTAGTGAAGAATCATTAGGGTTTGAGCTATTGAGTTGATCATCAAATCAACACTTAATTGCAAAGTGATTTGGTACCTTTAGACCTTTAATTGGTCAACTATGCTTAACCCTAGACCTCCAAACGGTCTTGGGTGATCCCCAAATGGTCTTGAGACCGTTTGGGTGATCCCCGAACGGTCTTGAAACCGTTTGGGTCAATCAACCCAAAACATCAACTCATTTCAACGCAAAATCAGCACTTAGCCGATTAGGGTTAACACCATATCTTTTGTCCTTAAAACACTTAACCATATCCAACACTAGACCTCCAAACGGTATTGGGTGACCCCCAAACGGTCTTGAGACCGTTTGGGTGATCCCCAAACGGTTTTGAAACCGTTTGGGCTAAATAACCCAAAAAGTCAAATAAATCAAGTTGAAAATCAGCACTTAATCCAATTAGGGTTTGCCTAATTGATTAGCCTTCAACTCATGATTCCTTGGGAGTTAACACATAAAATTTGGTGAGTCGTTAAACAACATAATTAGGAACAGTAATCTCAAACGGTCAACCCTTGTTCAACTCACTCAAACGGTTTTAAAACCGTTTTCCCAAAAAGTCAAGTTAAATCAGATTGAAATTCAGCACTTAATTCAATTAGGTTACCTAATTGATTAGCCTTCAACTCACGATTCATTTGGAGTTAATCCCTAAAATTTGTAGGGTTATCAACCAACATAATTATGAACAGGAATATAAAACGGTCAACCCTTGTTCAACCATCTCAAACGATTTTGAAACCGTTTTCTCCCAAATCGTTTGCAAACCGTTTGGTCACCAAACGGTTTGGTGAAACCGTTTGGTCCCAACTTCCAAATCGTTTGCCCAAGATATTTGGGGAGGTGTGTGCTTATTATGATGTAATAATCATAAACCTTCGTACCTGAAGTTCTAACAACTTCTGATTTCATGAATTAATATATTTCAACCAGCAATTATTCAAGATAATGAAGGAATCAATGAAATTGCAAGATTAATGGTTGAATAACAATGAAAAAGGGTTCAAGTTATAAAACCCGCCTCCAATTGAGCTCCAAAGCTCCATGTCCACGGAAACAATGGTGGATGCAACTCCTTTCACCATTCCAAGGCTCGTCGTCAAGGTTTGAGTGAAAAGGAATGGTTAGAATTGAAGAGGAGATCGAAATAGGAAGAAATCCATAATTTATTTTTGATTTCCACCATGGAATCAAGGTAAAATGGACAAGAACCTTACTAACAGGTTGGGGATCGTCATCCTGGTACTCCATAGCTCCCTTGGTCAGTTTTTCACGCATGGGGAAGAAAGGAAATCCGAAAAAAGTCCTTAGGTGGGTTGGAAAAGGTACTTTTATAAGAAAATTGATGAGAGAGAATATACTTTATAAAAGTCTTTTAATTCCAAAATTGTTGCCACCACTTCCCCCTTGATTTATTGCATGCAAGGGAATCTCTATCCCCACTGAACTCCCTTCCATTATCCATGAATTAAGGGAAAAGAAATTAAGCACCTTAACCCTTATAATAAGAATATCCATATTTGAGTGGAAATTCTTTTTCTTATAATAATGGTGAGTGGAATTTCACCTCCTTAGGATATGCTCGTGCCTTTGCAAGGATTTATACTTATCCAAACACATCTGAATCCAATAATTTTAATTTTGGTTGAAGGCCCTTTAATTAATACATTCATTTTTGCCCTAAAAAGAATTAGGGTTTCAATTAGGATTAAATCTTGATTATTTTAATATCAAGATTCTCTCTCCTCCAACTTAATCCAAATGAGGCGCCCCTGTCATTTACTTTGCTATACTTGATGACAAGAACATTAGGGACCTAATTGAAGTGGTAATTTACATATTGAACCCTAGGTTTTGGGTAAATTGTACTTTACACCAAAACTAGGTTTTAATGCACAAACCTTGCTTTATTAGCTCTTCCTTGGTATTCAGGCTTCCATAAGCCATACCTCAGCATTATTTTCACTCTCATGATGCTTCAACACATGAGGAACATATTATCATACACAATTTGCACATAAACCCCTCAAATTTGGGTAATTTGCACTTTAGTCCAAAACAAACAAACATTGATTTCAACAATGTTAAAAAAGGACTAGAATTGCAACATAGGTTCCTCTTGAGGCCTAATTACTTTTCACAAGATGAGATTAAGCATTTAATCACCTTTCTTAATCAAAACACCTAGGGTTAGAGTATAACCCAGGTCAGGGGTGTTACAATATGGCAGAGACATCATGTGTCAAACTGCAATTAGCTTTCTAGGGTATATTGACATCTTCACTATAGAGTTATAGCCGCAACATATACTCTCTTCAGGATTAGATCACACAGCTAATGACTGGTATTGTTTTGTGGAGTCATGGCCTATAGCCATACTCTTTTAATAAAGTATTGGGATCTTAATCCTTCATCTCATCAGGTACATTTCCATTTCTTAACAAGTTCATCATCATGATTATAGAATATGGGTATTCAAACCCTCAGTTCATCATAGAATACTTGTTACCACTTATCAGGTAACTTAATACCTTCAGGTCATATGACTAAGGTAATCATGATTATTGCTACACAAGCACTCTATGTCGCTCACAAAGCCTATTTCACCTCTTGTTACCTCTTAGCAGGAAACAAGGCATATTATGGCCCATTAACAACTTTAATAAAAGAAACATCATAGCTCATACCTGGCTATGTTCATCTTCTCATGATCACTGGTATGATCATTACATAATAACAATTATATCACTTACATATCAACACTTAAACTTATGCAATGTAAGAGTAGCATCACCATTCCCTTATTTAGGGTTAGGATTTCTCTTACATATCATCACCCTCCATTAGGGTTTTCCATAAATAACTATTTAGGTTCTCAATATCATACTATTAATGATCAAGCCCTATTTCATTTCTTCACACAGCTAGGAGCCAACATTGATAACATAAGCATTTAATCATGCTTATTTATTATCATCACTTATCATTGAATGCATTATCAATACAAGGTATAAGTTCCTCTCTCCACTTTACTAGAAAATGATTACATCATACTTTATTGTTTTGTATTAACCTTTTCATAAGACATATTAGCCTACACTTATCAAAGTGCATTACTTCTCAATGTAACAATTGACATGACACACTTCATGTGTTACTTATCCAAGTATATTGGATTTAGAATACATCAAGGTGTATCCATCTTGAGGTGTTGGGAGTGATATTTATCATGTCTTGATGTATCGCTTCCCTCACCACCTTTATCTTACTTGAGTTCATTAACTTATCTTGTATTAGGGTATTTCCCATCCTAATACTTTATGCACCAATTCATCAAATTTATCATGTAATGTATTGGTCATAAGTCACTTATTTAGAATATGCAACCATTACTAATGATATGGACTCATCTTTGAGTTAAGGTAATATTGATATAAGGCCATTCATTACCAATCCCTTTAGGTGTTTCACTTGTCAATAAATTAGTCACTATTCCATTATTAGGAATAGGGTTTCCCATCTTTATCAACTAGGGTTTACATAACATCATCGTATATTAGGGTTTCACATATTGTCACCCTACATTAGGATTTCACATAACATCATCCTTATTTTAGAGTTTCACATAGCATTGCCTAAAATTAGGGTTTCTCAACCCATGGCCCAAAATTGGGCTTATGGTTTATCATCATATTGTCCAATATTAGGGTTCATACACTATTAACCCAAAATTGGGGTTATGTTTTATCTTCATATTGTCCAAAATTAGGGTTTTACATACCTTCACCCTATATCAGGGTTAGGATTTCATATCAAGGTTTCACATATCATTACATACCATCACTTTGGGTTAGAGTTTCACATCACATCATTGCATTAGGGTTTCACTTGACATCACCATCAATTAGGATTTCACCTAACATTACCCTTAATTGAGATTTATCACATCATCACCCTAGTTTAGGGTTACACCAAGCATTGCCCTAAAATAGGGTTGGGGTTCATCAACCTTCTCAATTAGGGTTTCACGATCTCTTTATCAAGGATGATACCCTAATTACATATTCTATTTATTTTGAATGTGTTGAGGTTGGATTGCTACATGATTATTATACATGTATGAATTTCTCTCTCTCATCCTCTCTAGGATGTTCATTACTCCAATCTTGATTAGATTGAGTCAATCCTTTATTCAAATTCATACATTTAGGGTTAGCATAGTGTATTGAGTCACTGCTTCCATAAGCATCAAAGGTTAACCCCTCTAAGGTTACCAATCATCTAAGTACATTAGGGATTCAACCATTGTACTTATCTTTGATAATTATCATTATCAATCATGGGATCAACTGATCTTTCACCACTTTAAGTCTTCAATCAATTTTGTATATATTGAACCTCCATTCAGTTTTGACCTTTGAATCTCCAAATGGTTTGATGTCAATTGCCCTCCAAACGGTTTTGAAACCATTTGGGAATCTAGGGTTAAGACCATTTGCCATCCAAACGGTTTTGAAACCATTTGGGCATCTAGGGTTAAGACCATTTGCCCTCCAAATGGTTTTGAAACTGTTTGGGCACTTAACTTTAGAAACTGTTTGAACAATTCATCACTAAGATCGATTGGACAAACCAATAATTCAAATCGTTTGAAAATTGAAACCACTTGGTCATTCAAATAGTCTCAAGACCGTTTGGTCCAAAACATCTTGAAACTGAATTAATCATATTGGGGTTTTCATTAACCAATCGATTTAGGGTTACCAACAATGAATCATCCATCAATGGGATCTTCAACTAACAGCCCTTGGATTTCCATTTATCATCATAGTTCTTGACCATCAAACGATCTTGAGACCATTTGCATCCAAATGGTCTTGAGACCGTTTGGGCCAATCAACCCTTAGTTTGATTCAATTCAATTAGGGATTCAACACTCAACCCGATTAGGGTTTGCAATTGATGGAACATTCACAATTGGAACCATTAAAATCAAATCAATTGTAACCAATGGATCAACCTTCAACTATATCATCACTTGTCCTCCAAACGGTCTTGAAACCATTTTGTCTCAAATGATCTTGAGACCGTTTGGTCTCAAGTCCTTTGAAACTGTTTGCTTTAGATATTATTGAGGTGTGTACTTGGGATGATGTCATCATCATCAAGCTACGTTTCTTCAAACTTGCTGTGATTTTCATGGTGATTTCATCAATCAACCAAATAGATTTTCGAGAATAAAGAAAGAATCAACAATTGATAAAGATATGAAATCAATAATAACATTCAAGTGTTCAAGTTATATAACCCACCTTCAAAGAAGCTTCAAAGATCTAAACTCCACGTCTTTAATGGTGGAAGAAGCTTTCTCAACTATCCCAAGCTTGTGCTCGACTCTTTAAGTGAAATGAATGGTCAAAGTTGAGAATTGAGTGGAGAAAAGAAGAAATCAAACATTGATTTTCAATTTCCACCATGAAATTAAGGTGAAAGGAGATCATGGAGCTTACCTACAGGTTGGGGGTCGTCCTCCTGTTGCTCCTAAGCTCCCTTGGTCGTTTTTCAAACAAAGAGTGAAAGAAAATCCGAAAAAGAGTCCTTGGTTGAGTGGGAAATGAAGTGTTTATAAAGAAATTTCAAGGAGAGGGAAAGTTGAACAGCAATCCTTCAACTCCCCAAATTGGTGCCACTTAACCCCATCTAATCCTTCCATACGAAGGCATCCTCCTTTTCCTTTAATTCTTATTCATTATACACAATTAAAGGAAAAGCAATTAAGCACCTTAATTCATATAATACTAATATCCCATTTTTAGTTGATATTACTTTTTAGTTAACTAATGTGAGTGGGCTCTCCACTCACTTAGGATATTTCGTGGCCTTTGCAAGGCACAAGGAAGTTCACACTTATGAAAATTCAACCATATCAATTTTGGTTGAAGGGAACTTCAATTAATATATTTATTCTTGCATTAAATTGAAGTAAAGTTCCACTTATGCTTAAATCTTGATTATTTTAATATTAAGATTCTCTCTCTTACAAAATGATTCAAATGAGGTGCCCCTCTAAAATTATTTTCTCTACATGATGCCAAGAATCATGAGGGACCCTCTTGAAGTGGTATTTTGCATATTGAACCCTAGGTTTTGGGTAAATTGCACATTACACCAAAACTAGGTTTTAATCCACAAACATTGCTCAACAAGCTCTTTCTTGGTACTCAGGCTTGTGGAAGCCATACCTCAGCATCATTCTCATTCCTATGATTCTTCAACATCTGAGGAACATTTTATCATGTACAATTTGCAAGTTAACCCCTCAACTTGGGTAATTTGTACTTTAGTCCAAAACTAACAAAACATTGTTTCAACATTATTAAAAAAGGACTAAAATTGAAATATAAGTTCCTCTTGAGCCTTAATTACTTTTCAAAAGATAAAAGCAAGCATATAATCAACCTCATTAATCAAAACATCTAGGGTTAACACATAACCCAGGTCAGGGATGTTACAAATTATCCACCCCTAACAAGGATTCCGTCCCCGAAATCCCAGGAAAAGGGTGATAGTTGTTACTCATGTCATCATATCTCTAGATAGCGTCTCAATGTCATAGAGATTGCATAAATTTGTGTCCAGTGCCAGGTTATCCTACTCATACTTATCATTTGAATCTATCATACAAAGCCTATATTCGATTGCCATGTCCCTGAAGGAAAGGATACAAAGGAACAGATTCCTTTTATCATCCCCTCATTCCCCAGGGTTATTTATCAAAGAAGACACATGTATTTAGTTGAGGAAACCCACTTAGCAACTCTTATTTAGTTGGGAAAGTTCACTTAGCAATCCCTGTATAGTTGGGAAAGTTCACTTAGCAATCCCTATATAGTTGGGAAAGTTCACTTAGCAATCCCTATATAGTTGGGAAAGTTCACTTAGCAATCCCTATTTAGTTGGGAAAGTTCACTTAGCAATCCCTATTTAGTTGGGAAAGTTCACTTAGCAATCCCTATATAGTTGGGAAAGTTCACTTAGCAATCCCTATTTAGTTGGGAAAGTTCACTTAGCAATCCCTATTTAGTTGGGAAAGCACTTAGAAATCCCTATTTAGTTGGGAAAGTTCACTTAGCAATCCCTATTTAGTTGGGAAAGTTCACTTAGAAATCCCTATTTAGTTGGGAATGTTCACTTAGAAATCCCTATTTAGTTGGGAAAGTTCACTTAGCAATCCCTATATAGTTGGGAAAGTTCACTTAGCAATCCCTATATAGTTCATTCCTTTCTTTATTATTATCTAACATGTTCGTGAACATTTTGTGGTTTTATCACATTTCCCATTTCCACATCATGGGAAAAGATCTTTGTTATTCACACATGCTTTATCAGACAGGGATTGTTGGTTGTTTACACTAACGAGTTTCAATCCAAACAAAGGATAGTTTACTCAACTTAACCAAACTCCGCAAGTATACGGAGGTAGTATAGTCAAGGTCGAACACAAGGAGCTTATCGAGGTCGAACACGAGGAGCTTAGTTAACTTAATCGAGAACAACAGTACTAAGGTTCAACAATCTAGATCGGTTTTAAAGAGTAGAGAAGGGTTGTCTAAAAGTATAAAATTTGGAAATTAACAACAGAAAATTCAGATTTTAACTAGCAAGCAAGAACTACGAAAAGAAGTTCGATTTCATAATTATTAAGAATCTTGGACATTAGGATTTCATTCACATATCATAGAAATCAGGGGTACACAATAATTTAAACATACATAAGTTCTTGTATCAAGGAAAGGTTGTGTTACATTTCACCTCCCGGTGTAAATGCAATGATCGCAACTTAAAACAACACTCTCGTGTGTGAATTTCGTTTTTGATCACAAACTGTTCCTCAACTCATTCCTCTCTACTCTCGTAGAAGAGGAAGAGTTGCCAAGAAGTGCACCTCCATACATTCCTACTTATCTTCTCATATCAAGCAAGAAAGCAGAAAACATGCACATAAGGTGGCCAACAATACATGCAAGAAAAGAGTAAGCTTGTACTTTCATGGTTAAGAAAAAAGAAGCATAGTATTTAGTACAAAATTACTTGTTCCATACATGCTATGACTTGGGAGCTACTCTCCCATGCCCAAGAAAAGGGAGTCTACTCATCCATAATGATGTACAATAGATTTGCTACAGAAATTTCAGTTCTAAACATGGTTTAGAAGGGAAAAGACAAAGAGAACTAAAGATGTAACCACAAGAAGGAAGAATTCCGACTTGAGGACGAAATTCCCCTTCTTTATTTGCTCCAAGATGAACTAGCTCCTTTCCTAAGAAGTTGCTCAGAGTTGGGGAAGCTTGGCTACACCTTGAAGAAGACAATGGAGAAGTGGAGAAGAAGAAATGGTCTCCTTATGCAAGAAACCACATTGGATCCCTCCAAATCGCCCTCCTCTGCTCTCCTTTGGCTCTAGGACAAGATAAACTCTTCAAATGAGAAAACATAACTGTCCCTTGCCTTCCCTCCTTCTTTTAAAATCGAATTCTGAATTTTCGTATTTCTGAAACTGCCAGGTGCACGTCGTGCATTTTGGGTGCACGTCGTGCACCTGCAATGCAGTTTGCATCGGGCTTATCTATGCACGGTGTGCGCTGAGGATATGCACGCCGTGCGACTTTCCAGAACATTTCTTCAGCAGTTTGCGTTCTAGGTGCACGCTGTGCATCGGTGTGCACGTCGTGCGTTCATCCTTCTGTGCACTTCTTGAAACTCGCACGTCGTGCGTTTTCTCTGTGCACACCGTGCGTTCTTCTGGCTGAACGACCCGATTTTTCTCTAGAAATGTGCACACCGTGCGTCTGTCTTGCACGTCGTGCATTCTACTATTTGAATGAACCAATCTTTCTCTGGAATGGTGCATGCCGTGCGTCTGACTTGCACACCGTGCATTCTGTTGTTTCAGCTGAAATAACACCCGAATTTAGTTCTTTTTGTGGCAAATCTGCAATGCAAGTTATGGAATAAGTAGAATAAAAAAAGAAGGCAAAAGTAATATGAAAAGAGACTGAATTATATCATAATGGACCAAATTTGTGTGTGATAACATGTGAAAAGATGATATATAAATCACACAAAAAATCCCCCTAAGCTTGAACTATTTCTTGTCCTCAAGCAAAAAGGAACATGGCTATATTTAAGTAGGAAAAATTAGTTCATGCATGAATGAAAAGAAAAGAGAATATGCAATCAGCTCAGTCAACTATGTACTTTGTGCTTGTGTTCATCGTTATCATCTCAAAATTTTCAACATCTTAGATAGATAAATTAAGTTCAGCATGGTTGGCTTCAAATAAAGAGAAAAGTTCAACAAGATAACTCTAAGTAGAGTTTGGATAATCAAGCCAAACAGTCAGTGCATGTACATTACAAGCTTTCAGCTAGTATGGATATAAGATGATCAAACCGATGTTAACATTAACAAAACTTAGCTGCACTCTTTTTCATATGGATATGATGATGAGATTTTTGGGTTTTCGACATTCGGCTGCTAATTTAGGCTTATGCTCACGAGGAATGTTGGTTGGGGTGTTGTTTTTACCCTCTTTTGATTTTCATATCACCTAACCATCGTTGCCAGATCGGACTCACACTAGGCTAGCATAATATGTGGGCCATATGCCATCTTTTATTGGGTGAAGATAAACTATTGATTGTGCAACACCAAAGAGTCAACTAGAATGTTAAGGTTAGCAAGATTTTGATCATTCTTTTGAAAAAAATTCACTGAAAAGTTGATTTGCAAATGGACTAAAAGTTTGGCAAAAATATCATGTATTCTAAAAAGTGTTGCAAGTTAATTATTCTGCAAGAATTTGAAATCATTACATGTATTGAGTAGTCCAAGATGTATAAATTTGAGATATCAAACTATAAACCCAAATCACATCAAAGTACATGGGAAAATTCAACTTCCATTTCATTCAAACATGCTCTTAATTTTTCTCTCTTAAATATATGCAAAACATATAGAGGACAAAAAATTTCAGCATGCTAGAGGGGGGTCATTCTTAATAAGATAGTCTCAAATCATATAGATATTGCCATCAAGGAAAAGAACATGGAATAAAATGGAAAAACAACTGACACTGCTGACTCGAAAAAGAAAAATGTTGAATGACTACCACTACTGGCCGGTTGTGCGCCCCCTAAGCTTGAAATCAGTAATGTCCTCACTACTTCAATCGAACTTATTGAGTTCACAACCGGATACCTGTCATGAAGAAATCAGAAAAAGGATCCGCCGCCTCCCTACTCAGGGAAGAACTGATTGATGATGTCAGGGATGTCCATCGGCATGGCAGATGAGTCTGGCTGCTGCTGCTAGTCCTGCTATGGCTGTTGCTGGGGAAAATTGTGTTGTGGAACTTATGGAACTATGGTCTCCTAGCGGGGAGGAGTCTGGAAAGACTGCGGTGCAGGGTAGTGGCCTTGTGAGATGTGCCACGCATCCATCATGTTGACCATGTCGTACATAGTAGTGTACTATGCACTCAAATGGTCAAACCGGGTGTCGAGGTGATCAAATCTCCGATGCACATAGCTGTAAAGGTGACTCATGTCTGGCATTGTCCAGTTGTACTCTGTCTGAGTACTAGTGGATGGTGGGAGTGGAGTAGGGGCTGTTGGTGTAGGCCCTAGTATAGAGTTGCTGGCACCCCGGGTGGGTGTCTCCTCGTCAGTCTCTGGCTGTAGCTCTACCTTCCATGTAGCCTTGTTCTTGATGTCATTCCGAGCTGCATCGGGGATGGTGATGAACTACTTCTTGGTAATAAAAACCTTGAATTTAGACGCGTTGTTTCCATGTCTGGAGATCAGACCACAAGAGATGACATAGTTGATATCAACAAGGTTCTTCCCCGGTGCAGGTTCTAGGGAACCCACATCTAAACCCAACTGCATTGCAAGTATGCTTAGTAGCCCGCCGCACATAATGTCACCTGCCTCCCTTTTCTTTTGCTTTTTTGTGTCAAGAAGCTTATTAATAATGTAGTAGCTAGAACTTATTTGCTCATTGTTCACCAATCACCATAAGAAGAATAGATCAGTCTTTCCTACTACACCTTGAGTTTCATTCTTGGCAAAAGGTCATGTGCTAAGAAGACGATGAATAACTCAGAAAATTAGATTGTGGATGTTGGAAGCTCGAGCATTCCTTGCTCTATGCACTATTTCAGACGAGATTTCATACCAGAAAGCATCGCTATTGAAAGTGGGAGGATAATCAGTGTATCCGCCAAAATTGCATTTAAGCAAAACACAAAACTGTTGAAGATCCATAGAAAATGGTTTGTCCAAAAGGCGAAAAATAATTTTCTGATAAGGTGTGTTGCGGTGATGTGGGTCATTCTCAGCCTTGAAAGTAGTGAGAAACTCATAGATAAGGTGGGGATAGGTTTTAGTAACTCGGGTGCAGAGGTAGTGTAAACCCAAAAATGTTAAATGATCTACTACCTCATTCTTGAAACCCAATTTGTTAAGGGTTTCATCACACATGTATCGGGAGGCCAAAACACGCCTTGTAATGAGGAACTGGTAGTCGACGTCCTCCTCGGGTTTGACCCTGAACTGCGTAGAGGGTATAAACGCCACAGGTGCTGGTGCGGAAGGTTGTGCTTCAGTAGCGGGAGGTGTAGAAGAAGAGGAAGCTATTCCATGGCGTCGGCCTGACTTTTGCTTAATTGGTGCCATTCAATCTTTAACTGGTGCACGGTGTGTATAGATGGTGCACGGCGTGCAACTGTATTGTTCGTCTTCTTCATACATCTAAAAGCATGGTGTGCAAAGTGGGTGCATGATGTGCACCTGTAGATCTGGGGCAGTTCAGAAGTCTGCACAGACGGCTGCAATTTTGTGCCAAGTTGTTGCTGCCGGTGCTCGGGACGATGGCGATGGTGGCTGTGAGTTGCTGCTGCATCATCGGAGAAGAAGGTCGTAGCAGAAAATGGCATCGACGTGGCCGGATGTGGGGCTGTTGCTTGCTGCTGCTTCGTCAGGACGGCGGCGAGGTGGCTGGCGGTTGCACAGCTGGTAGCTACTGCTGCTTGGTCGACGGAGAAGCACAGTGGGCAGAAAGGCAGCGGTTGCTGGCGGCGCTGCTGCTGCCTAGCTTTGGAGGATGATGGCGGCAGGCTGGGTGGCGCTGCTGCTGATTAGCAGAAGAAAGAAGGAAGGCGGCGGCTTGCATGGGTGGAGGAAGAAGAAGGCGTGTGCACGGTTGGTGGAACGTTGTGCGTTTGCTCTGGCTCCGGTGGGCGGCGGCTCGCACAGCTCTTAGGGTCGGAGTGCACAGTAGTTAGGGTTGGAGTGATTAGGTCGTGCACTCCGGCCCTTTTTGTCTAAACTTTATGAGTAAGTGCATGGCGTGCGTTTGAAATGCACGTTGTGCACTTCTCTAAAGTTTGTTTTTAAAGTTCTACGTCCAGGTGCACGGCGTGCATTGAGGAAATGCACGTCGTGCAAGTTTCCAGAGAGTTCACTGAATTCCATTTCCTAGGTGCACGACGTGCGTTTGGACAATGCACGCCGTGTCAGTTTCCAGAAGATTTACAAAAATTGTCGAAGACCAGGTACACAGCGTGCAGATATAAAATGCACGCCGTGCACGTTTCCAAAGAGTTGCCGAAATTTACATTTCCCAGGTACACACCATGCACGTTTCCAGAGAGTTTCCGAAATTTATATTTCCCAGGTGCACGTCGTGCATGTTGATAATGCACGACGTGTTAGTTTCCAAAAAATTTCCTGATCTTCAAATTTCCAGGTGCACGACGTGCATATTAACAACGCACGTCGTGTCAGTTTCCAGAGAGTAGACGAAATTTCCAATTTCCAGATGCACATCGTGCATTTTGATAACGCACGGCGTGTCGGTTTCCAGAACATCTTTCTGCTGCATTTTGTATTGAAGTGCACGCCGTGTCTTCAAAAGACACGTCGTGCACTTTGTAGTTTCTGCAAAAAAATGCAGTCAGTCAGCAGTAAACTATGACGGATAGAGTAGAAATCAAGTCTAGATTATTACATTCATCCATGACATGCTTATTAACAAAATTAAAGAGTGTTTTTTATTTGAAAAACTTAAAAGAAATCTATCCTAATGTGGGGTCAACTCCCACGAGGTCCTCCATTTAGAGTCTGGAGTATGACTTCTTCTAAATCTTTAAGCATCTTGGAGGGAGCAAGAAGCTCCTTTCTCCACTTCTTCCCCGCAAGAGTAGCGTTTGCAACATTGTCCATTGACCTTGAAGGTTCCATCTTTGCCTTGGAGTTCTACATCTCCATATGGAAAAATCTTAAGCACTAGGAACGGGCCGGACCACTTTGATTTCAACTTTCCTGGAAAAAGCTTTAATCTAGAGTTGAATAACGATACTCTATCTCCTTCTTGGAAGTCTTTCCTACGAATTCTTTTATCATGCCAAGCCTTTGTTCTTTCTTTGTACAACTTTGCATTCTCATAGGCATCAAGACGAAGTTCTTCAAGATCCTGCAGCTGCAAAAGATGTTTTTCTCCTGCTCTCTTCATATCAAAATTCAATAACGTAATTGCCCATAAAGCATGATGCTCTAATTCCATTGGAAGGTGACATGATTTGCCATAGATCAACTTGAATGGAGTAGTCCCAATGATGGTTTTATAGGCTGTGTGATATGCCCATAGTGCGTCATCTATCTTTAATGCCCAATCTTTCCTTGAACTAGAGACAGTCTTTTCAAGAATATTCTTCAATTGCCTATTTGAAATCTCTACTTGCTCGAATGTTTGGGGGTGGTAGGGTGTAGAGATCTTATGAGTCACACCATACTTGGAGAGAAGTTTTTTAAATTGTTTTTCAGCAAAGTGTGTGCCTCCATCAGAAATTACAGCACGTGGAACTCCAAACCAAGGGAAAATAATCTTTTAAAAAAGCTTAATTACATATTTGGCGTCCGGTGCTTGGGTTGGAATGGCTTCAACCCATTTAGACACATATTCACAAGCAACAAGAATGTATTGATACCCGTAGGAAGATGGAAATGGTCCCATGTAGTCCAGTCCCCATACATCGAACACCTCAACCTCTAAGATAGAGTTGAGTGGCATGTCATCGCGGAGGGATATGCCTCCTGTCCTTTGACACTTATTACAAGATTTGACGAATAGATTGACATCTTTGAATAATGTGGGCTAATAGAAACCAGCTTGAAGTATTTTTGCAGCAGTCTTTTCTCCTCCGAAATGTCCTCCATAAGGAGAGGCATGGCATTTAGCAATGATGTTTGGGACTTCCTCTTCAACAACACACCTCTGGATTAGCCCATCACTTCCATGCTTGAATAGCAATGGGTCATCCCAGTAATAGAATTTTACATCATGAAAGAATTTCTTCTTTTGTTGATATGTCAAATCCGGTGGCAGTTGTCTAGTAGCAAGAAAATTAGCGATGTCTGCAAACCATGGTGCTTGAGTGGATGACAATGCGTAGAGTTTTTCAATAGGCAAATGATCCTCGATTGGCAATAGATCTTCAGCCTCCGTAGTCAATCTAGAGAGGTGATCGGCAACACTATTTTTGGTACCTTTCTTGTCTCAGATTTCAAGATCAAACTCTTGCAGGAGTAGTATCCAGTGAATAAGGCGTGGTTTGGCATCTTTTTTATTCAGCAAATACTTAATGGCAGCATGATTAGTATATACAATCACCCTTGACCCTACCAAATACTATCAGAACTTGTCAAATGCATATACAATTGCAAGCATTTCTTTCTCCGTGGTTGTATAGTTGATTTGTGCTTCATCGAGAGTTTTGCTGGCATAATAGATGGCATGGAGTTTCTTGTCTCTCCGATGTCCTAAAACAGCTCCCACTGCATAATCGCTTGCATCACACATTAGTTCAAAAGGAGAATCCCAGTCCAGAGGTTGAATAATTGGGGCTGAAATGAGAGCCTCTTTGAGCTTGGAAAAGGCTGCTCGGCAATTGTCATCAAATACAAATTTTGTATCCTTTGCAAGTAGGGAACACAACGGCTTTGCAATTTTTGAGAAATCTTTAATAAATCTTCTGTAAAAACTTAAATGTCCTAAAAAACTGTGAATGTCTTTAACTGAAGATGGAGTAGACATTTTCTCAATTGCTTCGACCTTTGCCCTGTCCACTTCAATACCCTTGTTAGATACAACATGTCCTAGTACTACATCGGATTGTACCATGAAATGGCACTTCTCCCAGTTTAGCACTAGGTTAACCTTTTTACAACGGGCTAAGACTAGAGACAGGTTCAATAAACATTGATCAAAAGATTCACCATACACGCTAAAATCATCCATAAAAATCTCCATTATATTTTCAATAAAATCAGAGAATATGTCCATCATACACCGCTAAAAAGTAGCGGGAGCGTTACAAAGACCAAATGACATACGGCGATAAGCATATGTTCCATAAGTACAAGTGAAAGTGGTTTTCTCTTGGTCGAGAGGATAGATAGGAATCTGAAAAAATCCAAAATACCCGTCCAAGTAACAAAAATAAGAATGCTTGGCAAGACGTTCAAGCATCAAATCAATGAAAGGCAACGGAAAATGATCTTTGCGGCTTGCCTTATTCAAACACCGGTAATCAATACACATACGTCAGTCGGTAACCATGTCTGTTTGTATTAACTCATCATTGTCTCCTTTAATGACAGTTGCACCCCCCCCCCTTTTAGGTACCACGTGAATGGCACTAACCCAGAGGCTGTCACTTATTGGATAGATGATTCCAACATCAATTAACTTGAAAATTTCTTTCTTTACCACCTCAAGCATATTTTGATTTAGGTGTCTAGGTGGTTCAACAGTTGGTTTGGCATCATCTTCCATATTTATTCTATGCATACAAATTTAAGGATGAATGCCTTTCAAATCTTCTATGGAATAACCAATGACGTCTTTATACAAACGCAATTCGGCAAGCAGTTTATTTTCTTGGTCATTGGTTAATTCATTATTTATTATAACAGGAGATGTAGAATTTCGGTCAAGAAATGCATACCTCAGCCCAGGTGGAAGGGCTTTTAGTTCTACCTTTTTGCCTGTTATACTTTCATCAACTTTATCTTCAACAAATGGAGCATCTTCATTGATAGCTGCTGCTTTAGAAATAGATAGTGCTCTAGAAATTTCAGAATTGTTGAGTTTAGTTACATCATCATCATAGAGATTAACCATCAAGTCAACATCATCTTCATTATCATTCTCAATAGGATCAATAATGTCAAGCAAACATATTTCTTCAACACGTGTGGGTGCTTTCATGGCTTCATAAATAGAGAATTCCATAGCCTCTTCCCCAACACGCAGAGTGAGCTTTCCTTCCCAAACATCAATAAGACATCAAGAAGTCCTCAAGAATGGCCTCCCAAAAAGAACAAGGTTGGAAGGAACTTCCGCCATGTCAAGAACAACAAAATCACAGGGTATAGAGAATTTCCCGATTTGTACAAGTACGTCTTCCACCATACCTTTTGGATATTTAATAGAATGATCAGCTAGTTCAATAGCCATCCTTGTGGGCTTCAAATCCCCAAGATCTAGTTCTTGCCATAAGGTAAATGGAATGAGACTAATACTGGCACTGAGATCTACTAAACCTTTATCAAAAGTGGTTTCATTAATCTTGCAAGGCAGTGTAAATACTCCCAAATCATCAAGCTTTTGTGGAAGACGATTTTGAATAATAGAACTCACTCGTTCTGAAAGCATTATTGTTTCTACTTGATCAACTTTTCTTCTTTTAGTCAAAATGTCCTTAAGGAATTTAGCATAAGAAGGCATCTCAGCAATAACTTCAGCAAAAGGAAGATTTACATGCAATTTGTTTATTATGTCCATAAATCTCCTAAATTTCTTATCTTCCTTCTTATTAGCTAATCTTTGAGGAAAAGGTGCAGTGGCTTTGAAAGAAGGTGGTATTTCAACTTTACCTTTCTCCTTGCTGCAATTTGGGGTGTTGGCCTCCTCTTCATCAGTTTGCTTCATGTTCTTCTCCTCAGATGGAGAAGGTCTTTCAATCTCAGCTCCACTTCTTAGGATAATTGCATGAGCTTGTTGCCTTGGGTTCAATTTCGGTTGGCTTGGAAGAGAACCGGATTGTGGAGTCCTGATTTAGAGCTTGTTGTGCTATTTGGTTTTCTAACATCTTGGTGTGAGTGGAAATTCCATCCACCTTTGCAGAAAGTTGAGCAATAGCATCTTTTAAAAGCTTGTCATTCCCCCGAAGTTCCTCATTCTATTGCATTTGTGTAGATATGAATTTTTCCATCATAGCTTCTAGAGAAGAACCTTGGGGTTGTTGTGGCTGTTGGTAACCCTTGTTGTTGAAACCCGGTGGATTTCCTTGATGGTTAGCATGTTGCTGTTGTTGTTGTCCTTGCTGGAAGTTTTGAGTGTTGCTTGCATTCCGATAAGAGAAATTAGGATGGTCTCTCCATCCGGGATTGTATTGGTTGGAATAAGGATTGTATTGTTTATTTCCTTGCATCCCAACTGCATTAACCTGTTCAAAGTTTCCTTCCATTGCATTAGGGGCAAAACATGAAGAAGAAGTATGTCATGCATTACCACAAGCTTCACATGTTGCTTCAGCGGATTGAATTGGCAAAGTGGTCATCTTCTCAAATTTCTGTGTAAGCACATCTAGTTTTGCAGCAATAAGATCAACAACATCAACAGTGTGTTTTCCTCCTTGTTTTCCAATTGAAGAGCTTGTTGTAGAGGTTGATTTTACTCCTCTATCTCCTCCCCATTGGCAGTGATTTAGTGATATATCTTCAATAATATCATAAGCCTCTCTGTAAGACTTGGTCATTAATGCACCGCCAGCTGCGACATCTAGAGTCAACGGGGCATTGTAAAACAGTCCATTATAGAAAGTTTGCAGCAGAATCCAGTTTGTCAAACCATGGTGTGAGCAAAGGCGTTGAAGATCCTTGAACCGTTCCCATGTGTCATATAGAGTTTCTCCTTCATTCTGAGAGAAATTGGTGAGCTGGTTCCTCAAATGGGCAGTCTTGCTTGGCGGAAAGTACTTTGCAAGGAAAGCATTAAGGAGTTGGTCCCAACTTTTAATTAACTTCTTGGGAAGAGACAAAATCCACGCCTTGGCTCTATCTCTTAAGGTGAAGGGAAATATCATGAGTCTAATTCCATCAATAGATACCCCATTAATCTTGAAAGTATTCAGATATTCCAGGAATTCGGCAACAGAAAGACTTGGGTCTTCATTGGTTGTACCTCCAAAACGATTCTGTTGTATCATTTGCATCATAGAAGGAGCAATTGAAAATTTATTTGCTTCTACAACATGCAAGTCAATGGCTCCACAGATGTTTGTGGCAACCGGCATCGTGAAGTCTTTTAAAGGACGGTCGTCTTCCATGGCTGAAATGCTTGGTGTGGCTACTGCAGAAGATGAAGAAGATGGTGGTGGTGGTGACGGTGAAGTACCTCCAAATAGTGATTGTTCCACTCTTCTTGTTCTTCTCAAACTTGAAAGAGTCCGCTCTATTTCAAGGTCTAACAAAGTGGATGTTTGAAGACCTCATTGTGAGCGACGCATACAACCTGAAAAATAACAAAAGAAATTAAGAACACAACTAAGAGGTATATGGAAACTTGAAAATTATGAGTGATGATCTAGTCTCGAATACTAATTAGTACTTATTACTCCAATCAAATTATCGTAGCTCCCCGGCAATGGCACCAAAAACTTGTTGGTTGTTTACACTAACGAGTTTCAATCCAAACAAAGGATAGTTTACTCAACTTAACCAAACTCCGCAAGTATACGGAGGTAGTATAGTCGAGGTCAAACACAAGGAGCTTAGTTAACTTAATCGAGCGCAACAGTACTAAGGTTCAACAATCTAGATTGGTTTTAAAGAGTAGAGAAAGGTTGTCTAAAAGCATAAAATTTGGAAATTAACAACAGAAAATTCAAATTTTAACTAGCAAGCAAGAACTACAAAAAGAAGTTCAATTTCAGAATTATTAAGAATCTTGGACATTAGGATTTCATTCACATATCATAGCAATCAAGGGAACACAATAATTTAAACATACATAAGTTCTTGTATCAAGGAAAGGTTGTGTTACATTTCACCTCCCGATGTAAATGCAACGATCGCAACTTAAAACAACAATTTCATGTGTGAATTTCATTTTTGATCACAAATTGTTCCTCAACTCATTCCTCTCTACTCTTGTAGAAGAGGAAGAGTTGCCAAGAAGAGCACCTCCATACATTCCTACTTATCTTCTCAGATCAAGCAAGAAAGCAGAAAACATGCACATAAGGTGGCCAGCAATACATGCAAGAAAAGAGTAAACGGGTACTTTCATGGTTAAGAAATAAGAAGCATAGTATTTAGTACGAAATTACTTGTTCCATACATGCTATGACATGGGAGATACTCTCCCATGCCCAAGAAAAGGGAGTCTACTCGTCCATAATGATGTACAATAGATTTGCTACAGAAATTTCAATTCTAAACATGGTTTAGAAGGGAAAAGACAAAGAGAACTAAAGATGTAACCACAAGAAGGAAGAATTATGGCTTGAGGATGAAATTCCCCTTCTTTAGATGCTCCAAGACGAAGTAGCTCCTTTCCCAAGAAGCTGCTCAGAGTTGGGGAAGCTTGGCTGCACCTTGAAGAAGACAATGGAGAAGTGGAGAAGAATAAATGGTCTCCTTATACAAGAAACCACCTTGGATCCCTCCAAATCACCCTCCTCTGCTCTCCTCTAGCTCTAGGACAAGAGAAACTCTTCAAATGACCGAACATAACCGTCCCTTGCCTTCCCTCCTTTTAAAATCAAATTCTGAATTTTTGTATTTCTGAAACTGCCAGGTGCACGTCATGCATTTTGGGTGCACGTCGTGCATTTTGGGTGCACGTCGTGCATTTGCAGTGCAGTTTGCATCAGGCTGATCTGTGCACGGTGTGCGCTGTGGATATGCACACCGTGCGACTTTCCAAAAGATTTCTGCAGCAGTTTGTGTTCCAGGTGCACGCCGTGCATCGGTGTGCACGTCGTGCATTCATCCTTCTGTGCACTTTTAGAAACTCGCACGCTGTGCGTTTTCTCCGTGCACGCCGTGTGTTCCTCTGGCTGAACGGCCCGATTTTTCTCTGGAAATGTGCACGCTGTGCGTCTATCTTGCATGCCATACATTCTGCTATTTGAACGAACCAATCTTTCTCTGGAATGGTGCACACCGTGCGTCTGACTTGCACGTCGTGCATTCTGCTGTTTCAGCTGAAATAACATCCGAATTTAGTTCTTTTTGTGGCAAATCTACAATGCAAGTTATGGAATAAGTAGAATAACAAAAAGATGGCAAAAGTAATATGAAAAGAGACTAAATTATATCATAATGAACCAAATTTGTGTGTGATAACATGTGAAAAGATGATATATAAATCACACAACATGGATCATCTCCCTTGTTCTTATTCTCATTTCATGAGGATCATATTCTTTTTCTTCCTCATGCACACAGATTGATCTAAAATTATCTCAGATTCCTCTTTCTCATACTTAGGATGTGATGCAATTATCCATACCATATTTTCAGTTTCATTATACTCATTAGATTGTCTCAGGATGACTACTTGATCAGAGTAATCAGAAAGATAACAATCTAACAGTTCCATACTTACCCTATCCCCAATAATTATATACATGGCCAGGGTATACAAGTACTGAGATTAGGTGGCATGCACTTTATGTACTATTATGTTCCTTACTTTTTGTATCATCATCATCACATGATTTAACATTCCTGGACTTCCTCCAGGTACCACATGTATACCTCTTCCTTTTTCACACAGATAATAGAAATTATAAAGCATTTAAAAGAATACTGAACAAAATATAAATCCTCATCTTCATTGTGTCCTCATAGGACTAATTAAAGGAAGCTCAAAACAACTACTTTCTTATTTTTAACATATAGAATCATGAAATAAAATATCAGAATGAATCTATTTCATTTGGCATGTCACAACCCGAGGGTTGACTATTGCATCAGATTGATTCATTGCATAGAACCTCACAGTTGCTTGTTGTTGACCCTGTGCCCGATTGTTGGGTGTTGATGAACCAGTTTGGGATGCTTGTCCACGTCCTCTAGTGTTACTAGAAAACTGCCCCCTTTGTGAGCCTTGCTGACTCTACCTATGGGGTTGAGTCACCATTGTATTCCCAACTGGACAATCCTTTGCTAGATGTCCCATTTTTCTGCATAGGTAACAGACCCTGGTCTCAGAATAAGGTCTGTGAGGTCCAGGCACTGATGTTGATGTTGTATTGGGGGCTCTATTTGGAACAAAACTATGGTCCCTACCCCTACTTGACGTCCATTGCATCTGGGTATTGAATCTTGATGGTGTCGCCGGTCCAGAAAATCTCAGCTTCTTAAAACTTTTGGATCTTTGTCATTGAAACTGAGTGTACACCTTCTTACCACTGGTCTGTCGTTTCTCGATTTCAGACCTTTCTATCCTCCTTACTGACTCCACAAAAGTGGCAAACCTCTCCCTATTCTCTAAAGCAGACACAGGAGTGGTCAGTTCAGTGTTCAACTCCTTCTCAAAATGCCGAATTCTTTCCTCATCATTAGCTGCCATATGCGGACAAAACCACAAAAGCTCCATGAACTTAGATTCATACTCGCTAACGTTCATCTGTCCTTATCTGATCCTCTCAATTTGAGAGATCTTCTCATCTAGATACATCTTAGGGAAGTATCTACTAACGGATTCTCATCGGAATACCTCCCATCCAACTTCTTCACCTGGCCTCTTTCCCTCCTCAATCGTCCACCAATGGCTAGCACTCCCCTTTAGAAGGTATACAGCATGTCTTACCTTCTCAGCTTCAGGAATATCAAGGATCCTAAAAGCCTTTTCCAGCTCCGTCAGCCATAAATCAGCATCTGCTGGATCAGCTGTACCAGCATAATCTATGGCTCCAACTCGGCAAAGTCTCTCAAAAGTCTTGTCGGCTCCATGTCCATCATGGTGGGCTGGTGCCCTAGGTGCAGGTGGTGGGATCCTATTAGCCATGTGTGTCATAGTCACCATAAACTGGCCGAACACGGTATGGAAGGCTAGATTCTCTATCATAGCTGGGTCAAACTGGGGATGCTCGGGTACTGGCTCCTCCCTAGCTTGATCCCTTGCACCTCCTCCTAGTGCATCAACGCTGCTCTCAACAGCATGTTCTTCATGTGATCCAGACATCTTCAAGTTCTTCTTCTCTTATATGAGCAGAAAATACTATCAGATAGACTGGAAGACACTTAGAACAGACTCAACAACCTTAATCCTATGTCTCTATAGACTCAGTGAACCTAGAGCTCTGATACCACTAAACTTGTGGCATCCAACTCAAAAAAAATATATCTACTTAAGCGGAAGCGTTCGTTAGTAGCGGATTACCGAAAATCACTAAAAATTAAAACCATTTTACAGAGAGATCCACACATAGGAAAACTCTTTCATAAAGAACTGAAGTAATTTAATTACATACTAGTTCACAAGTACATGTCCTATATCACCTTTATCTGAGAATTACAAGCATCAACTGCCATGTTAAACTATGCACAGGCAGTATAAAATCTCGAGGCACTAAGCCAAAATCTCAAAAGCACTAACTATTACTCTGAGGACCTGAGAGTATAGAGATGACACATAGGACTTTCTATACATATATACAAGATGTGACAGCCAGTGTTTCCACCTGAGAAATCACTGTCGTTCTGTTCTACTGCTGCTGTTGTTGTCCTTCACCTATTAAAGGATTCCTACCTCTTTGTCTGTGTCCACCTAAAAATGTGGATCCCACGGGGGGTGAGACAATTATAAATTTCCCAAACGAGAGATATAACTCTCCGCCAAGACATTATTATTGCAGTTTAATTGAATACAACTGTGCATAGGAATTATATATTCAATAGCAGATAGATCAATGTCTAAATAGATTAGAGCAGCATTCTTATTCAAAGCATTTCAGCTATAACTTGATAAAGCAGCATGTCACTTATCCAATAAGGAATATGAAGAACATGTATAACATTTATCTGCTATACTAAACAAGATAATATCAACCAATGATTCTCGTATTTCAACCTTATGCAAATACGCTACATGACTGATTATTTTTTACAATCATATTTAATTAATGCCCTGAAGAGATGAAGTATATTGTTCATACTCTAACCGACCATGATTACGTTAGGCATCGGTACCACACAATGTCAATGGAAGAGCCAGACTCCAAGACCTCATCTTTCTCGGTCAGTGTGAGATTATATGGCAGAGACATCATGTGTCAAACTCCAATTAGCTTGCCAGGGTATATTGACATCTTCACTATAGAGTTATAGCCCCAACATATACTCTCTTCAGGCTTAGATCACACAGCTAATGCCTGGTATTGTTTTGTGGAGTCATGGCATGTAGCCATACTCTTTTAATAAAGTATTGGGATCTTAATCCCTCATCTCATCAGGTACATTTCCATTTCTTAACAAGTTCATCATCATGATTATAGAATATGGGTATTCAAACCCTCAGTTCATCATAGAATACTTGTTACCACTTATCAAGTAACTTAATACCTTCAGGTCATCTGACCAAGGTAATCGTGATTCTTGCTACACAGGCATTCTATATAGCTCATAAAGCTTATTTCACCTCTTGTTACCTCTTAGAAGGCAACAAGGCATATTATGGCTCATTAACAACTTTAATAAAAGAAACATCATAGCTCATACCTGGCTATGTTCATCTTCTCATGATCACTGGTATGATCATTACATAATAACAGTTATATCACTTACATATCAGCACTTAAACTTATGCAATGTAAGAGTAGCATCACCATTCCCATATTTAGGGTTAGGATTTCTCTTACATATCATCACCCTCCATTAGGGTTTTCCATAAATAACTATTTAGGTTCTCAAGATCATATTATTAATGATCAAGCCATATTTCATTGCTTCACACAGCTAGGAGCCAACATTGATAACATAAGCATTTAATCATGCTTATTTATTATCATCACTTATCATTGAATGCATTATCAACACAAGGTATAAGTTCCTCTCTCCACTTTACCAGAAAATGATTACATCATACTTTATTGTTTTGGCTTAACCTTTTAATAAGGCATATTAGCCAACACTTATCAAAGTGCATTACTTCTCAATGTAACAATTGACATGACACACTTCATGTGTTACTTATCCAAGTATATTGGATTTAGAATACATCAAGGTGTATCCATCTTGAGGTGTTGGGAGTGATATTTATCATGTCTTGATGTATCACTTCCCTCGTCACCTTTATCTTACTTGAGTTCATTAAATTATCTTATATTAGGGTATTTCCCATTCTAATACTTTATGCACCAATTCATCACATTTATCATGTAATGTATTGGTCATAAGTCACTTATTTAGAATATGCAACCATTACTAATGATATGGACTCATCTTTGAGTTAAGGCAATATTGATATAAGGCCATCCATTACCAATCCATTTAGGTGTTTACCTGTCAATAAATTAGTCACTATTCCATTATTAGGAATAGAGTTTCCCATCTTTATCAACTAGGGTTTACATAACATCATCCTATATTAGGGTTTCACATATTGTCACCCTACATTAGGATTTCACATAACATCATCCTTATTTTAGAGTTTCACATAGAATTACCTGAAATTAGGGTTTCTCAATCCATGGCCCAAAATTGGGGTTATGGTTTATCTTTATATTGTCCAAGATTAGGGTTCATACACTATTAACCCAAATTTAGGGTTTTACATACCTTCACCCTATATCAGTGTTAGGATTTCATATCAAGGTTTCACATATCATTACATAACATCACTTTGGGTTAGAGTTTCACATCACATCATTGCATTAGGGTTTCACTTGACATCACTATCAATTAGGATTTCACCTAACATTACCCTTAATTGAGATTTCTCACATCATCACCCTAGATTAGGGTTACACCAAGCATTGCCCTAAATTAGGGTTGGGGTTCATCAACCTTCTCAATTAGGGTTTCATGATCTCTTTATCAAGGATCATACCCTAATTACATATTCTATTTATTTTGAATGTGTTGAGGCTGGATTGCTACATGATTATTATACATGTATGAATTTCTCTCTCTCATCCTCTCTAGGATGTTCATTACTCCAATCTTGATTAGATTGAGTCAATCCTTTATTCAAATACATACATTTAGGGTTAGCATAGTGTATTGAGTCATTGCTTCCATAAGCATCAAAGGTTAACCCCTCTAAGGGTACCAATCATCTAAGTACATTAGGGATTCAACCATTATACTTATCTTTGATAATTATCATTATCAATCATGGGATCAACTGATCTTTCACCACTTTAAGTCATCAATCAATTTTGTATATATTAAACCTCCATTCAGTTTTGACCTTTGAATCTCCAAACGGTTTGAAGTCAATTGCCCTCCAAACGGTTTTGAAACCATTTGGGCATCTAGGGTTAAGACCATTTTCCCTCCAAATGGTTTTGAAACCGTTTGGGCACTTAACTTTAGAAACTGTTTGAACAATTCATCACTAAGATCGATTGGACAAACCAATAATTGAAAACATTTGAAAATTGAAACCACTTGGTCATTCAAATGGTTTCGAAACCATTTGATTCCAAATGGTCTCAAGACTGTTTGGTCCAAAACATCTTGAAACCGAATGAATCATAATGGGGTTTTCATTAACCAATCGATTTAGGGTTACCAACAATGAACCATCCATCAATGGGATCTTCAACTAACAGCCCTTAGATTTCCATTTATCATCATAGCTCTTGACCACCCAATGGTCTTGAGACCGTTTGGTCACCAAACGGTTTTAAGACCGTTTGGGACAATCAACCCTTAGTTTGATTCAATTCAATTAGGGATTCAACACTCAACCCGATTAGGGTTTGCAATTGATGGAACATTTACAATTGGAACCATTAAGATCAAATCAATTGTAACCAATGGATCAACCTTCAACTATATCATCACTTGTCCTCCAAATGGTCTTGAGACTGTTTGAGTCCAAACGGTCTTGAAACCGTTTGGTCTCAAACGATCTTGAGACTGTTTGGTATCAAGTCCTTTGAAACCATTTGCTTTAGATATTATTGAGATGTGTACTTGGGATGATGTCATCATCATCAAGCTATGTTTCTTCAAAACTTAATGTGATTTTCATGGTGATTTCATCAATCAACCAAATAGATTTTCAAGAATAAAGAAAGAATCAACAATTGATAAAGATATGAAATCAATAATAACATTCAAGGGTTCAAGTTATATAACCCACCTTCAAAGAAGCTTCAAAGCTCTAAAATCCACGTCTTTAATGGTGGATGAAGCTTTCTCAACTATCCCAAGCTCGTGCCCAACTCTTTGAGTGAAATGAATGGTCAAAGTTGAGAATTGAGTGGAGAAAAGAAGAAATCAAAAATTGATTTTCAATTTCCACCATGAAATCAAGGTGAAAGGAGATCATGGAGCTTACCTACAGGTCGGGGGTCATCCTACTATTGCTCCTAAGCTCCCTTGTTCGTTTTTCAAACAAAGAGTGAAAGAAAATCTGAAAAAGAGTCATTGGTTGAGTGGGAAATGAAGTGTTTATAAAGAAATTTCAAGGAGAGAGAAAGTTGAAAAGCAATCCTTCAACTCCCAAAATTGGCACCACTTAACCCCTTCTACTCCTTGCATACGAAGGCGTCCTCCTTTTCCTTTAATTCTTCTTCATTATACACAATTAAAGGAAAAGCAATTAAGCACCTTAATTCATATAATACTAATATCCCATTTTTAGTGGATATTACTTTTTAGTTAACTAATGTGAGTGGGCTCTCCACTCACTTAGGATATTTCATGGCCTTTGCAAGGAAAAAATACGTTCACACTTATTCAAATTCAACCATCTCAATTTTTGTTGAAGGGAACTTCAATTAATATATTTATTCTTGCATTAAATTGAAGTAAAGTTCCATTTATGCTTAAATCTTGATTATTTTAATATCAAGATTCTCTCTCTTCCAAAATGATTCAAATGAGGCGCCCCTCTCAAATTCTTTTCTCTACATGATTCCAAGAATCATTAGGGACCCTCTTGGAGTGGTATTTTGCATATTGAACCCTACGTTTTTGGGTAAATTGCACATTACACCAAAACTAGGTTTTAATGCACAAACATTGCTCAACAAGCTCTTTCTTGGTACTCAGGATTGTGGAAGCCATACCTCAGCATCATTATCATTCCTATGATGCTTCAACATCTGAGGAAAATTTTATCATGTACAATTTGCAAGTTAACCCCTCAACTTGGGTAATTTTCACTTTAGTCTAAAACTAACAAAACATTGTTTCAACATTATTCAAAAAGGACTAAAATTTGAAATATAAGTTCCTCTTGAGCCTTAATTACTTTTAAAAAGATAAAAGCAAGTATATAATCAACCTCATTAAGCAAAACATCTAGGGTTAACACACAACCCAAGTCATGGATACAGACGTACACTCCCACTATTACATGCAACCTCTCATTCGTCAATATTAACAATTCAACTTATGATCAAGTTCAAAAGAGTGAGGGTAAACATGATTAAACCTTTTCCTTGACACTGTAGTAGATATTAATTTCCTCTCTTTATAGGTGATGCAATGCTTTTCCCACATCATTATGGGTGATCCTCTTATATTACAAATATTCTTTCTGGATCCTTTGGTTGTGTTTTATGGGGTGCCCAATGAGGATTCCTACTATTTTGGACTTTTAACTCTCTGTGTTGTTTTTCCATACTTGTTTGAGGTCATTATCTCAATTACCACTATTAGTGTTTCTCTTTATTTTTATTTGTTTTGTCTATGATGAATTAAACGACTACTATGATATTCGGGTTGCTTTGCAACTTCATGAGGGATGCAACAAATATATCCTTGTAATAAAATAGTTGAATAGAGGATTATAAATTAAACATGGGTAGAATTGCATTAAAAATGTTGAAAAGGCCTAAATTGGACTCTTTATTGGAATAGAAGTGTACTTCTATATTGTGATAGGAACCCATATGAAGTTTACTATCTCATATTTATCACAATTAGGCTTTATAGAATTTGAAGTTTTCAATAAATAAATTATATGGTAAAGTGGCTAACTCTATGTTTCTTCAGTTCCTTCATGTATTTGTACATGCTTGCACGTTATATTCAATGACGATATTATAAAGATTCATCAGAGATAGAAATTGGGTTTGTGATATATCATTAATATTGGCTATGTTGCTATAGAAACCCATTGTAACATACCAAAACCTAGCATCTTGGCACTAGAAAGCCTATTCCCCATGATTAGAAGGATAGTATGCTTGGTTCTTTAGATTTGACCAAATAAGGATTAAGTTATACCTTAATGTAACTAATTGTTGCATGTAACATGAATGACTCAATTGTAACCCACAATATATATGCTTGAAAAAATATAAGAAATTAAGTGAGACTAGATCCTATAATCAACATCACATGTCATAATACACTCATATTAACTTAATGACCTATATGTGTGCTAACATGTAAGTGACTACATGAAATATGTCACACATGATTCCATTGTAAACCAATATTCACATAATGGATTAGATATGTTTAATAAGTGGTAGAATGTGCTTTGCACATGAATAGGAATAATAATGTGAATTTCCATGACCATAAATATGAATAATGTGCCACCATTTTAATGAATATTGAATGACTTAATGGATTAAATAAGTAAAGGTATGGAAATTCATTCATAATAATATAAGGTAACTTTTTTGGTAACAACGTGAAGTTAATATAACTCGGTTAAATGAATGTTGATGATTATGATATAATAATATAGTAAGTATAATGGCAGAGCCTAAAATGTGAATTGTACTAGAACTCATGAAAGGAAATCTCAAACCCAAATCTAATGGCAAAATTGTGTTTGTTGGGTCCCAATTATATTGAGTATCAAGTTTCACATAATTTGAACAATCATAACTCTCCTAATTCCATTAAGAAAAGAAGATATAAGATAAGGCCAAAATTATCGAATGACTAAAAAAGTAAAAAAAAAGTCAGATTCTACATGTCTTATTTATCCTAGGTGCCAAATTTGGTATTAGTTGATCAAGGTTTGAGTCCTAAAAAAATAAGGAAAGAAAAATATTTTCAAAGCATTAAATGTCCAATCTATTTCAATCAATACACTTGCGTTCCCAAAGTCCTCATTTTTATTAAGATGTCACGCCATTTATTTATATTTTCCAGTTTGTTCAGGTATGTCACACTATAGTTCTAGAGCCTCGAAGTTGTCAGGTGTTCCTTTGATCGTTTGATTGCGATCTAAAGACTGAGAACATGTCTCCTACGTGAGACAGGTTTCCTATTCACGAGTTCATAATTGGATTTTCCATGCAATCTTTTCGACATGAATCCCTCCCTCATCTCTAGACGATTTCATCTGATATCTTTTCACTCAATTTTCTCTTTTCCTTTTGCATCGGTTGAGCCTATGAATCTTAGGGTTTTGGGGCTTTGATATCATTTCCACATCTCGGTTTCACCTCTCACATGTTTCGCCCCCATTCCACCTCTGTTCCATCCCGTTGCTTCTCTAGGCTCACACATCTATGGGAAAGTCCCCAAATATGAACCACAAAATCCTGCAAAAATGTTCTCACCTTCAGGGACCCTCTCTACACCACATGAAATCCATCCAAACTAGGGGTGGCGATCGGGTTCGGGTTGAGCATGTTTTATTTCGGGTCATTTTGGGTCAACACTTTTTGGCTAGACCCCAAATTTACAAAAGATGAATTTTTGGGTCGAAATCTTTAACCCTAACCCGACTCGTAAATAATTTCATATCTGTCGGGTCTGACCCGTAAATCCAATACCAAGAGAATAATTTTTGAAAAAATTCTATGATTTTTCTAATCATTAATAATTTCCCAGTGTAATTAACAGATTTCATTGTGATAAACTCACAATGTGATTGAGAAACACATATAAAGCCTATTGTAGTTTGATCAAGAGTCCTAAAGACAAATTCATAATATATTTAGTATAACAAATCATACCGATCAATACAAAATCATGTAGAATTTCCAAAATAAACTTCATGATTGATGGATTAGTAATTTAATTTCCAGTAGATGTCTTAAAATATAGTATTTGTAATTTTATTTGAAAATATAACTCTAAATTTCATGTTAGTGAGGTCAATTCTAGTCTAAAGTCCAAACTCAGACCTGACCATAAATTAATTTTGGGTTCTTCGGGTTCGAGTTAATTTGGGTCGGCTCGAAAAAATTAGATCTTAAACCAGCTTAAAATTTCGGGTTTGGGTCAGGTCCAACAGACTGGGTCTTGTTTCGCCAGCCTTAATCCAAACATCTCCTTAAATTCTGACAAAGCTTCTCAAAGTCTCAATTTGGCTTCAATGCATGTACCCAACTTTCCCTTATTTTCATTTCCTTTTGGCCCCACTGATCAATCATCTAAGTTTGATCATTGTTTTCTATGTTCCAACCTTAGAGTTCTCTGCCTTGTTCCCACAAATTCAGTGTGCATCTCGACCTTGTCTAGGATGGTTGTCCATGAGTACACGGGTTCTTTTCCTACTAGAAGCCATGGCAACCGACCTTGGTAGAGTTCTGATCACCTTAAGGATCTTACTTTAGCTTGGCGAGATTGGTGGTTGGTGGGGAAACCAGAGGGATTGATTATTCATTTTGCCTCTTGACTAAACTCTGGTTTGATCCCATGCATCACGACTTACTGAACCTCACATTTGATTTTCAGTTGTCGAAGAAACAAAGAAATGAGGAACAATGTTGTTGATTTTTTCCCATGTGTACCCTCTCACTACTTTTTTATTAGCTTTTCAACCCAAGGGTGTTAATGTCTTTTCACCTAGGCAAGTCGCACTGAGTTGTGCGCCTGGCTTGATCCAATTGTCCATCACCAATTCAACCATATCAGTTGGGATTTCGCAAGTGGATAAATGCTAAATCCACGACTTTAAGTTTTTTTTCTATTTGTTTATTTTTCTAGAATTCTATACAGATTATTTACAACTCAAAAATTTAATAAAATATGATGTGGAATCATGATGTTTTGTCTATCCAATGCTATCACTTCCATTTCAAAACTTCAATCTTATAAATATATGATTTTTATGGGTTTATCTAAATGGTTAGATTTTCTAAAACTCATAACTAATAATCTGTTAGTCAGAATTAAAAGTAAAATATGCTATGAACTCAGTAAAATACAATCAACATGATATCATGGTTTTGATAACTTCAATAATAACAAAAAGACAATTTTTAGGGTGTATGCAATTCATGTGAAGTTAACCCTAATCCCATATATGCATGTAATAAGTGGCTTGTGACTTGGATGTGGAACTGGAACTGACCTGGATATGTCTTGACTCTATCTGAGGTATGTTGCATTCCCTTTGTCAAATTGAACAATTTATCTAATTTTCTCTCTTCTGATGTATGTTGCATTCCTATTTATCATATTGAGTAAATCGCCTATATTTACTTCTCTCTCTTAGTTTGTTGGGACATACTACCCTTAACACATTCTCTCTCTTCTGAGAGGTTGACTTTTATGAGAAAATATGCATTGATATGGATCTTGTGACCATCTTATTGTTTTGAATATGATTGTTGGACTCTGATATGTATCTTTTTCATCTTACACCATGTGGAAACCCTATTTTGAGTACTTGAACTACATGAAATCCTAACTATCAAGTGATGGACTTTTATGATCTTATGTTGCTCTTACTTGTGAATATTTTTGAATATTAGTTAATGGGTCCTCAGAGCCCGCATGATAACTGCTAGATGTTCTCCTCCTGATATTTCAAATTGACAAAATTTATATCTTCCGTCTAAATTATGCATACTTTAGAGTATTTTTATTTCTAGTAGTTGTACATGAGTATAACCATACATAGGGCACGTTTTTTCTACCCTGAGTGTGCTTTTCCACTTGTTATATATATGGGGCACACTTATTCCAACCAGGGTGCATTTTTCCACCAACTTTTAGGCTGATATCCTATGGTCTCCTAGACATACTTTACATAATTTAGTCTAGTATTGTTTACATGCACTGCTTATGAATTGTGATATTATTATTGTGACATTATTTCAAGGTAAGAAATATCTTACTGTTGATTATCATCTCATTGAAATTCATGTTTTTTTGATATCCACTTGGATGGTACTTTCCTCTTACATGGGAAGCCTTATTATATTTGAAATCCTATTTCTTGAAGCTACTCAATTGATATTTATGTGTACATACTAGCTTTTATGTTGAATGTGACTGTAACATACTCAAATCTAGACACATAGTTGTAGCCTCCCTTTCTCTATGCCCTAATCGATTATATTTACAAAGAATATCTGATCTACCTAGTTCGCAATGCATTAGAAATAATCAGACTCATTCATTATGATAAATTCATTAATACCCTTATATATGATAAAATAACCATAATACACTCAATAACAAGACTTAACGAACAAATATATCAGATACCATGTTTGACTCTAATTTGACACCCTAACATATTCTTAGGAGTATAAGATGAAATGAATCAAATTAATGTGTAATAAGTATTAAAACTAGTGAGTACATTAAATGTATGTATGATATACAAATAATGAAATCTACCATTAAACATCTTCAAAATGTGAAATTGATGGCGACATTGGATGTCTCACATTCTAATTGGCCTACCTCTAGATTTTGGTATCAATCGGACAACAATTGCCCTTCTATTTAATCGTTTGAATACCTAACTTAGTATACACCCTTGTATTAATGTTAGTTACATTTCCTTGCCATCAATTCTCTTTGTCTGTGAGACTCGCTCCCTCCTCTTGACGTGATCAACTCATTCTCCTGTAACTGCGGATCGCAGGCGGACGGCAGGGCCATTTCTTTTTCTTCTCTGCCTCCCTTTTCTTCTTCTCCCCCGATTTCTCTACCTCCCTCTCCCCTAGGGCCCTACGTCCATGGAGGCAAGCAGCGGCCACACCGCAGACTGCCCCACAGCCACTGCTAGCCGCACATGAAACAACAACACCGCAATTAGGCACAACGGCCGATGGAGTTGACTTCAAGCCCTGAGCTAAGGTCGTCTTCTTCATCTTCCTTCTCCCCTGTCTGCCAATCTGCTACATAACTGGAGATTAGGACCTTTCCTCGCATGCAAATCCGTCATCAAGAACCTTCCTCTCTATTCCTTCTGTCTACTGCCATGGTTAGAGCAAGACCTACCGGTCATTGTGATGGCCAACGTCAACCCTACCCATCAACTATCGACCACCACGGTAGGAGAGATAGTAGGCGATCGATTCGAAATCCTGCAACATCATCACCTACTCATAGCCACGCCGCCCTACCTCCTCTCCCTCTGGGTGCCGCCACCCATCGTTGTAGCTCTTTGCACTATAGAGCCGTCGATGGTGGTTTGTATCCTCCAGACCTGGAGCTCCTCTGCGGCCAACTCAAGCTCTAGACACGGCCATCCACTTGGTTCTATGCCACATCTAGGACCTGACACAGTCGCCGCCACCAGAAACCTTGACGGCCATCGACGTCGATCTACCAGACTGCGTCACGTACATGGTGTTCTTTTGCTATAAGCAACTCCCACATGTACGTCGTCTACCACCATCCCATGTCAAACCACATCTGCTGGAACCTTGCTTAGCCATCATACAACTCCACCTAGGTATCTTGCATTCTGCTAGACCGACCACCATCACGTACAGTAGCTTTACATATGGTTTAAGGTTGCGTCCCTTACTCCATGAAGGTCTATAACCATCAAGGATGAACAGAAGTCAAGTGGGTCTACAGGTTAGTAGAGTTTTGTTACTTATGTACCTTCGTTTCCTATATGACTTAATTTGAGAACTTGAACTTAATGTCTAAGACATAGAAAGCATCATCCTATAATTACTAGCATATCACTAGATTGTAGGTTCTCAAACATACAACTATTAATAGGCTATAACTATGCTAATACGTATGCAGTAATGGCTTGATACAATATGCATGAATTATGGAATCATGGTGTGCTTATACACTTAATAATCACGTGGAAGTGAATAATGTGCATGGATGTAGTCAATTCATTTATATACCTAATCACCTTCAAGTATATATATTGTTAGATAATAATTCATAATACGTATGGGTCTAGGAAATATACCTACCTAGGTTGAGTAAATTTTGTGTTAAAGGCACATGAAAAATATGTACCATAATGTGTATTTGTAAATGTACAACATTGAAATCTACATCAATATGTATACATTGAATAGTAATATTCATTACATGTTCAATAACTATATAATGCAATGTGCATGCATACACACACTAATATGCATGTGAAATATGATGTTAGGAAGAATATAGAAACACCTAGTATTAGAAAGAGAATGACATTACAAAACCTAATTCACATATATGCAATTTTTACTTCTATGACTAAATATGGATATAAGAACTAAAATATATACCTAATGAATGATATGTTCATTTTATAAGATTCGAAACCTCAACACATTATTAGGTGACAAAATTTGGATAAGAGCTTATAGATCTACACTAGGAGTAGATATGCTTGTATGGTTTGGTTTGACTAACATACCCAATATATTCATAGGATGAAAAACTCAGCCTTGTGGACCAAGTATATAGATCGAGTTAAGCTTTAGCTGTGAAGAAGGAGGTATGTACATCCTCTATTTTATTTTGGGCATTGTTTGACTGAACCTACATTTCTTTAATGAGGCATCTCTTAAACTATCAATTTTATTTAAAATCCAATTGTTGGACATTCATACTTTCTGCTTTTGATTCATATAAATTCATGTGATTGCTGGAATATTCATTTATAATGGGTCTTTGGACCCCTCCTTCTATGATTGTCATTTTATGTGAAATTGACTAAAATGTTAGTCTTGCCACTCTGTTTATGCATGCTACGTGTTTGACTAGAATATCTAGAATAGTGGTACTTATGTACAACCATACTTACATAGGGCGTGTGTATTCTGCCCGGGGTGTGCGTTTCCACCCTTATTTCTTTTAGGCCATGATTTTATGGTGTTATGGCCCTGTTTTATGTATATTTAGTCTACATTGTATGCATGCAACCAATTACTATTTTATATTGTGATTGTTGGTGATTGTTTTGGCAAGACACTTTATTTCTCATACTTGTATCTAAATTTTTGTATATTCCTCATTTCTCTTATTACACTTCTCTTGAATTTACCTAATTGCTATTAGCCCCCTTCTTGTGGGAACATCTCTTTTTGCTCTCATAACCCTATATAATGCCCAAAGTGTTTAATATATGTACATACTCAGCTCTTTACTTACCTCTATGTTGTTTCCTATGTTCTGGGTGATGTTCCCTTCCACCCAGGTTTAGGTGTGTTAAAGATCAAGGTTGCTCAAAGATCATATAAAGGGAATTGTACCTAAGGATAGCTTGGAATGGCTAGGTTACTCTCTGCTACTGGGCTTATTTGTAGTTAGTTCAAGTTTTTGTAATATCACCTTTTATGGTGATGAGCTTTTGTATAACGATACCATTGTAACTTTGTAATAGTTTTGTTCTGCTTCTTATTCATTATCATGCTCTGTAATATGTGCCATTTGAGAAATGAATGAAGTCCTCCTTTCCTTATTACCTTTTGGTACGTTTGGGATTGGATGGGCTATTTCTTCAATTCAGTGAAGAGTGGATCTCCTTTTGGGTCTCACTCTTTACAAAATGGTATCAGAGCCTAAGAAGTCGGTAACTTGACTATTTCAAGTTATCCTTGGTTGACCCTTAATAAGATAAGTGACCCTTAGAGGTTATTGATAAACCTATTTCCTAGTAGTCAATACCAATTTGGGTTTTTAACCCCTGACTGACTTGGTCACTTGCACTCCTGGACCCACCTATGTGAGCGTGAGTTAGTCTTTAGTAACCCTTAGCACCCACACCTTCTTTCTGGAGGTGGGATGAAGCTACATCGAACAGACTCTTATAGTGTTTGGTTTACATCTCCTAATTTTCTAGGATTTTAGCCTAAGAGCTATGAAGTGCAAATTTACTTAAATAGTCATAGATAGGCATATTCTAGTTCTCACCTTAAATCGCTTTACCTTGTTGTTCTCTAGCACACCTTGTATAAACCTCCTATGGGGGTGCTGAGAACACAAACTATGAATTTAAAATTTCGATCTTAGGAATTTAGATGATTCCCTTGCTACTAAGTGATGGTATGAACGAGCTTAGTTATTGTTAGGCATGCCTTGGCTTCAATGTGAAGAATCATGACATAGGTGTCCCAAGACAACTTATCTAAGGTTTGGATACCATGTTTGATTAGCTTTTATGCTTCATACATGAGGTTTAGTGGGTGGAAGATATTAAGTTTTGCATAATATTCCTAGGAGCTTGCCTCTCACACCTCCATGGTGCAATTAGATTACCCAGTGAATGATGTTATTGGTAAACTTACTATATAGTTCATCTTGTATTATGATAGGACTATGGTTGTAAATCGTCAAGTATAGAAGGAACACTTATACCTTACTATAATTATTGAATGATCATATGACTCCCTTAGGTCTTGTGATGAGGTTGTGTCAATTAAGCTTAAGAATGACATGGGGAATGGTGGATGTCTTACCTCATTAAGGTTTGATGAATTTGACCATGCGTAATAGGAAACCCTTCTCCCTTCCATGTAAAGACATATTTGAGGAGTAGTCAAATGTCCTATGTGGTATCTGAAGGATTAGACCCTTTAAGCAAAAGGATGTGATGATAAAATAATAGTATGTGGTGGTTGACTTGGTTCTTTGGTTGATTTTGGCGCCAATTTTGGATTTCTCACCACAAGTTTTGCATCGTCAAACTTATTTTCATTATTAATTTATATGTACAAAAGAAAAGTTTTCAGATTTCATCGATGGTTTTTGGAACCAGATCACCACCACAATAAAGTTGAGTAGTAGAGAATCTCTTTAGTGAAGTACCCTTGGTTGGCATGTTCAACCCTAATACCCTAGGCCTAAGATTGACATAGTTAGTTTCAAATATATCTAGCAGACCTAGTGGATCCACCCTTTTTCCTCTCTAGGTTAAGCACTAAGTTATAGTTAAACTTTTTAAGAGGTGGAGTTTCATACAGTTTATTCATTAGGAATCAAAATAACTTAATGTATAATCAACATTAATAGTAGCTACAATAAGTAAAACTTGGATAATTTCTTAGTAATAATGTCAAACATATGTAGAGGCTACCAAATCAGGAATTTAGACGAGCCCTTCTAACCACCATCGTAAATGTTACCTTGGTGATTAAAATAGATTTTAAAACTTAATCTTGAGTTATCCTTAAAGAATATATTTAAGCCATATGTAGGTAAAAGTAAATTACACTTAAAAGCTAAAATTAATATTCTATACCCCAAACTGCTAATAATAAAATGGTAAGGATGACTATATAGTATAGGCTAGGATGAACATACTTAGTATGGTGGAATTTCTGAGCTTTCCCATGTTACCATTTTAAATAATAATAATGATGATGGTGATGATAATGATGATGATGATTATGATGATGATTATGATGATGATGATGATAATGAGTAGATGAGAAGATGGTCACCATGATGATGTGGATGATGAGGATCTATAGAACAAACTAGCACTCAGGTATGTCTAGCAGTGGATGGATTTCGGGGACGAAATCCTCTTTAAGGGGTGGAGTGTTGTAACATAATCAAATCTAGACACATAGTTGTAGCCTCCCTTTCTCTATGCCCTAATCGATTATATTTACAAAGAATACCTGATCTACCTAGTTTGCAATGCATTAGAAATAATCAGACTCATTCATTATGATAAATTCATTAATACCCTTATATATGATAAAATAACCATAATACACTCAATAACAAGACTTAAGGAACAAATATACCAGATACCATGCTTGACTCTAATTTGACACCCTAACATATTCTTAGGAGTATAAGATGAAATGAATCAAATTAATGTGTAATAAGTATTAAAACTAGTGAGTACATCAAATGTATGTATGATATACAAATAATGAAATCTACCATTAAACATCTTCAAAATGTGAAATTGATGGCGACATTGGATGTCTCACATTCTAATTGGCCTACCTCTGGATTTTGGTATCAATCGGATAACAATTGCCCTTCTATTTAATGGTTTGAATACCTAACTTAGTATACACCCTTATATTATGTTAATTACATTTCCTTGCCATCAGTTCTCTTTGTCCGTGAGACTCGCTCCCTCCTCTTGACGCGATCAACTCATTCTCCTATAACTGCAGATCGCAGGCGGACGGCAGGGTCGTTTCTTTTTCTTCTCCGCCTCCATTTTCTTCTTATCCCCTGATTTCTCTACCTCCCTCTCCCCTAGGGCCCTACGTCCATGGAGGCAAGCAGCAGCCACGCCGCAGACTGCCCCACAGCCACCGCTAGCTGCACATGGAACAACATCACCGCAATTGGGCACAGCGGCCGATGGAGTTGACTCCAAGCCCTGATCTAAGGTCGTCTTCTTCATCTTCCTTCTCCCCAATCTGCCAATCTACTACATAATTGGAGATTAGGACCTTCCCTCGCATGCAAATCCGTCACCAAGCACCTTCCTCTCTATTCCTTCTATCTGCTGCCATGGTTAGAGCAAGACCTACCGGTCGCTGTGATGGCCAACGTCAACCCTACCCATCAGCTACCGGCCACCATGGCAGGAGAGATAGTAGGCGATCGATTCGACATCCTACAACATCATCACCTACTCATAGCCACGCCGCCCTGCCTCCTCTCCCTCTGGGTGCCACCACCCATGGCTGTAGCTCTTTGCACTGTACAGCTGTCGATGGTGGTTTGTATCCTCCAGACCTGGAGCTCCTCCACGGCCAACTCAAGCTCTAGACGCGGCCATCCACTTGGTTCTATGCCACATCTAGGACCTGACACAGTCGCCGCCACCAGAAACCTTGACGGCCACCGACGTCGATCTACCAGACTGCGTCGCGTACATGGTGTTCTTTTCCTATAAGAAACTCCCACCTGTACGTCATCTACCACCATCCCATGTCGAACCACATCTGCTGGAACCTTGCTTAGCCATCATACAACTCCACCTAGGTATCTTACATTCTTCTAGACCGACCACCATCACGTATAGTAGCTTTGCATATGGTTTAAGGCTGCGTCCCTTACTCCATGAAGGTCTATAACCATCAAGGATGAACAGAAGTCAAGTGGGTCTACAGGTTAGTAGAGTTTTGTTACTTATGTACCTTCATTTCCTATATGACTTAATTTGAGAACTTGAACTTAATGTCTAAGACATAGAAAGCATCATCCTATAATTACTAGCATATCACTAGATTGTAGGTTCTCAAAGATACAACTATTAATAGGCTATAACTATGCCAATATGTATGCAGTAATGACTTGATACAATATGCATGAATTCTGGAATCATGGTGTGCTTATACACTTAATAATCACGTGGAAGTGAATAATGTGCATGGATGTAGTCAATTCATTTATATACCTAATCACCTTCAAGTATATATATCGTTAGATAATAATTCGTAATACATATGGGTCTAGGAAATATACCTACCTAGGTTGAGTAAATTTTGTGTTAAAGGTACATGAAAAATATGTACCATAATGTGTATTTGTAAATGTACAACATTGAAATCTACATCAATCCATATACATTGAATAGTAATATTCATTACATGTTCAATAACTATATAATGCAATGTGCATGCATACACACACTAATACACATGTGAAATATGATGTTAGGAAGAATATAGAAACACCTAGTATTAGAAAGAGAATGACATTACAAAACCTAATTCACATATATGCAATTTTTACTTCTACGACTAAATATGGATACAAGAACTAAAATATATACCTAATGAATGATATGTTCATTTTATAAGATTCGAAACCTCAACACATCATTAGGTGACAAAATTTGGATAAGAGCTTATAGATCTACACTAGGAGTAGATATGCTTGTATGGTTTGGTTTGACTAACATACCTAATATATTCATAGGATGAAAAACTCGGCCTTGTGGACCAAGTATATAGATCGAGTTAAGCTTTAGCTGTGAAGAAGCAGGTATGTACATCCTCTATTTTATTTTGGGCATTGTTTGACTGAACCTATATTTCTTTAATGAGGCATCTCTTAAACTATCAATTTTATTTAAAATCCAATTGTTGGACATTCATACTTTCTGCTTTTGATTCATATAAATTCATGTGATTGCTGGAATATTCATTTATAATGGGTCTTTGGACCCCTCCTTCTATGATTGCCATTTTATGTGAAATTGACTAAAATGTTAGTCTTGCCACTCTATTTATGCATGCTACATGTTTGAATAGAATATCTAGAATAGTGGTACTTATGTACAACCATACTTACATAGGGTGTGCGTATTCTACCCGGGGTGTGCGTTTCCACCCTTATTTCTTTTAGGCCATGATCCTATGGTGTTATGACCTTGTTTTAGGTATATTTAGTCTACATTGTATGCATGCAACCAATTACTGTTTTATATTGTGATTGTTTTGGCAAGGCACTTTATTTCTCATACTTGTATCTAAATTTGTGTGTATGCCTCATTTCTCTTATTACACTTCTCTTGAATTTACCTAATTGCTATTAGCCCCCTTCTTGTGGGAACATCTCTTTTTGCTCTCATAACCCTATATAAAGCCCAAAGTGTTTAATATATGTACATACTCGGCTCTTTACTTACCTCTATGTTGTTTCCTATGTTCTGGGTGATGTTCCCTTCCACCCAGGTTTAGGTGTGTTAAAGATCAAGGTTGCTCAAAGATCATATAAAGGGAATTATACCTAAGGATAGCTTGGAATGGCTAGGTTACTCTCTGCTACTGGGCTTATTTGTAGTTAGTTCAAGTTTTTGTAATATCACCTTTTATGGTGATGAGCTTTTGTATAATGATACCCACTGTAACTTTGTAATGGTTTTGTTCCACTGCTTATTCATTATCATGCTCTGTAATATGTGCCATTTGAGAAATGAATGAAGTCCTCCTTTCCTTATTACCTTTTGGTACGTTTGGGATTGGATGAGCTATTTCTTCAATTCAGTGAAGAGTGGATCTCCTTTTGGGTCTCACTCTTTACAGTGACGTCCCCGGATTTTGGCTTCTCCATACCCTATTGAGAATGAGAGGTCAGAATCCGAAAACATCATCCAATCATATCAGAGAGCGATGCGAAAGCGAAATACGCATACATGAACATACAACCATAGGCATACACCATATACTTTATCAACAATTAACATGTATATTAATACAAGTTGACTTATTACAACATGAATTACATTTACATATTAAAAGAAGATTTACAAGTCTATGAACATGTATGCTAACAGGATCTACACAAAAGGTACAACCTGGACAACTGCTCACTTCCTTTCTTTTATCCCATGCTAGCTCTGAACCTAAAACATACGTGAAACAATGAATCAACACACAAGATGTTGTGTATGTGGGTAGAAAGATACATACTAATATGTTTGCATAATTGAAATAACTTGAGAAAGAAAGAGTAAAAGAAAACATTGTTTAAAGCGATAATCAGGTAAACACATATTTTTAGATGTCTTTTGATGCGTTTGTACTACTAAGTGGTGTCACACTTCATTTTTCCCCGCCCCTTGGGCTATGGGGACCGAGTGTCGACCTTATATTTAGAGGGGAGAGAGAGATGTCGCACTTCATTTTTCCCCACCCCTTGGGCTATGGGGACTGAGTGTCGACCTTATATTTAGAGGAAGAGAGAGAGGATTGAGGGAGAGAGAGAGAGCATATATCCACTTAGTAGCTACAAACCATCTATACTCTTTGTTGTTCTTATTGACATGGCGAAGATACTACAATCATAGTACATCCAAGCAATATTCTCAAATAAAGACAAGCAATACATCATAGCTATTGTACACAAGAAAACTAGTCATATACTTAGATAAAGCCCACGTACCTGAGTTCAGAGATTTCTAATCATATCCATGATCATCTAGAACTTTGTCCATGACCTAATTTAAAGAAATTAATCATCATTAATATAGGTACACCATATTCTTGGTATTTTAGGTCCAAATTAGGGTTTAGGCCAAACCTTGGTTCAAAATGATCTAAACTTGTGTTTGATATTTTTCTACTGAATAGGGTGTCATTTTAGAGGTTTGGTCCAATTTTTGTAATTTTCTGATGACTGATCTATTTTCTAGAATTAATATGAGGTTAAAAGCATCTAATTCCATTATAATATCAAAAGACCTAATATTTGGACATTTCATTAATATTAAAGGTTGTATTTAGTATCCAAATGATATTAGTGTTCAAAAGTAATATTTCTAGGTTTTATGGCCACCATATGCTAATTATACTATTTAAATAAAGCATTCTCATCTAAAATAAATACCATCAATGTTAGTGTCTCATAAGTCTGATATAAGGGTTTCACAATAAAGAGGGTAGTTTTCTGAGTCTAGTGGTATTTTCCAGGAATTTTTAGGATAAGGGAGCTATTTTTAATCATATTTCTAAGATTTGTACATTAATTGAATATTAGCTCGACAATTACCTATCTGAGTTTTTGTGAGCCATTGGATCTCTCTCTTTGGGGCTTTGATCTCTGCCACGGGGCTTGGGACCCTCAGCTACTTGCTTCACCTTGAATCGGGTGAACCGACTGCTAAGGTAGCCGCTGGGCCAGCTACTGACCCGTCTCTCTTCCCAACTCCACGCGTGAACTTTCCCTTCGTGCCCAGACGATGCCTCCACCTTGAACGGGCTCAACGGTGAGCCAGAAAGTGGGGAACAGACTCCCAAGCGAAGACATGGCAGTCGCTTCTACCCTGAGGTGTTGGTGGAGAGCTTTACAGAGGTGGTTTCTCTCTATGGCTCGACTCCAGTCTTGGCGTGAAGCCGCTGCTGCCAATGAGAAAGAACCACACGAGTGGTGGTTCCCATGGCGCACAAACGTCCCTCGAAGCTTCGTGGTTGCTTCCATAGCCTCCTCGGCGACTTCAAAGGCGAGGAGATGTTGCTTACCCAATGTCGTACTCTGGCTGGAGGTCACGGCGTGGTAGATGGTCAAATCGGGGGTTTATCCCTTTGCGACCGCCTCACTCAACTGAATCGTAGAAAGAGTGCTTGGCCCCTCAACGAAGTCGACGATGTGATCTAGAGATGGTGGGAGAGAAAGAAGATGCCACCCCAAAGGATGTCGCCCTTGCCCCAAAGGGTGAGCTTGGGGGCCATGGAAGCTGCTCACCATCATCGGTAGACCACCCACAAGGCCTCGCAGATCTATAAGGGTCACTACTATTGAACTGAACCTCCTCCTAACATCCTTTAGTCCACTCATCTCTTTTGAATCTACCATCTTCTAATGCTGGTGGGGAGAGCTGCGATGAAGAGGGCTTATTCCTTCACTAATCTACACCAAAACTTCCAAGCATGCGGTCATTATGACGCCTGCAGTGAACGAGATTCGTTTTCTCTGCTAATCCATCCAACAGAACCGCAAGTACAATGCTTTGAGGCCAGTAAGAATCGCGGCCAAGTCATGATTTTGCTCCGTTTAACCCGGAGGTGGAAGATGACTTGTTGGTCGTTAGATCCTCTCTACTGAGGGATGATATCGCGTTGCATCATCAAGCCAAAGGGTCGTGCCAAGTAACGGGCAAGCCTGTGTGACATCAAAATGCTACAACTATTTGACTAGAAAGAAAAACCAAACGACTAAAGTTCAAACTCAGCACCATATATATATATATATATATATATATATATATATATATCACAATCCACTTTGATTAATAATATATTTCTATAAGTATATTCAAACATCCTGAGATTTTTGGCTTATGTTCATAGCATCCTAAAGTCGCTTTTATCAAATCTTGAGACACAAAACTCAATATTTGGTCATGTAAATAAGTTCTTCAAGTAACCATAGATACATGTTTATAAATCTTGGATTAAATTCGACTAACCATCTACTTTTGATCAAATAAGTTTAACTTACATCATTTGACTACATCGCACCTTGAAGTTCATCATGTAATAATTTGAATCCATGTATACTTAGTTGGACACTTCACTTCATAATTAATCATCATTGGACAAACACTCATGTTAACCATATATATGTACATAATGTTGGGTTTTAGGGGAGACAGAGAAGGCAGCGAAAACAAAAAAATTGTCCCCCAAACCCAGCACGAGGAAACACGTCAACGTCTATATAATAGGAAAGGATGGTTTGTGGAATCATACCTTGTCCCAAGGCTTTCTTGGCGACAATACCTCGCGCCTTACGCGGTCTTCAACTCTGGTCTTGGATGGTGTCTGTGCAGCAACTGGTCGCACTGGGACTGACGACTCCTCCTCCTACCGGACTGTCAGATGACAGTTGTCCTCCTTAGCGGTAGAAATCTCCCACCTCTGTAGTAGTCCACATGGACCACCTGGAACTCCACACTCCTTATCCCACAAGGAAGTGGAAGGAGTCGCACCCTCCTGTTGACGTACTAGTCGCCAACACACTCTCTCACTACCAGTTGCAACTACAGTTGTCCTTCCCTTGCTGCACCTCCCTTTGCGGGAAGCACTTGCTCGGGCTCTCTCTCGGTTACTAAAACTAGAGAGAACGACAACTTTGCAGAGCAACTGATTGCAGTGAGTTGTTCTTCAAGAAGCCCCCAATACCCCTATATATAGGAGGGTCATGGGACAGGGTTCTCTATCCCGGGCAATGCGGGACAAAAGAAGGAGTAGAAGGGTTCGAGATTTTCCACAAAAGCAACCAACTCCCAGCCTGAACTGATCGGTTCACAAGTGAACCGGTCGGTTGGGGACCTGAACCGGTCGGTTGACACCTCAACTGATCGGTTGGGACACCTAAACCGGTCGGTTCACAAGTGAACCGATCGGTTGGCGGTCCTGGTCGATTCCCGATTGACTTTCCTTCTTTTGTTTCTAATTGGTATCGAATACCAATCCTATTCCCAATCAAATTGGGCAATTGAAACGAAAGGAAAATTCTCACCAATCCTACTTTCCCAAGTTGCTCGGTTGCACCAGTTGAATCGATTATTTCAACACTTGAAGCAATCGGTTCACCCTGGGCTTGAGTCGATCGGCTCAACACTTGAGTCGACCAGTTCAGCAACCTCAGCCGACCGGTTCATCACATGAACCGATCGGTTGGGAGTACAGGTTGTGCAGAATCAGTCAATTGTGATTTCAATCAATTCGATACACCAATCAATATGTCCAACACCTTGAACATTATGATATTGAGCTATCAATTAATTGAGTGTTTAATTGAACTACTAAACTCCTTTAGTAATCAATATAAATGTTGCTTGTGGACAAAACTCCTCTTCCAGGTTAAATCCTATGTGTGTGACCCTGCAGGTCCATAACACTTATGACTTCACAAGCAAAGAGCGGTGCCTAGTCACACATCAGTGCTACCCAAGTGAAAGTAGAAAGTTGGAGAACAACTTTCAATCCTACAATCTGTGAATGGTGTTACAATGAATGTATAATTCCTTTGTCACTGATATCCCGAATGAAATCGAGGCATGGAACAGTCATCATGTCAACGTTCATTCACTTTCTTAATCTCAGAGTAGATTGGAAGAGATATGTATGACATCAATATCACATATTGATTCACACATGCGTGCACGCCTTTCTCAATCCTACTCATCAAGTGGCCATGGATATCAAACTCCCTCGGGAGGGACAAATCCCATATCTATCACTCACCCCTCAAAAGCCCCATGTGTCAAAGCCATCCAATCATCACCTTTATAACAACCCATGTTTCAGGACTGCGTTTGATGATGTTAAAGTGTGCCCAACGACATGTGTTGAGTGCAGTGATTTCAGGTCAAAGAATCACACTCACCACCATCACTGTGAGTACTGACCGTGACTACCATGTCATGGTTCCATGTGTCAAACTCACGGTGGGTTTGTCCGGTACACTTGTTCTCTAACAAGTACCTATGTGTTTGGTTTGATATCTTTATATCATGACTAATGAGATTCTGTAATCAACCAACACCACAATCTAGTCTTGTGTGTCATTGTTGTCTATCTACCTTCCACAATGACATCCAACTAGGGACATAACAAGAATGTACAAACTCTTAGCATCCGTATGATCTCATCGTTCAGGTCCTCAACCTGAAAGCATACGTCATTGAGTACTGTCATTCTCTAGACATTCAATATGTTCTATCACTATCTCATATGACTGAACCAGAAAGAATTGGAAGCTTGCCTTTATGGTTTATCAAATCAATCTTAATGTATCCCACCAATCATCCCATGATTGGCTCTTAGGGCATACATACCAACAGACTCCTACTTGCACTGTGAGCCAATCACCATTGAATCATATTCATAGTGATCTTCAAACATGTCCCACATGTTACTGTGCCCTAGTGCCAACATAGTGAGTAATGGCAACACCTTGCCAAAGTCAGTTTAAATTGCATGTCTCTCATCTCTTCATTGTACGTCACACGTATGAGATGGAGTTTCTTTAATATGCGATCTAGTATTCCTTTGCTAACCTTTAGCCACATTGCATGATCAAGGATTCCATACTTGTCATCAATGAGCGGAATATCTATAAGTTCATCTCATAAACTTTCAGATCCATATATTATCTACTGCTGTTCTCTAACGCATAGATACTCGACATTTCCTTTTAAATGGTTTAATTGGAACACTTCTAATTATCAACAAACTTTCACTTTTATACATCCTATGTATATTTTGTGATCAATTTTCTGTCCTTTCGGAAGTTCGCATCAATGTAACTCTTTACATCGAACTCTTCCTTATCTCCATAGAACTAGTACTTCACAAGTACTTATCAAGTTCTCATGGTATTCCAGTAACCCTTACTGGAAGTAGACAAACATCCACTCGTCATGTCTCACATACGAGTTATCAGGATGTGCACATCATATTGTCATGTCGTACATACAAGATGATGAATGCATTTTATTCTTGCCATGTCCATACATGCAAGATAATGGGATGATTACATACATGATAGATCCATATCTATTCTTAGTGTTCCCATTCTTCATAAGAACTGGACACTTGGCCTTGGGATAGTAACTCCATGTAACATGAACAAGTTTTCTCCCACTTAATCTGTGCACACTAAACACTTCAGTACATATTGCCAATGTATGCTCTCTTTTCCAGGTCAAGAGATTTTCGAGAACTATCTCTATAGATCTCTATTCCTATCACATAGGAAACATCTCTATCTTCCTTAAAGATAATTTCCACTTTTGGATTTCCATTTTAGAACATTTCCATTTCACATCAACATGTGGAATGTGAACACGCTCCCACTAAATCACAAATCCCTTCTTTATCTTTGACATATCAGTCAAACCCTTTGACTATATCATCAAAGTAAAGATCCAAATTCTTGAGTTGCTTGTACTGAATCAATCACATTGATTAGTCCATTGTAACTTATAGACTTCATTTGCATTAGTGGATTCATAAACCTTATAGATTGTGTCACATACACATCCTTGTTTTATTCCTCATAGGAATGCGGTTTTAGTATCCATATGCCAAATGCCTTAGTCCTTAAGTTACAATCGTCAAGCATCATCCTTCTCAAAATGTTATTCATGTGTCTTAACACTTAAGACTCATTTGCACTTATGGATTTCATCCAATGAGTGCTACCATCAAGGTCATACCTTATGGTTCACATGAATGTCATTTAGGATGTCATGGTCATAAACCATAATTCAGAATTCGATTCCTCATATTCATATAGATAATTGACTCATCACATGAACAACTTATCACATAGATAATTGAGGTGTATCTGTTAAGTGTATAATAATTCACAACCCTTGTGATTCTTAATTCCTTTTATTAGTGTGGGGTATTCTTTTATTAAGAAGAATTCAGTTATTTGATAATCATTCTCTAACTCCTTAGAGTATGATTCCTTCTTGATTTAGACATCATCATGCCTTAATCATGAGTTCACTATGATACACTATCATAATCACTCATAAGGATCTCAAACATTTGGTCCAAGTATTTCATTCATTGATCTCATCAAGAATCAACACTTTGCCAAATCTGTACTTCATCTATGATAATCTTGAACACTTCAAGATATTCATATTGGTATTTCTCGAAATACCATTAGAATTATTAGCATCCATCCCAATAGGTATGTAAATACATCACATGCATTATACCTAATAGGGTAATCATTCTCCCACTACCTTTAGTGAAGATTGATTAATCATGTCTAAGATATTCATGTCTCTTAATGGTTCTCTAACCAAAAGAGTCTAGGTTTATCCATCACATGGAAACTAGAAATGAATTTCTCATGATTGATGCTAATTTGATTGTTTGAGTTATCTATAACTTTTAGGTACCATTTTATATTATGCATATCAAATACCACAAGATAAATAAGGCATTGCCACAAAGATCATATCTTTAATATTGAAAACTCAACTTTATTAATTGCCATCATTGTCATACAATATGCAAAAATAAAGTGTTTCTATCTATTGGCAAAATGAAATACCAGTTCATAACTGTATTACATGCCTTATAGGCTGAAAATAAACTAAAGTACTCCTATCTATGGCAGAAACACTTGCCCCAATTATGAGTGTTTTACACTTTACATCTTGGTATCATATACCTCAAAAAGTGTTACAAGTTTACTTTCATGACACCTTTAAGTAGAGACTTCAGACGCCACCTTCTTCTTTTGTTCTTCTAGATAGAGAGGACAATTCCTTTTCCAATGTCCTGGCTTTTGACAATGGTGGCAATTTCCTTTCTTGGTCACGCCTCCCTTGGCCTTGAGAGCTGAAGATGGCTTGGACTCCTGGCTAGCTTTAGAACCTTTCTTAGCTTTGCCCTTGCCCTTACGCTTGTACTTGCCTTTCTTGCTCGTGATCACCATCACAGCCTTAGGCTTGTCCTTCTTCATCTATATCTCGGTTGTCCTCAACATGCCCAACAACTCTGATAGTGGCCTATCAAAGTTGTTCATGTTGTAGTTCATCACAAACTGACTGTAGGATTCTGACAACGATTGCAGTATCACGTCAGTAGCCAACTCTTGGCTCAGTGGAAATCCCAGTCTCTGCAGGTTCTCCACACACCCAATCATCTTGACTGTGCGAGGACCAACTGGATTTCCTTCTATCATGACGCACTTGAACAACACCCTAGAAACATTGTATCTCTCTAGCCGTGCCTGATCTTCATACATGTTCCTGAGATGCTGAATCATCTCAATGACACCCATGTTCTCATGTTGTCTCTGTAACTCATGGTTCATGGAACACAACATCAAGCACTTTGCATCAATGGCATCATCAAAATGATTCTTGTAAGCATCTCTTTCTGCCTTTGGTGCATTAGGAGCGGGTTCCTCTGGAATTGGAGTATCCAGGACATAGAGCTTTCGCTCTTGAGTGAGAACAATTCTCAATGTCCGATACCAGTCATGGAAGTTTGTCCCATTTAGCTTGTCCTTGTCAAGGACTGATCGTAAAGAAAAGTTATTGTTGTTTGTTGCCATTTGTACTACAAAAGGAAAATATGCAATTTTAGTCCAAAAACTCATTTTTGACTTATTTGATTGATTTGAAAAGTTGACGATATAATTAGGCCTTTAATTAATTATCGCTCCCACTATTTTAATTCAAATTGATAGCCCTCACCATCAATTCAGAAGATTGCAGCGTACAACCTTCTAGTGGGCAAGATCCTTAAATCCTCTAAGTCATGGACCAGCTAGGGTTGTCACCCACAACTTAGATCTCTCAGGTAGGCAACTCTTGCCAATTGCATCATATGCAACTCTTAATAAGATGTCATATGCAACTCCTTGCCATGATCATCTCCATGCCTCAAGGTGCTAGATCCTATATAGGTCACCTTGTTAAGTCCGACCCAAAGCAAACACGATGAATATGCACCCTGCTAGGGCAGACCCACACATTCATCCTTCACGCTTCCACGAGATAGATGGTGCACCACGCTAGGGCGTGCCCACACTTGGGCGATCAAGCTTTTCATGCGTGTCACATTTGGAAGGCATCTAAAACTTAATATTTAATGAGGGATTTGGTTTTTATATACATATACATATCCAATCACCACAATACATAGTACGTATCATATACATGCTATATCCCACAGAAAACATGCACAAACGATAAAAAGCGATGATTATGGCCATCCTAATGTGATTCCTCGAGCCAAGAGGAATCACGGTCATCTAGGTCTACATCACATGCAACCTGTATAAGATGAAATATGTGCCTTGCCATCCGAGTTGATCAACTCATCCCATGAATGATCTGCTCTCTCTAGCCGGTCGTCTGGGTGCCACCAGCCGATCGGTTGGCTCCTCCAACCGATCGGTTTGCTTGGTCGTCGTGCATCTCTTCATGGCTGCCACCTGCTCATCTCGCTCCTCAAACCGGTCATCAACCGATCGATTCACTCCTTGAACCGATCGTCTGGAACGTCAACTGATCGGTTCACGCCTTGAACCGATCGTCTCAGCTGTCATCTGGATGTCCGCCTTCTTTGACATAACATGAAATACAATCTATCCTAATATTACATTGCTTAAAAGGGAAACCCCGAGTTACATTCGGGGGGAGCAAAGGTAGGAAAGAATCTCGAATTATTTCGAGTTACATCAGGAATAGGAGAAGGAAGATCGGTGCGCAGACCGATATGCAAGCAACCACACACAACCAATCATAGATAGGGTTTATTAGCCATAATCATGCTATACATCCACCACAAAACTCGTTTAAGGGTGACGCGTATCAAGTGCATTAATAATACATATCATATATGTAATTGGGATTTGTGGATTTAGGATTGGACATGCATAAAGCCAATTTTATTCACATCGTATGCAATAAATAAAGGCGACAAACCAAAATCGATCATATCGATATTCCTAAAATATAGAACAGTTGATGTGGCTCTGATACCACTTTTAGGTTTTAGGGGAGACAGAGAAGGCAGCGGAAACAAAAAATTTCTCCCCCAAACCCAGCACGAGGAAACACGTCAACGTCTATATAATAGGAAAGGATGGTTTGTGGAATCATACCTTGTCCCAAGGCTTGCTTGGCGACAATATCTCGTGCCTTACGCGGTCTTCAACTCCGATCTTGGACGGTGTCTGTGCAGCTCCTGGTCGCACCGGGACTGACGAATCCTCCTCCTACCGGACTGTCAGATGACAATTGTCCTCCTTAGCGGCAGAAACCTCCCACCTCTGTAGTAGTCCACACGGACCACCTGGAACTCCACACTCCTTGTCCCACAAGGAAGTGGAAGGATTCACACCCTCCTATTGACGTACTAGCTAGTCGCCAACACACTCTCCCGCTGTCAGTTGCAACTGCAGTTGTCCTTCCCTTGCTGCACCTCCCTTTGCGGAAAGCACTTGCTCGGGCTCTCTCTCGGTTACCAAAACTAGAGAGAACGACAACTTTGCAGAGCAACTGATTGCAGTGAGTTGTTCTTCGAGAAGCCCCCAATACCCCTATATATAGGAGGGTCATGGGATAGGGTTCTCTATCCCGCGCAATGCGGGACAAAAGTAGGAGTAGAAGGGTTGGAGATTTTCTACAAAAGCAACCAACTCCCAGCCTGAACTGATCGGTTCACAAGTGAATCGGTCGGTTGGGGACCTGAACCGGTCGGTTGACACCTCAACCGATCGGTTGGGACACCTGAACCGGTCGGTTCACAAGTGAACCGATCGGTTTGCGGTCCTGGTCGATTCCCGATTGACTTTCCTTCTTTTGTTTCTAATTGGTATCGAATACCAATCCTATTCCCAATCAAATTGGGCAATTGAAACGAAAGGAAAATTCTCACCAATCCTACTTTCCCAAGTTGCTCGATTGCACCAGTTGAATCGATTGTTTCAACACTTGAAGCAATTGGTTCACCCTAGGCTTGAGCCGATCGGCTCAACACTTGAGTCGACCGGTTCAGCAACCTCAGCCGACCGGTTCATCACATGAACCGATCGGTTGGGAGTACAGGTTGTGCAGAATCAGTCAATTGCGATTTCAATTAATCCAATACACCAATCAATATGTCCAACACCTTGAACATTATGATATTGAGCTATCAATTAATTGAGTGTTTAATTGAACTACTAAACTCCTTTAGTAGTCAATCTAAATGTTGCTTGTGGACAAAACTCCTCTTCCAGGTTAAATCCTATGTGTGTGACCCTGCAGGTCCATTTCACGTTGGCAGTGAAAGTCCATAACACTTATGACTTCACAAGCAAAGAGCGGTGCCTAGTCACACATCAGTGCTACCCAAGTGAAAGTAGAAAGTTGGAGAACAACTTTCAATCCTACAATCCGTGAATGGTGTTACAGTGAATGTATAATTCCTTTGTCACTGATATCCCGAATGAACTCGAGGCATGGAACAGTCATCCTGTCAACGTTCATTCACTTTCTTGATCTCAGAGTAGATTGGAAGAGATATGTATGACATCAATGTCACATACTGATTCACACATGCATGCACGCCTTTCTCAATCCTACTCATCAAGTGACCATGGATATAAAACTCCCTCAGGAGGGACAAATCCCATATCTATCATTCACCCCTCAAAAGCCCCATGTGTCAAAGCCACCCAATCATCACCTTTATAACAACCCATGTTTCAGGACTGCGTTTGATGATGTCAAAGTGTGCCCAACGACATGTGTTGAGTGCAGTGATTTCAGGTCAAAGAATCACACTCACCACCATCACTGTGAGTACTGACTGTGACTACCATGCCATGGTTCCATGTGTCAAACTCACGGTGGGTCTGTCCGGTACACTTGTTCTCTAACAAGTACCTATGTGTTTGGTTTGATATCTCTATATCATGACTAATGAGATTATGTCATCAACCAACACCACAATCTAGTCGTGTGTGTCATTGCTGTCTATCTACCTTCCACAATGACATCCGACTAGGGACATAACAAGAATGTACAAACTCTTAGCATCCGTATGATCTCATCGTTCAAGTCCTCAACCTGAAAGCATACGTCATTGAGTACTGTCATTCTCTAGACATTCAATCTGTTCTATCACTATCTCATATGACTGAACCAGAAAGAATTGGAAGCTTGCCTTTATGGTTTATCAAATCAATCTTAATGTATCCCACCAATCATCCCATGATTGGCTCTCAGGGCATACATACCAACACATAATACTCTAATGGCCTTGTAGTCATGTTTGAATAATTATCATCCCATCATAGAATTAACCAATCAGAGTAATCATGAACTTCAAAAACTATTTTGGGTATGAAAATCCTAAAATCGAGGTCATCACATTGAACTTCTATTTTGTCTTATCTTGTGAGGTATGCTTCCAACCCCTAGGTAAAGAACATGGAAGACCTGAGAGATGACATGGATCTGGCTTATGGGGCTTATTCTCAGGTAATGGACTTGAGATAGTTTGCATATCCCTATACATAGATCATGAAGTTGTTTCTTTCATATAAGTCCCTTAATTGGATAATATGATGTACTTTGTAAAACTGAATATAGTCATTTCATTTATTTCTATTGTTATACTTTGGTTTTATATACCATTATTTTATTTGAGAAAAAAATATACACCTATTCCAACATACTTGTTAGTGATTTATGATAGATAGGTTTATTCCTCAAATTAAGTAGGGAATGGATCCCCTCTCATATCCCACTCTTTACACCCACATCAAATTTTGTTGTATCCTACCTATTACAATGCAACCAGTAAGAATTACACGATATTAATGTGAAAATGATTGATATTCGAGTTGTTCATGTCTCATTCATATCTTCTTAAATTAACTTGTTACGATAAGGCAACATAAAACATAATATTTTTGGGCCAATGTGATAAGTAGAATCTCAGTTGGACACTCCTATCAACTTTATTCATATATGACTTATGTTGCCCTTTGGTTTATAAGAAATTTAGACTTATAAATCAAAAAATGAATTACATGGACACATGACTAACCTTATGTTTCCCTAAGTTGTTCTTGAATGATTTTGTTTCAATAAAGGGTTGCAAAATGGTTTATGTATAAAAAAGAATATTGGGCAATAAAACAAGTGTTTTATGTAAAAATGGTTATTTGGCAGTAGACATTGATCCTATAATTTACCATATGGTAATGTGGCAATGAGCTAGCAAGAGTTTGGCAATTAATAATCAAAAGAAATACATGATAAGTGTTCAAACTCTGTTCTTAAGAGTTTCACAAGTAAAATGAACAAGAAAAGATATGCAAAAGTAGTTAAACCGTATAGTAGAGCCACCCCGCTTTAGCGATATGAGAAAATTGTTGGCTTCGCCCAAACTCACATTGCATAAAACATAAATATTAAGATTTATGATATGCCTTCTATTGCGTTTGGGCTCCATAATATTTGAGACGAATCACCTAAAACTTCTATTCAGCGATATTCTTGAGGTTAGCGATAGTATTCCATATGTTGTGTCAGGTCTCACTGAACTATAGTTAAACTCTAGTTTATTGTTTATGTACGGGTACAATATTTTACAAAAAAGATTGGTATGAGAAAGTATGTAATCTTGACTTTGATGGGTCGATGCATGTTAACGTAAGTTTGTGTTATTTTTCTACATCTCGCATTTGTGCTATATTAGGCTGGGTTGACCTTTTGTAGGTTGTATTAAGTAGGGTGAATAGCTCAGCTCACCCAAATGAACGCTAGATCAGTTATAAGTTTCTACCAGAACCAGTCCCAACTTGAAAAGGTCAATCGAGCCCGAGTTGGCACAAATTGACGCAAATATTAGTTATAAAAAGTTTGAGCCATACTCATATGAACCCATGTTGACCTATTCCGTGTCAAGATGAGGCAACTGTGATTAAATCTTTTTTATATTAATATAAAACTAAAATGCAGGTAGAACCAAAATCTATTCCGATATGACTAGATCTATATCACTTGTTTATATTCATGTAGAAAGAGAAGAAAAAAATAAATGAAAAAAAATAAGAGCAACCAATGTCATAGTTTAAATATAAACAAAATAAGAAAAAAAATTAACACTGGTCTATAGATGGTTTTATTGACTATAACTCAAGAGATGTGTATTGTTGGAAAGTGTCTCGGTGTGGGTTCAAAATTTTGTAAATGACTTTAGTACAAATTGATTCGGGTTGTACTTTCATACGCAAACCCATATATTAATCTAACCTGAACAAAAAAAAAGTAAATTTTTATTTGCGGTACTAGTGTGTGAGAATTGTAAATAATATTGAAGGAACAAAATCTAAAATTAATCAACTAATAGATATACTAAAGAAACAGAGGAGGATATCAGAAATAAGAACAAAGAAGCAACAACCATCGACTTAGACGGTTGGGAAATGATGGTAACAAATAGAGGGGTTGACTTGTGATAATATAGGGAGTTTTCTGGGATTTCCTCAAAATTGAGGGCGTTTCTTGAAAAAGAATCTCTAAAAGAATCTCAGCCCACTGAAGTAAATAGCGATAATACGATTTAGTATGCATAGATAGTTTGCAATTATTATAAAATGGATAGATAACAAATTGAGGAGATTATTTGAGATTTGCGATAATATATGGGTGTTTTCTGAGATTTTCTCAAAACTAGGAGAATTTTTGGTAAAAAACTTAAAACATCTCGCCTAACGAAGTAAATAGCAATGGTATGTTGATAATTATTGCAAGAAGGATATAATGAAAACGCAATGCCATCGTCCAGACTCGACTGACGTGATAACCAACTAAACAATAACGATTGTATGGTTTGGTATGCATAGACAGTTTAATAATTATTGCAAGATGGATAAAACAAAAACGATGGTAACAAATAGAGGGGGCTATTTAAGATTTGTAATAATACGTGGCTTTCCTAGATTTCTTCAAAGCTGATGGGGTTTTCCGAAAAAGAATATAAAACATCTCGCCCAACCGAAGTAAACCACACCTTGTAAATTCACTAAGGCTGCGCTTAGTGGGGACAAAATATGTGGTGACGGTGACGGTGATGGCGACAATAATAGATAATGTTGAATTTATTAAAAATTGTTGTTTGATAACACCTGCATGGTGATAGTGAAAGTGATAGAAAAATATTTAAAAAATATTGTTTGTTACGGTGATGGAGATGGAGAACTATTTATATAGAAAACACCTCATATAAATATAAATTATATTTATTAAACAACTCATACATGAAAATTTCTTATGGCATGCATAACACAAAATTCTATCATCAAATTTTAGTATGGGTAGGAACTATTTAATTTGAAGAAACATCAAGGAGACTCCTTCATATGCGAGTTATATTTTTTAACCATCATTGTAAAGAAATACTTCATTGAAAAATTATGAAAAAGAAAATAGTTCTTGACGGGAAAAAATATTTGACGAAAAACGTCGTCTTGGGAAAAAAATGCGTCTTGCACAAAAATGTGTGGCAATTTTTTTTTTGGAGAAAAAGATTTGACGGGAAACTTTATCTTGCAAGCATAGTGAAAAACTTTATCTTGGGGGGGGGGGAAATAGTGTATTAGTGTGGCGGGATACGTTGTCTTGGAGAGAGAAGATATCTTGGAGGAAAAAGGTGTGGTGGGAAACTTTTTTTTTTGGAGGGAGAAAGATTTGACGGAAAACTTTGTCTTGCAAGAAAAAAGATTTATTGAGAAACTTTATCTTGTAAGAAAAAGGTGTGGCAGGACTCTGTTGTCCTGAGGGAAAAAAGTGTCTTGGAGAAAAAAAGGTGTGGCAGAAAATTTGATATTGGAGGGAAAATTTCGTATTGGAGAGAAACCTTGAGGTGGGAAATTTTTCTATTAGAAGGAAGGTTTTATACGATAAATAAATATTTTTAGTTGATAATGGGTACATGAATAAAAAAAACGAATTTTTTCTTCTTCTAAAAAATAAGATATATAAATAGTATTTAGAGCAAAATAAGTTTTGGTAGAAAGTCAAAATTTGTTAGCATAAAAGAAATCTTGGAGAGAAACATGTGTCATAGAGAAAGAAAGAAAAAGATAGTAGATGTCCATAATATTAATAAAGACATAAAAAGAACTTTTTCACCATCATTCACTATCATTCACCATGATTTTCTGTGGGGACAAAAACATACCAAAATTCACCATAGATTCACCATAGAAAAATTCCTTATCACTATCACCTACCAAATAATATTTTTCTTTTATCATCATTTCCTATCACCGTGATTCACTACTTACCAAAAACACAACCCAAAACTACACACCCCACTATACCCAACCATACTAGCCCTAAATAGTGATAGTATGATTTGATTAAATAATTTGATGATGATGATTATCGCAAGATGGATAAAATGGAAAAACAAATGTCGTCGCCGGAGCCCGGGACTCGAACCGCGCTTTTAGTAACTACTAGTGAACGCACACGTGCACATACACGTGACATATAAAATTTGTTGGAAATGTGCGGGGAGAGGACTCGTCCGTGAAATGGTCCTTACGGTAAAAGATATTTGTGTTGGTTGTTTGAAAGAAGAGAATCAAAGAACCGTTTTCGTGGGATAGAGAGAGAAATACAGAATTAAAGATAATCTATACTACTATAAAAAGAGCGAGTTTGATGCTGCGCTCTCCTTGATTCACTCTCTTCTCTCTTTTTTTCAAGGAATTTTGCTCCTATAAATATTTATTCTCACACTCTCCTATGAACTTTTATTATCTTATTATGTATTTCTCTCTCCATCTTACGGAAACAGTTTTTTGATTCTCTCCTTTCAAACAACCAACACAAATATCTTTTACTGCATGAATCCTTTCACGGACGAGTCCTCTCCCCGCACATTTCTAACAAATTTTATATTTTATGTGCATTATGTGCTTGTGTACATGTGCGTTCACCGGTAAAAGTTAATAGGATAGTGTGAGAATAAATATGGGTAGGAGTAAAATTGTTTAAAAAAAAATAACAAAATGAATCAAGGAGCGCAACATCTTATTAAATTATTATTTAATTTACGCACATAAAATCTGCACTTTCGGATTTCCTTCCCCTTCTGATATCGTCCCCCCATCCCCCAATTTCCTCTCCGCGATCCACACCTTCACTCCCCTCTTCGCCGTGTGGGCCAAAACCCTAACCCTAATATCTCTAGTTCTCCTTCCACGCTTCACCGATCAACCAGCGATGGCTACCGGACTCGATATGTCCCTTGACGATCTGATCAAGAACAATAAGAAACCCACCAGAGGTGGCCGCAGTGGCCGCGGATCTGGCCCCGGTCCTACCCGTCGAGTACCAAACCGGGCCGGCAGCCGAGCTGCCCCTTACGCCACGGGGAAGGCAAGAGCGCGTTGATCCCTTTACTTCTTTTACATCCCTCCTTCCTTTCGCTCCCTGAAACCAAACGGCTTCTTTTCTTCTCGGTTCTGATTCTCGGCGTGCTTTCGTTGGGAACAGCCGGCGCCTGCTCCAGACGCGGTTTGGCAACATGATTTGTTCTCCACTCAGATGGCGGCGGCACCTTTCGCGGCGTCAAGGGCTTCCTCAATTGAGACCGGCACTAAGCTGTACATCTCCAACCTTGAATACGGTGTCTCTAATGAAGACATCAAGGTATGCCTGTGTTTTCTTAATTCGTTTACTTGTGCCCACTTTTTTCATAGTTTGAGCGGGTGTTTTTCTTGTGTGATTATCTTTTGTTGCATTCTGACTAGCCCTGGCGTTCTTAAATCTTTGTTTTCATTGCGGCAGCAATGAGCCCTATTCTAAATCCCTCATTGAACTTGTAAGAATCACGACTTACAATTATCTCCTAGGGTTTGCTTTTCTAACATCCAATCATTTTTTGTCCCATTACCAAATAGTCAGCATTTTGTTTATATACTACTGCCTTAACCATTCGGATCTCCTTTAGGAGTATCTTACTAACTTGTTCTACAATCTCTCTAATTGCTTTCCTCTTCAACTGTCTTAAACATTCGGATCTCCTTTAGGACTATCTTACTAACTTGTTCTACAATCTCTCTAATTGCTTTAGTCTTCAACTGTCTTAAACATTCGGATCTTCTTTTAGAAATATATTTCTACTTTGTGCAACAATCACACGAAAAAGTTCCTATGCAATCCAAGAGTAAAGTTACAGAAAAAAAATCTAATGTAATTTTTTTCCTCTGTAATTTATGTTGCTATTTGGGTTTTCACATCCTTTATTTTCTGGCAGGAGCTGTTTTCTGAAGTTGGTGATCTGAAACGTTATGGCATCAATTATGACAGGAGTGGGCGATCACGGGTAACTATTTGGCGGATTTTTGAAGTTTTGTATACTGTGGCATAGTGTTCTGATATGTTACGATATTGCAGGGTACTGCTGAAGTTGTGTTTTCTAGAAGATCTGATGCTGTTGCTGCTGTAAAGAGATACAATAATGTGCAGCTTGATGGGAAGCCTATGAAGATTGAGATTGTGGGAACAAACATTGTAACCCCTGCAGCTGCCACTGGCCCTATCCCAGGAGCTGGCATATTTGCCAATCCTAATAGTTTGCCTAAAAGGTATCTTTTATGCATATCTCCACTGATAGTACACCTCTAATTCCAAATGCTTACTTATGTCTTTGAATTTTAATTCACCTAGATGGCAGACCAAGTCCTCTTGCCACTGTACTTTCGATTCAATGTTTTTTCACCTGGATTGGATTTCCTTCCATACATAATACAAAAATCGATATTTTCAATTTCTTTTGCCTAAATTGAGTAGACAAAATCAATGGATGCAATTCATTGCATAGATAATTGCGATGATAAATGGATTTATCTGAACCTAGCATTGTTCAAATATATAATTTTCTCAGTTAGTGCAACGTCTTATGCCACACTGCAGTTGGTCATAAAGAACCTACAACATGGATTTGGTACCTTGACAGCCTTATATATATAATCATAACTTCACTTAAGCTCAATTGTACTTTGAATATCTGCTAGAGGTATCTATATAATCGTCTAGACAGTGGGGTGATTTTTTTTTTAATGGTTTTGCTGTTCAACTATTTCTCATACTGTATATGTTTTTGTCGATTTCCACCTTACTGCAAGTTAGTCATAAAGAACCTAACATGGGTTTGGTCCCTTCACATCCTTCTATGTATAATCATAACTTCACTTAAACTCGACTGTACTTCAAATATTGCTAGAGTTATCTGTATAATCGTCTAGACAGAGGTGAAATTTCTATGGTTTTGCTGATCTGCTGCTTCTCACACTATATATTTTCGTCGATTTGCACCTTACTGCAAGTTAGTCATAAAGAACCTAACATGGATTTGGTACCTTGATTGCCTTCTGTGTATAATCATAATCACACTCAAACTCAACTGTACTTTGATAATCTACTAGAGGTATCTATATGATCGTCTAGACAGTGAGATGGTTTATTCTATGATTTTGCTGCTCTTTTGTTTCTCAGTGTATATATTGTTGTTGGTTTCCACCTTATTGCAAGTAGTTATAAGAATAGATATTTGCAGTCTTCAGGCTTTACCTTTGAGAGAGGCTTCACCTGATCGTTTTTCTGTGTAACTAGTAAACGCACACGCGCACATGTACGTGTCACATTACATCTAATAAACTTATGTTAATAATCATTACAATTAAAACAATGTGCTTTTATTTGTCAAATTAATTGAAAATTAAAATTAAGATCATTGTTATTGTTGAATAATAATATGATTTCTTGAGTAGCTATAACATGTTATGTATTTATCATTTAACTTTCTCAGTGGAGATATTTTGAGGTTAGTGTGACACCTAGTTACTATTTTGAAAATATTGAAAAGACATATAAAAGAATACATAAAAGGCATGCATTTCAATTTAGTTGATATAGAAACTCAATTTTCATGAAAAGTAGTAGTTAGTAATTAATTTTCATTGTTCACAAACTTTTTTTCTGTAGGACAGAAATTTTAGTTGGAATATTGAATTGCAATAATAAGTGTTTAGTAACTATCTTAAAGTTGTGAAAAATATCAAAGCTATATGGGCTACGTACCAGTTTGGTCACGTTTCTCGTTGTGTAAACCATTATCTAGAGAAATTTAGATGGAGTTCTATGAAAGACCATAAACATTTGCATGCGCACATAACAACGAATTCACTCTTATATTCATAAGCTCATGTTTGATCTATCTTTATAATGTTACCGATCCATATCTTTGTTGCACACATAATCAAACTAGATGCATGAATTTTCATCATTCTTTCTATATATGGGTCACTACATAAAAGGATTATAAATTACATTACTCATCATCACTACAGTCAACATCATGGTCCTGCCAATTACAAAAAAGAGGAGAATAAATTACTTATTCAGCATTTGACAATTTTTATAAACATTTATGTCCAAATGTTACATGCGTGTTGATAACTAATAACAACAAGAGACAACCACTTGTTTGTTTTATATGTTCAAACACAATAACACAACTCTATTTATATGTACACTATCTAGTATCTACTAAGCATAAAAAATTTAAGTGAGGCAATAAAATAAATCATGTGAAATCTCCAACTTACTACAAGTACTCTCTTTATCTACTACAAATGGAAAACTAAAATTACAGTACTTGTGCAATGGCTTCGACGAACTCCTGCAGTTGGTGTACCTGTCTCAATCCGTTGCCGTGTTTTCTTCCGAGAGTGGAAGTGCAAATGAATGACTCTATCTACCATAAGGTTCTCTAGCAGTCGACCCTTCAGCACGAGACTCGGTCTTTTCAAGGGGTCCAGTGAGGTGAGCAACAAGGATTGAGGACTGTGCTTCTCCTGCTCTGCATCATCTCCTTTGTCTTTTTCTTCTAGCATTCACTTCTTTCAACGTCCTTGTCGAGCCTTGATTGCATCTCAATTTCCTCGTACAAAGACCAGGCACAGTCATTCAACCAACATTTATGCAAAGAACATATTAGGTATACATTGAAAGCCTAGTCAGATAGAAGGTAGTAAAGGAGAAGACAGATAGTTACTTTTGCAGCAATTTATTTCCTACAATTGGCAAATGAATTCAAGAAAGGAAATATAGCCAAGAAAGAATGTTGAGAACTGAAGTCGCGAGTAATTCTTGGAAAAAAATTCAAAACAGAAAAGAAAAATGTTTGAATATAAAAATACCTAGATATTAGACGAATTTAACTTTATATATTTTGGAATTTTTTTTGGTATTTATCCTGTTGCCTTATGGGATAAGAGGATGTGGCTCCATCATCTTGTTGTTGACCCTCTTACTACGGTAACTGGCACGCCAATCTCTGGAAGAAATGCTCATCTACTCGGCGGTGAAAGCAACCGGTGCCACTTTCAACGCAAGTCGCATCGATGATCCTGCTCTGTTGCGGGCACACTACTGTTAACCGAGAAGGAAGTAGGAGTAATATTGACAAATGTAGTAATTAGATGTGTATGTGGTGCAAATCACCAGAATATCCACGACGCCTCCTCCTATGCATGTAGCCGCACCCAGCCGATGCTCGAGGAGAAGCACGCCAAATGCGTACACCTTCACCTTGTGTGACGACATCTTTGAAAAAGACGAAGCCTACTCCGAGGTACGATAGCCGTTGTGAGGAGGGCGTACTTTGATGAAGATGAAGAGGAAAAGGTGTTGCTGCTATGCAGGTGGGAGATGAGGAGCGGGAGGCTGAGGTCGAACATGCAGGCTTTGCGAGACTTATTGATGGACTTGATCTTGTCGTGCACAAGCTCGCGGCAGGAGTTGTGGTGGATGAACGCCAACACCCGACGTCTCTTGCTGCGATCCGCATTTAGGTCGTCCAGTCCGGAGGTGTCATGTCGAGGCCCTTGTTCCCTGTGAGCAGCAGAAAAGGTCTTGTTAGGGATTGCGATCTCTGTAGTTTGTTGGAATGAGGTGGGTCGAAAACATGTGGAAGATGTGTCCATACCAACACGTTGTGTGGGTAGTTGTGTAAAGATGTACCCATATCAACAGGTTGTGTGGGTAGTGGTGGAGTAGTTATCAGAACGGAGAGGATGTATGGTGGTTTAAGATAAGATAATAGGAATTCTTTTCACTGGGATGGTAGCCTCTACCGGTACGGAAGTAGGTATGAATATCACAAGTTGATCACGTAAAACATGGAATCGTGGTGTACTGATCACAACGAACGTGATATTTTGGAAAGAAGAAGTTACGTTAAGAGCTAGTTCTTTTTGAATTTGAATTTAAAAAATGTTCAAAAAGAGAGAAAAAATGTGAGAAGAGAGAGAGTCGAGGAGACCACAGCATTTAAAAAATGCTCAAATCTGATTGGTTGAGGGGTTTTGAAAAGTATAAAAATGGCTGAGTTGTAAACTGGTTCAAGCATTCATCTTTTTTATAGTAGTATAGATTAAGAGGGATATCGATTTCTTTGGTGATAGGGCTTTCATGGGGCTGGGATAGAGACGAATTCCAGCCACAATCATGCAGTGGTAATTTAATAAGCTATGCCATTTCTAGTTAACAAGCACCAGCTACTGTATGAAGGTTTTCTGTACTGTAGTCAGTGAATGACTGCACAAGTTACTGAATTGTGATCTTAATAAATGCTGTGAGTTGAAACTTAGTTAATTTGGGTTAAACATGTTGGATGTTTGTTCAGCCAGTGGGGTCAGTTTGATGTCTTGTTTGTTCATTCGAGTTCTTTAAGTTGGTGTTTGGACCTCGTCTAAGGAATTTATTTGAAAGTCACATTAATGTGATTAAGTTCGTTGGGGTGGAAAAGTAGAAAAGTTTGGTATAACCAAGTTTTGAAATTGTGAATAGTAGCAGTATATTCCCTCTGTACATCCGACTTCGTCTGGTATTAAATTTTCAGTATATCTTCGTAATTGTGGAACAATTTTCACTGTTCTAACTAGAACAATTCCTAGGAAATTGTACTCTCTATGCTTTGTTGAGGAATAATCTGGATTTAAGCCAAGTCCAAATTGACCCTAAGCATGATATCAATGGGTGCATACTATATATAGACGCGTCAATCATCTGTGGAAATAGTCTCTGTATTGAAGTCCTTTCAAGATAATCAAAAGGTAGAAAACATTGTTTATTACTCGTAACGTGTCATCTTTTACTGATATCATACGTCTTTATCATAGTATGATTTTGGTTATGTAGGCATGAAAAAACAGGTTCTGAATCAACATGTTTAGAAACCACATCAAATTTACTGCTTTCTGCTACATTTACATTTATAGCATACTTCGTAAGGCGGCTAGGCGGTAAGCCCCACCGAATGGGTGCCTAGGCCGCCTAGGCGCCAAGGCGGGCGTCTAGGCCTTTCTGGGCGTTTTTGTTATTTATATTTTTTCAGTTATATATTTGTATGTTTATACATATGATACTACATGCTATTTATGTTTATTAAATTATTACACGCCTGACTTGCAATGACAACTGTTGGGAAGTTCAAGAAGAGAATTAAGAGGAAGAAAAAAGAAACAACAGTGGAGGAAGATAATTTGGAATTGAAGGAGGAAGAAAACAGAAAAATACAAATGAATTAAATTGTATTACATGCCTGACTTGCAATGACAACTGTTGAGAAGTTCAACAAGAGAATTAAGAGGAAGAAAAAAGGAACAACTGTAGGAGGAAGATAATTTGGAATTGAAGGAGAAAGAAAACAGAAAAATAGAAAAACAACTGTTGGGAAGTTCAACAAGAGAATTAAAAGGAAGAAAAAAGAAACAACAGTTGAAGGAAGATAACATGCCTGACTTGTAATGACAACTGTTGGGAAGATCAACAAGAGAGTTAAGAGGAAGAAAAAAGAAACAACAGTAGGAGGAAGATAATTTGGAATTAAAGGATAAAGAAAACAGAAAAAATACAAATGAAATGACGTACAAGAAAACAGAAAAGTAAAAGCACAACAGCAGAAGAGGAGACATGGACTAGAAATACAATGTTAGAAAAACAAAATTAAAAACAGCAGTGCACGAGGTGTGGATGGAGACTCATAGGGAGGAAGAAGAGATCAAGAAATTTTATTTACAAACATGCAAGCAGCAGTAGCTTTTCGAGATGTAGGGAGTAAGAAGTCGGTAAAAGAAGAATATATCCAAATAGAAGTAATACTACCCGTGTGAGGACGAAAAAAGAAACAAAAGTAGGAGGAAGATAATTTGGAATTGAAGGAGAAAGAAAACAGAAAAAATACAAATGAAATGACGTGCGGGAAGTCAGAAAAGTAAAAGCACAACAGCAGGAGAGGAGACATGGACTAGAAAGACAAAATTAAAAACAGCATTGCATGAGATGTGAATGGAGACTCAATAGGGAGGAAGAAGAGATCAAGAAATTTTATTTACAGACATACAAACAGCAGTAGCTTTTCGAGATGTACGAGTAAGAAGTCGGAAAAAGAAGAATATAAGCAAATAGAAGTAATACTACCTGTGTGAGGAAGAAAAAAGAAACAACAGTAGGAGGAAGATAATTTGGAATTGAAGGAGATTAGGAGAATGAAAACAGAAAAAATACAAATGAAATGACGTGCAAGAAGTCAGAAAAGTAAAAGCACAACAGCAGGAGAGGAGACATGGACTAGGAAGACAAAGTTAGAAAAACAAAATTAAAAACAACAGTGCACCCAGATGTGAATGGAGACTCAATAGGGAGGAAGAAAAGATCAAGAAATTTTATTTACAGACATGCAAACAGCAGTAGATTTTGGAGATGTAGGAATAAGAAGTCGGAAAAAGAAGAATATGTGCAAATAGAAGTAATACTACCTGTGTTGTACAGGCGCCCGCCTGGGCGTTCCCCCACCCTCCAAAACCCGGTCGCCCAGCCTCAATAGGCATCTGGGCGGGCTAGGCGGGCTGGGCGGACCGCCTGGGCGAGCTGGGTGGAGCGCCTGGGTGGTTATTTGGCCTCTTGTTGGGCCTGGTCAATGGGCCATCATGTAATTTAGTTTTTTTTTTTCATTTTTCCTTAATGGCTCCTATAAGCAGTAAGTTGCTCCAGTTTTTTTTTTTTCATTTTGCTAGACTAAGTTGCTATCACATCTTTTTATTGCTTCACCATCCTCCCACCACCATGGTTATTTCTATTTTTTCTTCCTTATGTATTACTATTAGTAATTTACTAAGCAGCAAATTGACTTCCATGAATTGTTGTTTATTTTTCGTTTTGCTCTATCTAGTATAAATATTGCTACTGTGTGCTGACTGCTGCTCACAAATCCACAATTAATTTTTTCTTCTTCTTCCTGTTGCTTAATTGGGCAGCAAATTTGCTGCCATACCTTACTGTTGCCTCACCAGTTTCCTATCATGGCTATTTCGATCCTTACGCTGTTACCAATAACTAAGCGGCAAATTTACTTCATGACTCACTGTTTGTTTTTCTTTTTGCACTGACTGCTGATCGAAAAATCCACAATGACTCAATTCTGTTTTTTTCTTTCTAACTAAAACTATATTCATTGTATTTATTGCATTCCTAATATATACTTGCTTGTGTGATATATATATATACATATATATATATATATATATATATATGTATGTATATATATATATGTATGTATATATATATATATATGTATGTATATATATATATATATATATATATGCACACACACAAACACACACACTTCAAAACGAAAAAAAAATCACAAAATAAAAAAACGCCTAGCAACGCGTAGGCGGTCATGGGCAACGCCCGGCTGCCTGTACAACCCATACTTGTCTAGGTGGCTAGGCGGTCCTTCCCACCTAGGAGGCGTAGGCGGAAGCCTAAGCGTTTCTAGGTGTTCTTCATATTTGTTTATATTTTACATATATATAAATGACTTTGTGTATACATTCAGTTATATTCAAATATGTACATCATTATGTACATTTGTATTGCTTATCCCTAAGCTTAATCAATTATAACTTCACCTACATCACACCTGTCATGACCTCAGATAGACCTATTTGGCCTTAATTTGACCTGACATGATCAAAATTGGACTCAATTTAGCTCAGTTTTACCTAATTTAGCCAAAGCCAGACTGATTTTGGCATAACATGACCTAATCAGATGAAACTTCCCCCCTAGTTTATCCTACATTAATCTAAACGCGTCCAAATTTAGCGAAATCAGGTATAATTCCCCCAAGTAAGACAATTTTCCCAAATCAGACCTATTTCCCCCAAATCTGACCTAATCTGCCCAATTTAGATCTGATTTGGCCTATATTAGATCTATTTGTTCCCCAAAAATAACTAAACATTATCTAATTTGACCAAATTCCATCCGACCTAATCTATGCTAATTTTGTCTTCAAATGTCTTAATTTGGGCCTAAAAGGCCTTAGGCATCCACTTTAGATATCTAAAAGCCTAGGCGTCCAATTTAAGGCCGACCACCTAGAGCCTAGGTGGCCTAGGCGAGCCTAGGCGGGAGCCTGGATAACTATTTTACAACCATTATACTATTATAGTAGATATTGGAGCAGGAGGTGTAGGATATTTTTAAATTTTAGCCTCTGAAATAAGAAACATGGACGTAGCAGCAGGACATAATTTATATTTGACCTAAACCACACTGAACATGACCTATATAGACCTGTATGATCCTAGTTTGATCTATGCCGATTTAAATTGGAACTAATCTGACCAAATTTGACCAAAATCTAACGTAATTATGCATAGCATAAACTTCTTAGACCTTGACATTCCTTCATTTACCCTATATTTACTTAACTGACACTAATTTGGCCAATTCAGACCAAATTTCCCCAAATCTGACCTATTTCTTCCCCAAATTGTACGTATTTCTTCCAAACCAGACCTAATTAGCTAAAATTTGACTTTGACCAAATCTGACCTACTTTGACCAAATTAAGATTCAATTCATGCTAATTTAGCCTTTAAATGGCTTAATTTGGGCCAAAAAGGCCTTAGACGCCCACTTGATAGATTTAAAAGGCTGGGCGCCTAGTTTGAGGCGCCTTGCCTAGTTCCGAAGGAGCCTAGGTGGGTGCCTTGATAACTAAAATTTATACACCCCACAACTCTTTCTGAATTGAATAATACTAACTGCTTATATTTTTCTGTATTAGAAAATCATAGCTCGTTATCGATTGTTCAGTTGGACAGTTTTTACCTAAGGTCGTTCGTAGCTTATTGTCTAGTCATTCTAAATGCCTGTAAACCTTTTCTATGAAATGACTACCTTGTTTTGATCGTCTTTTATATACTGTAATCTGTGCTAATCATTATTTGGACGTTCAGCATGCCTGCAAGGGATCGTCGAGGTGGTCTTTCGGGATCTGGAAGATCTGGTGGGCGTGGCCGTGGCAGTGGTGGCCCTGGCAGGGGCCGTGGACGTGGAAGAGGGAAAAGTGATCCTGTGTCTGCTGAAGACCTTGATGCTGATTTGGAGAAATATCATTCAGAAGCCATGCAAACAAATTGAATGCAATGCCATTTGGTGTTTTTGAGTGCTGCAGCAAATTAGGCTTGCTTTCACGTTGATGTTTCTCGGTATTCTGTATTCTACTAGAGTTATGAAACTGGACAGTGAGATTGGTACTTTAGATTATCATTTCTGGTGGGATAAGGGTATTTCTGTTATTGCCATGAAATTTATGTTTGGGCTAGAGAGGACAATCGTGTTACCTGGGTTGAAGTGGGGAGCATCATACCTGTTGTCTATAGTCTTGCAGTCCTTTCACTTTAATATTTATTAGCATACACTGGACTGGTCATATTCTGTCGCATTGCTGGAGTAATTGTATTTTCATCTGATATGGTGGAATGGTTGAAGCCTTGAAGTTCTGTTAACCTCACATGAGTCTCTGCAACTCTGGCTCAGGTTAGTTACACAGTATATTTTGTGTTAATATAATGCCCTCTTTCTCACTTTCCTTGTCACTAATCAGTAATGCTTTTGACAGGTGGATCTTTTTTGCTGGAGTTGCTGCATGTGATGATATTTAGGAGATAATTAATTGTATGCTAAAAGTTAAGGTAGGTGACATTCTCATAGCCCTACTCTTGGAATCTTAATTAATTAAATTTTAGAGATAAAACAATTGAGAATAATGATGTTTGGTGATGGGTGGTAGCTGCTATCTCGTGTGTTGAGGATCAGACTATACACGTGGCACAGTTGTCTGATCATTCCATCTAGCAATACCAATTTTGGAACTGCTTGACTCTGTGCAAGGGAAGCTGGTTTCAGATCTAGCGAAGGTCATTCTTGAGTGGATGCAAGTGAACTGAATCTGCTCAGTCGGCTGCACCACTTGGTGTGAATACCTTTTTACTGAAGGATTTGCTACTCCTTGGGAGCTGGCTCTGCATATACAGGATAAGAAGTGAGCTTATCACCTTATACCTGGTATATGTTAAAGGCATGGTATAATTTGCTTTTGAAAGAGTTGGAGGACGACTTCTGTGTTGGTGCCATTAATTCTTTCTGGCTGTCTTTTACTATTTAGGCGTATGGACAAGGCTTAGTATCGAATTGGTGAATGCTAACATCAATCACATCTAGTCGTGGCACTGATCATTGGTAATCTGCTAAATTCATGTGTCTATTCTTTGCTGATACACTGATTTTGCATCCAATCTTGGTATCGACTCACTGTATCTTACCAAGAACAGTTTGAAGCATATTAGGATTTTTGTTTCGACACATGCATATTTCAACGTCAGATATGGCCCGGTGGTTTCTTGTTTTGTATGGGTGCTACTTGGCACTACTGGGCAACATTTTTGTATGGTTGAGGAGCTTTTGTCCGGTTTGTGTTGGGTTATGTGCTAGGTATTGATCTTTGACATTTTTTTACAACCAACAGTGTCGCTCCAATGAGATTGGTGATCAAGTATAAGTCTAAGGGGTGTCTTATTGCATTGGACTATCGTAGCTGTACCATTGTTCTATAGTGTGTGGTGCTTAGGCTACGTAAAATTAATTAGTGGCTGTTAAATTTAAAATTTGAGTGCCAATTATGCACTAGTCTGAGTGGCCTTGAAACTGCGAAACCTGAGTTGAGTACTGTTGGCTTTGATGGGATTATAAAAATGTTGTAAATTCTTGAAAGCATGGATAAAAAGTATTTGGTTTACGAATGCTTCCTCAACGTATTCTACTCATTTTTTGATAGAAGACCTTCTCGGTGATGGCTTTTGGGATTGTTTTATCCTTATTCAACCATGTCGCAGAGAAACTAACTTTATGTATTTGAATGTTTGGAATCTGGATAATGATTAAGATAAATTCTTCTGACTTCTACATAGAAATAGATAATGGACTTTTAGTTGTGTGGATTTTTTTTAATCTTTTTTTGCCTTGAAAAGTTGGCGACGCCCGCGAGGATTTCAATTTGTAGCAAATTGTTTTATTAGTTGTCTCATTAGTTAGACTGGTGGGGGAGGCGTTGTTTGTAAAATGTCTGTCCTAATTGTTTTTATGACTGAGGTATCATCTTTGAGAGATGTTTTACTGTGTAATTTTTGCTAGTCATTTGTATTAAATGAATTTATTTTGGAGCTATGTTGTTTTGATACTAGGGAAAGCTTGCTAGCAAACGTAAGAGGCCGTTTGGGTAGCACATTTTCAATTACTATAGTAGTTATTAAGTAATGTGATTCAAACTACCTAATTAATAATTACATCAATTTTCAATCACACTATTTAGATGACTACGTATTGGACAACACAATCAGTAGTAATGCTGCAATCTCGTAAGCATATACCTTCTTATTGGCATTTTCGTAAACATCTGAACGACGATTTTGCAAGCAGGTGTTGTGCGTCTTCCAACCTAAAATATCCATAGCACACATCATCCCACTCACTCACCTCACGCTCGTGAAAGGGAAAGGAAGGAAAGGGGACGGAGAAGACAGCCAGGCATAGTAGTACGCCTTAGGCTCACCACCAAGCACCTCCATGTGTTGCTGCTTGAACTCCCACTTCCCGACGGGCGCTCCTGGACCCATGGCCGTTGTGGCCTCTCTAAGCCACTTCACTGCTGTTGTCGTCGAGCACCGCCTTGTATGTCGTCATGTAACCCAACATCTGCAGCGGGGGCATGGGACTCTGTGTTGTTGACAGAACAACTTGTGCGAGAAGTGTGGATGTAGCAACCGATGACACTCTAGGTCCAGATACGTCACCTGGAACACCGGGCTTGGTAGGGTTGCTAGCCACCACATCGCCAACGGCAACATCACCATGGGCAGTCGTGATCGGCGGACCGCATAGCCCAAGGTTCCCTTGGAACGTCGATGACGGAAACAATGGCAACGCGACAGGGACCACACCGTTGAAGACGTTCCTTGGGAGACGATAAAGTTCTGGAGCTTTGGGAGACGCAGTGTGGAGATGTGGTCTGAGACGGTTGTGGTCGAGGAGGAGCATGAGGAGGTCTGTGACCTCCCTGTTGAACGTGTCGGAAGGGATGGGGCCAGTGGAGAAGACATGGAACGGGGACGGGTCGGGAGAGTTGGGAGGTTCTCTAGCATTTTGAAAGTTTGCCAATTTTGGCGTCCTTTGCAAGGATTGTCAAATTGAACGGGGAGGAGACTGCTGCATTTTGACGACCGATTTTGATAAAATCACGAACCACTACCAAACGGTGTGATCGACAATGCGGTAATTAGAATACCCCGCTGAAATACAATACCACATTGAATTACAGGATCCAAATGGCCCCTAAGAGTTGGGGGAAAGCCTCCCAAAACACGAGGGGCTTCTCATCGCACACATTATAGCTGGATTTCTATATAGCCATCTAGTAAAGTGCTATGTGCTATTTATCTTTTATTGTGGTAATGTCTTTTGTTAATTAGACTTCATTTTTGCTCAGTGTACTCTTTGTTGCTTATTAAAAATTTAAATTACAAAAGGAGACCTACAAATATATTGGCAGATGACTAGGTTGCTATTTGTACTTGCTCCTTAATCAAGGTTTTATCAAATATCACCACCTGATCTCTATTGCAAAATATGATGAGCAAGTGGTTTAACTCATCTTCATTAAACCCTTTTGTAGCAATCCTTTTTATTAAATTTCTAGACTAGGTAGCATCATTTCATAAGTTTGTTGCATTAATAGTTCAAGAATAGATAACTATTTCCTCTAAACTTGTCTTGTATGGACATAATAATGCGACTTAAGGATCCAAGGATGTTTTCTTTATCGACTCTCTATATGAAAGATCTAACCCTCTTGAGAAATAGTGCTAGCAATAGCTTATCTTAATAGAAATCATCTCCTTCAAAGTTTTGGACCGTGACACAATTTGCATGCAAGAGTAAGCATTGTGATGCCTAATGGCTTCATTAAAGTTTTTTAGAGCTACTTTGCTAGGGATGCTCTTTTGTCTTAATTGTGAACCTACTAGAGAACCTCACAACAAGTGCCAATCATGACAATATAATAATGAATTATAACATCTAGAATGAATTGCCTCCCAAACTCGTGGGTGTAATTCTATTTCATTAAGCTATTATATAGAACAACATGGGGTAGGCATGTCTTTAGCTTGTCATTTGCCTCCTCATCTAGGACCCATTGTGGTTGCATTGCAGATTATAATGACTATCTTTTGATTTATTCTCTACATGACAAAAAAATGTGATTTTTTTTTTGAACCAACGTCCCAAATGTTGTGAACAATGCTAGCCATGCCAACATCTTTGGTTGCCTTGTTGCCCGAGCCACCATTCTGCTTACTGTTGCATTATGTTTGGATGCATAGTGAGGTGAAAAGTAGTTCTCTATTTAAACACGACTTCAAATAAACTTCTTACTAATCAATGGGTTTCATAATAAAAATAGGAAGAGTGTTAGGAAGAAAAGGCCTCACTTATTGAATTGACATAGTGAGCTCAACCTTACCACCAAAAGAGTATATATGTTTCAATTTGCTTTTAATTTAATGAAGTACGGAAATAATGGAAAGACTATATCAAAGTCCCACATAGTTGAGAAAGCCTTATGTATCTAATAGGAGACCCTAACTAGTGATATTTACAATATTTGATATAACACCATTGCCACCTTTGCTATTGTAAAAGACACATATTTTAGCAGAATTTATGTTGAGGTTAGAATTCTTGAAAAATTGTGGAGAATACTCTCAATATTCTTAGCATTGATTGCATTAACATGAAAGAAAATCATAACATCATCCATAAAAAAATGGATGAGATACATTCACACTCCTGATGGAGAAAGGAAGAGCAAGCTTATGCTTAAAATATTTGTAGTGGAGCTGAATGCTTCCGTCGCAAGAACAAATTAGTAAGAAACAATTAGGTCTTAATGTTTAATCTCATTGGTTGGATACATGGACTTAGTAGCTTTACCATCGACAAGAGCATGATGACTAATATAGTTATAAAGTAGCATGTAGCTAAAAGAAATTCATCCTTTTGAGACACCAAGTGGTGAGGCTATTTGTTTGAATTGTAGGTTTTGGCCAAGGTAGCCTTAATACACATCTTATACTAGACATTAGGATTCTTAAAATCACTAAACAATTAATTAGCTAGCAACAAAGCATTACATATTTTCTTCCTTTTATAATTTCTACTTGATCTGGGTTCGTAAGAGAACTCATATTAGATTTTAACATATTAATAAGTATTTTTTAATTTTTTTACAAAAAATTGAATGAGACATTGTGACCCATCCTTGATATTCACACCATCCATCACTTTAGGGATGAAATTGAGGTAAGATTTACTCACTTTAAATGTTTTAAACTTTTGAAGTTTGTACGTTATTGGTTAGTTCAATGCCAATAATACCCCAAGTGGATCGATAAAAGCGTCTCTTGAAACCATTTGGGGTCTGAAGTCATATCTCTATCAACAACCCTAGTCACTCTGGCCACTTCCTTATTTGTCTCTATTTTATATTAGATTAGGAATGAAATTCCTATTTATCATTCCATCAGAAATTGTCTTTCTCAAGAGTCCTAGTTATGATTAAAAGACTATAAATAAAAACTTTGAACATGACATGAGCTATTTTCTTCAATATATCTCATGCTATCACTGACCTTCAACATCTAATAGTATTTCTTGAGGCTATATATATAATGAACTTACAGAAAAAGTTAGTGTTTTTATCACCTAGGTTCAACCAATTCACCTTGGATATTTGCTTGGCAAGAGATTTCTCAATGATAGCAACATTGTTGGTTATTTACATTAACAAGTTTCAATCATAAGAATGATCTTTTACTCAACTAGCTATATCCCGCAAGTATACGACAATAGTTGTAGTCGAGGTCGAACACAATGAGCGTTGGTTAGTTAGGCGCAAGAGTTATGATTTTCAATAATCTAGATCATTGTACATAAGATGATTGGATTAGAATAACTAAATTATAGATTTAAAACAAAATAGTAAATTATCACTTAAGGAAGGTTAAGATTCAGATTTGGAAGGATCTTAGACTTGGGATTTCACTATCACATCATAGCTTATATTAAAATATGAATTTAAACATGTTAATTAACTTGCAAAGGAGGTTTGTAGTCATCACTCACCTCCCGGTGAAGTAATGACGATTCTAACTCCATACATCACTCTCGTGCATGTATTTCATTTTGAATCACAAACCTTGCTCCTCAACTTAATCCCAGCCACTCTCGTGGTCAAGGACAAGTTGCCAAAAGAGTAACACCATACTCTCAAACACATCTTCTCAGATTATGAAAGAAAGCATAAAACATGCAAGTATGATGGCCAATCACACAAATAAGCATTTTAGATCTAAAACAACTCTTGGAACATGTAAGAAACTAACATTTAGTACAAAATTCATATGTTCATACAAGCTATGACATGAGAGTTACTCTCCCATGTCCAAGATTCAGATTCTACTCGTCCATGATCATGTATTGCAGAATTGCTATAAAATTTTCAGAGTTTAACATGGTTTAGAGAAGGAAAAGCTAGGAGAATTGAAAGTGTAACCCAAGAGAAGTAGAATTCCATCTTGGGGACAAAATCCCACTCCTGAACCTGCTCCAAAACGGACTGGCTCCTCTCCCGAGAAGTTGCACGAAGTTGGGGAAGCTTGGCTGCACCTTGGAGAAGACAATGGAGAAGAAGAGAAGAAGAAATGGACTCCTTTCTCAAGAAACCACACTTGATCTCCTCAAAATCGCCCTCCTCTGCTCTAGGCTTGCTCTGGGATGAGGGAACGTTCATAAATGACCTGGCATAACCACCCATTAAGTTCCCACTTCGTTTTAAACAAAAACTCGTATTTTTCAAAATGCTGAAACTGCCAGGTGCACGCCGTGCAACTTTCCAGAAACTTTCAATTTGCTCCAGAATGCACTGTGCACGGCGTGCACTGAAGAAATGCATGCCGTGCAACTTTCCAGAAACTTTCAGCTCCCAGGTGCACGCCGTGCAACTTTCCAGAAACTTTAGTCTGCTTGACGCTCCCAGGTGCACGGTGTGCACTTTTTGTGCACGACGTGCATTTTGTGGTGCACGACGTGCACTTTAGGTGCACAACGTGCACTTGGCTGTTCTGGACTGTTGTGTATTCTGCTCATAACTTTCAGTGTGTAGGTTCGAATTGTATGCCGTAAAAAGTGGTATTTGCGTAGTTTTGAACCCCAAAACATGTAGATACTTGAGGAGTGATCCAATAAGAGATAATATGATATATTCCTCATCATTTCATTGCAAAATATAGTACCTACAATCCAAACCATGAGACAAGTAAGAATAGCTAAAAATATAGAATCTAGCATGAATAAGAGTGATAATTGAGTCAAAATAACATGGATATACAACCAAACATGATCCAAAAGATGATATGATTTCTGCACATCAAACATCAATGGTCGATCTTTTTTAATAGCATCATTACGAGGAAGAGAATTATTAGAATTTAGGCCATCAGTCTTTTGTGCCTCAATAACTTAAAATTAATGAAATTTAGATAGTTCCATATTGCACTTAATGAGTTTGTCTTTGGCATTTATAAGTTTATCAATAGATCTTAAGATGTGTTGCCGTTGACCTCCATCTCCCAAGCTTCCTTGACAATTGTCATGAAATCCATAATATCTTGATTCTAGGATATAATAATTCTTCCAAGAGCATGCAAATTATGGTTTAATATCCACAATTTATCAGCCAAAACTTTGTTCAATGCTTATTCATTTTCTTGCATGTTCCTCAAAAAGTTAGGACACCTAAAATGAAAGAAACCACCCTTTACTTTCTTGTGGAGTCCCAATTTGTTAAGGCAACAAACATTCTAGAAAAAAGATTTTAAGGTTGTCACCAATGGGAGGAATATTGATTGGAGCCCTACTAGTCTTAGTGATTTTGATTTCACCATCATCCATGTCTCCAAAATTTTAAACATACTCAAACAACTTCAATTCAATATATTTCACCTACAATTAGGGATACTCTTGGATGCCTTTTTTGAGGTGGCACCCTTTCTTAGTTTTACCTTCTAGAAACTTTAGATAACAACTGAATCAAAGAAGGGTGACTAATGAATTAGAAGTAGATAATTGGCTGTTTGACCTAACTCTTCATCCCCTTTCGTCGAAAATTCTAGTTTGAACTTTCGAAGGAAGCTAAGGTCGAGTAGGAGTGAAAAGAGATTTTGGGACTTGGTGGTAAGATATATGGAGATGCGATCAAGTTATACCAACAAAGGATTTCTCTTTTGACGCTATACATGTGTGTGAGGTGAATCCCAAAAAGAAGGGCTCCGTCTTGGAAGCACCTCTTGGACTGATACATTAGATAGAAAGCTTGATCGCCCCTAGGAGGAAAGAGGTAGGTCCATCGTATAATTTAAGGATGTATTCCATTACTTCAATGGAAATAGTCATTAGCATCTTTACCAAGTGGTACAATAGAGCTTGGACCTCTTATTTAGGTAAATGACAACACGAACTTGTATCATCAATTTTAACAACAAATAAGATATGGTTACTTTGTTGTTTTGGATCACAAGGAGAAACAAGGATTGGAACATGAGAAGAATCCTTGCCTGTAGCATTAATAACATTGGATGAAATAAGAGCCACAACTAGAACCAGTCCCTTTAGCATTAACAATGACTTAAAAGTTGATGAATTTTCACACACTTAATTCATCTTAGGTATACTACAAAATTAGATTCATGCTTAAAGTAAATGCACTAATTTTATCTAAAGAATCCACTCACAACTGCCTTAGTTACATCTTTATCATTCCTATCACCCCTCGTAATAATTTCTTTTGGAAAAGCGAAATTAGCAAATATAATCACCTAAATCTGGGCATAATCCAACCTCCCTCTCATCTTGTTATCCATGTCAAGATCAACTTCCTAGATAGCTCCCTAGATTCCCTAACATATCTTCATCACAGAATACCAGTAGAAGGTTTTGGAAAAATGACTAGACATGGATATTTGATAATTTTTCCTTCTCTAATGGCTCAACGATCTCCCACTTCTTGAGAATGAACATATTACCTTCAATGAACAAGGGTCACTATCCATTGCTGTCTTCATACCATCATGACTCAAATTTGATGATGGAAAGAAGCTCTTGCTTCGCGGAATAACATCTAGTACATTTCTTATTCCAAACACCACAAAGTGTTCAATCGAGGCAGGCTAATGTGGCTTAAGATAAAAAATGTATTTAGCTACTGAGTTTGTGAGTTCTTTGCAATCTTGACAACTTTAGATATCTTATATCTCACTTCTCCATCAAAAATATCTTGAGGGAAGAACCGTAAGCATGGTATTCCCCCTCTTTCCTTGGTCAATTAAGAGGTTTGACCTTTTTTGAAGCCAATGAGAAACAATGATGTTGTTCTTGGAGGTTTTGGTATGCTTTAGTTCAAAATCAAGGCCATTAGACTTGATCATTTTTGTTCCTAACATTGCAACTTGATTTACAATTTTATTGAGTTGATTGCTAATATAACCAAACATGCAATACTGGTGTCCCCAATTGACTTGGTGCTCCACTTTGAATTGTGACATAATGAGGTGACCGACTTACAAATGAATATTGCACAAGGTTAATATATGCAACCTTTGGATGGAGCTCAAATATTCTCATTTCTCACCTCACATCAATTAAGGACCACACCATGAATAAAAAAGTGTCAGTTAGAGGTGATTCGTTGTAGTGATCATGGCACCCCATGACTTATACCCTTCTGGAAAGGAGTATACTAGATATTAAATTCCTAGACACTAAACAACTCATGTTACATGATATAGGATGCTTTAGCAATAAATCTACTTTAGCTCTGACAACATTTTACATAGGATGGATCAAGTCACACACAGATCGTAGCCAATGAAAACTCCATAAAGCCTGAAAGATAAATTGGTGAGAAGCTAGTTGCGCCGTCACAAATAGGCATGCAAAGGGCAAATATGATTTGTAGTAGGGTAATCTAAGTATCAACCTTATCATACGTTTCCAAATATCACATAATAGTTCGAGTTATTTATGTTTAACAACCATGAATTTAACAATACAATTGATATCTCATTTCTACACTACAACCTTTCAGGGAACAAATTGGAAGGTAAGGTACAACAAAGCAAAAGAAAATAACAATTTGATAAAAAATTGGTTAATTTGACAGTATTGTAATAATTACATGCATCGTATATAGGCTATGTGGAAAATATTAAGAAATTCTAAAGAGATACTTGTTATTGATAGATGGCAAACTTCCCTCCTATACATAGGAGAGGAGACTAGTAAATGGAAGCATAACTTAGACCTAATAGGACAAAGATAATTACGCTAATGTAAATAAAAACTAATTAATCTAGCATCCCTCTCAAGCTGGAGCATGGGTAAAATGCATTTCCAGCTTGATAATACATGAAAAAGATAAAATAGTCCAAACAAAATTGATCTCCCCTGAAAATAAATAATCTCCCTCTGAATCTTATAATATAAAAGTTTAAGTATTGTAACACTCCCCCTAATGAAGGTAACATGTAGCAACAAACAAGTCTTGTCTCCTTGATGAAAGCAACATTAATGCAGATGCAATGACAATAGAATAGCGTTCCCCTTGGATTGATAATTGTCAGACCAGTAGAAGCAACAATTAAAAAATTTCTGAATCTTTGACGAGCAACCAAAACAATATAGATGGTGAAGAAAATATATAGAAGTCATCTGATTCTCTATTATTTTTGAAGTATTTTTGCATAAGAAATACCAACACAAGAATACTGTACAATATTTGGGATAAGATCACTCTATAGGAATATTGCGTCATAGAAGGTGATCACATGTTTGAGATCTACTACTATAAAAATATGTGCCAAAGTAGATGTCAACAACACATGTGAATACACAGAAACAAGACAACATGGTCAGATGATATGACTTTTTCTCTTCGTCTTATCTCCTCTTTCCTCTTCTACTCATTTTTTTCTCCCCCTCACCCCAACTACAAAAAGGATCATGAGAGTTATTGGGGCAGAGAGTTGTAAACATTGGTAGAGGGATGGTAGCACAAAAGTAAAATATTATCGGTATAAAGACATGATAGGTAGAACAAAGTACTGCCAGAATAAGCACAATAGAAGAAAAAAATTACAAGAATATAGGCATTGTGATATGCAATATAAAATATCCTGATTTAAACAAAGACACTCAGCCATATGGGTCACAGTACCACGTGGAGAGGAAGAAAAACTAATGCGGTGCCCATTCTCTTTTTTGTGCTTGATAAACTAGCATAAGACTTTTATTTTCATTTGTCTAACTTTTATCATGGAGGGAAAAGAAGTAGTCATATGGACTGAACCGCTACCAGTGGTGGTGGTCTACCGCCATTAAGATGATCTTCGCCGAGTCATGTGGTAATGATATATGTTGATGGAAGACATATGCCCTTGCCCAATGAGTAGGAAGGAACAACCTCTGGTCCTTGGAAAACAGGTAAGGCAAGACCAGAAAGGGATGAACTCCAAGAATGTGCACGATCCTTGGCTAATGATGATGGAACTAGGTTTGGAGTTAGGAAGATTGCTTGTCTTGTGGAGAGTGAAATAGAGGGGAGCATAGTATTGCAAATTAAATAAATAAGGTTGCTTATAGAAATCACACGATATTTGGGGGGAGATTATCATAGTAAAGGGGGTGATTAATATCATGGTAGTTGGGGATGATTTGGAAAACTGGGATTGGAAATCAAAGTGCCGACCAAAAAAGAAGAAGGAAAGGTTAACCGGGTCAAAGGAGTTGGCTATTGTTAATTGGGCTTTGATCACGGAAGATGAAAATGAATCAGGAAAATACTAAAGGAAAAGCGTGACCAGTAAGGGGAGTTGTGATAAAAGAAGAAAATAAAATAGGAAAGGGGTATGAGTGCGGTGTGAGGAATGATCCACCATGCAAAGCAAATGTCTTCTGTAATTGGCGAGGAAAGTGGGGTGGACAGATACAACTACGGGCTATGGGAGAGAGTGTTATGAGTATGGAGAGAATCAAGATCACACAGAATTGATCGCAAAAGTGTGATTAGGTTGTGACAATAAAAAAAGACTGGTGATAAAAAGGTTGTAGATTAAGGTTGGGCAGATGGTTTACTGGTGATGACTGTGATGGCTGGGACTCGTCGCAGCAACAACATGGTGTGAAGAAGCCATCTAGACTAGACATATGCATGACGGGCAGCCAAGTCAAGAAGAGATGACCACCTCTTGTAGGCGAAGACTCTTTGTTTTGCTCTCTACAGTTAACTTTAGGATCTATGCTCTAAAACTATATGGAAAATAACAAGAAAGGCTAAAGAGATACTTGTTGTTGATAGATGACAAACCCCCTCCTATATATAGAAGAGGCAAGTAAACAAAAGCATAACTTAACCCTAATGGTCAAAGACAAATATGCCCATGTATGTACTAAACTAATTAATCTAACAAGCTAAAAAAAGATAATGAGAGGTTGTAAACAAGCGACATATGGTTAATTGTCATGTCTTAAACATGCATGTCAATGTGTTAGGTTTTTATTAACTCAAACTGAACATGACTTGACTCAAACATGTCATTCAAAGTTGACCAAATCCAAAACAATTTTTTTTGCTCTGCAAGCGTGTGCCCCTTTTTATTGATTTTTGGTAAAAGAGTCTAAGATACAGAACAAAAGAAAGAACAGAACGGAAAGGGAAAACAAAACTACAACTTGGTCTAAAACAGAACCCAAGCAAAACTACAGAAAAAAGCTAAAGAGTATCTATCTTTCCAACGTATTCAGATCTGCAGAAATCTTTCCCCAACAGCTATCCGGATCTTTAGCAGAATTTAAGAAAGCCCTTCTGTTCCGTTCTTGCCAAACATGATAAAAAATAGTAAGGCAAGTAATCATAGGATTCCGTACAGTAAAGAAATGACTGCAGTCCTCTTTATTTGAAGGTCGCCTTGTAATCTTTCCATTCTGTACACCAGAATTCCAGACCTCAATAGTATATTTATAGAGGAAAAAAATATGGGAGATATCTTCATAGGCATCATTACACAGGAAGCACCTCAAAACAATAGTCATCCCAAGACTTCTAAGAACATCCTGAGTGGCAAGCTTGCCAAGGAAAAGCTTCCAACCAACCAGACCAAATGATCTAGGAACATTAGCTTTCCAAAGATGATTAGCCCAAAAGGGTTCTTCATACTTAGTTCTAATCAGGTTCCACCAATCCTTAAACGTAGGATTATCCAGCCCCTTCATAAGAATAGCTCCTTTATCTTCAATTTTGTAGTTGTTAGAAGAAATGAACTTCTTAAACTCACCAAATCTCCTCTTATCAGGGATATTCCAACTCCCATTATTCATGAAATGCTGTAGATCACCATACAGGCCGCAGCCTAAACGAAGGACATTATTAGCACTAATCACATCTTTCAGAAATTTACCTCCAGGAATCCATGGATCTCTCCATAATTTGATGGTGAAAACCTTCCCAATATTATACGAAATGTGGGGTAAACAACATGTCTATATCTCAGAATTTGCCTCCACATCCAAGATCCATTAGGATCATTATTAAAAGACCAAATAGAATCCTTTCGTAGATATTTACCATCTATCCACTTCACCCACAAAGCATCTTTCTTAGCAGCAATATTCCAAACATTCTGAAGGATGCCCGCAGTATTCATATCACTGATCCTTCTAACACCCAGGCCCCCTTCTTTCCTTGGTCGACATACATTAGACCATTTAACATAATGCACCTTCTTCTCCATCTCCACACCACCCCAAATGAATCTCCTACAGATATACTCAATCTCCTTCATAACGTCTGCAGGAAGAGGGAAAGTCGAGGACCAGAAAAGATGCAACGACAAGAGAGTAGAGGTGGTAATCTCAACTCTACCAGAGAAGGATAAAGATTTATGTTTCCAACCCTCCAGCTTGCTATTCACTTTATCAATAAGAGGAGCACATAACGTCTTGTTAAGTCTGCCACAGAAGAGAGGAAGACCAAGGTATCTCATAGGGAAAACACCCACATGAATATCAAGAATATCACTAATCTTTTTCTTATCAGCAGAGCAGCTGCAAAAAACATTACTCTTGGAAGCACTAATCTTCAGACCCGACATCTCCCCAAAACTCTTGAAAATGTTCTTCATTTCATAGGCATTGCTCTCAATAGCATCCAGGAAAACCATAACATCATCAACAAACAGAAAATGGGAGACATGCATAGAATGATTTCTAATAGGAGAGATGATATTCTGATTAACAAAATAATTCATAATAGACGAGAAACCTTCCATAGCAAGAACAAAAAGGTACGGGGCAATGGGGTCCCCTTGACGAATCCCATTAGATGGAAAAATAGCAGGCGAGGGCTCCCCATCAACAAGAACATGATAACTACTGGTATGCATAAGAACATGCAACCAGTTCAGCCAACAATAAGGAAAATTCATACGCTCCAGGATACAGAAAAGAAAATCCCATCTAATGGCATCATAGGCTTTAACCAAATCTGCTTTGATACACATTTTAGGCTTCAAAGTTTTCTTACTGAAGTCACTAATCAGCTCATTTGAAAGCAAAAGAGCATCCGAGATCTTTCTCCCTTTAATGAACGCCACTTGATTACTACTAATTAGGCCATGGAGGATAGGTTGAAGCCTATTGGCGAGGATCTTAGTGATGATCTTATACAGAAAGTTGCAAAGTGCAATCGGTCTCCAATCCTTGATATGAATAGCACCCTTGACTTTGGGGATCAGGGTAATATAAGATTTATTCAGCTCTTTAATCATCTTGCCACTCTTAAAGAAATTTTGAATGGCAGCAATGACGTCTTTACCAATAATACTCCAAGTAGATTTGAAAAAATGGCCATTAAAGCCATCAGGCCCAGGTGCCTTATCCCCATCAACTTCATTAATGACTTTCTCAATTTCCTCTTTAGTAACAACAACACACAGATTAGCAAATTGTTCATTACTAAGAGAAGGGAGATGCCAGTTAGAATCCCAGCTCCAATTCACATCAGTATCTTTATATTGGTTGAAGAGGTTATCATAATATAGATAGGCATGATTCTTAATGATGTCCTCATTGTACTCCATATTACCATCTATCATAAGAGCTTTCATAGAATTTCTGTTAGCTCTAACCTTGACAGAATTATAGAAAAAACTTGTATTCTTATCGCCCAACTTCAACCAATTAACTCTAGAAATCTGCTTAGCAAAGTTTTCTTCAATCTCCGCATCCAAAATAGCAATCTTCCTTTTATCATCAGCAATGTTTCTAAGATCAAGATTATCAGGATTCTCATCCGCATTTCTTTGAGCTACAATAGCATCAAACTCAGAAATTTTGGCTTTATCACAGAAATCGCCAACTTTCTCCTTATTCCAGGCAATGAGCTTCTTTTTAACATTTTTCAGCTTGGATATGACTTTAAACATATCATTACCTTTAACATCAATATTCCAGGCATCTTCTACTAAAGTCAGAAAATCATCCCTTTTAGTCCACGCATTGATGAATTTAAAGTAGCCTTTTCTCTTATTAATAACATCACTGAACAGAATAAGAACTTGCCTATGATCACTTACGATAGTATTAATAACCTCTCCTCTTACTTCCTTAAACATCAAGAAGAACTGAAGATTATAGAAACACCTGTCAATCTTAGACAGAACCAAGTCATCACCTTTTTGTCTATTGTCCCAGGTATAAAACGGGCCCTTCAAATCAAGTTCAACAAGGCAAAGCTCAGAAATAGAATTATTAAACTCCCTCATGGCAGAAAAGGAATAGCACCCTTTCCCCTTCTTCTCATCAGAGCATCTAATGGCATTGAAATCTCCAATAAGCATCCAAGCCTCATTATTAGTAGGCCTCCATTTCAGAAGATCTTCCCACAACAGCCGTCTTTTCCTTTCTTCATTATGTCCATAGATATCCGTAAGCAAGAAATAAGTACCATAACAAGAAATATTACAGTGAATGAATTGGTCACTTTTGGCAATCTAACTAACATGGACACAATTTGAATCCCACAGCACAATGATCCTACCAAGCGGATGAGTAGAATGATTAGAAAGCCAAGAATCCCCCTGCCAAATCTTGTTCATAGTTTTATACATCTTTTTATATCTGAGCTTGGACTCAATCAAAACATTAATGGGGCATCCATTACTAGCAAGGATCGCCCTAATTTTCTCATGGTGCCCTAACCTATTAAGGCCTCGGACATTCCAGGAGAAGATCCCAATCTTTTCAGCCATTAGAGATGCTTGTGACTGGTAAGCTGCCAGTCTTAGTATTTAAACCTTCATCATCCCCCACTTTAATAAGTTTCTCAAACATATTAGTAGCCATGCAATTCAGATCAGTATCAGGTCTTTTAGTAAGAGCATTATTCCTTGAAAGAAGCCTTGGTGGAGAGGAACGATTCTTATACTTGGCAGCTTGGAAACCATCATCAGTAACCGGGGTTCCCATCTTGACCTTTTCATCCAGAATAGGCTGCATATTTCGAGGGACATTCCAATTTCTTATAGAAAGAACAGACTCCACACTATCCACAATTCTACTCATGAAAGGTGTAGATGGAATACAATTCTGTTTATAAGAAGAGCCTTTTGAACCTTGAGAGCTATCCCCTTGATGCCCTTGAACTACTGACAAACTTCCATGAGTTTGGATTCCATTTACTACTGGCTGCACCGTATTGTTCACAACAGTAGGGGTGTTTTGAACAGGTTTCTGAGGAATATCATTACTAGTAGTTTCAAAAGTTACTATCGCAGAAGCTATCACTATAGGAGTAACATGTTTTTGCACAGGAATCCACGCTTTCTTAGCCTCCACACTATCCAGATTAACCTTACAAATAGCAGCCTCATGACCAAAACAACCGCAGGTTTTACAGATCTCCGGAATCCATTCATAATGAACCTGAATCACATCCCTATCACCACAATCACTTCTCAGGACAATTTCCTTAGGCAGATGCGAATCGACAGAAATAAGAACCTGAATACGAGCATAATCCAGCCTCCTCATGGATTTAGTAGCATGATTAGAGCAGATAGGCTTACCGATGTAGCTACCTAGGATTCCAAGCATATCGTCATCCTAGAATTCCAAAGGTAAATCCGGAAACCTGATCCATATCGGGATATTCGTGAGGCGTTCCTTCTCAAGCGGTTCCCCTAGCTCCCATTTCTTGATGATAAGGGGTTTCCCTCCGACGAACCATGGTCCCCCTTCCACAACAACCTTTAGATCCTCCAGATTCTCGAATTCGACAATAAAGAAGCTCCTATTCCGCGGAATGATCTCGAAAGAGGCTTTAGGTTTCCAGACAACCTCGAAGTGTCGGACAAGCGTCGACCAGTGCGGCTTCATCCCCACGACATATCCTGAAGCCGCATTCTCCCACTTCTTTGCAATCTCCACTGCTTTAGCTCTCTGGTACAAGATTTCTCCATTCACGATCTCCAGCGGCGTGTACTTTAGTTTCGTGTACTCCACATTCCGCTCAGCCGAGAAGAGATCCGTCCATTTTTTGGCACATGGAGCAGAGACGACTTCCGATCTCTGCTTGTTAGGGTCGGGGATGCTCGAAACTGGACGCTGGACGGGCTGAGTCGACGAAGATTGCCATATTCCTCTGACGTGGTCTCTCCCCCCCGTCGCCACCTTCGTCGCCCTTCCGCAATTCAAAGCTCCCGCCAAAACAAATTTGTATAAAGATGTTACCTGACCCAACCAAGATCAACATGACCCAACTCATATCAACTTTCTGCGGTCTACAAATGTAAGGTTATAAAAAAGATTAGATCACATATATACACATCATAACTTGAATCAAACTTATCGGCAAGATTACTTGTAAGCTTTTGATTTCACAAATGATTGATTTGAAAGAAAAATGAAAACATTACCAAACCGGTTCATGTTTTCACGGTGAAAAAGAATTATTCAAATATAGTGAGCACCTTTGATGACTGTCGGATTGTAAGGCCCTAATCCAACATATCCCTATTATATCTCTACCCATTCTTAATTATCATAATTGGATTCTTGGTTGAGATCTTGAATCAATTGATTAGTAGAAAACCCTACTTTGGATTGATTTGCACTTTGTTTGCATAAATTTTGCAATTTCTTGAAAATATGAGAACGTAATTGCAAGTTATGCAAAAAATAATTAATTTCATATTTTTATTCATGTATGTGCTAGGTTTCATGTGGGCTATATGCCTTTGAGCTTTGTTTGGATCATGGATCAACCTTAGATTCTAACCCTTACCCTAATCTAGGATCTATTGGTTGAGTAGATGAGGTCCAATAACTTTGAACCTAGACTTGGATAGGTTTATGGTTAGGAGCTTTGATGGCCTTTTACCCCGACTGACGTTGATAGGGTTTCATAGGTGGGTACCTCAATATCTAGGAGTAGAGGCACCTTGATAGGTGGGAAGGTGTTGAACATCGACAAGTTGAGAGGTGAACTGTGATGAGTGAGGTTAGGTTAAACCTTGCTAGGTAAAGTAGGTTTGAACCCTCAATGGGTCATGAGGTGGGGACCTCAATGGTCTTGAGACTTGATTGGTTGACCCTCAATAGGTGAAGTTCAGGTTGACCCTTGATAGGAGGGTTAGTGTGGAGCCTCTAGGACTTGTAGCAGTTGATCCTTGATGGGGGTCATTGAGGTGGACCTTGATAGATTGATGGGTGGGTCTCAATAGGTGGGGTTGGATGGATCTTCGATAGGCCTAGATGGGGAGAACACTATATGGGTCACCCTTGATGAGTGGAAGATGAAGAGCCTCGATAACTCTCTTCTGTGCGGGGCTCGATAGGTTCACGTAAACGAGGGTTGCTTTGACTTTTCTCCTTACATGGCCTATATAAGCCCCAACCCATAAAACCATCCCATTTGGTGACCAAAATAGCATCTAGAACATGGAGGAGGATCCATGGAGGCCAAAGAGGAGTTCAAGGTGGTCGATGGCCATGGTTTGAAGCTTGCACGTACATGCAAGTTGAAGATCTTGTTCTCTTTGGTAGATCTGAGGCTAGATAACTTTGTTTTTAGAAAATTAACTATCGATTGAGATTAGTCCAATTTACAACAAAGTAGGAGACGAGAGGGCAACAAACTATGTCACTAGTCCTTTTTGGATGGCAAAACCAATCCTCTAATTTTTTTGGCCTAAATCATGTAAGATATTCCTTTCCACTTCTCTTTCCTTACTGTTTACCTCTATTATCCTTCCTTCATCCTAACTCCATTGTTATCCATGGTGGATCTTACTCCAAATAGCTAAAAATCCCTCACTTTTTCTCCCTTTTCCCTAGTTGTGGCTAGATCTAGCTAGAAGGAGCTTTGGTGGAGCTCGTGGAGGGCACTTGGTGATGTTTGAAGGATGATATGAATGTGATATTGAAGGGGAGGTTATGTTCACACGTTTTCCAGTTGGGTTTCTTACTCCCTCCTTGTATAATGTGCATGCATAGCTTAAACATAAAAAATGCTTTGATCTTGCCCTAGTTTCCACCTTGGTTTATCACCCTCTTGGACGTTCGATCTCCGTCACGGGGATGGCAGAGGGGGAGAGAATGCATCTCTTATTCCCTTATATCATATGCCTAATAATGAAACTTTTATGGAATTTTAGAGCATAATGAAATATTACTTTTTTTTATTTTCATTCCCATATTATAATGACGTTCCATGATGGTAATGTTATGCCATCTTGAGAGTATAAGGGATGAAATTTTGAAAAAGACATATTTTCCCCCTAAAAATGTCTCTTTCACGGCTTCTTGATATCCAATTGATAAAAAGTAAATTCCAGAACCTTCCTTACTATGCACATGACTTTATATGGTGAAAATGACATGTTTTCCTAACCACTATAATGCTGATTCTTTTGGAACTGATGTTTCATACCTTTAGGTAGCTCTTTTATACTCAAAATTGACATTTATGCATATCTTGTTTCATCCATAATTTCCTCATACTATGGAGTTCAATCACAAAATTTGACAAAACATTTTGTTGCACCATGTGATGATAAATATACCCTTTAATGGGAAGCTGGACCTTTTGGGAGTTGTGGGTATGTTATGGCCTAGGATAATTTTCTTTCACTCAAAACTACTATTCATAATGGTACAAAAATAATGTTCATGCTTAACATGGGTTGAATGATGGACCTATAAGTAAATACAAATCCAGATGTAAAAATTCATGTACATGGAACTCATGACATGGTTAAACCAAGAAAGTTAAAATGGAGTGTTTTGGGGGAAATTTTTAATCAAATGCGGGTTTTTAAAAAATAAAAAATGGCTACCTTACATGGAAGACGACTCTTAGTAGAATATTTTTTCCCTCAAATGAAGGCCTATAATTTCTTATCTTCTCTTCCTATAATTTCAATGGACATATCTATGTTGAATATAAAATGTGAGACTATAAGATCTCTTATTAGCTAGGCCCAATGCCTTGAGGTTGATGCCCCGAGTCAATGCCTTGAGGAAATGATAATCATCCTATCATTGGGGTGATGGATAGAATCCATTGTTAAGGTCTAATTCATGCTTGCATGTAAATAAAATATAAGACGATGGAAAAGATTATGGAATGCTTAGGGATGGAAGTTATGTGGTCTTATGTGTTTGATACACTTGCATGTATAATGAGATCATACACTTATAACAATTAAGCAAACCCTAGAAATGTAACATAAATTTAATTATTCATTGAATCAAATGTTTCTTGAAAGCAATATAATGAGATAGTCCTTTATGTCAATCCTTACACTGGAACATTGATGGTTAAACTGTGTTACATGTTTATGCCTTTCTTTAAGTGATGGTATATAGAAATAATTAAACATGAGGAAGTGGTGTATTACACGTGTTTGCTAGATAAATATTGAATATGAATGGCGGAAACAAAAATATATCATGTTGATGCCTTGTTTAAGGCTGATGTTGAATACTTGTAACATAAAAAGGGGCATGTATTTCAAATGTTAAGCCCAAAGGACAACTCTAAGTGAAGATAATGATGATTAAAGGAAAGTGGCCTAATTATGATGAAATGGAATATGAAAGGAAGTAGGATTCAATTTATTTGTTGTAGTATAGATATTTCCATTTAGTGTTCACATTACATGTTTCTTAGTCTTACCCTACTTATGATATTGCTTTTTTATGATAATGGTATGCCAAAAATACCTATTTGAGTTGGACTAAGCAAGATAATTACCATTATATCATATGAGTAATTGGAATAAGTAATAAAGTGGAACCTTAATCACATAGTGTAGTCCATGACAATGTATATCTATCACAATGTCAGAGAGGTTGAATAGTGAAAGATGTATCCTTGAATCAACCTGGAGGTTGTGAGAAGGTACTTAGAGTCATATACTTTTGGATGTATGTGAGTGAACAAGGGTATATTTCCTAGACTGTAACACACAAGCCCACCGCCCAAGGCTCTAGTAGAGATTCAGGAATGACGGTTGGTCCCAGAAATGACCACTTACCTTAGCTGCATGCTTTCTCCCCACTCGTGCACATTTACAGATCAACTTTTCGACATGTCCATGCTAGTACTACTTTGGGCCAATCACACTTAACCACATAACCTATTGATGGGACACCTGAAAACAAGGTGGATCTTGGTGATATGGGTACTACAATCATTTATTTTAAGGTCATTTTATCTGAGGCCTCAAACCTGAAATGTAACAATCTCTCCACTTAGACTGTTGGTTTCATCATCAAGACTAAACGATATGGCCTTATATATTTTAGCCTTTTAGTGCAGACCCATAATGTCCCATGTACACCCATATCTTTCATGGATTCCATCTCAAGGGTGGATCCATCTTGCCTTAATGGGTAGCCCTTTCCAACATGCCTGGACCGCATAGATAAAGAAAGGTGTGCCACATGACTATGTAGGCCTACCAACTTGAGGGGAATTGGCTCTGATAATATTTGCAATGTCTGAACACACCAACCAAGGCTCTAGTAGAGTTTCAAGAATGATGACTTGCACTACATATGACCATTGACCTCAGATGTTCACTTTGTCCTCACTTGCGACAACCCTAGATCAACTTTTCAACAAGTCTCCCATCCTAGTACTGCTCTGGACCGAGCACACTTAACCACATAGTACCTATTGATGGGTCACCTGAAAAGGAGGTGTACTTAATGATACAGACAATCCAATCAATCCTAATAATGTCATTTTACCTAAGACCTCAATTCTGAGATCCTTGAGAGAGGACCACCCACGAGGTTCACACTCCTTAGACCGACATCTATCAACCATATTTCCCTAAATTTATCGAGGGCCAAGAAGATTCCAAGACATCTTGATATGTCACCAAGGAGAGTGATTAAGACAAAATGTGGGTATATCTGAGAAGATGTACCCTTTGTTGGATACCTCTTTCTCTCCTTTCCATTGTTTTGACTTGTCTTTTTTTGTCTTCTTTAAGGCTATGGCCATCTCAAGTTGTGATACAACAATGTTTATCTCCAACATGAGGTGCTAGACCATTACAAATGGATTGGAGTATCCGTCAAGCCCTCTTAACCATGTGAATTTTCTTGTTCCACTTAATATATTCTTAGAATAAAATTTTAATCTTATTTTACAGTGTCACTTGCATGATCAACTACTTCATTGCGATGATTGAGATGAGCAATAATGATAGAGATTTCTAGAACAAATATGGAGTACATAATAGTAAATCTAAGGAGTGAGAAATCACCAAAGTGATAGTCATTTGGTCTACAATTTCTAGTATTTTTATGAAATCTAGAGAGAGACATCTATTTAATTAAAGATCTATCCTATTCTTGAGAGAGTGAGGATGGATACATGTGAAGAATGCTGGCAAAACCTATGTTAAGAATATGAAATAGGAGGGAGTGATTGCATGATTGGTGAGTCTGCTTGATCAGTGAACCCTAATCTCAATTTATCTTTACCATACTAAAATCTAAAATAGAAAATCCACTTTTTTGTTTTTTTATTATTTGATAATCTAGATTAATTTGCATTTTCTCATTTTACTTTGAAATAGGTTCCTTTTGGAACACCCTAATTTTATTTTTAATCTGACTTAATGAAGATAAAATCTCAATCCTTATCCCAACTTTTGACCCCATTTACTACAATAAACCTCACATTTCATTGCGAGCGTCTCTTGGAGCTGGGTACAAGTTTAAAGTACATTTTTTTAGACTGGGCACTGTGCTTGTGCTTTTGACGCATGTCTTGAGACAATCAACTTTTTGCATCATTTCCAGGGATAAGGCAAAATGCCAACTATTATGAACCCGAGGTCTACCAACTCTCTGTCGAGCATTTTCGTTCCTGAAAAGAACTGACTATGCATTTCCATTCAACTTACTAGTATATTAATTTGAAAATATATCTATACACCTTATTCCTACCTTGACACATTTTGTTTTTAGATGCCTCTTTCTAGATAAGAGTCACGACAACCCCATGACATTCACTTTGCTTCTACACACAATTGTGTTTTATTCTCTATTTATGCTAGTCTGATTCTATTGGAAAATTGACCATTTTTGAATTTCTTTTCATTCACGTTTCAGTAAATTAAGATTTACCTACTTGTGCATCAATGTCATCACTTTTTGAAACAAATGTTTATTATAGAAATACATTTTTTACAGATAAAATTTGATGCATTGACCGTATGCAACGACCTTAACCAAGGAACCTTGAGATAGACTCAGGAACCTCCTAGGGTCAATGCATTGCCTCAGGGTCGATAGCATGTACCCAGGGATAACCAAATTAGACATCTATAGATTGGAAGTTCGAGGCATCAACCTACCATTCGATAGCATCAACCTTACAAAGTGAATGTGTAGGAAATCACTTATTGTGATCCTACAGTTGTGATAAAATGCTGGAAAAGACCCCATATGAAGACCTAATGACACAATCTTAGTGGGGTATCTCGTAATTCATATTGCCCCATGTCTAAAGATGAAGGAGGAGAAGCAAAGAAGAGTTCTTCGACACCCACATAGCAACCATATGCAAAATCAACTGATTGAAGTTAATTGGAGAAGCCAATAACCTATTGATATGTGTTATATGCCACATTTCTCTTCCTTATTTACTAATTTATCATAGATTTCATCTTCTCTTGTATTGATGGCATGGAGCAACATCGATTCATGAGGAACTAAATTAGTTTCTCTAGGGTCTAGGAGTAGACAACCATGGAAATTTTATGAATGGGTTGTAATGATACATACATTGTTTTTACTCTTGATTTCATGAATGGAAGAATTATTTTCATTTAATATGATTAGCTATCCTATTTGATATGTTAGATATCATTTATATCATGAGAAAAAATATATAAGAGCTCAAAAGTAGGATTTTTCACATGAGGCTTTTATCATTACACACCCACTGATAATGGATTTAGCCATGTTTGGATGAAAGTAGGGTTTATCACTGATAAATAAGATATTACAATTTGGAAGGACGTAAAAATGTTATGCAAAGCCTATTAATAAGCAGTAGTTATATATATTCAATTTAATCAATTATAGTAGTGGATTGCCATGGTGGATATGACATTCTAGATATCTCTAGACCTGATATTTGGTCAAACTTGATCATCTGCCTAGGATTAATTTGTAGTTTTATTTAGAAATTTAAATCCAAGTTTTCACTAGCCTAGTTGATTTTTTTTAGGGTACTAGCCTAGTTGATAAGTGGAAGTCTAGTAGTCTTCAATGGCTCAATCCCACGTGGGATAGATAACTCATGACTCAAAAGGTCCTATATTACTTGATCGTGCATTTGTGTTTGCATGCACAATTTAAGAGTGTTAAGGACCATGTTAGATGCCACACAAGGAGGTTTATTCTTGAAAAAATATACATAGTATTGCTAATAAATTCTGAGTAACATGTCGACAAACCGGTCTTGGCCGGTCAATGTGAAAGTCATGGCAATAGAAAAACCACCCTTTGAGTTGAGTGAAGTTTCATAGTTGAAGTTGTAGATGAGCGTATTGATGAAGAAGTTGAGCGCTCTATGGAATGACCAAATTTAGGTGTTAGTTTATGAATATTTTAATGGTTCACATAAAATATTTATTGCAATAAGATTTCATCTACATGCCAACCATTAGAAGAGGCTATCCATATGGGCTATAAAAGTGGATGAAACAAACTCTATGCATGGTGCGGCCATCCAAAATTTTCTTCGAAGGATCCATATAACTTTTAGAAGAACTCTTCATAATAGTAGCCCAACAACAACATAAAACACTACAACAAAAAAACATGGTCAATGTCACCATAACTAGGGAAATTTATAGGATGGTTGAGGTCCCAACCACCTAGACAAATTCAAATGATATGTTTTGCTAGTCCATGAAAAACAATGACCATTACTTTAGCCAATCAAACAAAGAGATGTAAAATCAAGGGTCCCTAAATCCATAGTTTAGAGACACATATCTCCAAGTTGGAAACTGACATAGTAGATCTCAAGAAGTCATCATGATAGGGATTCCCAAGGACATTGAGGTCTCCAACAACCAACAAGACAAGGAGTTACATGACTAGAAAGATTAGGTGGTACTTGTATAAACAAGAGTTGATTCTCATTAGCCCACAAAAACCACTTCCGTCCAATCAATTGATGAGGAAATCTCTATAGTGGAACAACTAGAGAAAGAGTTAGAGTCTGAGAGACCACTGCAAGTTTAAGGGAGGAAAATGCTCTTAAGGACACATACGTTCCCCCACACCAAAAAGATATAGTGCTAATGTCTCCCTTTCCCACAGTCTTAAGAAAGGAAAAGAAAATTAGTAGTTCAAGAAATTTCTTGACATCTTCTACAAGGTCCACATTAATATCCCATTGATAGAATCACTAGAGAAGATTTTGTCCTACCATAAGTTTTGAATGGACATAATTAATAAGAAGCTCACCAACTATTATGTAATTGTGGTACATGAAGAGGTCAATACATTAATATTGGAAAATCTTCCCCATAGCAACATGGTCCATGCTACTTCGAATCCCATGCTCAATTGGGAGTTTATCTTTGGGAACACACTATGCGACTCAATGATAAGAATTAATCTACTGTCCCTTTCAAGATTCAAGAAGCTAGGTTTGAGAAAACTGAAAAGTAATGTCATGATGAATCCTTTGTAGACAAATCCATAACACAACCATGGGTATTTGTGAGGAAGTATTGGTGCATGTAGGGGAATTCATATTCCCTACAGACTTGTGGTCATGGATACACAAAAAGACTACATCCACAATTACTTTTGGACGTACCCTTCTAATTAATTATTGATATTATAGTGTAAATAGGTAGAGGATGCCTCACACTAGGCATTCAAGACTATCAGTTAGAGTTCAAGATTCCAAAAAAATCCAAGCTCGGGGAATATGTTGTAGGTTGTTATGTAGTGAAGCACATGATTTTTTTATATTTCTTTACTCATGGAGTATCCATTCTTAGGTACTGCCAAGCTAATGAGTGAGACATATTTGGTTCACTACAAGTGCAAGCATTGAATAATGGTCACAATTTTCTTTTCCAACGGCCATGCAAAATCTATCTCATCCACTTGATAATTTTTGGTTACCTTCCAACACTCAAGATGTGGCGATTGCTATTACACATTCATTTCCTAATTTTCCATTTAGAGGCATATTTGATCATGTCACTAGATATGCTAGAAGAATTTGCAAAGTAGTTGGCTACATTTCCTCTCTACTATTCATGTCATTACATAGACTTGGGTTCACCTTTAATGCCATCCAAGATTTCTTTAGAGGGCCACCTAATCTAGAATTGGAGCATCTACCCTTACATATGAAGTACGCATTTCCTAGAGAGAGAGACATTTCTGACCATTATTTCTATTGACCTAGATGATTCATAAGAGAAGCCAATGCATGTCTATACTAGCACACAAGAGCTTTTGGTTGGTCCATCACAAACACCAAACATATCTCTCCTTGTCTGTGTCAGCATAAGATTCATATAGAGGAGGGAGAACAGACGATTGTGCAAACACAATGCAGGCTCAACCCAATTATGAAAGAGGGCATGGAAAAAGAGGTAAGCAGACTTTGTAGTATAGTTATAATTTACCGTATTTTGACAAAGCTGGGTAATCCCAACCAATGTGGTCCCAAGAAAGGCGGGGATCACATTTACCATAAATTCTTCTAATGAGTTGGTTCTGACTAGATTGGTCAATGTGTTCCAGGTTTTTATTAATTACCAATGTTTGAATATGACCACCCCAAAAAAATCCATTTCCCTTTACCTTTCATCAATAATGTAACGACCCCGCCTCCCGGTAACCCCCAATTAAGGGAGACCCGAAGGTCAGAGCCGTTATTCAATTAACAAGATCAAAGGTTCGACAAATAATCAATAACAATTATGAAATTCTACTAACTAACTGGAATTTGGTATAAAATTAAAACTTTACTTACCTTTTAAAATGTTGGGAATCTATCTATCCAAGCTTGAATCCACTCTAACTAATCCTCCTTGCACTTTATGTTTTACTTTCACAATGTGTCACTTTACTGTTTGTTCTTTCAATTGTTGTTTCTAAAACGCCGACAAACAAAACGTCGGTCAATATATCGAAATATACTGGTATATGGGAACAACCAAAATCTTGCAAATATGGCTAACAATTTAATATTCACAATCAAATTAATTAACAAGCCAATTTACACTTTTCAGTATGTCATTCTCCACCACTTTTGCCCTAACCCTGGCATACCCACTTTAGGGTGCCCTTTGCCAATGAATTAAGGCCACCTTCTCAATCCCGAGCATGGTGCCTGGGGGTCACCACTCATGGTGCCCCCTAGTCATGCAATATCATAGGCCACCTTCTCATTCCCGAGCTTGGTGCCTGGGGTCACCACTCAAGGTGTCCATTGGTCTACCCATCCGGGCCTGACCTTTGGTATCATCCATCAGGGTGGCATGTAAGTGTGAGAATTCATACTTCTATTATAAATGTGATAATCATAGTGACTTTATAGTGTGCAAGTATGAACATCCAAACTGATAATTTGCATTCAATGTGATTGACCATCTGGAAAATCCTTGAGAAACTAAGGCGGTTATTCATAATTAAGAACATAACTGATCCAGAGCAACTTGATTGTCCAAGCAATAAGGATAGAGAATAAATCAACAAGCAATCAACAATATCCTGAAATTAATGCATGCGATCCAAGTGTTATAGTTTATCCAAAACATTCTAAAGCTAGACTTGGATTCCACCTTAGGCTTTCTAGATCACATTAGGGTTTTTTCCTCCATAACGCTTTTATCATATTAAATGCTCTCTTAGTTCATAAACCCTAATTTCAACATCATAAGCCCAATTAAAGTTGATTATTTCTCTTTTATACCAAAACTACCTTCTTTATCCTTTTAAGTTATTTCAAGGTCATTAGACTCAATTATCACCTTTAGTTTATTTCAGATTAACAACTCATAATTCATTATGGTCTAATTCCCATATGAACTCTATTTATTATTAATTCTACCTTGATTCAATCGGAAAACCTAATTTCTATATTAAGGCTAATTATCCACAAATTAGGGACTTTAATACTCAAAATAGCTTAGATTCATCATATTTCAACTTTAATCATGAAATTAGTCAATTAAAGCCATTACGAGCCAAATTTACCAACATTAGGGTTTCAAGTCCCATTAAAGTACATTCATGCATATGAAACTCCAAATTAACTAATAATATGCAAAGTTCATCCTTTTTCTCCCTAATGTTCCTTTTTATCATTAACAGGCTAATATCCACTTTAATCAGTTATTAAACCCTACTAATCACTTTAATCATATCAAAATAGGGTTCTTTAAACATTAATATATTAAAGTTAATAACTTCCATTACTTTTCGGATTACAAAAGGAATTAGCTTCAATTATATTTTTAATGGATTCCTCTCATTTTTCTGAGCAAAATTTATGTATTATGCATATTCATCTGAGCTACGGTTAAAGAGATATAAATTTTGAAAATTAATCTTATTTTGGGCCAATAGGGAGGCGCCACATAGCCTCTACACATGCAACACGTTGGCTTATGAAAACATTTCGAAAAGACGTTCTTACCCCTGGTTAAGTTGATGATTCTTTAATCCCGCGGGGGGGGGGGGGCATATCCGTCCGATGCTGCTTTCCCTTTCTTCAACCTTGAGCAGGTCGAAGGCAGCCGCCCTAGCCGCCGATGTGTAGACTTGGCGCGGCTTTCTCTCCTCCGTCGGACCCCGACGACGATCAGAACTTGATCCCCTTGCTCTGCCGCCCCCTTGCACACTTGGAGGTGCTTTTGGTAGATGGCTGGTTGGCTGGGATCGAGCCCAGCGGGTCTGCCACCATGGCTGCCCTGCAACTAAACTACGGCACCGTGTAGGTGTTGGGGCCAAGGGATGGTGGCCAAGCTCCTTCTCCAGGGAACTGGGAACATCGTGCCCCAACTTAGATCCCCCTACAGCTGCTAGCCGCCAAGATGATTCTATGCATTCATGGTTAGGGTTTAGTAGGGATAGGAACAAGAAGAAGAGAGGGGACACGTGCAACTCTTCAGAACTCGTCCCTGAGCTCTACCCCTTATATAGGGGAGGGCACCCAAGTCCCAAGATGTTCATATAAGAGGGAACAAGTCCCTTTCCTAATAGGAAAGTACTTTTCTTAGTTTAGGAAGCAAATCCTCTCTCTCTCCCTCATCCCTTTGATATTTTTTCTTTTTCTTAATTATTTAGGATTTCGAAAATTACCTACTTTATCTTCCTTGTACTTGCCTCTTATGTATTGGCACGAAATTAAGCTTTCTTTTAACAGAAAATACATTCCTTTTATCAATATTACAAAATTCATCAATAATACATCACATTATGCTCTTATTTTGAAATCTTGGTATTTCCTCTTTCTTTCCTCTTTATTGGGGTTATTTGGACCCCAAGAAACTCAAAGAATTCGAAATTCCTTTTTAAGGAATACTCATTATCCTTAAATGCATCAATATGCATTATTTCACATTATCATGTTGAGTTCTTATTAAAATATTTTTTTTTTGAGGATTTCTCTTTATTTCTCTTTTATTTTCTTCATTGGTATTCCTTTTATCATTAGAAATTCTTGGGATACGAAATTCCACCAAGGATAACTCAATTACACCTCTTTTCACTTATTTTCCACATTTTACCATTGTTTCCAATTTCTTTCTTAATAAAGAAATACTTAATTGATCTTTTTCTTTTGTTTTTGCATTATCATGCAACTTTTGACTCCTTGGAATTCAAGGAACTCATGTGGCACGAAATCCCTCTTTGGATTTGCCTTCTAGAGGTTTCCACACCTTTTTTTCTCTCAAAAACTCAATTATTCATTCATTAATTGAATTTCCTTGTTATCGGGCCCAATAGCCAATAAAGACCACAAATCAAACAACAAGGCTATTTTAAACAAAATCCATTTATTCACAACAAATTATATCATTTTTTTGTCCAAATATCTTTAATATGAGAAATTACATTTCTCACCAAAGGAACCCAAAATTTGGGGTTGTAACAAATAACATCTTGAAGAAGCTTGTCGACCACCCACACTTTTTTCTTTCTTCTAAAAGGTTATTTGGGATAGGACTAGATAGTTGTAGAGTCATAGGACTAGGTCAATACAACCTTCACCTATCCTTGTTGCATTTTTTCATATCACCATATGCCGTGTGACCTTATCAATGCATATATACCTCTAGTGGTGCATGATCACTATTTTTGAAGATATGATCGATCAGTGCCCCAAAGTTTTGATGGTTGATTTCTTGGTCTTTGGGGATTTTTATTGACATGTGTCTAGAAAAATTAGATAGGGTGCTACAAAGGTCTGAGGAGGCTGACCTAGTTTTGAAGAAATATTCCATTTGATTATAAGTGATAGGATATTTTTGGGACATAATGTGACCATGAAAGTAATTGAGGTGGATCCTATGAGAATAGAAGTCATTTTACAACTGCTTCTGCCTAATACAGTAAAATAAACTAGCATCATTCGTGGACATGCATGGTTTTATAGGTGCTTTACCAATGATTTCTCTAAAAATACTAAAACCCTCTCAAAATTTCTTGAAAAAGGTGTTGAGTTTTTCTTTGATGATAAGTGCATAGAGGCATTCAAAACTTATAAAAACAAACTTAGTACTACACTATTATGGTCTCTCTAGATTGGAGTCAATCATTTGAGCTTATATTGATGCCTATGCCTATGTAGAGAAGTCTTGGGCAGCTTAGAGGTTGTGTGTTTTCATTTATTTATTATGCTAGCCATAATTACAATGACTCATAGTTGAATTAAGCCACCTCCAAAACAAAATGCTTTCCATGATTTTCTTCTTTTGATAAATTTCATTACTATTTGATAGGGACCAAATTAGTGGTGTGGATAAGTCATGCAACGATCAAGTATTTGCTGCAAAAGAAGGATAAAAACACTATTTGTTGAGATGGGTCTTGCTTTTGTAAATTTGACATTGACTATTAGGACAAGATAAGGTAACTAAACATAATGGCATACCACCTTTCTTGAATCTAGAGAGTGAATGGGCAGGAATTAGAGATACCAATTTGAGAATCTTTTGCCAATGAGACACTATTGAAGATGAGTGAAAGACTCATAATTTATCTACAATGTGAATTACTTGGCTAGCAAGGTTTGGCTGGACAGTTGCTCATAAAAAACATGAAATTCTTTTAGCACTTTTATTATTCCATTATCGTATAAGATTCGTAAAGAATAGATCATTAAGCAGTATGTGCCAAAGTCCAAAGCTGAGAGCATCTTGGCTCATTATTTTTCACTTCCTACTGAGAGGCACCATTCATGTAAGGAGTAGGACCCGAGAGAAAATTCACTTAAATGGTATGAAACAACGAGCCATGTAAAGGTAAAGCAACATAAAATTGACTATTACAAAGTTACAAAATGTATCATTACAGATTTGTTCCTCACCATAAAAGGTGGTACTACAAACTGAAAAGTTCAAGTAAGTACATAAGAGAGTTGTACACGACAATCCATCCATTCTGAGCTATCCTCATGTTCAACAACATATATCCTATCTTCCTCAGTCTAGGTCCTCTAAGGTACGTACTCCTGGGTAGAAGGGGAACATCACCCAAAAAATAAGAAACAAAAATATGGGTCAACAAATACTAAGTATGTATGTATAATAACATTTTGGACATTTTAGTGGGTACAACTGTAAAAGTGATGTTCCCATGAAGGGGCCATATAAAATGGGTGAGTTCAACAAGAGTAATTTCAAGATAATGGGACATATAAATTTCAGAGTACAACATTTGAGATAACAAGTCTTGCAATAATTGATCATTCACCATATCATAAATAATTATATACATTTGCATGTAATTTATTTAGACTAAAGATAGATATAGTAGGTTCAAGACACCATCGAGTCATTGGCCTAAGTAAATGGGTGGAATATAACACCCTGGGCGAAAAAACATGCCCAAATATACAAAGAGGTGGAAAAACACCCCCTAGACGGGATAGTATGTCCTAATGGTTATGCACAAGCGTCAACGGTAGATATCTAGATAAATTATTAGACAAGCGCAATAAGGGTTTCAAGATAATGTATGAGTCATAATTCACATTTCCAAGTCCAAACAACAATGTAGGTGAGATCATAAACCCAATGCAATTTTTTTATCAAGTTCAATAGAATTATATAATTCAATAAATTGCATTATAAACACATATAAGAAGGGACAATATTCAAGAGATACCTCATTGTTGGAAATTTTATTTTCTTCATGTTAAATCCCAAAAATTAATAGGGATGAGTGCATACTTGATCTTTACTACAAACCCTATTTTTAGGATTCCAAAACATATTTTTTTCTTTCTTGACCTAAAAACATTTTAGACACCCATTAGTACAAAAATATAAGTCATAGTCAAAAGTATATCTAAATTTAATATTGATTATCTAATGTGGAATTAGGGGTTTTAAATCTTAAAAGTATCCATATATAGGTTGAGACACGGGATTGAATATTATTTACACATACCATTCTCCTAATACCAAATTCTCTTCCCAAGAATTGTATTTACCAGTTTCATTGTCATTCATTGATCCACAATATAAGGTGTATTCATTACATGCGATTCTAAATGAAGTATCATGTAAATTATGTTTCAGAATATAAAGGTATCCACAATATTATTATTTAAGGTAGAATCTTTCTCAATAAATATATATCAATTTAGATCCAAGTGACTCATTAATTACTATTGAATTATTCGGTTGACACTGGAGAAGGACACACATCAGCTGAGGAAGCACCTCCCACAAACTCTGAGGAGCAACATGATGAGGATGACGAGGATGACGATGATGGTGTTGTGGAGGTGGAGCCTACCATCCCAATAACCGGAGATAGGTCCCATGCAAGTGTGCACACACTTACCCTGCCTCAAGCTCGTCTGCCCCTCCACCTTCGTAGGAGGAGCATGATCCGTACTACATGGTGGGCATATATGGCATGCTCTAAGATATTCACACTAGGAAGCAACAACACCAGGTGGCATTGGAGGGAATACAAGATTTACATAGACGGTTGTATCATAATCAGTGGGCGATCTATGAAAATGAACGTCTTCTCTTGGCCAACCAAGAGAACATGCATCAGTGCCTACAATGGATGGAGCAGTATCAACAGTCATTCTTTGACCACTACTGGAACTAGGGGTATTTTGGAGGATACCTACAGCCACCACCGATGTCGCCATCTAACCCTACCTTTCAGGGGATGTTCCCTCCCCATGACCTCACAATGCCACCTCAGCTACCTCCTTCATTTTGATCATGGTACCGTTGTTCCACCGCTTGAGTTTGAATGTTGACTATGTGGACGTAGTCATATTCAAGCTTGGGGGGGGGTGCTGGAACAACCATCTATCTTACTTCTTTTTCTCTTGCATTTTTATTCTAGTTGTTTTCCATTTCCTAGGTTTTTGCAATTATAGGATCCACATCTATCTAGTGTAAACGTGGAGCATTAAATGCATGGGTTTCTATACCACATAGATTGTTTCTTTAGGGTGTCGTTGCAATGAAATTAAATTTTTTTTTGAAAAGAAGTTGTCACATCTTTATAAGTTGAATTGCAATATCTTTAAATCACACAACTTGATAAAGTGTGTGGGTTAGTCAACTTTAGGACATTCAATATGAATTAACATATCAATTATCCATGGAATGTTAATGAAGATGATGTTGAGCCTAAACTGACCAAACCTTTAAGGAGACCTTAAATTGAAGTTTAAGAAAGAACTCCTAAGGTTACCCTATACATAGGTCATTAGAGAGGGACATATGATAGTCTTTAACGACTTTATATCTTAGTTATGTGATTTCATCCACTTTTCATCCACATGAATCACCACCTTAAAGATTATCAAGTACACTGAATCATTTCCTCTTGATTGCATAGCATGTCATAATAGATGACATAATAGTTAGTTTATTTTCTCTTTGCATTAGTAGAAAATGAAAAAAATGAACATGCATAAACAAACTCTTGTGCACATCATGCAATTGCATAACAATAATTATGCATATAGATTGCATAGCCATATCATTTCTCAATAAATGCAATATATGATTGTTCTTTCTCTTAGAATTAAGAATGCAGAGTTATCATCCATGCCCTCGAAAAATTTAAAAAAAAAAGAAGAGAAAATTTATTATGCAATGAATGTGCATAGTAAGAAAAGACCAAGAGAAAACTTTGCCATGCTAGTTAATGGCCTATAAAAAAATAAAAAAGGTTGGGTTCTGTGAAATAGAGGGAGAAAGGATGCACTCACTTCTTCATAACCAGATAGGAACATTCATATTATGGAAATTCCTTTGTTCTCATCTTGTTTATGAGATGTTGAATGCATGCATCATTCCACTCATTATGTTAGGCATTAGGATTCATCTTTCATTACCAATGTCATATAGTTTCATCATGTTTGTTTTTATTCATAAATGATTTAGTTGTTTCTTGTGATTCTTCATCAGCCACCCATTCCATGCTACCCATTGCTCTTATTGGCAGGCTACCCACATGATTATTCTCCTCATTCATTTTTATTAGGAGAGAAACTCCTATATAGACTAGTAGTTAGGAAAAGAGCAATGTAGATAGGAAATCACATAATGCACCAAGTGAAGGCCTGGTTTGACTATCATATTAATTGCTCTTCTGATAGTGTTTCATTGTTCTGAGGATGGATATCTTTTATTGATATTTCTAGATTCTTCATAGCAGTTATTGGTTTAGTGGTTAGTAAAGGCCAGTTTGGGATGGTTATGTAGGGATGATTAAGATGTGAATTCACGTGTTGTGTCCTTTTGCTGACTTGTTCTAAAATAGATCCAAGAGTGTGTTGCTTGAGGATGAGCAATATTCAAGCTTAGGGGAGTTTGATGCATTGGTTTTTAGTCACTTTTACAGGCGTATTTTCTGTGGTTTTGTGCACCTATTCGTCAATTACATGATTAATTGTGCATGAAATATTATCATTAGCATGTTTCACTTAAATGCACCAAATTTACACAATTATAATGTTTTTGAATGGTTGGAGATCATCTCAAGTACTTATATACATTTTGTTGCCTTTTAGGTATCATAAGAATCCCACAGTCTCGGTACTATCGAGTAAGCACATCAGTAGTATCAAAATCACATCATTAGAAAACCTAAGAAAATCACACAGACTCGGTAGTACCAACTCGTCCAGTCGGTAGTACCGAAATCATGTCAGAGAGGTGCATCAAAGGAAGTGAGCAATCTCGATAGTACTGAGTACCTCGAGTCAGTACTACTGAAATGACATCAGAGAGATAGAGTTGGATTGAGATTGAGAATCAATACTATCGACACTACTCAATAGTACCAACAATGTGTGTGGCCACCCTAAGCACTCGATACTACCGACTACACAGTCAGTACTACCGAGTTTGCCCGATCAGGCAATCTGACGACAACACTCTAATCTGACGCCTAGCTCTTATAACTTAATGAGAGTGCAGAAAAACCTAATCATTCAGTTGTTTCCCATTGCACAACACCAGAGAGTGAGGAAAGGATAGAACGGTGCTGAAAGTATGTCCATGATGATTCGAGCACCTCTGGTGGGTGATTCTGTAGCCAAAAGACAGCAGATCACACGTACGTCGAAGAGGATCACTTTGACCAAATATTCTCCAGGGGCTACTTTAGATTTCTAATGCTTCCCATATTTTCTCCTCCATTTCTATGTATTTGTCTATGGAAACCATGCAGAGCTAATCCCCTTAATTCTTTAGGATCTGAGAGTAGCCCAGACATGCATTTTACTTAACTTTTATGCATTAATATAGCTTTTTCTCCTAATTTTAGGATATAAACATATGAAATTGCTACGTTCTATTTGTTCTTGATCACCATAGATTGGTAATTAGATCCTTAATCATTTGAAAGAAGGGTTAAGGGTGGAAAAAGCATAGGTTTACCCATTTACTGCACCCTTTGAGAAAGAGAGAAAATAAGAGGTGGGGATATATATAGATGAGTGGAAGTTGGTGTAGTTCAGTCTCTTCATCGGGAAGTGGTCAAGTAGAGCCCCGAATCATGTTGGGTGTAAGAGAAAATTGTCTACTTGTCGACCAAAACCCATCGCTCCAAATTCGTCGATCAAAGCATAGTCAGTGAGCCTTATTAGAAACCTCATCGGTTAGGCACACATGTGTTGGCTAAATTGGACATTATTTCATTTTATCTTTTGATGATGAGAAATATTTATTACTTGTGGATTTAATGTGCTATCTAAGTGTTTTAGGTATCAAGTATGTCTTGAGAAAGATCAATCAAGATTGGAGTATCAAATACTTGAATTATTGTGTATATGTGCTTATTCGTAGTACAAATGTACAAGTATTTAGAACTCATGTAAAAAAAGCTATGGACCAACCCCACATATCCCTAACCTATTCATATGTCAAAACTAAGTGCCTTGGGTAGGTAGGTCACATTTAAAAAATATTAGAAAGGTTTTCCAAAAAACTACAAACTTATTTATAGGGAATATTTCATTTGAGAAACTTATCAATCAAGACATCCTCGACCGACAAAATGGTTGACTGATACTCCCCTCGTTCGAGGACTCAAAGCACTGAAAGAACTTTTACAAAACTTTAGCTCTACATCATGCTTGGTCACTAATATTATTAACTGACACACTCCTAGTCAAATATTTTTTGGACCAAGGAAAGAATGTTAACCCATTTGACCAAGAAGTTAGAATGACACTTGGCCATTAGAACCAAGTTGGACACCTAAACCAAACTTGGTCGAAAAAATTCTCAACCGAGACACATCCGGTCAAAAATTTCATCAATCGAGAAGGGTTCTGGAATGATAATTTTATTAATGATCAAATTAGTCATTACACCTACATTGACTCAACTATAATAGATATTTCTCTTCCTAGAACACTCTAGACCCTCACTAAAGTTTCCCTAGCCACTTGCAAACCTTTCCTATTAATAGTAGTGGTTAAAGGACAACCAAATCACAACTGGCACACTTGAATACATGAGATCTTGATCAAATTGATCTAATAGCACCATACTTGCAATCATTCACAACTTCATTTTTGTGTCCTTGTCTTAGATTAGCCTACCACCACTCAAACTTGACATATCCCTTGTGGTTTGGTCCATAAGCTTGATTCATAAGGACATTGTTGAGATTACTTGGTGTATTCTTTCCTCCCATCATCCTTTTATTGTTGTGTAACTTGATTGGGATACTCTTAGGAGAGGAGTCTGTCCAAGACTTTTGAGAAGGAGTCTTCTCCAAGTTCTTTTCCAATGGTCGTCAAATAAGAGGTGGTGATCCGATGCTCCTCCAAGTCTGTGAAGGAAGAGGTGTCGTGGTGCTCTTCCCAGTTTGTCAAAGAAGAGGTGTTTGGTGCTCTTCCACATTTGTGAAAGAAGAGGTTTGGTTGGTGCTCTTCCGTGGCTGGTAAAGAAGGGGGTTTAGTTGCAACAAAAGTTTTGTAATTTTTCCTAACAAAAAAAAAATTAAATTGTTTGTTGAAAATCCTACTTGGAAACAATTAGGTAGTGGACTGACACCATAGACAGAACCACTCTAAATCATGTCTCATCTTTGTTTTCTAGCTTATTACTTTTATTTGTTAAAATATTTTATATTTATCTATTCACCCCCTCTAGATCTTTTCATTTGGTATCAGAGCAAGTCTTCAATGAGCCCTAATAGATCTTGAAGCATGGGGGAGAACATACTCATCCACCTCAACTTGGAAGGATTGTACGTGAGTAGGCCTCCGCTATTCGATGGGTCTAACTACACCTACTGGAAGAGCAGGATGTAGTTCTACTTTCAAGGAATCAACTTTGAATTGTCGAAGATGATATCTCATTCATATGTACTTCCAACCATAGAGTTAGAAATGTGGAATCCCGATAGGTAAAACAAACCACACTCAATGCAAAGGCAATTAGCATTCTTTATTAATTTTTATCTATTATTGAATTCAATCGCATATCCTCATTTGAAACAAGTCAAGATATTTGGAACAAATTAACTATAACCCATGAAGGAATTATTCAAGTTAAAAATACTAAAATTAGTATGTTAAAACATAAATTTGAATTATTTTGTATGCAATATGACGAAAGCATTGTACAAATGTATGCTAGATTTTCTAACATCATGAACAACTTAAGTGAGTTGGAAAAACATAAGCGAGGAAGATCAGGTATCTGAGATACTTATATCATTTCCTCCCATATAAAAGTCTAAGGTGAATTCTATTGAGGAAGCTAATGATCTCAGAACACTAAAGATGGAGAAGCTCGTCGGGAACCTAGAGACACACGAATCACTCTAGAAGAAGAAGAAAGGACTGAGGCTGAACAACAAAGAAATAAGTAAATTGCACTTAAAACTGCCTCTAATACACCATCAAGAAATGCCACTCAAGAAAGCAACGACACAATCAGTGACGATGAAGAAAATGCACTACAAACGGTAAGAAATATAAACTTTTTTGGTTCTTCCAGATGTTTCAAATGCAGAAAGAAAGGTCACTTGAAGAATGAGTTTCCAAAGCTCAAGAAGAAGAAGTCCTCATTCAAGAAGAAGGAAAAGGGAGAAAAATCCTACAAAGCCTCTTGGGATTAATCAGGTTATGAAAGTGGAAGCAGCAAAGAAGAGGAGATAGAATGCCTCATGGTAAGAGAAGATGAAGAAGAAACTAATGAGGATTGGGTGGTTGATAGTGGATTCTCCAAACATATGACTGGAGATAAGAAGGCTTTTCATTCACTTGAAAATAAAAAGGGAGGATCAGTCACATTTGGAGACAACAACAAAGGCACCATCATGAGAATAGGTAATATCACTATTAATCCCACAATTAAGAATGCTCTATTCGTAGATGGTTGGCACCATAATTTGCTAAGTGTTAGTCAATTATGTGACAGTGGTTATGATGTGATTTTTAATAAAACTCACTGCAAATTTCTTGAAGAAGACACTGATCATATAGTATATGAAGGAAAAAGAGTAGGAAATCTTTCTAATCTTAGGCCTAACTCTATGAAATCAATTGTTGGTAAATGTCTTCTTGCAAATGATAATACTCAAAATCTATGACATATAAGATTAGGACATGCAAGCACTCATGTTATTAAAAGGTTAATTAAACATGATCTAGCACGTGGTTTGCCTAAAATTGCTTTTGATAATCCTAAAAACTATGAACCTTGCACATTAGGAAAACAAACTAAAACTTATTTTAAAACAAATCCTTAGTACATCTAGACCTCTTGAACTCATACTATGGATTTATTTGTACCTATGAGAACACAATCCATAGGTGGAAAAAATATTATTTTGTAATTGTTGATGACTATAATAGATATATCTGGGTACATGTTGTTTCTGGCAAAGATAATACTACTGGAACATTTATTCAATTTTCCTCAAAGATTGAAACCAACTTCAAAACAAAATTTGCACCATTTGGAGTGACCATAGAGGAGAATTTGAAACCATGCCTTTGAATATTTCTACTCATCAAAAGGGTACACTCACAATTTCTCTACTCCTTATTCTCCACAAAAAATGGTTTTGTTGAATGGAAAAACCATTCTTTGAAAGAAATGGCTAGAACCATGCTATTAGAACATGACACACACCTAAAACTTTTTGGGCTGAAGTTGTTAATATCGCATGCTATGTTTGAAATAGAATCTCAATTCATCCACAACTTAAAAAGACTCCTTATGATATACTCTTTTATAAGAAACCAAGAGTGGATTACTTTAACACCTTTAGAACACCATGCTACATTTTAAATACTAAAGATGATAAAGATAAATTTGACTCAAAATCACAAAAAGGGTGCTTCTTAGGTCACTCAACTCAAGTAAGGCATACATAATATTTAATACTGTCTCTAATAAAGTAGAAGAATCAATTCATGTAACATTTCATGAAAATCCTACAAACAATGAAATAGAAAATGATCTTCCACAACTAATTGAAGATTTAACCATATTACCTAAAGAAGATAATAATGCTGCAAATGAAAAAAGTAAAAATCAAAATGAAGAATCACATCAACCCATTCAAAGAATAATAGAAGACCATCCACAAGATCTAATAATCAGTGATCCTTTTGATAAAGTAAAAACTAGATCTTCTTTAAGAGATGTAACTAACACAACCTTTGTATCCATAATAGAACCTAAAAAGGTTGATGAATCTTGTAAACATGATTATTGGATCATTTCTATGGAAGAATAACTCAATCAATTCACTAATAATGATGTATGGGATTTGGTTCCTAGACCTAAGATAAAACCATTACTGGAACTAAATGGGTATTTCATAAAAAGTTCATGAAGACGGGGAAGTTGTTAGGAACAAAGCTATATTGGTTGCTCAAGGGTATAATCAATGAGAAGGAATTGACTTTGATTAAAACTATGTTCTAGTAGCTAGACTTGAATCAATCCACTTGTTATTAGCTCTAACCGCACATAAAAACATCAACTCTTTCAAATGGATGTTAATTTGCATTTTTAAATTGAATAATACAAGAGGAAGTTTATGTTGCTCAACCTCTCAGGTTTGAATATCCAACACATTATGATCACATTTACAAATTAAATAAGGCACTATATGGTTTAAAACAAGTCCACAAAATTTGGTATGAATGTCTCAAAATTATCTTTTTGAAAATGATTTCTCTATTGGCATATCATATCCTACAATGTTTATGAAAAAGTATGAATCAGATTCCCTGATTATTCAAATACATATTGATGATATTACTTTTGGTGCTTCAAATGAATCACTTTGCACACAATTTAGTGATATTCTACAAAATTAATTTGAAAGGAGTCTTATGGGTGAGCTAACATTTTTCTTGGGTTTTCAAATTAAACAAACTCATTGTGGCATTTTCCTCAACCCAGTAAAATATGCAAAAGAATGATTGAATTAATATGGAAAATTGTAAGCATGCCTCTACTCCAAAATTAACAAAGATGAGGCGGGATAACCCATGGACAACTCCTTATATAGAGGTATGATTGGTATTTATTATACTTAACTACATCTCGACCATATATTATTTTTGTTGTTGATTTATGTGCAAGATTTCAATAAAATCTTATGAATTCTCATCTAGTCACTTTCAAAAGGATCTTATGATATTTAGATGGTATAGTTGAGTATGGTTTTTGGTACCCTCAAGATCAACTATTTGACCTTAAAGCTTATACTAATGTCAACTACACCGGTTGTCGCCTTGATCGCAAAAGTACTAATGGTGGTTGTATCTTGGTTTAGTAAGAAATAAAATATTATTGCATTATCTGCCATTGAACCAGAATATATGGCAGCTGGCTCATGTTGTGCACAAGTTTTATGGATGTGACAAGTCTTAAATAATTATGGATTTTTATTATCTTTAACTCAAATTTTCTAGGATAACACAAGTGCAATCAATTTGGCTCATCATACTATTTTACATAGTCGTGCTGAACATATTGAAGTAAGACATCATTTTCTTCATGATCATATTGCTAAAAATAACATATGTCTTCATCATGTTGACATTGAAAATCAATTAGCTCATATTTTTACAAAACTCCTAGCTTTAGAACAATTTAGAGTAATTAGAGAAAAATTAATAATTGTTCCTTTTGAAGATGTATATTTTGATCTCTTTTCTCAATGATTTTATATTGCATACACTACTAGTATTACAAATTTAATCTTTATCTGAAATGATTTAATGTCATGACCAAGAATTTCTTAGTCAATCACAATCCATCTTCATTGTGTAATGTTGCTCCAAAATGTCACCTTCGGTCAACAAAAACCTAGACTGAGAACTTTCCCAGACGACAAAGATCTCGAGCAAATTTCTCTCAGTGGGACCTTTGGTCGACTGTGTGTGCCTTAGTCAATAACATTCTATTTAGTCTTTCGGTCCAGAAATTCTTAGACTGGAAGTCATTCATTTGACAAAATTCTTGATCGAGCCTAATTATTATCATTGCTAAAATTTGAATATCGTCGACCGAACTAGCTATTGGAATGCGACCATGGGACTCTCAGTCGATGCATTTTTCAACAAAGAAGGAGTCTGTTTTGTTATAAATAGGCACCAATTTGGCCATTCTTCTCACAACTCATTGAGTACACTTCTCTAGCATCCTTTGAGAACTTCTTAGAGCATTCTTTCAACAAACTTCATTTCCCCTTCTTCACCACATCTTCTTCCACTCCATTCTTGCTCTACTGCCTCAAGATTGACTTCATCTTCAGCTCACGGTGGCAAGAAGTAGGTTGCATCCAAGAAGGGCGTTCCACCTCGGTAGCTCCAACACTGACATTCATCAACGAGATATCCTTCATCGACATTGATTCTGGAGAGAAGTACCAACGCCTCACCTCCAAGATGCCTCTTCCTTACCGAGTGATGGAAATAGATGACTTCTTCGAGCTTGTAAACCTTTCTGGCCACTTCCAAATCTAAAAAACTTTAGGGATTTCTTTTTCCCTCATTCCATTTTAGGTCATTACAAGCTTTCCATGAATTATATTCCAACCTTGTTAGGGGCACCAATGACCATACTTCCTTCACTCCATGGTTAATGGGTTATCATTTAGTTTTTCTAAAACTGGCATCCTAGAAATGTTAGACATATATTCTATTGAATACGTTGAATTTGTAGATCTCACAACCGGAACCCCCCTCAAGAAACTTTTCAAGTCAAGATGAAGTAAACCTTAGTGTCATTAAAAGAACCATCTTTCTTCCTAATACTTCTCCTTATGAAGAAAGGGGAATCTATCATGCCACATCTCTAACCCCTAAAGCTAGGATAGTAAACCTCATAATTAGTCATAACATTCTTCCTAGAGAAAACAAAGTTGAATCCCTCAGTTTAAGATGTATCTTATGACCGACCTAAATCACATGTCCAAAAAGGAGTGAATCTAGAGTAGTCAGACTCTTAAATTTATAAACTAACACTCAGGCCCCCTCAACTATTATACGGGGTCTGAAGTAGTATATCAGGGTTGAACCGTAGGGACAAGTAACAATAAGTGCCAAGAACGTAGAAACTTGACTCAAATACACTGAACAAAAGGGGTAGATTGATATGGTGTCCCTTACAGAATGGTGTTACTCCAAACAACAAGTAAAACAAAATAGATAAAGGAAGGTTAAGAAAACAAAAGCAGAGAACAAAAATAAGCAAACACATGGTAACAAATATGGAAGGGAACTTGGATCAAGTTTCACAACCTAAGGTCTCTCACCAACATGCAAAACTTCCACCCATTGTATGCCCTTACCAAGGCTACAAGAAATCACCATATATGTCTATTCCCTCCTCTCTCGAGCTTAGGATAGATCTAGATTATAATGTTGTCTCTCTCTCGATATGGCAAATAGACAATCACAAAGATAACCATATGATCATTAGCTTGAGCATTTCAACATTGTCATGCATTCATGCAACTCCATAACACTTAGATAGAGTTAGAACTACTCTTTGGAGGCTATAACATATAAACATCACAAGATGGTACATAATCATGCAAGTGAAGAAATAAGAACAAGCATATAGAGATAACCATTTCCAAGAACATATATATTCAACGGATGTAACTATATACATGTTGGGAGATCCTTAGTGGCTACTCCCAACCCAAGAAACGAGTTTAGCTACTCATGTTAGTGAGTGGCATTACAGATTTACAAAAGTGATGGTATATCAAGATAGACAAAGAGATAGGTGAACAACGTGGAGAGGGTGATAGATATAAAGAAGGAGGAAGGTGATACACCAATAGTACTCCTTTAGATCTGGATCTATTGCTGGTGTAGGGGACGGCAACCCCTTCTATCAAAGAAGAGGGTGGTGATCTTCTCTCCCTTCAGGACCTTCATCTTCCAAGGTAGAAGATCAGTGGACGTGGATGAAGGTGACTCTGGAATGTGGAAGCACTTGGTCATCCCTTTGATGAGACGACCCCCTTCATGGATGAAGTGTGGACCTATTTATAGGCTTTGCCAACTGACTTAAATATCATATTAGATACAGAGCGTGTAGAGAGTAGAGATCACATAGGGTGATAGGCATCTGTGGTCACTAAGGTGGGGAAGTTCCAACAATCGCAGAGAGTCAGGGCTTGGCGACTGCAGAAGCATCACGAGTGCATTGGTCATAGAGGGATTGTCTTTAATCGGTCAACTGTAGGGGAGTTGAGGGTCAGCAGCCGTTGGCATGATGCGAGAATCATCGGTCTTTGAGGTGTCCAATCAGAGAATGAGCATCAACTGTCAAACTATGGTGACGTTAATCGGTCACTGAGTGCTATAATATGTTCAAAGTATAGGAAAAGTGGTGAGTCTTGGGGCATAACAATAAAAGTTATCTAGATAAAACATGGTAAAAGTGACAAAATAAGAATAAAATAAGCACACTAATATCAACAAAATTGGATGTTATCAACTCCTCCAAACTTAGAATCTTACCTATTCTCAGGCTCATAAATAGAATTAGGTCATAGAGTGATGGGTTGTTGTTATTTTCTTTTGAAAAACACACTACTACAAGTTTATGCCATCCTTATAGAAAAAACCTTGTGTCTAGCTCGATTCACCTATTGAGGTCTGACTCCATCTCCTGATTTTGGGAGTTGAATCAATTTTTGTAACTGTAGTTGCCTTTCATAGTAAAGGACTCTCCTTTTCAATAGCTTCCTAGCCTTACTCATAAATGGTTCCTTCTAGGGGTAGTTTTCAGACCCGTCTTTTATTTTGATTGGGTCCTAGCTATTGTGCTGGGGTAGGCTAAGGTTTCAATGTGTGTTCCTACCCTTCTCAGGTTTGCTCAACCATATTGTTGTTGTAAATACAATGTCGCCAGATTGGGCCCTTATGTAATGTCAGGTAGCTATGTGAGTTCCCCTTCGAAGTGCGGGTGTGTAAAAGTTGGCTTCCATACTCCACTACCGGGCATAACATATCTGCATTCTCGATTGTAGTAACACACTGGATGGGTGAAGTACTTCAGCATCTTTCCAAGCACAACTCATGATTTTATTCCTCTCAACTTTTATTTGGCTCACATACTTGGGAAAAAGGATTTATAGGTAAGGTTTTTGGGATTCCAAGCCTCTTTTAATCCCAATGCGGGGATTTTAGAATTGAAAGAGGTAGTTGTTTCCCCATCTTGTTGGAGGTGTGTACTTTCCAACTTGTACTGTAAGGATATGGTGATTGGTTGGGAGTGTGGTAGATAGATTCCTCCTTGTTTCCTAGCATTTCATCAGTTCAGAGGTGTTCTTTTGCTTTCTACAATATTTTTTTGTAAGAATGGAATAAGAAGTGTAGTATTGTGTAATTTTTTTTTATGTGGGATAGTAGCTCATTTTTACCACTCTTGAGATGATTACCCTATAAGGTAGAAGAAGAACAAACAAGTCTAAAGGTGGGAGAATTGAGTAAATCCTTGAAAAACTGAATCTCAAAACTGTCTGTTGTAAATGATCTATTTATGAAAGAAAATGCAATTTTTTTTTTCAAAATTTTCCTCAAAAATAGGGGGAAATGTATGAACTTATCATGCTACAAAACTTTCAAAATTTGAAATTAAAGGGTAAAAATGTACCTCTCATGCCCATTTATAAACCCCCTCCCAAACATATCATGCACTCCATCTTGGAGTGTCCAAGATGAATGTTAGGAATAAAAGGGCCATGTTTATCCTTCGTGTGGCTATTCAAAGACAGCCCATCTAGACTACAGAAACATGTCAACAAATCCCCCTCATAGTGTGTGATAGCATTTGTTTTGCAAGCTTTTGGTTTTTGCATCTTTCAAGGCAAGAGTTGGCATCCATTCTAGGTAATGAAAATGACAGTCATTTGATTCAATGAGTTGTTGTGGGCTCTTGTGGAAGAACTGTGTACTTTTGAAATCTTTTTTGCTGATGAATTTGTACCCCTTGCCAAACTTGCGGGCCATATCTATTGTTTCTTTCGTACACATGCTTGCTTTGTCCTCCGTTTGGGTCTTTGGTGTGGTCATGTTTGTGTATTTGTTTATTATAAAAGTTGAGTCAGAGATGTTGTATAAGATCATAGTCTTGGCCTTGATGTTGATTACCAAAAGTATCCAGTAACTGTTGAGGAGGATGAGCAAGAATATACATATGGAGGGAATTCAACAGATGAATTTTTAAGTGTTCCTTCTCTCCTAACATTTTCTTGTGCAGTATGTCCTCCCCGATTAAATAATAGGCTATATGTACATTTGACATATTGTCTCCCAACACTGACTAGTATGCAAATATCAAACTTAAAAACAAGTATCCTACCATCTTCAGAGTGTCTTATAAGTCATCTTTGAATACACATATTCCATCTCTTTCGAAGATAACACCCCGCCATTATCATCCTATTTTAGTCTATCCATGATGAGTAGGAGTGAATCCCCGGATAGATCTTTGAAAGCCTACCTGTCAAATTTTTGAAATGTTGGTTCTAGTATTCAAGTTGGCCATCTGGACTTACCTCATGTGGTTCTTCATCATTAATTACCACTGCTTCTGGTTGTTCTTATGATATTTGTTGAGTTGGGTTCGTAATTTCTGGAAGTGGAGGTGATGTTGTGCAATTCTCAACTAATGGTTCTTGATGTTCTTCTTCTTCCAGTTCCCCCTCTTCTCTATTTGTTGTGGTTTGTTGTGTGGTAGCTTCCAAGATCACCCTTTCTTGTGGTTGGTTATCTTCATGTCACCCTACTTTCCATTTGGTTTCCCTATCAGTTTCTGAAGGATCTTTGTAGAGGGTCTTTAGTTGTTCCCACCATGATACCTTGTCAGGAAGAGGTACCCCCATATGCATTTTGTGGGGTACAACATTGGGAGGCATCTCCAGATCCTTGAAAAAACGGCGATCATATATCACTTCCATCACATACTTGCTGTGAAGTTCATGGAAATGTTCATGAGAAAATTCCTCAAAGGGTATTCCTTTGTTGACTACTTCAATCAAACGTAGCACTATGAAAGTGCAGTCCCCTAATCCTATTTCTTTCGGCGGGACCTTTGTGGTGATATTGAAGTTCTTTCAAGATGAGCGAGGACCCATGCTTTCTCCCTGTATAGCATGTTGAAGATGAACTGGTACCTTCAAGATGTCACACGCCTCATTGTTCTTGAAAATTAGGAATGTGTTGGGTAGCTCTACAACATAATAGTTGTATACAATGTTGTGGAAGCCATATAGATTTACGACAACTAACTCTCAATGCTTGATTATCCTGATGGGCAAGGTGATGAATCTGGTTTTTGCCCTTGTGATGGCATCTTGCAGTTCTTTCATGGATTCTAAGTCATATCTTTCATCATACAACTGCCTTTCTCAATGTGTTGTGCCATTAAATATTGGCTGCACTTTGTCAGGATGGAGGAATTCGTCTATTAACATTGTGCAGAGCACCTTGAAAAGGCATTTGTGCACCCGTGCTCTTTTCAAAAACATCCCTCGAAAGTGCTCCCTTGTTAGCATCCTCCCCTTGTTGTTGTAAAGTACATATGCTTCTGATAAATTATTGTCTAATATATTTGTAAGCACATGAATGTCTGGGCAGGTAATATGGGATATCAACATCATGCCCATCCCTATTAAATTGCAAGGTAGTGGGGGAGACATGGGTTCCCTTAGTTCCACTTATTGTGGTGGCCTATGCTCTCTCGGGGATACTCCTTTAAAGAAAGACGTGAGGCCACCTTCGTCTTTGTCAGATGTTCCCTGTCCTTATTGGCCTTCCCTTCAGCACTTGATTTTTCAGATGTAGTGCTGGAATTTCTAGAGAGGGAGGCACCATTGTTGTTGTTTTTGTTGTAGCATCATCTGGTGGAATTGATTCATATTTTGTTTCTAGCATGGCTTCTCCGAGTGCCTCAAGAGTGGATGCCATCTTGCCATCAAACACAACATCGTTGTGCTCATTGTGGATTGGCTATTGGAGGTAGATGTCATAGATATCCATGCCAATATTCATCACATCCAGATATTTGTTGAGCATTGTAACATCACAAGAGGTTGAGTTCTCAGTGCTTGTGTCCTCCTATCCGATGGCGTATCTAGTTGGTTGGTCTTCCATGAAAGGTTCGTCTGACCTAGGAGAAGAGTTTGGATCAAACTCTTGTGTGGTGATGTTTGTGTCTGCAGTGGTTGGATCTTTAGTATGTGGTTGCATCTCTTGATTGGATGATCCTTCCAGTTATTTGCATTTTATATATGCGATCTCTTCTCCTTATACCATGGGTGCACTTTCCACTTTGTCATCCTTGTGGTGTTCAAGGTTGGACGGGCTTGAGGATGCTTGAAACCTTGAAGGGCTTGCAATTTGCCATAATCCCTTTTTGGTTTGCCATTTATCTATCTGCTGACATTCGTCTTCCATTTTTTTGTTCCTCCTCTATTGTTTTAAGACATTCTTCATGATTTTGGTGCATGGAATTCATGTCTTTTCTCATTGTGTCCTGCTCCTTGAGTTTCGTCATCTCCACAACCATTGTCTGCATGGTACTCATCATGGTTGCTTGGCTGGCGATGACGTCCTGCATGAATTGGGGAAGTGTTGCGATTTTGTCATCTATGTGTTGTACCTGCATTGTTAGTGTGAACAGGATGGAAGTAATATGCATTGTATTTGAATATGTACTATGAATTTGCACACACATGGAATACACATGGAATTGAAGTGATGTCCTAGTTCTTCCCCAAATGTCAGGGGGTGTTGTTGATGTTGTCCTTAAGGTGCATGTGTTGTAGCGGCTATGGTTGTAGAGGTCAGTGGAAGTGGTTGTGCACTTGCTGTTGTTTCTTATGAAGGAGATGTTGGTTGGTCTTGTTGCACTGGCTATGTGGGTTCCTCGGGTGCCCTATCATGACCAATGTTTGTTGCCTATTATGCACCTGATGGCTCAGGCTGATCATCTGCCCTCTCAACTGGTACTTTGGGTACTATGTCTGTTACTAGAGGGGTGGTGTAGGTTGCTTGGGACTCTCACGATGGCTTGTTGGCTCTTCTTCGGCTTCTATCATGGTTTCCTCTATGTCTTTAAGGGCACTTAGCTACATGGCCGACTTTCCAATGGGTTCTTCTGATACTACATTTGTGACTGGAGGGGTAGGTGGGGCACCAAAGTATCATTCATCATAATGTTGGGAGACTTGTTCTATCATAGTTGGTTGTTCTGTAACTTCTTCCACATTTAGTTGTGCTTGAGGTACCTAAAGTGCTTGTGTTGGTTGCTGTTGAAGTAACCTTGTAGGGGTTTTATTGCTAATTTCTTCCTTTTCTCTATCCTTCCTTGCCTTGTTTGTTTCACTTGTTCCTCTTCTTGGGAGTGCCTTTAGGTAAAGGAGCATCTGTAGTTCTCTAGATAGCACTAGAGTGCATTTTGTTTACCTCCTCTATGTTGGGTCATAGTTTATTGGCATCATAATGCACCATTTCTGGGAGCAGTAGTAGTTTGGAGTTAGCCTGCTTGTACTAGAATTTTCCACCTTTGTGCACCAGTATTCCAGTCGTTATTAGGTATTTGATGTCGATCTTTGTGTATCCCCAGTCAACTCATACCTTCTTAGCTCTTTTATGTCCAGAAAGTAGGTTGTAATAGGTGTGATTTGCCCTCTCATGCAATAATACTTCATCTTCTATTTGGTATCTTGGTTGGTTGTTGCAGATAGTTTATCGATAAGCAGTCTTCCAATGTTGACTGTTCTTTTCTCTATCATAGACCAAATTAGAAGGACGTCCCCTCTTGACACGCTCCATGTTTCTGATCGGGCAAACACTATGTTGGCAAGGATTTTCTACATGACCCTGATGATACAAGAGGGTGTTTGAGTTGCCTTTGATTTTCCAGGGTTGTGTTTGTGTTCCCCGGTCAGTCTTTCCCACATCTTGTGGTTATTGAATCCAATTATATCTTTATAACATTTTGCCTCTCTATAGGCTTTGTCTTCCTTGTCTGTATTAGTAAACATCATATTCAGAATGTTTTCTATTATATGTCAATCCTTGCCTCCTATCCTTGCTTGAATTTTGTAATCCCCTCTTGCTTCATCTTTCTCCTTGTCTTTGACAGGACTTTTATAAGAAATGACATGAATTTGTCTGTGAGTTTTGTGTAAGAATTTTGAGGCGCCATGCATAGGACATTCAAATTCGCCCCCACCCCCAAAATAATTCCACGACTCATTTGTAGAGTCCCAACTTTTGAAGTCATGTTGGTCCATGTACCTCGTTGGATTGAATTTCTTTGTTGTTTTGAAGAATTTGTACATTTCTTAGTGTTCCTTATCCCTTGGTTTGAATACCACTCATTGCCCCTCAGTTGTTGATCCTTGACTTTTACCCGCATTAGTAGATTATGGCCCCTTACTTGTTGTTTTGTCTTCAAGAATGTTCACAGTATCCATACCTATTGTATGTGGCCTTTCTTTCATAACCAATTTCTTCTTCTTGGTTGATGTTGTATGCATGCATGTCTTGGATCAATTCCACTTCCCTTTCTACCTTGTTTCTCCTTCATATTTTAGGTACTCCAATGTATTGGTACCTTGAGTATCTTGTGACTCATCTTAAGGTTCAGAGGATTTATGCCCCAATAGTATCTCATAGATCTCTTTTTGCACTAGCATTTGTATCTTTTTTTCCTTGGGTAGTTCATGATGCATTTCCAAGTATGTGTCAATCTCTTGAATTGCTTCTTCTACCCCTCAGAGTCAGGTGATTTGCCTGTATAGGGAGTCTAAAGTTGTTGATGACATTCTTTAGTTCTGCAAAAAGTGTAGTTCATTAGTATGAGACTAGTGCTCCCCTACCCATGAAATAATGGAATAGGAGGGGGGAAGGGGTTCATGTAAGTTATATAGGAATAATCATTAATTTGAGAATCTTCCAAAACTAATCATGTCAATTTTGAAAAATATAGTTCATCATATTTTAGGTGGTCGTTAAAAACATGTTTGGTACTAACCCTATGCGACCACAAAGACATGTGGTCATGTAGTAGCGGTAACAGAAGAACAGAAGATATCAGTGACCGAAGATAGCATATGTTGTAGGGATATCAGTAGTCGCTAACAACTCAACGATCACTGGTCTCTAAGGAAAACGATATCTCACTGGGCAAAGAAAACATGAATCATAGGGATAACGGTGGTCTCTAACATGTCAGTGAGTGGGGTAGGGGAGATGTTAGTGGTCGACTGTATGAGAAGCATCAAGTCAAAGAAGAACCAACGATTGCGAGAAGAAATAAGGAAAGAGAAAGATTCAGTCATGCAAACCAACAACCATGGAGGAGTTCAAGACCTCAGTGATCGTATAGGAATTCAAGACCTCAACAGTCACATAGGGTGGGTTCTGTGCCAAAGGTTTTACTATTCGTTTGGGAAATCAAGGCATCAATGGTGATCGTGGGTGGGTGTGCAATTGTAGGCACGGTGACAGGTCGGGAGAGAGACCCTAAGTCATTCATGTGAGAAACAGAGGTGGCGATCAAAGCATCAATGTGAGAGGTGAACATGGAAGTGGCCAAATCAGAGGATGAAGAGGTCGTGGGGGAGGGGTGAGTAGGGGTTACCTTCTGTTAGAGATAAGGGAATAAAGAGAAGAAAGAGATTTGCAGTAGTTGTTGTTGTCATCAAGAGGACTTGGTCAGCATTGGTAGCAAGGTCATCTTCTCCATGTCTTCGTCAGTCGGTCTCTGTTTGCCTTTTTTCGATGTCATCTTCTCTGATCACTCTGAAATCCTCTAGGGCTTCACAACAGTTGTTGAATGTGTAAAGGGGTTAGAGTGCGCTTGAGTGGGGTTTTTATACCTTCTGGGGGGGGGGGTAACCTAGCGGTCGTAAAATGGTGTCCTTTAGAAGTTGTAGAGGATTTTAATCCCCTACAGTTACTGAGATAAAAAAATGTGTGTCTGAACCTCAGAGATTGATGATTAGGTCTTCTTTCCTGCAGTCACTGAGGCTGAAGGATTTCAAACGATCTCGACAGATCAGTAGTCCCAACGGTCATTGAGATGCTCTTTATCTTCTATGACTGTTTAGGCTTCCCAATTCTCAATGATTAATGGAAGTGTTATTTATTGGAAATTTCATGTGCACCTACTAAGGAAATAAACAATCTATCATTCGATACTTAGGATTTTAAGAGTTAATTATAAAGGGAAAATGTAAAAGAAACCCTAATTATGTTTTGTACGCTAAAAGCTACTAAGCAAGGTAGGTATTTCTTAAAAATTAAAATGAGGGTTTCCACAAAATTAATAAGAAGTTTTTTGATGATAGGAAACAATGAGTCAAGGTGAAAGTTAAGGGTGAAAATAGAAGTAGTGTCCAAAAACATGAGGGAAAGACTTTGGAATTTAAATAAATCATGAAAAGAACTTGGGTTGCCTCCCAAGAAGTGCAAATTTATAATCTATAGCTTGACTCTCTATTTTGGCTCTTCATGATTTTTCATGTGGTGCTGGTTGGGGCTCTTATAATTGGAGTTCTAATCTCCACACAAAATATTTATCTTCATAATACCTCTTTACCCTGTTACCATTCACTTTGAACGTACCAATCTTTTCATTGGTGATTTCCATCATTCATATGGGTATATCTTCACAATAGTAAAGAGGAGGACCACTGGACCTAATTTATCCAAGGAACAACCTGATTTTGGAATTGAATAGAAGGACCTTGTTCCCTTCAAAAACATTCTTGTTTTTTATGTGGGTATCATGCCACCCTTTGGTTCTTTACTTGTAAATGTGGGCATTTTCATATGTCCATAAATCTTCAAGGTCTTATAGCTACAACAATCTCTTCCTGTCTGCTTCTTTAGGGTCCATGTTCAGAAACTTGATAGCCCAGAAGGTCTTATGTTCTATCTCAACATGCATATGGCATGACTTACCATAGATAATTCACTAGGGAATAGTCCCTATATGAGTCTTGTAACCAGTTCATTAGGCCCATGAAGTGTCATCGAGTTTCATAGACCAGTCTTTCCTAGTACAGCTCACTGTCTCCTCCAAGATTTACTTGATTTGTCAGTTTGATACTTCCACTTGTCCCGATGTCTGTGGGTGGTAGGGTGTTGCCACCTTGTGGTTGACTACATATTTCTTCAACAAAGATTCAAATTGTCTCTCTGCAAAGTGGGATCCCCCGTCACTTATGATGGTGAGCAGGACTCCAAATCTTAGAAAGATAGTTTTCTCGAATAGCTTGATTACCACCTTGGAGTCATAGGTCTGAGTAGTGACAACCTATACCCATTTTGAGACATAATCTACATCAACCAAAATGTACTCATTTCCCCTTGAAGAAGGGAACGACCCTATGTAGTCAATTCCCCATACATCAAAAATTTCTACTTCTATCCAATCAGACATTGGCATCTCATTCCTTCTTGAAATGTTTCCTATTCTTTGGCATTCATCACATGCCTTAACATATGCTTGAGCATCCTTGAATAAGTTAGGCCAGTAAAATTCAGACTGGAGGACTTTTACAACTATCATCTCTCCTCCCAGATGTCCTCCATAAGATGAATAGTGACATTCTCACAAAATTTGGGGTACTTCTTATTCTGGTATGCATCTCCTACATAGACCATCAACACATCTCTTAAACAGGAATGGGTCGTCCCAATAGTAGTTCTTCAGATTTAAGAATAGCTTTTTTCTTCTGATTGTAAGTGATGCCAGGAGGCAATTGTTGGCATGATAAATAGTTCCATACATCAGCACACCATGGAAGGTTGGGCTCAGTGAAATTGGCCATCATTAGGGCCTCATCATCACAGTTGTCGTTAACTGGGAACGAGTTTTCTTCAATAGTCACTATACTTGATAAGTGATTCGAAACCACATTTTCCATCCCTTTTTTATCAATAATTTCATGATCAAATTCTTACAGTAGAAAAGCCCACCTTAATAGTCTGGGCTTGGTATCTTTCTTATGTATCAAGTACTTGATTACACCATGATCAGTATACACCTTCGACCCTATCAAATAGGATCTGAATTTTTTAAAGGAAAACACTATCACTAGCATTTCCTTTTTAGTGGTAGTGTGGTTGATCTGGGCATCGTCTAGCATCTTGCTGAAGTAGCATATCATGTGATGTTTCTTGTCCTTACTTTATCCTAGAACAGCTCTGATGGCATAATTGTTGGCATCACCAAATATTTTAAAATGGCAACTCCCAATATGGAGCTTGCAAGATTGGAGTTGTTGTCAAAGCATCCTTTAGAGAGTTAAAGGCTTCAATGCATTTTAGTGAAATCAAACTCAATTTCCTTTACTAGGAGGTTTTCGCAATTTTCAAAAAATCTTTGACAAACCTCCTATAGTATCTGGCGTGTCCTAAAAAAACTTCTCACTCTGGTCACTGATTTGGGAGGCAGGAGCTTTGATATGGCCTCAATCTTGCTGAGGTTGAGTTCAATTATTTTTTCAGAGACTTGTGTCCCAAAACATTACCTTCTTGTACCATCAAGTAACACTTTTCCCAATTCAGAACTAATTGCTTTTCTTAACACCTCTATAGAACTCTGGATAATTTTTCTAGACAAATGTCAAAGTTAGCTCCATATATAGAGAAGTCATCCATAAACACTTCCATTATGTCTTCTAGAAAATTTGAGAACATAGAGATCATGCATCTATGGAAGGTGGCATGTGCATTACATAAATTGAACAACATTTTCCGATAAGTGTAAGTGTCATAGATATAAGTGAAGGTGGTCTTTTCCTGATCATCATGGTGAATTGGAACTTGATAGAATCCTAAATATCCATCCAAGAAATAGAAATACGAGTGATGTGCCAATCTTTCTAGAACTTTATCAATAAAGGGTAAGGGGGAATTTTCCTTTCTTGTGACAACACTCAATTTCCTGTAGTCAATACACATACGCTAACCTGTGACGGTTCACATAGCCACCTTGTCTCCATTCTCCCCCTAACAACTCTCATCCCTCCTTTCCTAGGTACAATGTGGATCAGGCTGACCCAGTTGGTATCACTAATAGGGTATATAATTCAAGCATCATGTAGTTTTATGGTCTCCTTATTGACTACCTCCTTGAGCATTTGGTTCAGCTTTCATTGTGGTTGAACTAATGGATTAGTTGTGTCTCCATGTTTATCCTATGCAAACACAAAGTTGGGCTTAGACCATTGATATCTTCAATAGAATATCATATCACTTTTCTATGCAGCCTGAGCTCATTTATTAACTACTCTACCTAGACATCTGTCAAGGTAGGATATATAATTATGGGATTTCTTTCCTTGTCATCAATAAATTCATACTTTAAGCCCTCAGGGAGTTGTTTAAACTCAGGTTTAGGCTTAATTGCTGCCTTTTCTTCTGGTTTTTGCTCCAACTATGCATACTTTACCGTCTCTATAGTGCCCTCTTTGTCATTACAATCTTCCTCCGATTGGTTTAGATAATCCAAAATTTCTACCACCTCAAGATCTTCCATACTGAGGTCTAGGTTGTTCAGAGATTGCATGATCATATCTACAATGGCTTGGTCTTCTTGACTTCCTCATAGTACTAGTTGTAGCTATCCATGAAGTAGACTGACTCAAATAGAGAGGGTCCCCTCATAGCATCTTGGACGTGAAAATCAATATGGTCATTTCCAATCCAAAGAGTAATGATCCCTTCTGTAACATCTATTAGAGCCCTACCATTTGTGAGGAAAAGCCTTCCAAAGATCATGAAACATGTTGCATCCTCAAATGTGTCGATCACAACAATGTCACAAGGGATAAATAATTGTATGAAATGAATAGGAACATCTTCCACTACACCCACTGGTTTTGTGAAAGTATGATCATCCATATGAATCCCCATTCCCATTTTCACCATGTTAGTGAGTCCAAGTTTTTGAGCTAAGGTGATAGGCATCACACTGATGCTTGCTTGTAGATCTACAGTCTCTTTCTTTCCACATTATCCCCTACATTGAAAGGCATATTAAATGTGTTGGCTAAATGGACATCATTTAATCCCTTTGTTTTGATAATGACAAACATTTCACTCTTGTGAATCTAACGTGCTATTTGAGTGTTGCAGGAATTATATGGATGACAAACTACTTGTAAGATCTATATGCTCTAATGACTTTAATTCATGATTGTAATCAAATGTAAAATCTTGTATAAGATATATAATGTACAAGTACTTAGATGTCATGTAAATCAAGCGTTAGATCTTCCCTAGTCAATCACAACACTTAGATAGGTCATCCCCTACAATAGTGTCACAACTGCACATTCATACACACACTTAGTACTTAGTTTAAAACATTGAAATAGGGTTAATCTCGGTCGACAAAATTCTCGATCGAGACACTCTCGGTCGACAAACTCTTCGACTGAGAAAGACCCAGGTAGCCGTTAGACACATCAGACAAGGTAGTTGGGAGTTGGAATAGAACATTATACACACTTGCCCCAGACAGTCCCTCGGTTGACAAGTCCTCGACTGAGAAGGACTCTCGGTCGACAATTCTTCGACCGAGACGAGTTCTGTCTGCACTTTTCAGAGTTAATTAACTAGCCGTTGTTAAAGCAACTAATTGTTACCTAACAGCTAGTTAAGCACCAAGTGTTGGTATGTTATGCCCATAGAGCCATCCCAAGCGATTGCATGGAGTCAGATATTAATTAATCAATTAATGTGATTATTTGGTTAATTAATGAATTCCAGAATATTCTAATTAATCCACGAGCGTTTTAATTAACACAACGTTTTTGTTTACCGATGGGTTTAGGAAACCCTACTTCCCTTCATATCCTATTTAAAGGAGGATTGACAGCCGATATATATATAAGATATCGAGAGACGCTTTTCAGTTTACGCTCACGCACGTAAACCCTATCCATCATCGTCCTTAGGAGAGAAAGGAGAGAAACGCGCCGCTAGCATGCCGCCGCAGAGACACGACTCCTTCCCGCCGGCTTGGGAAGCGTGACGTGGAGTTTCGTCCATCCACGTGGATAAAGTAGAGACGCAAATGCTGAGACGCCTACGTTCGGAGGATGTCGACGACCACCTGTACGCGCTACGAACAGCGGACATCACTGCCACAAAGGAGCGCCGCTGGATCAACCTGCGACCGCGAACGGGAGAGAAGTTCTGTCTGTGTAGGTCAGTAGTGTTGTACCGTCATGCAGCGGGACATCACCGGACTTACTCCGAGATAAGGTATATCCCGCAAACACTCCTTCCAAATACGTTGTTGTCGACAAGATCCTATTTCGGGTTGCGTGGATTTTATTGCTTCCGTTGCGTATGTTTTCTCCACAAAACCCAAAAGTGCTATCAGAGCAGCGTCGATCTACGACGTATTTGGATTCGTTTCGATATGATCGAATCGCTGTATACTATTTTCTATGTTGCATACGATGCAAGTTAAACCTGCTAATGTGCAAATCTAAACCTAATTTCACATACGCCGCAGGATATTGTTTTTGACGTTTTGGACGGGGTCGACTATGGAAAATATTGATTTTCCTAAGTGCACGGAAGTAAAATTCTGTAGAGGCGCTGCCACTGTGTACCCCGCATAGTCTGCATGGGAGTCAAAAATATATTTAATGGGGAATGTCCCACATTAAAAATACTACAATTTTAATATGTATATACGTATATGTAGATATACCTATGATAGCATACACGTCGCCTTTAAAATCTGTTTTATGTGGTGAGTGCATGCATGATTATGGCCTAGTATCCCCTTTTGTGAATGTTGTGAATGAATGTGGATGTCAATCTTGTGGATATGTTTGTTTGTGAATTCTATGTATGTATAATTGTTACATATGGATCCTTTGTATAAAGTATTTGGCTTGCATGCCGAGCCACATCTCTTATTTCAAAGTGTAATTAATTCTTTCCTTTTATATTTGTACTCACATGATGTAATAGAGATAGGATTAGTTTTAGTTTTTGTAAACTTGATGTAAGGAGGCCACTTGACGATCCAACTCCAAGGAGTGTCCATGGAGAAGCACCATGAAGATCTAATTCCAAGAAGCAACCTGAAGACAAACTCCAAGGAGTGTCCATGGAGAAGTAACAAGAAGATCTAATTCCAAGAAGCAACTTGAAGTTCCAACCTCACGAAGCATCCATGAAGTTGTTCATTGTAATGTTGATCATTACAGGCTTACAGGTTGATTCACATGTGTTGCATGAGATGCATAAGACCATAGGTGGACCGTAATCCTTTGTTGCTCCAAAGGATTACAATAGTATGGCCATAACTGATGTATTTGTGTTTGTGATTGCATGTCTATCGTTTGTGGTTGTGGATATAGTAGTATATGATACATACTATAAGTATGTGGTGTTTGGATATGTATATGTATTAATAAAAACCCTCAATTAATAATATTAAGTTTTAGTTTCCTTCCATAAAGCAACACACATGAAAAGCTTGATCGACTATGTGTGGGCACGCCTCCGCGTGGTACACTATCTATCTCGTGGAAGTGTGATGGTGGGTGTGTGGGTCTGCCTCCGCAGGGTGCACACTCATCGTGTTGGCTTATGGGTTGGACTTAACTAGGGAACCTTGATAGGATCAAGTACCTAGAGGAACATAGATGCATCATGGCAAGGAGTTGTGCATGATCATCTATCTAAGAGTTGCATATGATGCAATTGGCAAAAGTTGCCTACCTTAGTATTTGGTCTTTGACGCCGGTGTTGGCTGGGCATTGATTCAATTATTTTGGGTCTTGGCTCACTAGAAGGTTGTGCGTTGCAATCTTCCGAGTTGATAGTGATGGCTATCAATTTGAATAAAATAGTGGGAGTGTAATTAATTAAAGGCCTAATTAATCTTGTTTATCAAATCTTTACAAGTCAAAATGTTTTGGACTAAATGCAAATTTTTTCTTTTGTAGCAATCAAATGGAAAACAACACTCACACGTTCTTGTTGCGATTGGTCCTTGAGAAGGATAAACTTACCGGAACCAACTTTCAAAACTGGTTGTGGACGCTGAGAATTGTTCTCACACATGAGCGTAAGCTCTATGTCCTTGAAATATCAGAGCCAGCGGAGCCCGCCGTAAATGTGCCCAAGGCTGAAAAGGATGCTTACAAGAAGCACCTTGATGATGCCATGGATGTCAAGTGCCTGATGTTGTGCAAAATGAACTATGAGTTGCAAGAGCAGCATGCGAACATGAATGTCATGGAGATGGTAACACATCTCAAGAACATGTATCAACAACAAGCAAGATAGGAGAGATATGATGTCTCAAAGGCTTTGTTCAAAAGCAAGATGAAAGAGGGAGACTCAGTTGGCACCCATATACTCACCTTGATTGGGTTCGTGGAAAGCCTATCCAAGCTGGGATTTCCCCTAGATCAAGAGTTGGCCACTGATGTGATTCTACAATCATTGCCTGAATCATATAATCATTTTGTCATGAACTACAACATGAATAATTTTGACAAGCCGTTGTCATAATTGTTGGGCATGTTGAGGACAGCTGAAGCACAGATGAAGAAAGACAAGCCCAAGTCTGTGATGATGATCAGCAAGACAAAGGGAAAGTCAAAAGGCAAAGGCAAGGCTAAGAAAAGTTCTAAATCCAGGCAGAAGCCAAAGTCATCCGCACTCAAAGCTAAAGGTGGGATCTCCAAAGAAGGCAGTTGTCACCATTGTCACCAGCCTGGACATTGGAAAAGAAACTGTCCTCTCTACCTGGAGGAACTGAGGAAGAAGAAGCAGGGGATAGAGATCTCCACTTCAGGTATATACGTTATAGAGATAAACTTAAATACTTCTTCATCATGGGTACTGGATACCGGATGTGGATGTCACATATGTTCTAATATGTAGGATCCGATAAGAAGTAAGCCTTTACAAAAGGGCCAAGTCGAGCTGCGGGTTGCTAATGGAGCAAGAGTTGCTGCCATTGCAGTTGGAGTTATTAGTTTATCTTTGCCTACGGGCCTTGTAATAGAATTAGAGAATTGCTATTATGTACCTGCCATTAAAAAAAATATATTATATCTGTATCTTGTATGGACAAGAGTGGATTTGAATTTCACATTAAGAATGGAATTATTTCTATATCCAAAGATGAGATCTTTTATGGCAATGCCCCTATGTCTTATGGTATCTACTTGTTAGAACTTGAGACTAGCGTATACAACGTAAATACTAAAAGGTTAAAACTTGACAACTCAAACAAAACATTCTTATGGCATTGTCGTCTTGGGCACATAAATGAGAAGCGCATATCTAGACTCCATAAGGATGGTTATCTACACTCTTTTGATTTTGAATCATTAGAGACACGTGAGGCATGTTTATTAGGGAAGATGACCAAAACTCCTTTCACTGGACACAGTGAGAGAGCCAGTGATCTGCTAGGGCTCATACATACTGATGTATGTGGACCTTTTAGATCAAATGCTAGAGGAGGCTATCAATACTTCATTACCTTCACTGATGATCTCAGTAGGTATGGCTATGTATATCTTATGAAACACAAGTCAGAAACTCTTGAAATGTTCAAGACTTTCATGAATGAAGTAGAGAAGCAACTTGGTAAGAGTATTAAAGCACTCCATTCAGATCAAGGTGGCGAATACGTAAGCCAAGAGTTTGAGGACCTTCTGAGAGACCGTGGTATTGTATCACAATGGACTCCACCTAGTACACCACAACATAATGGCGTTTACACTTAACCGTGTACCTTCCAAATCAGTTCAAAAGACACCATATGAGATATGGAATGGGAATCGTCCCAATTTGTCTATGTTAAAGATTTGGGGATGTGAAGCTTATGTTAGGAAACAATTTCCTGAAAAGCTTGGACCCAAATCAGAAAAATGCTATTTTGTTGGATACTCTAAGGAAACTCGGGGATACTACTTCTACACACCAACTGACAACAAAGTGTTTGTTGCTAGGACTGCTGTATTTCTTGAAAAGGAATTTATTTCCAAAGGAATTAGTGGGAGGAATGTAGAGCTTGAAGAAGTTCGAGACCAACAAGAAAGCAGAGAACCTGAGGAGGTACATAAGGAACATGAAGACTCACAAGTTGTTGTGGAATTTCAAGTTCCAAATGTAACACATGAACCTCGTAGGTCTAGTAGGACACGACTTGAGCCTGAGAGATTTGGATTTCTCGTGACTCAAGACAGTGACAAATTGGGCATAGCAGATGAGCCAACTTCCTATCTCGAAGCTACTAAGGGACCAGAATCTGAGAAATGGCTTGAAGCCATGAGATTTGAGATGGAATCCATGTACACCAACAAGGTATGGACCTTGGTGGATCCACCCGAAGGGGTAAGACCCATAGGGTGCAAGTGGGTCTTCAAGAAGAAGACTGACATGGATGGAAATGTTCAAACCTATAAAGGTAGATTGGTTGCGAAAGGATTCCGTCAAATTCAAGGTGTTGATTATGACGAGACCTTCTCACCAGTTGCCATGGTTAAATCCATCAGGATCATGTTTGCCATTGCACCTTATCATGACTATGAGATTTGGCAGATGGATGTTAAAACAACATTCCTTAATGGGAATTTACTCGAGGATGTGTACATGACACAACCTGAGGGTTTTATCGATCCAAAGGAAGCCAATAAAGTATGTAAGCTACAAAGGTCAATCTATGGATTGAAGCAAGCATCTCGGAGCTGGAATCTACATTTTGATGAAGTAGTCAAAAAGTTTGGTTTTAGTCAAAATGAAGATGAACCTTGTGTTTACAAAAGGGTTAGTGGGAGCATAATCGTATTTCTCATATTGTATGTGGATGACATACTATTGATGGGAAATGACATCCCTACTCTTCAGACAGTAAAAGTTTGGCTAGGGAAGACCTTCTCTATGAAGGATTTAGGAAAAGCATACTATATACTAGGGATTAAGATCTATAGAGATAGATCTAAAAGGCTTCTAGGCCTAAGCCAGAGCACATACATTGACAAGGTGCTAAAGAGGTTTAGCATGGAGGGTTCTAAGAGAGGTAACTTGCCCATGTCCCATGGGGTTACAATCTCTAAAGCCCAGTGTCCTAGTTCATGCGATGAACGGGCACATATGAGTAAGATTCCATATGCATCAGCAATTAGATCTATCATGTACGTAATGTTATGTACTCGTCCTGATGTGTCGTATGCTTTGAGCATGATGAGCCGGTATCAGTCAGATCCAGGTGAATGTCACCGGACAGCCGTAAGGAACATCCTAAAGTACTTGAGAAGGACTTAGGATCAATTCTTGGTATACGGTGGTGAGGAAGAGCTTGTGGTAAAGGGTTACACTGATGCTAGCTTCCAAACTGACAAAGATGACTACAGATCGCAATCTGGATTTGTGTTTTGCCTGAACAACGGAGTTGTGAGCTGGAAGAGTTCCAAGAAAGAGACGGTTGCGGATTCTACAACAGAGGCCGAATATATTGCCGCATCTAATGCTGTGAAGGAAGCTGTATGGATCAAGAAGTTCATTTCTGAACTTGGAGTGGTTCCAAGCGCTGGTGATGCAATTGAGTTGTTTTGTGACAACAATGGAGCAATTGCACAGGCTAAAGAACCAAGATCGCACCAACGTTCCAAACATATTCTATGGCAGTTCCATCTCATACGAGAGATCGTACAATGAGGAGATGTGAAGATTTGCAGAGTACCTACAGAAAGCAATGTGGCTGACCCACTCACAAAAGCACTTTCACAGCAGAAACATGACAAACATGTTTGATCACTTGGATTGAGATTCATGAGTGATTGGGTATAAGTGCAAGTGGGAATCTGTTGGTATGTATGCCCATAGAGACTATCATTCAATGATTGTAATGGGATACTATGTAAATGATTTGTAATACTACATTGATCATATTAATAAAGGCAAGTTTCCAATCTATATGTTTGTGTTTTATATTGTGAGATGACCATAAAACTTATAGATGTCTATAGAATAATATACTCAATGACATATGTCTTCGGGTTGATGACCTGAACAGTGAGATCATATGTATGTTAAGAGTATGTATTCTTGTTTTTTCCCTAATCGGTTGTTATTGTGGAAATATCCATAGACATCAATAACACATAAGATTAGAATGTATGTTGGTTGATGGAAGAATCTCATTATCCATGATATGGAGATATCAAACCAAATACATAGATACTTATTAGATAACAGTGTATCGGATAGACCCACCTTGAGTGACACATGGATACCATGATTGGTAGTTAGAGTCACATCTCATAATGATGGTGGTGATTGTGGTTCTTAGACCTAAAGTCACTACACTTATCACATGTCGTTCGGTGTACTTTGACATCATCCACCGTGGTCCTGAATAAGGATTGCCATAAAGATGGTGCTTGGGTGCACTGTGACACATGGGGATGACTGTGAGTGATGTAGATGGAATTTGTCCTTCCTACGGGAGTTTGATATTCCGACCACTTGATAAGCGAGACTGAGAAATGCATGGCCATGCTGATGTGAGACAATATGTGATATTGAGCTTACATATATCTCAGACAGTCTGCTCTAGTTCAAGGAATGTGGATTGAACGTTGAAAAGGATAACAATTCCATGACTCGAGTTCAATTCGGATATCAGCGACAAAGGAACTATACAATCACTATAACACCAGTGATGAATGATAGGTTAAGTTGTTCTCCAACTTCTCCAATTACTTGGGTGGCAATGAAGTCTTGCTAGATACCAATCATTGCTTGTGAAATCATAATATGATTATGGATATCACTGCCAATGTAATTTGGAGCCTACCGGGTCACACACATAGGATGTGTTGGAATAGGAGTATAATTGTGGATTTGATTGGAATTGCTCCGAATCACATTGATTACTAAAATGTTTATGTAATGGATAAGAATAATATTAGAGTGACTGGCTCTAAGTGCAAGTGGGAGTCTGTTGGTATATATATGCCCATAGAGCCATCCCAAGTGATTGCATGGAGTCAGATATTAATTAATCAATTAATGTGATTATTTGGTTAATTAATGAATTCCAGAATATTCTAATTAATCTACGAGCATTTAAGTAACGCAACGTTTCTGTTTACCGATGGGTTTAGGAAACCCTACTTCCCTTCGTATCCTATTTAAAGGAGGATTGACAGCCGATATCTATATAAGATATCGAGAGACGCTTTTCAGTTTATGCTCACGCACGTAAACCCTAGCCGTCATCATCCTTAGGAGAGAAAGGAGAGAAACGTGCCGCTAGCACGCCACCGCAGAGACACGACTCCTTCCCGCCGACTTGGGAAGCGCGACGTGGAGTTCCGTCCATCTGTGTGGACGAAGTAGAGACACAGACGCTGAGACGCCTGCGTTCGAAGGACGTCGACGACCACCTATACACACTACGAGTGGCGAACATCACTGCCACAAAGGAGTGCCGCCGGATCAACCTACTACAGTGAACGGGAGAGAAGTTCCATCCGTGTAGGTCAGCAGCGTTGTACCGTCGTGCAGCGGGACATCTCCGAACTTGCTCCGCGATAAGGTATATCCCGCAAACACTCCTTCCAAATACGTTGTTGTCGACGAGATCCTGTTTCGGGTTGCGTGGATTTTATTGCTTCCACCGCGTATGTTTTCTCCACAAAACCCAACACTAAGAACCCCCTAGAAAGTGTCTAGAACATCCTTAAGCATCCATAGGCCATTCTTATAAATAGGACAAGCCATAGGACACCTAAAGCACACTTGTGCAATACTTGAGCTTTCATACTTGCAATTGGCAATCTGTTTTGAGCAATTGAGAAACACTAGTAATTGCTACTCATTTCCTTGCTCCAAATTCATGTCCTATAGGCTAGCATCTCCTATCCACTAAACCTACACTTCTATGCTTATTGGTTAGGAGATCAAAATGCTTGATATAGGAAATCAAGCCTTGGGCTTCAAGTGGTAATTGTAATTTCCATTTCCTTTCTTGTTCTTTCTTATTCTTTGTACTCTCCTTGCTACTCCTAGGGTTGGAGGCTACGGATTGGAGAGGGTTTGATCTTCTTGGTGAAGAAGGAGATCTTTGGACTACTTCTAGAAGGCTATCTCAACGGGAAGCTACTTAAAGAGGAAGGCTCCTTCAAGGGGGAGCTTGGAGTTACTTCAAGAAGGCTGCTTCAAGGTTGGTGAGACTACTTCAAGGTGAAGGCTGTCCAAAGGGTGTAGAAAGTATTGTAATTTTATGTAATATCCTTGCGAGGTAATAAAATTTAATACTTTCAAAATCCCAGTTGGGTAAGCAACCGGGTAGTGGATTGACTGCCTTAGTATTTGCTAAGGTTGGAACCACTCTAAACACCTTGTCTCCTTCTTATTATCTCAATTGTGGTTGTTTGAGTTAAATTATTGTAAAATATCCATAAAACCCTATTCACCCACCTAGTGGTTTTTCAATTGGTATTAGATCCGGGCTTCAAGGAACTCTAACAAAGTCTTGAAGAATGGGTGACGGGGTACTCAACCACCTCAACTTGAAAGGAACACTCGTGGCTAGACCTCCACCTTTTGATGGCACTAACTACACCTACTGGAAGAGGAGGATGCAATTTTACTTCCAAGGAATCAGCAGGGATTTATGGAGAATGGTATCTACTCCATATGAACTTCCTCAAATGGAATATGCAAATTGGGATGCTAATACGGAAAAGTCAGCCCAAATGAATGCAAAAGCTGTAAGTATACTATATTGTTCAATTTCCGTTGGTGAGTTTAATAGAATATCAAATTGTGAAACGACATATGAGATATGAAATAGACTTTCTATAACATATGAAGGAACTATTCAAGTTAAGAATTCTAAAATCGGAATGCTTAAGAAGAAATTTGAACAATTTCGTATGGATCAAAATGAATCTATTAGTGAAATGTATGCAAAATTCTCTTCTATTGTTAATGGTTTGAATGCTTTAGGCAAAGTGATTAGTGAGGAAGACCAAGCGTCAAAGATTCTTACATCTCTCCCTCCCAAGTACAAGCCCAAAGTAACTGCCATATAAGAAGCAAATGATCTCACTCGACTAAGGATGGAGCAACTCATTGGCAACCTAGAAGCACATGAGGCAACCTTGGAGGAAGAGGAACAACGAGAGCGTGAACTTCAACAAGGAAGAAAGAAAGATATAGCTCTCAAAGCTTCAAAGATCGTCACACAAGAAAGTGATGAAACAAGTGATGGAGAGGGAGAAGAAGCTCTAATCGTTAATGGTAAGAAATATAAAAGATTTAGATCTAACAAAATTGTTGGTTCTTCCTCTTCCCCTCCTAGGTGCTTTGAATGTGGAAAGAAAGGACATCTCAAAAATGAATGTCCTAAAGCAAAGAAAGGAAAGAAAAGTTCATCCAAGAAGAAGGGAGAAAAAGCTTATAAAGCTGTGTGGGATGAATCAAGTGAGAGTGAAAGTGGAGAAGAGAATGTAGAATGTCTCATGGCAAAAGAAGATGATGATGATGATTCTCAAGAGGTAAGCCTTCTTGATTTGCCAAAAGAAGATCTAATTGTTAGTCTACAAGAAACTCATGATAAGTATGTTGACTGCAAAAAGAAACTAAAGAAGGCTACTAAAACAAATGAGGATCTATATGCTAAATTAAATGATATTTCCTCTGAAAAGAACAATATTGCTTCTGAAAATTTGAGTTTGAAATCATCTTTAGGTGACTGCAATATAAAGCTAATTGATTTAGAAATGAATCATGATCTTCTTTCCCAAGAAAAGGCTGATTTGCTTGCAAAACTAAACAATTTTCAGACTCAACCTATTCTATGTAATCATATAGATTATGATAATGTTGTTAAAGAAAGAAACTCTCTATTATCTGATTTAGAACAAGCAAGGATAGATATAAATAAAAAGATGGATGAGATTGCTAAGCTACAAAGAGAAATAAATGGCTTAAAGGGAAATGACATTCTTGATAATATTCTGAAAAATTCCTCTAGCTACAATGGAAGAAAAGGATTGGGATATGTTCCAAAAGGAAAATTCTATCCAAAAGAACTCAAGCATACAAGACTAAGATCATGTTTGTCCCTAAGAACAAAATTCCAAATCTTAGAAAGAGAAATGAAATTGATTCTATTTCTTGTCACTTTTGTCTACGTCTTGGACATTACTCTTTTTCATGCCCTTATAAGAAGAAGGATTCTAAGTTAGTTTGGGTTCCCAAACCTCAAACTTAGAAGACTTGAATGTAATTTAGTCGAGATAATATCTAATGCTTATTTTTGAAAATCAAAATATCTTCTCTCAACTAAACTAATAGATTCATGTATTGTTTTAAATTCAGAACTGATATAAACAAATTACTGAAAGACACAGAAACATATTCGGTCGACAGACAGTTCGACCGAGATACTCTCGGTCGAGAAAAACTTCGACCGAGTGAATGCCTGTGACAAACCAAAATCTACAACAGAAATCTTAGTGAAACATCAACTATTCCGATCGAGAAATGATCGATCGAAGCTAAAATCGATCGAAAAATGGTCGACCGAATATACTTCTACTTCTATTCAGTTTTAATCTGTAAAACAGCAAGTTTATCGATCGACAAATTGGTCGATCGAGACACCTGTCGGTCGAACTTTTGTCGACCGAATGCAGTTCTGATCAGTTTTCTTTGTTAAAACATGTTCAGTTTGTAATTAAATGTACTTAACCATAACGGACCATCACATGGGTACCAAAACCTATATCTTAATGCATGATTGGGTGGTTGACAGTGGATGTTCCAAACACATGACCGGAAACAAGGAGGCATTTCAAACTTTTGAGGAAAAGAAAAGCGGAACAGTCACTTTTGGAGACAATGATAAAAGTAAAATTGTTGGAATAGGTAATATTGGTACAAATATTGAAATAAAGAATGTTTTACTTGTTGTTGGCTTGCACCATAATTTAATAAGTGTTAGTCAATTATGTGATAGTGGATATGATATTTTATTCAACAAAAATTGTTGCAAGTTACTAATAGAAAATACTACAAATGTTGTTTATGAAGGAAAAAGAGTTGGAAATCTTTATATTCTTAGACCTAACTCTATGCAATATGTAGTTGGAAAATGCTTACTTGCAAATGAAAATTCTTTACAACTATGGCATAGAAAATTGGGTCATGCTAGTTCACATGTTATCAAAAAGCTAGTTAAATATGATCTTGTTCGTGGTTTGCCTAATTTATCTTTTGATCAAATTGAAAATTGTGAACCATGTACTTTGGGTAAACAAACTAAAACCTCTTTTAAACCCAAAAATGTACTTAGCACCTGTAGATCACTAGAACTCATTCATATGGATTTATTCGGACCTATGCGAACACAATCTATTGGTGGCAAAAGATATTGTTTTGTTATTGTTGATGATTATAGTAGATATACATGGGTACACTTTCTCGCAAACAAAGATGACACTATTCAAGTTTTTTTAAAATTTTGTTCCAAGATTGAAAATCTATTACAAAACAAAATATGTACAATTAGGAGTGATCATGGTGGAGAATTTGAGAATCATTTATTTGAAGAATTTTGCACATCTCAAGGCTACACTCACAAATTTTCTGCTCCGCACACTCCACAACAAAATGGCATAGTTGAAAGGAAAAATCAATCACTACAAGAAATGGCTCGGACTATGATGCTCGAACATAATACACCTAAAACATTTTAGGCTGAAGCGGTAAACACAACATGCTATGTGCTAAATAGAGTAACTGTTCACTCTTATTTAAAGAAAACACCATATGAAATCATATATACTAAGAAACCTAGGGTTGACTATTTTCATACTTTCAGATCAACATGCTATATCTTAAACACAAAAGAGGATAGAGACAAGTTTGACTCTAAATCACATAAAGCCTTTTTCTTGGGATATTCCACCTCTAGCAAAGCATTTAGAGTTTACAACACTATTTCTAGAAAAGTTGAGGAATCCATTCACATTTCTTTTCATGAACCACAATCTGAAAATCTTGAAATAATTGATCTCACTCATCAATTAGAAAATTTATCCATACCAAATGATAGTGACAACAATACTACTAATAATCACCAAGTTGAGACACAATCTGTTCCTAGACTCATTAAGGATCATTCTCAAGAATTGATCATTAGAAATCTGAATGATAAAGTCAAAACCTATTCTTCTTTTAAAGATGTTGCAAATATGGCATTTGTTTCTATAATTGAACCTAAGAAGGTGTCTGAAGCTCTCAAAGATGACTATTGGATAATAGCAATGTAAGAAGAATTAAACCAATTCACTAAAAATGATGTATGGGACTTAGTTCCTAAACCACAAGATAAAACCATTATTGGAACTAAATGGGTTTTTAGGAATAAGTTAAATGAAGCAGGGGAAGTGGTAAGAAACAAAGCCAAGTTAGTAGCACAAGGATATAATCAACAAGAAGGGATAGATTTTTATGAAACTTATGCACCAATAGAAAGACTTGAAGCAATTAGAATGCTACTAGCTATAGCTGCACACAAAAACATCAAACTTTTCCAAATGGATGTAAAAAGTGCATTTCTCAATGGAATAATCCAAGAAGAAGTATATGTTGCCCAACCACCTGGTTTTGAAATACCAGAAAAAAGTGACTATGTATACAAACTTAATAAAGAACTTTATGGATTAAAACAAGCACCTAGGAATTGGTATGAAAGGCTCAAGAACTATCTATTTGATAATGATTTTTCTATTAGAAATTCAGATTCTACTTTATTTTTCAAAACATATGCATCTAATTTTCTAGTTGTTCAAATATATGTTGATGATATTATCTTTGGTGCTTCAAATGAATCATTGTGTAAACAATTCTGTGATATTATGCAACAAGAATTCGAAATGAGCCTCATGGGTGAACTAACTTTCTTTCTTGGTTTTCAAATAAAACAAACGCCTGCCGGAATTTTTATAAGCCAAGAAAAGTATACAAATGAACTCTTAAAATGCTTTGGGATGGACCAGTGCAAACATGCTACCACTCCAATGGCTACCTCCACTAAGATTGATAAGGATGAAAATGGGGAACCTATTGACGACTCCTTATATAGAGCCATGATTGGTAGTTTTCTTTACTTAACCGCTTCTAGACCGGACATCATGTTTTCCGTTGGTCTTTGTGCTCGATTTCAATCACAGCCTATGCAAACCCATTTTCAAGCCATCAAATGGATTTTTCAATACTTAGCTGGCACCACATGTTATGGTTTATGGTATCCTAAAGGACAATCCTTGGATTTTAAAGCTTATACTGATGCTGACTACGCTGGCTTTCGAATTGATTACAAGAGCAAAGTGGTAGTTGTTTCTTGTTAGGAAGAGCCTTAGTATCTTGGTTTAGTAAGAAACAAAATACGGTTACCCTCTCTACAACTGAAGCTGAATATATGGCAGCCGGATCTTGTTGTGCTCAGGTGCTTTATATGCAACAAGTGTTAAATGATTATGGCTTTACTTTTTCATCCACGCCTATCTTTTGTGACAACACAAGCGCTATAAACTTAGCACATAATCCCATTTTACACAGCCGAGCCAAACATATTGAAATCCTTCATCACTTTTTAAGGGATCATATCTCTAAAAATCATGTATCCCTTCATCATGTTGATACGGAAGATCAATTGGCTGATATTTTCACAAAACCGCTTCCACTAGACCAATTTAACAAAATAAGGAAGCAACTCCTTATCACTCCCTTAGAGGATGGTTTCTTTGATGTTTGTGCTTCTTGAAAATGTTTTTAATCGTGTTATTTTTGGCTTCTAGATGGACATCTTTTTCGATAGATTTGATGGTTATCTTTTTATGAGGGATATCAAATTAAGGGGGAGTTTTTCTACATTCGTTTTTAATGGATATCTTTTTGAAATGACAAAGGGGGGAGAAATAAATGTAAATCTTAAAATGGTAACTTTGAAAAACTCAATCAATGAGTTTCATAATCTATTGGCTTTACATTAAAAGCTGCTATATTCCCTAAAGAATTGGATTTTATGTTCCATACTTCTTTGGGAATAATAAGCACACATTTCATAAACAAGAGAAGAAAATCACAAAGTAAATCTCAGGTATGAAACTCAACTCATTTTAAAGACTAGTTGATTTATAATTTGGAAATGTTTGTCATCTTCAAAAAGGGGGAGATTGTTGGCTAAATGGACATCATTTAATCCCTTTGTTTTGATAATGACAAACATTTCACTCTTGTGAATCTAACGTGCTATTTGAGTGTTGCAGGAATTAGGTGGATGACAAACTACTTGGAAGATCTATATGCTCTAATGACTTTAATTCATGATTGTAATCAAATGTAAAATCTTGTAAAAGATATATAATGTACAAGTACTTAGATGTCATGTAAATCAAGCGTTAGATCTTCCCTAGTCAATCATAACACTTAGATAGGTCATCCCCTACAATAGTATCACAACTGCACATTCATACACAGACTTAGTACTTAGTTTAAAATATTGAAACAGGGTTAATCTCGGTCGACAAAATTCTCAACCAAGACACTCTCGGTTGACAAACTCTTTGACCGAGAAAGACCCAGGTAGCCATTAGACACAACAGACAAGGTAGTTGGGAGTTGGAATAGAACGTTATACACACTTGCCCCAGACAGTCCCTCGGTTGACAAGTCCTCGACCGAGAAGGACTCTCGGTCGACAATTCTTCGACCGAGATGAGTTTTGTCTGCACTTTTCAGAGTTCATTAACTAGCCATTGTTAAAGCAACTAATGGTTACCTAATGGCTATTTAAGCACTAAGAACCCCCTAGAAAGTGTCTAGAACATCCTTAAGCATCCACATGCCATTCTTATAAATAGGACAAGCCATAGGGCACCTAAAGCACACTTGTGCAATACTTGAGCTTTCATACTTGCAATTGGCAATCTATTTTGAGCAATTGAGCAACACTAGTAATCGCTACTCATTTCCTTGCTCCAAATTCGTGTCCTATAGGCTAGCATCTCCTATCCACTAAACCTACACTTCTATGCTTATTGGTTAGGAGATCAAAACGCTTGATATAGGAAATCAAGCCTTGGGCTTCAAGTGGTAATTGTAATTTACATTTCCTTTCTTGTTCTTTCTTATTATTTGTACTCTCCTTGCTACTCCTAGGGTTGGAGGCTACGAATTGGAGAGGGTTTGATCTTCTTGGTGAAGAAGGAGATCTTTGGACTACTTCTAGAAGGTTGTTTCAACGGGAAGCTACTTCAAGAGGAAGGCTACTTCAAGGGGGAGCTTGGAGTTACTTCAAGAAGGCTGCTTGAAGGTTCGTGAGACTACTTCAAGGTGAAGGTTGTCCAAAGGGTGTAGAAAGTATTGTAATTTTATGTAATATCCTTGTGAGGTAATAAAATTTAATACTTTCAACATCCCGGTTGGGTAAGCAACCAGGTAGTGGATTGACTGCCTTAGTATTTGCTAAGGTTGGAACCACTCTAAACACCTTGTCTCCTTCTTATTATCTCAATTGTGGTTGTTTGAGTTAAATTATTGTAAAATATCCATAAAAACCTATTCACCCCCCAAGTGGTTTTTCAAAATGCACCAGGATCCTTCTTTTTTTTGCATCTTAGCTTGAACAAAGTCACTTGACATCTTTGCTAGTTGTGTTGTCTCAATGTGATCTCCTCTTCTTATTTTAGTACTAAGATCTTTGAAGAACTTTGCATAGGTAGGCATTTATTCAATAGAATCTAGAAATGGGACGTCCAGGTGTAACTTCTTCACAACCTCCATGAAATTTTTGTACCTCTTCTTAAGATGGGATTTTATCAACATGTATGGAAAGGAAACCCTCGGGAAATATGGGATTTTATTGGAAAAAAACTACTTGTGTTGGGTCTGCTCCTTGCAGCTTTCTTCCCCTTGTTTTTCTCTTTAGGGTTGTCTTTCTTGGTAGACTCTTCCTCCTCAGGAACTTCTTCCACTACAACTGGTAGAGGTTGCGAATTTGCATGTGTTACTTCATCTGGGGAATTTTTTTTGTTAGAGTTATCTAGAGTTCTTCCAAATTGAAGGGTGTCCATCTTTATAGTCTCAAAGTTGGAAGGGATCTTTCCTTGAGGATTCTATATCAGTTCAGATCGTTGTGTCAGTTGTTGATCAATTTGTCTTTGATGCGTCTACATATCAACCATTTGGGTCTGCATTGAGGTTAAGACACTAGAGTTGGTGATGGCACTTTGGGTTAGCTGGTCGTTCATTAAGACTTGTCTTTTTGTGAATTCAAACATTTGAGCCATCATGTTAGGCTGGTTGTTGCTTTTAAGTTGGCATTGATATTGATTTTTCTGGTATGTGTTTTAGTTTTGGCCTTGACCTTACCCTTGATTTTGGTAATTAATTCTATTTTTTAGGTATTTGGTGGTTTTGGTGGACGTGGTTGGTCCTCCCCCTCTCCCAAATCTTGGCGGTGATTTAGAGAGACCACTTAAATGGTGGGAGTTTTCTGCGGCATCCTTGTTTCCATAACTGAGAACTGGGTGATATGACCTCTTAAAATTAACATAGGAGACATTCTTTGTCTCTTCTTATTACTTGCTTTCCTCATCCGGTTGAGTATAGATGCAATTATAAATCCCATGGCCTCCCTCTCCACATGTAACACATTTCATTACTTTTTCTACATATTTCTTGCCATTGCATCCAGAGTCCTTTAGTTGCTTGACATCTGTATCAATCTTCTGAATTTGGGAGTAATGGTTTCTAAAGCCTTTGATTCAACAGAAGGCCCTTCAGTGTCGTCTTCTTTGTTGAACCTACGTTTCCTCTATCTAAATCCATTCCTTCCTACAGAGCAATCATTTTGTTAATAATATTCACAGTCTTCTTCAGGTTTTTGCCTAGGAAATCACTTCCTACAGTGGCGTTCAACGAAGTTCACTCAACAAAAGTAATATTGTTATAGAAAGTAATGACAAGGTGGAATTTGTCGTATTTGTGATGTGGGTAGTCCCTTTGGTACTCCTGAAATCATTCACATTCCTCATACAAGTTTTCTCTGGGCTTCTGCATGAATCCATTTATCTTTTGCCTATTTCTGAGGGTCTTCTCCACTGGGTAGAACTTGGTGAAAAAGTGTCAGCCAAGGGTCCCCAACCATTAATCTTCTTGTCGGGTAAAGAAAGGTTTCATTATAGAGATTTGTCTCTTAAGTAGAAGTTGAAACCCTTGCAATATATCACTTCTTGTGGAACTCCCCTCATCTTGATTGTATCGGGGATGTTCTTGTAGGCATCAAGATGATGGTAAGGGTTCTCATCTCAAGAATTTCCTCCGAAAGACTTGTTTTGAATCATGGAAATGATGTCTGGTTTCATTTTAAAGTTGGGAGCATCAAATCTTAGAATGACAATGGAGCATCTTGACTCATTTTCCCACATAGCGGCTAGATCACGGAGGGAAGGGCCTCCTTCATCATCTTCTTCTTCATTGTTGTGGTTATTATATTTGTGTTCACGGTTTTTGCTTCTATTTCTTGTCGGCCGACAACGACATTCTTCTTCATGGTGTCTTTCTTCCCTCTCCTCTTCATATTATTGTGGATCTGGAATACCTCCAAGTGGTATGTCTTCATGTCCCGTTGGATCAGAGTGGTACTCTTCATTCTTAGACTCAATCTCTGGTGGAGGTTGAGGTTGTTAAACCACTCTTGGGTTTCAACCTCCTCCTTGGTGTGCTCCTCTACGAGGTGACATGTTGATGGAAGTGGAAGGTAAGGTGAAGTTCTACACATGCTTCTCTCTGAGCTACCTAAATAGTTTGCATAGTCGAGTTAGAAAACTGGATGTGTAAATCAAAGTATTCAAGATGGTTAGGTATAGCAGATTAGAACTAGTGCAGTCAAGTGTATTGCTAAACATGAGGCACTGGTGTATAGTGAGTAGGTTTGGGTTCTTAACAGTTCCATTTTCCTTATCCCTGAAAACAATGCCAAAAAGTTGATTGGCCTAAATCACACGTCCAAAAAGGATCAGATCTAGAGTATTTGTACTCTTAAATTATAACCTGACACTCAGGCCCCCACAATTATTATATGGGGTCCGAAGTAGTATACTAAGGTCGAACCACAAGGACAAGTTATAGTAAGTGCTAAGAATGTAGAACCTTGACTCATATACACTAAATTAAAGGGATTGAGATGGTGTTCCTTACAGAACGATGTTACTCCAAACAACAAGTAAAATAAAACAAATAAAGGAAGGTTAATAAAGCAAAACAAGAGAACAAAAACAAGCAATTGTGTGGTAACAAATATGGAAAGGAACTTGGATCGGGTTTCACCACCTAAGGTTTCTCACCAACATGTAATAATCACACCCATTGTATGCCCTTATCAAGGTTACAAGTAATCACCATATATGTCTATTCCCTCCACTCTCTCCAGCTTAGGATAGATCTAGATTATAAGGTTGTCTCTCTCTCTATATATATGGCAAATATAAAATAAAAAAGATAACCATATGGTCATTAGCTTTAGCATTTCAACATTTCATGCATTCATCCAACTCCATAACACTTAGATAGAGTTAGAACTACTCTTTTGAGGCTCAAACATTCAAAAATCACAAGATAGTAGCTAATCATGCAAGTGAAGAAATAAGAACAAGCTTATAGAGATAACCATTGCCAAGAGCATATATATTCAACGGATGTAAGTATATACATGTTGGGAGAGCCTTAGTGGCTACTCCCAACCCAAACAATGAGTTTAGGCACTCATATTAGTGAGTGGAATTATGAATTTACAAAGTGACGGTACATCAAGATAGATGAAGTGATAGGTGAACAACGTGGAGAGGGCGATAGATCTAAAGAAGGAGGATGGCGATACACGAATAGTACTCCTTTAGATCTAGATCTGGCACTAGTGTAGGGGATGGGGACTCCTTCTCTCAAATAAGAGGGTGGTGATCTTGTTTCTCTTTAGGACCTTCGACTTATGAGGTAGAAGATCAGTGGACATGGATGAAGGTGACTCTAGAATGTGGCAGCACCTCATTGTCCCTTAATGAACCGACCCCCTTCATGGACGAAGTGCAACCCTATTTATAGGCTCTGTCAACTAACTTAAATATCCCATTGGTCGCAAAGCATGTAGAGAGTAGAGACTACTGAGGGTGATTGGCAGCTACAGTTGCTAAGGTGAGTAGGTTCCATCAGTCGTAGATATCTAGGGCTCAGAGACCGCAGAAGCATCATGAATGTATTGGTCGTAGATTAATTGTCGTTCATCGGTCCAAGGTGTTTCTATCTTGACCGGTGGGATACAATGCAACAACTGAAGGTGTTGCTATCTTGACAACCTATGGTGGTGAACAAGGGTTCAAACTGATGTTCACCCCTTACGTCAGGTTTTGGCTCAACTAGAATCTTAATGATTAACCACTAAGTACCCTAATGAAGATATCAACCAATGGTGACATCAATGCAACACCCGATGGTGAAACATGATAGTAGTGCTGATCTTATCAACTGATGGTGACACCATCTACCAAAATCGGTGGGGGATCAAGTCACCACAACCGATGGTGAGTCAAGGCTTTATATGTGTCTTCAATTAATCCCTAATCCAATAGTTTCTTGGGTCAAATGATTCAAGGGTTAGACCTATACTCGAATTGATGGTTTTGAAATACGAACATGATCCAATGGTTAGGATCTAACACTTCATCATCTAATAATTTTGAATAAAGGAGTTGATCCAATGGTTGAGATTGGATTCTTCAACATCCAGTGGTTTGGATTGAAACCTATAGTATTACATGGAGTTCTAATAATCTGAATTTGATGGTTTTCCTTATGTGATCAAATTAAGGAGCTTGATGGCTAATATGATGGCTTGCTTAAAATTTACAACCAACAATGGGTTTTAACCCCACAATCTATGGTGCCCCTTCATGTTATTAAATAATGGATGTCTAGGTTTAAATGGTGATTCTTTCTAGGTCACAAATCAATGACTTCATAGGTGGCTTATTCAAGGTGTTTACTTATGTAAATTACCAATGGTCTTACTTTTTCAACATCCAATGGTTCTTGGTGGTGTTGTGGTATGGTGATATGAGTTGAATGAGGTTGGAACTAATGTATTTTTGCCTTTAATAAGGTATTTTTACCTTTGCCCTCATATGAATAGAATGGATGATCACCATATTGTGTTGATATGTAACCCTAATGGGATATATTTTGTTACACTTCATCCTAATGAACTCAGGTGATGGTGAATAATTATGATCATCCTTCCTTAGTGGAATAATAGAACAATGGAGTATTCTCTTATTGTTTTCGAACACTAGTATACTATAAACTAAGGGTAACATCCTGAGTTATGCACGGATCCATACTTGAGAATGGTATGGAATGTGATGATGATGTTGTGTCATATACATCCAAGATTATATGGGGATGCTATGGGTCAAGATTTGTGAATGAATGTTGAACTATAACTTTAATGTAACTTAAATTGCTAAACCTAACCCTAATGCAAGTAGAGAATGGTGTTTAATCATGTTATCCTTTCTTGAATGATTAATATAATGATGGAATATCCTTCCTAATGATTGATTGAAACTCTAATGTGTTAACTGGTGGTCATCATAGCTTCATGATCTATGCTTCCTTATGCTAAACTTTTTATACTATAAGTATAATGATGGCCAATCATATAGCTTCCATGTATGTGATATAATAAAGGAATGCTCTTAACTGCTAATATAACCTTGCAATGTTATCATGTGAACATTTGTTAGCTCTTTAATGTAATATCACGATAATCCTATGTATCACATGAATGGTGATGTATGTTGAACCTTGCAATAAGGCATAGAAATATAATGATGAACTTGTAGGAAATGATATGATGGTCTTGTGACCTTGGGGCATAATTGAGCCCTGAATGAGGTGTAATCCTATTATGTTGACAAGGGTTGATACCACATGATATTGTTCTAAGGGTTTATATCATGTGATAGTATGATGACAAGTGTAGTGTAATGAATGGAAAGAGAATAGTTCCATGTGATGATGGCATGATGACAAGTATAATGCGGCCTTAATTCACCCAATTGGCAATAACTAAATAAGTGAAATCCTACTCATGTAGTGCCTTGTGTTGTAGAGCCATCTTTAGTGTCAGAACTTGTTGGATGGTGAAATGAGTATTCCTAAGGGAAACTCAGAGTGCATGCATAACATGTTGAGTATGTGGGGACAACTTGGTACCCTAATATCAAGCAATTAAGGATAACTGTAGTCATCCCTCGGATATTGTGATATTGTGATGTGTGAAAGGCATCAGTATAACTGCATGATGCCTCTTATAGAATGGCAATGCGTGAGCCTGTTCTCTAGTGTTGTAACTTGTACTAAGGGTGGACTAGTTGTTAGTAGCTTGACCATATGTCACTATAGTGGAAGCATTGACTGATATGTCACTACCTTTTTACTTGTACTGACCAAGGGGAAGAGATCTTAGGATGATGGTTCTCCTAGATCTTGTATAAAACCATCAGTAGCCCTTCGTAGGGGGGCGGTCGAACTTTGGGTGGTATGACTCAAACTCCCCAGGGCATAATAAAAGATGTAATACAGCCGTGTAGCATATCTATTTAGGGTTATACACAATGCTTCATATTGGATGATAACCCTTATTTTCTTTCCTTACATTGAGATGATGTATAGTACAATACGAGATGATAGATATGCTTATGTTGTAGTTATGCTCATGTTGTAAACATGCTTATGTTGCCAGATATACTAGCATTGATATTTAAGATGATGATGCTAGCTATGTTTAATATTTCTAGCCATGCCTTTATAATTAGAAATCCTTAAACTCCTAAACATGCTAATGTAGTTAGTTGTTCTTATGATGTTAGTTCCACTTATGATGTAGATTGGTTCATATTATTAAACATGACAATGTTGATAGCCATGTTATGCTACTTGACATATTCATGATGTTAGATATACTTATGCGACTAGTTTGCTTATGGTGTTAGCATGGTATATACATTGATAATCATACTTGTTGCTAAGCTTAATTGCTTAATCTGTTTAGCATGCTTGAATTGTTCAATCTTCTCAAATAACTATTAAATACTTCAACTTGTCAATTGTCTACTATTTAATCTGATGTAATCAATATTTGTTGGAGAGAGTTATATCTCTCACTGGGACTGGGTCTCACCTCATGGGTCACCACATCTTTTTAGGTGATCAACAGCAGTGGCAGCAGACCATGGTAGTAAGAAAAATCTGAGGTGATGAACCCTAGAGATGGTTGTTAGTTGTCTAGTGTGTCCTAGAGTCATCCTTGTACTCTCAGGTCCAGGAGAGAAAGTTTGCAATCAGTGTGTTTCAATTGAATTAGGTTTTTGGTAGCATGTTATATGTTTGTTCAAGTGAAAATGTTTCTTGTGTAATATGTATATGTGGAGGTTGAGTCCATGGAACAATTGTAAGAGATTTTGAGCATTATATGAAACAAAGCAAGTTGTTGGGCTTTCATGTAAATGTTTCTGGGCAATTGGGAAATGTTGAAATCAATTTTAATTTACCATGTTTTTTGGGTTTGTGTTAATTAATGAGTAATCGTGTTTTGTGTTTTGAGTAAACTCATTTAGTAACGGGTTCTCACACTTCTCATGTAACTTTCATAGGAGCATGTGACCTAAAGAGGAGGAAGGCATCGTTTTCCTCTCAAATACTAGTAGAATTAAGTCTAATATACCTATTACTAACTCCCTACTTTGTAAATTACATCCATTTTTTTATATAATATTACTCTAAACATTATGAAATTTTCTCCATTACTTTAATTCTCATTATTATAATTTTTAAAAATAGTAACTCTCTACTCTATGTTCTTAACTAGGCTATTAAATTGTCTCTAATTAATTATTTAATAACTGATATCTACAAATATAGATATTACTTTATCTTTATTCCAAATCTATTAGTTATACATTCAAGATCACTCTATTATCATGGTCAAATCAATATATATTTGCACAACTGACTTGAATTGCGACACTCGATACCAAACAGGTTCATGGAATAAAACGTGAGGACTAATTTGTAAATGTTTTTCAATATAGGAGATTGGAGTCATTTAGACACAAAAACACTCAACCAAAGACTAATTAGTATCGTATGACATTTTTATTGATCTAAATAACCAAACAAAACTTTGAATAAAAGTCTTATTTGCAAACGTTATCGACTTCATGGGTCATATCTCAAAATATATTCATACTAAAATTAGGTATGCTACAATTTGCATGGCATGCACAAAACCAGAGCTTTCAAAAAATGTGACATTAGCATGCACAACATGCCAGACCTGAGCATGTTGTATGCCACTTTAGTAGTAGAATTTTTGGTGATCATCAACATGCACAACGTGTTTGGTCAATGACACGTCATGCAATCTCATCGGTAACCACTCCCCATGACCTATGATATGGTGTGCACCTTCTTTTACATGATATTTAGAATGGTTTCAAGCCCGATATTTAGCAATTTTCATGGTGCACTACGTGCATCATCTAATGCATGCTCATGTACATGGAAAACATAAGATAGTGTGAGGGAGTTTATGACAAGATATCTTTCATTTGCTTTGTTACAAATCAGGGAAAGTGAGGAGAGGCGACTCAAAAGTGGTTGAAAGGAAGAAGAAGGATTCGAATGTGATTTCTCTCTCTTCAATCTTGGGAATCTTCAAATGGAGATCCATTATAGAGGATACCTCCTATATAAGGTGGTGTATCATGTTTCTCTTTCTTCTCCACTATCCTTTCTTCACTTTACTCTATGGAACTTGTTTATTTTGTGATATCCAATCTTATTTCTATATCACCTACCGATATGGAGTAACTTCTCTTGTGCTTGTCACCAAATAACACATTTTGGTTGTCATAAACAACTAATATTTTTACAAATTTCTCTCTTTTTCTCTAAATTTTGTTAATTGTTCATGAGAATCAAAGGCATGGTTATCTATGTTCCCAAAGTCTTACCTTGGGAGAAGTACGGGTTCAGTGTAGGGTAATTAGAGATGTATTCTTATTACATGAAAGTGAATAGGGATTCATGCATGCTAAGTCTCCTTATGAAAGAAATGAAGGTGGATTCATTAATCTCTTTAGAGTGATCTAAGAGATATTAATGTCTTGCACTCTTTTTAAGAGTTTAAAGACAAGTAATTTATCCACCTAAGTGGTTAATAGGTAAAAATCATTAATCATAATGTAATGTGGGATGTGGACAAGAGGAGATCATATTTATTTTGTATAATTGTTCATCACATGATTGGTAGGTGTTTGAGAACCACATGTATTTGTTTAAGTTGACCATTTGAAGGATAACACATACAAATTTTAGATTAACTTAGGACCTAATCAGTCAACCAACTTTTTGTGTTTGAAATGCATGACTAATTGGGACTCCTTTGTGTTGAATTGAATTGGAATCCTATGGCTACAACCTTAAGCAATACTACATGTTTACATGTTGTATTGTGGGTCATCTAAGTGTAGTTTAGGTTTTTTTTATTAATAGTGTGCACACTCTCATGAGGCTAAATCAGTAAGTACATAAGGATTAGCATGTGCCTACTCTATATCCATTTCATAAATTAAGCATGTGATGATTCTGAGGTTGTCAAATGTGTTCAGTACAACCTATCATCACATTGTGTTGACTTAAGACCTATTGTGATTAGTAAACCAAACAAAGCAATGAGTTTTCATTGCAACCCTAGTTCCCATTAGGGTAAAGGAAGGACATGCAGGGTGATACATGGCATTTATAAGGAATAATATTAACCCCTACTGGATTAGGAAAATTTCTTTAATGTCCTCAAAACCATGTTTTAATTTCCATTCTACATCATGGTAATAAGGGAAAAGTTTCATTCATATAGACATCTAAAAGACTTTCTTTAAGTCCTACTTAGAGACACGCTATGGATTCTATTGAATGTTAACCTTGTGTAATCTTACTTAGTCACCTACCTATTGGTATGTATGCCCTGAGAGCCAATCATGGGATGATTGGTGAGATACATTAAGATTGATTTGATAAACATCAAAGGCAAGATTCCAATTCTTTTTGGTTCAGTCATATGAGATAATGATAGAACATATTGAATGTCTAGATAATGACAGTACTCAATGATGTATGCTTTCAAGTTAAGGACCTGAATGATGAGATCATACGGATGCTAAGAGTTTGTACATTCTTATTATGTCCCTATTCAGATGTCATTGTGGAAGGTAGATAGACAACAATGACACACAAGAATTGTGGTGTTGGTTGATGACAAAATCTCATTAGTCATGATATGGAGATATCAAACCAAACACATAGGTACTTGTTAGAGAACAAGTGTACCAGAAAGACCCACCGTGAGTTTGACACATGGAACCATGACATGGTAGTCACAGTCAGTTCTCACAGTAATGGTGTTGAGTGTGATTCTTTGACCTAAAATCACTACACTCAACACATGTCGTTGGGTACACTTTGACATCATCAAACGCAGCCCTGAAACATGTGTTGTTATAAAGGTGATGATTGGGCGACTTTAACATATGGGGATTTTGAGGGGTGAGTGCTAGATATGGGATTTGTCTCTCCCGAGGGAGTTTAATGTCCATGGCCACTTGATGAGTAGGATTGAGATAGGTGTTCATGCATGTGTGAATCAGTATGTGATATTGATGTCATACATATCTCCTCCAATCTATTCTGAGATCAAGAAAGAGATTGAACGTTGACAGGATGACTGTTTCATGCCTTGAGTTTATTCGGGATGTTAGTGACAAAGGAATTATACATTCGTTGTAACACCATTCACGGATTGTAGGATTGAAAGTTGTTCTCCAACTTTCCTTTTCACTTGGGTAGCACTGATGTGCGACTAGGCACCGCTCTTTGCTTGTGAAGTCATAAGTGTTATGGACTTTCACTGTCAACGTGAAATGGACTTGCAGGGTCACACACATAGGATTTAACCTGGAAGAGGAGTTTATCCACAAATGATGTTTAGATTGATTGCTAAAGGAGTTTAGTAGTTCAATTAAACACTCAATCAATTGATAACTCAATATCATAGTGTTCAAGGTGTTGGACCGATTGATTGGAGTATCAGATTGATTGAAACTGCAATTGACTAATTTTGCACAATCTACACTCCCAACCGGTCGGCTCATGTGATGAACCGATCAGCTCAGCTTGGTGAACCGATTGGCTCATGTGATGAATCGATCGGCTCAAGATAGGTTGAGATGACCGATTTAAGGGTTGAACTGATCGGCTCAATAGGTCCAAACAAGCAAGTTGGGAAAGTCAGGTTGGTGAGAAATTTCTTTTTGTTTCATTTGTCCAATTCGATTGGAACAAGGATTGGTATTTGGATCAATTCGAAACAAAAGAGGAAAAATCAATCGGGAACTGACCAGGGCAGTGAACTGACCGGTTCAGAAGTGAACCGATCGGCTCAGGTACTCCAAATGACCGGTTCAGGTGTGAACCGATTGGCTCAGGTCCCCAACTGACCGATTCATGCTTGAAATGATCGATTCAACTGGCGCGGTTGATTATTTTGTGGAAAATCTTGAACCCTTATACTCCTGCTTTAATCCCGCATTTCTCGGGGTAGAGAACCCTAACCCATGACCCTCCTATATATAGGGGTATTGGGGGCTTCTCATGTACAACAACTCAGAACACCAGTTTCTATGCAAAGTTGTCGTTCTCTCTGGTTGTGGTAACCAGGATAGCCCAAGCAAGTGCTACCCGATAAAGGAGGCACAACAAGGGAAAGACAACTATAGAAAAGCAACTGGTTGCAGGAGAGTGTATCGGTGACTAGTATGCCGACAGGAGGGTACGACTCCTTCTAATTCCTTGTGGGACAATGAGATCGGAGTTCTAGGTGGTCCGTGTGGACTACTACAGAGGCGGGAGACTTCTGCCGCTCAGAGGACAACTGTCAATCCCGATAGCCAGGTGAGACCAGGAGCTGCACAGACACCCTCCAAGAATGGAGGTGAAGACCGCACAAGCCGCGAGGTAACGTCGTCGAGCAAGCCTCGAGACAAGGTATGCTTTTGCAAACCATCCTCCTACTGTATAAACATTGATGGAATTCCTTTATTCTGGGTTTGGGGAGAAGAAATTTTTTGTTTCCGCTGCCTTCTCTGTCACTCCTAAGACCCAACAGTGGTATCATAGCCACGTCAACTGCTCTATACTTTAGGATTATCGATGTGATCAATTTTTGGTTTGTCACCTTTATTTATTGCATACGATGTGAATAAAATTGGCTTTATGCATGTCCAATCCTAAATCCATAAATCCCAATATACATATATGATATGTAATATGAATGCACTCGATATGTGTTGCCCTTAAATGAGTTTTGTGGTGGATGTATAGTGTGGTTATGGCCAATAAACCCTATGTATGTGTGCTTGGTTGAATGTGGTTGCTTGCATCTCGGTCTACGCACTGATTCCCTACCTCCTTATTCCTGATGTAACTTGAGATAACTCGAGATTTCTTTCCTACATTTTCTCCCCCCAAATGCAACTCGGGGTTTCCCAATTTAAATGTAAATAGGATAGATCTTTTTATATTTCCTGTTATTCCAAAGAACGGAGGACATATGACAATGACTGAGATGATCGGTTCAAGGCATGAACCGATCGGTTGGTGATCCAGACGATCGACTCAAGGAGAGAGATGAGAGGGTGGCGACCTGAGGAGATGCATGACGACCAGGTGAACCGATCAGTTGGAGGAGCCAACTGATCGGCTGGTGGCACCTAGACGACCGACCACGACGAGCAGGTCATTCATGTGATGAGTTGATCAACTCAGATGGCTATAGAACTTCATCATGGAAATGTTGCATGTGATGTAGACCTAGATGACCATGATTCCTCTTGGCTCGAAGAATCACATTAGGATGGCCATAATCATCGCTTTTATCATTTTGCATGTTTTCTGTGGGATATAGCATGTATATGATACATATTATGTATTGTGATGATTGGATATGTATATGTACCTATAAAACCAAATCCCTCGTCTAAATATTAAGTCTTTTACACCTTCCATTAGCGGCACACATGAAAAACTTGATCGACCAAGCGTAGGTTACGCCAAAGTGTGGTGTGTCATCTATCTCATGGAAGTGTGAAGGGTAAACATGTAGGTTCTGCTAAAGTAGGGTGCATGTTTACCATGTCGGATTTTGGGTTAGACTTAACTGGTGATTCTTAGAGCGTCTAAGCCTAGAGGCACAAAATTTTCATGGCAAAGTGTTTTGCATGTTCATTCATCAAGAGTTGCATATGATGCAATTGGCATGATGTCCTACCTAAATAGTCAAGATTGTGGGCGATCAGCCAAAGCTGACTCATGACTTGATGAAATATGGATCTTGACCCACTAGAAGATTGTATGCTAAAATCTTACAAATTGATGGTGAGGGCTATCAATTTGAACAAAATAGTGGGAGCGATAATTAATTAAAGTCCTAATTATATCGTCAACCTTTCAAATCAATCAAATAAGTCAAAATTGAGTTTTGGACTAAATTGCATATATATCCTTTTGTAGTACAAATGACAACAAACAACGATCACTTTTCATTGTAATCGGTCCTTGAAAAGGACAAGCTGAATGGGACTAACTTCCATGACTGGTTTAGGATATTGAGAATTGTTCTCACTCAAGAGCGAAAGCTCTATGTCCTGGACACTCCAGCTCTAGAGGAACCTTCTCCTACCGCACCAAAGGTAGAAAGGGATGCTTATAAGAAGCATTCTGAAGATGCCATTGATGCAAAATGCTTAATGTTGTGCTCCATGAACCACGAGTTGCAGAGACAACATGAGAACATGGGTGTCATTGAGATGATTCAACATCTAAAGAACATGTATGAGATCAAGCATGATAAGAGAGATATGATGTCTCCAGGGCGTAATTAAAGTGTGTCATGACAGAAGGAGATCCGGTTGGTCCTCACACACTCAAAATGATTGGGTATGTGGAGAACCTGACAAGACTGGGATTTCCTCTGAGTCAAGAGTTGGCTATTGACGTGATACTATAATCGTTGCCAGAATCCTATAGTCAGTTTGTGATGAACTATAACATGAACAACTTTGACAAGTCATTGACAGAGTTGTTGGGCATGTTGAGGACATTCGAGGCACAGATGAAGAAGGACAAGCCTAAGTCTGTGATGATGATCAGCAACAAGAAAGGCAAGTCCAAGTGTAAGGGCAAAGGCAAGGCTAAGAAAGGTTCTGATCCTAGCCAGCAGCCCAGGTCGTCTTCAACTCTCAAGACCAAGGGAGGCGTGACCAAGAGAGGCAATTTCCACCATTGTCAAAAGTCATGACATTGGAAAAGGAGTTGTCCACTCTATCTGGAAGAACTAAAGAAGAAGGAGGTGACATACGTCTCCACCTGAAGGTGTCATGAAATAAACTTGTAACACTTTTTGAGGTATATGATACCAAGATATAAAGTGTAAAGCCCCCAATAAATGGGGCAAATGTTGCCACCATAGATAGGAGTACTTTAGTTTATTTTCAGCCTTAAAGGCATGTAATAGAGTTATGAACTGCTATTTCATATTTGCCAATAGATAGAAACATATTATTTTTGCATATTGAATGACAATAATGGCAATTAATAAAGTTGATGTTTCCTTATGGAAATGCCTTATTTATCATGTAGTAGTTGGTATGCATAAGATAAAATGATATCTAAAAGTTATTGATAACTCAAACAATCAAATTAGCATAAATCATGAAAAATTTATTTCTAGTTTCCATATGATGGATAAGTCTAGACTCTTTTGGTTAGAGAACTAGTAAGAGACATGAATCTCTTGGACATGATTAATCAATCTTCACTAGTGGTAGTGTGAGAATGATTATCCTATTAGGTATAATACATGTGATGTATTTACATACCTACTAGAATTAATGCTAGTACTTCAAACATTGTTTATAGAAATACCAATATGAATATCTTGAAGTGTTCAAGAATATCATAGATGAAGTACGGATTTGGTAAAGTGCTAATTCTTGATGAGATCAAAGAATAAAATACTTGGACCAAATGTTTGATATCCTTATGAGTGATTATGATTGTGTATCATAGTGAACTCATGATTAAGGCATGGTGATGTCTAAATCAACAAGGAGTCATACTGTAAGGAGTTAGAGGATGATTATCAAATAACTAATTTCTTCTTAAATAAAGAATACCCCACACTAATAAAGGACATTAAGAATCACAAATGGTTGTGAGTTATTATATCCTTGATAGAGACACCTCGATTATCTATGTGATGAGTTGGTCATGTGATGAATCAACTATCTAGATGAATATGAGGAACTGGATTTTGAGTTATGGTTTATGACCATTACATTCTAAATGATTTCCATGTGAACCATAAGGTATGACTTTGATGGTAGCACCCATTGGGATGAAATCCATAAGTGTGAATGAGTCTTAAGCATTAAGACACAAGGATAACATTCTGAGAAGGATGATTCTTGTTGATTGCAACTTAATGACTAAGGGATTTGGCATACGGATACTAAAACCGCATTCCTGTGAGGAATAAACTAAGGATGTGTATGTGACACAACTTATAAGGTTTATGAATCCATTAATGCAAATGAAGTCTATAAGTTACAATGGACTAATCAATGTGATTGATTGAGTACAAGCAACTCAGAACTGGGATCTTTACTTTGATAATATGGTCAAAGGGTTTTACTGATATGACAAAGATAAAGAAAGGATCTGTGATTTAGTGGGAGTGTATTTGTGTTCCACATGTCGATGAGGAATGAGATTTTCTAGAATGGAATCCTTTGTGGAAATTAGAGACGTTTCCTATGTGATAGGAATAGAGATCTATAGAGATAGTTCTCGAAAACCTCTTGACCTGAAAAGAGAAAGCATACATTGGCTATCTATACTGAAGGGTTCAGTGTGCAAAGATTCAGTGGGATAAAACTTGTCCATGTTACATGGAGTTAGTATACCAAGGACAAGTGTCCAATTCTTATGAAGAATGAGAACACTAAGAATAGATATGGATCTATCATGTAATCATCCCATTATCTTGCATGTATGGACATAGAAAGAATAAAATGCATTCATCATCTTGTATGTAGGACATGACAATATGATGTGCTCATCCTGATAACTCGTATGTGGGACATGACGAGTGAATGTCTGTCTAGTTCCAGTATGGGTTACTGGAATACCATAAGAACTTGATAAGTACTTGAGAAGTACTAGTTCTATGGAAATAAGAAATGGTTCACTGTAAAGAGTTACACTGATGTGAACTTCCGAAAAGGACAGAAAATTAATCGCAAAAATATATTTGAGATATATAAAAGTGAATGTTTGTTGATAAATGGAAACGTTTTAATAAAGCCATTTAAAAGGAAAAGCCGAGTATCTGTGTGTTAGAGAACATTAGTGGACACTATATGGATCTGGAAGTTCATGAGATGAACTTAAAGATATTCCGATCTTTGATGACAAGTAAGGAGTACTCGGTCATGCAATGTGGCTAAAGGATAGCAAAAGAATACTAGATTGCATATTACGGCAACTCCATCTCATACGTGTAACGTACAATGAAGAGATGAGAGCCATGCAGTTAATACCGACTTTGGCAAGGTATTCCCATAACTCACTATGTAAGCAATAGAGCATAGTAACATGTGGGACATGTTTGAAGATCACTAAGAATATGATTCAAGGGTTATTGGCTCGTAGTGCAAGTAGGAGTCTGTTGGTATGTATGCCCTGAGAGCCAATCATGGGATGATTGGTGGGATACATTAAGATTGATTTGATAAACATCAAAGGCAAGCTTCCAATTCTTTCTGGTTTAGTCATATGAGATAATGATAGAACAAATTGAATGTCTAGAGAATGACAGTACTCAATGACGTATGCTTTCAGGTTAAGGACCTGAACGATGAGATCATACAGATGTTAAGAGTTTGTACATTCTTATTATGTCCCTAGTCGGATGTCATTGTGGAAGGTAGATAGACAGCAATGACACACAAGACTAGATTGTGGTGTTAGTTGATGACATAATCTCATTAGTCATGATATGGAGATATCAAACCAAACACATAGGTACTTGTTAGAGAACAAGTGTACCGGACAGACCCACCGTGAGTTTGACACATGGAACCATGACATGGTAGTCATAGTCAGTTCTCACAGTAATGGTGGTGAGTGTGATTCTTTAACTTGAAATCACTACACTCAACACATGTCATTGGGTACACTTTTACATCATCAAACACAACCCTAAAATATGGGTTGTTATAAAGGTGATGATTGGGTGACTTTGACACATGGGGCTTTTGTGGGGTGAGTGATAGATGTGGGATTTTTCTCTCCTGAGGGAGTTTAATGTCCATGGCCACTTGATGAGTAGGATTGAGATAGGTTTGCATGCATGTGTGAATCAGTATGTGATATTGATGTCATACATATCTCCTCCAATCTATTCTGAGATCAAGAAAGTGAATGAACGTTGACAGGATGATTGTTCCATGCCTTGAGTTCATTCAGGATATTAGTGACAAAGGAATTATACATTCGTTGTAACACCATTCACAGATTGTAGGATTGAAAGTTGTTCTCCAACTTTCCTTTTCACTTGGGTAGCAGTGATGTGCGACTAGGCACCGCTCTTTGCTTGTGAAGTCATAAGTGTTATGGACTTTCACTGCCAACGTGAAATGGACCTATAGGGTCATACACATAGGATTTAACCTGGAAGAGGAGTTTATCCACAAACGATGTTTAGATTGATTGCTAAAGGAGTTTAGTAGTTCAATTAAACACTCAATCAATTGATAGCTCAATATCATAGTGTTCAAGGTGTTGGACCGATTGATTGGAGTATCGGATTGATTGAAACTGCAATTGACTGATTTTGCACAGTCTGCACTTCCAACTGATCGGCTCATGTAATGAACCGATCGGCTCATCTTGGTGAACCAATCAGCTCATGTGATGAACCGATCGGCTCAGGATAGGTTGAGACGATCGGTTCAAGGGTTGAACCGATCGGCTCAATAGGTCCAAACAATCAAGTTGGTAAAGTCAAGTTGGTGAGAAATTTCTTTTCGTTTCACTTGTCCAATTCGATTGGAACAAGGATTGGTATTTGGATCAATTCGAAACAAAAGAGAAAAAGTCAATCGGGAATTGACCAGGGCAGTGAACCAACCAGTTCAGACTTGAACTGATCGACTCAGGTACTCCAAATGACCGGTTCAGGTGTGAACCGATCGGCTCAGGTCCCCAACCGACCGGTTCATGCTTGAAACGATCGGTTCAGCTGGCGCAGTTGCCTATTTTTTGGAAAATCTCGAACCCTTCTACTCCTTCTTTAATCCCGCATTGACCGGGGTAGAGAACCCTGACCCATGACCCTCCTATATATAGGGGTATTGGGGGCTTCTCATGTACAAGAACTCAGAACACTAGTTGCTCTACAAAGTTGTCGTTCTCTCTGGTTGTGGTAACAAGGATACCCCGAGCAAGTGCTACCCGATAAGGGAGGCACAACAAGGGAAAGACAACTACAGAAAAGCAAATGGTTGCAAGAGAGTGTGTCGGTGACTAGTACGCCGATAGGAGGGTACGACTCCTTCCAATTCCTTGTGGGACAAGGAGATCGGAGTTCCAGGTGGTCCGTGTGGACTACTACAGAGGTGGGAGACTTCTTCCACTCAGAGGACAATTGTCAATCCTGATAGTCCATGTGAGACCAGGAGCTGCACAGACACCGTCCAAGACCGGAGGTGAAGACCGCGCAAGCTGCAAGGTAATGTTGTCGAGCAAGTCTCAGGACAAGGTATGTTTTTACAAACCATCCTTCCTACTATATAGATGTTGACGTGATTCCTTTATTCTGGGTTTGGGGAGAAGAAAATTTTTGTTTCTGCTACCTTCTCCGTCTCTCCTAAAACCCAACACTACCAACCCAAAAATGAGTTCTATCACGAGGGCACTTATGACCAAATATGAATGTCAGAATTGTATCAAGATATAGGTTCCTAGAAATTCTTGGAACCTTGCCTTGAGAAGGAGAAACTATTAATACCCCATTTGAATCTCATTCTTAATGATCTAGATAACTTTCCCCCAGTGAAAGAACTTTACTGCCTCCACCCACCTAATATACTTTTAAATATTATTATGATTCGATTTAATTTATATATAGTTTGAATAGATTTGAGAAAAAATACTTTGGAATGGACTAGAAAAAACCTTAAATTGTCTTAATTTACTATTGTAGAACTAATGGAACAATTTGGTCAATTTAGTTGACCTTGGACTGGTCAACATCAAATCCAATGAGTAAATGAATACTTACTCACTTGGACTTTCAACATTTGATAACTCGAAGGCAACAAATTGAGTGATTGCATTGTTCGAGTACTATTTTGAGTATCGTAGGATAATGATGCATAAGAGGCATACATTGTTTGTTTGTTTTTTTCAATTCTAGAATATTCCCTAGATTTATATGGTGACTCTAGACTCATTCACAATATATTAATGTTAAGATTCTAAACTCATAAGGCGGCCTCTGATTAGTCAACCTCTCATTGGTTGAAGGATTTTTTTCTAGCACAATTTCAAGCCTGGAGAGTCGTGTCACATGTGCACTAGATGAGCACTATGTTCCTAACAATTCAAAGAATTATCAAGCTTAAGAGAAGAAAATAACATGATTGTTTTGTTCTTTCTCTAACCAGATTCCACCTTTTTGGGATCATTTTTGACATCATTATTGAGATGTCAAAGAGGTCCACATGTAGGATTCCAATCTGAGACCAAAAATCATGAACATCTTAATTCAAATTTAAGACAAATTGTGTAAGGATCCTAAAATAGCTTAACTCAATCCTATATCTTATCTTGATTTCTAGTCATATCTTGATAAAGTTTTGAAATCAACTTCTTAAGATAAATACCCTATTTGCCTTCAATTGCACTTTGTTTACCTTGATTTTATTCTTTCTTGCATGTTATGGACTTAATTGTAATTTCACCATTATATGATGACATAATTGGAATTTATAAAAATTATCTAATTTAACCTTTTCCTTAATAGTGCTTAATTTTACGTGATTGGGATGCTTGTTAATTGAGAAGGTATATGGTTTCTTTCTAGGGTTCTAACCCTAATCCTAGTCTATAGTTTTGCTTGGATGGGTGAGGCTCGATGGTCTACCCTTGAGCCTTTATTCTTGGAACCTCGATAGCTAAGTAGGACCCTTCATAGGTTGGTAGGATAGGAGGTTTGATTTTCTAGGTGGTTGAGGGGGGTCTTGAAAGGATTTAGTGTTTGACCCTCAATAGGATCCATTTGGACTTCGATAGATCTTGGTCTGAGACTCGGTATCTCTTTGTAGGGTGACACTTTATAGTTCACCTTTTATAGGTGGACCCTCAATGATTCTCCTAGATACTTTTTGTGGTAAGTGCCTAATATCCCTTGCATGATTTTTCCCTTGATAGCCTCACTTGTATAGGTATATTTTAGAATTTCTCACCCTCATGCCTATATATTATCCCACCCCGTTGACCTTTTGCATCCTTTGGAAACTTTAAATCTAGTTGGACATGGAGGGTAATCTCAAGAGATTCGATAGCCCCGTTTGAAGGTTGATGGTTTGAGGAAGGAGCTTGCGTGTATATATGATAGTTGAATATCAAGATTCTTCTAGTAGATCTAAGGATTTGTAGTTTTTTTTAATCTTGAATCATGTAATATCTCCCTTCTTATATGTACTTTCTTTCTTATTTTCCTCTATTCATCTTCCTTGGCATGTCCTCATAGTTATCCATGGTGCTTTTAGCTTCCTAAATCTAAAAATCACATCTTCTCCTTCTTTTGAACCTAGGTGAGACTAGACCTAGCTAGATGGTGCTTTTTTAGGGTTTAAGATGATGTTTGAAAGATGATTCAAGTGGTTTTGAAGAGTTATTTGTTCCCACATGTTCCATGTGTGTTTCTTACTCCCTCCTTGATTTGACTATTGATAAAATGTGTATTTATCCTTTTTATTTACATCTTTTAAATATCTTTTTAGGATTGTTTTGTTGTTTATTTTCTTACTTTTATAATTAATTGTATTAGTTTAAATTTTTCTCTTTATTTGGATTTTCAATTATATTTGGTTGTTTTTATAGAAAAATGGCCTAATCACTCCAATAATTAACTTCTCTTAGAAGATGTTTTGCACAATTCCCACAGTGCTTGAAATTAATATGTACCTGGCACCCAAAGTGTCATAAATTCTGTGTGCAAAATCCAAATTGAATGTACAAGTATTCATTGGAAAGGAAGATTAATTTCCTAAAATAAAATCCTATTATTTGTACCATTTTTTAGCTTTTGTGGGAGGCTTGAAATTGCGGTTGTAGGAATTTATAATAAAAGGAATGTGAACGGTCAACATAACTAAAGACAATCAACTATTTTCTCTATTCACTAGATCTAGAAATTTTTCAGCCGTCGGATAGGAGTCTTCTAGAGAGTCTTGTATCTAGGGTTTCCACCCCTCCTTCCCTTATAAACGGGGGGGACTCCACAAAGAAGGGGATCCAATCTTTTGTACTTGAAAATTTATTTGAGCATTGTTATTTCAAGTCTTAATTGTGTAATCTTTATTTCTATAATAAAAATTAGTTCTTCACCTCTGCATTTCTAGATTTTATACTTTTCTTCTCTTTCTTTCCTTAGGAGCGAGAAATTAAGGGAGCAATCCGTTTTAGTGTCACCAACTAGATCTCCTTGGAGATTCTTATTTTTCTGTACTATAGCTTCCTTCCTTTTTTTCCTTTGCTTCTCCTTCTTTTGTTATGGTTAGCTAGTAGTTCTTATATCAAGGCATGGGGAGTAACCCCACGTCCATAGTGTTACATATATTGATTTCCCTATATGATTATGTTTCGTAGGTGGTTTTTGTCTTAGATAATCGTCAGTTTAACGACTTAATATCTCATTTTTATCGTATGTTAGTCTTGGAGGATGTGACCGTGGATCTCAAGACTTAGAACAACTAAACTAACTTCATAAGGATCTAGATGTGACCAAAAAAATATCCTTATTGGGATGTTCAGACTAGAACTATGAATGCCACGATGAATGGGTCCATTAGGAGTTCGTCTTTTGTAGATTCATTCACAAATATTTTTACATGGCCACTTCTATTTCATTTTGTCATATGGTTTCCTTCGATCTTATTTCATGCCAGCTGTGGTGGTAAAACGAATAGACTCAATATCCTTTCCCATCGATTCAACTCCATTTTCTCAATCGCTTGTTTCAATCACTTTCTTTACTTCTTGCAATTTAACCTTGTTCTTAGACTAATTTCTTTTTACTTGTACTTATTCTAACCTTTTCCTTAAATTGTTCTTAGTATAACTTTTATTTTCTTGCATATTTATTTCCTACTTTAGCATAATCAACAATCAACTTTGGAATTTTTATTTCCTGCAATCGTTGTTCAAAAGTGTTTAGGGTTTGGAATTAAATCCTAAAAACATTGTGTGTGGATCGACCCTTTCTATACTAGTGAATTATTTTCATTAGTCAGTCACTATTAAAAAGGTTAAACTCTAGGATTGACCACCTAGTTTTTGTTGTGATACGTCACACATCAAAATGTCACTATTGTTGGGGACAACATATTGTTTTTCGAACCCCCAAAAAATTTTGAGTAAATTTTTTTTCTATTTTTGCACATTTTGAGTACCATTCCTGAAGTGTTACTCCTCTTTTTGCTGAGTTTCCATTCTAGCAGTATGTTTTTTCTGCAACACTTATATATCTGTAATTATAACTATGCATGTGACGCTCAACGAACGTCGATTCTGCGTCGCTAGTTTTTTACCCTGAGATAGAAAGAACCTACACCATTTTAACCGCTCAAACTGATATAGAATGGACAAAGATGAGGTAAATTGAATTGCTGAGTAGGCCCTCATTGCTCAAAGAGAAGCCTTTGTGGCTGAACAGGCGGCCAGAGATACCAGGTTGTGTGAACAATAGGCATTCTACAAGGCTGAATTAGTAGAGGCAGAGAGGCAGAAATTTATGGACTTCTTTGTCCCCAAAACTACCTACGCACAATATCTCGTCGTGCCACCTGATATTACTTCTCTGTAGTTTGAATTTGTACTCAATGGGTCACTATGTTGCAAACCAATCCTTTCTCTAACAACAGGGGTGAAAGTTGCTAGACCACCTCCAAAGGTTCCCAAATCTATGTTCTTTAACTAAGATTCTGATGTGTGCACAAATGGTCACTATTTGGATATCTAATTTGGTTGTTTTCTTTGTCATTTGTGCTTAATCGAATACATTTTCACAGATATCTCACCAAATTAGTATAAAATCAGTGTGCATCAATTCTTATATTTGTGCATGTAATTTACATTTTTTACATATTTTAATTACTATAATTATTTGATTTAATTTATTGCTTATTTTATTGTAGATAATTATTATTTACTAGAGCAATGTCAGTATCACCGACATGCAACTTGGTAGTACCAACATGGAATCGAAATACAAAAATGTTGCAGTTCCAGATCGAAAAGAAATAAGACTTTTATTGAAAAAAGTCGATAGTACCGACTTCCAAGTTGGTAGTACTGACACAGGCGCTGGCGGTCAAGATTAAATGCATTAAATCCAATAAGTTATATTTTAATACAATTAGGTTTTCTCTTAACCTTAACATATATAAGGGATGGAAAGGGCACCATTAAAAGGGATCATCGAGATCTATCACATGGAGACGACACGAATGACTAAAGGAGGGAGAAAAGTGAAGGAACCCTTCTCAATGGACCTCAGAGGTGCTTTGGTGGAGGAAATGATGGCAACTCATCTCCATCTTCTCCAGATCCATTCTTTAGCCTATCTCAAATTTAGTGCATCTCAAAATTCATGTTTTACATATTTTCTATTTATAGTGATACCATGCCATCTATTTTTGACTAAAGAAATATTCCTTAGGACTCGGGAGTAGCCTGGTGTTGCATTGTATTTGACATTATGAATTCCTATATATATTTCTTCCTAAATTATGGGCTTATTTCTATGAGATTGTAATGAACTATACATGCTTGATCACCATAGGTAGTTAATTAGACCTTTAATTTCTTTGAAAAAGGAAAATAATGGTAGGAAATTCATAGAAATACATGTTTTATATCGCCCTTTGAGAAAGGTGGCTTACAAATGTGAAGAGATTACCCAGAGTTTTTGATAAAGCCCTAACTAATAACACAATCAATATGAGAGTGGGATTGGTATTAGATTAGGTAGGGAATTACACCGTGAGAGCAGGTAATTCTTGTTGCAGGCTCTTAGTCCAGGGTTAGGAGAAATAAATATTAATAAATGATGTTAAATATAATATACACCATGGTGAAACCAAAAGTCTTAAGGAATCCATCCATTCTTGATCACAACAACCCTACTCAGATTTAATTTTTATTCTTAGTTAATTAAACAACCAATCAACTCCTTTTCTAGGTCTAGCTGATTTGGTTTCAGTAAGTAGTAGTCTCTAGTGTACGATTCCCTGAGTTTGACAACTTGGGCCTCTTTTGTCCTATATTACACGAAATGTGCACTTGCATTTTAAACCTACGTTCTATGTGTGTCAAGTTTTTGGCACCATTGCTAGGGAATCGACTTCACCAGCACTACAAGTGTTGAGACCGGCCATTCTAGGCCATTGTATTTTTTTTCATTTTTTTCCTTTTTTATTTTTTTATTTTCATTTTACCATTTTTTATTTCATAAAACTTCTCTATTAATATAGACATTGTTTATATTTCATCTATATATTTCTTTATGGTTATTCTTCTTTCCTTTTGAAAAAAAAGTTTTTTTTAAAAGAGGCACATGGGTGCTATTTGTCCTGGGTGTGGAAATGCACATATAGATTATAGATGCCTGAGTCCACTTCCATCACATCATGGGAAAACCTACATGAAAATTCATCTTGAGCATATTAGTATTATGGCTCAATCTGTCTTAAATGGAAGAAGTTGAGGTTGGGGTAGAGTACAAAAAATGGAAGAAGTTGAGGTTGAAGATAAGAAATAAGAGAGTGAATAGAGCACAATGAAAGAAATTTTAAATTCACCTCTACCACAATCAACCATTGATCCCACACCCTCTCCTCCTAGGATTGATTTTGAATATGATTGGGGATCTGATGAAGAGGATACTGAGAGTGAAAAGGTGGAGGAATTTCCCATTACCCATCACATAATTCCTTCACCACAAGAACCATCTCTTCATTTCCTTATTGAGGATTCTATATGGGATATATATCCAGATGATAATTTTGAAATTGTGTGAGGATATTAATGAATGTGGGGGAATTGAATTATTAGAAGAGGAGGAGGCACATGAATTCACCTTTGATGTAACCCTTCCATTATGTGTAGATATGAGTGATCCATTGGGGATGGTCATAGAAATTAAGGAGCAATCATCATTATACCTTTCACCTCATGGCTACCTATTTTTGCATGTGCTCCCATGTCAAGACTTAGTTGTAATTCATGGTCATGGTCATTACAATAATAATTTACTTTGAAATGGATGTCAACCATACATGTTGGCCTTCTAACTATTATTTGTTTTTTCACATTGTTGTAAGGAACCATATGTTTAGAAGGAAAAGGTAGTGAGAGCTTCACTCTCATCCACAACCACATGATTATTGTTGATTGACATGTGTCCATCCTATGACGTTAAACAAGGGCGCTTGTGGGGGGCAACCCACCAATTAGGTTTATTTTGATTAAAATTTCAATTTTATTTTTACATTCCTATTTGTAGATTTTTTATATCTATTTTTGATGTATTTAAAAAGGGTACCTTGATATGTGTATTCAGTGTGTAGGAATGCACTGAAGCGGTACCACCAACTTCATAGTCGATGGCACCGACACATGTTGCTTTATCAATTTGCAAACTATGGGAAGGAGAGGTTGAGGAAGTGTTTCTGTGTGCTATCACCTACACTCCTCAGACATGAGCTCAGCGGCTATATCAGACACTTCACAGAGCTCGAGTGCTTATTGGAGAGCATACTTTCATGTGGATCCCACCCATCCTTCTTTGGCCCCAGATTTCACCTCACATATCGGTACAACCATTTAGTTTTCTTCCTGTGCTTTTGACATTGTGGACAATGTCATATTCAAGCTTAGGGGGAGGAATGAAATGGTGTTTATATCTTTATCTCTTGCATCTTTTCTTTTTATCATATATCTACATATTTTTTGTTTTAGTAAAATTAGATTTTTCATTTTGTTTTTAGGGCCCATTCCTATCTAGTGTGTGGATGAAATTTAATATTTTTATTTAGTATTAGCCATTAGTTGATGATGTGGTATCAACTCTGAAAATTTCTGAAATGTGAATGTGCTCTCATGCTTTGTTTTTTAAGCTAAATTTTCTATGTTTAAGAGTACATAACTGGAGGAAATGTATGGATTAGTTAGCTTTTAGACATTTGATATGAATGGAAATCTTAATTATCCATGTAATGTGGATGAAGATGGGTTTTGAGCCTAAATTGATTAAACAATCAATAGGATCTTAAATTGAAATTTAAGAAATAAATCCTAAGGTTACCCTATTCATAGATCATTAGAGGGGGGATATATCATGTTTCATGAAAGGCATTGTCTCTTAATTATGTGATTCTATCCATTTTCCATTCATTTTGACTCACCGCCTTAAGATGAGCAAGTAGTCTGAATTATTTCCTGTTGTTTGCATTTGCATGACATGATAGTTAGTTATCTTTGATTGCATTAGTTATAAAATGAAAAAAAATGTCACTATGTGTAAACATTTTTGTGCATATCATTCTAGTTGCATAACAATTACATGTAGATTGCATTCATTTCTTATCATTCATCCATGTGGATATATTGTTTTCTTCTGAAATAAGAGTGCAAGGATACACATTCATACCCTCAGGAAAAAAATTCATGTTAGTGAAGCCCAAGCATAATTTTCCATCATGCTAAAATAGTGGGCCAATGAAAAAAAACGAAAGAAAGAAAAAAAAAATATTAATGTTTTGAAGTAAAGAGGGAGAATGGATGCCCTAAACTCTTCACAAAGAGATGGAAACATTCATATGATGTAGACTCTTCTTTAATTCATTCTCATTCAATTGATGAGATTTTTTATACATGCATCATTTTACCAATAATATTACACATTAGGATTCATGAATTTTTCATTATCTTCATCATATAGGTTCATCATGTTTTATTTGCACTTGTGACACCTCGTCACGCTAAACAAGATTACTCAAAACACAAAATGTGATCAACTACTAAATTAACTACATGGTCAAAAATGTGAAATAATTAAAACCAAAGTTCACATCATGAACAATTTCTGAAACATTTACATAAAGATCCATCTTTTTCATTCTCATATACTATAACAGGAATTTACATTTGTGCTCAATGGCCTCAGCCACATCCTTTATACAAAAGAAGTATTTACATGTACGTGCCATATCTACATACACTATCATACTGCCAAAATCTTGTGTCGATACAAATATCTTATCTAGAAAAAACCTCCTATACCCGGACCTCAGAGTACAAGGACAACACTAGGACTCTACTATTGATATTTACAGCTGACTAACCTTCTAAATCTATTGATCACCAGGATGGTTCTCTTCCACAACACAATCTTGACCTTGTTGCCTATGACCACCTAAAAAGATGTGGTGACCCACGGGTGAGACCCAATCTCAGCGAGAGATATAACTCTCTCCAACAGATATTGATTACAACAAGTTAATTAATAGTAAATAAATTGATTAGATAGGATATTAACTAAAAAATTTAAGTAGTGAATAGTTAAAGCATACTAAGTAGTTAAGAAAATAAGCTTTATCATCAAGTAGAAGTACTTAGATTTCATAAATATGCATCATGTAAGAACTATGTAGTATAAAGATAAAACAAGGGTTACTTAACCAATGTGAGACGTATTTAACCTTAGAAGATATGTACTATATGGCTTGGATTACATCTTTTATTATTCCCTGGGGAGTTTGAGTTGTACCACTCAAAGTCCAACTGACCATTGTGAAGTGCTATTCAGTTATGTATAAGATCTAGGAGTGTTGGTATCCTAAGATCTCTTCCCCTCAGTATGAGTAAACTGCAGTGACATACCAGTCAAACTACCAACAGTGACATATAGTCAAACTAATAACAACTAGTCTGTACTTGATACAAGTTACAACACTAGAAACTAGGGTATATTAAACCCTTTCATCCAAGGTACAACCATAGCTATCCTCAATCACATTAAATATTCGAGGCATGACCATAGGCATCCTCCATAACGTGGATGACAAGGATATATCCTCAACTTGACACCCCCACATACTCAAAATTATGCACTCTGAGTTTCCCTTAGGAATACTCGTTTCACCATCTAGCAAGTTCTGACACTGAAGATGGCTCTACGGCATAGCGTACTACACGATTAGGGTTCCACTTGATTAGTTATTTCCAATTGGGTGAAGTAAGGCTTTAATATACAAATGGACATACAAACCCTAATTGATTTCTATCAAGTGTATAAGAATTGCAACTTCAGAAGGTATAAAACGTTTGAAGTATTAATCTTAAACACATTACCACATGCTATCACTTATTGCACCATAATGATCCACATGTGTCGCCATATCATTTCAAGATATCCATTTCTTATCACAAGTTCTAGGGTTTCAACCCTTATTGAAACATGAAAAGGATTTCACCTCTATCAGGGCTCAAACATGCCCATATGTCATTAAGACCATCACATTAAACCATGCAAGATTATCATTATTATTCTAGGCCTTAAACAAGTATCAAAAGATCATCAACACATATGTATCCCATAGGTTAAACATGGCAAGGCTCTATAATATTCAATTGATACTATATTGTGGTTTAAGCACAAGAAGAGTATAATATAATGACAAATTAATCATTCAAGAGGTCTAATTATAACTAGTCACCATCACTTAATCATATTAGAATTGGTGTAACAAGCTAGGTATCATTAAGGTTACACACCTACATGTTATGGGGATTTATCAAATATATTCATACAAGGGCGAAGGTAAGACTACTAATTAAAGGCATTGCATCATCGAATGCTTATCACTAAGACCCACATATAACACTATGAGATTCATTCCAATCCATAGAATGTTGAAACATACAACCTCATCCATTGGATCAGGCTCATTGTTCAAAGTCATCAATTAGGGTATAGGTCCAACCATTAGATCCATTTAACCAAGTGATCTTTGGTTTAGAGTTTAATTGAAGCTACATTTAAGAGCTTGACACACCATTGGTTGTGGTGATCTGATCCACCATTAATTTTGACATCTTGGGCCACCATTGATTGATAGGATCATCACTACTATCATTTCTCACCATTGGATGTTACATTATTATCACTATTGGTTGATACCTCCATTAAGGCACTAACTATTTATCATTAAGTCTAATTGAACCAAAAATGGACATAAGGGGTGACCATCAGTTGTCACCATCAGTTAAAACCCTTGGTCACCACCATCGGTTGTCATGGTGCCACCATAGTTTTTCATGGTTTCACCATCAGTTGACATGGTGTCACCGTCGGGTGATGTAGTAGTGAAGGAAAAAGGCTTGAAAACCCTAGTTTAATCCATTGTTTGTTAGGTGCTTAGCACCATTGATTGAGCTACTAAACTGCCCTAGACCATCCTCTACCTTAGGAAGGTCATACACCTATTTATAGGTTCATTTTAGAACTTGAATAGAATAGGGAGCACCATAAAAATCCAAAACCCTAGCAACCATAGCTTCTATATGCAAGGATCTTCGTTTTTAGGCAAGAACATAAGCAAATAAGCTTGGAGTAAACAATATAGGTGAAGAAGGTTATAAAACTCACATATACTGATAAGAACAGACTTCTAGAAGCAAGGATCTAGAGCAAAGAAGCCAAGGAAACCCAAGTTTTAGATCTGAACTCGTCCGGGTAGGTACCCTTCTCCACAAGGAAACAAAACCCTAGGAGAAGAAGCAAGAAAAGGTAGGTTCTTGAGTTCTAGAGCAACTTCTACCATAGAATAGCAAGGTTCCAATCAGGAGAGAGGAAGAAGGAATAATGACAGAGAATTAAATGTAGGAAAGAAGGAACTACTTACTCATTTAGGTCAAGTTCACCAAGAACAAGATTTAGAACCCCTAGAAGGAAGCAAATTGGAACTCTAGATGCTTTTTCCAAGATGATCGCCTTATTCTTCTACCTTGGACAGGTTTTCCATAGAAGAATAGAGAGAGAACGAGGATTTTATAGGATGGAAGTAGTAGAGAGAAAAAGGATAAGTATATAAAGATTGAGGGATAAGGTTGACAAGTAGCATGAGGTGTATAAGCAGCTCTCCATGTGTCCATGGCTTAAAGCTTGCATGGACAAGGTCCACTAGCTGTTGGGGACTGCTAGGACATCATTTGATGGTCTCCTAAGACATAAACTGGCTATTGGTCGAAGGTAACCTTCATTTGACCATGGTTTAGGTCTAAAGATGGGTGAATCATCAATTGATCATGTCCATGAGTGAACCATGGGTTCAAGTGAACCAAATCGGCTTGAACCATCGACCTAGGGCCTTCTAGTAATGACCATCGGATGTTACACCAGATTTTGGCCACTGGATGATGCCCAAGAAAGTGGAGCCATCGGTTGATAGCCTTGAAGGTGGCTCATCCATTGGCGGGGGGGGGGGGGGTAAACCCTAATTCAACCTCGAACAGAATCTCCTCCAATTTTGGGTATAATTGAGCATCCAATGGCTCAACAAGCTCAATAATGATGATAAAACATATAGGAAACATAATTGATGGAACCATTTGCAAAGAAAATCCATAAATTGGGTAAATTTCATAAAAATCCAAAATATACATAAAATTGCATAACTTGCTCAAATAATGTCAAAATTAGACCAAATTTGAAACTTAAGCTTTATTATGATTCCAAAGCATATCACAAGGTTATATTAAGGTTATAAGCATTAAATTATGGTAATTGATCTTGTTCAACATTTTAAGCAAGTTCAAGGGCCTTACAGCTATAAACCTCTAACAAGGATTTTGCCCTGAAATCCTACGCAATGAGAGATGGGTACTTCCTACGCATCTCATATTATAGCTCTCACTTGGATTCCTATACACCATGATGATGTCACAAAACCTTTACTAACACTATATCATTTTTCTTCAACTTCTTCACTCTCTTGTCCATGATCAACATTGGACCTTCAACATAAGAGATATCCTCATCTAACTCAACCTCTACTGGTTGAATTGTCTGTTATGTATCTGGATGACACTTCCTCAACATGGAGATATGGAAGACATTATGTAACCTATATAGATATGGTGGTAGCTCCAACTTGTATGCCACCTTTCCAACACGAGCCAAGATAGGGTATGGTCCCATGAATCTAGGAGCCAACTTACCCTTCTTTCCAAACCTCATCACACCCTTACAAGGAGAAACTTTGAGATTCTATCTCCCACTTGGAACTCAAGTGGTCTATGACAATTATCTGCATAAGACTTTTATCTGTCCTAAGCTGCTTTCAACTGTTGTTGTATTACTTTAATCTTCTTGGTAGTTTGTTGTACTAGCTCAAGACCCAAAAGTTAATATTCACATATCTCATACCAGCAAAGAGGAGACCGACATCATCTTCCATACAAAGCCTCATAAGGAGCCATATCTAAGATTCTCTGATAACTATTATTATAGGAAAACTCTATTAGACTCAGATGTATATCCCAACTACCCAGAAATTGTAAGACACATGCCCTCAAGAGATCCTATAAAGTTTGAATAGTCCTTTCAGACTGGCCATCTGTCTATAGATGGAAAGTTGTGTTGAACCTTAGTTTTGTTCCAATTGATGCATGCATACTTTCCCAAAAATGACTTGTGAATTGTGGACCTTTGTCAAAAACTATAGTCACTGGAATGGCATGCATATGGACTATCTCATCAACATATACTTGTGCCAACTTCTCTGTTGTAAACATTGTTTTGACTGGCAAAAACTGAGTTGACTTAGTCAATCTATCAACTATCACCCATATGGAATCATGAACCTTGGCTGTCTGAGGAAGACCAACCACAAAGTCCATGGTAATATGATCCCATTTTCGTTGTGGTATTGGAAAAGATTGTAATGTCCCTACATGCTTCTTGTGCTCAGTCTTCACTTGTTGACAAACTAGACATCTGGAAACAAACGCTGCCACATCATGCTTTAGACATGGCCACCAATACAAGTCTTTCAAGTTCGGATACATCTTGGTACTTCCAGGATGCATTGCATACATTAAGGAGTGAGCCTCCTCAAGTAACATCCTCCTTAATCCATCAACATTTAGAACTATTTCCCTATTGTGGTAACAAGCTATACCATCATCTACCTCATGGAACCCATCATACTTTTCATTGTCAATCCCTAATCGGATATTTTGTATCACAATATCGTTCTATTGTACATCATGAATCTGTTGTCTCAAGGTAGTTTTAGCCTACAACTGTGTCAACAAACCTACCAGCAAGGAAACTTCCAACTGCACATTTATCTAACAAAGAGACACTAGCATATATCTATTATGTCACACCAAGGAATACAATTGTGCATTTTCTACCGTTAATGATGAAGACGACTTCCTACTTAATGCATAAGATACCACATTTGCCTTTCCAGTATGGTAGTCTATTGTGCAATCATTATCCTTAATTAGCTCCATCCATCTCCTCTACCTCATATTCAGCTCCTGCTTCAAAAAGATATATTGTAGATTCTTGTGGTCAGTGAAGATCTAACACTTTTCTCCATGTAGGTAGTGTCTCCAAATCTTTAAGGCATGGACCACAGTTGCAAGCTCTAGATCATGTGTTGGGTAATTCCCTTCGTGCTTCTTTAGATGTCGTGATGCAAAAGAAATCATGTTCTTATCTTGCATCAACACATATCCCAACCCATTCTTCAAAGCATCACAAAAGATAATATAGCCTTTCCCTTGCTCTGGCAGCACTAACACCGGTGCATGGACAATTTTTCTTTCAACAACTGAAAATAACGTTGACATTTGTCATTCCAAGAAAAAGGAACATCCTTCCTGGTTAACCTAGTTAGGGGTAACGCTACAGAACTGAAATCCTTGATAAACCTCATGTAGTAGCCTGCCAAACCTAGGAAACTGTGAATCTTTGTCGGCATCTTGGGTTGTTCTCATTCTAGAACATACTCTATTTTCTTGGGGTCAACACAAACACATTTAGCTGATATAACATGGTCTAGAAAAGACACCTTAGATAACCAAAACTTGCACTTGCTAAACTTAGCATATAGTTGATGCTGCCTCAACAAAGTCAACTCCTAGTGAAGGTGTTTCTCATGTTGTTGACTATCCTTAGAATATATAAGGATGTCATCTATAAATACAACTACACATTGGTCCAAAAACAGTCTGAACACTCTATTCATCGGATCCATAAAGGTTGCAGGTGCATTGGTTAGACCAAATGGCATAACCACAAACTAACTAGTCCTAAAAGATGAGTTGAGTATGTCATTTGCCTTAATCCTCAATTGATGGTACCCCATCCTGAGGTCTATCTTTGAAAACACAGTGGCACCTCTCAGATGATCAAAAAGATCATTAATCCTTGGCAAAGGATGATTATTCTTTATTTTCACCTTGTTTAATTTTCAGTAATCGATACATAACCTCATGGAACCATCTTTCTTCTTAACAAACAACACAGGAGTACCCCAAGGGGAAGTTCTCGGCCTGGTAAAACCGTTCTATGAATGTTCCTGTGACTATTTCTTTAACTCATGCATCTATGTTGGTGCCATTTTGTATGGTGACTTGTTATGGGTAGTGTTCTAGGAACAAGATTGATCTCAAAGTCAATCTCTCTAGGAGGGGGAACTCCAGGAAACTCATCAGGAAAAACATCTTCAAACTCACATACTACTGGTACCTCTTGGATAGTGAGACCTCTCGCCTTGGTATCCACAACATTAGTTAAGAAATCTTCACATCCTTGTTTCATCAACCGCTCCATTGTCATAGTTGACATCAAACATGTAGGAAGAATCTTCCCATCACCTTGTAAAATCCATTGTACCTCTTCATCATGGAACATTTCCACCTTAGTACTATAGTTCAAGACTACCTTGTACTTTTCCAAGGTATCCATTCCTAAGATCACAGCAAAACCATGCATGTCAAGTGGCAATAGATCCAGTTGAATGTTGCATCCAAAAAAAAGAATGAACACAAGAAGAGCGCACTTCCCGCAACTCAGCAGAACCAACCAAAGGAGTTTCTAGTCGTAGGATATTAGATCTATGACTAACAGGAAGATAAAAACTATCTATCACCTCTCTAGTGATGAATGAGTGTGTCACGCCTGGGTCTACTAGCATAGATAAGAAATAAGAAGTGGACAAATTAGAATGAAATAATTCCATCTGACGTGGCATGACTCATGGATCAACCATTGTTTTTAGTAGCTCATGGTATAGAACCTATACATTGCCTGTTGTCATCCATGTCCTCTGCTAGCTTGTCTAGAGGAGCCTATCTATGATGCTTGTTTGCGTCCTCTACCACTACCAGAACCAAACTGTCATTGTTGTATCCCTACTAAGTATACCTTGGCTGGTGAGTCACTTCCTCATTCTTCATAGGGCAATCTGGTCTTGTATGCCCCACATGTCCATATTTGTAACATGTTCTAGTGTCATAATATGGCCTAGGCGGTCATGTCACTAAAAATGATGAGGTGCTATGATCTCCTATAGGTGGAAGACTATGACCTCTACCCCCACTCAGGGTCCACTGGGTTGGATTGAATGACCTTTGCTCAGTAAAAGTCGACCTCTATTGCGACTGTCATGGAGTAAACCTTGGCTTCTTAAAGCCTCCACATGATTGTCCTTGGAATTGAGTCGGTCGTTTGTTAGCATTAGCTTCATGCTTTTCTATGGAAGACCTCTTAATCCTCCTTACAGATTCCACTAAGGTGGAAAACCTTTACCTATTCTCCAAAGCTGATGTAGTAGTAGTAAACTCCATACTTAGGCCCTTCTTGAATCTACAGATCCTTTCTTTATCGATAGATGTCATGTGAGCACAGAACCTCAAAAGTTCCATGAACTTTGACTCATACTCATTAAAGTCATTGCACCCTGCCTAATCTTCTCAAACTGAGAGATTTTCTCATCTAGGTAAATCTTGGGAAAGTATTGGCTGACAAATTATCACCAAAACTCCTCCCAACCTATCGCCACTCCTGGCCTTTTCTCCTCTTTTATGGCCCACCAGTGGCCAGCACTACCCTTCAATAGGTAGACAGCATGCTTAAATTTGTCCTCCTTAGGGATGTTCAGGATCTTGAATGCCTTCTCTAACTTTGTAAGCCACATGGTGGCGCCTACTGGTCAGAAGTACCAGCATACTCGATCGCCCCAACACATTTAAGACATTCAAACGTATTCCGCACTCCCTGAGACTCCACATTAGGGACAACTTCCCTAGCATGAGGTGTTGGCGTTCTATCCGCTATATGTGTAATTGTGGCGATCATCTATCTATAGGCTAAAACTTCATATTGGCCATCATTTCCGGATCCATTTGAGGCATTGCGGGCTATTCTGGCCCTATATTTGGAACTCTCTCATCGAATGCATGCCTCCTAGCACCACATCCTAGTACCACATACCTATTATCGACGTGTTCTTCATGTTCTCCAGACATATTTGCATAAGCATAAGCTATGATCGGATATGTTGGATACATAAGAACATACTCAAACCTAAGTCTTATGTCCCTGTAGACTCAGTGAACCTAGATCTCTGATACCAACTTAATTATAAACCTCAAATGAGATTACTCAAAACACAAAGCATGATCAACTACTAAATTAATCACATGGTCAAAAATGCAAAATAATTAACACCAAAATTCACATCATGAACAAGTTATGAAACATTTACATAAAGGTCCATATTTTCCATTCTCATATATTATGACAGGATTTTACATCTATGCTCAATGGCCTCAGCACATCCTATGTACAAAAGAAGAATTTACATGTACATGCCATATCTACATACACTAGCATACTGCCATAATCTCATGACGATACAAATATCTTATCTAGAAAACACCTCCCATACCCAGACCTGAGAGTACAGGGATGACACTAGGACTCTACTACTTATACTACCAACATAGTTCTTCCATAGCACGGTCTCAACCTCATTCACCATGACCACCTAAAAAGATGTGGTGACCTACGGGTGAGACCCAGTCCCAGTGAGAGATATAACTCTCTCCAACGGATATTGATTACAACATGTTAATTAATAGTAAATAAACTGAGTAGATAGGATATCAAATAAGCAATTTAAGTAGTGAACAATTAAAGCATACTAAGTAGATAGGAAAATCAGCTTTAGCATCAAGTAGAAGTACTTAGATTTTATAAATATTCATCATGTAAGAACTATGTAGTATAAAGATAAAACAAGGGTTACTCAACCGATGTGAGACGTATTTAACCCTAGAAGATATATACTACACGGGTTGCATTACATCTTTTATTATGCCCTGGGGAGTTTGAGTCGTACCACTCAAAGTCCAACTGACCACTGTGAAGTGCTATTTAGTTCTGTAAAAGATCTAGGAGTGTTGATATCCTAAGATCTCTTCCCCTCAGCCAGTACGAGTAAACTACATTGACATACCAGTCAAACTACCAATAGTGTTATATAGTCAAACTGATAACAACTAGTCCATACTTGGTACAAGTTATGACACTAGAAACTAGGGTATACAAAACCCTTTCATCCGAGGTACAATCACAGTTGTCCTCAATCACATTAAATATCTGAGACATGACCATAGCCATCCTTTATAACCTGGATTTGTGGATGACAATGATATATCCTCAACTTGCCACCCCCACATACTCAATAGTATGCACTTCGATTTTCCCTTAGGAATACTCATTTCACCATCCAGCAAGTTCTGACACTAAAGATGGATCTACGGCACATGGCACTATATGATTAGGGTTCACTTGATTAGTTATTGCCAATTGGGTGAATTAAAGCTTCATCATACAAATGGACAAACAAACCCTAATTCATTTCTATCAAGTGCATAAGCATTGCAACTTCAGAAGATATAAAACATTTGAAGTATAAATCCTAAACACATGACCGCATGCTATCACTTATTGCATCATAATGAACCACATGTGTCATCATATCATTTCAAGATATCCCTTTCTTATCACAAACTCTAGGGTTTCAACCCTTATTGGAACATGAAAAGGAATTCACCTCAATTAGGGATCAAACATGCCAAAAGGTCATTAATACCATCACGTTAAACCCTGCAAGATTATCATTATTATTGTAGGCCTTCAACAAGGCTCAAAAGATCATCATCACATATGTATCTCATAGGTTAAACATGGCAAGGCACTATAATATTCAATTGGTACAACATTGTGTTTTTAACACAAGAAGAGTATAATATATTGACAAATTAATCATTTAAGAGGTCTAATTATAACCAATTACCATCAATTAATCATATTATAATTGTTGTAACAAGCCAAGTATCATTAAGGTCACACACCTACATGTTATGGGGATTTACAAATATATTCATATGAGGGCAAAGGTAAGACTACTAATTAAAGGCATTGCACCATCGAATTCTTATCACTAAGACCCACATATAACAATATGAGATTCATTCTAATCCATAGGATGTTGAAACATCCAACCTCATCCATTGGATTGGGTTCATTGTTAAAAGTCATCAATTAGGGTATAGGTCCAACCATTAGATCCATTGAACCAAGTGATCTTTGGTTTAGGGCTGAATTGCAGATCCATTTAAGAGCTTGACTCACCATCAATTGTAGTCACCTAATCCACCATTAATTGTGACATCTTGGGCCACCATTGATCTATAGGACTACTATTATTTCTCACCATCGAATGTTACATTGTTATCACTATTGGTCGATACCTCCATTAAGGCACCAACTATTTATCATTAAATCTAATTGAACCAAAACTTGATCTAAGGGGTGAGCATCAGTTGTCACCATCGGTTGACACCCTTAGTCACCACCATCGGTTTTCATGGTGCCACCATCGATTTTCAAGGTGTCACCCTCAGTTGACATGGTGTCACCATTGGGTGATGTAGTAGCGAAGGAAAAAAGGCTTGAAAACCCTAGTTTAATCCATCATTTCTTAGGTTCTTAGCACCATCGATTGAGCTACTAACATGCCCTAGACCATCATCTACCTTAGGAAGGTATTACACCTATTTATAGTTTCATTTTAGAATTGGAACAGAATAGGGAACACCGTAAAAATATGAAACCCTAGCAAGCATAGTTGTTATATGCAAGGATCTTCATTTTTAAGCAAGAACTTAAGCAAATAAGTTTGGAGTAAGCAATATAGGTGAAGAAGGTTATAAAACTCACCTCTATTGATAAGAACAGACTTCTAGAAGAAAGGATCTCGAGCAAAGAAGGCAAGGAAGTCCAATTTTCATATCTGAACTCGGTCGGGTAGGTACCCTTCTCCACAAGGAAGCAAAACCCTAGAAGAAGAAGTAAGAAAATGTGGGTTCTTGAGTTCTAGAGCAACTTCTACCATGGAACAATAAGGTTTTGACCTGGAAAGAGGTAGGAGGAAGAAGAACATAGAAGTAAATAGAGGAAAGAAGGAACTACTTACTCATTTAGGTCAAGTTCACCAAGAAGAAGTTTTAGAAACCCTAGAAGGAAGCAAATCGGAATTCTAGATGCTTCTTCCAAGAGGATCGCCTTCTTCTTCTGCCTTCGGCTAAAACAATATTTCTTAGGGCCCGGGAGTAGCCTGGTGTTGCATTGTATTTAACATCATGAATTGGTATATATGTTTCTTCTTGATTTTTGCACTTATTTCTATGAGATTGTTATGAACTACCCATGCTTGATCACCATAAGTAGTTAATTAGACCTTTAAATGCTTTGAAAAAGAAAATAAATGGTTGTAACTTCATAGAAATACATGTTTTATTTAGACCTATGAGAAAGGTGGCTTGTGAATGTGAAGAGATTACCCAGATTTTTTGATAAAGCACCTACTAATAACACAATCGATACAAGAGTGGGATTGGTAATAGATTAGGTAGTGAATTACACCGTGAGAGTGGATAATTCTTGATACGGGCTCTTCGTTCAAGGTTAGGAGAAATAAATATTACTAAATGATGTTAAATACAATATACACCATGGTGAAACCAAAAGTCCTAAGGAATTCGTCCATTCTTGATCACAACAACCTTAGTTAGATTTACTTTGTGTTCTTAGTTAATTAAACAACTAATCAACTCTTTCTCTAGGTCTAGCTAATTTGGTTTTAGTAAGTAGTAGTCTCTAGTGTATGATTCCCTGAGTTCGAAAACTTGAGCCTCTTTTGGCCTATATTACACAACACATGCACTTGCTTTTACATGTAAATTCTATGTGTGTCAGATCCCTAGCGTTTCGAAAGATGCCATCAGACGTAGTAGTTGGTATAATGCCTTGGAAGGAAGTGAATTCATCACTACTTGGGATGCGCTTCAGACCAAGTTTTAGGAGAACTTCTATCCCCCTTCCCTCACCTATAGATTAGGGTCCAACTTTCTATGTTTTCTATTGTCCCATGTGAAACCTTAAGAGAAGCTTAGGATAGGTTCAAAGAACACCTCCGCAAATGTCTACATCATGACATCTCCCAAGCCCAATTGATTGAAATCTTTTATCATGGTGTTGACAACCACACCAAGTCTTTTTTGGATTCCTCTTCAAGAGTAAATTTGATGTTTCAAAACTTACAAAGTGGTTTGGAGGTTGTTACACGTGCTTCTTAAATCCAAGCACGATGAGGAACTGATGGGGTCCTTAAGGTTTCTAAGGCTGAGGAGAACTCTAACATCAAAAATATTGTTGAAATCCTAAGACTCACTGCCTTAAAACAAGATCAACTTGAGTCCTCTATTAGTTCCCTTAAGTGGAGAGAAACGACCCAACAAGTAAAGGTTGTAGAATCTCTCTGTGGGATTTGTGAATGGTATGATCATGCTACCTTACAGTTCCAATATCTTTACAATCTTCCCATGCAACAAGAGGTTGGGTAGAAAATGGAGGACCTCAAATCCATTCATAGCATTCTGATTCAAGCCTATTACAACCCAAATAAAACTAGAAATCACCCTGGGTTCCAATATGGAAACCCTTTGGGTGCGTAAAATGCCTCCCAACTCCATCCTCTATCAATACCTCGCCTCCCTCAAGCCAACAATCGCCCCCACTGGGTTTCCCCAATAACAATCAGCAGAATCATGGGAATCAAGGAAATGATAGAGGCCAATTTCAGAACCATGGCCCTTACCAAGGACAGTAGTACCAAAACCTGAACCTACCACCACCACAGATGCAACAAAATTCCCCCACTCCTTCTGACGGCAAGAGGATAGCCTCTCTAGAATAGTTGGTCCTCTCCCACCAGGATCACAATAGTGCAACTAAGGCCCAGTTGGCCCACCTCATTTCCAGTCAGAAACCTCCCACTGGCACTTTTGTCGAGCAACTAGAGAACAACCCAAAGCATCCCAAGCAACTCAAGGTAGTCTCCACCCGCTTGGGAAAGATACATGCTCTCCCCCACTCGAAAAACCTCTAGTCACCCCCTGGATGACACTATAGTCTTTGAAACCCAACCTTCTTCATAAACCCCCATCACCATCCTCGAAGTCCCACCACCTGAGGTTGTTGAGCCTAAAATCCTGGTCTACAAACCTCGTCCACTATAACAGGCCTATCGAAAGCAAACTAGATTGGATTCTCATTTCAAGAAGTTCAAGGAAGCCATGAAAAAATTACATGTAGACATTCCCCTTTTGGATGCCCTTGTGGACATGCTTTCCTGGTCCATATATATGAAATTACTTTTGACTAGAAATTATGCCACTGAAGAATATGAGATGGTCAAACTTTCTAGGACCACTTCAGACATCATCTAAAGAAAAATGCCTTAAAATAGCTATATATTGGTTCCTTTGGGATTGGGTGCTACTTAGGGGACAATGATTGCAAGAAAGGTCTCACAGACTTGGGCATCAATAATTCTATTATGCCTTATAGTCTTTGTAGGAGATTAGGGTTTGTTGACATGCTTCCAGCTGCCATGACAATCCAGTTGAAAGATGCTTCCATGATGAAACCTATGGGTATTATTGAATATATATACATGTAAGGGTTGGGAAAGATGCCTATGTTCCATGTGACTTCATCATCATGGACATCAAAGAATATTTACGCTAACCCCTCATTTTTTTCGTCCCTTTTTGTTCATTTTTTGGGTCCTGATTGATGTCAATACTGGAACCATTCTTCAACGCCATGGAAGACAGACCCTAGAGTTTAGGGTTTTTGAGAGCATGCGAAGACCAAGCCTCCAGGAAGAGGTTTATCTCCTTGATTGCATTGATAAGATCCACCAATTGAGATAGGAATGGGAGCTACTTCAGGATCCCCTCCACACTACCCTCATGTCTCTTGTTGAATGTGGATTTGAAGATGAGCAATTGGAACAATATAGAGCTCATCTAGACACCTTTGAAGGGATCCAAGATGAAGAATTTGAGCACCTCAAAATGATCTCTATTATAGATGAAATACCTAAACCCCCTAAGGCACCCATGATGAAACCCCTCCCAGAAGGTCTTAAATATGTTTTTCTTTATGAGCAACAAAAATGTCTTGTTATCATTAATTCAGAACTCACTTGTAAATAGGAAGGAAGGCTCGTGATTGAGCTTAGGAAAAGGAGAACTGACTTGGGGTATAAAAATGAATGATTTGACAGAGATCAATCAATCTATTTTCATGCATAAAATCCTTAAGATAGAATAGTACAAACCATCTAGGGACCTTAAACGGAAATTAAATCCCAACATGAAAGAGATTGTTCACCTTGAGGTTATCAAACTTTTGACTACAGGGATCATCTACCCCATCTCCGACTCCCTCTAGGTTAGTCATGTCCAAGTGGTCCCCAATAAGGTAGGAACCACTATTGTGAAGAACGATAAGGATGAGCTCATCCCCACCCATACTATTGTAGTGTGGAGGATGTGTATTGATTATATAAAACTAAATAAGGCCACTATGAAAGATCACTTTCCTCTTCCCTTTCTAGATCAAGTACTAGGGTGCCTCTCCCATCAATAATGTTTCTATTATCTTGATGGCTATTCAGGTTTCTATCAAATTCTCATTCATCTTGATGACCAGGAAAAGACAACCTTCATCTTCTCATTTGACACTTATGCATTCAGGAGAATGCCTTTTGGGTTGTGCAATGTCCCAGCCACCTTCTAGCGGTGCATGTCCTCTATCTTTGTTGGGTTGACTGAGACAGTGATGGAAGTGTTCATGGATGACTTCTCTATTTATAGATAATGTTTTGAATCTTGCCTTGTACATCTATTCCTTGTTCTGGAAAGGTGTGAGGAAGCACACTTGGTTTTAAATTGGGAAAATGTCAATTTATGGTGACAGAAGGGACTGTTTTAGGATATAGGGTTAGCAACCGTGGCATAGAGGTTGATAGATCCAAGATCAAGGTCGTCACCAAACTCCCACCTCCCTATTTGGTCAGGGACATTTGTTCCTTCCTTGCGCACACTAGATTTTATTGGCAAATCGTTGATGATTTCTCAAAAATCGCCAAACCTCTCACCAACCTCCTCCAAAAAGATAATCCCTTTGTTTTTGATAAATCTTGCATGACCAGTTTTTTGTGTTTGAAAGATGCCCTCACTTCTACCCCCATCATTCAAGCCCCTAACTGGTCCCTCCCATTCGAAATCTTGTGTGACGCTAGTGATTTTGCTTTCGGTGCAATTCTTGGACAACATGTTGACAAAAAGAACCATGTGATTTACTATGCATCCAAAACTTTAGATGATGCCCAGTAGAACTATACTACCACTGAGAAGGAAATTTTATCCATAGTCTATGCCTTCGATAAATTCCTCTTCAATAAATCATTGATAAGAAAGGTTGTGAGAATGTTATAGCTGACCATATTATCTGCCTAAGTTCTTGTGATGATGATGGTATATCGATTGATGATTCTCTACCCGATGACAAGTTTCTCAAATTGGAATCCCTATACCCCTGGTTTACTAACTATGTTAATTATCTTACAATATGTGTCCTACACCCTGATTACAAAGGACGTACTAAAGTAAAAAAATTACATGATGTCAAACACTATTATTGGGATGATTGTTATCTTTTTAAGTTGTGTTCATATGGTCTCTATCATAGGTGTGTTACTAAAAAATAGGCCCATGACATTCTTGAGCAATGTCACTCTGGCTCCACTTGAGGGCACATGTGTTCTGAGAAAATAGCCAAAAAGGTTTTACAATTCGGCTTCTTTTATCCCACCTTGTTTCAAGACTCATATGAATTTTTTTTGACATGTGATCAATGCCAAAGGACTATGAACATTTCTAAGAAAGATCAAATGCCATGACTTCTTGATAGGAGATAGAGATTTTGATGTTTGGGATGTGGATTATATGGGACCCTTTCCTTCTTCTTGTGGGTACCAATATATTTTGGTAGTCGTAGACTATGCCTTCAAGTGGGGAGAATCCATCCCCACCAAAACTTATGACTTCAAATCCATTAAGAAACTTTTCAAAGACATCATCTTCCCCAGGTTCGGGGTACCTCCCACCGTGATCTCAGGTGGGGGATCACATTTTTCTGGAGAAAAGTTTTGAAGCCCTATTGAAAAGATATGGAGTCCACCAAAAGGTCTCCACTCCCTACCACCCTCATACTAGTGGCCAATTTGAAGTTTCAAATGGATAGATTAAGTCCATCCTAGAGAAAACAATCAATCACACTAGGATAGATCGCGCTTTGAAAATCAATGACACCTTGTGGGCATACAGGACTACCTACAAAACACCTATAGACATCACTCCTTTCAAATTGATTTATGGCAGATCATGTCATTTACTCATAGAGTTAGAACATAAGGCTTACTGGGATATTAGGAATCTAAATTTTGACTTATCTATGGTAGGGGAAAATCATTTTCTTCAAATAAAAGAGTTAGATGAGCTCAGATTCATTGCCTACAAAAATGCCAAAATATACAAGGACAGAACCAAGTTATGGCACGATGGGCATTTTAGGTAAAAGAACATTTAGGAAGGTTATTAGGTCCTTGTCTATAACTCTAAGTTAAGGTTTTTTTCCTAGAAAACTCAAATCCATATGGTAGGGATCATATCTTGTTAAGCATGCCTATCTGCATGGCACTTTTCTTCTTTGGGACAAGGTGCTAGGTGAGTTTAAAGTTGATGGGCATAGGCTGAAATGGTACATTACCATTGAAGATTTGTGGCTTCTGAGGCTCATAATCTCTCATTACTTGAAGGTCTTGAGTTAAAAGATCCTCCACCCCCTCTCAATCGTGAGTCTAAATCGACTCCATGATACACCCATGTCGGGCCTTCAACATTAAACTTGGCGCTTGTTGAGAAGCAACCCAAAGGTTCTCACTTTGAATTTTCTCTTTTATTAGTTTATCTAACCCTTGCCTTGTTTCTAATTTCAGCTTAGTCTAGTTCTTCAAAAAAATGAGACTTCCATCTTACTAGCTGCATTATGGGAAAAGCACATGAATGGGTCACTTCAACGATCAAGACGGTGGTCATGAAGGTTGTGAATCATGTTCAGTTCTTTTCCCCCTCCCACCACCTCATCTGTAGCCATCCATTTCATCACTGAGACATTCATGCCACCATCTCGGCTTCACAGGAAACACCATCTTCATATCTACAACCACCACACCTTCTTGTGAGCCGACTATCGCGCCACCTGAGCCAAGCATCCTCTAGCACCGCCACTCATTTCACCTCCTACCCCCCCCCATGCTCCCAGTCAACTGCCTTATGAGGAGTATGGATCATGTCGGGCCTATCTTGGCCCCAACTCCCACACTGGGGGAATTACTACTACAACCCTCCATCTTCCTCTCATCCACCACACCACTATATACCACGGGAGTGATCTTCTTCCCTCCATGTCGGGTTTGGAATTTTCTCAAGATGAGAAAATTTCTAAATCTGGGGTGAAGGTGGGTGGTATGTAAGTATTCCACCCCCTTATCTTTCTTTTTTCATTATCTTTTGCCTTTTATTTCTGCATGTAATTACTTTTGAATTCCCTTTGCTTCATTTTCTCTTAGGGCCTTTATCTAGTGGGACATGTTTTTATTTTCTTAGTTTACAAAAATGGCCTTTATCTAGTCAACCATGATGAGTAGATATTGTAATCATTGTACCCCTTTGAATTCAATAAATCTTACTTGGAAAAATTTTACAAATTTTCATGCCTGAAAACACCATGTTTCTTAGGATCCCAAAACTGTCATCACTCCTTGAAGAAGTTGACAAGTCGTATGGAATCAATGAGAACCAAATATGAATTTTCTCTATTCTTAATTGTGGATTAACTTATCATAAATCTTGTATAATGTGATTGACAGGAAAACTCTATCTGATGCAATGACACTCTTTGAAAAAAAAAATGAAGTTTAAGTGCAAAAATAATTCCCCCTCCTCTCTCAAAGAAAAAGCAAATAATCACCTCTGGACAAAATCTAAGTCTGAAGTGGCATGATCCCACCTCAATTTTCCATACCCCTTAAAAGGGATGTACCATCAAAATTGACAAAGAGAACACACAAAAATTATGATCAATGTAATCACAAGTCCATGAATAAATATATCCCCAATCAAATAAAGGAGAGATCATCTTTTTCCACACCTTCTTCGTCTTGATCCTGTGCAAAAACTCACAAGAGAGAAGAAAAACGGGGAGCGTCAAAGTAGAAGTAACAAGAAGCCTATTTTCTACACAATTTTGATTTAGAAATAAGATATGAAAATTTTTTATAGGGAATATAAAATTTATATTACGTAGTTTTAGGAGATTGGGTTACTTGGCCAAATTTAGAGGTAAGAAACAAATTGATGCTATGAGGGTGAGGATGCACATGTTTCTAGTGTAAATTAGATTTATTGGTGATTTTATTTGCTTAAGGACAAGCAAATATTCAAGTCTGAGATATTTTGATAAATGTGTATTTATCCTTTTTTATTTACATCTTTTAGCTATCTTTTTAGGATTGTTTTATTGATTATTTTCTTAGATTTGTAATTATTGTATTAGTTTAGATTTTTTTTCTTCATTTGTAGTTTTAATTATATTGGGTTTTTTGTAGTAAAATGGTCTAATCACTTTAATAATTAATTTCTCTTGGAAGATGTTTTGCACGATTCCCGCAGTGCCTGACATTAATATATATCTGGCACCAAAAGTGTCATAACTTCTGTGTGCGAACTCTAAATTAAGTGTACAAGTATTCATTGGAAAGAAAATTTAATTTATTAATATAAAATCATATTATTTGGACCACTTTTGAGCCTTTGATGGAAGATAAATCTGCTCAAAATCTTTGTTTCGGAAATTTGCAGCAAAAAAATGTGAATGGTCAACATAATTAAAGGCAATCAACCGCTTTCTCTATTGATCAAATCTAGAGAGTTTTCATCCAGCAGCCAGGAGTCTTCTAGAGAGTCTTGTATCTAGGGTTCCCACTCCTGCTTCCCCGATAAAAGGAGGGGAGACTCTATAAAGAAGGAGATCCATTCTTTTGTACTGCAAATTTATTTAAGCATTGTTATTTCAAGTCTTAGTTGAGTACTCTTTATTTCTACAATAAAAATTAGTTTTTCATCTCTAGATTTTTGGATTTTTTTACTTTTTTCTCATTCTCTCCTGTGGAGCGGGGAATGAAGGGAGCAAGTCATTTCATTTTCATCAGCTAGATCTCCTTGGAGATGCTTCTTTTTCTTGTATATGGCTTCCTTCCTTCTTTCCCTTGATTCTCCTTCTTTTTTTATGGCTAGCCAGTAGTTCTTATATTGAGGCGTGTGGAGTAACCCCACGGTCATAGTGTTACATAGATTGATTTTCCTATATGATTCGTTGTTTCAATATTCTTTCCCATCGATTCAACTCTATTTTCTCAATCGCTTGTTTGAATCTCTTTCTTTACTTCTTGCAATTTAATCTTTTTCTTAGAATAAATTATTTTTACTTGTTCTTAGTCTAATCTTTTCCTTAAATTGTTCTTAGTGTAGCTTTTATTTCCTTGCATATTTATTCCTTGCTTTAGCATAATCAACAATCAACTTTTGAATTTTTATTTTCTATGATCTTTGTTCAAAAGTGTTTTGGGTTTGGAATTAAATCTCAAAAATGTTGTCTGTGGATCAACCCTTTCTAAACTAGTGAATTACTTTAATTAGTCGTTCACTTGTTAAAAATATTAAATTCTAAGATTGAACACCTAGTTTTTTTTGTGAAATGACACGCATCAACTATGAATTCATAGATTAAATAAAAGTAATGTCAATATCTTAGCTTATTTGCTTGGAACTTGCTCTATGTGCTAAAAGTGGAATGGTTGTGGACGGTTTTGAAACCTTCTAGACTTATCATGAATGTATTTGTCTTCCTCTAACTTCTAATGATGATTCATGGTGGTAATAATATGCCTTCTTGTGACCATAAGACTGGAAAAGTCCAAAATACATGTTATTTTGCTAAAAAAATGACTCTTCTATATATTTTTTAGTGTACGAATTAACAATCTTCCTTTCTATTTGAATTATAACCTAGGGTTTAATGGCTCATTTTTCCTAACTATTATTCAGTTGAAAGTTTGTTGGACTTATACTTTTTACTGAAAGATAGCTCATTTCACCTAGAAATGGTCTTTTTTATGCAAAACCTTGTTTTGGGAATATATCCCTCATAATTTGGAGTTTATAGATGAAATTTTGCATGTCATTTTATGGTTGTGATGTCAAGGAAATTTCACCCTTTCAAGTGAAGTTTGAACATTTATGCATACCATGTATGGGTACTGTGGGGTATGATACAAGTTGTATTATATATTTTGGAGCTCCTTATATTTAGTATAGGTTAGATAATGGAATATAAATTGATTAATACATAAGAGTAGAATACACACACATGTTTGATGGCTCATGAAAGGATCGAATTAATAATGCATGAAGTGATTTTGGGGAAATCCTTGATCAAAAGTGCACTTTACTAAAGGATGGAAACTTTACACAAAATAAGACACACAATGAAACATTCATTCCCCTATTGAAAAGCTACAATCTTCTCCTCCTAACTTTCTATAATATTAATGTATTTATATGAGTAGCCTATCAAATGGGACACTACATGATGTATCTTGAATATGGTGTTTACTTATATGCGAGCTACCTTGAGGTTGCTGGCTTGAGGACTGAATATGGTGCCATCATTGGCATGATGGCAAGGGCCTATGACTAAAGAGTTAATGCATGATGAAAATAAGTAAATTTTAAGTGAGTAAATTATAAATTGTTATAATATAAGATGATGGAAAAGATTGTGAAATGCTTAGGCTTGAACCTTATTGTGTTCTCTATGTTTGATAGACTTGCGTTTATAAGAGATCAAACATTATTTAATAATCATGTAGGTCATAGAACAAAAATGTAATGATAATTAATCACCTTTGAATTTAATGTTCCTTAGAGGGAAACATAGTTGATGATCCTTCATCATGACCCCTTACACTAAACTAGTGATGGTTACTCTTGTTGCACAAACATCTAATTGAGGGTTACTAATCCCTAGACATGAAATAATGGTCATCTAGTGTAATTTCTATATGCATGTTGAACATGAATGATGGAAAGAAAACTATATCATGTTAATACCTTGTTTATGGGTGATATTGAATATATGAGGCTAAATAGGGCTAGTGACCCAGACGTTAAGCCCAATGGGAATCTCCTAGTAAGCACAATGATGGTGTAAGGCATGTGGCCTTATTGGGATTAAAAGGGAATATGAGATATTTATTATATTTCTTATTTAGTCAATATATCTCTCTCCATTAAATGTCCATACTACATGCAGCTTGGTCTTGTCATATTTTTTACATTGCTTTTCATAATAATGATAAGAAAAAAAATAACTAATTGAGTTGCACTAAGTAAGATATACATTGTTGTATGAAGTGGGTCTAAAATATGAGTAAATAAATTATATAATAAAATGGAAAATCATGTAGTGTATGTCTTGATTTCAGTGACATAGATGATGGATAGTGGAATGGGTATTCTTGTAGAAACCTAAGGGTTATGAGAAGGTGTTTGGAGTTGTATATTTTTTTTTATATAAAGGTGGTTGGAGCTTGTTTTCTTCACCATCCAATATGGTTATTGAATGAGTGTGGTCAAGTTTGTACCTTTAGTGACATCAATTCTTATTTTCTTTGGCATCTTGTTATGCCAGGTTTCATGGTATGAGTACCGAGAATGGACCTACTAATGTTGACTGCCTTTGTAGCACTCGGCGAGTAGGTTTGGCTAGTTTGCCCACTACTTCTTTATACCTTATGATGACCGAGACGTCGGTGATCCTATGGAGATTGATAATCCTAAGATCATGTATGGTGGACTTACGAACTTTGTGGTCTTAAGCTTGTAATTTGGAAGGTACATTCCATATTAATCAGGACAAGAATGTAATATAATATACAACCAAGTAGGTTATAAATGGTGATGTTAACCATGATATTTGAATTATGTTCGTGTTGATCCTCTAAAGCACTATAAGTGATGATATATCTACTACTTAATATGATTGAGATGTGTGAATCATGTTTTAGTCATCTGAAATGTGTTATACCTTGTGTCAAAGACATCATGCTCTAAAATATGGGAACTAGTGGATATCTGAAGACTGGACTGAATAATAAGTAACTCTTTTGCTTTAGGTAATTCATCTTTATACACTTTCATGCATTTTTATATCTTTTCCAGTAGTAATCTTCTTGTTGGGGCTCTTTTGATTAGCATGTGATTTGTTCATTATGTTTTAGGTATGCTAGAGCAGCAGAAAGGAGGGTAATTAAGACGCAAGTGGTAACATGGTTGTGACTAGAGTCTTGATGTGCTCTCACTTTCCTAAGTCTTGGGCGGATAGTTGTAATATAAGTTGTATACTACTTTCCTTGGTGTTTCTATACAATTATAAGTTGTGAATCAAATAAGAACCCATTTATCATAGTAGCATCTTGAATATGGATCCTCTTATAATCCTTCATGACAAAATGAATAAAGAAGTTTTGGTTTGTTTCAGTGCCAAAGTTTCTCTTGTGGTATGATGTTGATAACAAGTAGTACATTTTATATATGACGTCATGTGAGACTTAAGATGATTGTTTGCTTTCAAATCATTGTGAAGTTTATTTTGTTTAAATTTTTTTCAATTATAGTTTTTATGGTTGACAGTTTTAAATTGGTCCTTGTTTGAGAAATTGTCCTAATGATCATTTGGGATTTTGATCGGCGGGATGAGTATTCATACTACTTGCTCATAATCTTCACTTCGAGGATCCTTAGACCTTTGGGAGCAGGATCAACTTCAAGTGGGTGTCAAGGTAGTTGAGTAACGCATTGTGGCCAACTACAGAAGGTTTGTGTATCTAACTAATTCATAGTGAGCATCACAATTGACAAGTCGTATTAGCTATTAACTCTGATCGAGCTTCTCAACCGCCTAGACCCAATTTGCAGTATATATTCTTTTATTCCTAGCGACATATTGGGAGTAGTACTGGTCCCATTAGGTCGTCGACCTCCACAAGGTATGTATAACCTTCGGGTTTTGCCTGCATCACGTTTGGCTTTGTTTCTTTTTAATTATGAGCAGACAATACGTGTTAAGCATGTATGATACAATTAAAATAATTTAAAAAGAATTTGTAAAAATATATTTTAAATTCATGATTTTCACTCGTAGTTTTGATTAAAAAAATCATACCATCTGATAGGTAGATAATTGGACTTCTACTAAGAAATTGTTTTTTTCATCAAGTTAATATTAGTACGACACTGCCGAAGATACATGCAGATCTGGATTGAAACATGCAAACAGACTGTGAGAACACACATGTTGACTTGAATGAGGAACACACAACTAAGTTGTTGAAATACACACACATATTGGTCGAATATGACAGAAGAAAAGTTGGGGCTTCTATAACAATTCATCCGGAGTTGACATAGCAGCAAAAACAATTTAAAAGAAAGAAACATCGACCCAACAAAGCAATTTGAAATGAAAGAAAATTTAAAAACAGAAGATTAAGAAAAACGGTGAAGCAACACACAACTAAACTACTGGAACACACACATGTTGGTTCAGTAAGACACAGATAAAGTACGTGGCGCAGTTGAAAGAGCATTCAACTCACTCTTTCTATAGGGTATATTTACATAATATCCTTTTTTATATTTACATAATATAATTTATACAACACATCAAAAAATGAACTGTCCAAATTCGTCCACCCGAAACTATTCTGGATTGACAAAATCCAAATTTGAAATTGACGTTAACCTTTTTCACTATAAGTTAACAATTTTAAAGCGGATTTATCCCTTTTTCATAATATCTAACATTGTGTGTGTGTGGGGGGGGGGGGGGGGGGGGGATCAAACTTCAAAGTCTAAAATACATATTGAAAAATGATATTAATTTTATAGGAGTAAACATTTTTTTAAGGCTACGGACACGGAAGAACCTTTGCAAGAAGGTAAGTATACCAATTGGTGTGAAAAAATTTCATACTTATCCATCACCAAAATAAGTAGACACCTACACAACTGAAAAAGCAATTAAAACGATATTAAACTCAAGTATATAGGTCGAGCAAATACATATTGAAAAATGATACTAATTTTATAGGAGTAAACATTTTTCAAGGCTACCGGACACGGAAGAACCTTTGCAAGAAGGTAGTATACCAATTGGTGTGAAAAAATTTCATACTTATCCATCACCAAAATAAGTAGACACCTACACAACTGAAAAAGCAATTAAAACGATATTAAACTAACAAGTATATAGGTCGAGCAGCTGGAAGAACATACAGCTCACTTGCTTTTATAATATAGAAATAGAAATATACAAGCTTCCTACGAAATCTACTTCTTTCTATAATAAAACCACCGAGACTACATAACAAGACCGAAGTCTTATTCTAGCGGCATCAAGGTGCCTAACACCTTCCTAATCTGTAACAAGAACCTTTACCTTAGTTTTTTCAAACGATCATTATCTAATTGGGCGGGCCCAGCTGGCTTTTCCTTGTTTTAACCACACAAAAGAGGTGGATCGGGAAACCTTTTCTGTTTCTTGTTTTATGCCAACCATCCACTAATTTTTACTTCCATCGTCATGTTTTTATTCATATGCCGTTGCTTTGACAATGCATTTTTCCTTCCCATGGGATTTCCTTACATGAGAAATAACAAGGTTGAACGTCCATGACTGATCAAAAAAAGGTAGATCATCCGTGCACTGTTGGAATACATATACATGTACTTACTGTGTGTAACTTCTAGCTTAATTTTTCTCAAAACATCTTACAACCCCCTTTGCTCCAGGCTTAGCCTTACACGTTAACTACAACCGTCAATCAATACAACCCTTATCCAAGCCTCCCTTATCAGCAATCACTATGTTGCCTCTGACACAATGACACAATGGGAAAAGAGAAATAATAGATCGTTCGACAATGACTTCAATGATCAATCCACTTGATTACAAAACATAATAATAGGCGTGGAGTTTCATTTTCTTTTTACGAGATTGTTCTGTTCATATACTTGCATGCAAACATCACTTTTTCCGATTGTCCTCGCAAGTCCAAAATGTTCTGGAAGTTCTTCTACCAGCTCACCCGAAGACGCTGCTGACACATTCCCCGTGCTTTTGGGGCGTTTTTTGGACCATACCCCCCACTCCGATCCAGGGTTTGATCTGGTTCTCAGTAATTGATAACAATCTTACGATTTGTTGATGTGCTATGCTACGTCGTACCTCCGTTTGCTCAATGTTTCTTGATCAGGTTCGTCTTCTCTAAAGAACCCTTAGCGGCTTTCAACCACTAAGAAGCTACAAGTCAACATAAAGTCATAAACTACTTGGCTCAGCATCTGCTCATGAGCATAGGTTCAGAAGTCTCACTTACGTATAACTACTCATCTCACTCGTCTTGTAATCTCATCTCTTTCTTTTTCCCGTGTATCCTTGCATATTCATGAGGTAAGGCTATCATAATGTAATTATGTCCAGATAAATGTAACCATTTTCAGAAAAAGAAAAAAGACATGGTGTCATTCAATATTTACTGATGCCACCAAACCAGAACTTTACATTATCACACGTATGTCTTTGAAAAGAATAATGCTTCATAAGAAAACAGTCGAGATGCTATAGGATTACAATACAGCCAAACTGTTCCCATCATCGAATTAAGTCTAGGATGAAAAGGGAAACCACTATGCGATGAAACATGGGTACATGGATAAACTATATACTGCTGCCTTCCAGCAATATAACCTTGATTTAAACCGGGCCATCAACTTATAAGAACAGTTACAGAATGCATAAAAGAATTCAGTAATTACTTAAGAGCATACACCAAAAAGAGAAATTGTCCTTTCATGTCTTCAAGAGGACTGTATATAACTTACCAATGAATCGGGCGTTAGGTCCACTGCAACCAGCATTATGAATTTATGGACAATTAGCATCATGACGCGCAAATATACTGAGCACATACAGATGTGAGAAGGCCAGGTGTTGTACATCCTAGAGGAAACCGCCTTCCGACCAGCCAGAACCTCCATTCCGACCTGTGCTTTTGTTTGTTGAGTTTTGGTGGTAACTCCCGAAGCTGTCATCCTTGTCATCGTCCCAACCAGCCCAGCTGTCCCCACTTTGGGTTGCTTTTGCAGGCTCCGGTTTCTTGCCTCTGTCATCCCAATCATCCCAGGAGGCAGAGCTGGAGTTCTTGGATTTATCCTCCGAAGAACTCCAGTTTTTGCTATTATTATTGAACTCCTGATAGTGTCCATTGTTTCCAGATCCATTGCTCTGCCAGTCATTACTAGGCCAATTAGAGCCCCCCTCCTTGGAGTACTCCTCAACCTTCTGAGACGCTAAAGCTATGACACCTTTCATGATTCCCCAGGTCCTCTGCCCAATCTCGGTCGTTTTTGTGGTCACTACATTCACGGTTTCGTTAACCTTTTGATCATATCCGCCCTCTTTTACCTGCAAAATAGTTTTCTCAAAAAAATCAGACACATTATGATACAAGCGGGCATATTCTTTAGCAAGGCCGAGTTCGCAATGCTGATAGATTTAAGCAACAACAGAAAGACTATAAAGCCTTATCTGAAACTATGTTGAAATGGGAGAGCTATATAAGATGCCATACTTGTCAAAACTTTAACGAAAATTACTTTCAGTCCACCTCTTCAGCTCTTTCCCACCTTAACTCATACCATGTATGTTATATAGCCTTTCAAAATTTTTGTGATGCCCAAACAAACAGGATGGTTGTCCATCAACACTGGACATGCAAACAAACCAAAGTCCGCCCCAACAACAACAAGAATTGACAGGATATTAAAAAAATACATCAATTATAAGAAGTTAAAAATAGAATTTAAATGATAACTCTTATAAGCCTGGCAAATCATGTGAACATTTTGGTCCATCTGGAGCTTCCAAATGCAGAAATTGCTCGTCGCAGGTTTTCTTGCAATTCTGAACTTGGAACTTATTTCAGACTACTATAACAAATCAAGTATGAATCTGTAAGAATTTGTAACAATTACAAACTTGGTTTCCAATTACACTACCCTGCTTAACAGAACTGAACCGATCAGATTTTTTGTCATATCCCTCAACAAAATCTCTTTCCCAAAGGATTACACCTCCTGTAAGCAAGTAGGGACAGTTTCAGGCTAGTTTAACCAACGAAAAAGATACTTTTAAGCTATCGTTGAGAGACAACCTCTTTGATGATTAACTCCTTTGGTGCTTCCTTCCTCAACCATGGAAGGATCTCAACACCTCACTTGCAGGCTACTGATCATTTTTTAAAATTGCATCTAAGAAAGGTTCCCACTCAGAATCTGTCCAAGGACCCTTTTTCTAGCCATTGACATGTTGAAAAGATTGGATCTGCTCATTCATGCTCACTATTCATACTGTTAAGAAGGTTCCCACTTAGTCTCTGTCTCCACTCATGGTGTTGTCAATGGTGTCATGTGATATGTTACACCAACGTCGTCCATTTCCTCGCCCCTTATGAAAATAGCTGTAGTTGGCACGCCAAACCATGACGTCACTTTGCCTTCTTCCATGGGTTGGAGGTTCAAGTATTGTGTTCGTCTAATGTTGCCCCTATCCAGGCACCTTTGTACCCTTTGGGGCGATTACCTCAACCCCAGTTATAGAGTCGGCCCAAACCCTTTGTTGTGTACTATGATGAAAGCTTGGATCCTAGGATGAGCTCTTCTTTCAAGGGCACCTAAGTATAGCGTGACAAGGGTTTACTTGTGAGTTGGTGACAGGCATGTTGTACCTCGATGATCATGGGATGATTGGCTCATCCTAGCATTTGCTTCCATATGTGATGATTTCTCTAGACATGGACAAGTTGCGTGAGGGCCGACTCAGATGGTACGGACATGTGCAACGCAGACCTACTAGTGCGCCTATACGAAGCAATGCTATTGAGCCAAACACTATAAATAGAAGAAGAGGAAGGCCTAAATTAACATGGGATGAGCTTATAAAGAGAGATTTTGAATCTCTACATCTCAATCAAAATATGGCCCATGATAGAGCTGAATGGAAACGAAGGATCCATGTAGCCGACCCCAACATAGTTGGGATTGAGGCTTAGATGATGATGATGATGATGATGATGATGGACAGTTGCAGGTTGTAGGATTATGTAGACCCCTCGATGTCATCAATGTTATGATCTGACAAGGTTATGAGACAACTGAGATGACAAATTAACAACAATCAACTATTCCAGTAAAATGTGCTAGTGGATTGAGCTAAGACCCTAGAGTTGTGTAGGTACAGGTGAACCTGAAGGACCGTGTAAGTACACATGGATGTCAGAGAATGGCCAAAAGGTGTACAAATAAACAAATTTCAACCTATGTCAACAAGAAGAGGCAATACAAAGGTGAGGACCCGCGAGCAATTAATGATGACTAACGCGTCTAGTGTTTACTCTCCATGTGAGTACTAGGTGTCAACGCTGGGTTGTGCGATTCGGAACTAAGATTATGTGAAGTATGTACATGGATTTCTTTTATGAGTCGAATAATGGGACAAAGAGAAGGTGAATAAGAAGAAATTTTGATGACGAGGGGCTCAAATCAATGAACGAGTCAGCTTACATTGCTTCCTCTTAATAAGGACAGAGGGAAATCATCTTGACACGAGTAAAAGCAACTCATATGTAAATTTTATAAGCGACTAGTCAGCCCACATGCTAGAAATATATACGTTAAGGTATAGTTCAATTCAAGAAAGTAGACACTCAATCAAACTATATATAACCACTAACCAACTAACAGCTTAATTGTCAGCGCGCCGCCGGCAGGGCACTTCAAACTAGATGTCTAGACAGCCCACATGCTGGCAATATATATGTTAAGGTCTAGTACAACTCAAGAAAGAAGACACTCAATTGAACTCTATATAACTAATAACCAACTAAGAGTTTCGTTGTCAAGGTGCCGCCTAGGCACTGGGCAGGCCCTCAAATTGGATGTCTAGGCCCTAAGATGACTTAAATAGCAGCCTAACGCATTTAGGCCCGAATAAATCAATTTGAAGGGTAATTTAACAGAAGTTAGGTCTGGATTTGGTCAAACTGGATCAAGTTGAGTCATTTTATGGTTGAAATAGGTCTTATCATATTTGGTACACTAGGTCTAATTTGGGGAAAACATGCCTGATTTTAGGACAACAAGCCTGATTTGCCCATATTAGGTCTCATTTAGATCAATATAGGGAAATTAGGGGTATTTTTAGGTTTAATTAAGTCATTTTATGCAAATTAGGTTTAATTTAGGCCAACTCATGTCAAATTTAAGCGGATTAGGTCTGAGTTGGGAAAAAATAATTTCGGGAAATGGGTATGATTTGGGGAGATTAGATCTGATTTCGCCAAATTAGATCTCATTTAGATCAATATAAGACAAATATGGTGAAGTTAGGTCTGACAAAGTCATGTTATACAAAATAGGTCTAATTTAAAACCAATTAAGGTATACAAGGTTACATTAGATCAAATGTAGACAAGTTAGAACAAATTAGGTCCAATCAGGTCCAAGTCAGGTTATGTTGGGGGTAATTTAGCCTAAATACTATGTAACAATGTTACATATTTACAAATCTGAAATTTTGATTGAAAATATCTGAATAGCACCATTATCGGCGCCCCCTAGGACATGCCTAATGTCTAGCCGGCTTAACAACAATGACTAAGAGTAAAAATAAAATCGACATTCCAATGTACCAAGCACCGATACTATATCACAAAAAAATGAAACATCGATGCAATTATGTCTCCTACATCTAGTCTTCTTTCCTTGTGGTCCATTTATGAACAGCATTGCATTTAAGCATCACTCAAGGAGATTTTATCATTTCAGATGTAAAAACACACATCTGCTCAATCCAAGGATATTTAAAAAAGAAATACTTCAAGTTTGAGGTAGATAAGATCCATGTAAAGACCATTGATGCAAACTTACTACTTATATAAGGAAAGAATAAAACAATAATAAGGACAAAAAGGCATGAAGGTGGAAGGCATTGAAAGAACCTTAGATGTAATCTCCTTTGTGCCTGCTTGGACAATGTTTGCTGCAGATTGAGCGGCTGAAGCAGCAACAAAAGATAATCGTCCAATCCCCTGGTAGAACATGGAGAATATGTAGGTTACAAAATTGGAAAACAAGGTGAAACTAAATATTGCTTTTAGACGAACAGATACGAGATCAGCTTAGTTTTACAAGAAAATTGAAGTAAAGTGACGAGTTCCTGTGCATTCTCAAACTCTAACACACAATGATCAATTTTTCGACAAAATGGTCGAAATTTCGACCGAAATTTCTGTTTCCATGGCAATCGGACATCGAAATTGACTGACGAAACTCTCGAAACAGGCAGATCATCAAAAAAAATTCTACTTTTTCATATACTATGTACTACCTAGAGCATATTTTTTGCATAGTTTTGTGTCTTTAAGTTTATATATTGTGCTTGCAAACTATACTGACTTAATTCATTGATCTGACCATTGAAAATTGACATCAAAAATCCCCATCGAAATGCCCATCGAAACAGTTCAGGGTCATTCACTCAAAAATGACGAGACCCCACCCCCCAAATATCTAATATGAAATATTATTACATATTTGAGTAGATCTACACTAGTAGATCATTCTAGTAAAGTTTCATAAATTAATTCGTTTATTTTTTCGTAGAAACGCTAGGAACGCATTTATCAAAATTTGTCGAAATTTCAGTTTCTGTGGCTGCCGAAACGACATCGAAATCAGACATTTTCTTCCTTGCTAACACATCCTTGGGCATTTGACATGTGAATGAATATTAATGAACACAAGGCCAATAAAAGACCAGAAGTATGCAAATTCAAACAAAACATAGTGTACAAATACATGTTCAAAATTAAAAATAAACAATTTACTTCAAGTTACTTCTCCTAATACTTTATCAGTAAATACATAATTTTAGAAGAGATATTAGTGAAAAACGGGAAAACATATTTCGTGCATACATGTATAGAAGGCATCTCTCACGACTCAGGAGAGTGAGAAGCTTTGCTATATAGACCACGAAGTGGCAAAAATTGGGCATAGTGACTATATATATATGCAAACAAAAGACTATGTAACATGTGTCGACTTCTGACAGCCCTATAAACTAGTAAAACTAGATAGTCGAAACAAAACAAACAGTTAATTACATGATAGGGTCCACTGATTGGGAAATCGGTCTGCACGGCCACATACACCCTCGCTCATCCCTGTGTGGTCATCCTGCCGCACATACATATTATCGGTCCACTAAGTAGTCTAGGGCTGCATATGCCCCTGCTTGGTCGATTAAACTCTGCCTTTGGAAAAGCTCACTATTTAAACAGACATACAGACACATATGTATATTTTATTATATATTTTAAAATATAGCCGTGTGTGTGTTTATATGTATACGCACAATTTTTTATATATATATATATATATACACACACACACACATATATATATATATATAGAGAGAGAGAGAGAGAGTCGGACTAGGCTAGAATCAGTTCTATTTGAGTACAAATAGAACTCAAATAGTTTACCATCTTGCATTGACCATATATAAAATCCAACTGTAAGATCTTATTCTCCATCTCATGAATTAGCTACAAACTAATTTTCAACTCATTTGGATACTTTTAGGTCATCCATCTAATGTGTTCAAAAATCAGCATTTTAATTAGTTTTAGGCCTTAAATTTTTGCTATGTTAAGATGCAAAGGCTATACATATCCAAATGAGCTCAAATTTTTTGGAGTGTCTATCTCATCAGCATAGATCAACATTATAAAATTACTTTTCTCATTTATATTTTATTTTGATAATTATAGACATTAAAAAAAATTGATTCTACACAGAATCGATTCCATTCTAGTTTTACTCATTATATATATATATATATATATATATATATATATATATATATATATATATAGAGAGAGAGAGAGAGAGAGAGTCAGGCTAGAATACACTCGAGTGTACGGATCGCACGAATACACTCAAGTGTGTTTGCATATCAAAACTATTTTTTGCAAAATGTAAACCGTTGATCTTCACCGTCATACTATAACTAGGCTACATACAAATTTTGAACCCATTTGGATGAGTGTAAGTCACTCATCCAAGGGCAACAAAATCAACGCGCGAAACTAATTTGAAATGCATAATTTTTGCGGTCATCATAACATGAGCTATACATATTCAAATGTGCTCAAATTTTGCGTATGAGTTGTTCACAAGATGTTTAAGAAGATCAACGGATTAGATTTTCAAAAAAAAATTATTGCATCATGAAAAACTACTTGAGTGTATTCCGCTTCGAATACACTCGAGTGTATTCTAGCCTGACTCTATATATATATATATATATATATATATATATATATCACTCGAGTGTATTCTAGCCTGACTCTATATATATATATATATATATATATATATATATATAGGGCGTTCATTCATTGTCCGCGCGGGTAGCCTGGAATTTCGCTTCCCGGCAGCCAAAAAAGTAACTCTTCTGGCCACAAAAGTAACTCTGCTGTAAAAAAAATAACTATGGTGATAAGAAAGTAACTACACGACTAAAAGAGTAACTTTGTACAAAATATACAGCAGATATATATAAGGATGGGTTTTTTTATTTTGGCGGGGCAAATGGTATTATTTTTGGATGAAATTTTTTGGGGAGCTAGATAAAATGCTCCTCTGCAATTGAGAAATTTTTTTTTCAAAAAAAGTGGTCGGAAGGGTGGGCGGGTAGCTACCCGCGCGAGCAATAAAGATGAACCCATATATATATATAGGTCATGTTATGAACACCACAAAAATTATACATTTCAAATTAGTTTCGTGCGTCGATTTTGTTGCCCTTGAATGAGTGACTTATAATCTTCTAAATGAGCTCAAAATTGGTATGTATCCTAATTATAGTATGACAATGAAGATCAATGATTTACATTTTGCAAAATAAAAGTGTTGATATGCAAACACCACTTGAGTGTAGCGTGCGATCTGTACACTCGAGTGTATTCTAGCCTGACTCTCTCGCTCTCTCTCTCTCTCTCTCTCTCTCTATATATATATATATATATATATATATCAAATTACCGCACACATATTAGTAAATTTGTAAATATATATTTTGATACACTCATATCTTTACATATATAATACACATACATCAACTCTCACATGTTTGTGTATATTTATGTCTACATTTGACTTATTCACATATATACACACAATCTACACATATATTAGTGCATTTATGACTAAGCATTTCAATAATTGTACATATTTTCTCATACATTGCAATTATATTTACGTACGTAAACATAAAAATATATGTCTATCAAGATGTTTACGTTTAAATATATATAATTGCATATTTTACATTTTGAATAAATTTTGTTATAAACTCAATATATGATTTTATGATTATATATAATTATGCATTTAAGGAAATCCAAAACCGCATATACTCTATGCAATACCCTCTCCGCACGTCCAATGCATACCACTTTTCTAAACAATGATAGAGTCCACCATTTAAATCGTGAAATAAATACGGCAATTTGTTTTAGCAATCACCCAAGAGAGCCCGATGAACTTATTAATCAAGAAATTGCAATAATTCATTCTTTTGTCAAAACAAAACCACCTTTATAGTATCGTTCCTCCGGCTTACCTCACACTTCTGTCTACCGTTCCCTCAAATCTCTCCCCCCAACAAAAAAACCTTTACCTTTTTCCCCCTCTGCTGCAACTATGCCACTACCAAGGAAGAAGATACTGACGATATCGTCGGTATACCGCTCGGTATACCGATATCGAGCCAACCTGGCATCGGTTTAAGCATTTCTATCGTTGCTCCCGCAAATTTGGGTAAACCGGTGGGTTTACCGGTAAAACCGACCGGTTTTCGGCGGTAGGGGGGGTTCAGTGTAAAATGTCCCACTTATGGGCGATATGGGCGGTATACCGCCCCGGTATGCCGGCATTTGCGAGCGTGCTGCTGTTGGAGTGAAAGAACAAACACATTTGGGGTGATTTTCTTCGTTGGAGCTCAAATCAGGTGTAATCAAGGTATGTTTTCTTGATTTCTTGCATTCTTCATCATTTCCAACCCATCTCCTATCTATTTCCATCTATTTTCACCATAAAATCTCTCCAAAAATCTCTAAATACACCCAAATCTTAGATCTACTTCAAAAAACTTAGGATTAATGCTATTTAACATTAGATCTATGAATATTATATGTAGATCTACTAATGTATAACTAGATCTACTACTTTTAATTAGTATTATCATATAATTTCACTAATTAATATTAAATTCGTAATAATACAATAAGTACTAGAAATAGTAGGTATCTAACTTAGGTTTAGTAGAAGAAGTTGTACCAAATAGCAATGTGAACAAATACAAACAAAAATATAGTAAAAATATTTATATTTTTCGTTTTTTTATTTATTTAAAATGCTGAAAATAAAAAAAGTCATTTTTTTTCTACATAAATGTATGTGTTAGTGTTATGTAAGATGGAATGAGTAAAGTTGTAATACATCACTTGACTTAATACTAGATAATTATCAGATTTTATAATTTTTAAATTAATTTCAGACTTTAATTTTTTATTTAAGCCTTTTTTCTTGTTAATAAAAATCTTAAAAAATATTGTGTTTGATTCTATAAATACATTTAACATTTATACACCTAAAAGTGTTGTGTTTGATTCTATAATACATAAAATAGATTAATTTCTTGCAACTTAATGGGTTATAGATTTCATACACCTAATTTTTATTTGTCTTTGTCTTTTTGCAGTGTGACAGTGTCCACTTTTGACTTTTAAGAAGATGTCTTCAAGCGATGGTGAGGGTTCTGGGGCCGGTAATGTTGGTGGAGCTAAGAATGTGATGGATTTTGCATGGAATCACTGCACGCCTTTTGAAGGCAATAGGGCAAAGATCGTTTGCAATTACTGCAACAAGACAATTGGTGGAGGGGGGATTACTAGATTCAAACGTCACATTACTGGCGGTGACAAAAATGTGGCAATGTGCACAAGGTGTCCCCAAAGTGTTAGGGATGATTTTAGAAATATTATGGGTGCAAAGAAACACAAACAACAAAAGATGAAGGTGGCTGACAGGGGTTACACAGATACATTATTCAATGTTAGGGGCACAGGTTCTTCTGCAGAATCAGATGATGACATTGCATATCCTCCTGATTGTGACACAACTTATTCACATCGTGTGTATAGGCGTGCCCTTAGAGATTCCCGCAGAGATGAGTGGGAAAGAGAGGAGGCAGCTCGAATTACAAGGAGGTATAGGCCATCTGGTGCAGGTGGAGGCAGTGGTACTGCACGTATTCCTATTGTTGACGTAGATGACGATGAAGACAGAGTTGGTCATGGAAAAAGGAAGAAAGGCGGCATTGATACACTTTTCCATTCTACTAGTACGAGATTGAGGCATGTTGATGAGCCAGGGGTTAGGAGGCCTGAAGCTAGGCAAAAGGGCATTAAAGCAATGTTCACTGGTGCAAAAGATAAGGTCGGAAAGGCAGTGGGTAAGTTCTTCTTTGCTCATGGTATACCTGCACATGTTGCAACTGAACCGTATCTACAACATATGGTAGATGTGATAGGGGATTCTGGGAGGGGCGTCAAGGCCCCCACTTCATATGAATTAATGAACAAGTATCTTCCCCTAGAGAAGAAGGATCTACAAGTCTGGATTTCAGGCCCAAAAAATATGTGGGCTGAATATGGTGTCATACTTATGTGTGACGGGTGGACTAGTGGCAACAGAAGACAAATTATCAACTTTCTTGCACATTGTCGTGGATCCACAATTTTTCTAGACTCTGTTGATGCTTCAGGTGAGGTCAAGAACCACAGGTTCATAAAGAAACTAATGAAGACATACATGAAGCAGGTTGGTGTGGAAAATGTGGTGCAGATGGTTACTGATAATGGTTCTGCCTTCAAGAAGGCCGGGGACAGTTTAATGAAGAAATATCCCATATATTGGACACCATGTGCTGCCCACTGCATAGATCTCATTCTCAGGGACATTGGCTCAATTGAATTCATTAAATCTGTTATCATTGATGGTAGGTTGATCACAGGATTCATCTACAACCATTCTTTTCTATTGAATGCAATGAGGCGACGTGAGTATTGTGGAGGTGATCTGATTAGAACAGGTGCAACTAGATTTGCAACAAACTTTCTTGCCTTACAATCATTAAAGTCCAAAAAGGATGGACTTAGGAGGCTCTTCAATGGAGTGGAGTGGACCTCCATGAAGGAGCACAATACCCCAGTTGGCAGTAGAATTGAGCAGTTGATTGCCAACAGACCTTTTTGGGATAAGGTTACTAGGGTGTTGCGAATAATGGAACCCATTGTCAAGGTATTGAGGCTGGTAGATGGTGACAAAACTGCAACAATGCCTTTTTTATATGATGCAATGACCTCAATGGTGGACCGCATCAAAGAAGCAGCTCCTAAGTCCAATGAGCAATACATCAGAATTTATGAGAATCGTTGGACAAATATGCTTTTGCATCCATTGCATAAAGCAGGTATATATCTCAATCAATTATGTTCTAAGTTTCTAACTTCTGAGTTATCTGTCTAACTCATAGTCTACCTATTAAAATGTCATTCTAATTTCCTTATTTATATTTGTGACAGCTTACTATTTGAATCCGAGGTTCCAATACTCACGAACGTTTGGATTGAATCCGACTCTAATGACTGCAGTGAGAGATGTCACCAACAAGTTCATTACCTCTCCAGAAGAGCGATTGCTAGTACTGGAAGAGGTATAAGATAACTATATTACTTACATTCTTAATGTCTCATTAGTCATTACTCATTAGTCATCACTTTGATTTCATCATCTAAATATCGTAAATGATGTTTTTTTTTTGCAGTTGCGCCATTTCTAGTGAAGGCACTGGATGTTTTGGACATCCAAATCCGGTTTCTGATCGTGAGGCAGGTGATCCTTGTGAGTGGTGGGTTTGGAATGGAACAGGTGCCCCCCATTTAAGAAAAGTGGTTGTCCGTCTCCTTGCTCAAACAACATCTGCAGGGGGTTGTGAAAGAAATTGGAGCACATTCAATCTGATACACTCAAAGAGAAGGAACAAGTTTGGGGCAAACAGGTTGAGGGACCTTGTCTATGTTCACTACAACATGCGGTTGAGGGCTAGAGCAATACGAGATGCCAACTATAGGGAAGTGGATTTTGTTGTTGTCCACGATCCCATTGACACCGCATACACTTTCAGCACTGACAGACGTAGAGGGCTGGAGGAAGATTCAGAAAATCCTTTAGAGGAATGGATGAATGAGATAGGTCGTCCTGTTCTTGATAATTTAGACGGGCGTCCAGATCCATACATAGAAGATCAATTTGAGCCAAACAACGGTGATGATATTATTCTTGATAATCCGCCTGAAAGACTTGAGCCTGAAGCTGCACATGTAAATGTTGATATGGAAATAGATAGAAGAGTACAAGAGCAGTTAGGTAGCTCAAATTCTTCTTCTTCAGCTGGTTCTAAATCTAAGTCTGATGATAGTGACAATGATAATGATGGTGGTAATCAAAGTCAACGCTCTCCAGAATATCCTCCAGTTGTGGATCCTCAACATGATGATCGGCCTTATGTTACTAGGGGTGCACCTCCACAACAACAAGAATATCCCATGCCTGGAAAAAAAAATCAAAGAAGAAAAACTCGAACTGGGAAAGATTACAGCGGTACACCTCCACCAAATGTCGCAATGCCCACAACTCCAAGCCCCTACCCCTACTCCCACCCATCTAATCCACAACCACAACCACAATACCGGAGTCCAAGTGATTATCATTCTGATGTTGCTGAATCAATGGATGCATTGAGTATATCTGACTCTCAATCTCAATCTCAAGAACATTCATTTGGAGATATGTTATTTGGGCAGACACTTCCATACCCATCTCAGACTTCTCAACATGGGTATTATGGATATCAAGTTGAACCACAAGGCCCACAACCAAGGTTACAATTAGAACTTGGACCCGGTATGGGATATCATGAAGCATACTCTGTCCGTAGCCCTTATGGATGCTTTCGGGTGAACACTGAAGCATACTCTGGTGATTTCGGGCAAACATGGAGTGGTGGGCATACTACAATTTATCCTATTGTCGGAGTTCCATTACAACATCCTTTTCCTCCAGCTCCTCAAGCAAGGGCACCCGCACCTCCTCCCGCTTCTTCTCAGCCTCCCAGGAATTCAGCAAACAAGGCTCAATATCTCAAAGATTTACAAGAACATTTTCCAAAGATTGGGATGATGTAGTATGTGAATCCTGAAGTATATGAGGAGCATGTTGTCACATACAACAAATCGTATAGAGCTTTGATGACATGGGAGCAATATGTAGAACAACAATATCCTTATCAGCAGTCGGCGCGCCACTCAACATACAACTGATGTGAGTTCGTACTTAGTAATTTACTATGTTGTTATATGTTTGTTGTAAGTTGAATATTATTGCATAAGTGTGTAAAGATGCGTTTTTGGATTGTGCTACTAAAATTTCAGATCTTAATTCTTATATTTTGTCATCGAAATCCTTCATCGAAATCTCAAAAAAACAGGATTGATTCCTTACCTCCCACATGATTGACCCCCCCCCAACATACCCAATATAGAATTTTATTGCATAAAACGTTGCATCTAGGTGTTGAGACCACGCCTGTAAAATTTCATGATTTAATTCGTTCATTTAGGCGTCGATAAGTTCAGGATTGCATCTGTCGATATTTTCGTCGGTATACCTATAAATATCTATTTCCACGCCGTCGATAAGGCGTCGGTATCGGCATTTAATTCCTTGGCCACTACTAGCAACAACGATCAGCAATGGCAGCAGCTCCATACTTGTTACATCAGCAAGGTGTTCCAGCCAATGACGGAGCTACTAAGGGGCACGGATGGGGACGTGCCCAACCCGTTACCGCCTATGATAATAAAGTAATATATAAATGTTATTAATGATGTAATTAGTGGCTAGTCAGTTATAAAGTTTTGGCAGGACAGAGAGTGAAATGTTATTAAAATCCTAATTACTGCCCAGTCAGTTATAGACTTTTGGCAAGATAGAAATTGATCATCTTCAATGACCGTTTGTATTTCCGTTTCGGGTGCGGACACAATCACAAACATAATGAACGACGGCCACTAGTTTATTTCCTGATTCACACAACGCCAAAGAACACAGAGGGAAGGGCACAGAGACAGAGCCAGATTTATTCATTCCCTATTCACGTTGTCACATAGCGACGGCAAAGACAAAAATGTATGATGTTGCTGGGTTGGTTATTTACTTATTCTCTTGACGATGCGGCGTAGAAAACGGTCTGATGGCCGACGAGCGACGAATGTTTCGGTATTCTCCTACCCACACAGTGGCAGAGGCAATGTTTCGTGATAGACGCTTGACAGTCTATTCTCGTATCGACGCAACGCCAAACAATAGATAGGTCGGCGTAATGGTTAGTCTGTTCTGCATATTTTGACCTTCATAATTAATATTTTTTGTTGTTATATTCTATGGCGCCAGCCCGGATCAAAAATCTTGACTTCGCCACTGGCTCCAGCCTAGCATCTTAATTACTTAGGATACACCATGGCCCTTAGGGATGGCAAATAAAGCCATTTTCCAGTGGATTCCCAGAATTATATCCGCACCATCCCAATTTTATCACCAATCCTTAAATGGACTGAGATGGTATGGATGATCAGAAATATCGCATGGGTGTGGTTGGGGCATGGGTTCGTGTAGCAATCTAGAATGACAACAGTTCTACATTGATGAGTGCTAGATACTCACCACTGCCCCTTTTACCTGGTGTTCCGGGTCCCAGTCTCATTTCACAGTAGCATTGTTGGACGGTGTAGGACAGGAATTTATTTCAGCTTGCCGTGTACTGATTCTGTTTGGTCGTGTATCAGGAAAGTAGGCAGCCAGTTTATGCATGTCGTGGCACAGTATCTGGTGGTGATGATGGTGGACGGATCCCCATGGTCACCCGGTCACTGGGGGAAAAAGTAGCATGGGGGATGTAGAGTTGATACCCAAATGGTTTATTTTTTCACGGCACGGACTGGTATCATAGAAAAAAAGGCGCGCCTTAAGGCTTTAAAGGCGTACACCTCGAGGAGAGGTGGCCTCTAATGTGCCCTGAGGCGTGCACATCACTGTCCAGGTAAGGTATGCGCCTCATTTTGGCGAGGCGTAAAAAAAGGCATTGAGACGTTTCCGAGGCGTAAGCCTCAGTTCACACCTCAATTTAAGCCCCATATGCACATGTATAGCGTATATATATGTGTAAATATACATATATATGTATCTAAACATGTATATTTGTGTGTATAATCTATATATGTGTGTATACATACATATATATGTATCTAAACATGTATATTTGTCATTTGTGTTTATATATTTATGTATTTGCGTATGTATCTATAATATATATGCATATACATGTAATGACGCACGAAGTATACATTTACATGTATATATGTGTGCATGTATATGTGTACATGTATATAATTGTAAGGTATTTAAAGATTTATATGTATATATGTCTATATTTTGTATTCTTTTGTATATTGGATGTACTTGCATATGTCTGTGTGTATATGTAACGGATTTACATGCACATAAATATTGACATGTATATATCTATATCTATATGTATATAGTTTTTGAAATCTATAAACTTGTGTATGTCAATGTGAATGTACATGTTGTATGTACGTATATGTACATTAAATAACTCATATATATATATATATATATATATATATATATATATAACAAGGGTTTCCACATCTTGGACGGGTGTGGATAAAAAAGCTAGTCCCGCTGAAACATTGTCCGGGTGTAGTGAAAAATGTGCAAGGGTTTCCACATCTTGGACGGGTGTGGGTAAAGAAGCTAGTCCCGCCGCATCATTGCCCAGATGCAGTGAAAAATGTGCAAGGGCAACATTTTCGACAAAGGCAAGTAAAGAAGCAAGTTCAACAAAAAAGGATTAGAGTTGGATCTTGGAATATTGGCTCTTTGACAGGGAAATCTTTGGAGATAGTGGATACCATGATGAGAAGAAAAGTCAATATAGCTTGCTTGCAGGAAACCAAGTGGACAGGGGAACGTTGTAGAGAGATTGGAGGCACAGGATACAAAATCTGGTATACAGGTATTGATAAACATAGAAATGGCATAGGCATTATTGTTGATAAGATGTTAAAGGATGACGTCGTCAAGATTACAAGGATGGGTGATAGAATCATAGCTATCAAGGTTGTTCTTGGGGGAAATATTTTTAACATTATTAGCGCTTATGCCCCCCAAGTTGGCCTTAGCGAGGATGCGAAAAAGGATTTTTGGGATGACATGGATGAATTGATGCAAGGAATACCGATCGAGGAGAAGATTATTATTGGGAGTGATTTAAATGGCCATGTGGAGAGTAGCAATGTCGGATATGAGAAGGTTCATGGTGGTTTTGGATATGGCAGCAGGAACGGAGGAGAGAGGATATTAGATTTTACAGTTGCATATGATATGATTTTGGCAAACACTCATTTCAAGAAAAGAGAATCTCACAAGATTACTTTCAAGAGTGGGCACAACTGTAGACAAATTGATTACCTCCTTACAAGGCAGGTGGATCGTAACATATACAAGGATTGTAAAGTGATTCCTAGCGAAGAACTCACGACCCAACATAGGTTGGAGGCAGTGAATTAAAAAACGGCCAGGCGGGCCGCTTAAGCGCCCATTACCCTCATCCGCCTAATTTAGCCCCTAAGCGCCCGCTTAATCGTTTTGAACATAATCGCCATCTTTTTGCCCGCCTCACCCGCTTTTTGCCCGCTTTTTCCAGCTTTTGTTTAAAAATCCTAATGTAAGCATCTAACATTAATTAATTACATAGTCCAAGTAGTGTTGACTATAATATATGAAACTTGTATACATTAAATGTTCTATGATATAGCTAGTCCTAATTTAGAATGCATATTGTGTGTAAGCTGTAATAATTGGGTACTGCTTTAATGCATCTAAGTAAATATCCTATTGCTCTATTATACTAGTAATGCATGATTAGTTTTACTGATTTCCTTGTTGCTTTCAGTGATTAATGATTTGTACTACTGGTTAGTATTACTTTAGTGATTACTTTAATTCAACAATTCATAGTTTGTTATTTAGAATTACTGATCTGCTTGCTGATTTTAGTGATCAGAGATACTGATTAATAGTAAGTATTGATGAATACTTAGTTAATTACTGATTTGCTGATTAGATATGTATAGAAGTTCCTTATAAATATATTTTTTATATACACATACATGTAATTTTGTATAAAAATATATAAAATTTAGACACCCTCTTTTTCAAAAATTGCCCGCCTACCGCTTAATCGGTTACAGGGTGTTGTCCGCACGCCTCCCGCTTCCCGCTTTCTGATACATTGGTTGGTGGTTTTGGATATTAATTTAAAGATCAATAAAGGCAAGCATAACAGAAATCAAGATAGTAGGATCAAGTGGTGGAATCTTAAAGGAGAAAAGAATTTACTTTTCATGATAAACTCATCAAGGAGGTAACTTGAAATTTGGAGTCTGATGTTAACATTGTGGCATAACATGAGCTCCTGCATAACAAAAATTTCCAAAGAGGTTTTGGGGGAGTCTAAAGGTTGTGGGCATGGAATGAGGTTTCGTCGAAATCATCAAAATTTCGCTCGAAATTTCGATTTCGATGCTATCTGGTACCGAAACGTGCGACTGTTTCGATTTAGATGATTTCGATGGGTTTCGCCAAATTTCGACGATTTTGATGAATTTCGTCAAATTTCGATGAATTTCACCAAATTTCGATGAAAAAAACGATCATTGCAATCCTTGTTGTTATTGTTGATTTTTGAAGAGGAGCAAAGGGGGATTGGGGTCATTTCACCATTTAGTACTCATACATAGTATATACTTATAGTATATCATAATTGCATTGCATTTCCCTAATATTTGCTATTCAAATTATTAAATACTTATGTGATGCATGCTATTTTAATTTCTGCAATGTGGATGACATGTATCCTAGTGGTGATTTATTAGACAATGAGGGTGCTAGGAAGCCAACCACACCAACAAATGATGATTTAGCTTGGAAACATTGCACTAGTATTCTTGGGACCAATGAAATGGTTGACTATTGAGTCAATATCAGCAACAAACTATAAACCCAAGTAAAATGTGTGGGATGCCCTACATATCCAATATTTGATATTTTAACACAAACAAGTACATGCATGTATATAGCTCATACTTATAAAATTGCATAACTTAATTCCTACATTTTGTCATCGAAATCATTCATCGAAATCCTCAAGAAACAGGACAGTTCCCTTACTTCCCACATGAAGGACCCCCTCCCTAACCTACCCCCACATAAAATTTTATTGCATAAAACGATGCATTTAGGTGTAGAGATCACACTTGTAAAATTTCATAAATTAATTCATTAATTTTGGCGTCGAAACGGGCACGATTGCATTTATCGAAATTTCTGTCAAAATTTCCATAAATTTCGATTTCCATGCTGTCGAAACGGTATCGAAATCGGATACCTCGTTCCTTGGTTGTGGGCCTCCACAGAAGGAGACTTGGTGGTGGAATGATGAAGTACAGAAGGCTATTAAACTGAAAAGGGAGATCTATAGGAGCTTGCCCAAATCTGGAGATGATGCAACGTTCCAAAGATACAACAAGCAAAGAAAGAAGCTAAAAAGGTTGTTCGGGAGGCAAGGTCTAGATACTTTGATGATATGTATAAGAAGCTGGACACTAGAGAAGGGGAAAAAGATATATATAAAATGGCTCGTATAAGATAAAGGAAAGGAAGAGACTTGAGTCAAGTAAAATGCATCAAGAATGAAGATGGTAGAGTATTGGTGAAGGACGATGATATCAAGAACCAGTGGAGAAATTACTTCCATAAGCTTTTCAATGGAGATACTGCATATAATGTTAGTGATTCATGTGACATGAATACAAGAGATATCATTTACACACGACGAGTTTCACCATTTGAGGTCAAGAATGTTTTGAAAAAGATGAAAATAAGAAAGGCATGCGGACCAGACGGTATTCCCATTTATGTATGGAAGAATATGGGGGATGAGGGAGTTACGTGGTTAACAAATTCCTTTAACAAGATCATGAAGACCAAGAAGATGTCGGATGAGTGGAGAAATAGTACTATAGTCCCCATCTACAAGAACAAAGGTGACATTCAGAGATGTACAAACTACGAAGGTATCAAGCTGATGAGTCGCATGATGAAGCTTTGGGAGAGGATTATTGAGCAGAGGTTAAGATATATAACGCAGGTATCAAACAACCAATTTGGTTTCATGCCTGGAAGATCAACAACATATGCTATTTTTCTAATAAGGAGGTTTATAGAGAAGTAGAGACAAAACAAAAGAGATCTTCATATGGTGTTTATTGATCTAGAAAAGGCTTATGATCGAGTACCCAGAGAAGTGTTGTGGATGATTTTGAAGAAAAAAGGTGTGTCAATCCAATACATTAACTTGATCAAAGACATGTATGATAGCTCTACTGCAAACGTAAAGAATCCTGGAGGAGAGACACCAACTTTTCCTATCACAGTTGGGGTACACCAAGGATCCACACTCAGCCCATATCTATTCGTTCTTGTTATGGATGAGTTGACAAAGAATGTTCAGGATGATATTCCTTGGTGTATGTTATTTGTTGATGATATTGTTTTGATTGACGAAACTAAAGATGGATTGAATGATAAAGTTGAACGTTGGAGAAAGGCATTGGAATCAAATGGATTGATGATTAGCAGGAGCAAAACTGAGTATATGCATTGCAATTTCAGCCAATCTCGCAGTGTGAACGATGGTGCCAAGTTGGACGGAGTAGATATACCAAAATGTGATAAATTCTGTTACTTGGGTTCTATTATTCAAATAGACAGGGATGTCCAAAATGATGTTTGTCACCAGATCACTGCAGGATGGTTGAAATGGAGGAGTGCAACTGGAGTATTATGCGATCAGAAGATCCCTCTGAGGTTAAAAAGTAAGTTTTATAGAACAGCTATACGGCCATCCATGCTCTATGGGAGTGAATGTTGGGCGGTGAAGAAACAAGGTCTCAACAAGATGAACGTGGCTGAAATACGTACGCTGAGATGGATGTGTGGGAAAACAAGAAAAGATCGCTTGAGAAATGACTATATCAGGAATAAAGTGGGGGTGGCGAGCATTAAGGACAAGTTACGCGAAGGCCGACTCAGATGGTACGGACATGTGCAACGCAGACCTACTAGTGGGCCTATACGAAGCAATGCTATTGAGCCAAACACTATAAATAGAAGAAGAGGAAGACCTAAATTAACATGGGATGAGCTTATAAAGAGAGATTTTGAATCTCTACATCTCAATCAGAATATGGCCCATGATAGAGCTGAATGGAAATGAAAGATCCATGTAGCCGACCCCAACATAGTTGGGATTGAGGCTTAGATGATGATGATGATATATACATATGAACGCCTCGATACATTTTGAAGCTTACGTCTCGCCTTGCCAAGACAAAAATGCCCTGTTACGCCTCACGCCTTTTTCAACCTTGACTGGTATGGTGCGGTTGACGAGGAAACCACTACATTGTCATCCCTATTGGCTATGGTTATCAGAACCGAACTGAACTGGCCGGTTGAACCGAGAACCGGTCACTCTACCGGTTCGGTTCCCTCCAAAAGCAAAGCCAAAAATGAAGCTTGACCGGCATCAAACCGGTGAACCGGCCAACCGGTTTGGTTTTATCTCTACCGGCCGATTCTCTCACTTAGCAAATAAATGTATTGTTGCTGCCATGTTTTGTTATTTAATTTCGAATACTACATAAATGTTGGTATATGTATGTCCAAGAATAGAATCATATTTGCTATTTGATTTGTTTATCAAGTTATTGTGAGAAGTTATGCTATTATTCATGTTTCAAAACTTTTGCAGGGATATTTTCCATGAGTATCAAAGACATTTATATATTTTTAAACTATTAGTGACGTCATGCTGACATCACCGGTTATACCGTGAGACCACTGGTTGAACCAGTGAACCGAGAACCAGAGGCCTCACCGGTTCGCTGACCGGTTCGGTTGTGACAACCTTGCTACTGGCCCTGCAATCCACCTCCCCCCCCCCCCACACACACACGCTGTGCATTAAAGTTTGAGATACCATGAACAGTTCGGATTCCTATAATATGCAGAAGGGCTGTAAAAAGGTCTGTGATCTTCTGCATTGCTATCTAACCTGTTTAAGGATGACACAGATTCTAACATAGAGACTATACTTATATACATAAAGGCAAATCTGAAAATGAATACTAAAGGTATCATATCCTAAATTCCTAATTATGAAGACATTAAGCACCTCACTGCACAATAAACTTTCATGTGAACAGTAGGATCCTATGGAAAGAACATTAATACACATTTAGGCCTAAGGACTAACCTAAGAGTACCAATGAATCGAAATGTGGTCAGAGAAACACCCCCTAGTGGCACCTTGAGGCCTAGGTGGGCATGTAAGCAAACGTAAACATGCACCTTAATAATTACAGCAGTAAGGATATGCAAGCATTGGAGCAGGAGGTGGTGCAAATGGGAGGCCAACTGTGAGAGAGGGGGGTTAGAAGGAGGCAGTAGAGACAGCACCCCAGAGGCACATAGATTAGGATGTCTTACGTAGACACCCAGCTTCAATGGAATGAAAAAGATTATAATTATTAGACAAAACTATTTCTGGCCGTTTTGATTGTGAAATGAAAAAATTTAGTTTATGCACTTTTACATGCACAACATTTTGAACTCAACGGGCCTATTTTACCAATCGATTTGCTTATGTGCATGTATTACACGGGGAGGGAGTTCTTTATGTGTTTAGCCGGTTGGTGCAGTCTGTGAAGATGCAAGTGTTCCGATTTGTAACTTATAAGAAAACGTCTTTTCTAATATCAATGGAAGTATAAGGTATCTAAGAATTGGCTGGACCGCTACGTGATGGACTTTTTAGGGTTAAATTGAAACCTAGCAGAGATAAAAGTACACCGCCAATCATGCCTCTATATAGATGGTTATCAATAGATTCTCCCACTTCATCTTTATCAGTTTTAAAAGAGGTTGTCCTAGATGTTTCACAATGGCTTACAATTTTTCATATTAAATACAAGACTTTTGTAAACAACCTCCATGGTTCATCACCATCTAAGCCTCACTCTCAACCAAGCCTCCCTGACTATAAAATTAATAATGAGCCTAAGCAAATACTTTTTATGCTAGATTTAAAATATAATTTAAGAGAAAGTGTCATTCTTTTTAACATTATACATATCAAAACATATTGATAAATATTTTAAGCACATATGGAAAATCTAAAACTATCATATGAGCTAATTACTAGATCTCGGGATTGCTGTGCAATTTCCATGCCATTTCGTTATTCATTCAAACAAAGATTTCAGAAAATCTGGGCACGTCCATAAATATTCTGGTAACTTAGAAATTTTGGGAACTGGATGCAAATTATGAAAATGTAACAAAATTTTAGATAAATGCTATTTACATAAAGACATTCAATTTATAATAGTCATAGAATGATAGTCAAATGGGATAACAACAATTTAAATTGTTGATTATGGACGACTGAAGGAGTCCGAGTGAGACAATCTCACCTATTTTAATCAAGTTTTTATCATTTAAATGAAGTTTTGATAGATTGGCTGGCTTTTCGACTGATGGCCTGAATCTGACTATCAAAATCCAGGCATATCGACAAAACCAGATTTCATGTCACCTCCGGAGGAAAGTTTGATAAATTTATGAAAAATTCAATCTTTTAGTGAGTCATGCATTAGTGTGGTTATATCACAAACTAAATGTAACTGAGAAATTTTTTAAGAGAAGAAAGCATTGAATAGAGAGCCTACTGTTTACTTTATAAAATGATATTTCACTTAAAGAAGATTCATTGAGAAATTACAGTTAAGGTGCTTGTTGGAGGCAAGTATTAGTAATACTCAATTATTGTCGCATGCTGCTTAGTGATTAGCTTGATATCAGCGGCCTACCTTGCAGACTTGCAGTAAACATCATACCAATGGTTTGCAGGAGCAGCACTCTTCCATCATCAGGCTACTGTGGCATCAAAAGCTTGTTAATAAAGCTGCAGCAACTGTCTTTGACATCCCAAGAGCAGTATGCTGTTGCCCAAGTGATTTAGGTGACCAGGAGGTCCAGGACGAAAGCCCTATCGTGGCACCAAGAGCTTGTTGATCAAGCTTTTGAACTACTGCAACATCCCAAGAGCAGCAGGCTGTTGCCCAAATGATTTAGCCATTTAGGTGACCAGGACGAGAGCATCTTCAGTAAAGGAAACTTAAACTTAGAACTTACACTGTTATTGTAATTGATTCTGGTTTTCACATTCCAGAAGAATGGTATTTTACTTTTCTACATATGAACCCGTTTGGAGAACATATTCAATTATGTTATTTAGCTTACTGTTTAATTTGCTTAGCTTAGGTTTCATGTCGGATTAGGATTTCATCGAAGAGAAATATGGACAATGGCATCCAGCGCTAGTGCCAACGAAGAAAAGAGAAATCATCATCCTTGATTATGCCAGGGCAAAAGCAATATCATAATTCAAAAGGGTCACATTGTGTATCCATTCGACCATTTTATATCATCTCTTCCTTGATCTACCAAAAGGTCTGTATACCTCACAGCACATGGATAGAATTGCTTCCAACAAGCAAGCGTTTTTTGAAGGAAATGGTGGTTCTTCAACGAGACTCACGAAATACTGTTATCAAAGCCCCCCCATAGGTAAAATGCACCCAAAGTAGAAAATAATAGTGGTTGGTTCAATCTTAACAATTAGCCATAGCAGAGCATGCAAACATCTAGAGTGAAGTTAACAGAACTTGCAGCAAACAATTAACCAACAAAATAGGAAAATCTCTTTGATGTGAGTAAAACTCATTACGTGAGTTAGTCAATAGCAGAGGTATACAATTCCATCACAAGGTGGTCCATACCATCAACAGTGATAAAGATAGGAAAATGTGTGTGCTTGCCATCAAAAACTCACATAATGGAAACTCAATACTTGTCAAAATACACCTAATGGCATTTATCCTGTCCCCTATCCTCAGTGCCATAAAACATCAATTGCATATATTGAAAGAGATAATGACAATAAAGACATACGTATATGTGACATCACAGATTAATAAAAAAGAACAAGAAAGAATTAGCAATTTTATCTGAAAAGTATTGAGTTTCGATTATAAGTATATGGTTAGCACCTGAGAAACGACGCTTAGCACGTCTCCCTGGGGGTTGTTGTTCCCCCTGGGTGCTGGAGCAGGCGATGAACCAAATCCAACGTATTTCCCACCCTGTGATGGCGGAAGCCCCTCTGGCCGGGATTCATTCTCTGCCAGTTTCCTGGCAAAGAAGTTATCTTTGTTAGCGGCCGATTCTTCCAGCTGCGACCTCGTGTAAATGTCCTCCGTAGATCTCGATCTCGAAGGCTGTGGTCCAGTTCTTCCACCGTATCCTCCGTTGCCCCTGAAATCCCCTACGGATTGATTACGCCTGATGTCAGACGATTGATAGTCATCATTATCCCAACTATCCCATCCCGCATTCTTCGTGGCTGCGGAGTTGGTGCTCTGCCCCAAAGGCGGCTTTTTGGCACCGTACCCTCCACCTCCACCTCCACCTCCTCCAGCCGAGAAAACCTCTTTTTCAACAGGTGGATCTCTCCATGCTTTCCCGTCTGCAAGTGCCTGGATCCGGTCACGGTAGATCCCTGCAGCGCGAGTATTATACTTGGTGACGATGTCCGTCTCCTTGGGTACGCCGTACTGAGCAAGGAAGGCATTTAGGCGCTCGTTGCCGCCGGCCTCCATTTTCTTCAGCTGGATCTCAGACCAGGAATCCATAGTCACCGAGCGAACGAAGCTAATATGGACGCCGAGGCCGCGATGCTTGCCTGAGCACTCGAGGCACATGAAAACGCCGTACGATACAGACGCCCACTGTGGGTTCTTCTGGGGGCAGTCGACGCATGTTTTGTTACCTGGTTGAGACTGGAGATCCCGGAGACGCCGCGAAGCCGAAGCCGCTGCCATTGTGGATGCCGATCAGGCGAGGATAGATCTGCCGGTAGAGGGAGGTGGAGGCGGAGAAAGAGTGAAAATTAAAGATCTGAAGATCCGGAGAAGTCAGATAGTAGACAGAATAACAAGATAAGCATTAATCACGGAACGGGGAGGGGGAGGGGGAGGGCCAGGGCGACGCGGTTGCGGAGGTTGAAGATGATTGAGATCAGCGTTGGGTAACAGGGAAACGCCTTTCGCCTTTCCCCTCTTCCTCCCTCTCGCGTCAGGTGGCCGACCGGAGAGAAAAATAGGGGTGTTAATTGTTTGTAAATAGTGACCCAACGACCTTTTTCGCTATTTCCGACACTAAAGTAGTGTATATACACCATTATCAAAAAAGTTAGAACATAGATAAGGTGTCAATTATGTATCTAATAGAACATCCTTTTCTTCGGTAGCTAAAATTTTTGTATCTAATAAAACATCCTTTCTTCGGTAGCTGCAAACCATATTTTTGGGTCATGCTTTGATTAGTACGGTTGCTCATGAAGCAACAACCGATAAGGTAAATCGTCTGTTTATGCAAGCTTTGCTTCCCCGCCATTATATTTAAAAACTTTTTAATAGTAATAATATTGTATCAAGAGGCTAAGGTTGGGCGTAAAACCAAATCAAGCCTATTGGTTAATTTTCATCGAGGAGGTCGAGTAGCGGTTTGTGTTAGAGGAGTGATTTCAAGGAGAACAGACGTGTCTCCACATTGTGCAGCAAAGCATGTCACAATTTAGAGTGTGACCGCAACTACATCGCCCATCCCATTATAAGATGGGCATATGAGCAGTACAGCCCGGTGGAGATGACGTGGGGTTAGCTAGTTAGGGCTACACATCAATCCAACCCACACCGGATCGGATTAACAAAAAATTTGTGGACTGAAGACCGGACTGAAAAGGACTGGTCCGGTCATGACCGGACCGTAACGGAACAATCAAGGACCGAACCGAGACCTAACTGAGGCCGAACTAGATAGTCTATATTCATACACTAGATCATAAAATATAAAAGAACTATATTATAAAAATTATAAAATAACTGATAAGTCATTTGAGTTTGGCAACACAAACCAAGATATATAATTTAATTCTTACAACTTGAAAGGGTAAACTATCATAAGGCTATTGGGAACATTACTAATATAATACTTACACACAATAACACGTTCCAAACTAACTATCTTACATTTGTAGCACACGAAAAAACTAACACTTTAATAATTAAAATTTTAAATTATATAATAATTAATATTTAATATAATGTATAACATCTTTTTAATTTTTGTAGCTACAATGTAATGCAATATTCAAATTTATTTTCTTTCTCCTCAGTACTTGTATAAGTGCAATGACTAATGTTATCGACATTTATTGATACAATAACTTTATTATGTAGCGCACAATATTAATATACCTATTGATAAATTCTAGAGTCATTAATAATATATTGTATATTCCCACAACCTTTCATAAATATTAGATTAAACTAATATATAAGAAGATTTTTATATTATCGGGTCCAACCGGTTCATACCGGTTTCGATTTTGGACGGAACTGGATCAAGGACCAGACTTAAGAAAACTAGGGGACCGAGGACCTAGCCGAAAGTCAAGTCAGTCTAAGACTGGACCGAACCAAATAGCTAGTCTGGGCCGGTCATCGGTCTGGATCGATATATGTACAGCCTTATAACCAGCCAGCTTGCACTCCACCTTTAGTTCAAACTAGCGGGAAGACATGTCCTAAACATGTGTTACACAATCAAATTAACCAGCAAAATTATGTAATTTAATGAACATAGTAAAAGTGAATAATTCGACTAATTTTTAGGAGACATCTTCTAATTTCTAGCGTGTCATTGACAAAATTCCGGTGACTTCTTCCCATTTGTAGCATGTGATTACTGAAATTGCTTGTGCTTTATAAAATTATATGTGTTGTACTCATAGTAATTTAAATATAACACGGTAGAAGAGAAGAACTTCATTAATTCTGTGACTGACTCACTACAACATGTATGTGTAATTACCAAAATTGTTTTTGTTCTAACAAATTATGTAATTAATACTCATAAGTAACAACTCACTCAAAGAGAATAACTCGATTCATGTGACTACTTAAATTAGTTATGCTCTAGAAAATTATATGTATAGTATGTTGACCTCAGAGTTATACATTGTCCATATTTTAATAAAGACTTAACTATTCCAATCATATGTATCTAATATGTCTATTTGAGATTGATTTTAGGTATTAGGTACACAAAAAGGATCAATTCAATCAAGCACTGCCTTGATCAAGTTCAAGTCAAAAGTAATGCAAATGCACTTTTGTACAAAACACCCTAAAACCCTTAGGGTGTGATTTTTGTAATCACTTATATTGATGGTATGACTTGTAACTAAGATGAGAAAAATTAGGAGTTATATTCCTTCTAATGACATTTTCCAAAATACGTCACAGAGTGTTTTATCAGTCGAGTTTTTCCTGTGACAAACTCGACCGACACCCTTGATGCATTTTGAGAATGTCCAAGTTCGGTCGAGTTTCAATAGACAAAACTCGACTGACACCCTATACTGGAAAAACTAAATTTAAGTAATCGGCCGAGTTTCATCCAGGATAAACCTAATTGATTCTTCAAATTTGCTTTGTCATATATTAAAATCGGTCAAGTTACCTTAATTAAAACTTGATTGAATGCATTGTTCAGAAAGTATTAAAAAAAAGTGATTCTAACTGTTGGAGTGTTGTAAAACTCAAAATTATATCCATTATTGTAACATCCCTGACCTGGGGTATGAGTTAACCCTAGATGTTTTGTCTAAATATGTAATTAAATCCTTGTGATTAACTTTGGGCATGTAATTAAGTTTCTCAGAAACATATATTTCAGTTTTTGCTCCTTTTTATATAAGGTTGTAGCATTATTTTGTAATACAGGGACCTATGTGCAAATTTCCCAGTTAGAAGGGTTAACTTGGAATTGCACATGTTGAGATGTTCCTCTGATGTTGAGACATCATGAGAATGATGATGGTAAGGTTTGAGGGATTTCCCAAGCTTGGGCACCAAGGTGCAGCTGTGGAAGCAATCCCGGTGCTTGAAAACCCTAAACTGGAGAAAAGTGCAATTTACCCAATTTGAGGGGTGCAACTTGTAAAATGCATGATCTAAAATATCTATTAAGACTCTTGTTATCATTTAGATAAGAAATGATGAAGAGGTCACTTTAATTGAATAATCATATAATGAAAAACACCTTTGTGATTTAATAATCAAGGTGTATGTGTTATAGCCTTTTATGTGTATGCTTAAGTTATAGGTTGATCTTCCTTGCCTTTATTTCTTGACCTTAAAAGAAGGTTGTCCTTAGAAATAAGAAGGAAGGACGAGCAAAGAAAGATAGATGGACTTAGTTGAAAATATGAAGAACTTATGAGTTTATGTTAAAACCTCACCCCAAGTATATATACTCTCCACCTCTCTAAGCAAGGGAACTTTCCCTTCGTTTCCTTCACTGTTCTATTCAACCAAACCGACTAAAGAAGAGCTGTGGATCTCAAGAGGACGACCAAGGAGTGCAAGGTAGGTTTGAATCCTCCCTTTTGCTTAAGTTCATGGTTAGAACTCGGATTCAAGGTCAAATTAATGGCTAGCTCACATAGCTCTACCTTTCTAGCCATTTCTTCTCAACTTTCCCTGGAGGTTTCACCTTGGCCGACCTGTGGAAGCTCAAGGACGCCATTAAAATCTTGGAGCTCGAAATCTTGGAGCTCAAGGAGAAAGCTTTAGGCGGGTTTTATAACTCTAAACCTATGCTTTGTTATATACATCTCGTTTATGCTTTTAGATGATAGTTCTTCTTCTTCTCTACTTTCCTTTGCTACCTTGCAATCAAATCCGTGAGAAATCCTTGCTTTTCCTGAGCTAAGAGATGAGGACGTTTTATCCAAAGTTAATCCACTACTTTTCACTTTACCAAACGGTCTCGACCAAGTGCTCACACGGTTTGCAAAACTGTTTGGTGAGCAAACGGTCTCAAGACCGTGTAAGGGCAAACGGTCTTCAAGACCGTTTGTCCGCGTTGACCGAGCGTGGACCGTATAAGAAATCTGTTCATAATTATGTAGGCTAATCACCCACAAAATTTGAGTTGATAACTCTAAAGGAATCGTGAGATATGGCCTTTTTAATCAACAACTTTAATTGAATTTACTCCTGATTTCCAATCTGTTGAAATCGCCCTTTTTGGGCAAACGGTCTCAAGACTATGTAAGAACGTTGACCAAGAGTTGACCGTATGAGATTATTGTTCAAAATAATTTTTATTAACAACTCACCAAATTTGATGGACTAATTCCAAATGAGCTAAGAGTTGAAGGGTGATTACTAGGGCAAACCCTAATTGAAATCAGTACTGAAATCTCAATGAATTGATTAAGTGTTTTTGGGTTGATTAACCCAAATGGTCTCAATACCGTTTGGGGATCCACCAAACGGTCTCAAGACCGTGTGGGGAATCACCCAAGACCGTGTGGAGGTCTGGGGTCAAGTATAGTTGACCAATTGAAGGTATAAAGATACCAAATTACATTGCAATTAAGTATTGATATGATAATCAACTCAATAGATCCAACCTTGAAGAATTTTCACTAAAATCCAAAAGTTGGATGGGAAAACGGTCTCAAGACCGTGTGGTGACAACCCAAGACCGTTTGGAGGTCTAGGGTTAAGGTAATTTGATCAATTGAGGACCCAATTGCAATAGGTTATTGAATTAATCAAAATTCTGATTTGAGGCTCAATCAAGGTTCAACTCTTATCAAATCACATTAGATTTTGATGAAATCTTGGGCAAACGGTATCAAGACCGTGTGGAGTTCATCCACACGATCTCAATACCGTTTGGGCCAAGTTTGGGCCCAATTGGAGCTCAATTGAAGGGTTCAACCTTGTGTTGATTCACATTGTTGAGTGTTGATGGTTGAACGTTGATGGACCTTAATTGAACCAACTTCAACCCTAATTGGATAACAATTGAGGGTCAATTGAGTGATCAATTGGTTAAGAATAACCCTAATTAACTCAATCTATAAGTGGTTACCATGGTTTTGACCATTTGGAGGCTTCAACATTGATCATCATAAACGATTGAAACCATTGAACCATGTTGGAGGTCCAAACGGTTTGAGACCAAGTGGACCAAACGGTCTCAAGACCGTTTGAGGTCACACGGTCTCAAGACCATTTGAGACCTCATGGTCTCAAGACCGTTTAAGTTCACATGGTCTCAAGACCGTTTGGGGCCAAACGGTCTCATCTCAAGATCGAGAGACATCAAACGGTCTCAAACCGTGTAAGCCCTCTCGGTCTTGAAGTCAAACTTGTTAAACGGTCTACACCCTCACACGGTTTGGGAAAACGACCTTGAAGGTCACACGGTCTTGGAGTCAACCCTAGCAAACAGTCAACTCATCCAAACGGTCTCAAACCGTTTGGAGGTTGAAGGTTGAAACCGTTTGAGGTTTTCAAAGGTTGATTTCACTTAATCAATTGAAGGTGTAAATGGTTCAATGATGCTCTAATCTAAACCCTAATGATAACCTAGGGTATTACGGGATTAAGTAACTAATGAATTAACCCATGATAGTGATCAATGGGGTGAATTACCAAAATACCCTTGAGGGGCTCAATTGAGTAAAACCTTGTTCAAATCAAACCCTAATCACATGATAGTGATGTTTTGACTTATGTTAGCCCATGAGGACTTAATCCAACCTGATCTAGAGTGGTGTTATCACCATCTACTAATATGAGGAGAGAGAAAGTATCTTAAGAGAGAGAAAGTACCTTAAGATAGAGAGAAAGTACCCTTTTTGGGTGGAAACTCAAGTAAAGAACCTTCAATACACATGAATGTGCATGATTAGGGTATGATCCACCTATGTGAGATCATGGAAACCCTAATTATGATATATGATGAATCTTAAGCTAATCTGAGAGCATCAATGATGATGTTCCTCATACATAATGATGTCATGAGTTCAATTCACCATGTGATGTGAATAGTAAACCCTAATTCAAGGGTAATGACATGTGATATGAATAGTAAACCCTAATTCAAGGGTAATGACATGTGATGTGAATAGTAAACCCTAATTCAAAGGTGATGACATGTTATATGAGTATTAAACTCTATTTGATAAGAATCAAAGAACTTAGCTCTTATGACAAGAATGGAAAGTATAACCATTGCTTTGAATTACCTTTATTAGTTGAATTAACCATGCATGTTCTGATATGGAGGTGATCATATCCAGGTATGTATGATGATACTATATTCATTAAAGGCATATTGATAACCTTATGAATAAGTAAAGTATCTTGATGCCTTGTCAGTGCATTCTGTGATAATAATGGGCTGTGAGAGCCATGAATACCATCAAGGTCATGCTTTAGAGATGACTTGTGATGAGTATAATGAGAAATGATGATTGATGTGAGTTAGGTTTGTTGCATTTAGTATTCTACCTTCATAGCTGTTATGCTACTGTTATTGTTTGAAGAACAATGTATGATGTAAAAGAATACTGAATGTACCTAACTAATCAAGTGAAATGTAGAGCCCTGATCATAGATCCATCATTGTCAGAGATCAAATGATGGTGAAACAGGTTTTCCTACGAGAATTCCTGGATCACATACTGTTGAGTATGTGGGGTATATGGATGTGTAGAACCTTACATCCTAGTGTAGGAATTTGATGTAGATGTATAATCCATCAATCCTTCACTATAATCCCATACGGTATCAGTGGATGGTAAACATGAAACCTCCTGATGACGAAGAAAACACAGATATCCGTATCAGTGGAAGATAAACATGAAATCTCCTGATGACGAAGAGAGTACAGAACGCCACTGTAACTCTAAAATAGTGAAGGACCAGATTACCCTGGTGAGCTATAATGGTAGAGACACAAGATGTCCTACAAGTGATCCTCTTACTGACTGAGGAAGGTGAAGGTCATGAGAATCCGGCTCTTTCGATGACCTAGTATGATACTGAGGCACTTAGCAGTGATTGGTTGGAATATGAGTGGTAAACCTCATCTCCACATGGCATAAAAGTAATGTTTGAAAAACATACTCTACAGCGTAGTATACCTGTTAGAGATAACTACGAGTTAGTTGATTGATGTTACACTATATAGTGCATATGTTCTTCATGCTTGATAAATGTTGAACTCTTGTTTACAACTGCATCTGCTATTGAATACCTTGTAAGCTTTTACTGCTTAAGTTATTCATTGATATTATAATAAAGCTTCTGGCGGAGAGTTATAACTCTCGCTGGGACAATTATGTACAATTGTCTCACCCCGTAGACTTCAACTTTTTAGGTGGACGTCGAGGACGGAGGAACAGGCCTACAGGTGACCAGTCCCAGCAGCAGCAGCACCAGGAACAGCAGTAAATCTCAGGTGGAGATTTAGTCTGCCATGTGGTGCAGTTAGAGTCAGTCCTATGTGTCCTCTGTACTCTCATATACTTTCCATGTATTTTTTTTATTCTAGAATGTTTACGGGGCTTCTAGTACTAGTAAAATACATATGATTATACAACTTATATACAATAATAAAATAAATTTCATCACTATTCAAGAGACGAAAGCACACCTTAGTGAATATCAACTCAAATGCATAGGCTGTCATCTTATCAACACATGAGTTCAACTACCCTTGATGGGCTTCTGTGGTGGCACTCTTATTATATGGAATAACCTCTATATGAATGTAGCACCCCTGACCTGGGTTATGGCCTAACCCTAGATGTTTTTCTTAAGTAAGTTTCTTACAACTTGTTCTTATCTTTTGGGAAAAGTAATTAAGGCCTTTTGTGAAATTTATTCTCAAAAGTGAGCTTATATGCAAAATATGTGTGCATTATATGATAATCTAAGTGAAAAGTGCAATTTACATAAGATAAGGGTTATGTTGAAAATGTTACATGTTGAATATATTCTAAGAGTATTTTATATCATAAAAGAGAATATGATGCTTAGTGGTGGCTTGTGCAAAGCCTAATTCTAAGAGAAAACTTGTGTAAATAATGTTAAGTGCTTGGTGCATCAATTGTAGTACAATTTGCAATATATATATATATATATATATATATATATATATATATAGAATGAAGGGTTAATGTGTAATTTATCTCCTCTAGATTGATGTTAATCTTACCTAGTGTTATATATAGGAGAGAGAAAGAAGGAGACAATATGTTTGAAGCATCTTGAAGTGTTAGTACTCTTAATAATAAAGAAACCAAGAAAATATATAAGTTGAAAGCTATGTACATGAGCCATATCGAGTTGTGGACTTAAGAGTAGAAGTCTCTATCGGCCATAGAGCCATAAGGAGAGTCTCTTATCGGTTTGTGGAGCTTTGGTTTGGCCCATGACGGGCAAGGCACCTCAAGGAAATGATAAGGCATTGATTTGCAACTTGCCTTGGGAAAGATGGAGATGAATATTATAATATAGTTAGTGGGAGAAGACTTTCCCTAGAAGATAACCCAAGAGCTGCATTTCTTACTTTATCCTTTTTGCATGGCAAAGATAATAGTGGCATGCATGCAAGAGTATGTGCTGACCTTGCATGGCTAGGTGGCATAAAGTGCCTTAAGTTAATGACACCTATGACACTCTTTTCTATAAACCTCAAGTATAAATACCTTGACCTTCATTTGTTGGCAAGATTTCCAGATCTTGTAAGTGATCCTCCCTCTTATATCGTGCAACACCCCCTCTTGTGTCACCCATAGTGAAGAGAGTGGAGTGGTGAAGCTTGGTATCAGCCAAGGAAAAGAGATATCAGCCAAAGTGGGTTGAAACATCCAAGTAAGGTGATATTGCCCAAAGTGATTAGAGATATCATGTAAGAGCTTGGAGATAAAGTCTTGAAGCTTGGAGAAGTCTTATCTTAAACCTTGGAATGTGAGGAGTTGAAGCTTGGAAGCTCTTTGAGAGGTGGGTTATATAACTTAAACCCTTCAATATTATTATCTTTTCTTTAATATTGTTCAACTTGTTGATTACTTGCAAATTTAGATTTCCTTTGATCAATTGATATAATAATGAGTTCAAATAAGTAATTAGGATTGTTGTACATGATTTAGAATAATAAGATAATTACCTTGAGGTTGATGATGATGACATCATCATTGGATAACCCGATATGGGTTGAAGGCTTATGAAAATTGATATGGAACCCGGCATAGAGACTTGCCCGATATGAAGGTAGGTCATAATAAGCCCTATGAACGATATGGAGGAGTCCTATCAGTCACCTTGTACATGACACAAAGGTAAAGAAATACCTTTTCCCGATATGGGAAAAACCCTAGATAAGGATATAGAAATCTGATATGTTAACTCGATACACCTTACCATGTTGAGATGAGTAGCTAAGTGATTTGCCTATCATGCAACTATGGAGAATGAATAGAACCATTGAACTGGTTAAAGACAAAAGGAGATTTGCTTAAGAGAGGTAAACTGATATGGTTCCCAATACACATACTCGATATGGTGCCCGATACACATACCAGATATGGTGCCCAATACACATACCTGATATGGTGCCCAATACATATGCCCGATATAGTGTACTCTAGTACACGATATGAGGATCCAGTACCCCCCTATACCTGATATGAGAGTAATGGTCTAATCTATATATAGTATGAAGTTGACTTAAGATGAGAAAGGTTAAAATGATACCTAACCCTACATGGTTACATGATATGGGGTTAAGGGATATGCCCTATACCTAATATGAGGATGTGTTTTCACTACATGATTGAAATGGATACTTGTTAAGATGATATATGCATCTTCAATTACAATAGAATAATGTTATAAATCATGTTACCTGATATGGTAGACATGTCTTTAATTATTAAGCTTGTCTAAGTGATGAATAGGATTAATAACTCAATTTGATAATGATAATGTTGAAGACCTTAAAGATGTGAACTAAGTAACTTACATCCTAGTGAGGATGAAAGAGAGACTAGGACTTGAAAAATAAGTGTGTAATTAGAATACACTAATACTCCTGAGATAAGTGGAGTATGAGTTAGAGCATAATCCTTGCTAATGGAATCTTGAGACCTTAATTGGTTGATTATAAACCTAATTCATTAGGGAGGATGCATTTCTTAATATTCCATGGTTAAGACATATGTTGAAATTGTTGGTAACATGGTATAATAACCATGTAAGTATCTTAAGGCAACAAGCATGATTAATTATGAGCTATGTGGCTATGTAATACAAAACCAATAAGCTATGTGACTATGTGATACATATTCAATGAGCTATGTGGAATATGTGAACAAATATCTGGTTCTGATGACCTAGAGGTAATGATCATCTGCTAAGTGATGGCAATACTCAATGATGAATGAAGGGTTTGAATACCCAAGTATGATGATGACAAGAGATTGAGATTCTAAGTTATCTATATGTCTCAGTGAATATGAAAGTACCTGATAAATGCAATTATGCTTGTCTTTGTAGCATTTGATATAATTCTTGTTAGAAACATTGGTTGATGAATTAATACTTTCATACATCTTGATAAGATAGATGTTATACATGTTCTTCATATTCCTTTTCAAGTAAATAGATGTTTTATAATTCTATTCAGTTTTATATTATTTCCTTTAATAATAATATTGTTGGCAGAGAGTTATATCTCTCGCTGGGACAATAGTCTCACTCTGTGGGATCCATAATTTTTAGGTAAGACGCGGATGAGGGTTTAAGAATTGGACTGTAGAAGAAGGAGCGTATCAGGAAGGATCGTAGTAATATCTCAGGATGAGTATGTTGTCTATCATGTCTTGTAGAAAGAAATCCTATGTGTCATCTCTGTACTCTCAGGTCCTTGGGAGATAGTTCTTAGTGGTTTTCACGAATGACTTGAGATTTTGGTTTGCTTATCTCAGAATTTTTATGTTGTTGTTGTGTATACTAAAGTAAAGCAACTGGTACTTATTATCCTCGAGAAGAGACAAAACTCTAAATGTATAATGTGAACCATATGTATAAAAGGCTTTGGCTCCTTGTATAAGAGTTTGCTGGGTAAAGGATCTATGTGCAAGATGGTTTTAATTTTTAGTGATTTTTGTTAATCCGCCGATTATGTTCATTCTTCTTAATTAGTAACGATTTGTTTGACGATTTGATGACGGTTGTTTCAATGAACATATCCGATTTTCATGTTAGGCGACACATTATCACCATTAATATACACAATCTTGATGATAACTTCCATTAGCATTTCACTGGTGTATACGGAGAAGTAGGTCAAAACAAGATCCCTTCATGCAGGAGTTACATGACCTAGCTAGGCAACTTCACACACTTTCATGGATGATAGGGGGTGATTTCAATCTCACATGTTGTTTAGATGAGTATTATAGTTGGGATGCCACTGACACACATCACAGACACATCATTTTATTTAGAAACCCTTCATAGAACTATATAACCTATGAGATATACCTACCACAACAGGTATATGGACATGGCACCAAGACACACATAAGGCTAGAGTTGACCACTTCATTTGCACATACCTCTTAAACAACTGATACCCACTAGCATGTGCTTTGATTAGCACATCCAGTCTATCTGATCACTTCCATGTGATGATTCAGACCACCCTAAACACATGGGGTCACAAACCCTTTCATTTCAAATGTTTTTGAACCAAACACCCTATGTTCCTGATTCTTATTCAAGTATACTAGTCCCATGCACAAGCCCACAATAATTGTGGATATAATATTCACAACAAACTTGAACTACTAAAAAATACCCTACAATAATGGAACAAAAACACCTTCGAAAACATGTCAGAAGCCGTCAAGTCTAAAGTAGATCAGCTCATTGCCCTCACACATGTTGTGCATGGTGACGCTGCATATCAAACCATGAAGGATGACATCATATTTCTTTTGGACTTAGAGGAAACAATCTGGAAGAAGAGATCCAAACATAATGGCTCTAGGATGGAGATAGAGACACAATATATTTCCATGCATGTTACAACAAAAAAATAATATTTACTATCCACAACCTAGACCACACAAATACACAACCCAACAGATAATCATCACACAATCAGTTAGTTTTCCAAACATTTGTTCAATAATAGGCACATATCACCATGCACTATGTGAATAAAATGGGACACCATATGCCACAACAACATCCCCCGGTAACAACCTTATAAACCATTTCATAGACCTACAAATCAAAACTGCTATGACTAGCCTTGGCATTGATAAATCACCCGGGCCTGACGGATTTTGCATGGCCTTCTATAGATCCACATAAGAACACATTAAAGATGATTTTTGCAACCTTGCTCACACCATCTACAAGGAATCACATATTACACAATACATCAAAATTCTTGACCAAACACACATTACTATGATTAAAAAGAAAGATCAACTCACATCCATTTTGTGGTTTCAAGCTGTCATCTCAATCAATGCCTCATATAAGATCATAACAAAGCTTCTTAGTATGAGGATGAAACCATTCCTAGGACACATTATTCAACAAACACAATTTGATTTACTACCTAATATATGTATTCAGGATGCATGCGTTATTGTCGTAGAGACTATCCACAGATGTCAAACACATAATGCCCCACTCTTCACCCTAAAACTTGATTTTGAGAAAGCTTTCGACAACATAAATTGGATCGTTCTTCTCAAGTGCCTGCATGTCTATGGTTTTCCCAACATATGGATCAAATGGATGCAAGCCTACAACAATACATGTGCATTCTCTATTATCATAAATGGAGTTGCTTTTGGCTATTTCAAAATCTCAAATGGATATCCACAATGAGATCCCCTGTCTCCATACTTCTTTATCATAGTCATGTCCATTCTGGATCGATACATGCAACTGGGCACTATTAATGGACTGATTGATAGACCCAATGGGTGTCTAACTAACTTCATTCAATATGTGGATGGCATAATCATCTCGATCAAACCAAAGGATCGACATGCTATCAACATCATCCACATCCTGGGAATTTTCTAATATCTTTCAGGGCTCAAGATTAACTTCCACAAATCCGCCATCATTGGTACACACATTTCATCCATTGATATGGCAAAATTCCAAACCCTATGGAAATGCAATACTACAATATACCTTATCTGATACCTTGGTTTATCCCTCTCACCATGCCACATTTTGATGACTGAATGGAAACCTGTCATTGAGAAGTATCAAAAATGTCTCTCCTCATGAAAGAACCATTATCTCTTGCTTACTGGCGACTGACTCTACCTAATGCCTCACTCACTCCTATCATCATGTACCATCTCAGTAAAATCCCACATCCCAAAGTTGTTACTAAACATATTGACAAAAGTAGGAGGCATTTCCTATGGGAACACAACCAGAGCTACATGTACCTTGTCAACTGGGACATCATATGCATCCCTATATAGTTTGGAGGTTGGGGTATCATCAACCTCATATTCTTGCATTATGTTTATTGCAAAATCTCACAAGATCCATATACCAAAAGGGAAAACATCTACAGACTGACATCATTATTGTAAAATACTATTCCAAACATAACCCATGGGACTACATTCTTATAGGCTTGCCTCACCTCCATGGAAATTTATCGGGAAAACAATCAACATTATCTGATATACATCAACATCCCACCACATCATAGACACAAGATACATTTTTGGATGGAATCATGGTGGAAAGGTATGGCACCATTACCATCCCACTAATCCTTCCAATATCCCTACTACCATAAGATACATGACTACATAAAAATCTCTTACACTCCTAGGATCACGTAGATAAAACCATTTTAAAAACCTTATATATAATATCCTCACCACTTTTGACTTGGCAGACATGATGACTCATCTAGAAATAGATACTAGGACCAAAGTGACATGAAAATGGGGGCACAAATACACTACCAAAGATGCATACATGTTCTACACCTTCAGGGGTCATATATTTCCACACAAGAAGATATGGAATATCATATGCCCGACTAAAGTACACATCATTCTATGGCTCCTGGGCATGACAAAAACCCTTCTAATGCACTTTATAGAAGAATAGGGCTCCATGGTCCATTCATTTGCCTTATGTGCTGAACACAAGAAGAATATAATCAACACTTTTTTTTGCATGTCACATGGCCAAATACATATGGTCTTACTTCACTAATGCTATCACCATTAAGGCATGCCCTAGACTCAATATGGAATATATATTTTGACATAACATTAGCCTTCCTAAAGGAGTGTATCATAGCAAAACCATTTCTGATGTGATCATGTGGGTGATATGGGTTGAGCAGAACAAATTATTTCATGACAATAGTCGTTCATCTAATAAACAATTGATAAGGATGACGTGATCTATATATGATGATTATATTTTTTGTAGATGAGGAAGGTATTGAATGGATCTTGTCCATCAAGACCACTCTTGAGGATGTAGGAAACAACAATGGACAACATATCACTGCTATACGACAAATATTAAAGTAAAAGGATGAGAATCAAGAGTTATATGCTTTTTTATATCATCCCATTATGGAGCATTTACTAAAGAGATCCCCACCCCAGATTAGACAATATGTTTTCATAATGTTCTACTTTCATCTATCTATGTCATTGTGACACCTATGGTGATCACAACCAACATCATGTGGACCATATCTATGTACTTTTCACCTCTATGTGGTTGCATGTGGGGTTATCTATATTGTATATCTAGAATGGTTATAAAAGAAAATGCCTTGGAAGTACGTTTCATGAGCCTCGTTGAACAAACATAAATGAGAGATAAGTTCCATATAGATTGGAGCTATTGGCCCAGACACTAATAGGAAAGGGTAGGCACAAGCCTCATATAGTTTATAATGAATCCATTCTCTCTACGACTCACCGGTCAAGTAATATTGATTTTTTTTACGTACTATTTCAAAATCAAAATGTTGTTTTTGACTACATGCTAATTAACTTGTTATTTAATAAATACACTACCATCAAATCACATCCTCCACATATAGATGTGATAATTTCATTATTCTTTTCTTTTATCTGTTCCTTGTGACTTCTATATTAAAATCCTGATATAAGTCCTTGACTATCAATCTAAACTATTTAGGCACAAATGTAATCTCGATCTTCTTCTTATTTTTTTATAATTGTTTCAATGAGAGGAGGAGAGGTTCAAATCTAATAGAGAACCATGAAAGAGTGTCGTTAGCCATTGCTATAAACCTTCACTCAGGGTCCTCTAACTAGATGCCAAACCCACAACCTACGGATAACAAATTGACTAAACTTACCAATTGAATCAATTGACCAATGCGATCTTGGGAAAGGGTTATTTGGTGGCAACTATTAATTTCTTTGGACAGTCTGAGTGAATAGGCATCATCAATACCTGCATTGCCCTGACTACAACAAATTCTATATATGATTTTCAGACTCTATGATGTATTGTCCCATAAACCAAACATATCCTTCCCGATCTTTAATCCAGATATGTTTCCAAACAATGGAAAGACCATGTTTGGCATTAGACTCATTCAGGATCTAAACTAAATTTGAGTATGTTATAGTTAATAAATATAATGATATGACTATTTTAGGCATGTGGCAACATAAATAAAAACACGATAGAAGTTGAACTAACATAGCCTTATAGACAAGTTCGATCCCACATTCAAACGTAAATTCAAATTATAAAGTCATGATTGGATCAAGATTTCATAGTACAATCTGAATCAACTTCTGACATTGATTAGACAAAAAACCTAATAAACATGTAATAAACCAAATTGAGTTCTCAAAAAATATTTAATTGGAAACCAAAATCCATATATCCAACCATTGTGACTAATTTGATATGTATTTAAAATTCAAACCATTCTAAAAGTGGGAAAGCAACATAAAAATAAATCACTTTTGTCTTCTTATACCAATAATAGCATTATGATATTATTTAATAAAACAAATGTTTGATGTTTTCTTTTGTTTGGTGTCTAGATCTACAATGTTTGGAAAACTATAAATATGACCAAAAATTCATATTTTATAGAGTCCCACCAATCATTCAACTTTCACATTTCAAATCTCAATCCAACCCAAAACTGACCCAATGTTTAAATTGTCATACTTAATGGTGTCGCCTTGTTAAATTTATGGATTCATCATGGATTGGAGCCCATATACCCATCTCCACACATGCCATGGTTGGTGTTAGGATCATGCTTTTGTATCATGGCAACATCACATTATACATCATTTTTCCACAAGCACCATAGACAAGCCCACCTCCCAGAAAGTGGCCCTCACTCACTAGAAATTTTCTAATTGCAAATAGTACTTGTTCATTCATGTCACCACACACCAAATGTGATGGGTGTATCTGGCTCACTTTAGTGCCATGTTATCTTGAAGTCATATTTCCATGATGGGAAACTAGAGCATGACATGTGGTCATGACCAAACACCTTAGGAAACATTGATGGGACTTGAAGGGATCATTTTAAAAATAGGACAATAATTTCTTAGCATTAATAAATATTTTCGGTCCCTATTATGGGAAAGGAGACTTTCGAGTGGCCTCAAGATAAGAGCCATGGTCAAAAAGAGGCAAAAAGGACAAAACAAAGAATTTTATAACATTATATAGGGATGTTTTTTCCACATATTGAATTAGACAACATAAGTCATCTTATTCACTTTTGAGATAAGGTATACTCATCATATAATTTATTTATGATATGATTCTTTGTGTCATTTGTTGTGATTTATAATGTAGATTTCTGTACAGTGTTACTGCCTTTTTTATTGAGGCATTTACCTTACGTGAGACCATATGTGAAATTATGTTATTCTTGTTATGTAATGAATATCATTATTTGTTTATTTCATTTTTATTATTAATATTTTTGAGTCAAATCTTGATCATTGTTAATTGACACCCCATTTTTTGCTCTATCAATTTGAATCATAGTAAATTTCACCTCGGGATAAAAATAGAGTTCATTATATTTATTCAAAATCTTTTAATATTTTTCACCTATTTAATCTACACATTTTACACATTTACCATAGTTCAAGTTTTTTTTATACAAGTGGTATTTTTTAATGAGTACAATTTCTCCTTCAATTTTTCTTTTTTGCAACCCTTTTTATAAATTACCCAATTGAATTATTGTAACATAGTGAATCTTGGGTTTATTTGCAATTTAACCCATTTTCAAGCTTTTCGTTTCCTTTATATCCTTTTTGGCCTTTTTCCTAAATTTTCCTATCTTTTCTATCCTTTTTGTCCTCAATGTTGAAAATGAGTAATATTTAGTGGTTTGGAATATACTTGTTTCACATTGATGCCAACATATGGGTTTATGTACAAATACCCCAATTAGTGTTTTAATTAGAGTCTAATAATTCAAAATGACCATTAATGAGAGACAAATAGTAGATTATATTAATCTAGAGTTTTTATGGCCTTTCGAGACAATGAATGAAAGGTAGTGTAATATTGAGTTAGTTAATAAGAGAATAATCCTCTTTTATTTTCTCTCTCCTCCTAAATGTTAATAAAGAATAAAATGGGGAATGTGAGGTGTGACATGACTCTTGAATGAGTTTATAATGTCCATCTCGAATTTCACTCAAGGATTTCATTAGAAAAGTCTTTTCAAGTTTATTCACCCTTTAAATGCATTAATATTAGGATTAATAGACAATATAGGAGTTATGAGACATATTATGTATAAAAATGAGGTTTAATTGGATTGAATTATTCTAGACATTAATATGGGCCTATGGTTCAAATTTGGGATTAAATGGTCAATGTTTGACCCCTCAAATCAATTTTAAATGAGTTGATTAAGGTTTGACAAGATTTTAATACGATTTCATTAATATATCAAATTTAACCTAACGTATCAACATTTAATATTGTCATGCATTACTCTCCTTATTGTCACAAGCTTTGAACCATATATCTATGATCAAACAGTCGACAGTCATCGTCTACCCCTCTCCGCGACAAGTAACATGCACAAAACTGGAAGGATTTTCAAACACCAAGTTCTCTTATTTCTTAATGATTCGACGTGTTTTCTTCTCCATTCAATTCATATTCCTCCACATTTCAATTCAATCCATAACTCATGCATTGAGGTGCACCGCATGTGAAATGCCTAAATCATCATTCAGAGCTCTCTCACTTCCACCCTTGTTTCGCCTCAGACCATCGCCACGCCTATAATTATGAACATGCTCGCCTCCATTGACACCAAAGCAATAGCTTCCTCACTCCAATTTGCTAGCAATCCCCTCACCCATCCACTGCCATCTTGTTTGCTGCTCAAGCCTTGCGGCGCTCCTCGCTGACTCTCGGGGACACCAACATAAGAATTAGCGATCAAAGTAAGTTCGTCTCTTCCCCCTCTTCATTTTGAAACCTCCTTCTCCCGATTTCATCTCGAATCACAAAAACTCCCAAATCCAGCCAAGCTGCTTTGTAGCCATGGAGGGGTGAAGGTGGGGGAAGAATCGCCACAATGGTTTTACTATTCTACCCCTCCCTTGCTTATTATCATTTGTTTTTCGCATAGGGGTAATTTAGTAATTTCACCTCTTTTGGTTTCTCACCTGACTGAATCCCATGAGCGCTAACCCGCTACCTAACCACCTGTGATTGGGCCAGGTCAGTGTGGGCCTGACCCCCTTTCCCTTCTTTTTCGTGTACTTTCTTACCCTCAAAGTTTTAAATTCCGTTGTTATTCATTGGACTTTTGTTTACCTTTATTAGTAAAGGGGTGTTTAGTTCACCTTCTTTATAGCATGGTAAACCCCCTCACTGACTCTCCAGGTGTAGAACTAGTCCAAATCCATCCAAGCTACTTTGCAACAATGGTGGGGCAAAGGTGGGGGAAGAATCCCCACAATGATTTTACGATTCTGCTCCCTCCCTCGTTTGTTGTCATTTGTTTTTCACATAGGGGTAATTTAGTCATTTTGACACTTTTGGTTTCTCACTTGACTAAGGCCTCATGAGCGCTGATATGCTACCATTAATGATTGGGCCAAGTTAGTGCGGGCCAGACCCCTTTTCCCTTCTTTTTCGTGTAATTTCTCGCCCACGTGGCTTTTCTTGCCTTGTGATTGGTCAATTTTTGGAAATTCATAGTAAATCGATACCTTATCAGAAAAATACATATAAATAGTCATTGGAAAGAATTTTTTTGAGTAGAATCCGATTTTCAGATTTTTATTGTTCTGTATCCCTATTTTGATGTTTATTATAAACACCATTTTAATTATATAAAAAGGTTAAAATTGATAACTAATTCATTTTAACTCAAAATTTAATAAATAAATGATTTTATCTCAATTAGGAGAATCCAATTGATCGATTGGTCTTGGTTTTGAGTCCTATATCAAATGTTTTCCCTCAAAGGTCCAAAATTAGGGTTTTACTTACACTTTATGATATATGAAACCCTAATGCATACATATATATTGTAATTTAGGTTAACAAGAATTTTGGATACAACCAAGTTGGTGAAAGAAATAATTAGGACTCTACATTAAGGTATGTGTATCTGTGCATATGTGAGTATGTACATTCTAAACCTAAGTTTGGCAAAAAAAATTTATCCAACCCTAATATTCTTAATGAGGCATATGCTTAACCTTTGAATCTTTCTATTGCCTTCTTTTTGCACATTTACTTCAATTACTTCTAGGGTTTTCAACCCCAATGTAGTGTACATGTGTACAACCACCCATAGTTGGGCATGTGACGCAATTTTACTATGCGCTAAAACGCAAGTGAACGCGTCGAGTAGTACAGGCCTTTGTGAGGCCCGAGTCGAACACAGGGATACTCGGAATTGTTGGTGACTCCTACTAACTAGTCGCGATCAGCTAAGCCGATTAACAAGTTGAGAGTTGTTGTTAAAACTAAAAGAAAAATAAAAACAAAACAAAAGAAGCAATCGATTAAATGTTGGTTTAATCAATTCAAAAGGTATCTTTAGGATTGCGGTTTCACCGCGGGTTTTCATTGTATTAAATTCTATATAGCTACTCAATTTTATCTCTCTTTCCGGGTAGTGGCCTGAAAACAGAATTTCCCACTGTCGTGGTGCAATTTACTACCTAGGTCTAGGTCGGTTCCACCGTCGTAGTAACCTATACCCTAAACTCGGTGCATTATGAACGATCTCTCAGTATCCACCATTAATTTTACACCACCTTGTTCAAGGGATTTATCGATTAATGTAGATTTTGTCTCTTTTCAGCCGTTAATTCTTCTTTCAAAGTGATTAAGGGCATTAGGTTATTATTATGGTGATCAAGCATAACAATATATGGAGAAAATGAAACTATACCACGGATTTAAGAGATAAAATATGAATTACTATTATAAAACTGTCATACAATGAATTCCCGGGCTACTCCCGGTCCTAAAGACAAAGGGGATTAGCCCCGCATGGTCATCTCAATGAAAGACAGAGGAGTAGAGAAGAAAAACATGGGAAATATGGAGCAAACTCGTGTAACCCCTGATACAAAGGTGTTCCTGGAGATCCTCCTCGAGAAACGTGCGTTTTGTAGTCTTCCGACAGCAAAATCGCCCGTCGGAGGTGCCCGGATCGCTCAGTTGACGGCCTTCGTCTCTCGTCTCCTATCTCTCTCTCCTTCTTGGATGTTGTGCAACACCATGTCCTCTCCCCCTCGGGCCGTCCGTGCTCTTCTTAGGTCATAGGACCACTTTACGGCTCCGAAAAAGCTCAACCGTCGGATTAAAACGCTCCGTTTTAGTACTGAAAATCGCCAGATCCCGACGCTGTCGATGGTATCGACCATGGCACAGGTTATTCCTTCCAAGACCGTGTTTTGGGGTTGCTTTTTGATGAAATGTCGATACTATCGACCTGGGGGTCGATAGTATCGACTCCGGACAATGCAAAAGTGCCGAAACATGTGTATAAGTCCGGGGATTATATAAAATCATATAAATATTATAAAAGAAGTATAATTTGATGCAAATAGAGTTTAAGGGCCAACTATAGTGAATTATGCAAATATAATCAAGAAAATGACAAATACATGCATAAAACAGATATAAAATAAGCCTATAAAAGTGACTCAAAACCCATGCATCAAACTCCCCTAAGCTTAAACCTTGCTCATCCTCGAGCAACAAAACTTTGGATTTGGTTGAGATAAGTCAGCAACAGGACATAAATACATGAAATGAATCTACATCATCCCCACTTTCTTTCCACAAACCAGCCCTCATTGACCACTGAACACTAACTGCCATCCAGGCGACCAAAGACCTATGTAAAAGATATCCGTCCCCCAATCAATGAAACACTATCAATTAAAGCAGTTAATATGATAAACTCATTTGGTCCATACTTGATGCATCTTGTGATCTCCTATCTACGTTGTTCATTTCCTAACTACCATCTAAATGGAAGCAGATCTCCTGATATTAATGAATGAGGAGAATATCATGGGTGGCCTACCGATTAGAGCAACGGGTGGATGGGATAGGTGGTTGTGGAAGAGATGGAAGCACATAATAGTCAATCATGCAATACAAAAATTAATGACCTATCATGATGCAAAATGCAAGTGAAAATGTCCTAATGTTACATTTTTGGTGGAATGATGCATGCACTATCATTCCGTCTCAAGGTGAGATGGAATATCTAAGAAAACTACACCATGTGCTTATTCTTCTTAGTATGTAAGTGAGAACATGTTCCTTTATCCCTCTCATTCCTACTTACTTCTCAATTCTATTTTTTTCTTGTTTTTCTTCTCTTTTTTTTTCAATTTTTTTTTCATTTTTTTTTCAAGCCCTTATTTTCATAGATGATAATGAATTATATGTCGGGCTCACTTCTTGTTACATACTTGTGCATCTGAAGCATTCTATTTGGAGGGTATGGAACAAGTTCATCACCTTTAATGTTTTCAGAGTAACATAAGATACATGGTGTACAATATGCTCAAAAGATGTAAATGCAACTACATAATGACAGTTATGCAACTACTATGACATGCACCTAAGGATAATGTGCATGTATAACTACTCTATCTTTTTTTTCATTCTCATGCAAAAAAATGTGAAAATAGATATAATGCAAGACCTATCTACATGGTATGCAATCAAAAAGTGAAAGACAATAATGTGCTCCCATTTCTTATGGTGGAGTGTGAATGAAATTGCGGTGGATCAAATCACAAGACTAATTGACAGAACCTTCTGAAAATATCATATGTCCCTCTCTAAAGACCTGTGTACATGGTAACTGAAGGATTTCTCTCTTAAACTTTAGTCTAAGGTCACGTTAGCATTTGGTCGGTTTGGGCTCAAACAACCTTGTCAATCACTTTTCCTTAGACAATAAAGATGGTCATTCATGTCCCCGTGTCCTGAAGCTGACTCACCCAAGCACTTCCTCAGTTATGCAACTCAATTACTCACAAGAATAAGCTCAAAAAGTTTTCAATATACTCATATTTTCATGTGCACACAACCCAAGAGTAAAACTTGTAATTGAAACCATGCATTTATTGCTCCACAGATTACACTAGATAGATGTGGATCCTACAAAAGCGGTAAACCTAGAAATAAAAACAACTAATATCTAAAAACTAAAATCAACATGAATAAGTAAGTAAAAACTTCTTTGCTTGCTATCTCCCTCCTTTTTGTGGCCCATTTTTGTGTCTTAGTGGTTCTAAGACGTGACTTGCTTCATCCATCTTTCCTCTGCAAAAAACAGTTTGAAAAAATCTCGTTTCGATACCTTTTACGGCCTGTTTTATGTAGATGTCCTGCAGGTGTTGATACCATCGACCAAGGTCGATGGTATCGACCCAGACTCAGCGATTTTGTTGAATCGACGCATCTAAAAGCCTGGGAACTCAAAAGTGTCAATACTATCGACCCTAGGGTCGATGGTATCGACTTTACTGGCACCAATTTTTCTGTAAATCTTCAGGAATCTCGATACTATCGACCCTAGGGTCGATGGTATCGACTTTTCTTCAGCATTTACTTCTCCAAACTCGATACTATCGACATGGGTGTTGATAGTATCGACCTTAACATTCTGCACACTTCAAAACACGAGTTAGGGTACCATTTTACAAAAATTATCAAAACCTAAGCAACTAAGTACATAAACATAAAAGAACATAACCAAACATAAAATTGAACCTAAAGTTGGGTTGCCTCCCAACAAGCGCCCTTTTTTAATGTCCTAGGCTTGACATAAAGATACCTTTAACCTGGGTTGTCAAGAGATGTCTCCAATGAGTCATGTGGCAATTTGAATTGAACTCGATCATGTCCAATCCCCAAGGTCAATGTACCTCTCCCAATGGCAGCGATGACATCAGCCGTAGCTTGGAACGGCCTTCCCAATATCATCTCAAAACTTTGGAGCTGTGGCATGTCCATGACAACAAAATCTACCGGGAAGATGAACCTGTCTACCTTGATGAGTACATCCTCGCACACTCCATATGGCCTTACAATGGACCCATCCGCCAACTCAATCGTTGCCGCCGATTTCTTTATCTCCTTCAACCCAAGCTTTTGAAATGTGGACAGAGGCATAAGATTAATGCTGGCACCCGAATCACACTTTGCTTGTGGAAAATGTTGGTCACCTATTGAACATGGGATATAAAAACTCCCCGGGTCTTTCTTCTTCTCTGGTAAGCTCCCAAGAATGATTGAGCTCACCATTTCATTCATCCTGCATACATCAGTATCCTTGATCCGCCTCTTTTTGTTGATTATATCTTTAATGAACCTCCCATAGGCGGGAACCTTCTCAATCATTTCCACCAGCGGAATGTTGATATGCAGCTTGCGGAATATTTCCAAGAATTTCCTATAGTGCCGGTGCTCCTTCTTCGGCTTCAGATTGTCCCTACTTGACACATCTGCTGCATTGACACGCTTGTGAGGAGGCACATATGAGCTTTTTGGGGCCAGCTCCCCTAAATTTGCTTCAATTACTCCCTCTGGCATGGGCTTTATCAGAACATCATCAACATTAATCATGTGCTGTGACTCCTCCCCTGCAATAGATGCATCAACACCTTGACGGACAGTCTTACTTTGCTCTTCTCGCCTAAGTGTAGGCGCAACTATCATGTGCTCGTGGCGGGATTTTCTGAAGAGAGTGTTTCCGCCCGGCAGTCCATAATAAGTACAAGGATACGGTATCGCCGGTGTTGCTTCCGTATCAAACTTCATTTTGCTTTGATCTTCTGCTTCTGACACCTGAGATTCCTCCTCATTGCTTACCACAGACATGTACTTCACTTGATGGTGTGCTTGGGCCACATTTGCACTCTCGGCCGGTTTCTGCTGGTTGGCGTGCTTGATGGCCGCCACTTCACTTGCAATATGAGCCACGGTGGTTTCTAATGCCCGCATCTGTGCTCCATGGCTTTGTAGCGTCTGCCCAAATTTGGTTAGAATATCACCTTGAGATTGCAATTATTTACCAAACATAGCCATCATCTCCTGATTCTGCTGTACCATTTGACTCAGTAATTTGTTGTTCTTATCTTCAGCTCTAGGCTGTGGCTTCGCCTCCGGATCTTGCAGAAAATTGTTAGGATCCTTCCAGGAGAACTTTTTGTCCTTCCTCCACGCATAGTCATTGTTTCTGTAGCCCTGTTGTTGCATGTACTTTACTTGGGCTTCCTCATCCTCAGATGAATCTTCCTTAGCTAGCAGCTTCTTGGCTAGCAGATCTAACTTGTCGTTCAGCTCCTTAATTACTTTGGATTCACCTGCAACTCTGACCTGCTCCACAACGCCTCTGTCACCCCATGACTGTTTCCTAGCCATGTTCTTTAAAATCTCCCAACATCTGGTGTCCGTATTATACAAAAAGAATCCTGACCCAGCTGAATCAAGGTTGCTCCTATCGTGCTCGGAGAGAGAAAAATAAAAGATTTTCACCTGTGTTTCCTTATCCAGTCCATGATGCGGGCACCTCCTCAGTATGACCTGAAATCTCTCCCAGGTCTCAGAATATGTCTCACCGGCCTGTTGGGTAAAGTTGTGAATCTTCCGGATCATGTCGTTAGTCTTCTCAGGAGGGAAGAACCTCTCAAAGAAAACCTCCACCATATGGTTCCAGGACTCCACAAACTCATCATCCAAATTATGTAACCATTCTCGCGCGGCTCCCGCCAATGAACTCGGGAAAAGCTTGAGATACAGTGCATCTTGTGGAAACCTGTCTATTTTTACCATGTCGCAGTTTTCAACGAACTGGCTGATGTGTGCAACAGGATCCTCATTCTTCAGCCCATGAAACGCGTTTGATTTCACCAAATTTATCAACGCTGGATCGATCTTATATGTCGGTATGTTGATCGCCTGCTTCTTTATAGGCCCCTTTGAAGCTGATGAGGAAGAAGCTTTGATCTTCTCCCATATTGTCTGTGGCTCGGCCATCTCTTCTGGTTCAGATTCAGAATCTACCTCTTCTTGGTACTCTTGCTCGAAATGCTCCTCGTCCTCAGGTCCCGAAAACGGAACCTCGGGTGTGCGATTGTCGTAGTCTGTACTACGTGTATGCACCATACAACGTACCTGAAATGAGAAAATTCGAGTTCAGTACTATGCTTAGACGAGTGTTAACAATTATAGAGAAATTTACAAATATTTGAAGTTGTTTCAAAATAATAAAAAAAATGTGGCCTAGAGTGGCCGCTCGTAGCACTCGAAGTGCCAATAATTCGCCGTATCCCCGGCAACGGCGCCAAAAACTTGACGCAATTTTACTATGCGCTAAAATGCAAGTGAACGCGTCGAGTAGTACAGGCCTTTGTGAGGCCCGAGTCGAACACAGGGATACTCGGAATTGTTGGTGACTCCTACTAACTAGTCGCGATCAGCTAAGCCGATTAACAAGTTGAGAGTTGTTGTTAAAACTAAAAGAAAAATAAAAACAAAACAAAAGAAGCAATCGATTAAATGTTGGTTTAATCAATTCAAAAGGTATCTTTAGGATTGCAGTTTCACCGCGGGTTTTCATTGTATTAAATTCTATATAGCTACTCAATTTTATCTCTCTTTCCGGGTAGTGGCCTGAAAACAGAATTTCCCACTGTCGTGGTGCAATTCACTACCTAGGTCTAGGTCGGTTCCACCGTCGTAGTAACCTATACCCTAAACTCGGTGCATTATGAACGATCTCTCAGTATCCACCATTAATTTTCCACCACCTTGTTCAAGGGATTTATCGATTAATGTAGATTTTGTCTCTTTTCAGCCGTTAATTCTTCTTTCAAAGTGATTAAGGGCATTAGGTTATTATTATGGTGATCAAGCATAACAATATATGGAGAAAACGAAACTATACCACGGATTTAAGAGATAAAATATGAATTACTATTATAAAACTGTCATACAATGAATTCCCGGGCTACTCCCGGTCCTAAAGACAAAGGGGATTAGCCCTGCATGGTCATCTCAATGAAAGACAGAGGAGTAGAGAAGAAAAACATGGGAAATATGGAGCAAACTCGTGTAACCCCTGATACAAAGGTGTTCCTGGAGATCCTCCTCGAGAAACGTGCGTTTTGTAGTCTTCCGGCAGCAAAATCGCCCGTCGGAGGTGCCCAGATCGCTCGGTTGACGACCTTCGTCTCTCGTCTCCTATCTCTCTCTCTCCTTCTTGGATGTTGTGCAACACCATGTCCTCTCCCCCTCGGGCCGTCCGTGCTCTTCTTAGGTCATAGGACCACTTTACGGCTCCGAAAAAGCTCAACCGTCGGATTAAAACGCTCCGTTTTAGTGCTGAAAATCGCCAGATCCCGACGCTGTCGATGGTATCGACCCCAAGGTCGATGGTATCGACCATGGCACAGGTTATTCCTTCCAAGATCGTGTTTTGGGGTTGCTTTTTGATGAAATGTCGATACTATCGACCTGGGGGTTGATAGTATCGACTCCGGACAATGCAAAAGTGCTTGAAAAAGTGCCGAAACATGTGTATAAGTCCGGGGATTATATAAAATCATATAAATATTATAAAAGAAGTATAATTTGATGCAAATAGAGTTTAAGGGCCAATTATAGTGAATTATGCAAATATAATCAAGAAAATGACAAATACATGCATAAAACAGATATAAAATAAGCCTATAAAAGCGACTCAAAACCCATGCATCAGCATGTGTTATTTCACCCAGGGGAATGTGATTACTCTCCCCATTTATATATATATTTAGGTATTTGGGAATGTGTTACTCTCCCTCACTTATTGGTTGCGGTTAGGTAGGTGCCTCATCCCTATTTAGTTTTTGTAGTCATAATGATATTCATGCATGCAATTTATTATTGTTTATCATGGCAGATTTCTTATTTATTACTTATCTCATACTTTTGACCCTCTTAGCATAGTAAATCTTTATCATTCCATACTTTAATTTATATTTGTATTTATTCCTTAAATTCACACATACTTTATTATCCTCTTGATAGGTGATCCCAACCACCTAGGTTTAGGATCAGAGTGCGCAACAGGATCACGGTGAACCAGCCTAAAACTAGGAAAAGGAGTTCATCCTTCCCTCATGGACTTATTTGTTAAGTTATTTTGTTGGAGACATATTGATGTAGTTTAGTTTCCCTCTACCTTAGACCCTTTATTTGTATAAATAATGTACACCCTTATTGGGAAAATTTTGATGTACCCTTTATTAAATTGAATATTGTCAAAGTTTCAAATTCCACTGCTATTCATTGGACTTTTGTGTACCTTTATTAGTAAAGCAATGTTTAGTTCACCTTCTTTACAATTATCTTGAACTAAAAAATAAATTCATCTTATACATATTTGATTACCATTATCCTGATGAAAGTACATACTTTTTGGATGATAAGGAAGATTACACCAAACAATTATCCATATAACTTAATTTTTTATTTACTTTTATTCCACATATGATTTATTCCTGCAATGCCAACATATTTTATCTGAAATATATCCTTAAGATCTAGAAAAATCTAGAAATTGGATAATTTTTTTCTCCGATGGGGGATACCCAACAAAATCCAATGGTAGAACCAATTGATCAAACATATGCATACCTTGCATAAGGAAGTGATCTGTTTTTAGTCCCAGAAACTTCCACCCAAGTCCACCAACCTTGATTATGTCCTATAAATACCCCTTACACGTATCATGTCATTTTGTCCCTTTTGACTCTCTAAAAGCCAAAAAGTGAACCATCTCTCCCTTCCATGTTCAATAATTCATGTGACTATAGGACCCTTCCTCCAACATAATTGTGTCCATACACCATTAGATTGCATAATGGTAATCATTACTTCTCATCAATTTTGCTATTTATAACTAAATTAATCTCCATACATATTCACAAATGTACATAATTACTTACTTGAATGCTCATGCTTGCCAATAGGATAACTCATATATACTCTTATGTGATTTATTTTAATGCCCTTCCTAATTTAATTACTCAAAACATACTTAATGTTTCTCATTAGAAAAAAACTTTTTCATTTATCTCCTCTTTTTCCCTATGTCATAACCACTCAAGATGGATCTTCACTGTGAGAGACATGAGGCAATTAGGATTGTACACTTAAAAAAAGGATAGTTAGAGCAACCACAGGAAAGCCACGACCGTCTCCAACCCTAAAGATATACATACTATTTTTTCCCCATTAATTTCTTTGCTTCATTTCCTTTATTTAAACCTAAAGTATCTAAAATCAAGATAAAAAAATGGTCCAATACCAATTATCGAGTGATGTGGGGTGCTAACACTTCCCCTACTCATAACAAGATTTCTGAATTTGGTCTTTGGCCACACTTTTTAATGTTTCCTTATATGCCCTAGGGTGGAGTCAAATTAGGGTTTTCTCACATTTCCTATTGAATTAAGTGCACATACTTGTTCTTCCTTGTTTTATGAACAAATACAATGTAAACTCTGAGATCTATCGTTCTACCATTTATCATGTTTTATGTGACCATTGATAGCTTCTTTATGATATTTTTTCATGTGTGTAAAACTGTCTAGTGACTCTAGCAATGACTACTTGATTACCCTTTTTTCTTATTTTCTTGACATGTTTGTCTGGTTCATGTTTTGTTTTTGTATTTTTTTTCTTTCATGAAGGGTAGAGACCACTGTCAAGGTGGGAGAACTAGAGATTTTGCCCGCCTTGTACCCTCTACAGTTTTTTAGGCTCTACCGCAACCTGGATCCACAACATGGTTCTTTGTCCTCAAGTTCTCATGCCTATCAGACATCCAGTAGGGATTTTAAGTTTTTGCCATTTTATTTTTTGGATTTTGGTTATCACTCCCTAATTAGGGTTTGTTTTCACTTCCCTTTTCATGGTTTCTCATCCGATTCCCAAATTTAGGTTTCTCATCCACTTCCCTTGTTTTATGGTTTCTTGGTTCTATCCTTTGTTGTTCTCAATTTTTCTTCTTATAAGAAAAAAAAATAGAAGAAGTCATCAAACAAAAGGAGGCAAGGATGAGAGAGTTATTCCATTACAAGCAATATTATCTCCTAATGATTACATGACTTCGTGCATGATTGATGTGTTCTAAAAGGGATTAATATTGCTTTTCCATGTGGGGGTTTCCTACTTATTTACAATTTCCTTTTCTTATTTTTCATGGGCTTGCTTCATAAAAGTAAAAGTCATACACTTGCACTTTACATGCCTACAAACTCATGCGTCTACAGAGCGGGTGCCAAAACTGATGTTGGATCCATGGATGAGGAGCGAGAGAGTTAGTAAAGGCACGCACACAACACAATGTTGCACATCTAAAAGACTTGAGGGGACCCCCCTTTCCTAGCACTCATGATTGACTATGACTATTGTAGCCATGAGGTCTATTGGGAGTAGTACCCATATCAGATGAAACTGGGTTACCCCCATGAGGAGTGCCATCATGACATAGAGGGGTTAACAACAAATTGCTACTATACAAGTCATACTTGAGTGAGGACATATATATTGCATCTAACTCATGGGCTAAAATGGGAGGGTCAGTCTGTTAATCAGTGTATCTTAAATGTATGTCTTGTTTTATAGGTTCTTAAGGCTGTTGCTTTCTTTTCATATTTGAAAGATTGTTCTTTGGAACATATCGAGCTTTAAATATGCTTTTCTTTCTGTATATCATACAAACATACATAAAATAGTATCGATTTTTTTTTCTTCTGGTTTCCGTTAGTTTCATGTTGAAAGGTTTCATATAACTCAACAAGGCATCTAAGACATCAACTACACTTCAGTGTCTAACTTTTGGGCATTTAAAAGGAAATTAGGGTATAATAGGGGTTAGTATGCAATTTGGATAGTTAAATGGTTAATCATCAGTGTTTGTCCCTAAAACCCAAAGTGAATATTAATAACTCACTTTAGGATTAATTTTGATAAGAAAATGGTAAATAGTAAATTTAGTGTCCTAAGCGATAATAATAATGAAAAACCCTATATCCCTAGAAATCCTAAGATACAATTTAAAAACAAAAATCAAACATCATAAAAGGATCTTGCATGGTCTAATAGTTTTGGTGTCAAATTTGAGTTGATTTAGATAATGTTTGAGCATTCGATTAGGGGTGGAAAAAATATAAATATCAATTGACAACATAGGTAGGAATAAGGTTTATATGATTGAAATTACATCTTAATCTGAAGCACACGACCTGGGTTCTGTTGTCATGCACCCCAAGTGTCTTGTCTCATGCGTCCTTTGTTCCTGACCATTAGGGTTGTCAACTTTTGTCCAACCCCATCAATCAGATTCTGTCTAACCTAGAAAATTTGGGTTTTGGTTTTGGATTTTATCTACCTGGGTCGGTTTCAGGTTTGTTTTGGTGTCTAAATTGAAACAAGGTTAGTTCTGGGTGGTCATTTGTTAAACCTAGATTGAATCTGGGTTCACAAATTTAGAGAAAATAAGTTCCTGTCATGTATACATTATAACATATCATGCATAATTAACAAAATTATATGATCAAATTTGGTTCTGGGTTTCACGTTATGAAACCGGGTCTGATTCTGGACATGCCACATCATAAAAAATTGGGATCCAGGTTGATTCCAAGTTGAGCTAATATGTATCAAACCCAGTTTTCATCCGATTCGGAACAGACCCAAAACTGATTTTTTGACACCCCTACTGAACCTTGGACTTAAATCCAACAAATACAGGATCTTCTTCCACCTTGGCACAAAAGTCCCAACTTGCATGAACTTTGCACACGACCTCCCCTAGCGACCCTCTCTCTCTAGAATCCTCCAACATGGGGACTCCTATTGTACTATCTTTTCCATGATCCATTGAGGCATTTGACCCAAAGGTTATTAGGTTTTGGGTAAGCAAGAGACTAGATGAGCCTTGTTACACCCCGATCTCACAATTACCACTAATAATGAGATTAGGGCATAAATTGAGGATTTAACGTAATACAAAGTTCACCCTTAACTTTTTCTTCTTTTTCAAACTCTTTGTTTTCTCGCATTGAACCACATAAACTAACTTTATAAGGGAATCTAAACATTGATTTCTCTAATTTGATTTCAACATTAAAAATGCATGTATGAACATTCATTATGTTTCTCATACTTTTAGGCACATAAGACTTGCTGATTCACATATATTGCTAAAAGAGGAATAATGTTATACATCATCATTTACAACTCTCTCTTATTTCTTTACAAGAACCTAGAGTGACAAGGACTGTCAGACCTTAACTATACTCAGACTTAACTCTTGTGGAAGATATACTCTGATGCAATGACCTTTTTCAAGTCCATGTGATATCCCTAAAAATTGTGAGTAGAGGGGTGAGCCTACTCTCTCAGTGAATGAGTACTTCAAAGAAACAGTCTAAAGCACTGACATAATTACAGATATACTTTTGAGCAACTAATATCAATTATAACAATAGTAAGCTTTAAAGAGAGTGATCATTGACAATCATAAATATGGCAGGATACTCTAGATATCAACAAGAGCAAATCAATATATGAGCATGCTTGATTAATTTCAAAGAGAATTAATAATTCAGAAATATACAAAGAATAATTGATGGGAAACTATACTCAAATCTTTCTTAGCCTTTCTTACTTATAAGAAACTCTTTAATCCTATATGAACATATTTTAGCTTATGCCCTGATCATATGCAGTGTACTCTACATATGAAGACTCGTAGCAAACTACGATCTCACCATAAAAGACTTAGCTTAAAACCCGGGAAGCTAAGCCTAGAACTGAATCTGGGTGTGCTTGACTCAAACCGTCACGTCTGACTAAGGCGGTTAAACAGTTGGCCTTTAACTGGACCTCTCCTTCTAGGCTGAGTACATAGGCAGAGGGTCTGAGATACTCTGTGGGCCTCATCTTCGTATGCTCTGTGGGTACCTGTGGGTTACCACTGGGATCTCCGGTTCATGTTGAGTAACCTATATTCTCTTAGGAGACTTCCTCAAGGCCTTCGTCTCCCCGCATGCTCTGTGGGTGTGATCCGATCCCCGTTTACTGGTTGCTGCCAGGGTGGATTGTTTCCTCCCTACAATGCATACATCCGTAGGGAATCTACCGTGTTCAGGGCACCTATGTCTATTATTTTATTATTCTTGGAAAGCTCTTACTATATTGTATCTTTTCCCTTACTTATACTTGATTCTAGTATCTCTATGGTACCGTGTCTATTTATTTGAAGTTTATAACACAACATGTATATCATTCTAAACTTGGAAGAGCAATATACTCAAAACACTATAATATACTGAGAAATCAACATACTATACATACATGCAGACTGAAATATTTAAATAAACATAATGCATTTCCATTTGGCACTTATACACGAGAATCATGCAATTAAACATCTTAATATACTAATAAGAGCTAATTACTTGGCATACGAGTAATCGTCATTTTCACCCATAAATTATTTGCACTTTCTTGGAAAACATGATCATCGACCCAAATCCTGGGTTGTGCATCTCATACTGAGAACATGGTAATTAAAGTGCTTAATTCATTGAACCCCCTATCCTTAGGGTTTCATGTACCTCATTCACTTATCACATGGCTCTCATAAGGATTTAATATGTCATAAACATCCACTATATACATATTGCTTTAAACAAGTCATACACAATCAACATATGTATGAAATCCTCGAATTGAGCTAAATTAGGGTTTTCCATGCCATTCATTGATAAATTATGAATCAAGAATAACATTGCATAAATAAAGTCTATGATGCCAAGAAAAACACTTCAAATGGATTTCACCATATTTATTCACAAATTTCCAACTTTCCACTCATATAGGGCTTCACCCTCTTTACGAAGATATCAAGCAAACACTATTCACATCACATGAAATCCAAAATAGTATCTGACATATAAGTACTGTGCATTTAGATAAACAATCATTCATAACCAAGGGGATCCAGATAAACAAATTTCTCTATTTAATTATACAACAATTTCAGTGACAGACAAATTCTCTATATTTCAATTTACTCTTATAACCTTTGCGAATACTTAGAGAATTCTCATTAGGATGTATTATATACATTTCTAATATGATTTTATCATCTAAAATTCATCCAAATAGAGGAATAATACATTTCATATCATTTTGCAACAACTTAGATCAAACAGACAATTCAGGGTTTGTAGTCGCATACTAAGCAATTAAAGATTATGGATTATTTAACCAATTTTCATGCAATATACCGTTTAAAGGAAGTTCCCACTCACCCTAAGGTTTGAAAACACCTTAAAAACGTAGCTCATCCCTGAAAATCTTGATCTCATATCAAATCCCTAGCAATTCGCCCAATTCTTCTTCCTTTCAACTCGGAAACCCTAAAAATGAGGGATTATGAAGAAAGAGTGAGAAAAGGGGAAGTTTTGACACCATTTCAGATCAAATCAGAGGAGGGACGGAATCTTGACATGTGAGAGAAGGTTCACCATTAAAGTCTATGCAAAGATGCTAAACTTACATGATTTCATCATTCCTCGGACCACAAAACCCTAGGTCAACATCTCCATCACTTTCTCCTCTCAAACCCTAACTCTCCCTCTCTCTCTAGGATTTTGCTTCTCTGGATTGAATCACGAATTATGAGAGCTCCTTGTGTGTTAGGTTGACCATATAGAGCAATTGAGCTGCTTGGGTCAATTGCACATTGACCCCTCACTATACTTTCTCTTATTTCAGCTGAATTTTCTGTCATAAAAATATTACTGTAATTCATCTACTGATAAGTTCTAAACACATCCAAAAATTATGAAAATTTTACATGTTGTGATTGATTTTCAGATCTCCAGTTAAAATTTTAGAGCATTTGGAGTTTCTTCTTAGGTTTGTAACATCACAATTGATCTACTATCATTAATCAAGTCTAAACGATGTTCAATCTAATCAAGCATGTAATCATTTAGGTAAACCCTAGTTCACCAATTAAGCACGAATGTGGCCAGTACAATTCTCACCCCCTTAAAAAGTTTTGTCCCCGAAACATAAATATGCAAACAAAGTATATTCAAAGTTTATTTTAAGCTTCTGAAATCTTACATGTCATTATATTCTTGTATTTCATACTTGAATGCATTTTTCAACATTATGTCCTTCATTTTTTACTAACCACAACATGTTTGAAATAGTTCTCAATGACAACAAACAAATTCTCTATGCCACAATCAATCATAGCAGAGAGAGAGAGAAAAAAAAACCATTTCAATATTTTTTATACTCTTGAGGTGTTACCTCAACATTGATAATCTGATCCAACTATCTCAATTCATACAGCTCAATATGTACTATTGTTATGTATTACCTCTAAGTCACAAAAGAGAGTTCACCATATTCTTTTGAATTTTACTATTGTGCTACTCAAATAGCAAAATAGTCTTGTGTTGGAAGACTAGATTCAACAAAAATTGTATAATACTACTCACGACATCCCCATTGCATCATGGATGCATAAGGTGAAGCATTATCATCACATTCCATATTATTATCAAGTATGAACCCACACATAATTCAAGGTGTAGCCATAGGGTTATAGCATACTAGGGTTTCAACAATAGTAACAAAGTACTCCATGATTGCATTAGTCATTCAAGGACTATTCATACCCAATTACCATCACTTAGTTATATTAAAGCTAGGTATAACAAGCTATACCTCATTAGGGTTACATATCAATACAATATGGTTATCATCCCTTCTATTCATATGAGTGAATAGGTAAGACTACCTTATTCAGGGTAACCCTTCATTTGTTCCATCATTATTCAACCAATATCACCATACCACAATTGTACAATACTAAGATGGATTACTGGTATGAATGACTACAAGTATCAGACACCTTTAATTAACATATTGCTTGCACATGTACACTGAAATCATACGTAGAACCAATTTACATCCCTTAATATACCTTAAACAAATTATGCTTCTAAAAACAAATTCACATATTACTAAAAGCCATTATTTTCTCTTATCTCTCTCCTCCTTCACTACTACTTACTTTTTGCTACTTATCCTTCTCATTTTAATCATGTAGATTAAACATTCCTAAAATTGAAACATACAAGGTACAAATAGATTATTCATCATTCTTGCTATCACTGCAAGAATTTATCTCATATCACACTTCACTCATATTGTATTTCTCCTTTTGTTCAAAACACACTTGTTACATTTCAAATTTATATCTTACTCTTTATTCCGAATCATTTCCATATTGTGTATCTACCTTTCAGATTACCTATCTTTAAACCCTAGATTACTATTAGTGCTAGTTTACTTCTCATAGTGCAAATCTCATGATCTTGTTTTATAGAGATGCTAGTATTCAAGGTCAAATCACTAATGACATCCCTTGAACTACTACAACTCTAAACATTCTAGGGTTTGGTCCTTATGAGTAGCATGACGTTATTGTGATGTGACTTTGCTCCCTTAATTTGAAATTCAAACTTTGGATCTCACAAGTTTTACTAAAGTCTTCTTTATCTTATGGATTGAGTTTCCTTTCTCTTACTTGACCATTCAGATAGATTACATTCTCAATTATCCTGCTAGGGTTTCATCATAATATTGTAAGTCATTATTACATTCACTAGATGTCTCTACCACAGTGGTTATGCATCATATATGATTCATTTTCTTATCACTTCATCCCCACATTGCTCTCATTAAGGAATATATGAAAGAGAAGATGATTTTGAGACTTAGAATTCTTATCTTCAAACATTCAATGATACATTTGTCATATGTAGGTTTAATTAATTATCAACAAGGATACTTGACTAATTAACACTTTCTTGAATCTTACAACCTCTTTCTTTTATAATCTATATTACTCCATTATGTTTCAAACCCTTCTTTACTTTCCTTAATCCCCTTACCATATACTACTATTCCACATGTCATCTTTAACTTCTAATTTTCTCTTATGATCATGTTGCTTCTTTTATGTGTATGATCATGTATACCATGTTGCATATATTTCCTTTTATCCTTCTACTAATGTGAATTTGAAATTCTAAATCAATAATCTCTCTACTAGTATAACCTCATGTTTAATACATTACATATCCATCATTTTAAATCAAACGGCTCATGCATGGGTGAAACATAGTTTCTCTTTCAATCAAGTTTTTCCTTCCTGAATATAGTCTACCTTTGTGTGACTTATTCATTTATTTGGCTACACTTTTGTTCTTCTTTTAGAAACTAGTTTGTTGTTCTATAGAGACTTAGAATCCAAAGGCAGTAAGGATGCATGTATTAAACTTATTAATAAATGTATACATTCCATGCTCTCAATTATATCATAACCCTCATTCCTTAATAAAGCTCATTATTTCCAACATTTCTCTTTGTTTCAACTAAGTTTCTTATCCTAGTTTTATGATTTACATACTCATCTAGTTCTCTTCACTTTAACTCTTCTGAAGACTCTTCACTTCTATGTACTTATCGTATACTTAATTCTTTTCTTCTATTTTCCCTTTGCTTTGGAGTACATAAAAAACATTATACTCAGTTATATAATCCATTCCTCATGATTGATTCTTACTATCTTGCCCCCTTACATACTTTTCTCATATCTTTTCCATATTTCATATTTAGAATTCATATAATACTAATAATTAAACTTAATCTGAACCTTATGTCATGTTTCTTTATTCCCAATTAAGGGTTTCTCATATGAGGCCCCAAAGTTGGATCTCAGATATCAGCTCCAACTGATTCTTAGTTATCCCAGTCTTTCCCTTCAAAATCTTAGAGTATATACATTCATACTAGAATTTGGATCTAATCTATCCAGAATTTACTCTTGTTATGTTACTAATAGGAGTCATTAGATCCCAGTAATGCATCCTACCGGCTAGACCAGTCCGAACCTGCAGTCCTGAAGCCAAGAGCTACTCATGATTACTCAACTCCTATTCATCTCAAATGTGTGGAAGAAAACTTATCCACTTAAGAAATCTCATTCAAAGATCATTTCTAGTCTACTTGATACAAAGAATGTAATCAATAAATGCTACAAATGCATAGTGTACAACAAATCTTCAAGACCCATATATATATATATATCAAAATACCAAATATCTAAATTTAAACAAATAAGAGATTTTCTATTCATTCCAATAAAACAACAATATGAAATGAAAGTTCTATCTAATTTTATATTTATGCTCTTAATTCATGTTACTTATCTTGTTTCTAACCCTAATATTTCTAGGGTTCCTCTCTAGACCATCCTTCCACTGTATACCTGGCCATGGTATACATGAAAGAATAGATAGAGTATCTTGATACTGGTTGATCCAAGTACTCAGATACCGGGCCAGGATATCCAAATACTCAAATACCCAGAGCTAACATCATAACATCTCCTATCTGCCACACTTATGACTCTAACTTACTAACTTAATGGTCCCTGACAACTCAGCCTAAGCTCTGATACCAAGTTGTTACACCCCAATCTCACAATTACCACTAATCATGAGATTAGGGCATAAATTGAGGATTTAACGTAATACAAAGATCACCCTTAACTTTTTCTTCTTTGTCAAACTCTTTGTTTTCTCGCTGAACCACATAAACTAACTTTACAAGGGAATCTAAACATTGATTTCTCTAATTTGTATTCAACATTAAAAATGTATGTATGGACAATCATTATGTTTCTCATACTTTTAAGCACATAAGACTTGCTGATTCACATATATTGCTAAAAGAGGAATAATGTTATACATCATCATTTACAATTCTCTCTTATTTCTTTACAAAGACCTCGAGTGACAAGGACCGACTGAACTTAACTATACTTAGACTTAACTCTTATGGCAGATCTACTCTGATGCAATGACCTTCTTCAAGTCCATGTGATATCCCTAAAAATTGTGAGTAGAGGGGTGAGACTACTCGCTCAGTGAATGAGTACTTCAAAGAAACAGTCTAAAACACTGATATAATTGCATATATACTTTTGAGCAACTGATATCAATTATAACAGCGGTAAGATTTAAAGAGATTGATCATTGACAATCATAAATATGGTAGGACACTCTAGATATCCACAAGAGCAAATCAATATATGAGCATGCTTGATTAATTTCAAAGAGAACTAATAATTCAGAAACATACAAAGAATAATTGCTGGGAAACTATACTCGAATCTTTCTTAGCCTTTCTTACTTATAAGAAACTCTTTAAACCTATATGAACATATTTTAGCTTATGCCCTGATCATATGCAGTGTACTCTATATATGAAGACTCATAGCGAACTATGATCTCACCGTACAAGACTTAGCTTAAAACCCAGGAAGCTAAGCCTAGATCTGAATCCAGGTCTACTTGACTCAAACTGTTACTTCTGACTAAGGCGGCTAAACAGCTGGCCTTTAACTGGACCTCTCCTTCTAGGCTGAGTACACAGGCGGAGGGTCTGAGACGCTCTGTGGGCCTCATCTTGGTATGCTCTGTGGGTACCTCTGGGTTACCACTGGGATCTCCAATTCATGTTGGGTAACCTATCTTCTCTTCAGAGACTTCCTCAAGGGCTTCGTCTCCCCGCACGCTCTGTGGGTGCGATCCAATCCCCGTATACTGGTCGCTGCCAGGGTGGATCGTTTCCTCCCTACAATGCATACATCCGTAGGGAATCTAGGTGCTCAGGGCACCTATGTCTATTATTTTATTATTCTTGGAAAGCTCTTACTATATTGTATCTTTCCCTTACTTATACTTGACTCTGGTATCTCTATGGTACTATGTCTATTTATTTGAAGTTTATAACACAACATGTATATCATTCTAAACTTGGGAGAGCAATATACTCAAAACACTGTAATATACTGAGAAATCAACATACTATACATGCAGACAGACTAAAATACTTAAATAAACATAATGCGTGTCCATTTGGCACTTATACACTAGAATAATGCAACTAAACATCTTAATATAATGATAAGAGCTAATTACTTGGCATACGAGTAATTGTCATCTGCACCCATAAATTATTTACACTTTCTTGGAAAATGTTCACATCGACCCAAATCCTGGGTTATGCATCTCATACTGAGAACATGGTAATCAAAATGCTTAATTCATTGAACACCCTATCCTTAAGGATTTAATATGTCATAAACATCCATTAAACATAGATTGCTTTAAACAAGTCATATACAATCAACATATGTATGAAATCCTCGAATTGAGCTAAATTAGGGTTTTCCATGCCATTCATTGAGATATTATGAATCAAGAATAACATTGCATAAATAGAGTCTATGATGCCAAGAAAAACTCTTCAAATTGATTTCACCATATTTATTCACAAATTTCCAACTTTCCACTCATATAGGGCTTCACCCTCTTTACGAAGATATCAAGCAAACACTATTCACATCACATGAAATAAAAAATAGTATCTGACATATATGTACTACGCATTCAGATAAACAATGATTCATAACCAAGGGGATCCAGATAAACAAATTTCTCTATTTAATTATACAACAATTTCAGTCACAGACAAATTCCCTATATTTCAGTTTACTCTTATAACCTTTGTGAATACTGATGCGATGATTTTGAGTCGCATTTATAGACCTTTTTCATATGTGTTTTGGGCTCTAATTACTCATTTTTTATGGATAATATTGCATTATTCACTCATTTCAGTCTTTGCCAGAATTCTATGTCAAATCCCCTTTGTGTTACCATTTTGAGCATTATTTATCATATTATCATAATTTGTGTGGATTTACTTGGTCTTATTGTGGAATTTCAGGAAAAACAAGTATCTGCTTCCGTCGATACCATCGACGGAAGTCGATACCATCGACCAAGCCACAGATTGCCAGCCGAGAGGAGCAGCACAGAGTCGATACCATCGACGAGAGTCGATGCCATCGACGCATGGAGGCTACAGCGTCGCTAAACGACAACAACCGACGCTAAAGAGAGTCGATACCATCGACCCTAGTCGATGGTATCGAGATGATCACAAGCACTCAGACGAAAAGAAAAGAAAGCTGCCGCTAATACGCTGGGTCGATACCATCGACCCGCGTCGATGGTATCGACGCCGACAAATATGCGTTGGATTCGTTTTGATCTCAATCGGACGGCTGGAGTTATTTGACGACCTAATTAGGGACTTATACCTAATGACGGCCGCACACAGGAGATCAGGATCTCAATTTTTGCATTGCATGAGTGCCAAGGAAAGAGAGAAAGGAGAACGGAGGCCAGAAGCTCACCCCGGGTGATTCGGACGCTGCCGAAGACGAATTCCACCACCGACAGGCGGGGAAGCTCGTATTCTATGCCAAGGATCTACCGGTTCTTCTCCGTTCAGGGGTTTTCCCACTTGTTTCACGTTTTTCTTATGAATTCCCCTATTTCTACCATGTATTCGTGTGAGATGAACATGAGAGGCTAAAACCCTCCATCTTTAGGACCGGGAGTAGCCCGGGAATGCATTGTATGACAATTTTATATTGATAATTCATATTTTCTCTCTTAAATCCGTGGTATAGTTTCATTTTCTCCATATATATTGTTATGCTTGATCACCATAATAATAACTTAATGCCCTTAATCACTTCGACAGAAGGATTAACGGTTGAAAAGAGACGAAACCTACATTAATCGATAAATCCCTTGACAAAGGAGGTGTAAAATTAATGGTGGAAACTGAGAGACCGTTTGTAATGCGCTTAGTTTAGGGGAATGATTACTACGACGGTGGAATCAACCTAAACCTAAGTAGTGAATTACACCACGACAGTGGGTAATTCTGTTTTCAGGCCACTACTCGGATAGAGAGAGAAGAGTGAGGAATTATATAAAACCTAATACAATGTTGACCCGCGGTGAAACCACAATCCTAAAGATACTCTTTTGAATTGATTAAATTAACCCTTAATCGATTGTTTTCTTTGTTTCATTTTGTTTTCTTTTTAATTTCGACAACAAACCCTATTTTGTCATTCGGCCTAGCTGATTGCGATTAGTTAGTAGGAGTCTCCAATAATTCACGTATCCCTGAGTTCGACTCGGGCCTCATAAAGGCCTATATTACTCGACGCGTATACTTGCGTTTAAGCGCGTAGTAAAATACACGTCAAGTTTTTGGCGCCGTTGCCGGGGATACGGCGAATTGTTGGCACTTCGAGTGCTAAGAGCAGCCACTCTAGGCCACATTTTCTTTTTATTTTGAAACAATTTTAAATATTCCTAAATTTCTCTATAATTGTGTTTACTCGTTCAAAGCGTAGTACTGAACCCCGATTTTCTTATTTCAGGTACTTTGCATGGTGCATACACGTAGCGCAGACTACGCGAATCGCACACGTGAGGTTCCACCTCCAGGACCAGAGGACGAGGATTACTACGAGCAAGATCACCAAGAGGAAATAAATTCTGAATCTGAAGCAGAAGAAATGGCCGAACCACAGACGATATGGGAGAAGATCAAAGCGTCTTCTTCATCAGCTTCAAAGGGGCCTATAAAGAAGCAGGCGGTCAACATACCAACATATAAGATCGATCCGGCATTGATCAACTTGGTAAAATAAAATGCATTTCACGGGCTGAAGAATGAGGACCCAGTAGCACACATCAGCCAGTTCGTGGAGAACTGTGACATGGTGAAGATCGACCGATTTCCACAAGATGCTTTGTACCTCAAGCTATTCCCAAGTTCCTTGGCAGGAGCAGCAAGAGAGTGGCTCCATAACCTCGATGACGAATTTGTTCAGTCTTGGGATCATATGGTGGAAGTTTTCTTAGAGAGGTTTTTCCCTCCTGAGAAGACCAACGACATGATTAGGAAGATTCACAATTTCACCCAACAGGCGGGTGAGACATATTCTGAGACCTGGGAGCGATTCCAGGTCATGTTGAGGAGGTGCCCACATCATGGGCTGGACAGGGAAACACAAGTGAAAATCTTTTATTTTGCTCTCTCCGAGCACGATAGAAGTAATCTTGATTCAGCTGGATCCGGATTCTTTCTGAATAATACAGATACCAGATGTTGGGAGATATTAAAGAACATGGCTAGGAAATAGTCATGGGGCGACAGAGGTGCAGTGGAACAGGTCAAGGCTGCTGGTGAATCCAGAATAGTTAGGGAGCTAAACGATAAGTTAGATCTTCTATCAAAGAAGCTGCTAACTAAGGAAGATGCATCTGAAGATGAGGAGGCCCAAGTGAAATTCATGCAACAACAGGGCTATAGAAACAATGAATATGCATGGAGGAAGGATAAAAAGTTTTCATGGAAGGATCCAAATAATTTTCTGCAGGATCCGAATGCCAAGCCACAGCCAAGAGTCGAGGATAAGAACACCGAATTACTAAGTCAAATGGTACAGCAAAACCAAGAGATGATGGCCATGTTTGGTAAGCAATTGCAATCTCAAGGTGATATTCTAACCAAGTTTGGGCAGACGCTGCAAAGCCATGGAGCACAAATGTGGGCATTAGAGACCACCGTGGCACAGATTTCGAGTGAAGTGGCGGCCATCAAGCACACCAATCAACAGAAACCAGCCGAGAATGCAAATGTAGCTCAGGCACACCATCAAGTCAAGTACATGTCTGTGGTAAGCACTGAGGAGGAATCTCAGGTGCAAGAAGTTGTAGAAGAAAGAAAAATGACTTTCAATGTGAATGCAACACCGGAGATACCATATCCACACACGTACTATGGATTGCCGGGCGGAAACCCTTTCTTCAGAAAATCACAAAGAGTTGTGAATACTGTATCTCCATGTAGGCAAGAAGATGAATTGCAGGTTGTTTGTGTACGTGTGGAGACAGCAAACGTGAGAGAGAAACCACAACAAGCTGCGACCATTGAGGTTGTCTTGCCAAAGCACATGTCAGAGGGAGCGATTGAAGCAAGATTAGGGGAGATACCCCTAAAAAGCTCTTATGTGCCACCTCATAGGCGTGTTGATGCAGCTGATGTTTCAGATCCGATCAATTCTAAGTCAAAGAAAGAGCATCGTCATTTTAAGAAATTCCTGGAGATATTCCGAAAACTCCACATCAATATTCCATTAGTGGAGATGATCGAGAAAGTACCCGCCTATGGGAGGTTCATCAAGGAAATCATCAATAAGAAGAGGCGGATAAAAGACGATGAAATTTATTGGATGAATGAGACAGTGAGCTCTATGATTCACGGGAGTTCACCAAAGAAGAGAAAGGACCCAGGAGGTTTTTACATACCGTGCTCAATAGGTGGTCAACATTTTCCTAAAGCGCAATGTGATTCTGGCGCTAGCATCAATCTCATGCCTTTGGCGACATTTCAAAAGCTGGGGTTAAAAGAGATAAAGAAGTTGGCCGCAACAATTGAATTGGCGGATGGGTCTACTGTGAGACCCTATGGAGTATGTGAAGATGTTCTAGTCAAAGTGGATAGATTCATATTTCCGGTGGACTTTGTCGTCATGGATATGCCACCACTCCAAAGCTGTGAAATTCTTCTAGGAAGACCGTTTCAAGCAACAACAGACGTCGTGACTGCCTTAGGGAGAGGTACTCTGTCTTTGGGCATTGGAGGAGATTGTGTTGAATTCAAATTACCGAATGATCCTCTAAGTGTAGTTCCTAAGGTGAAAAGATGATGATTGTCACACCGTCTAGCCTAAGACGTTAAAGAAGGGCGCTTGTTGGGAGGCAACCCAACCATTGGTATATTAGGATAGTTTAATTATAGTCATAGATTGCTTTTAATTCGTTTAAATTTTAGTGTAAAGAAGATACCTTGATCCGTTTGTTCAATGTGCAGGCACAGGCAGGGTCGATACCATCGACACACTGGTCGATGGTATCGACATGGGTTCAGGTTGACAGCTGCAAAAATCGCACTGAGTCGATACTATCGACGGCCCCGTCGATGGTATCGACATACCTACAGGCAGGTCGCAATAAAAGTGTCGATAGTATCGACACACCAGTCGATACCATCGAGATCTCTAGAGAAGTTCAGAACGATTTTGCTCAGTCAACTCGATACCATCGACGGCCTCGTCGATGGTATCGACATGATCACAGGTAGAAGTGAAAAAGTGGCGGTGTCACAATGAAGGCAAGTCGATACTATCGACCCTCGTCGATGTTATAGACATCCATGTCACCGATCCACACAAAGACATCGACGACGATCGCGAGTCCAAGTCAGCGATCCGGGTGCTGCATCGATACTATCGACTTGCATCGATGGTATCGACAGGTCAGCAATCCGGGTTTCTCGATCCAGGAAACGTCAGCCGTCGATACTCACGAGGGAGGCGGATAGCATCGAGACGTGTCGATACCATCGACCCGTGTCGATGGTATCGACGGGTCAACAGTGGCGCCGGCCAAGTCTATTTAAGGAGAATTGCAACGTCATTTGACGTTACACCTTCAGAGCAAACGTCCTCCTTTGCGCCGAGCATTCCTCCGAGCCCTCCAAGACTGAAGAGTAGCAACAGCGAGCAGGGATCTTCACCCAGCGGAGAATCACTTCTCCATCTTCCCCGAGCTCTCTTCTTCTAATCCCATCTTTCTTGCAACAATGGTGCACGCCGCCGGATCATCGTCCTCGCACGCGAATCCCATGGAGATTCTGGAGTTTGTCCCACCCCCTACTGCTTCCGTATCACGTCCGCGCTTGATTCACCCTTCCGCGGAGGTGAAGAAGGTCTATGAGGAGATCATGAAGCGGAAGATCGAGCCGACCTGGTATGTGGACCGGGGAATGATCCGTGATCTTAGATTCGAGGCCAACTTGGCCTATGTGCTGAAGGGTCAAGCACGACACACCAGCATAAGGCCAGATGAGCTGGAGCGCCATGCGGATGGGCAGCCGTTCTTCGGCGAATGGCCCGCCTACAAGGAATTGGTGGCGGAGTTTATGGCGTCCCTCGACGTCTGCGTCGTACCCAACGACGTGGTGGCGTCGGACCGTGAGTGGATCAAGGGGAGGGTGTCCTTCCGGCTGTTCAACATCAACTACAACATCACTCTTAAGCAGTTCAACAACATCTTTAACTGAAACCACTCCCAACATGATCACCGGCGCCCAGATTCCTGCACCGACTACGACAAGATCTTCGCTGAGCTAGTCACAGTGCCGGCGGGAAAGACAGTGAGCTACCACAATGCTGCGGTAGCGGACTTCGAGCATCCCTTCGTCCGGGTCCTACACCGGATGTTGAGCCTTACGTTCTTTGCTCGGAGCGATTTAGCATTGAGCAAGTTTCAGGAGAGCGATCTTTTCTTCCTCTACATGCTCCTGAAGCGACAAGAATGCAAATGGGGTGCGTTCTTTCTACAGCGTGTCCTGGCGGTGAAGAGGAGTACAAGGAAGGCTCCGATCCATTTTGGTGGGCTCATCACCAAGTTGGCGCACTACTTGGGGCTGAATCTCCAGTCCATGACTCCGATTTCCACGAGGAGTAAGGTGAACGTGCAACATCTGCACCATTCAAACCTTATCCTTCTCGGGGATGGGTTGGCGTACGCACACTGCCACGTCAACCATGCTTATCAGGAGTGCACACTGCCGGACGCCGTCTTCCACATCGAGGGAGCCCAGCACTTCCGGTGGCCGATCATAGCCGTCGAGTCTGATGAAGAAGAAGGCGGTAATGACGACCAAGAAGGCGAGGCTGAGGAGGAAGAGGAGGCTTTCACACCTCTTCGCGCACGAGTAACACCACGGAAGCATCCTAGGATGCATCCGGGTGCGTCTTCATCATCACAGCCCCCGCCGCCATCACCACAGCCCTCGCAACCATCCGAGGATGCCTACTCAATGCAGGGAATGTACACGATGCTGCAGGATATACATCAGACACAACAGCAGCATCTAGAGATGTATACCGGTATTCAGGATACTACGAACCGGTTACTTGACAACCAAAGGGCGATGTTCGAGAATGAACGTCTCCTCCTCGACAACCAACAGCAGATACACAACCGGTTGCAAAGGATGGAGATGCAACAGGAACCCTTTTACGACCATTACTGGAGTCAGAGCTACTTTGGAGGCTATCCACAGCCTCCGCCGAGGACCCATTACGATCCGAGCTTCCAGGGGGAGTATCCTTCTTGGGATCCTACGACCCCACAGTACCCGCCTCCGCCTCCACAAGAATGATCAGGGTATCTCTGTTCCACTCTTAAGTTTGTTTTTGACTATGAGGCCATAGTCGAATTCAAGCTTAGGGGGGTAGCTGGAATAGCTCTATCTTTTCTTTTGTTGTTTTTAGTTTTTGCTTTGCTATTTGTTCTTGCATTTTTAGTTTTTGTTTAGGATCCACATCTATTTAGTGTAACTGTGGATGTCGTAAAAGTTGTCATCTCGCTGTGTATTCATGGGAAATTTAAGGGAATTTTAAAATTTTTGTGTCTTTTGGATAGCTTGACTTGGTTGTCCTTGGGGAACTTATCCTATGAAAATGATTGATTATGTCAACTTTAAAACAATATGTCACACCTATACTCCCATTGACTCATGAAAAGTAGATAGTAACGGTTGCTTGAGCCTAACCTAACCAAATGGTAATGAGACCTTAATTGGATGTAAGAGAGAGAACCCTCTAAACTACTACACATGTCAGTAAGGAGGGACACATAATACTCTTCTAAGGTTCAGTCATCTAATCTTGTGATCATTTCACTTCATTTTTCCATAATCCACCTAAGAATTGGAAGTAAAGTACAATTTTTAATTCCTTTTTGTGTGCATAGCATTTAGATAGGAATTGCATTGATATTTTTCATACTTGTGTAGAAAAAGAGAAAAATATAGGGATTCATGCACATTACCTTTAGGTGCATGCCATGTAGTTGCACTCATGACTTTCATGATTATCATGCATAAAGCACACCATGTATCTCAATTTTTCCTCAAAAGTGATCTAAACTGTTCCATACCTTCGAAATATTGCAAAGATTTCCAATCATGAAAAAATTAAAAGAAAGAAAGAAAAAAAAAGAATTTTTTTTCTGAAAATATGAAAAAATTAAAAGAAAGAAAAAAAAGAAAGAGAATTTAGAAGGAAATGGAATAAGAGGGAGAAAGGAACATTATATCACTCGCATTACAGGAAAATTGAGTACATGATGTGGCTTAATTAGATTTCCATCTCATTTTGAGGTGGAAGGTTAGTGCATGCATCATTTCACCCGATTTAGGCATTAGGGCATTTTTAATGCGCATTTGCATCACGTAGGACATTTTGTTTTATGCATATTGAAACTGTGCAATACTTCCAAGTTCTTCCATGAACCACCCATTCCATCCACCCGTTGCTCGGATTGGTAGGCCACCATGAATTTCTCCTCACTAATGATTATCAGGAGAACTGCTTCCATGTAGATGGTAGTTAGGGCGAGCAATGTAGTGTAGGCGATCACAAGATGCACCAATGCTGAATCGGTGAATTTTATTATGTTAACTGCCTTATGTGATAGTGTTCATCGGTTTGAAGGATAATTTCTCTTATTGATGATTATTGTCGCCTTTAGGGTAATTACTGTTCTGTGGTTAGAAAAGGCCGGTTTGAGAATGTTCAGTGGGAGTCACATGGGATGTGGGTTGGTGTGTTGATTTTTAGTTGACATCTGCAATTCTATTCCAAGGACTAGTTGCTCGAGGGCGAGCAATGTTTAAGCTTAGGGGAGTTTGATGCGATGATTTTGAGTCGCATTTATAGACCTTTTTCATATGTGTTTTGGGCTCTAATTACTCATTTTTTATGGATAATATTGCATTATTCACTCATTTCGGTCTTTGCCAGCATTCTATGTCAAATCCCTTTGTGTTACCATTTTGAGCATTATTTATCATATTATCATAATTTGTGTGGGTTTACTTGGTCTTATTGTGGAATTTCAGGAAAAACAAGTATCTGCTTCCGTCGATACCATCAACGGAAGTCGATACCATCGACCAAACCACAGATTGCCAGCCGAGAGGAGCAGCACAGAGTCGATACCATCGACGAGAGTCGATGCCATTGACACATGGAGGCTACAGCGTCGCTAAACGACAACAACCGACGCTAAAGAGAGTCGATACCATCGACCCTAGTCGATGGTATCGAGATGATCACAAGCACTCAGACGAAAAGAAAAGAAAGCTGCCGCTAATACGCTGGGTCGATACCATCGACCCGCGTCGATGGTATCGACACCGGCAGATATGCGTTGGATTCGTTTTGATCTCAATCGGACGGCTGGAGTTATTTGACGACCTAATTAGGGACTTATACCTAATGACGGCCGCACACAGGAGATCAGGATCTCAATTTTTGCATTGCACGAGTGCCAAGGAAGGAGAGAAAGGAGAACGGAGGCCAGAAGCTCACCCCGGGTGATTCGGACGCTGCCGAAGACGAATTCCACCACCGACAGGCAGGGAAGCTCGTATTCTACGCCAAGGATCTACCGGTTCTTCTCCGTTCAGGGGTTTTCCCACTTGTTTCACGTTTTTCTTATGAATTCCCCTATTTCTACCATGTATTCGTGTGAGATGAACATGAGAGGCTAAAACCCTCCATCTTTAGGACCGGGAGTAGCCCGGGAATGCATTGTATGACAATTTTATATTGATAATTCATATTTTCTCTCTTAAATCCGTGGTATAGTTTCGTTTTCTCCATATATATTGTTATGCTTGATCACCATAATAATAACTTAATGCCCTTAATCACTTCGACAGAAGGATTAACGGTTGAAAAGAGACGAAACCTACATTAATCGATAAATCCCTTGACAAAGGAGGTGTAAAATTAATGGTGGAAACTGAGAGACTGTTTGTAATGCGCTTAGTTTAGGGGAATGATTACTACGACGGTGGAATCAACCTAAACCTAAGTAGTGAATTACACCACGACAGTGGGTAATTCTATTTTCAGGCCACTACCCGGATAGAGAGAGAAGAGTGAGGAATTATATAAAACCCAATACAATGTTGACCCGCGGTGAAACCGCAATCCTAAAGATACTCTTTTGAATTGATTAAATTAACCCTTAATCAATTGTTTTCTTTGTTTCATTTTGTTTTCTTTTTAATTTCGACAACAAACCCTATTTTGTCATTCGGCCTAGCTGATTGCGATTAGTTAGTAGGAGTCTCCAATAATTCACGTATCCCTGAGTTCGACTCGGGCCTCACAAAGGCCTATATTACTCGACGCGTATACTTGCGTTTAAGCACGTAGTAAAATACACGTCAAATACTTAGGGAATTCTCATTAGTATGTATTATATACATTTCTAATATGATTTTATCATCTAAAATTCATCCAAATAGAGGAATAATACATTTCATATCATTTTGCAACAACTTAGATCAAACAAACAATTCAGGGTTTGTAGTCGCATACTAAGCAATTAAAGATTATGGATTATTAACCAATTTTCGTGCAATATACTATTTAAAGGAATTTTCCACTCACCCTAAGGTGTGAAAAAACCTAAAAACACAACTCATCCCTGAAAATCTCCATCTCATATCAAATCTCAAGCTATTCACTTGATTCTTCTTCCTTTCAACTCGGAAACCCTAAAAATGAGGGATTATGAAGAAAGAGTGAGAAAAGGGGAAGTTTTGACACTATTTCAGTTCAAATCATAGGAGGGATGGAATCTTGACATGTGAGAGAAGATTCACCATTAAAGTCTATGCAAAGAAGCTAAACTTACATGATTTCATCATTCCTCAGACCGCAAAACCCTAGGTCAGCATCTCCATCACTTTCTCCTCTCAAACCCTAACTCTCCCTCTCTCTCTAGGATTTCACTTCTCTAGATTGAATCACAAATTATTAGAGCTCCTTGTTTGTTAGGTTGATCATATAGAGCAATTGAGCTGCTTGGGTCACCTGCACATTGACCCTCACTATACTTTCTCTTATTTCAGCTGAATGTTCTGTCATAAAAATATTACTATAATTTGTCTACTGGTAAGGTCTAAATGCATCCAAAAATTATGAAAATTTTACATATTGTTTATGATTGAGTTTAAGATCTCTAGTTAAAATTTTAGATCATTTGGAGTTAAAAATAAATAAATAAAATTAAAACACTACAGTGTTGAGCACTTTGTCAGCATTTTGGTCAAAGTATAGTTTGACCGAGAACCACATTCAAAGAACACTCAAATATTCTGAAATTTGTCTAAAATATGCATTATTATGTTATCCATATCATATCCAAAATTAAATTAAATAAAAAATTTGTAGAAAATATGAAAAATCATTTACCACACTACTATCCTGATCAAATTCCATATTCATGTACTATCAAAACCCTAATTTTTGCCAATTAGGCTTTACATTTCTCAAACCCTGATTCTCCAAAATAAAATCATAGTTAGAGTTTATTCTTAGGTTTGAAATATCACAGTTGATCTACTATCATTAATCAAGTCTCAACGATGTTCAATCTAACAAGCATGTAATCATCCAGGTAAACCCTACTTTACCAATTTAGCACGATTGTGGTCATTACAAGCCTAGACTACTCAAAGCTACCCCTTTCATTCTGTTATTTAATCTATTGCTAAACCAATGCCTAATAACTGTAAATAACCCCTCTAGAACCTTCTTCACATCCATAGAGTCTATTTTAACACTCCCAACATTTAGAAATGATATATTGCCTACTTCCCAACTTCTTTGGCATGTATAAGTGTTTCTGGAGTTCGTCATTACAATTTCGAGGTTATGAACTCTCTGTGAAGGGTTGGCTCAATACCAAGGACCAAAAGGAAGATTCTCTGTATGCTAATATCTTTAATTGAAGTGTAATTCCTTTTTCCCTCTTTCATGTTTTTTTGTTGTTCTTTGCCATGATGTACAAGTAATGTACTTCTACCTTGTTCGTCTCTGATTATCCTTGCCTTTGGCTTCGCCTTGGTCTCCTAAACCTAGACAGTGTCTTCAGTGTGGAACTTATGGGTGGTATTGGTATTTTAGTGTTCCTCCATAGAGTAGACATGGTGACATATGCTACCAAGCTCAAGGTCTCTACACGTCATGGTTTTTGCGATTTGAGAGTTCAATAGAGTGTCAGGAAGTCGATGGGGATTTTAGTTGGTTGTGGGGTGCCATGGTGTGGGATTTTAATTGATGATGTCGAGTTTTGGCAATCTCTCTATTTTCTCACGATACAAGGAAGATGAAGCAGGTTGGTTTCCATGTAAAGCCCGATATGCACCGCCCTGTCGCACATATATTTTGGATGCATGATGCAAGGGCATTGCAGTCATATTACAATATTTCCCTTTTCTTTTTTAGTAAATGAATTGAACTTTGAAATTTTGTAAATATTCGTCTATAGGCCAAAAAGATAATATAAAATATGTTTTGGATTTCTAAAAATGAGATCTGTAGATTGGTGTGATTTTCAATGGGTGAATTAGTGTTTTATAGAATATATTTAGGGTTTTGTTATTTAATAATTATAATAAATCATGAGTTTACCTTGCTTCAACGATCCTTGGTCTCGTCACGCACCTCAGCCTCTGCATGAGTTTACCTTGCTGACCCCGATGTGCGGGTAGTTTGGGAAAGCCGGGGGTTTATGCCGCCGGGGGGGCAATCGTGGCGCTTCCTCGTGGGTGGTTCCCACGTCATCCAAAAAAAAATTATAATAAATCCTAAAACCTACCCAATATGCTGTGATAATTCTTTGAGAGTCTGAAAACTAGATTAGGCCTTTTGAGTGACAGTTAGGGTTTCTAATTAAGGTGTTTCTCACCCCTATTTGATTGGAAGTTAATTTATGAATATAAACCTATATTTCATTAATGAGGTTAATCTCTTAATAATGAATTTATACTCTCTTTTTTTGGTCGATTTATAAAAAGGGGTGCAATACTATTCGAGTGGAAGAATATAGATAATTCATTTTGATGTGTTGTATAAATTATATTATTTAAATATACCCTATAAAAAGAGCAAGTGAGTTGAGTGTTCTTTCAAATATGCCAAGTTCTTTTTCTGTGTCTTATTGAATTTGTACTCTTTGAATCTTCTTTGATAACTCTTATAGCCTGATTTGTTTATTTTGACAGTGATGGTACAAGTCTTTCTTATAGTTCTTGATTGTATCTTTAGTCACTAAATTGTTGGACCGTGTTATCATTAATGCTTGAATCATTATTTAAATGAAGTGAACTATCTTGCCTTCCTAGTTTATTAAGCATAGTAGATTTATCTAACTAGTTGTATCTAGTATAGTGGTGCATTATGGGGTTGGATCCCATTGTATGACTATTTTTATATGGGTGATGGTGATATCACCTAGCCCCAGGTGCTCTCACCTATTTTATACACACTAAATAGAGGATTGGGATGCTATCACCTCCTTCCTAAGATCTAGATGTGGAAGTGTTCTAGCCCTACATTTAGGTAGACTTGTCATGTTATAATCTGCATGCGAACAATACTTGTGTGGATAACTAACATTAAATAAGGCAATAATTATTGTTTTTATTACATATTATTTCTTCAAAATCCTCATCATTTTTGAACTTACATACTCTTTTTCATGACTTATCATTCCTTCTTTTGAATAGTAACAACTATTCTCTTGACCCTGATCATTATTGCCTAGATGTTTAATTTCAGGGCACATACCAATTTTATACTGATAAGCTTCTCTATTCTTTCTCCTATTGTGGGCGTTGTTCCCAAAAACCCATGTGCAGGTGCTCTGGAGGAGAGAAATTAGGAAGATATAGTTCCAAATCCCTAGGTGTTTAGATATCTTTAAAATGGCCAAGACATTTTTGCAATTGGTCTTCATAATTTAGTTTTATTTCTTTTCCTAGCCAGGTCACCCGTGTTGGTGGATAACTTCTTAGATGAAATTATATGTAATAGTTAGTTTATTTTCTACTGCAATGTTAAGACTTTGGATTTGATATGCATGCTTGAACTTGGTTACCTTCCCATTGTGTGACTTTTTGTATTATGTGTTGAATGTGATGTGTGTTGGATAATGAGTCCATCCCTCCCATTGGATCCTACTCATTAAAAGTATGACATCAAAGCCATTTGTACATGGTAATGTTCACTATTTCTATCTATCCACCTAGTTGCTTACCAATATCTATCTTGTGCAGATGTGCCAAGCTCTTTCAGGATGTCACATGAAACTCTTCTGACACCCATAACATTTTTTTCTTCTGATGTATGGATCTTGAGAATCCAAAGTATGGTATGCCCCTACAAATCCTCTACTCGCCACCCCAGTGTCACATGCTACTTCAGCAACTATGTCCCAACATGTGGTGGTCCAAACTCGTGATGCTTTTTCTTTCCCTTCTATGGGCATTCCCCTAGACTAGGAGTTGGTCTTCCATAGACAATTCTTTCTAATGTAATGACTGGGAGGGCAGACACAACTCCACTAGCTGCGAAACCAAAGGAGTACTCTTTGACCAAGTTTCTCATGATGAAGTAACCCTACTTCAAGGGTAAGAATGAACTCAACATGATAGACAAAGCAAATAATTTGGGTGCTTGCTATGGAGCTTGCTTTTGAGGGCATGGATTGCTGTAAGTAGCAAAAGGTTAGATTTTCTACATATGTGTTGGATGGCCCAGCTTGCCATTGGTGGAATGGCATTGCAAAGACTTGGGACATTTCCACCATGTCTTGGGAGTAGTTCTTATTGAACTTTGTGAGAAGTACGTTTCCTCTCTGGATTATGTCCTAAAGTTTTTTTTTGAAAGTCTATGCCGAGGGCTTGGTAAAGAGAGGCATGCCAAAATGCCCCTAGAAGGCCTCAACTACAACATTGAGCTTGCACTGATTCCATAGCTCCCCTGACATTCCAACAGATGGTATATAAGGCCTTAAACGTTGAGGCATATCCAAGTTTTTGACCTAGACACAAAATAAGAAGAGGAAGTTTTGTACTGAAGATCAAAAGAAGTCCAAGTGTTCTAAGTGTCAGACATATCATCCTCCCAGTAAGTGTCCTCTTCCCCCTCAGAAGGATGTGATTTGTCATTAGTGCAGACATGTGGGGAACATTAGGACTAACTACCCCTGACGTGGGATTTTATCACACTAACAAACTCACTTGGGGTTGAAATCCATGAGCTTTTACTAAAACCAATGTGCAATAATACCACCCGCAAGCAGACGAGTCTTATCACAGTATAGTTAAGGATCGAACCCAAAGGACAACGTTTTTAAGAATCTTATCAGTCAAATCTAGTTCAAGTAAGACTAATATTTAGAACGATTGATTGGTTTGTGTTTGATTAAACTAATTGCAAGAAAGTAAAAGCTGAATTAAAGTTGGATTTAGATCAATGATATGGAATCACTGGGATGGTCTCGGATTTCACCACCACTATGCATACAAACACATCTAAACATCAAACATCTAGGCAAGATATAACTATCCAAATGGAGCTGCTGCAAAACCCCCCATATGGGCGTTAGGCTTGCGTAAGCATCACCTTAGGTATCATATGTCTCGTCACCATCCAGATCATATACTTACGGCTCTGAAGATACAACATCCAACTAAGGCTGTGGTCCTCCCTGAGGGATGTTTAGACCACATAAGTGTCACCGAAGGTTAGATGGCTCGTTCCCTCACGGATCATTCACTTATGACCTCAAGGAAACCCATTCTATTTCTAGTCAAGGTGTCAACCGCGCTAAACGATAAGCAAGTAGGTAATTAATCTACAAACAAACATCGACGATAAACAAAGACGATACAAAATCCAACTAAGGCTGTGGCCCTCCCGAAGGGATGTTTAGGCCACAGATGCCTCATCGAAGGTTAGATGGCTCGTCCCCTTACAGATTATGCACTTACTACCTCAAGGAATCCTATCATATTTCTAATCAAGGAGTCGAACTTTGTAAACTGCCATTCCACCCTACATATAGAAGATTTCACAATATAGGGAAGAATGAGATGAAAGCAAGTAGATAATCAACTACAAACATACCAATTAACAACGAAATGAAAAGTTATATACATTGCCTTAGAATGTTAAATGAAAAGACATGAATGCATGGGAAGCGGGGCTAGTCCTCGCACCCCAGCAAAAAAGGACTACTCACTCATGATGCAAGAAACAAGAAGAATAAGAAAGAGAGAGGAATCCACCATGAGCATGGTGCAGAAGGTAGTCGCAGCTCGGTGAAGATGATGCGGTCTTCTACGTCGTGTCAGAGTAGATCTAGACGTGAAACAGGAGATGCCAAGACAGACCAGACAGTCTCTCTCGCTCTGTCTTCCTTCTCTTCTTGGTCTCCTTGGTTGCAACACGTGCAATAGGTGGAGTGAAACTAGCGTGGATGGAGCTGGATTTGGATCAGACCTGTGTATAGGCAACCTATCAACATATCGGAACCGATGCCCCTAAATGAGGACCCTGGTGGTCCTATTTATAGGCACAGATCTGGCTCTCATGGTTTTGGTGTGAGTCCAAACGGTCTCGTGGCTTTGGAATCAAACAATTTGATAAATATCTCATTTAAACGTTTTCATTGTAAACACTTTATCAAACAATTTGGTGATCATACAGTTTGGTACAAACCGACCAAATGGTTTTGGATAGTTGAGCAACAAACGGTCTTGATCAATACATCTTCAAATGGTGTGCATGCTTAAACAATCTTCATAATGCTTTGACTTTTTTATATGGTCTTGACAGTATACTTTCCAAATGGTTTGCATTATGCTCTCCTCCAATCGGTCTGGCATATATATTCCTCCATACGGTCTTCATTGCTGGCATGCAAACAGTTTGCTCATTTGCCTTTTCCATTTGGTCCTGCATTATCTACTTTTGCAAATGGTTTGGAAACCGAATGAACGATCAAACGATTTGCTCCCTGCATGCTCAAACAGTCTGCATGCTTCCCTTTACCAAACAGTCTCATGGTGGGCAGCTCATTCGGTCTTCACAGCTGCCGGAGTGAATGGTCTTGCACTGGACAATACTCCAAATGGTTTTTGGCAGACTCAATCCAAATGGTCTCACAGACAGGCTTGCTGCAAATGGTCTTGAATGCACTGCTCGATCCCTCACAGCTAAACAGTCTTGAAATGGAACTGTCCATTCGGTCTTTAGATTGAATGGATGAAACCATTTGGTCAAGACCGAATGGTGAGACCGTTTGATGAGACTGATTGTTTGAAACCAAATGGTCAGACCGAATGGATGAAACCGTTTGGTGAGACTGATTGGATGAAACCGTTTGGTCAGACCGAATGGATGAAACCGTTTGGTGAGACCGAATGGATGACACCATTTGGTGAGACCGAATGGATGAAATCGTTTGGTGAGACTGAATGGATGAGACCGTTTGGTCAGACTGAATGGATAAAACCAGGGGTGAGTGAAGGTGGGTCCCAGCTGATTGTTCAACCTTATCAAGACCTACATCAAATTAACATAAATTTAGTTAAAATCATGATAATTGGACCAATTAAGTAAATTTGTACATTTTGATATTTAGTAAAGGAAATTGAATGTGTTGAGTTGACTTTGACCCAAGATGGTAATTGAAATTCATGATGAATATGCATTCATCAAAATACCCCAAACTTAAACATTGCTCGTCCTCGAGTAACATAAAATCTGAAATAGTCACCAAATAAATACTTTCAATTTGTGTGATTGCCTCATCTTCACATCACGATTGTTTTCTTTCTGCTCAATATGACTCAACATCTCAATTTCCTGAGATCACTGAACACATCTTACCATATCTTCATTTTTGAGTTCATTTACTAATATCACTTCCTCAATTTTTTCCAACAACAAGCATGTCAAAGAGTTTTGTAAGAGTCCAGAGACTCCCACAGAATAAAAAGTGTGCATTCGATCTGACACTGGTGTTTTTCAGGATTGTGGAGGCATTCATTATGCCATTAGGTAGAAAAGGGAGTGAAGGGTGGTATGGAAGGAAGAAGTAAATCTCTCCTCTATTCGACTCGAGATTTTTATTATTTTTGCAATTTCATTCATTGCATTTTTTGTGCGCATCTCTCCTCTATTCGACTCGAGATTGCATTTCTTTTTGTGTGCACTTTGGCATCTTTTTGTGTGCAAATCTCTCCTCTATTTGATTCGAGATTGAATTTTTGGTGGTACACCCCTATTAATTTACGAGGGGTATGGAAGAAGCGGATATAGAGGGAAGTGGCGTGCCACCCCGAACTTAGGGTTTGGCACTGTTTGGCTATTTTTGTTTCTTTTTGATGGATGGAGGGGGTACAAAAATGATAGAAGAAGTGTAGAAGAGAGTTCAGATCAGATTGCAACTTGATTTACAATTTTGTACATCGGGTCGTTCTCTTTATCATACTCTGCTCAAATAATGAGTTGATGAGGATCCGGTGGGGATTCCATGTTATTGTTCCACTACTCAGTTAGGAAGCATGACATGTTTGATCCCTATCAGTTCGACATACACTTGTCATTTTTGCATAAGTATCATGATGTTAGGATTCATAAGCTTCACAAGATGATTTCAATCAAAAGGCTAGTTTTCAAAGGGAGGTCCTTTTGAGGATCTGCTTCGGATAATGAGGGTATAGTGATTCAAAATGCATAGCATGTTAGATAGTGACTTTTATGAAATAGGAAGTTTTAAAAATTCATCAAGTATCTATTCAATTTCTTTGAAAAACATTAAATTTTTTGAAAAATTTGAATTTTTTTATCAAGAATGTGACAGTGAAAACTTAAGTATGAAGAGGATGGGTGTAGGTGGAAAGTGAAGTATGTACCACCCACCCTCCACCCTGAACTTAGAAATTTGCTCGTCCTGAGCAAACCCTAAATCCAAGATGGAGGGGAAAATTCATGCCAAATTGACCACCAGATGTGGTAGTGTTCCAGTCAGCGCGCATCCTCTTATATGAAAATCTCAAAAATGAAGATGAATCAGAACTCAAAATAGCATCTCGCGATGCAAATTTTATTTGGTGCAAAATTATCTAAAAAGTGAAAACAAAATTAAGGAAAAATTTCTAATTCAAAATTAAAACTAAATACAAATTTATTTATTTGGCTGCCTCCTGACAAGCGCCTTTGTTTTATGTCGATGGATCAACTTGATATCTTCAACTTCACGATGGTTCCTTTGGATTGGAGATATCTATTATTGCTTCGGTGCTTATGTCGGATGTGGTGAAATATCTTTTCAAACATTGACCATTCCACACGAATTCACCCGACTTTTCACTCCATAGGACGAAAGCACCATGTGGGGAGATGCTTTTGACAATGTACAGTCCAGACCAACGAGAGCGGAGTTTCCCTGGGAATAAATTCAACCTTGAGTTGAATAGCAAAACTTGGTCTCCCACTTGTATGTCTTTCTTGTTCAAATGACCATCATGCCAAAGTTTGGTGTGTTATTTGTAGATTTGTGCGTTCTCATAAGATGTCATCCTGAGTTCGTCCAGCTCTTGGAGTTGCAGAATCCTGGCTTGGCTTGCTTCTTTCATACCAAAATTCAGTTGTTTTATTACCCACCATGCCTTGTGTTCCAGTTCGACTGGAAGGTGGCAATCCTTTCCATATATTAATTGGAAAGGTGTTGTCCCGAGGGGAGTTTTATAAGCAGTTTGATAGGCCCATAATGCGTTGTTGATTTTCACTGACCAATCTTTCTGATTGCGGCCTACTGTCTTTTCCAAGATACCCTTGAGTTGACGATTAGAAACCTCCATCTGTCCACTTGTCTGTGGATGGTAAGGTGAGGCTACCTTGTGAGTAACACCATACTTTCTTAGCAATGCTTCAAAGGTTCTTTCAAGAAAATGGGAACCTCCGTTGGATATCACCGTGCGCGGGACACCAAAATAAGGGAAGATAATATCTTTGAATAATTTGATGAAGGGTTTGGAATCACTAGAGATGATTGGTATGGCTTCAACCCATTTTGAGACGTAGTCTACCACCACTAGGATGTATGAAAATCCATGAGAAGATGGGAATGGACCCATGTAGTCCACCCCCAAGCATCGAATATTTCTACTTCCTACCACTTGTTCAGTGGCATCTGATCTCTCTTTGTTATATTTCCAGATCTTTGACATTTGTCACATGATAGGACAAATCCATGGGAATCTTTGGATATGGTTGGCCAAAAGAGCCCACATTGCAAAACTTTTATAGCAGTTTTCTTAGAGCTCATATGTCCTCCCACTGGTCCTGAGTGACATTGTTCCATGATAGGTTGAGCTTCTTCTTTGGCGATACATCATCTGTATAAACCATCAACACATAATTTGAAAAGGTATGGCTCATCCCAATAATACTGTTTCACATCATGCATAAATTTCTTCAGTGCATTTCCGATGCATTAAGGATGGATAACCCCAGCAACAAGATAGTTCACATAATTCAAGTACCACAGTGTAACTTCTGAGACCTTCATTAGCTGATCATCTAGAAGGGAATCATTGATCATAATCTTCTCAGTATCTAGAGTGTGGATGCGACTGAGGTGGTCTGCTACAACATTCTCTGTACCCTTTTTATCTCTGATCTCTAGATCAAATTCTTGCAATAGGAGAATCCATCTAATTAACCTAGGTTTTGCATATTTCTTTGCCAGAAGGTAACGAATGGCAGCGTGATCTATGTAGACAATGACCCTTGAACCAATTAGGTAGGATCCGAACTTGTCAAAGGCATACACGACAACCAGAAATTCTTTCTTAGTAGTTGCGTAATTCCTCTGAGCTTCGTCAAGTGTCTTTGATGCATAATAGATCACATAATGTTTCTTTTCTATACATTGACCCAAGACAGAACCCACATCATAATCGCTTGCATCACACATGATTTCAAAAGGGTGATACCAATCAGGAGCTCTGATGATGGGTGTTGTTGTAAGGGCATGCTTGAGTTTGTTGAAACTTTTAACACATTCTTCGTCAAAATTGAATTCAGCATCCTTTAGTAACAAATTTGTCATTGGCTTGGTTATCTTTGAGAAGTCCTTTATAAACCGTCTATAGAATCCTGCATGAACAAGGAATGCTCGAACTTCCTTTACATTGATAGGGATGGAGAGCTTGGATATCACTTCAATCTTGGCTTTATCTACTTCAATTCCTCGATTACTGACCCTATGGCCGAGGACAATGCCTTCCCTTACCATAAATGACACTTCTCCCAATTTAGTACAAGATGTGATTCTTCACTATGTTTGAGAACGAGGGAGAGGTGTTTTAGATATGAGTCGAAAGAATATCCATATACAGAAAAATCAACCATGAAAACTTCCATAATGGTTTTGGTGAGATCAGCAAATATGGCAGCCGTGCAACGCTGGAAAGTTGCAGGTGCATTGCAGAGGTCGAACAACATTCTTCTAAATGTGTATGTTCCGAATGGGCAGGTGAAAGTGGTTTTCTCCTGGTCATCTGGATGTATAGGTATTTGGTAGAATCCAGAGTAACCATCGAGACAACATAAGTATTCTTGATGAGCCAGCCGCTCTAATACTTGATCAAGAAAAGGCATTGGAAAATGATCTTTTCCAGTTGTCTTATTTAACTTCATGTAATCAATGCACATCCTCCACCCTATGACTGTTTGAGTGGGGAGGAGTTCATTGTTTTCATTTCGTATCACAGTTGTTCCACCTTTCTTTGGGACTACATGCATTGGGCTCTCCCATGGTGAGTCTGATATTGGATAGATAATTCTAGCAGTGAGCAGTTTAATCACTTCTCGACGGACTACTTCTTTCATATTAGGATTTAGCTTCCTTTGATGTTCAATAGTCAGCTTGTGGTCTTCCATAATAGGAATCCTATGCATACACAGTGCTTGACTAACCCCAGTGAGGTCATTCATCTTGTAGCTGATGGCTTTCTTTCTCTCCTTTAGTTCTTTCAGGAGTTTATCTTCTAGTTCGGTCGTTAGATCAGAATTTATAATAACTGGACAAACCTTGAGATCATCCATAAACACGTACTTCAGTCCCTCAGGAAGGGGCTTCATTTTTGGAGCTTGTGGCTTTTCACATGGTTCTTCAGTAACATCCTCAACTTTGAGTTCCTCACAAGTGGCCTCAACATCTTCTTTTGCAGAGTCGAGGGATTCGATGCAATCCTTTACTTGTTCATCAATAGGTTCATCAACTGATGGATATGTTAGAGATACTTCTAATGGATCGTCTGATTCATGATTCTCTTGAGTCAGAAGTGACATCTGCTCTATGCAATCAATCAGATAGACTTCTTCTTGCATACTTTGTCTTCTCATGCTTTAAAAAACTTTAAATTTGAGAGTTTCCTTACCTAATCTAAGTAGCAAGGTTCCTGCTTCAACATCAATTATAACTCTTGTAGTGGTGAGGAACGGACATGTAAAGATGAGAGGATATCTGGCGTCCGCTTTTATGTCCATGATGACAAAGTCACACAGAACATACAAATCTTTTCCTACCTTGACATGTACATCCTCAATAATTCCTAACAGACGTTTTATCGAATTGTATGTGAGTTGTATGGTCATGCCAGTCAGAAGAAATTCGGAAAATCCTAGCCTCTTGCAAAGGCTAAGCGACATGATTGAAATGCTAGCACCAAGATCAGCTAGTCCTTTCTTGCCTGAAGAATTGCCAATATGGTAGGAAATCCTAAAAGATCATGGATCTTTCTGCTTCTTTGGCATCTTACTCTGAATGATATCCGAAGTGGTTTTAGCTAACTTGACTATCTCATATTCTTCAGTTATATATTTCCTGGTCAGGAGTGACTTTAAGTACTTTTTCCAAGCTGGTATCTCAGCCAGCGCATCCAAAAAGGGTATATCAACATGAAGTTTCTTCATAGCTTCTATAAACTTATTGAACTGAGTATCAAGCTTGGTTTGCCTTAAACAAGCAGGGAAAGATATACGAGGCTTGTATATAAGGATATTAGGTTCTGGTGTTTCAGTTTCTTCATCGATAGGTTTCTTAGGACTTCCCTTGTCTATCTTATCGGTGGTTATTGGTTCTTCTGGTTGAGACTTTGATGTTATTGAGTCTTGAATGATCACAGGCTCATCCTCATTTGTAATAACCACAGGTGGCTTGACAGGAGGATCAGAATAATCCTTGCCTAACCTGGTTGTGACAACCTTCAGTTGTTCTGGGTGCTTTGGATTATTCTTGGGCTGGCCCGTAAATGCTCCAATATGTGGCTTTATGCTAGCGACAAGTTGAGATAGTTGAGATTCAATAGCTTTCAGATGTGCTTGCTGGTTAGCTATCATATTCTACTGTGACTGTAACATCTTCTCAATGGTTGTCAATTTTTCATCAGGTGAGAGGGGAATGACTTGTTTTCCTTGAGGCTGATTAAGATTCTGGTACTGAGAATTGTTTTAATAGTTATTGAAGTTCCTATTATGAAAGTTTCCCTTGAAATTTCCTTGATTTCCAAAATTCTATTGTTGATTATGCTGGAATCCTGGTGGGCCTCATGGTTGATTGTTCGAACTAAATTGATGCGAGTTTACTACTCCTGAAGGATTTCCATATTGAAAACTAGGGTGGTTCCTATTCTGACTCCGATTGTAATATCCTTGACCAGGGATGGTGTTGACAACATTAAGATTTTCCATTTGACTATTATCTCCTTGTCTGCATGCGTTGCTTAGAAAAAACATCATAAAGAACATTGCATGCCAAGGTGGAATGATCGGTACTTTTGCATGCTTCACAGAATAGTGAGGCAAACTTAATCTGTTCTTGTTGTTGAGGGGGTGAACATCCTCTTCCAAATGCAGCAAGGGATGATTCAATATGGTCTTGCTTTACAACTAAGAGTTTGAGGGTTTCAGTGATAGACTTGAACTCGAGAGTAGCTTCAGCCATAGCTACTTTCAACACTCCTTTACCTATAGATCTACCCCAGTTTTCTTGATTTTCAGCTCCAAGGGTGACGACTCTCCATGCACTGTCATAACTTTGACGCATGAAGTTTCCTCCAGATGAGGAATCTAATAATCTCTTGATATCGTCATCCACACCCCTATAGAAAATTTCGATGAGTTGATTCTTAGGAATTCCATGGTGTGGACACTTGCGTAGAAGCTCTTTGTATCTATCTCATGCTTCTGCAAGGGTTTCTCCAGGGACTTGAGTGAAATTCGTTATCCATCCCCTGATTTCATAGGTGAGAGAGGAGGGGTAAATTTTTTCTAGAAAAACATTTTGGAGTTGTTCCCAAGTGGTGATGGGTTCACTTTGCAATGAATTGTACCAGCTTATTGCTCTATCAACAAGTGAATACTTGAAGAGACAGAGACAAATGACATCGTCGAATACTCCATTTTGCTTTGTCATATCACATAGATCAATGAACCTCAAAATATGTTCCTGACTATCCTCTCCTTGTTTGCCATAGAATGGGCTGTTTTGAAGCAATGTGATCCAATGTGCCCTAATCTCAAAATTATCAGCATTGATGGGGGGAGGTTGTACTGGATGACGAACATTAGCAGCTTTGGGGATTGAGAACTCTCTAAGATCCTTTTATAGTTCTGGTGCTTGTGCTGCTAGGATTTCTTCTTGAACTGTGGCTCTAGTTTCTTGCCTGAATCTTTCTCTCTGTGCATTAAGGGTGTGAGCTACCCTTTGAGCTATCTCCTCCTCTTGAGCTATTCTTGCTCGGTTCTCTTTGTTTTTTCGGTGAAAGGTTCTATCAATCTCCAGATCAAAGCTGGCAGTGAGTCTGAGACTGTTCAAACGGTGCATGCACTAGTCCTTCTTGAAGTACTTGAAATAAAAAGATTTGAAGTAAGATTGATGGAGCAGAGAGAAATTCAAGTAGATGGTCAATGGTTTAAAAAAGAAAACGTAAAATCCTAAATTAGCCTTAAAAGAACTAGATTTGATTAACTGATTCTGTTGTCCCCGACAACGATGCCAGAATTTGACGGGATATTTTGTTGCACTAACAAACTCACTCGGGATTGAAATCCCCAAGCTTTTACCCAAACCAATGTGCAATAATATCACCCGCAAGCGGACGAGTCTTATCGTAGTATAGTTAAGGATCGAACCCAAAGGACAACATTTTAAAGAATCTTGTCAGTCGAATCTAGTTCAAGAAAGACTAATATTTAGAATGATTGATTGGTTTGTGTTTGATTAAACTAATTGCAAGAAAGTAAAAGCTGAATTAAAGTTGGATTTAGATCATTGATATGGAATCACTGGGATGGTATCAGGTTTCATCACCACTACACATACAAACACGTCTAAACATCAAACATCCAGGCAAGATATAACTATCCAAATGGAGCTGCTGCAAAACCCCCCATATGTGCATTAGGCTTGCGTAAGCATCACCTTAGGTATCAGATGTCTCGTCACCATCCAGATCATATACTTACGGCTCCGAAGATACAACATCCAACTAAGGCTGTGGTCCTCCCTAAGGGATGTTTAGACCACATAAGTGTCACCGAAGGTTAGATGGCTCGTCCCCTCACAGATCATTCACTTACGACCTCAAGGAAACCCATTCTATTTCTAGTCAAGGTGTCAACCGCGCTAAATGATAAGCAAGCAGGTGATTAATCTACAAACAAACATCGACGATAAACAAAGATGATACAAAATCCAACTAAGGCTATGGCCCTCCTGGAAGGATGTTTAGGCCACAGAAGCATCACCGAAGGTTAGATGGCTCATCCCCTTACGGATCATGCACTTACTACCTCAAGGAATCCTATCATATTTCTAATCAAGGAGTCGAACTTTGTAAACCGCCATTCCACCCTACATATAGAAGATTTTGTAATATAGGGAAGAACAAGATGAAAGCAAGTAGATAATCAACTACAAACATACCAATTAACAACAAAATGAAAAGTTATATACATTGCCTTGGAATGTTAAATGAAAAGATATGAATGCATGGGCAACGAGGCTAGTCCCCGTACCCTAGCAAAAAAGAACTACTCACTCATGATGTGAGAAATAAGAAGAATAAGAAAGAGAGAGGAATCCACCATGAGCATGGTGTAGAAGTTAGTCGCAGCTCGGTGAAGATGATGCAGTCTTCTACGTCGTGTCGGAGCAGATCTGGATGCAAAATGGGAGATGCCAAGACAGACCAGACAGTCTCTCTCACTCTGTCTTCCTTCTCTTCTCAGTCTCTTTGATTGCAACATGGGCAGTAGGTGGAGTGAAACTGGCATGGATGGAGCTGGATCTGAATCAGACCTGTGTACAGGCAGCCTGTCAGCATCCTGGAACTGATGCCCCTAAATGAGGACCCTGCTGATCCTATTTATAGGCACAGATCTGACTCTCATGCTTTTGGTGTGAGTCCAAATGGTCTCGTGGCTTTGGCATCAAACAGTTTGATAAACATCTCATTTAAACGGTTTCATTATAAACTCTTTATGAAACAGTTTGGTGATCATACAGTTTGGTACAAACTAAGCAAATAGTCTTGGATAGCTGAGCATCAAATGGTCTTGATCAGTACATCTTCAAATGGTCCACATGCTTAAATTGTCTTCACAATGCTTTGACTTTTTTATACGGTCTTGACGATATACTTTCCAAATGGTTTGCATTATGCTCTCCTCCAATCGGTTTGGAATATATATTCCTCCATACCGTCTTCATTGCTGGCATGCAAATGGTTTTCTCATTTTCCTTATCCATTTGGTCCTGCGTTATCTACTTTTGCAAATGGTTTGGAAACCGAATGAATGATCAAATAGTTTGCTCCCTGCATACTCAAACGGTATGAATGCTTCCCTTTACCAAATGGTCTCACGGTGGGCAGCTCATTCGGGCTTCACGGCTGTTGGAGCAAACAGTCTCGTGCTGGCCAATACTCCAAACAGTTTGTGGCAGACTCAATCCAAACGGTCTTGTGGACAGGCTTGCTGTAAACGGTCTTGAATGCGCTGCTCGATCCCTCACGGCTAAACGGTCTTGAAATGGAACTGTCCATTCGGTCTTGAGACTGAATGGATGAAACTGTTTGGTCAAGACCGAATGGTGAGACCGTTTGATGATACCGATTGGTTGAAACCGAATGGTCAGACCGAATGGATAAAACTGTTTGGTGAGACCGATTGGATGAAACCGTTTGGTCAGACCGAATGGATGAAAACGTTTGGTGAGACCAAATGGATGAAACCATTTGGTGAGACCGAATGGATGAAACCGTTTGGTGAGACCGAATGGATGAAACCATTTGGTCAGACCAAATGGATAAAACTAGGGGTGAGTGAATGTGGGTCCTAGCTGATTGTTCAACCTCATCAAGACCTGCATCAAATTAACATAAATTCAGTTAAAATCATGATAATTGGACCAATTAAGTAAATTTGCACATTTTGATATTTAGTAAAGGAAATTGAATGCATTGATTTGACTTTGACCCAAGATGGTAATTGAAATTCCTAATGAATATGCATTCATTAACCCTCGATAGCAACGAGGTAAAGCAGGATCTCCAACACAAGCTGCACAACAACAACAATAAAGGAACAACAATTATAACAATACCCAACAATAGAAGATCACTAGAAAGTCATGCAAGACACATTTTATATTTAGATGTTTTAGAAGGCATGATATTTATTCAATAAACTCAACTATTATCAAATGAACTTATGAAGGCTTTTTGCATGTTTTACAGGTACTTGACCATCTAGAGTTTCCCCACACTCGAAGGAGTCCGAAATGAGACCAAAATCACTCCAAACTATCTCAAGTGATTAAAGAATACATTAAAATAAAAAGCTCCATAGATGACCAAGCTCAAGACTCAAGTCCAATAGAAGTCCCTGTTGGGTTTTAGGGGAGGCAGAGAAGGCAGCAGAAACAAAAATTTTCTCCCCCAAACCCAGAATAAGGAAACACGTCAACGTCTATACAATAGGAAGGGATGGTTTGTGAAATCATACCTTGTCCCGAGGCTTGCTCGGTGACAATACCTCGCGCCTTGTGCGGTCTTCACCTCCGGTCTTGGACGGTGTCTGTGCAGTTCCTGGTCGCAGCGGGACTGACGACTCCTGGTCTCACTGGGACTCTCGGGATTGACAGCTGTCCTCCGAGCGGCAGAAATCTCCCGCCTCTGAAGTAGTGCACACGGACCACCTGGAACTCCAATCTCCTTGTCCCACAAGGAATTGGAAGGAGTCGCACCCTCCTATCAGTGTACTAGTCGCCAACACACTCTCCTGCCACCAGTCGCTTTCTGCAGTTGTCCTTCCCTTGTTGTGCCTCCCTTATCGGGTAGCACTTGCTCGGGCTCTCTCGGTTACCTAAACCAGAGAGAACGACAACTTTGCAGAGCAACTGGTTTGCACTGAGTTGTACTTTGAGAAGCCCCCAATATATCTATATATATAGGAGGGTCATGGGATAGAGTTCTCTATCTCGGGCAATATGGGATTAAAGCAGGAGTAGAAGGGTTTGCGATTTTCCACAAAAACAACCAACTGCGTAACCTGAACCGATCATTTCATTTCTGAAACAGTCGGTTGGGGACCTGAGCCGGTCGGTTGACACATCAACCGATCGGTTGGGACACCTCAACCAGTCGGTTCACTTCTGAACCGGTCAGTTTGTGGCCCTGGTCAGTTCCCGATTGACTTTTTCTCTTTTGTTTCTAATTGGTATCAAATACCAATCCTTGTTCCAATCAAATTGGGCAAGTGAAACGAAAGGAAAATTCTCACCAATCCTACTTTCCCAACTTCCTCAGTTGCATCAGTTGAACCGATCGTTTCAACACTTGAAGCAATCGTTTCACCCTATCCATGAGCCGATTGACTCACCACCTGAGCCGATCGGTTCACCAAGCTGAGCCAATCGGTTCATCACATGAGCCGATCGGTTGGGAGTGCAGATTGTGCAGAATCAGTCAATTGCAGTTTCAATCAATATGTTACTCCAATCAATGTGTCCAACACCTTGAACATTATGATATTGAGCTATCAATTAATTGAGTGTTTAATTGAACTACTAAACTCCTTTAGTAATCAGTCTAAACATTGTTTGTGGACAAAAAACTCCTCTTCCAGGTTAAATCCTATGAGTGTGACCCTGCAGGTCCATTTCACGTTGGCAGTGAAAGTCCATAACACTTATGACTTCACAAGCAAAGAGCGGTGCCTAGTCACACATCAGTGCTACCCAAGTGAAATAGAAAGTTGGAGAACAACTTTCAATCCTACAATCCGTGAATGGTGTTACAGTGAATGTATAATTCCTTTGTCACTGATATCCCGAATGAACTCGAGGCATGGAACAACCATCCTATCAACGTTCATTCACTTTCTTGATCTCAGAGTAGATTGGAAGAGATATGTATGGCATCAATATCACATACTGATTCACACGTGCATGCGCATGCCTATTTCAATCCTACTCATCAAGTGGCCTTGGATATCAAACTCCCTCAGGAGGGGAAAATCCCATATCTATCACTCACCCCTCAAAAGCCCCACGTGTCAAAGCCACCCAATCATCACCTTTATAACAACCCATGTTTCAGGACTGCGTTTGATGATGTCAAAGTGTGCTTAACGACATGTGTTGAGTGTAGTGATTTTAGGTCAAAGAATCACACTCACCACCATCACTGTGAGTACTGACTGTGACTACCATGTCATGGTTTCATGTGTCAAACTCACAGTGGGTCTGTCCGGTACACTTGTTCTCTAACAAGTACCTATGTGTTTGGTTTGATATCTCTATATCATGACTAATGAGATTCTGTCATCAACCAACACCACAATCTAGCCTTGTGTGTCATTGCTGTCTATCTACCTTCCACAATGACATCCGACTAGGGACATAACAAGAATGTACAAACTCTTAGCATCCGTATGATCTCATCGTTCAGGTCCTCAACCTGAAAGCATATGTCATTGAGTACTGTCATTCTCTAGACATTCAATCTGTTCTATCACTATCTCAAATGACTGAACCAGAAAGAATTGGAAGCTTGCCTTTGATGTTTATCAAATCAATCTTAATGTATCCCACCAATCATCCCATGATTGGCTCTCAGGGCATACATACCAATAGACTCCCACTTGCACTGCGAGCCAATCACCCTTGAATCATATTCATAGTGACCTTCAAACATGTCCCACATGTTACTGTGCTCTAGTGCCAACATAGTGAGTTATGACAACACCTTGCCAAAGTCAGTTTTAACTGCATGTCTGTCATCTCTTCGCTGTACGTCACATGTATGAGATGGAGTTTCCGTAATATGCGATCTAGTATTTCTTTGCTAACCTTTAGCCACATTGCATGTTCAAGGATTCCATACTTGTCATCAATGAGTGGAATATCTATAAGTTGATCTCATGAACTTCCAGATCCATATAGTATCCACTGCTATTCTTCAACACATAGATACTCAGCATTTCCTTTTAAATGGTTTTATTGGAACACTTCCAATTATCAACAAACTTTCACTTTTATATATCCTATATATAATTTGCGAATAATTTTCTATCCTTTCGGAAGTTCGCATCAATGTAACTCTTTACATTGAACTCTTCCTTATCTCCATAGAACTAGTACTTCCCAAGTACTTATCAAGTTCTCATGGTATTCCAGTAACCCTTACTGGAAGTAGACAGACATCCACTCGTCATGTCTCACATACGAGTTATCAGGATGAGCACATCATATTGCCATATCCTACATACAAGATGATGAATGCATTTTGTTCTTGCCATGTCGATACATGCAAGATAATGGGATGATTACATACATGATAGATCCATATCAATTCTTAGTGTTCCCATTCTTCATAAGAATTGGACACTTGGCCTTGGGATACTAACTCCATGTAACATGGGCAAGTTTTCTCCCACTGAATCTGTGCATAATGAACCCTTAAGTATAGATTGCCAATGTATGCTTTCCTTTTTTTCAGGTCAAGAGGTTTTTGAGAACTATCTCTATAGATCTCTATTCCTATCACATAGGAAACATCTCTATCTTCCTTAAAGATAATTCCACTTTTGGATTTCCATTCTAGATCATTTCCATTTCACATCAACATGTGGAATGTGAACACACTCCCACTAAATCACAGATCCCTTCTTTATCTTTGACATATCAGTCAAACCCTTTGACTATATCATCAAAGTAAAGATCCAATTATGAGTTGCTTGTACTCAATCAATCACATTAATTAGTCCATTGTAACTTATAGACTTCATTTGCATTAGTGGATTCATAAACCTTATAGGTTGTGTCACGTACACATCCTTGTTTTATTCCTCATAGGAATGCAGTTTTAGTATCCATATGCCAAATGTCTTAGTCATTAAGTTGCAATCAACAAGCATCATCCTTCTCAAAATGTTATCCATGTGTCTTAACACTTAAGATTCATTTGTACTTATGGATTTCATCCAATGGGTGCTACCATCAAGGTCATACCATATGGTTCACATGGATGTCATTTAGGATGTAATGGTCATAAACCATAACTCAAAATTCAGTTCCTCATATTCATCTAGATAGTTGACTCATCACATGATAAACGAGGTGTATCCGTCAAGGATATAAGAACTTACAACTCCTTGTGATTCTTAATGTCCTTTATTAGTGTGGGGTATTCTTGTATTAAGAAGAATTCAATTATTTGATAATCATTCTCTAACTCCTTAGAGTATGATTCCTTCTTGATTTAGACATCACCATGCCTTAATCATGAGTTCACTATGATACACTATCATAATTACTCATAAGGATCTCAAACATTTGGTCCAAGTATTTCATTGATCTCATCAAGAATTAACACTTTACCAAATTTGCACTTCATCTATGATAATCTTGAACACTTCAAGATATTCATATTGGTATTTCTCTAAACACCATTTGAAGTATTAGCATTTGTTCCAATAGGTATGTAAATACATCACATGTATCATACCTAATAGGATAATCATTCTCCCACTACCTTTAGTGAAGATTGATTAATCATGTCCAATATATTCATGTCTCTTACTGGTTCTCTAACCAAAAGAGTCTAGATTTATCCATCATATGGAAACTAGAAATGAATTTCTCATGATTGATGCTAATTTGATTTTTTGAGTTATCTATAACTTTTAGGTATCATTTTATCTTATGCATATCAAATACCACAAGATAAACAAGGCATTGCCACAAAGATCATATCTTTAGAAATTGAAACATCTCTTTATTGATTGCCATCATTGTCATACAATATGCAAAAATAAAGTGTTTATATCTATTGGCAAATGTGAAATAGAAGTTCATAACTGTATTACATGCCTTTTAGGCTGAAAATAAACTAAAGTACTCCTATCTATGGCGGCAACACTTGCCCCATTTATTGAGTGCTTTACACTTTACATCTTGGTATCATATACCTCAAAAGTGTTACAAGTTTACTTTCATGACACCTTTAGGTGGAGATTTCCATCCCCTCCTTCATCTTCTTTTGTTCTTCCAGATATGGAAGGCACTTTCCTTCATACACCCTTTCCCCATGTGCCTTGAGGCTGAAGATGACTTGGGCTGTTGGCTAGCATCAGAACACTTATTAGGTTTGCCCTTGCCTTTGCCCTTAAGACTTACCTTTTCTTTGATCACATCAAAGATTATGGTTTTTCTTTCTTCATCTTTGCCTCTACTATCCTCAACATGTCCAACAACTCTGTCAACGCTTGTCAAAGTTGTTCATGTTGTAGCTTATCATGAATTGTATGATTCTCACAACATTTGTAGTATCATACCAATAGCCAACTCTTGGCTCAGAGGGAATCCTTCTTAGTCAGGTTTTCCACATACCCAATCACATTGAGTGTATGAATACCTTACTGGATCTCCTTCTGTCATGACATACTAAGACAGTGTCTTGGAGACATCATATATCTCATGTTGTCTCTGCAACTCATAGTTCAGAGAACACAACATCAAGCACTCCTCATCAATGTCTTCCTCGGTATGCTTCCATAAGCATACTTTCAACCATTGATATGGTGGGATCGAGTTCATCTGGTTCTAGTATAACTAGGACATAGAGCTTTCACTCTTTGATTGAGAACACTTCTTGTCGTCCTAACCAATCGTGGAATTATTCCCATTTAATTTGTTGGTCTCAAGGACCGATCACAAATAAAATGATTATTGTTGATTAACCATTTATTGTACAGAAGGAAATATATGCAATTTCAGTCCAAAACTCCTTTTAACTTATTTGATTGATTTGAAAAGTTGACGATATAATTAGGCCTTTAATTAATTATCGCTCCCACTATTTTACTTCAAATTGATAGCCCTCACCATCAATTCGGAAGATTGCAACGTACAACCTTCTAATGGGTAAGATCCTGAAATCCTCTAAGTCATGGACCAACTAGGGCTGTCACCCACAACTTAGATCTCTCAGGTAGGCAACTCTTGCCAATTGCATCATATGCAACTCTTGATAAGATGTCATATGCAACTCCTTGCCATGACCATCTCCATGCCTCAAGGTGCTAGATCCTATCTAGGTCACCTTGTTAAGTCTGACCCAAAGCAAACACGATGAATATGCACCCTTCTTGGGCAGACCCACATATCCATCCTTCACGCTTCCACGAGATAGACGGTGCACCACGCTTGGGCGTGCCCACACTTGGTCGATCAAGTTTTTCACGTGTGTCACATTTGGAAGGCATCTAAAACTTAATATTTAATGAGGGATTTGATTTTTATATACATATACATATCCAATCACCAAAATACAAAGTACGTATCATATACATACTATATCCCACATAAAACATGAAAAACGATAAAAGTGATGATTATGGCCATCCTAATGTGATTCCTCGAGCCAAGAGGAATCACGGTCATCTAGGTCTACATCACATGCAACCTGTACAAGATGAACTCTGTGCTTTGCCTTTCTGGGTTTGATCAACTCATCACATGACTGATCGACTCGCCATTAGGTCGGTCGGATGGGTGCCACCAGCCGACCGATTGGCACCTCCAACCGATCGATTCGCCTCGTCGTCGTGCATCTCATCATGGCCGCCACCTGCTCATCTCGCTCCTCGAACCGGTCATCAACCGATCGGCTCACTCCTTGAACCGATCGTCTGGAACGTCAACCGATCGGTTCACTCCTTGAACCGATCGTCTCAGTTGTCGTCAGGATGTCCTCCGTTCTTTGACATAACAGGAAATAAAAATATATCTTATTTTACATTGCAAAAAGAGAAACCTCGAGTTACATTCGAGGGGAGAAAAGGTAGGAAAGAAATCTCGAATTATTTCGAGTTACATCAGGAATAGGAGAAGGAAGATCGGTGCGCAGACCGAGATGCAAGCAACCACATACAACCATACACAGATAGGGTTTATTGGCCATAACCACGCTATACATCCACCAAAAAACTCGTTTAAGGGAGACGCGTATCGAGTGCATTCATAATACATATCATATATGTAAATTGGGATTTGTGGATTTAGGATTGGACATGCATAAATCCAATTTTATTCGCATCGTATGCAATAAATAAAGATGACAAACCAAAATCGATCATATCGATAATCCCTAAAGTATAGAGCAGTTGATGTGGCTCTGATACCACTGTTGGATTTTAGGGGAGGCAGAGAAGGCAGTGGAAATAAAAATTTTCTCCCCCAAACCAAGAACAAGGAAACGCGTCAACGTCTATACAATAGGAAGGGATGGTTTTTAGAATCATACCTTGTCCCGAGGCTTGCTCAGTGACAATACCTCGCACCTTGTGCGGTCTTCACCTCCGGTCTTGGACGGTGTCTGTGCAGCTCCTGGTCGAAGTGGGACTGACGACTCCTGGTCTCACTGAGACTGTCGGGATTGACAACTGTCCTCTGAGCAGAAGAAATCTCCCACCTCTGAAGTAGTGCACACAGACCACCTGGAACTCCAATCTCCTTGTCCCATAAGGAATTGGAAGGAGTCGCACCCTCCTGTCAGCGTACTAGTCGCCAACACACTCTCCTGCCACCAGTCACTTTCTGCAGTTGTCCTTCCCTTGCTGTGCCTCCCTTTTGGGTACCACTTGCTCGGGTTCTCTCGGTTACCAAAACTAGAGAGAATGACAACTTTACAGAGCAACTGGTTTGCACTGAGTTGTACTTTGAGAAGCCCCCAATACCCCTATATATAGGAGGGTCATGGGATAGGGTTCTCTATCCTGGGTAATATGGGACTAAAGCAGGAGTAGAAGGGTTCGAGATTTTCCACAAAAACAACCAACTACGTAACCTGAACCGATCGTTTCATTTCTAAAATGGTCAGTTGGGGACCTGAGCCGGTCGGTTGACACCTCAACCGATCGGTCAGTTCACTTCTGAACCGGTCGGTTCGTGGCCCTGGTCAGTTCCCGATTGACTTTTTCTCTTTTGTTTCTAATTGGTATCAAATACCAATCCTTGTTCCAATCAAATTGGGCAAGTGAAATGAAAGGAAAATTCTCACCAATCCTACTTTCCCAACTTGCTCGATTGCATCAGTTGAACCGATCGGTTCAACACTTGAAGTAATCGTTTCACCCTATCCATGAGCCGATCGACTCACCACCTGAGCCGATCGGTTCACCAAGCTGATCCGATCGGTTCATCACATGAGCCGATCGGCTGGGAGTGCAGATTGTGCAGAATCAGTCAATTGCAGTTTCAATCAATCCGATACTCCAATCAATGTGTCCAACACCTTGAACATTATGATATTGAGCTATCAATTAATTGAACTACTAAACTCCTTTAGTAATCAATCTAAACATTGTTTGTGGACAAAACTCCTCTTCCAGGTTAAATCCTATGTGTGTGACCCTGCAGGTCCATTTCATGTTGGCAGTGAAAGTCCATAACACTTATGACTTCACAAGCAAAGAGTAGTGCCTAGTCACACGTCAGTGCTACCCAAGTGAAATAGAAAGTTAGAGAACAACTTTCAATCCTACAATCCGTGAATGGTGTTACAGTGAATGTATAATTCCTTTGTCACTGATATCCTGAATGAACTCGAGGCATGGAACAGTCATCCTGTCAATGCTCATTCACTTTCTTGATCTCAGAGTAGATTGGAAGAGATATGTATGACATCAATATCACATACTGATTAACACATGCATGCGCACGCCTATTTCAATCCTACGCATCAAGTGGCCTTAGATATCAAACTCCCTCAGGAGGGACAATTCCCATATCTATCACTCACCCCTCAAAAGCCCAATGTGTCAAAGCCACCCAATCATCACCTTCATAACAACCCATGTTTCAGGATTGCGTTTGATGATGTCAAAGTGTGCCCAACGACATGTGTTGAGTGTAGTGATTTTAGGTCAATGAATCATACTCACCACCATCACTGTGAGTACTGACTGTGACTACCATGTCATGGTTCCATGTGTCAAACTCACGGTGGGTCTGTCCGGTACACTTTTTCTCTAACAAGTACCTATGTGTTTGGTTTGATATCTCTATATCATGACTAATGAGATTCTGTCATCAACCAACACCACAATCTAGCCTTGTGTGTCATTGCTGTCTATCTACCTTCCACAATGACATCTGACTAGGGACATAACAAGAATGTACAAACTCTTAGCATCCATATGATCTCATCGTTCAAGCCCTCAACCTGAAAGCATACGTCATTGAGTATTGTCATTCTCTAGACATTCAATCTATTCTATCACTATCTCAAATGACTAAACCAGAAAGAATTGGAAGCTTGCCTTTGATGTTTATCAAATCAATCTTAATGTATCCCACCAATCATCCCATGATTGGCTCTCAGGGCATACTTACCAACAGTACCCCAAAAGGTTGTGGTACTTCACCACGGTTGTGCTATCCATTCCCCCATCACAAAATGTTCACAAACTTTCAAAAAATGATCAATTCAGATAAAATGACCATTTTCTAGAGAATGGCCATACTAATTGGTGACCACCACATCCATGGTGGTCAGTAAGGCCTTGGTACCCTCAACTATCCTATTATATTCAATGATCTCCCCCATCCCCCTTCACTAAACCCTTGACAACCTAGACTTATACATAAGCCTTAATGACATCTAGGGTTTGAGGGTTAGATCCTTTGGACATTCATTTCACCACCTACCTACCTCACTACACCCCATATCATCACCTTCAACCCCTAATTACCATTAAACATGGGTCAAAAGTGTAAACACAATTGCCTAGTTGAAGGTATCATACTTTAAATTTGTACCAAACTTCAAGAGACATCACAACTTAATATAGACTCTACTGTAGTTATTCAGGGTTGAACACTTGGATAAGGAGTAGCAATAACATAGGAAATAAAAGCCTAAACTTTGCTTATTCAAACAAAAAGAATCAAAATTGGTGTTCCAGTTAAGGAACATATAAATCTACTCAAAATAGTAAACCTAAGTTATAAAATGTAAACAAAACAATTATAATTATGACTGTGATAAAGGGAACTTGGAATGGGTTTCACCAATCAAAACAACCTCAACCATGCAAAACCTTCATCTTTGAATTATGTATTCTCAACACATTTTTCAAGAAGCCATAAAATATATCTAACACCTTCCTTCTCTAGAGATTGGGGTATATTTCTATCTAAAGGCACCTCGCTCTCGAGATGACAACCCACAAATTAAGAATAAACTTATGTCTTTTTCTATAGCAACTCCCCACTCTCATGGATCATCACTAACCCACACTCTAGACCTCTTGGACTTGTTCTCTCAAATATTCAGAGTAGTCATTTCAAGAAGTTAGCTAAGCGATGCAAATAAATAAGAGTATACAAACAAAACTGTAAGAATATATGTATTAAACAAATAAGGAAGTATTACATGGTTGGGAGGGCATGATAACTACTCCCAACCCAAGTTAAGGAATTGAGTCACTTAGGGTGTAAGAAGGAATCAACTTGTAGCTTGAAGAAGTCATAGTTCTCAAAATAAAATAATGGAATCATAAGAGAAGGGACGAAGTTGATGTAAGGGTAGATCAAGCTAAAGGTTGATATACCCACCATTTGAGTGAATCTGACTGAGAGGTCGATCAACTTGAGAGGCCAACTCAAGCTATGGAATCAACCTTGGAGGTTTGTCATCTTATCTTCTTTGGTTCATGGTCCTTGGAGTTAAGATGGGATCGATCAAGATTACTGATGGAGTGGCTGGTGGCAAAGTCAAGGAGACAAATGGATGTCACAAGCTCAATAGCCTAGACTTTGATCCTTGTACTTCATGACAATGTTTTAGTCTTTTTATAGAAGACAAGATGTAACATACCAAGTATTGGGTTCATCTACAATTTAACCCATTTTCATGCTTTTCATTTCCTTTATGTCCTTTTGGCCTTTTCCCTAAATTTTCCTATCTTTTCTATCCCCTTTGGCCTCAATGTTGAAATTGAGCAATACTTAATGATGCGATTTATATTTGACCCACATTCATTTCAATGAATGGGTTTTTGCAAAAATATCTCAATTAGTGTGCGAATTAGAGTCTTAAAATGCAAAATGACCTTTTGTGAGAGACACTTAGTAGATTATATTAATTTAGAATCTTTATGGCTTTTTGGGACAGGAAATGAGAAATAATGTGGAATTGAGTTAGTTAATGAAAGAATAACCCTATTCCCTTTCTCTCTCCTCCCATGTGCAAATAAAACATTAAAAGAGAATATTGTAGTGATATATTACTCTTGAAAGTAGTATATGTTGCCTATCTCGAATTTCACTCAAGGATTTCATTAGAAGAGTCTTTTTGAGTCAATTCACCCTTTAAATGCATTAATATTAGGATTAATAAACAATATAGGAGTTATGAGACATATTGTGTATAAAAATGAGATCTAGTTGCATAGCATTAATCTAGGCATTAATATTATCCTATGGTTCAAATTTGGGGATAATTGGTCATTATTTGACCCTCTAAATAGATTAAATGAGTTTTCAATAAAGTTGAACTATTGTTTAATTCAAATTACATCCAATGCATTTAATTCTCTATAGTTTTCAATTTGATCACTGTCACACATTACATGTATTTCAATTTCATCACATGCACACCGTCTGATGGCCCACATTTCATCATCTGTGAAACAATAGTCGATCTGACGACCCAGAGGTCGTCCTCTGATGTGGCTTTTTGAATGCACTAACAAATTCACTCGGGGTTTATATCCCCGAGCTTTTACCAAAACCAAGTGCAACAATACCACCCGCAAGCGGACGAATCTTATCGCAGTATAGTTGAGGATCAAACCCAAAGGACAACGTTTTTAAGAATCTTTGTCAGTTAGATCTAGCCCAAGTAAAACTAATATTTAGAACAATTGGTTGATTTGGTTTGATTAAACTAATTGCAAGAAAGTAAATGCAGAATAAAAGATGGGTTTAGATCAATGATGTGGAACCGCTGGGATGGTACCGAGTTTGACCACCGCTACACACACAAACATACTCTTTTGCAAACAATCCAGGCACGATATAACACTCCAAATAGAGCTGCTGCAGAACCCCCCATACGGGCGTTAGGTCCGCGTAAGCATCACCATAGGCAGCCGATTTCTCATCGCCATCCGGATCACATGTCTTATGGCTCTGAAGATACAGAAATCCACGGAGGTTGTGAACCCCCCATATGGGCGTTAGGCGCACAGAAGCGTCACCGAAGGCTAGATGGCTCGTCCCCTCACAGATCATACACTTACGACCTCGATGAAATCCCATCCTATTTCTAGTTTGGGAGTCGGTTGCGTTAACCGATAAACAAGAAGGAAGGTGACATGCGAGCAAACATCGACGTTTAGCAAGATGATGCAAAATCCAACTAAGGTTGTGAACCCCCTATACAGGCGTTAGGCGCACAGAAGCGTCACCGAAGGCTAGATGGCTCGTCCCCTCGCGGATCATACACTTACGACCTCAAGGAACCCATCGGAAGTTATCGTCAAGGGTCAAACATGCTAAACGACGTTCCTACCCATGCCTTGAAGTTATCGCAACATAGGAACCCATGCATTGAAGTTATCGCAACATAGGGAGCACAAAGATGAAAACATGCACATAACCAACCTACTAGCTTAACGATAAACGACAAAATGAAGAGTTATATACATTTCCTTGGAAATTTTAACAAAAGAACATGGTTTGCATGGGCAGCGGGGCTAGTCCCCGCACCCCAGTGAAAGAGGACTACTCGCTCATGATACGAGATACAAGAAGGATAGGAGAGAAAGATAGATCCGCCATGAGCTCGGTGCAGAGGGTGGACGCAGCTCGGTGAAGGAGATGCGCTCCTTGCGCCGTCTTCTTCCTCTTCTTGGCCTCCTTGGATGCAACACCAGCGGTAGATGGAGTGGAACTTGATCGGTGTGGTGCTCTGGCAGCCTCTCGGCGTCCGGAACCGATGCCTCGAAATGGGGACCCTGGGGGTCTATTTATAGTTTCAGATCTGATCCCAAACGGTTTGGATAAGTTGCTGGAAATATCTTCTCCAAACGGTTTGGAGACCGTTTGGGCGCCAAACGGTCTTGAAACCGTTTGGGCGCCAAACGGTCTTGAGACCGCTTGGGCACCAAACGGTCTTGAGACCGTTTGGGCATCAAACAGTTTGAAGGTCGTTTGAGCACCAAACGGTCTTGCTTTGATCGGACCTGGCTTTGGCGTGGTCGCGCGGCTTTAGTTCTTCAATCGATCCTTGTGCTTGCATCGAACGGCCTTGGAACCGCATGGGACCAAACGGTCTTGGGACCGTTTGGGACCAAACGGCCTTGGGACCGCATGGGACCAAACGGTCTTGGGACCGCATGGGACCAAACGGTCTTGGGACCGTTTGGGACCAAACGGCCTTGGGACCGCATGGGACCAAACGGTCTTGAGACCGCATGGGACCAAACGGTCTTGAGACCGCATGGGACCAAACGGTCTTGGGACCGCATGGGACCAAACGGTCTTGGGACCGCATGGGACCAAACGGTCTTGGGACCACATGGGACCAAACGGTCTTGGGACCGCATGGGACCAAACGGTCTTGGGACCGCATGGGACCAAACGGTCTTGAGACCGCGTGGACTTCTTGGGCAACTGGTTTCGTCTTGTTCTTTGTGTATTCCAGCAAACGGTCTTGAGACCGCATGGATCCAAACGGTCTTGAGACCGTTTGCATGGAGTTGCCTGCTACACCTGCATAAAATGAAAGGTGTTTAGTTAAAACCTTGATTATTGAATCACTGAGTAGTTTTGTGCATTATGATTCATATTAGGGTGAAAAGATGTGGAATAGATATTAAATTGTTCCAAAAAGGTAATTGAAAATCATAATGAGTATGCACTCATCAAAATACCCCGAACTTAAATCGTTGCTCGTCCTCGAGTAACATAAAATTTGAAACTGTTGCCTGATGGAATACTTTCGATCCGTGTGATTTCTTCATCTTCACATCACAAATGTTTTCTTTTTTCTCAGTATGAGTGAGTACCTCAACTTCCTGGGACCACGAAACACGTCTTTCCATAGCTTCGTTCCTGAGTTCGTTTCCCAACAACGCTTCTTCCCCGCCTTTTCCAACATCAAGCATGTTGAAGAGTTTTGTAGGAGTTCAGAGATACCCGTAGAATCGATAAGTATGCATTTGATCTGACACTGGTGTAGTTCAGGATGGTAGGGCATGTATTGTGCCCTTAGGTAGAAAAAGGAGTGAAAGGTGGTATGGAAAGAAGAAGTAAATCTCTCCTCTATTCGACTCGAGATTTTTATTTGTTTTGCAATTTCATTTATTGCATATTTTTTTGTGTGCGCTATGGCATCTTTTGTTGCAGATCTCTCCTATATTCGACTCGAGATTGCATTTATTTTGTGTGCACTTTGGCATCTTTTTATTGCAGATCTCTCCTCTATTCGACTCGAGATTGCATTTTTGGTGGTACGCCCCTATTTATTGGAAGGGGTATGGAAGAAGCGGATATGGGGAAAGTGGTGTGCCACCCCGAACTTAGGGTTTGGCACAAGTTTGGCTATTTTGGTGGTATTTATGGATGGAGGGATACGAAGATGATAGAAGAAGTGTAGAAGAGGGTTCAGATCAGGATGCAACTTGATTTACAATTCAAAATCGGGTTATTCTCTTTGTCATACTCTGCTCAAATAATGACTTGATGCGGATCCGATGGGGTTTCTGAGCCATTGTTCCACTAGTCAGTTAGGAAGCGCGACGTGTTTGATCCCTATCAGTTTGACAGATACTTATCATTATGTAAAAAGAATTATGATGTTAGGAATCATAAGTTTCACAGGATGATTTCAGGCAAGTTTCAAAAGTCAGTCCTCTTGAGGATTTGCTTCGAATAAGGAGGACAAAATTTCATCAGGTATCTGTTCAAAATTTTGAAAATTTTTATGATAGAGACATATTGAATATGAAAAGAGGGTGTGTCTGTGGAAGTGGAATACGTACCACCCACCCTCCACCCCGAACTTAGAGATTTGCTCGTCCTCGAGCAAACCCTAAATTCAAGATGGAGGGGAAAGGAAACACCAGGTATGACTGCCGAGAATGAATTCGTTCTGATCAGCACCAATCCGATCTCGTGTCCTGAAAGAAAAACCCTCTCATAAGGCAAATTTTATTTAAGGAAAATTAACTATAAGGAACAAAATTTGAAAAGGAAAAGTAAAATAGATTTATTGGTCGGGTTGCCTCCCGACAAGCGCCTTTGTTTTATGTCGATGGCTCGACAGAGTTCTTCGGAATTATGGTGGGTCCTTTGAATTGTTGAATTCCAACATTATTTCGGTGCCTTTGTCAGCTGGTGTGAAGTATCTTTTCAAGCGGTGACCATTTGCTATAAATTCGCCAGACCCGTCGCTCCATAAAGAGAAAGCACCATGGGGAGAGATGCTTTTGACGATGTAAGGTCCGCACCAACGTGAGCGGAGTTTTCCTGGGAACAATTTTAATCTGGAGTTGAAAACTAGAACTTGGTCTCCCACTCGTATGTCTTTTTGTTTCAGATGTCCATCATGCCAGAGTTTTGTACGTTCTTTGTAGATTCGTGCATTCTCATAGGCTGTCATTCTGAGTTCATCCAGCTCATGGAGTTGCAGAATTCTGGCTTGACCCGCTTGTTTCATATCGAAGTTTATTTGTTTAATTGCCCACAATGCCTTATGTTCAAGTTCGACTGGCAGGTGGCAACTCTTTCCATATATCAATCGAAAAGGGGTAGTCCCAAGGGGAGTCTTATAAGCAGTGCGATAAGCCCATAAGGCGTCGTTGATTTTTGTCGCCCAATCTTTTTGATTACGTCCAACGGTTTTCTCAAGGATAGCCTTAAGCTGTCGGTTGGAGACCTCTACCTGTCCACTGGTTTGTGGATGATAAGGCGAAGCTATCTTGTGTGAGACGCCATATTTTCGTAGAAGAGCTTCAAGGCTTCTTTCAATGAAGTGGGATCCTCCGTCAGATATCATGGTTCTCGGCACTCCGAACCGTGGGAAGATAATATCTTTGAATAGTTTGTTGACTGGTTTTGAATCACAAGTGACGGTTGGTATAGCTTCAACCCATTTGGAGACGTAGTCCACCGCCACAAGGATGTAAGAGAATCCATTAGAAGATGGGAATGGCCCCATATAGTCCACTCCCCAGACGTCAAATATCTCGACTTCTTGCCATAGATTCAGTGGCATTTCGTTTCTCTTGGTTATATTGCCAGCTCTTTGACACTTATCACATAATATGACAAAATCATAACAGTCCTTGGATAAAGTTGGCCAGAAAAATCCACATTGCAAAACTTTTAAGGCAGTCTTTTTAGAGCTCATATGCCCACCCACGGGTCCTGAGTGGCATTGTTCCAAAATAGAATGGGCTTCTTCTTCAGCGACACAACGTCTATACAATCCATCTGCACAGAGTTTGAAAAGATATGGTTCATCCCAATAGTATTGCTTCACACCATGCATAAATTTCTTCAGAGCGTTCCCGGTGTATTGAGGATGGATGACTCCGGCGGCAAGGTAGTTTACTAAGTCTGAATACCATGGTTCGAATCCTGAGACTCTCATAAGCTGATCATCTGGTAGAGAGTCGTTTATCGGAATCCCTTCAGCATCCAGAGTGTGGATGCAACTCAGGTGATCTGCCACGACATTCTCCGTCCCTTTTTTTATCTCTTATTTCTAGGTCAAATTCTTATAGAAGGAGTATCCATCTGATCAGCCTTGGCTTAGCATCTTTCTTTGTCATAAGATAACGGATAGCGGCATGGTCAGTGTAAACGATTACCTTCGAACCAGTAAGGTAGGATCTGAATTTGTCGAAAGCATAAATGACTGCTAAAAGCTCCTTTTCAGTAGTAGCATAATTCCTTTGAGCTTCGTCGAGGGTCTTTGATGCATAATAGATCACATAATGTTTCTTCTCTATGCATTGTCCTAAGACATCACCCACCGCGTAATCACTGGCATCACACATAATTTCAAAGGGGTGGTCCCAATCGGGAGCTCTAATGATGGGAGTAGTTGTAAGGGCTTTCTTCAGCATATCAAAACTATTGACGCATTCTTCATTGAAATTGAAATCAGCATCCTTTAAAAGTAGATTAGTCATCGGCTTCGTTATCTTGGAAAAATCACGTATAAACCTTCTATAGAATCCAGCGTGACCAAGGAATGCACGAACTTCTTTTACATTTGTGGGGATTGCCAGTTTAGAGATGACTTCTATCTTGGCCTTATCAACTTCAATTCCTTTATTACTAACCTTGTGGCCCAAGACGATGCCTTCCTTTACCATAAAGTGGCATTTCTCCCAATTTAGCACCAGATGTGCTTCTTCACAACGTTTGAGGACCATGGAGAGATGCTTAAGACACGAATCAAAGGAGTCACCATATACGGAAAAATCGTCCATGAAAACCTCCATAACTGTTTCAGTAAGCCCTGCAAAAATGGCAGTCATGCAACGTTGAAAAGTTGCAGGGGCGTTACACAGACCAAAAGGCATTCTTTTAAAAGCATATGTCCCGAAGGGACAGGTGAAAGTTGTTTTTTCTTGATCATCTGGATGTATGGGGATCTGATAGAATCCAGAGTAACCGTCCAGGTAACAGAAATATTCTTGATGGGCCAATCTTTCCAAAACTTGATCGAGGAAGGGCATAGGAAAATGATCCTTCCGAGTGGCCTTGTTTAATTTTCTATAATCAATACACATCCTCCACCCAGTCACTGTTCGGGTGGGGATGAGCTCATTGTTTTCATTTCTTGTGACAGTAGTACCTCCTTTCTTGGGTACAACATGAACTGGGCTCACCCATGGTGAGTCCGATATCGGGTATATTATTCCAGCTGTAAGGAGTTTGATGATCTCACGACGGACCACTTCCTTCATGTTCGGGTTCAACTTTCGTTGATGCTCGATCGTTGGCTTATGGTCTTCCATCATGGGGATTCTGTGCATGCACAAGGCTTGACTGACCCCTGTGAGGTCACTCATTTTGTAGCCTATGGTTTTCTTGCTCTCCTTTAATACCTCCAGAAGTTGCTCTTCTTGTTTGGTCGTTAAACCAGAGTTAATAATGACAGGGCAAACTTTGAGATCATCTAAAAACATATACTTCAGCCCTTCAGGTAGGTGCTTCATTTCAGGAAGTTCTGGTTTTTCACTGATTTCTTCTGGGGTTTCAGTAACCTTTAATTCTTCATAGGTAGCTTCAGGATTTCCTTTAGCAGAGTCGGGAGGTTCGGTGCAATCCTTATCTTGTTGGTCAGTAGGTTCATCATTAAAAAGGTCATATAGAGAAATTTCCAAGGGATCGCATGATTCGTGATATTCTTGAGTAAGTTGTGACATCTGCTCAACACAATCTATCAGATAGACTTCCTCCTGTATACTCGGTCTTCTCATGCTTTCAAAAACTTTGAACTCCCGAGTTTCTTTACCTAACCTGAGTAGTAAGGTTCCGGCTTCAACATCGATAAGGGCTCTAGCAGTGGCGAGGAATGGACGACCGAAGATAATAGGGTATTTGGTGTCTTCTTTTATGTCCATGATGACAAAATCACATGGGACATATGCGTCCTTGCCTACCTTGACCGGGATGTCTTCAAGAATTCCTAACGGCTTTTTTACTGAATTATCCGCAAGTTGAATTGTCATAGCAGTTGGGAGCAATTCTTCAAACCCTAGTCTCTTGCATAGACTGAGCGGCATAATAGAAATAATTGCGCCAAGATCTGCCAATCCTTTCTTGCATGATGAGTCGCCAATGTGACATGAGATTCCGAAGGATCCTGGATCTTTTTGTTTCTTAGGCATCTTGCTTAGTATGATATCTGATGTGGTAGCAGCCAATTTTACAGTTTCATATTCTTCAGTGATGTACTTCTTGGTGAGAAGCGACTTTAGATACTTGGTCCAGGCTGGTATCTCATTAAGAGCATCTAGGAATGGTATATCAACATGGAGCTTTTTCATAGCCTCTTTGAATTTGATGAATCTAGTATCAAGCTTGGTTTCCCTCAGACGGGATGGGAAAGGAACACGAGGCTTATATACAGGAATATCCGGTTCATGTGTCTCTACTTCTTCATCGATAGATTCCTCAGAACTTCCCTTATCAGTATTTCTTTCCTTCGGTTGCGATTCTGGTGTTGTCGAGTTTTGGTCCGTCAAAGGTTCATTCTCCTCAGGGATATCCATAGTTGTTTTTGTTGGGGGATCCAAATAACTTTTCCCTGATCTTGTGGCGATAACCTTCAGCTGCTCCAGATGTTTCGGATTGTTCTCAGGTTGTCCGGCGAAGACTCCAGCTTGTGGCTTAATACTAGCAGCAAGTTGAGCTAGTTGAGTTTCAATAGCCTTCTGTTGGGCTTGTTGATTGGCTATCATCGTTTGTTGTGTTTGCAATAATTTTTCAATGGTAGATAGCTTGTCATCAGAAGGGATGGATCCTGTTTGACCCTGTTGTTGGTTCAAGCTTTGATACTGAGAGTTATTCTGATAATTATTATAGTTTTTGTTCTGAAAGTTTCCCTTGAAGTTTCCTTGATTCCCAAAGTTCTGTTGCTGGTTAAACTGATACCCAGATGGGCCTCTTGGTTGATTATTCAGAACAAATTGATGCGAGTTCATAGCTCCTGAAGGATTTCCGTACTGGAAGCCTGGGTGATTCCTATTTTGATTCGGATTGTAATAGTTCTGCCCAGGGTTGGTGTTAATAGCATTAAGATTTTCCATCTGGCAATTATCTCCTTGCCCACAGGCGTTGCTTAAAACTACATCATAGAGAACATTGCATGATAGTGTGGAATGGTCAGTGCCTTTGCACGCTTCACAAAACAAAGAAGTGGACTTGACTTGTTCTGGTTGCCTAGTTGGAGAATGTCCTCTTCCAATCGCAGCAAGGGATGATTCTATGTGATCTTGCTTTGCAACCAAGACTTTCAAAGTTTCAGCTATAGATTTGTATTCTGGGATAGCGTCAGCCATAGCTACCTTTAAGACTCCTTTACCCAGGGATCTGCCCCAGTTGGCTTGGTTTTCTGCTCCCAGGGTGACTACTTTCCATGCGCTGTCGTAACTTTGCCGCATGAAGTTCCCTCCAGACGAAGAGTCAAGGAACATCTTAACATCATCTTCCACACCCCTGTAGAATATCTCTATCAGCTGGTTCTTAGGAATTCCATGGTATGGGCATTTGCGTAGGAGCTCCTTGTATCTATCCCAAGCTTCGGAAAGAGTTTCTCCTGGGACTTGAGTGAAATTTGTGATTCGTCCCCTGATCTCATATGTAAGAGATGGGGGGTAGAACTTTTCCAGAATGGCGTTTTGAAGCTGCTCCCAGGTGGTGATGGGTACATCACTCTGTAGTGAGTTGTACCAACTAATGGCTCTATCAGCCAGAGAGTACTTGAAGAGACGGAGTCGAATAGCATCATCAGAGACTCCATTTTGCTTCGTCATAGCACACATGTCAATGAATCTGAGAAGATGACCTTGGCTGTCTTCAGCTTGTTTACCGTAGAATGGGTTGTTTTGAAGCAAGGTTATCCAATGTGCTCTAATCTCAAAGTTGGCAGCTTCGATGGGAGGAGGCTGCACCGGATGATAGACATTCGCGGCCTTTGGGATAGAGAACTCTCTAAGATCCTTCTGAAGTTCCGCTGCCTGCGCTGCTGCCTGTGCTGCTAAGATCTCCTGTTGAACCGCAGCTCTAGCTTCTTGCATGAACCTTTCTCTCTGCGCATTGATGGCTTGAGCCACCCTTCGGGCTACTTCTTCTTCTTGCGCCATTCTGGCTTGATTCTCTTGGATCTGACGATGGAAGGTTCTATCGATTTCGGGATCAAAGCTCGCAGTCAGTCCGAGACTATCCGAACGGTGCATGCACTAATCGTCAAAGAGCACCTGAAATTTGAAAAGGTTTGAAAGTGAGATCCTTGAAGTAGAATAAAGGTCAAGTAGATGAGCGATAGTTTCAGAAAGAAAACAAAATCCTAGATTAGTCTTAAAAGAACTAGACTTGACTGACTGATTCCGTTGTCCCCGGCAACGGCGCCAGAATTTGATGTGGCTTTTTGAATGCACTAACAAATTCACTCGGGGTTTATATCCCCGAGCTTTTACCAAAACCAAGTGCAACAATACCACCCGCAAGCGGACGGATCTTATCGCAGTATAGTTGAGGATCAAACCCAAAGGACAACGTTTTTAAGAATCTTTGTCAGTTAGATCTAGCCCAAGTAAAACTAATATTTAGAACAATTGGTTGATTTGGTTTGATTAAACTAATTGCAAGAAAGTAAATGCGGAATAAAAGATGGGTTTAGATCAATGATGTGGAACCGCTGGGATGGTACCGAGTTTGACCACCGCTACACACACAAACATACTCTTTTGCAAACAATCCAGGCACGATATAACACTCCAAATAGAGCTGCTGCAGAACCCCCCATACGGGCGTTAGGTCCGCGTAAGCATCACCATAGGCAGCCGATTTCTCATCGCCATCCGGATCACATGTCTTACGGCTCTGAAGATACAGAAATCCACGGAGGTTGTGAACCCCCCATACGGGCGTTAGGCGCACAGAAGCGTCACCGAAGGCTAGATGGCTCATCCCCTCGCGGATCATACACTTACGACCTCGATGAAATCCCATCCTATTTCTAGTTTGGGAGTCGGCTGCGTTAACCGATAAACAAGCAGGAAGGTGACATGCGAGCAAACATCGACGTTTAGCAAGATGATGCAAAATCCAACTAAGGTTGTGAACCCCCTATACAGGCGTTAGGCGCACAGAAGCGTCACCGAAGGCTAGATGGCTCGTCCCCTCGCGGATCATACACTTACGACCTCAAGGAACCCATCGGAAGTTATCGTCAAGGGTCAAACATGCTAAACGACGTTCCTACCCATGCCTTGAAGTTATCGCAACATAGGAACCCATGCATTGAAGTTATCGCAACATAGGGAGCACAAAGATGAAAACATGCACATAACCAACCTACTAGCTTAACGATAAACGACAAAATGAAGAGTTATATACATTGCCTTGGAAATTTTAACAAAAGAACATGGTTTGCATGGGCAGCGGGGCTAGTCCCCGCACCCCAGCGAAAGAGGACTACTCGCTCATGATACGAGATACAATAAGGATAGGAGAGAAAGATAGATCCGCCATGAGCTCGGTGCAGAGGGTGGACGCAGCTCGGTGAAGGAGATGCGCTCCTTGCGCCGTCTTCTTCCTCTTCTTGGCCTCCTTGGACGCAACACCAGCGGTAGATGGAGTGGAACTTGATCGGTGTGGTGCTCTGGCAGCCTCTCGGCGTCCGGAACCGATGCCTCGAAATGGGGACCCTGGGGGTCTATTTATAGTTTCAGATCTGATCCCAAACGGTTTGGATAAGTTGATGGAAATATCTTCTCCAAATGGTTTGAAGACCGTTTGGGCGCCAAACGGTCTTGAAACCGTTTGGGCGCCAAACGGTCTTGAGACCGCTTGGGCACCAAACGGTCTTGAGACCGTTTGGGCATCAAACGGTTTGGAGGTCGTTTGAGCGCCAAACGGTCTTGCTTTGATCGGACCTGGCTTTGGCGTGGTCGCGCGGCTTTAGTTCTTCAATCGATCCTTACGCTTGCATCGAACGACCTTGGGACCGCATGGGACCAAACGGTCTTGGGACCGTTTGGGACCAAACGGCCTTGGGACCGCATGGGACCAAACGGTCTTGAGACCGCATGGGACCAAACGGTCTTGAGACCGCATGGGACCAAACGGTCTTGGGACCGCATGGGACCAAACGGTCTTGGGACCGCATGGGACCAAACGGTCTTGGGACCGCATGGGACCAAACGGTCTTGGGACCGCATGGGACCAAACGGTCTTGGGACCGCATGGGACCAAACGGTCTTGAGACCGCGTGGACTTCTTGGGCAACTGGTTTCGTCTTGTTCTTTGTGTATTCTAGCAAACGGTCTTGAGACCGCATGGATCCAAACAGTCTTGAGACCGTTTGCATGGAGTTGCCTGCTACACCTGCATAAAATGAAAGGTGTTTAGTTAAAACCTTGATTATTGAATCACTGAGTAGTTTTGTGCATTATGATTCATATTAGGGTGAAAAGATGTGGAATAGATATTAAATTGTTCCAAAAAGGTAATTGAAAATCATAATGAGTATGCACTCATCATCCTCTACCTCAGTAATTTAATGAGTCAGAGCCATTTTTGTAGCAATGCGATCTGCTGCACCGTTCTCCCTATTCAATTCTCTATCTCATGAGTTTTCTTTGCCTTAAATTTTGTCTCATCGTCGCAAATCTAATGAGCCTTGACTCACCTTCTCCCCCACTCTGAGCACAAAACACCCATTTAGGGCTTTCCCTTCATATCCACCGCTGAGTTGAAGAGGGAATTGTATCTCACGTCTGGCCTATATAAGGAACCCAAAAGGCATGAACAGACCTTAGGCATTCCTTCTCATCTCTCAATTTGACATGATCGAGCCCCAAACTCCTCACCCTACTCGGTTTCGATCTCTGGCAACCCAAGCTCCTCCTCCACTGCTTCGACTGCCCCAAATCAATTACCTCTGTGGTGAGTATTCTCAACCTTCTCCCTTCACTCCTGAATGATTGGTTTGCCCTAGATTTTCTTGAACCGTTGTGCCCTGTGACATGATCTCAAGTGTATGAAGGTGATCCTTGCCATCATTGTTTTGATGGGTCTTCCACCTCGTTTTATCATCGCCTGGCCTCATAGGATCTTAGGGGATGTTGTCCAACATTTCATTTCACATTGTGGGTTCATTTATTTGTTCCCTATCATGGATTTCCTACCCATGGTTATACATGCATAACCATTGCACCAGGGACCTCTGGGTCCTTTGTTTTGCCTCAATGACTTTGTTTGGAGGTGGGTAACCATATGACAGAGTTATTGAGCCCTGGGTTAGTCACGAGTGCCTTGCTAGAACTAGAGCTCATGATGCATGGTCTGGGAGAACAATCCTGGCCTTGTAATGACCCTGGTACCCTTACCCACTAAATTGAACGATTGACATAGTATGGGAATTCTAGGGATTTGGATTCTTGTTCTAGTTTACCAATCATGCACCTCACTTGACCACCCAGCCGGACCTGATTGGGCCACGAGAGCTAGGCTTGGACTGTAAAGAGGCGAGATCACCTCCTTACTAAAATTTGAAGGAGGTACGAAACATCCACATTTTTAGAAAGACAAAATATATTGAGGGATGCATGTATAATATTTCAAGTAAATAAGCATGCACCAGATACATTATAAAATGTCAATAGCAGTGCAAATAAAACTACTAAGCCTATTACATGGCTGTCGTTGTTCATTACATGATTGTTTCCAAAAGAACAAGATAAGAAAAAAAAAAGATCTTGCTATAGCAACCTATAAATCCTTTCAGATAGCTTGAGATATACTCATGAGATGACTTCCTTCAAACTTGTCCTTGTCCTTACTCAGCACTGCACCTGGGTGGTTGATAAAACACCCATTAAAACGGGAAAGAAAAAAAGATATGTGTCACAAAACTAGCCTAGGATAACAAGATAAGTAAAGCAAATAAGAACAAGCTAGGGTTCATCATAAGATGAAGATAGCAAGAGTATGGGGCTATATTTAAAAGAAACTTGCCATTAACAATTATATTAAAAAGGATTTGCATGTAAGATAATTATGTCTACCTAACTAAGTAGGGTTGAGGAACCTACCAGACCTCTAACCTATAGGTGAGGGGAGAATAAGGCGTTCCCAGTCACCTACACAATTATATAGGGGAGAATAAAAAAATTCCCCATGGTGATTAAATACATGCCCTCTGTGGGTGGTTGTACAAGGGTACCACTACTTTAAATTATATAGAACACAAATCTACATGCTACAAAAGTATTCATGGCAAGAGTAGTCATAATATTCAATAAGCATGGTAGTGTGGTATAAGACCCAAAGAAGAAGAAATTATAATATGATTTGAGGCATGAACAACATTTTTTTTATTTACGAGAGAACCGCCCCCGTAGAAGCGCCACATTCGTGACCCCCCAGACAATGTAAACTCTCGGGGCATGAGAGGGTGTGGTCCGGTCACCCCCCTCCCATGCCCAATCAAATTTGTGTTACTTTTTGTAGAGCGCCTTCGGCATGATTCAAACCCGGGTCCTTCATCTGGACTTACCGAGCCGTAACCAGTCGAGCTACTCTGGCATGAACAACATTAGGATTCAAGAATAGAAGATTTAGGGTTCATTTAAGCCTCATTAGGGAAATATAGGGTTTGGCTACAATTATCCCAACACAGGGTGTAAGGAATACACATACATAAAGAGGGATTGCACATATCTCTCTTATTGACATCAATTACTAACTTTCACCACTTTAATTGAGCCCAAGTTCCACTTTGCCTATTTTCAATGTATTAACATGTATTAGAGTACATAGTGCACATTAATGTACAAAAACCCTAATTTTAGAACTTTTTAGTAAACTCAGATTTAGATTTTGAAAATATCACCAATGAACTTATTAGGTTCTCCTGATGAAGATAACATATTTTTATGTTAATTTTGGAGTTATGATGATTAAGATGTAACTTTTATGGATTTTATGCATCAAATTCATTTTACAAAAACCACCCTTCGTAAAACCTTGAAATAAGACCTTTAAAATATTTATATTAGATATAGGTAATTTTTTCAATTCCAAAACATATTTATTTGTCAAATTTGGATAAGCGGATTAGAAGATATGAAATTTTCAATATTGACCAATGGAAAATTACCACATCATCAAACCGATCCAGATAATTGAAGAGAGAGGGAGAGGGAGAAAAAACCATTTGACCCAAGATCAGGTTTGAAGTTGCATAGGTAACCAAACTAGAGCTTCTAGAGAAGGTAAAACAGCAAGAAACCAAAACCCTAGAAGAACATGGTAAAAAGAGATGAAAATCATAGATTTTAAACATAGAAGCTTGAGTTTTAAGCATGTAGTAAGAAATATATGAGAAGGGGGTTAACAAAACTTGCCTCTAGGAAGGTAATAAGGTACAAATATAAAGGATCCTAAGATTAGAAGGTATGGTTGCTCCACGCCGAGCTCCTTTCTTGAGCAAAGATCACCTTCTCCACTTTAGAGGTGCAAACCCTAGCAAAAGAGCATGGAGATGAGATATTTTAGGGTTCTAGGTGGAGTTTTACCATGGAGGGTTAGGGTTCCTACCTGGAATAAGGTGGGAGGAATACTAATAGCATGAAAACATGGAAGGAAAGGAGGATACTTACTAGTTTTGGTCAAAATCACCAAGGAAGAGCTTAAGAAATCCTAAATAGAGAAATTTGGAACCCTAGGAGCCTTCTTCACCAAGGTAGGCACCCTCTTTTGCCTTGGGACAAAAACTTCATGGCCAAAAATAGAAGGGAAGATTCTATAAGCTGGGGGAAAGAGAAGGAGAGGATTGCTTCTTGGATTGGGAGGTGGGGGGGGGTAGGCATGGCTTTATAAAGAAGGGGGCAAGCATGAGGTGTCTATGGGACTTTCTATGTGTCCTTAGGCTAAGGATTCATGGCCATGCAAGAGGACAGCTCATAGAGACTTCTTGTATATACAAGATCAGTCTTAAAAGCCCATGGAGGCTTCTAGGCCATCCTCACCGTCTTCTAAATAAAGAAATAACCCCATTGGTTGATAGCTTTTAAAGATAAGCTCATTTATAAAGAGAGTAATCCCTATAATGCCCTTGGAGAGAAAAACCTTCAAACCAAGGTGCAACCAGGTGTCCCATGGTTCAAAATATAGAGAATAGTAAGGGAATATATAATTATTAAAATTCAGGTGATAATTTGCAAAGAAAACCTCCCAATTGGGTAAATTGCATAAAAATCCAGAATGTACCTAAAAATTCATAACTTGCACAAACAAAATCCAAATTGAACCAAATTTGAAACTTAGGCTCATTTTATATTTTCAAATCACATAAAAAGTTAGATGAAGTTTAGAGAAATTAATTATGGTAATTAAGCTTGTTTAATACATTGAATCAAGGTTTAGGGCCTTGCACGTCTAGCACAAATTAATATACCATTGTTCTAATAAAGTGGTGATTTTGAATTTTAGATCCTTAAATAAAATTTCACTAAGGTATTTGCGCATAAAACCTTATATTGGTACAATTAGTGAATAAATGTTTGGTAAGCTGCTATAAATTCTACTAATTGAACATGAACAACATAAAGGACAGAATTGAAAGGGAAACTTGGGAAAAAGGTTTACATGGAGATTACATCTAAGATTCATTATGTTACAACACTACACCCCTTTAAAATGATTTCATCCTCAAAATCTCAAGCAAAAAGAGAAGGATGAGTATGTAACATTTCATCTCTCAACTCCCAAGTGGTTTCTTCCAGACCATGATATTTCCACAAAACTTTTACTAGCTCAATCTCTTTGTTCTTCAGCTGCTTTACTCAGGAGTCAATGATCTTCACATGTATCTGTTCATAGGTCAAATTCTCATGCATCTCCAAAGGCTCAATAGTAAACACATGAGAAGAGTTCTTCACATACTTCTTCAGCACAGAGACATGGAACACATTATAAATCTTATCATAGGAAGGAGGTAAAGCTAAGTGGTATGCACAGTCTCCAACCTTACCTAAGATTTCAAATGTTCCAACATAGAGGAGACTCAACTTGCCTTTAACTTTAGATCTAGCAATAGAACAGATAGGCTTGATCTTCAAAAATGCATAATCACCCACTAGGAAGTTAACATCAGACCTTTTCTTATCAGCATACATCTTCTGTCAGTCTTGAGATACTTTCATGCATTTCTTTATCAACTATACCTTTTCTGTCACCATTTTCATGTCATCGGTCTTCACTAGAGAACGTTCACTGATATCATCCCAATGCAAAGGTGAACGACATGGTCTACCATAGAGAGCTTCAAAAGGTGGCATACCAATACTATCTTGGTAGCTATTGTAGTAAGCAAACTCAACTAATGGCAGATACCGATCCCATGCACCACCCTAATCCATCACACAAGTACGAAGCAAGTACTCTAGAATTTGAACTGTTCTCTCAGATTGACCATCAGTCTGTGGTTGGTAAGTAGTACTGAAATGCAATTCAGTACTCATCTCCTCCTGAATCTGACCCCATAAATGAGAAGTAAACTTTAGGTCACGATAAAAAACTATCACCTCAGGTACTACATGTAGGCGTACGATCCACTCAATGTACAACTAACCCATATCCACAACTTTGTAATTGGTTTTGAAAGGCAAGAAATGAGCAAATTTTGTAAGCCAATCAATAACCACCCAAACAACATCATAACCTTTCTTGGACTTGGGGAAACCAATAACAAAGTCCATTGTGATCTTCTCCCACTTCCATTCTAGAATTTTAAGAGGATGAAGAAGACCACCAGGTCGTTGATGTTCGATATTGACTTGCTGACATGTCAAGCACTTCACGACAAACATAGCTATATCATTCTTCATGTTCTTTCACTAGACGCTTCACTGTAAGTCCTTGTACATTTTTGTTGTGCCATGATGAATAGTGTACTTGGACCCGTGCGCTTCACTCAACACCTTCTATCTCAGATCACCCATGTCAGGAATCCACAACCTTTCTCTGAAGTAGACAACACCGTCCACTCCGACAGAGAAGTCAAATTGTGGTTTCTCAGTCAAGGCCTTCATCTCTTCCATCTCAGAGCTTTCCAAATGTGCATCAACGACTTCTGAGATCCAAGTCGGTGTAATAGTCAAACTAGCCATATGGACACACAACTTGTCTTCGTCCACTGAATTGACAGGTTGAGGTCGCCAACTAGTCACATATTCGAGATTTTCCCACACCAAACATCTCAGAGCACGACAAACAACATCCTTCTTGTGACTTAAAGCATCAACTATGATGTTTGCTTTACCAGGATGATAGGTGATGGTGAAGTCATAATCGTTGAGATGTTCCATCCACCTTCACTGTCATAGATTCATATCCTTATGTGTTAATAGGTACCTCAAGCTTTTATGGTCGAAGAAAACTTCAAACTTCATACCATAGAGACAGTGTCGCTAGATTTTCAGAGCATGAACGATAGCAGCAAGCTCTAAATCATGTGTAGGCCAATTAGCTTCATTTGATTTCAATTGGCGGGAAGCATAGGCGATCACCTTTATATCTTTCATCAAAACACACCCTAAGCCTTATTTAGAAACATCTGTGTAGATGGCATAGGGTATGTCTTCAATAGGCAAGGCAAGAACGGGAGTAGAAGTCAAACACTCTTTTAGCTTTTGGAAACTATTCTCACATTCTAGTGTCCAAGAGAACTTAACATCCTTTCGTGTCAACTTGGTTAAAAGCAAGGTCAACTCAAAGAAGCTCTTGATAAACCTTTGATATTAACCTACTAATCTGAGGAAACTATGAATCTCTGAGGGATTCTTCAGAGATTTCTACTTGGTTACAACTTCTACCTTTGCAGGATCAACAACTATATGTCTGACAGAAATTACATGACCCAAAAACATCACTTCCTTTATCCATAACTCGCACTTTGAGAATTTTTTATAGAGTTGATTTTCTCACAGTGTGTTGAGTAAAATCCACAAATGCTCATGATGTTGTTCTAATGTCTCAGAATAAACCAAAACTTCCTCAATAAATACCACCACAAACTTGTCAAGGTATGGGCAGAACACTTGGTTCATCAAGTCCATGAAGGCAACATGGGCATTTGTCAAGCCGAAAGGCATGACCATGAATTCATAATGCCTATAGTGAGTTCTGAACACCATCTTTGGGACATCATCATCCTTCATGCGCATATGGTAGTAGCCACTTCATAGATACATCTTGGAGAACATAGTGGCTGACTTCAGCTGGTCGAATAAGTCGTCGATGTGAGGCAAAGGATAACAATTCTTCACTGTCACTTGGTTAAGCATGCAATATTCCATACACTCCGCATCAAACCATCCTTCTTCTTCACGAATAGGATAGGAGATCCCTAAGGCGAAACACTGGGGCGGATGAAGCCCATGTCGAGAAGCTCTTCTAGCTACTTTTTTAGTTCAGCAAGCTTGATAGGAGCCAAGCGGTAAGGCGACTTCAATATTGGCGAAGTTCTGGGTACAAGTTCTATGAAGAACTCCACCTCGTGAGTTGGTGGAAAATCGGGTAACTCCTCAGGAAATACATCTAGGAAGTCCTTCACAACATCTATGTGGTCGAGAGAAGGAGGTGTAGCCTCGAGGACTATAGAGGCTAAGAAAGCTCTACACCCTTACGAGACTAGCTTTTCAGATTTAATGGCGGAGATAACAAATTGTCAGTCCTCTCGATTCCTACCCTTGACACACAGTCTTCCCTCAATAGGATGTGACAAACTAACCTTTGATTCTTCAAAAAACAAAATAGCTTTGTACCTCTTCAACCAATCCATTCCCAGGATGACATCAAAGACGGTCATGTCGAGCAAGATGAAATCTGAGGGAAACATTATACCAGATATGCAGAGGTCCATGGTCGGAGTTTGGGAATACAAAGAGTAGATCTTACCACTAGGGTTTTTTACATATAATATATGATCCATATACTCAGATTCTATTTCTAACATAGAAGTAAGCTGACATGATATGAAGGTATTGGATGAGCCAGAATCAAACAGTGCTTTTATAGGATGCATATTAAGATGTAAGGTACCTTTAATAACTTCATTATGTGCACCTGATTCCTCAGCATTGAGAGCAAACACTCTCCCATTCCGCCTCTCCACTGGCGGTCTCCTCGGGTTCTGGTTGTTGTTGTTGTTATTATTCTATGGAGGTAGATTGTTTCTTGGCTGCTGGGCATTATTCTGTCCCTAATGGAAATGGGGGCAGAGTGGTCAAATATGCCCAACTTGGCCACACTTGTAGCAGGTCAGAGGAGTCCAGTTATCTCTATGAGCAGGTGCATTGTTGGCAGGACATCTCCCTGGAGGATGGTGGTGAGAGCACCTAATGCATCAATCACATCCGTGATTCTCATTTTGGGTAGGGTTCTTCCTCTTGTTGTTGTTGTAGCTATTACTATGTCCATAGGATTGGAATCCTGGGTAGGATTCGATGACCAGGGCCTTATCTGCCATCTGCTGGAAGATGAGTGGAAGTTGCGAAACAAGACTTCGGCCCACCTGGTAGTTCAGGCCCTCCAAGAACAATGTTGCCCTTCTCTCGGCTCCAAGGTCGATGGCATAGAGTTCTAGTAGTAGGAACCATTAGATATAGTCGACCACACTCATGCTTCCCTACATGAGGCTATAGAACTTGGCTTCCTTCTTCCTCAGGAAGGCGGGACAAATGTACTTCTCCCTGAATAGCTTCAGGAATTGGTCCCACTCCATGGTAGAGGTGTCTCTAGTGCGGGCAACATCATTCTACCAGATACGTTCTGGTCCGTCCAGCACATACATCACAAACCAAACCTTCTAGTGAGGAGGGCATGCCATACCCTTGAAGGTCCAATCCAAAGCCAACACCCAGTCATCGGATTTATCCACCATGTTGTGTTCACTTTCACCCTTAAAGTAGGGGTGGCTGCATCTTTATGAAGTCAGTGAGGGTGAACTCCCTTGGCTTGTTGGTGTTGGCGGCCACTGTGTGGAGCTACCCCATCATGGTGGAGAGCAACTGGCATAACATTGCCAGCTCTTTTCCGGTGTGAAGGCGGGGGTGCCCGAAGTAGTAGGGTTGACCACGCTATGACTGACATGAGTCACAAGAGTGTTTCCCACATTGGAGTCATCAGGGTTCGACTCCTTTCCTTGTTCATGTTGTCGAACAAGTCACCTATCCTGAAAGGTAGGGTTAACATATTAAGTTCCCAAGAGTATTTGAATCATAGATGAGAAAAGAATAGAAGCATATATGAGAAAAGAATATATATAATGCTATTGCCTAAAAGCATACTATTTTGGGCTATTCGTATCAGCTCAGGCCAAGCCGGTATCATATGGGCATGGGAGTCCTCATAATCCAAGCTAGTGGTGTGGAGGAAAATATTGCCAGCCCCCAAAACCCTGATCCATTCTAGACACCCTTGCTTCAACTTCATGTCCTAATAGTTTACCAAAGGCTCTGATACCATGTTATAAAGAGGTGAGATCACCACCTTTCTAAAATTTAAAGGAAGTACAAAACATCCATCTTTTTACAAAGACAAAAGATATTGAGGGATGTATAATATTCCAAGTAAATAAGCACGCACCATATACATTATAAAATGTCAATAGCAGTGGAAATAAAAGAACTAAGCCTACTACACGGCTTTCGTTGTTCATTACATGATTGTTACCAAAATGAAAAGATAAGAAAAAAAGGATCTAGCTATAGAAACCTTGACATCCTTTCAGACAGCTTGAGATATACTCCTGAGATGACTTCCTTCAAACTTGTCCTTTTCCTTGCTCAGCACTAGCACCTGGGTGGTGGGGAAAGCACCCAACAAAAGGGGAAAGAAAACAAGGTATGTGTCACAAAACTAGTCTAGGATAACAAGATAAGTAAAGCAAATAAGAACAAGCTAGGGTTCATCATAAGATGATGATAACAAGAGTATGAGGCTATATTCAAAAGAAACTTGCCGTTAACAATTATATTAAAAAGGATTTGAATGTAAGATAAATATGTCTACCTAACTAAGAAGGGTTGAGGCACCTACCACACCTCTAACCTATAGGTGAGGAGAGACTAAGACATTCCCAGTCACCTACACAATTATATAGGGGAATATAAAAAAAATTCCCCAGAGCAATTAAATACATGCCCTCTGTGGGTGGTTGTACATAAGTAAAACTACCTTAAATTAAACAGAACATAAATCTACATGCTACAAAAGTAGTCATGGAAAGAGCAGTCATAATATTCAATAAGCATGGTAGTTGGGTATAAGACCCAAACAAGAAGAAATTATAATCTGATTTGAGGCATGAACAACATTAGGATTCAAGAATAGAAGATTTAGGGTTCATTTAAGCCTCATTAGGGAAATATAGGGTTTTGCCTACAATTATCCCAATATAGGGTGTAAGGAATGCACATACATAAAGAGGGATTGCACATACCTCTCTTACTGATATCAACTACTAACTTTCACCACTTTAATTGAGTCCAAGTTCCCCTTTGCCTATTTTCAATGTATTAACATGTATTAGAGTCCATAGTGCACATTAATGTATAGAAACCCTAATTTCAGAACTTTTTAGCAAAACTCAGGTTTAGATTTTGAAAATATTACCAATGAACTTATTAGGTTCTCTTGATGAAGAAAACATATTTTTATGTTAATTTTGGAGTTATGACGATTAAGATGTAATTTTTATGGATTTTATGCATCAAATTCATTTTACAAAAACCACCCTTCGTCAAACCTTGAAATAAGACCTTGAAAATATTTTTATTATATAGAGATTAATTTTCCAATTCCAAAACATATTTATTTGTCAAATTTGGATAAGCGGATGAGAAGATATGAATTTTTCAATACTAACCAATAGGAAATTGCCACATCATGAAATCGATTGGGATAATTGAAGAGAGAGGGAGAGGGAGGAAACACCATTTGGCCCAAGATCAGGTTTGAAGTTTCATAGGTAACCAAACTAGAGTTTCTAGAGAAGGTAAAATAGCAAGAAACCAAAACCCTAGAAGAACATGGTAAAAAGAGATGGAAATCATCGATTTTAAACATAGAAGCATGAGTTTTAAGCATGTAGTAAGCAATATATGAGAAGGGGGTTAATAAGACTTGCCTCTAGGAAGGTAATAAGCTCCAAACAAAAAGGACCCTGAGATTATAAGGTCTTGTTGCTCCAAGCCAAGCTCCTTTCTTGAGCAAAGATCACCTTCTCCACTTTAGAGGTGCAAACCCTAGCAAAAGAAATGGAGATGAGATGTTTTAGGGTTCTAGGTGGAGTTTTACCATGGAGGGTCATGGTTTTGACCTGTAATAAGGTGGGAGGAATAATAACAGCATGAAAAAAGGGAAACAAAGGAGGATACTTACTAGTTTTGGTCAAAATCACCAAGGAGGAGATTAAGAGATCCTAAATAGAGAAATTTGGAACCCTAGGAGCCTTCTTCACCAAGGTAGGCACCCTCTTTTACTTTGGGACAACAACTTCGTGGCCAAACATAGAAGGGACGATGCTCTAATCTGGGGGAAAGAGAAGGAGAAAATTTCTTCTTGGATTGGGAGGCGGGAGGGGGTAGGCATGGCTTTATAAAGAAGAGGCAAGCATGATGTGTCTATGGGACTTTCCATGTGTCCTTAGGCTAAGGCTTCATGGCCATGTGAGAGGACAGCTCATAGAGACTTCTTGTATATCCAAGGTCAGTTCTAAAAGCCCATGGAGGCTTCTAGGACATCCCCACCATCCTCTAAACAAAGAAATAACCCCATTGGTTGATAGCTTTTAAAGATAAGCTCATTTATAAAGAGGGTAATCCCTATAATGCCCTTGGAGAGAAACACCTTTAAACCAAGGTGCAACCAGGTGCCCCATGGTTCAAAATCTCAATAATGGTATAATGGTAAGGGAATATATAAGGATTAAAATTAAGGTGATAATTTGCAAATAAAACCTCCCAATTGGGTAAATTGCATAAAATTCCAGAATGTACCTAAAATTGTATAACTTGCACAAACAACATCCAAAACGAACCAAATTTGAAAGTTAGGCTTATTGTATGTTTTGAAATCACATAAAAAGTTATATCAAGGTTTAGAGAACTTAATTATGGTAATTAAGCTTGTTTAATACATTTAATCAAGGTTTAGGGCCTTGCACTTCTAGCACAAATTAATATACCATTGTTCTACTAAAGTGGTGATTTTGCATTTTAGATCCTTAAATAAGCTTTCACTGATGTATTTGTGCATAAACCCTTATATTGGTATAATTACTGAATGAATGTTCACTAAACCACTATAAATTCCACTAATTAAACATGAACGACATAAAGGGCAGAAATGAAAGGGAAACTTGGGAAAAAGGTTTACGTGGATATTACATATAAGATTCATTATGTTACATAAACAAGTATGATTACAAAAACAATTATGATTACAAAAACCAATTATATGAAAGGGAAACGAGTATTTTGAAAATCAATTATGATTACAGAAACAACTTTTGATGTTTTTGTGAATCTTAATGACAATTATGACTTTTTAACATATATCTTGTTAAGAGAATTATTCGACCTTCAAAATTTTATGTTTCAATCTTTTTATTATTAAAACCTAAAAATAAATATATATTTTATAATAATAAGGCCGAGTCAACATTTCATATAATTGAAAGTTATGGTTTTTAAGGTAATACTATTTCCAAAAGGATAGACTGAAATGTATAATGCATGTTTTAAAGATGATATGGAAATTCATATCATTAATGACACAAATATAATTTTTTTAGGATATGTATAACATTAGTAATAGATATCATTTACAAATATGATATGGAAATTCATACATTAATGACACAAATATAATTTTTTTAGGATATGTATAACATTTGCTAAGGTGGAGACATTTTGTTATATTTAAAAAACATTTTAATGTGTTTTGAAAAGGATTAATTACATTATGCAATATATGTCTTGACATGAAGTTGTTTGAAGGGTCAAACCAAGAAGTTATGGGGTTCCCATTACACAATATAAAATTAAATTATAAAGCAAGTTTGACCACAACTCATCCACTTCTTTCCTCCACCTATATATAAACACCCCCTATAGACTTCATCTATACACACAACTTGCATCTTCGATTGCTCCCTTGACCCCTCTCTTGTGTTTTTGCCCCAAGTTTGTGCTGGAAACACTGTGCTACAATACAAAAAACTTGTCCTATGTAATTTTGTCCAAAATCACACCTAAAAATATCCACAATGCTTCTATAGTAGTGTGCCTCTTTTCCATGTTCTTCCCATGTCATACCTTCTCTCCCTTTTTGTCTCTAAAAGCATGTTTTGATCATAACTCATACATCCTTTATCAAAAGTTGACAAATTTGTAGTCCATTTCAATCACAAAAATGATTCAAACATAGTGGACTACTTTTAACATCCAACTTCAATCCCTATACTAAATGATATCATATAATGATCTACGATGGTGGTTATGAAATCAAAGGTTGAACCTTTATCTAAACTTGACCCTCATATTAAGATATCTTCTAAATTAATACCAGATCTATATTTTGGAATCGTTATCACAAACCTTGATGAAAAAATTCAAAACTTGATAAAGATTAAAGGTTAATTGATGTTTTAATAAATATAACCCAATAAAATCATTCATCCACATGTGCAAACTTGAAATTTGATATTGTTGATAACTTGTGAAATTATATTACTTGTTGAGGATGAATGATTATCATTATGGCCATGTGGAGCAAGTACCCCAAATCTTATTATTTAGATATTAAGGTTCTTGAACACCAAATCATAACCATAATTTAATCGATATGAACCAGATCTTGACCCTATCCCCTGGTCTCCTTCATCTTGAAACTTGTGATTTAAGATCTTTTTGAAAGACACATGTACTATATCCTCTTGATATTGGTTGATGTGATGTAATATACGTGTACATACTTACAAATAAAACACTTGGCTGATTACTTGCATGAGCTACCATGTTCCCTACATACAGTGTTTTGATTTTCTATATATATTGTTCATTTTTCTAGCTTACTATAATTAGATTTGTAATGCACTACTTTATTTCTTGTTTTCAGTCATTAGATCCTTTCCCTTATCATTGTTAAAGCTCAAGTGGTGAGTTTTGCCTTTCTCTTAGGGGGTTAAGTAGCACTTTGATCGTTCCCTTTGGGTCTAGTGGTATCTTGTTGGTCTTACCACCCAGTTTCGTGTACATGAGGTGATTGACCTTTTATTCGGAGTACTATACAAACTATTTTATAAACTTTTAGTTTTGAGCACTTAGAATCCTTTTCTTCTTTGTTACCATTGTTTCTTATATACACTAGCAGGAGTGCTCATGCTAAGCACATGGGTTCCAAATAATATACCATAGAAAAATTAAAACTAAAAAATGGAAGCATAATCTATCTTAATTAACTTCATATTCCAAGAAGGAAAAAAAAATATAAATCAAAATTCCAATAACATTCTCACTTATGACCATCGAAAATGACCACTATTGTAATTCAATAAAAGATAGATAAAAACATAATTACAAGTGACCAAGGTCACCACTTTTTTATATAAAAGTTCTGCATACTTGTAACATCTACATGGTTTATAAGAAAAAAATTGAGCCTTGTCTAAAATCAGTATAAAACCACCTTACTAGGACCCAACTCTACATAAATGACTCTAGACACAACTAAAATGATAGATTTCCACCTTTATCTCACTGTTGCACTGCAGAAGGTGAATTCTCACTGGAATACCCTTGGTATGGGTTCTAAAAATTTAAAAAGAGTGGAGTGAAACAACAATGAGAAAAAATTCCTAGCAAGAAATAATGCATCTAAAAAATGATGAAAAGCATATTGTATATGAAGAACTAAGAAGTTAAATTTAAACAACAACTTCCATACAACGTATCAAGATAATAAAGGTAGTATACAATCATGGCATGTCTCCTTCACATGGAAAATAAGAGATATAAAACTAGTACAATGTGGTTGTTTCTACACAAGTGATGTTCCACAGATTGATTACATATTTTATATTAAGTCTTGAGTAGTTAGAATGCACTGCCCAAACCACTTTCTAGTGACTTTGAAGTCCCCTATCCCACCATAGAGTATCGTAGGATTAATAGGTGTCACTAAGATAATTTCCTTAGTCCATGTGAGTACAATATAGTGGATCATCTGCTTGCAACCTACATATGAAGACCATGCCCAACCCATATACTTGTTTGCCCAAGGGCATCATATAAACCTATTATGCTTAATGATATATTTTATACTTATTATATTTCTAAGTATTTGTTAAATTGTTATAGGTTCATAGTTAGAATAATTAAAATAGGCACATAACACACTATAAGAAAACATTTACATGAATTTATTATAAAAGCATTGTAAAAAGTTGATAATCTCCAACCATCACCTTTTCCTCATGCTCAATTCCTTCTTCATAATGTTGTATGTGAGGCATTCATTATCTGTGAACATCTAGTAGTTCTATCCATAAAGGTAGTGCCTTCACAACTTTAAATCTGAAACAATAGCTACAAATCTAGATCACGGTTGGGTAGTATAATATGTCACGTTCTTGGTGTAGGGAAATATGGTATCAAGTAGGCAGCATAAACAAAAATTTTACCGCCATATTTTCCATTAAACCAAAAGATCGTGTCAACAACTATATAATGGAAATGATGGTTTTGAGGATATACCTGGTCTTGGAGTAAGTCCAGTGATCATTTCTTCATTGTTGCTATACAACTTTCTTCTAGTTGCACTCAAATGACATCTATAGTAGCTCTTGGTTTCCACCACAGACAGTAGGCTGACATTGTCCTCCTAGTGGGAAAAGGATCCTTGCTTCTAGAGAAGTCCACACAGACCACCTAGAACTCATTTCATTCTACTAGAACTAACAAGAAGGAGTTGTCTCTCCTGTTGGTGTACTAGTCACCAATTTGCTATCCCACAATCGTTTTCCCTTGCTATCCCTCCCTTTATCAGGTAGGACTTGCTCAAGTTCTCTCAGTTACTACAACTAGAAAAGGCAAATAATTGTCAGAGACAACCGGTGTGTCTGAGAAGCCCCCATTACCCCTCTATTTATATGACGGTTAGGGTCAGGATTCCCAGTCTGTGTGGGAGTGGAAGGGACCAGAATCTCACGAATTTTCACAATCTATGAATGGATAAATGACCGATTCACTGGGCAAACCAATCATTTGGCATGCAAGTTGATCGGTTCACCTAGTGAACTGGTATTTTCGTCATGTTTTCCTATCACACATGTATTGGAAATTCTAATCCAATTAATGTACTACATGATTTCAACACTAATTTTTGATGCAATTGAATTGCACCATGAACCGAGCATCTCTCTTCACGAAACGATCATATCACAACCATGAACTAATCGGTTCACTAACTGAACCAGTCGTTTCATTCTCCAACTAATCCATAATTCAACCAATGCAATATTCAATCAACCTGACACTCTAAACGGTAATTTCACTACATGAACTAATCAGTTGGGAATCCATTCAGTCAATTGATTTTTAAATAGGATACCAAAACACTTTAGTAATAAATTTAATTATCATTCATGATAGAAACTCCTCTATTAGGTGTATCCTATGTGTCTAACCCTATAGGTCCCATATTACGTCGACAGTGAATGTCCATAACCACTTATGATATCACAAGAAAAGAGCGGTGCCTAGTCACACATCATTGCTACCCAAGTAAATGGAAAGTTGGAGGACAACTTCAAATTACAATATGTGATCGGTGTTATAGTGTTTGTATAGTTCCTTTGTCATTGATATCCAGATTGAGCTCGAGGCATGGAGTAGTCATCGTCTTCAACATTCAATCTATGTTCCTTGAACTAGAGCAGTCTTTCTGAGATATATGTAAGCACAATATCACATATTAGCCCACATGTGCATGGCCATGCATTTCTCACTCTCATTAATAAAGTGTCTAGGATATCACACTCCAGTAGGAGGGGAAAATCCCATCTACATCACTCACAATCATCCCCATATGTCAGAGTGCATTTGATCATCACCTTTATGGTAACCCTTATTCAAGATTTTTGTGAATGATGTCAAAATACACCGAACAACATGTGATGAGTATAGTAACTTTAGTCTAAGAACCACAATCACCACCAACACTACGAGAACTAACTATGACTACCATTATAATGGTTTCCATGTGCCACTCTCATGGTGGGTCTGTATGATATATTTTTCTCTAACAAGTATCTATGTGTTTGGTTTGGCATCACATATCATGACTGATAAGATTCTATCATCAACCAATACAAACTCTAGTCTTATGCATTATTGTTGTCTATTGACCTTCCACAATACCATCTGACTAGGGACATACCAAGAATGGATATACTCTTAACATTCGTATGATGTCATTTACAGGTCATCAACCCAAAGACATACATCATTTAGCAAAATCTTTGTTTAAACATTTATTATGCTACATCATTATCTCATAACTGAATAAAATAGAATAAATTGGAGCTTGACTTTATTATTAATCAAATCATTTACTAAATATGACATTACAATCATCATATGATTGGCTCTCTGTTAGTTACTTTTGCCTTCATTGCTCAAAATAGAATACTTTAATTAATTTTGTGTAGCAATGTTGCAACTTTTACTATGTTTTCCAGATACTAATAAGTACATAAAAATATAAAATGTTAGTGACAATTAAGATGGTATTATGTAGAAATATATACCAAATAAGTGTGTGTTATACCTAAATTATTCTAGCCATAGATAATATTTTAGTGTAGATGATATTTCATGTAGATGTCTTTCTAATATTGTCCATAGAAGCTGGACTAATGAGAACTTTAAGACCTATTGGTGATTTTTCTTTAGACTAATCAACATATAGTTGACTGTAAGAAAATATAGGTTAAGGTAAATATATTCTAACTTTATCCAAAGTTTGTCCTTACACTTTGCTTAATGGAATTGCAAAACATAGTCACATTGGAAATCATAATCTTTTAAGTGAAAATGGTAACTTCTTGTGATCTTTTAGCATCAATAGAATTCTTGAGATGAATACTCTTTGTCTTTTTCTATGTTCTTATTCTATTTTAGCATCAATAATATTTCTGTTAAAGTTTCTACAGATAAGTCACGTGCCATTACAAAGACCAGAAAAAGGATCAATGTTTCGAAGTAACATGATTGGAGTTTTTTTCCAACACCAAGTTGTGTGGTGGAAAAGCAGCAAGAGTTGAACATTTTAGGAATCCTTCTTTTTGATATTGATTTGTGTTATCAATAGAAGAATCATGGCTAAAGTACTCCTTATTTTCTCCAAGAAATACATGAACCAATAGCTCATCTATCTCATAAAAAAGTCATAATTTTTTAGTTAGAATTGCACGATTTGTGATGGAATAGACATTTGTATGTATCAATTGTAGTTTCGAAGATGCTTCATCTATAAATGGAACCGACATGCATTCAACAATTTTGATCTGATCACCAAGTGAAGTATCTGTACCATTTCCAATAGAAAGTAAATATTGACTTAAAGAAGAATTTGGAATGGTTCTCATATTTTATTTAAGTTTTAGCTTTTCAACATGTTTCCACAACTTTAATTTTACAAAGCTTGTTGCAATAATTTTCTCTTTACCTCCTTGTGGTACAACTAGAAGAATTCTTTTGAAGTCTCTACCAAATATAACCATTTTACCTCCAAAGAGCAATGTGTTCTTGTCATATCTTATAACAAAAGATCAATGACTCAATTGCTTATTTTTTTGCCAAGGATTTTTCATCCCAAACTATAAGTTCTGTTCTTCAGATTAGATCTCCAAGACTACTTTGTTTTGAAATGCTACATATTTTATGTTCTTCACTATTAAGTGATATTTTAAATCTTGAGTGTGCAATTTTTCCGAAAGGTAGAAAAGATGCTACCACTCCAAAATTAGTAATTGCAAGTTCTATCCAAGCACATGATCTTACTATAGCTAGTAAAGCACAATAGAAGAACATTTTTCTTGTTACAACTAAACCATCAACAAAAAAAGAATACTTATTTCCCACTATTTACTCAATCCATAGTAATTTTAAATGCACAACTCTGATCATTATTAAGTTGTGATATTGTTGTGATGTCCTCATTAGATACCATGACCTTTAATTCTTCTTCTACTTCTTTGTATAACTTTTCATGCTCATCTTGAGTGATATATGGTAACTTAAAATCTAATTGTGTCTCACCCATTTACTCTAAGCACATATTAATACTCTTCACTGAAGTATTGTAAGCATTTATCTTGTCCCCTTTTTCTGAGTGATAAAAATCTTCACTTATTAGATTTTTGAATATTTCCCAAAGGATTGTGGATCGAATTGGTATAAAGTGGATGATAACACTAGAAAATAATTGTTCTAGACCAGAAGGCATTTGAAATAGGATTGCTGCATCAAGACATTCTTCAATGTTGTTATCTACTTCTAATAAATCTAGCTTTTCAACTACTTCATAAAATGTATTATACATGATTCCATTTACAATCCTCAGATGATCATAATATTTAGCATCTATTGTGTGATTCAATAAACAACACATGTAATAACACTCACCTTCAACATGTTTTGCAAATACAACCCTACCAACAAAATTTCCTTATTTCTATTCCAACACTTGGAACTATTATCCCATACACAGTGTTCTAGAAATTCTTTATAAAGATACTTTTGAGCTTCTTCATCAACGTAATTTTTTCTATAATATTCAGTAAGCATTATTTTTTGAGAAATGTTCATTATGTATAATGGTTGATTTTTTTGATTTTTAATGTAAGATGTGAAAAACCACTAGAGGGGGGGTGAATAGGGTTTTATGATAATTTCAAAGTAATTTTAACTCAAACAACCAACAACAAAGATATTTGGACAAGGGGACAAGGATTTAGAGTGGTTCCAACCTTAACAAATACTAAGGCAGTCAATCCACTACCCGGTTGCTTACCCAACCGGGATTTTGAAAGAATCAAATTTTATTACCTCACAAGGACTTTACATAAAATTACAATTCTTTCACCAAACCCTTCGGACAGCCTTCACCTAGAAGTAATTGCACCAACCCTGAAGCAGCCTTCTTGAAGTAACTTCAAGCTCCCCCTTGAAGTAGCCTTCCTCTTGAAGTAGCTTCCCGTTGCAATAGCCTTCTTGAAGTAGTCCGAAGTCCATCTTCTCCACCGAGAAGAACCTTATCCAATCCACAACCTCCAACCCGAGGAGTAGCAAGGAGAATACAAAGGATAAAAGGAACAAGAAGGAAAAATAGAAATTACAATACCACTTGTAGCTCAAGGCTTGATTTCCTATATCAAGCGTTTTGATCTCCTAACCAATGTATATAAAAGTGTAAGTGCTGTGGATAGGAGATGCTAGCCTATAGGACACGAATTTAGAGAAAGGAGAAAAGTAGCCAATGCAAATGTTGCTCAATTGCTCAAAACAGATTGCTAATTGCAAGTGTAAGCTCAAGGATTGCTCAAGTGTAAATTAGTGAGTTTAGGTGTCCTAAGGCATGTCCTATTTATAGGAATGACCTACAAGTGCTTAAGGACGTTCTAGACACTTTCTAGGGGGTTCTAAGTGCTTAACTAGCCGTTATGTGTCCACTAATTGCATTTGCAATGACTAGTTAATTGACCCTGAAAAGTGCAGACATAACTCTTCTCAGTCGAAGATTTGTCGACCGAGGGACTTCCTGGAGCAAGTGTTTACAACGTTCATTTCCAACTCCCAACCACCTTGTCTGCTGGGTCTAACAGCTAGTATGGTCTATTCTCGATCGAAGATTCTGTCGACCGAGAGTTTCTCGGTCAAAGTTTTTGTCGACCGATATTTTCTTGATCGACGATTTGTCGATCGAGAATATTACTGACTCAATGTATTCATTTACTAAGTGTGTGTATCAATGTGCAATTGTGATACTATCTTGGGGAATGACCTATCTAAGTGTTGTGAGTGGATAGGGAAGATCTGAACACTTGATTTACATGATATCTAATTACTTGTACATTATATACTTGTACAAACATTTGCATTTGATTACAATCATGAAAATAAAGCGATTTTATCAAATTGTTCTTCCAAGTCTTTGTTATCCACCACCTTATATGCTTGTTCCTGAAATACTCAAATAGCATGTTAAAACCACAAGAATGAAATGTTTGTCATCATCAAAATAAAGGGATTATAATAATGTCCAATTTAGCCAACAATCTCCCCCTTTTTGAAGATGACAAACATTTCCTAAATATAAAATAAGGAAATATAAAACATATGAGTTTCATACCTAAAGTTTACCTTTTGTAGTCATTCTCTTGTTTGAAAGTGTGTGCTGGCCCGAGATTTATGAAACTCATTTTACTTTATGTTTTTGATTTTATATTATTGCTCCCCCTTTGTCATTTAAAAAAGATATCCAAGATAAACATTTAGTATGACTGTTACTTCTCCCCCTTTGTCATTTCAAAAAGATATCCAAGATAAACATTTAGTATGACTATTACTTCTCCCCCTTAATTTTATGCTATTCTCCCCCTTAAAAACAGGGATTAATATAAATGTAAACCCTTTGTTGTCGAATTTAGCCACAGTTTGTTTCTCAATCATTTGCAAAGGATGTTAAGCCTTGAAATGATATGGGATCCTTTTAGATCCATGGCATATGTTTTTTTTTATTTCTCATCCATTTTACAAGGGATGTTAAGCCCTGAAATTGACATGTATCTCTAACCAAATACACGGGATTGTTAAGCCCTAATTTGTTTAGAGAATTCCATTAAGAACAAGATATATGTCATATTCATGAATATTGTAGATTTCTTTGTTTTCATAACCATAACTACTTTTAAGGATACTAAGGTCATAACAAGCTTCAAATGATGTTTACAAAGTTTTGTAAGCTTCTTAATCTTATAATCAAGATAGTTTGTGTGAGCTCCCCCTTAATCTTATAGTCAAGATAATTTAAGGATTCTAAGGTCACAATCAATATTAGATCATAATAAGTTGACCTTTTATGAGAGTTATGCACTAAATTATGTTTTCAATATGATAAACACATTTTGAACCAAGATATGAAGATTAAGTGCAGTAAAATGATGTACAAATAAGCATTTTGTCAAGATTATTTTAGGTCGACCTTGACTTCGACCATAGCGCCCCTTGGTCAAATTTGATTTCAACCAAGAGGCAATTTCTGCAGATTTACAATTTAAGCACTTTCATTGAATTACACATTTATGTGAAATATAAAGTTTTTATGTAATATGATCAAATGTATATTAATTTGAAGCATTTTGAGTGATACCTATTTTGAAGAAGTTTTATCAATTGAAAGCTTAATATAGGCATCACAATGAAGTCTTTGTCTTTAATTTTCCTAAACTGTATGTTTTACATTCATTTTGAATGATATCTCATAAGCTTTGCTATAGGTACATAAATATCAATTCCCATTTCTTCTTGTACCCTCATTTTCAGATTAATCATAAGATTCTTTAGAGACATATATCCTTGAAAGCAAGATTAATATCTTAAAATCAAGATTTTTCTTTTGATTTCTTAGAACAAGCAGATAGATAAAACATTAATATTTTTGTTCTAAGAGACACTATTTGTCTTGTCATAGCATCATCATTCACAATAATCATTATCTATTATGTCAAGATGCACTTATGCTATGGCATTTTCAATGATCTGAATCATAATGATCATGAATAGTATGCATCACAGATTATTTTAGACAAACCAATGAAACACAATGATCATGGCACAAAAAAAATTATGATAGAAAAGTAGAAGCATATCCATAATACAATGATCAACATATAAATGCAATAATTATGATCATTTAAGCTAAATTTCAACACACATGGTTCCTATATAGATATACCAAGGAGTACTTAGGAAAAACCATGTGGATTATGATAAAATAGTAACTTCCTTGATTAAACTCATTCATAATTTTCAGTTTTAAGTCAAACCATGTAGAGGATAATACCAAGATAATCTCATTTATGGTTCATGGATTTTCAAATTTAAGACAAACCATGTAAATGAATATGCTTAATAAACTTTTTTCAATAAATGAATAAGGTTTGTTCAAAATCAGTCTTCATATAACACTTTTGCAATATGTTTAAGGATTTCATATAGTGTTATATCTTAATTCATGATGCAAAAGATCAATATATCTTGTTTCAAAGATGATCTCTAAGATTTATTCTTGATTAAAGAACTTTTTATTATTGCTGAATTGATAGCAAATAAGAAACGGCAGAACATATTTTCCAGACTTTTGCTTGGTCGAACAATTTGTCGACCGAATTATTTTCGGTTGAAGTATTTCTTGACCGAGAATGTTTCTGCAGATTTTATTCAGCAATCTGTATGTTCTAGTTTATGTGTTCTAATACTTTGTTATTCAATTGTGTGAAGTTGAGATAGATATAAGGTTACTCAATTCAAGATTATTGATCATATCTCAGACTTAATTAGTGCATATACATTTTGATGTCACAATGATATTTATTCTTTTGATTTTCTTAGAACAAATTATCTTTATCATTCTAATGGAAATTTTACGATAGACTATTTATACTTAATCATAAAGAAAGTAGCAATTGAAATTTGATAACATTTGAATTTTCAAAGAAAGCATAATCAATTTCAATATGCATACAGCTCAGAATTTCACAAGTTTTAGTTTGCATCAAGTTTAATAAGGATGTTATTAACATATATGTAATGATACAAACTACTAATATTCTTGAGAAATTTGTTCTTTAAGATATGTGACTTATTTTTCCAATCAAGTATGTCTACTTGCAGTAAGAGTATAGATTTCAGTATCATTTTTCTTTGCAAGTAACATTTTTACAGTAATTTTAGTAAAATCGATCCTTTTATCTTGTATACTTGATAATTTAATCACGAAAAGTATTTTGTTTTGATGCTCATATATTCTTTCTTTTGATTTGGATCATTCAAATATTTAAAGCACAAGAATATATAAAGTTCATTATCTACTTAAGTTGATTATGATTTAAGTGTCTTTTATTTAAATAGTCTTGCCAGAGTTTTACTCGGTCGAAAAAGTTTTCGACCGACATTGTCTCGGTCGACAATTTCTCGACCGAAATTGTTATTGTTTCTGTATTGTTTTTAGTAATTGTTTCTAAATAAAACATATCACTTCCAATTCAATTATGCAATTTAAAACTCAGTTTAGTTGAGATAAAACATATGAATATCAAGGTAACATTTAGATCTAATCTCAACTAATTGTATACAATTTTCTAGGTTTTGAGAATCCAAACTAAAATAAGTTAGTTGAAGATGTATATTTGAAAATTTTAATTTCTTGGATTAACTTGGAGTCCTATTATGTTAAGTTGAGATAGACATAGATATAAAATTTAGAGTCTTTGGTCATATCTCAACTTAATCTTATCCATTTAGTTTGGAGATTTTGGAACCCATACTAACTTAACATCCTTTTTCTTGTAGGGACATGAGAAAGAGTAATGTCCAAGACGCAAACAATAATGACAACATATGGAATCAACCTCATATCTCTTTCTATGATTTTGTTCTAGATTGTTCTTGGGTACATATGTATATTTGCCTTTTTGTACATACATATCTTGATTTTCTAGCGCTTGTGTCTTTCTCCAACTAGTTTTTTTATAAGATTTTCCTTTAGGATTATAACCTAGTCCTCTCCTTCCAATTTGATGATAAGAATTATTTAAGACTTTATCAGGAGTATCATTGTTATTCAACCTACTAACTTTTTGTTGTAACTTAACAATCTTATCCATTCTTTTATTGATGTCTAACTTTTCTTGATCTAGATTAGATAACAAGGAATCTTTTTCTTTCACAATAGTATCATAATCTAGATGTGTACACAAAACGGGTTGTTTTTGAAGATCATTTACTTGAGTTTGCAAGTTTATCTTTTCTAGGGAAAGAAGATTGCAATATGCTTCTATTGATTTTAGCTTAATATTATGATCTTCAATGACCTTTTGGAGATCTTCATTTTCAGATGTGAGAGCAAGAAGTTTAGCATGTAGCTCATCATTTTCTTTGTTTGATTTCTTTAATTTCTTCTTGCACTCAATATATTTTTCATGTGTTTCTTGAAGACTAGCAATTAAATCTTCTTTAGGTAAATCAAAAAGGCTTACCTCTTCTTCTTCTTCACTTGTTGTAGCAATAAAGCACCCTTTATGCACATCTTCCTTCTTTTTCTTCCAAGGGCAACTAAGTGTTGTATGGCTTGTTCCTAAGCACCAATTACATCTTGTTGAAGATTGGTCCAAGCTACTCCTTTTCTTGCGGTTGTAGGCACCACCACCCTTCATTCTTCAAGACTCGATTAGAGCTCCTTGAAGCCTGCTCTGATACCAATTGAAAAACCACTAGAGGGGGGTGAATAGGGTTTTATGATAATTTCAAAGTAATTTTAACTCAAACAACCAACCACAAAGATATTTGGACAAGGGGACAAGGATTTAGAGTGGTTCCAACCTTAGCAAATACTAAGGCAATCAATCCACTACCCGGTTGCTTACCCAACCGGGATTTTGAAAGAATCAAATTTTATTACCTCACAAGGACTTTACATAAAATTGCAATTCTTTCACCAAACCCTTCAGACAACCTTCACCTAGAAGTAATTGCACCAACCTTGAAGCAGCCTTCTTGAAGTAACTTCAAGCTCCCCCTTGAAGTAGCCTTCCTCTTGAAGTAGCTTCTCGTTGCAATAGCCTTCTTGAAGTAGTTCGAAGTCCACCTTCTTCACCGAAAAGAACCTTCTCCAATCCGCAGCCTCCAACCCTAGGAGTAGCAAGAAGAATACAAAGGATAAAAGGAACAAGAAGGAAAAATAGAAATTACAATACCACTTGTAGCTCAAGGCTTGATTTCCTATATCAAGCGTTTTGATCTCCTAACCACTGTATATAGAAGTGTAAGTGTTGTGGATAGGAGATGCTAGCCTATAGGACACGAATTTAGAGCAAGGAGAAAAGTAGCCAATGCAAGTGTTGCTCAATTGCTTAAAACAGATTGCTAATTGCAAGTGTAAGCTCAAGGATTTCTCAAGTGTAAATTAGTGAGTTTAGGTGTCCTAAGGCATGTCCTATTTATAGGAATGACCTACAAGTGCTTAAGGACGTTCTAGACACTTTCTAGGGGGTTCTAAGTGCTTAAATAGCCGTTATGTGTCCACTAATTGCATTTGCAATAGGTAGTTAATTGACCCTGAAAAGTGCAGACAGAACTCTTCTCGGTCAAAGATTTGTCGACCGAGAGTCCTTCTCGATCGAAGATTTGTCGACCGAGGGACTTCCTGGAGCAAGTGTTTACAACGTTCATTTGCAACTCCCAACCACCTTGTCTGCTGGGTCTAACCGCTAGTATGGTCTATTTTCGATCGAAGATTTTGTCGACCGAGAGTTTCTCGGTCGAAGTTTTTGTCGACCGATATTTTCTCGATCGACGATTTGTCGACCGAGAATATTACTGACTCAATGTATTCATTTATTAAGTGTGTGTATCAATGTGCAATTGTGATACTATCTTGGGGAATGACCTATCTAAGTGTTGTGAGTGGATAGGGAAGATCTAAATGCTTGATTTACATGATATCTAATTACTTGTACATTATATACTTGTACAAGCATTTACATTTGATTACAATCATGAAAATAAAGTGATTTTATCAAATTGTACTTCCAAGTCTTTGTTATCCACCACCTTATATGCTTGTTCCTGAAATACTCAAATAGTTTGTTAAAACCACAAGAATGAAATGTTTGTCATCATCAAAATAAAGAGATTATAATAATGTCCAATTTAGCCAACAAGATACTGTGCCTTTATCCTCAAGATGAGGTTTCAAACATGACATAGATGGATGCATTGCATTAGTTGGAAATGGATAAATCCTCCATGATTCCTCCTATGGTGATACCCATTGCCTAGATACAAAACTGTGCAATTACATCATTCATGCTCTTGAATTGTTTGTCATCCACTTGAAATAATATGCGATCATGTCCTTTATATATATTTTTATAAGTACTTGACTGCTTTGATTGAAGAACATATCTCAACATTGATATGATAGTTATACTTAGCTAATAAGTAAGGGTTGTACAAAACAATCCAACGATTGTCAATAATGGTGGAACCAACTATTTCAAAATGACAAGTTTCTCTTCTTTGATATAGAGGGTACAAATTTTTGGCATGGGTTGTCACCATGCAAAAATCCTTTGGATAATGTTTTTTGTAATATCCATTATCCATACAAACTTTTGTTGGATTTAAGGTTCCACACGGACCATGTACCATATGTTTTAAGACCATATTGTGTAGAAGTGGATTTGATTTCTTTTTTGGTATTTTAGAAGATACATACTAGTCATAAATATTAGGCATAGTAATCTTTTGACGTTTTCTAACATAATAAGAAAATGTGCATACAGTAGTCCCCTTTTTTGATATTCTATTACATAATATAAGATATTCTATTACATACACTTTCAATTCTTCTAAATTTGCTATGAAAATTCTAGCAAGTAGATTTGGTCTATTTTGCGCTTCTTCAATTTTCAAAAAAATCTCTTTTTGTTTCAAGACATGATGAATTGTATGTGAAAGTTAGAGATATATTAGGATTTCCGTATCTTTGAACTAATTCCATTGCATGAAGATAGCGTTGCCTCATATCTACAGGGCCACCAATAAAAGAAGCTAGAAGGATAAATCTCTTTCCAATTGTAATACCACCACCTCTATCCTGGTTAAAACTATGAATGACTCCTTGATACAGACCAACTCTATTCTTTTGTTGGTCTATTCTAATGTACTCCAATCGACTATTTTCTAAGTTTGATATACATATCAACAATATATTATTACTGAAGTCTACCAGAATGTAATAGAATTGATTTGCCGTCATCTCTAATTTGCATCTTATAACAATAATATTCATGACATGAGATAGTTTTCCTTCACTTTTGTTTATTTTGTAAAGTTAAAAACATAATAATATAATAAGTCTAAAATGCATATATATTATTTTTAAGAAAATATACCAATTAAATATATATATATATAACCTCTATCTTCTTGTAAGAAATGTTTAGTTACATCTCTGAAGTTAGAGGTATTAAAAAGAGAACTATTGTTCATCCATTGGACCGTCTTTTTGTCATTTCATGATATTCCTTCATGACATCCAAAGTCACTATATGGAAACAGTAATAGATACTGTAAAGAATCATAACACCCATAGTAGTAATTAATAGAGTGGATACTTCCAGCATGAGTGTAGACACAGATATCCCTTTGAAAATTAATGTCATTGTCCCTATCATTTTCAATATGAATCCAACCCTCAGCCATTTTAGAACATGTTGGTGCATTTAAAACTCTTTGGTGTACATGTGGACTTGACTTGATATATACTTGAACATTGTCAAGAAATATCTAAATTCTCTAAAATTCAAAGAAATTTTGAGTATGGATTTGCATATAATGCACTAATAAATATTTTGATTACATCTTCTGTCAATCTTGACGACTGATGCAATCTATTTTTGATCTCATGATTAGTGCCATAGAAGTATAACTGCAACTGTCATGGATGATGATCTTCAAGTGTTATCTTATTTATGAAGTGATATATTTATTCTTATACCTTGAACGTATATATTCCTTTATTCCTTTTTGAAAGAACTTTGTCTTCGTTACACCCATAGATGTAACAAAAAAAGTGTTGTTGTATGTTCTTATACACTGCCTAAACTGAGTAACTTCTGTTTGCAAAGAAGTATATAGATGAGACAATTTTGTGGGGATATAATTTGTTTCTAACATTGTTTCTCCATTATAAAAAGTGTTCTTATCTCATATACAAATCTTTTTTGCATAACAATGAACACAATGATTACAAATGGGAAGTACATATAGACATTATGTACTGAAAAATCCATTATGAAGGTATTCAATATTCGCTCACTTCTTTTCTTCACAAATGATGAGGAGGCTGCACCTAAAGTTGTTTTTACTAAAAGTTGATGAAGATCCAACTTCCCATGTACTAAAACCATCACACCGTGAGATTGTATTATTTAAAACCTCATTCAACTTTTAAAATTTTATATTGGCATCATTTTGTCTACTCTTTTCTCATTATTCTACTTTTTTCTCATATAAAAGGTTGATATGTGATGAGCATATTTATACCCATCTTTGCATACAATTTTATTCACTTTCTAGGGGTTGCTAACTTTTTTTATCTTAGTTTTAGCCTTAGATTTACTTAAATGCAATCGTCATCCCTTTTCTAGACTGAATGCATTTTATGTACTTTTTATGCATAAACAACTAAATATACCCTTAATTGCCTAGAAGGACGATCAAGCCCTAAAGATACCATACCTCAAGGGAAGGAAGGCCCCGGAAGCTATCCAGTATCCACCTTCCAACTACCTAGTTTGGCGATAAGCCTCTCCAATCACCCAACTAGAGCCTTTCTCTACCCGAAGTCTCCCAAATTCGTCCATTTTAATGCAAATTCTTTGCATCCAACCTACCCTAGTTCAACCCAAACTGCTCTTCCAGAGAACTAGATACAAGGTCTAAATTAAGTAACCCACACGAGTCACCTGGTAGACTGAGTCGGTCCATGCAAATAAGCTGCCTTCGACCACAAGTATCTAATGTTATGGTTTCAATAGCAAGGAATGCATCTATAAAAGGGAACCCTTATCATCTATTCTAAGAGTCTCTTATCAATTATTAGAAGCCACATTTTGCACAGTTCAAACCCTAGCGAGGAGCAAGGAGGCGGCGACTATAGTGGAGAGACTGGACTTCCTGTGCTAGGCGTCATGGCCCCCTCCATTGTTCTTTCTATCTTTCTGCCATTGTCTTTTGCCATGAGCGAGTAGACATTTGTGCTGGGGCATGGGGACTAGGTCCAACAACCCATATTTTATTCTAGCATGTGTCTAAACTCAACAATGCTATTGCTAAATAAAGTATCATTCTACTTATCTCCTTGCCTTGCGAATTGATCACTTGATTTGAATGTAAGTTATAATCATGGATGTGTTGGTTGTTGTAATCATAATTAGAACTTTGGAATGATCTTGTTATCCCCATGAGCTATCATCAAGGGATGGTGAGGTGATTTGGTTACAATTTGCTAACACGCCTAGACTAGTCCACTGTAGTTAGGGAGTCCGATTGGATGGACTAGGAACTTGGTTGTCGAGATTGATCAGTTCGAAGGGAGTTTGATCCATGAAATGATACGTATCCCATTAGGGTGCAATATATAAGCCTCTATTTAGTAAATCGTTATTTAGGGTTATATCTTGCTAGAATAATTATGTAGGCTTTGGCAACCAAAAACCCATGCCCTGGCTCTTTTATTATCATTTAATTACTTCCTTAATCATTGTTTCTTATCGATAATAATTTAGTTTAATCAATCAACCAACTTTCTCAATGATAATATTACTCCTAAATACTTATATATATATATATATATATATATATATATATATATATATATATATAACTACTTAAAAAGGTTGTCCTTTGGGTTTAATTCATATGTATATTGCAATAAGGATTCCATTCATGTGGAGTGGGGAATTAGTGCATAACTTTTGGTTAAACCTAAGGGTAATTCCATTAGGATTTTTATTGGTGTGATGTTTGGAGCCCCATAAAAAACTAGCACCATTTGCAGGGACAACTGTAATTATATATTCTTTAGAATTTTATGTGTAATTAGGGTATTTCTTTTTACACTTGATATTATTGAATATCCTCTAGAAATTTACTCATTGACTAAAAAAATCTTTTCCTTTTCAGGGACTCCTAGCACATGTGAAGATCCAAAAGCCTTGACCCTAGATTGTTATCTGATCCTAAAATCAAGAGAACTCTAAAAAGACTTCACAAGGAGAAATACACAGTAGACACAACAGCTTAGGAGGCAACTATTCAAGCACAAATTGAAGCAACTATCACGTCTCAATGAGAACTACTCACCGTGGAAGCCAGGAAGTAAGCAAATCCAAATTAAAGACGATCTCAGAAGCGGCCCAAGTCGCAGAATGCGCCAAAGATTTGAGGGATTTTCTATCCCCAAAGGTGCCTACTTGACTTATCTAGTCCAACCCCTAGGCGATCCAATTAAGATCAGGGCCCATTGGTTCAATCTTTTACAAAATTCTGCATTCACTGGAAGGATCAAAGTTGACCATTGTGAACACCTCCTCAATTTCATTGACCTTTGCTTGATGAAGCCAGTAGGTGCTACTATTGACGCCATGTGGTTGCTGCTCTTTAAATGCTCCTTGATCAATAAATCTAGAGTATGGTACGACACCCTTAGACCAATCACAACATGAGAAGCTCTAGAAAGACAACTTTTGGAGAAATTCTATTCTCCCTTGATGACAAACTCAATCAGAGGTCAAATCACAATATTCAATCAGGTGCCAAAGAATCCCTATATGAAGTGTGGGAACTATTGAACGAGCTTCTACACAAATGCCCACATCATAGGATTCCAAAAAATCAAATTATTGAATTTTCTATCGGGGTGTCTATGACGAGACCAAGAATTTCCTTGACCCCTCTGCTAATGGGAATTTTATGCAGAAGAGTTTTGACAACACACTAAAGATCATCAACCTTGTTGCTGAAAACCAGACTCACTGGGGAAGACCCTCAGGAAAAGGCATTCTAAAAGTAGCCATGGTGGAAGATTATTCAAAACTCAAGTCCATATCTGAATCACTAGAAGTTCTCCCTCTTAAGAAGGACAATCTTGAAAAATCCTTCAGCGCATAGGAGAGGAAAAATTGGCCAATGACACACTAAGTGTAAATAATTGCACCATGTGAGTTCTGTCATGCAATAGACCACATTGCAATTGATTTCCAACAATTATATGTTGCATTCCATGAACATAAGGTTGAGCAACCATATATAGTCACCTAAGCCAAAGACGTGAATTTTATCCAAACTATTGTACGACAAGAGTACTACAATCCAAACCAGGCTTGTAACCACATGGATTCCTAGTATGTGAATCCAAATGAAGATGAGATTACCGCTCAACAATCCTCATCGCAAGCTACTCAAGCCAGAGCATCGACAAACTACACTACCACGCATAATAAAGGAAATTTTAAATTCAATTTCCCAAGCAGAAACTACTAGCAACAACAACAATATCAGAATCTAAATCAAGCCCTACCACTGCAGATAGAATTAGTTCCAGTACAAGATCTAGTAAAGGCACTCTGATAGATGTTGGTGACGTACCAGACTCAACTAGCCAATGCCACAACTAATAAAAAAGCATTGGAGACACACATTTCTCACTTGACAACCAGTCAATAGCCTCCAACGGGAACAATCAAAGGCTAAATGGAAAACAAACAAAAACATATGGAGAAGTTGAATGCAATAACAACGAGGTCTGAGAACAAGTACTCTATTGGATCTAGGGCTCTAGGGGGGTGAATAAAGCTTCAAAACTATCCAGGATCTAGTATACAACCTCACAATAGGTCTTACCCACTCTTTCAACCAGCTCGATTCCTTCTCGTAGGACATATCCTCCTTGAAACAAGTCTTCAACCTTGAGAATTTACCCACCAAGCTCCTTGAATCTTCCGCCTTGTCCTTCTCCTTCACTTGGATAAGATCTTCACACCTTCTTCAGCCTTGAAGAAGAAGAAAAACTCCTCCTTCACTTGAAGAAGATCACTTCAGCCTTTGCTCTTTGAGAAAGGGGATAGGGAAGTGGACAAATGGACAACTTTATAAGGTAGCAATGAGGTAACTCTTTTACAACATGCCTAACTCACTCATAATCATGAAATGCTTTGTAAATGAGAGAGAGAGAAAGGGGATCAAAGGGGTTTAGCACACTCAACTATAGCAAGGACCAAGGATAACATGGATAATCAATCTTGGAATGAACTCCAAGAGGTCATATTTATTGCTGGGGGTGCTCCTTTGAGTGTTGGATCACTTAAGAATGAAAAATAGCTATGTTACAACTTGCAATAGATCTATTTTCGATTCTACAACTCTCCAATGGTGGGAATCACTTTTTCTATGTTTTCTATATAGTGTATTTGGTCGAGTTTCAATAAAGATAACTCGACCGATCCACTATCCGACAAAGCCAATTTTCAAACTATTAGTCGAGTTTATGCTGGGGTAACTCGACCAAAAAGCTAAAATCAACTTTGGTTAGAAAGTTGGTCAGTCGAGTCCTGTGAGTGTACAACTCGGCCGATCCAATCATTTCCAAAAATCTATCACTGATGGGTCAAGATTCAAACTCGATCGATTAAATTGCTGTGACAAATTTTCAAAAATGTTTTTAAGTGATCAAACGATGGAATTAAGTGTTCCTAATTTTTTTCTCATCTCAGTTACAAGTCATATCATCAATACAAATAATTACAAAAATATTCTAAGGTGGTTTAGAGTGTTTTCCACAGAAGTGCATTTGGATTGCTTTTGACTTGAACTTAGACAAGCTAAGGCTTGAGCAATTTGATCCTTTTCATGTACTTAAAGCCTAAAATCAATCTTAAACAAACATATTAGATACATATGAATGGAATTATTAAGTCACTATCAAAGTATGGACAATGTATAACTCTCTAGTCAACATTCTCCCCCCTTTTGACAATGATAAACCATTCCTCAACATATTGAAAGGGATATATAAAGTTATACCTTAGCCTTGTGAATTGTAAGGGGATTCATAATTTTAAGAATGTGAATTGCTCCCCCTCAATCTATGCTCACTCTTACCTGCATAGTTAGTCTTTCTACACAAAGCTATATAATATGTATACCACATGGTCCTTTAGCAAGTCACATGATAAAACATATTCTTAGATAAGAAAAGGATCACATAGGCAGTAAAAGCAATATGGTTGAGCTTAAAATTATTGAACTTATCTCCCCCTTTTGGCATTATAAAAAAGTAAGGGAGGCATAAGATCATAAAAATATGTCTTCTCCAAGCACAACCAAAAATATGTAAACCACAAGATAATACATTCAACCACATAACACACATCAAACAGAGACAAGAATAGAGAGAGAAACAAGCCGCCTATGTCATAATAAAAATATGGAGAGCATACCAATAACTCCTAGGATAGAGCATAAATAGAGTTATGATACGTAGGATTAAGATTACAAAACATAAGCATGTTCTCAAAAACAAATACAAGCCAGAGATGAAAGCAACATGATGATAGAAATAATACAACTCAGATAATGTGCCCAGATGTCTTTAGTACAAAATGGTCTAGAAAGATATATATGTTCATAATCTAAGAGCTAAAAACTAAAACATCTAAATGTTTAAGCTATCTATGTCCAGAGGGTCATCAACAACAACATTAGCCTCGGGCTCATAGTCCTCATCAATGTCTGAAGGTGCAACAGTGATAGCAACATCACCTTCATCGACAGAGGCACCAACAAAGCCATCATCATTAGAACAATTCTTAGGTCCATCATGCTCAATGGCCTTCTCATCACCCTGGTCGATCATCTCCTCATGGACAGAAGGACTGAAACCATGACCGTGCCAAAGCGCATTCTACTCATCCCAAGACATGCCAAGATCATGGAGCTCCTTAGCCTGAGGGAAAGTGAGAGAATAAGTGCCAAGGCTGGCAAGAAGGGTAGCCATGGGGATAACAAACAGAGGTAGCACACCAGGTGTTGGTGTAAGGACAGATCCACCAACAGTAGAGGGTGTGGCAGCAGAAGTAGTAGGTGGAGGGGCCATGTAGAAGTGATTGTACACATAGGAAGCATAATCAACACCTAGGTAGGGATGGTAGGCAGAGTAAGGATGGGCACAAGATAGGTTCATGGTTGACATGATCTGGAAGAGATCCTAATGCAGGTGATCTTGTACCTATAGGTTGTACGCCTATTGATGCACTATGTAACCCATGAGGGCTTCAATGGAGACATGAAAGGAGGTGTAAGCAGGTCGGGATGGTGGAGGAGGTGGAGGTAGAGGCTCCAAGTGTGGTGGAGGATGATGTAGGCAAAAAGGTTTCTTGATGGTGGTCTCACTAATACAGACGCCTTTTCTATAGGGTTTGCAATGAAGATCATGAAAAAGGGACCTCTCATTCACAAAGGTGAAGAGACCACAAATCAAGGCTGGGTAGGGTGGGCGGGTGCCTCAGGTATTCTTCCTGGAGTCAAAGCAGGTCATGTGGTGGAGAATATATCTATACCACTTGACTCCTTTGTTCTCCAAAACACAATACATAATTACTATGGTATTCTCTGCAATTTCAATTTGATTTTTTTGGGGTGAATATTGCAGTTGACTACCAGAGCAAGTATGTGGTTTTTGAGACCCAAGGAAGAGGATGGGATGGTGGAATTTTTCCTATAGGGAGTTTGAGGCTTCTTTAATAATTTACGAATATCAGGGAAAGTAAGTCAATAACTCTTGTAGAAAGACTCATGGTCAAGCAAGTCAAAATACTTAGGATAATCTTTCCTCCATGTGTCGGTTACCTCAGTACCATTGAGAAAGATATTCAAGGTATGTTATGAGATAGTGAATTTCTTACCAGAAATCATGGAAGTGGTAATCACTTGAGTATTAGGAGGGGGTACAAGAGTGTCATAGTTCCATGAAAGATTGGCGTAAAATTCATGGACTGCCTTAGTGCTTGTAATGGAATTAAGAAAGCACCGACGTTCTACACTCAGGGCTACTAGGTGATAGTCATAAAGCAACTCAGGTACCTCATCTATCACCTCTTATTTACGAGGACAAGGCTCAAACAAGGCATGGAATGGAAAAGGGTTCCTAGAAAGGAGCTCCTTGTACCTATTTAGAGCTTCAGTTGAAACAAAGAAGGTGTCATCATAAGGAATGATGTGAGAGTTGGAGGACGATGATGATGCAATCCTATTTCTTCTATTGGAGGGAATGGAGGCAAAATGGAGAAGATTGAGAGACCAAACAAGAGAGAAACACCATAAAAGTTCGTCTAACCACCTAGGGTAGATAGGAAAAGGTGCTAGGTAGGTCAAACGAAGACTGGATAGGCTACAAGAGGGAAGGTCGGGGCTAGGGTTGAGAGCTTGAGAGATATGGAGTGAGGATCAATTGACTTTTCTCTAGTTGTAAGGGAGAATAGTCGGTCGAAACCTACATAAGAATTGTCCATCCCGGTCATTGGCCAAGTTCTGAGAGAAAGAAACTCGATCAAATGGCTTTTTTCAAAAGCCCTCGGCCACCAATTAGTCGAGTTGGCAACTCGACCAATAGAAGTTTTGTCCTAAATGTAGAAATTCTAGATTCTAGCCATTTGAGTGCTAATTAAATTTATTTTTTTGGTTCATGCCAACTCGAGCAACAGAAGTTTTGTCCTAAACTTAGAAATTCTAGATTCTAGCCATTTGAGTGCTAATTAAATTTATTTTTCTGGTTCATTTTTCATTTTAAACATACTTAGGCACAAATCACTCATCATTGGGTACTATTTGTCGATAAAACAAGTGAATGCGAAAAAATACCCAAAACAAGCGAAAAACAAGGCATAAGAACATGAAATTTTAGCACTTTAGCAAGAAAGGGTGAGCAAGACATGAGATAAGCATATAGGATAGATAACAACTAGCTAGATGGCAGATTAGTATCATCCAAAGTAGTCATGAGCAGTTTAGATCTAATAAAAGTGAATTGCTCTCTAGCTAGAGGTTTAGTAAAAATGTCTGCCAACTGATTTTTCGTGTCCACATGCATGATACAAAAATCCTTTTTAGCAATGTGATCACAAAGAAAATGATGAGGGACCTCTATATGCTTGGATCTACTATGCAATATATGATTGCAAGATATATTGATTGCACTAATATTGTCACAAAAGATAGGGGAAGCATTACAATAAATGTTAAAGTCTTGGAGCATTTGCTTCATCCATAGAACCTGGGCACAACAACTCCCAGCTATAATGTATTCGGCCTCAGTAGTTGATAGAGCCATTGTGCTCTATTTCTTGGAGAACCAAGACACCTAGCATGGTCCTACGATGAAGCAAGTTCCACTTGTGCACTTTCTATCAATTAAACATCCTCTATAATCAACATCACTATAAGCAGTAAGAGGAAAGTCCCTCGACCTAGGATACCACAATCCAAAATTTTAGGTTTTAGCTAAGTACCTCAAAATCCTCTTAACAACTATAAGATGTGATTTGTTAGGACATGATTGAAAGCGAGCACACAAGCCAACACTAAACATTATGTCAGGTCTAGAGGCAGTTAAATAAAGTAAACTGCCAATCATACCTCTATAGAGCTTCTCATCCACTTTCTCACCTTCTTCATATCTATCAAGTTTAGCGGTGTTTTACATGGGGGTGTCCATAGGCTTGGTGTTCTCCATTCCAAAGTGCTTAAGTAACCCACTTATGTACTTTTCTTGGTTGATAAACTTCCCATCTTTAGTTTGCTTTATTTGAAAGCCGAGGAATAATGTAAGTTCACCCATCATTCTCATCTCGAACTCACTCTGCATAAGATCACTAAAATCCTTGCAAAGATCAAGATTATTTCTGCCAAAAATGATATCATCAACATAAATTTGAATAATAAGAAAATTGTTAGAAGTGTGTTTTAGAAATAAGGTAGAATCTACTTTGCCCATGATATAGCTATGATCTAACAATGCTTACCAAGCTCTAGGTGCTTGTTTGAGACCATAGAGAGCTTTTTGCAACAGATAAACATGGTTAGGAAGGTTATCATGTTTAAAGCCTGGGGGTTGTGCAACATACACTTCCTCCTCAACTGTACTATTCAAAAATGCACTTTTAATGTCCATTTGATATAGAAGGAAATTTTGGCAACTAGCAAAAGCAAGCAACGTTCTAATGGACTCATGTCTAGCTACAGGTGCATATGCTTCACCAAAATCTATACCTTCTTGTTGATTATAGCCTTGAGCCTCTAACCTTGCTTTGTTTCTTACCACCTTGCCACTTTCATCTAGCTTGTTTCAGTAGACCCACTTGGTGTCAATGATCTTTTTATCACATGGTCTTGGCATGAGAGTCCACACTTTGTTCTTTTCAAATTGCTCTAGTTCTTCCTTCATGGCTAGGATCCACTCATCGTCCCCAAGAGCTTCTTTGACATTCTTTGGCTTGAGTTGTGAGATGAAGGCACTGTTGGCTTGTTTTTTTATTTTAGATAACATGTGTCTTCACCCTTTCAAAGGGGTCACCTATGATTAGCTCTTTAGGATGATTCTTTGCAAATCAGGGAGTTGGATCCTTCTTTACTTTGTCTATCTCTTCTTCTTGAGTGGCCACCTATGTTCCTTTTTTGGTGATGTTGAGTTCTTTCAAGATAGGAATTACTTCATCTGTAACATCATCATTAGAAATATCCTTGGAAATCTAGGGGTTAGTCTCAATAAATTTGACATTTATAGTTTCATCTACTTTAGATAGATCAACATTATACACTCTATGAGCCTTTCTAGTAGTGCTATAGCCAAGAAAGAAAACCTAGTACGATTTTGGATCAAACTTGTCAAGAGAATCTTTCATGTTCAAAACAAAACAAGGACACCTGAAAATGTGAAAGTACTCGATAGAAGGCTTCCTACCATGCCATAGCTCATAGGGGGTTTTCTTCGAAGAGGGATGTGTGAAAACCTAGTTTTGTATAAAATATGAAGTACTAACGGCTTCGGCCCAAAACTTCTTTGGAGTGTCATACTCTAAAAGCATGGTCCTACCCATCTCCTGTAGTGACATGTTCTCCCTCTCTACAACCCCATTTATTGAGGTGTTAGAGGTGAAGAAAAGTTATGGGCATAACCTGACTCTTCATAAAAATGTTCAAAAGATCATTTTTAAATTCTCCCCCATGATCACTATGGATAGAAACAATGCGGCAAGAAGTTTCATTTTCAACTCATTTGTAAAATCTAGAGAAAACATCAAGATTGTCAATCTTAGAAATGAGAAAGAAGGTCCAAGTATATTGAGAGAAATCATCGACAATAACAAGACAATACTTGAAACCAAGAAGCGATTGAGTTCTCATAGGTCCAAATAGATCAATATGGAGAGTTCAAGAGCTCTCTAGGTACTAAGGACTCATTTGGATTTGATTGATGATTTTGTTTGTTGTCCTTGTGTACAAGGTTGGCATTCCTCATCCTTTCTAAAATCCAATTTGGGAAGTCCCTTGACCAAGTCCTTTTTTCTCAATTTCTTCAATTGATGCATATTTACATGACCTAGCCGATGATGCCAAAGTGAAATATCATTAAAATTGACTACAAGGCATATACCAACAACATGGTTAATAGAGTCAAGTAGAATTACATAAATATTACCATTTCTAGTTCCCTTATATGACATTGTAAGAGAGGGAATCTAGGAGCAAGAATTCAAATAAATAAATAGCACAAGGTAACCATTATCACATAATTGACTAACACTTATTAAATTATGATGTAGGGTATCCACAAAGAGAACATTCTTGATACAAAAGGATTCATCTACATCACCCTCACCTTTTACTTTACCTTTCTTGTTGTCCCCAAAAGTAATTGATCCTCCTTTCTTCTTTGTGAAATTATTGAAATAGCTTATATCACCTGTCACGTGCTTTGTGCAACCACTATCAACAATCCATTTTTCTTTTTCCTGTAATAAAGGAGAGTGTCGGTTCCCAACTCAAACTTTGGGATCCAGAGTTAGCTTGGGGACCCATTTCATCTTTGGGTTGGTCCTCTTAGGATTGCATAGACAATAAGTAGAGTAATGATCATCAATCTTGAAATGAGAACAAATCATAGGGTTCTTGGAGCCAGAAGACTCTCCATGGAAGAAAGGACTTTCCTTACTCTTTTTCTTACCTTTGGCTTTACTCTTACTCTTAGGAGCTGCCCCTACAAATCCTAAACCACTAGTACCACTTTGTTTGGTAGAGTGATCAAGGTTTTCATTTAAGGAGTTCTTCCCTTTGAGGAATTTCTACAGAGAAGCTCTAAGTCTATGATTGTCATCAGTAAGAGAGATAATGGTAGAAGACAAACTAGCAAGATCATCTCTAGCATGAATAAGGTTGGCCTCTAAATAGAGGGCTTTGGTCAAATAAGAATCCTTTTGAAGAGTAATAGAAGAAACATCATTAATAGGCAAAATAGGTTTAGAAGATAAGTCATTAACTTGAGCAAAGAGCCTAACATTTTCATATTTAAGCAATTGAATTTTTTTGAGATAAACATCTCTCTCATATATACGAGTATCACTAACAAGCTTAACTTCAACATTTTTAGTTTTAAGTAATTCAAGCTCATTAAGGCATTTTTGGTTATCTTCCTTAAGAGATGTAATATTATTAAGATAGACACCACTCACTACTTCAACTCCATTGTATAGGAGCTCAAGATCAAGAAATTGGCCTTGCAAGCAATCAATGCTCTCAATATGAATTTTCTCATTTTTCTTAAGAATACCAAGCTTATCATACAAGTCATCAATAATTTTACCTAATCTCTTATTTTTGGATTTACAATCAGAATAAGAAGAATGAGTAGCATTAAGCATGTCAATAAAAGTTTTTTATCTAACTCATGTAAGCTTACCTCACTTACCTCATCAATGTCTTCACTTGTAGAGGCCATGAGTGCATGGGGGCATTCTCAATCTTCATCTTAGCTTGAGTCACTAGAGGATGATCCTTCCCATGCGGCATGAGCTGCATCTTTGTTCCTCCTCTCCTTCTTGTCCTTCCACTTGTATTTGCTATCTTTCTTGTTGTCCTCCTCCTTCTTCGAGCTACTCTTATGGTGTGACTTTCTATCCTTCAGATATTCACTCTTGTAGTGTCCTTTTTTATCACACTTGTAGCACCTTGGAGTAGATGAAGAAGATTGCTTCCCTTTGAATTGCTTTTCCTTGGAGAAGTTGGCTTCATGCTCACTAGGGCCATCATATTCACTAGAGGAGGAGGGAAAGGCTGACAAACAAGTTGTTGTTGAAGAATGAGAGCCTCCACTTGAGCTTTGAAGTCACGACCTTTGATATTCCTTGATTTTTTTCTTCTTGTTTTGCTTCTTCTTCTTGCTTGTCAAGCCTTAGCTCATGAGCTTGTAGATTGCCAATGAGCTCCTCAGTTGGAAGATCACCAAGACTTCTTACTTCTTCTATGGAGGTCACCTTTGACTCTCATCTCTTTGGAAGGGACCTTATGATCATTGAGTTGATTTTTCCTCTATCCAAAGTATGTCCCAAAGCAGCTAGGGCGTTGATGATGATATTGAGTCTTGAATACATCTCGAAAACTCCTTCTTTCTTCCCTATCTTGAAGTTCTCTAGGAGGTTGTTCAACATGTAGATCTTTGCCTCCTTCACTTTCTTTGTGCCTTCATAAGTGATGCAAAACTTGTCCCATATCTCATAAGATGTGCCCCATGAGGAGATGCGGTTGAAATCAGAAGGAGTGAGGGCTGCATATAGGATGCTAATTACTTTGGCATTGATATGTGCATTCTTTAGAACTTCTTCATCCCAAGTGGATACAGCTCCATCTGGCTCCTTGTAGGGTGCAATCATCACTTTCCACATGTCAAAGTTTAATCCTTGAATTTAAAATTCCATATGCTGCTTCCAATAGAGGAAGTTGGTGCTGTCAAAGACTAGGGGGCGCATGGAGAAGCCTCCCTCTAGGTTGAGGGAACTAAGTAGGTTTTCACCCATATTCTCTTCTCAAAGGAGATTTGTTAGAGAAGATCCTTTATATGATACCACTTATTAGATCTAGGGTTCTAGAGGGGGGTGAATAGAGCTTCAAAACTATCCAAGTGCTACTCTTCAACCTCACAACAGGTCTAACCCACTCTTACAAGCAACTCGATTCCTTCTCCTAGGACATCTCTTCCTTGCAACAAGTCTTCAGTCTTGCGGAGTTACCCACCAAGCTCCTTGGATATTCCACCTTGTCCTTCTTCTTCACTTGGAGAAGATCTTCAGACCTTCTTCAGCCTTGAAGAAGAAGAACAAATCCTCCTTCACTTAGACAAGATCACTTCAACCTTTACTCTTTGAGAAAGGGGATAGGGAAGTGGAGAGATGGAGAGCTTCACATGGTAACAATGAGGTATCTCTCTTACAACATGCCTAACTCACTCATAATCACAAAATGGTTGGTAAATGAGAGAGAGAGAGAGAGAAAGGGGCTCAAAGGGGTTTAACACACTTAACTATAACAAGGACCAAGGATAACATGAATGAGAAAACTTGCAATGAACTCCAAGAGGTCATATTTATAGTTGGGGGTGTTCCTTTGAGTGTGGTATCACTTAACAACAAAAAATAGCCGTTTTACAACTTGTAACAGATCTATTTTTGATGCTAACAACTCTTCAACAGTTGGAATCACTTTTTCTACATTTTTCATATAGTGTATTAGGTTGAGTTTCAATAAAGATAACTAGACCGATCCACTATCTGACAAAGCCAATTTTCAAACTATTGGTTGAGTTTTTCCAGGGGTAACTTGACCGATCTACTAAAATCAACTTTGGTCAGAAAATTGGTCGGTCGAGTTGTATGAGTGTACAACTCGATCAATCCAATCATTTCCAAAAATCCATCACTGATCGGTCGAGATTCAAACTCGACCGATTAAGTTGCTGTGACAAATTTTCAAAAATGATTTTTAAGTGATCAAACGATGGAATTAAGTGTCCCTGATTTTTGTTACATCTTAGTTACAAGTCATATCATCAATACAAATGATTATAAAAATATTCTAAAGTGGTTGGGAGTGTTTTCCACAAAAGTGCATTTGCATTGCTTTTGACTTGAACTTGGACAAGCTAGGGCTTGAGCAATATGATCCTTTTCATGTACCTAAAGCCTAAAATCAATCTTAAACAAATATATTAGATACATATGAATGGAATGGTTAAGTCATTATCAAATTATGGATAGTATATAACTCTCAAGTCAACATACTCTACACCCTCGACTTCCACTACTACACATGCTCCTCCTTGTGAAGATGGAAGCACCCCAGTTAGGGCCCTAAGTTGCTCAAATGACCAACTGGTGGTCACTCCAGATGAAGCCCGAACACCTGACCCCCCTATGATGACATATTAGTCAAATAATAGTGAGAACTCTCCCCTCGTGCCACTGACGGCCAATCCTAGTCCGTCAACAACACCAGATGTACCCGTGTATAAACCTCGTGTACCTTACGTGGGTCATCTCAAATAGACTAAGTTGGATGATTGATTCATGAAATTCAAAATATACTATGAATAAGCTCCATGTTGACATCCCCATTCCTCAATGCTCTAGATGAAACGCCAACCTGGTGCAAATACCTTTAGTGCCTTCTTTCTAAAAAATACATGACTGAAGAATGTGAAACTATGAAGCTAGAGCTATCATCCTCTGATATAGTATAGAACCATATGCCACATAAGCAAAAAGATCCTTGTTCATTCAGGATAGACTACTTCCTCAGGGATGACACATGCCATAAGATATTATCCAATCTAGGCACAAACATATAAACTATGCCATACAACTTGTGCCAATGTTAAGGCTTCACTGATCTCCTACCCACAACTATGATAATTCAACTAGCCAATGCCTCTATAATAAAGCCCCTAGATATAATTGAAGATGTCGCAGTAAAGCTCAGACAAACACCTATGTTCCATGTGATTTGGTAGTAATGCATATCAAAGAAGATCGTCACTTTCCACTAATTTTGAGGACACCATTCTTGGCCACAACCAAAGCCTTAGTAGAAGTTGAAGTCGACAAGCTTGTCCTTCAACCAAGAAAGAAGACTATCAAGTATCAAGTTTTGAATATTTAAAGAAGGTGTATAACTCAATTGAAGTCTTCAAGGCAAAAGGTAAACTACGAATCAAACAATCAGAGCACCAAAAACTCCCTAAAGGTAACAAGGATCATCCTCAACACAAGGTACGTACTCTATCAAACCATGATGCAGGTCCTAAGAATCTAGAATCTAAGGGTTTGGAATCCCTACTCCCACACTCCAAGTGAGTACTTTGATATCATCAGTCGGGTCCGCGATGTTAAATCGGGATGCTTTCTGGGAGGCAACCTAATCCTGTCAATTTCTTTCTTTTATCTTTTGAAATTTCTATTTAATGTTCGTTTTTTCTTTTCTTTTATTTCTTTTCTCATTCTCTTTTAAATAAAGGCTATATTGTTGAAAACTCAATTAGATTGATTAATATCTGACATAGTACAACAAGATCATGATACACTTTTTCCATTTTCCAACCAAACTGTCTGCCCAGTCGACCCATTGATGCCGTAAGGATCTCACAATCTCAAGGATTGATGAGCATGATGGAGGAAATTTATGTGGGCCAGTGAAGATGTATCATCTCAGATGGATGAGCATTTTAATAGTTCTATTTTTCTCAAGTCTGATAAATCAATCTTTATCTTTCATGAGAAGCTTTGTAACTTGGTAATTGCAACCTCTATTATTCCAATTTTTATCATTAATATCTATTGTCAAAATATTTTGATGTGACTAATACTTTTCAGGACTCGATGTGTGACCTTTATGGACCAAGTGATACTTCTAACACATGCATGGAATGCTAACCGCCAACTCTTCGAGTTACCTGAACGCCCCTCTTTTGCAGCTATAAAGGAAATAAGACACATGGACCAAAAATTACAACCAAATTCACCACGATGATTCTAAGGCCCAAGAATTCCTACTTGCTCCCCTTTGACAATGCATCGATGACATCCATGTCATGCAATCATAATGGTGAGCTACAAAAACTACAACCTACCCCTCCAGTGACAGTAGAAACACCATGGACATCCTACCAAGAACTCCAATGCTACTACTCATAAGACAACTATGTCCCTAGGGAAGCTCACTTCATGCACCTGGCACACCGATGTAGCCTCTTGCCGGCCAACCCAGATCCAAACATCAACTGGCTATTTGATCAACAAGCTATCACCCTCGAGATAAGGTACTGTCTGATGCATGCTGTGGAAAATGGGGTGCACGTCAGCAAACACCCTCACCTCCACCACACGAGGATCATGAAAACTGGTATCCCCAATAACGACTAGGAGAAGGCCTAACTAACAAGAGGATAAGCCATCCCTAGGATTTCCTTAAGGTTATGATAAGCCATCCCTAGGATTTCCTTAGGATTATAAGAAGCCATCCCTAGGATTTCCTTAAGGTTATGATAAGCCATCCCTAGGATTTCCTTAGGGTTATAAGAAGCCATCCCTAGGATTTCCTTAGGGTTATGATAAGCCATCCTTGGGATTTCCTTAGGGTTAGAAAGTCTCCTCCATCTCTAACTTGGTTCTGCCTGGGGACGGGAATAATTTTGAAGTTGAGGGTAGGATAGGTGGTATGTTTTCGTAAAGGATATACGAGGCTTGTGCCTCGCCCACCTTTTATTACAATATGAAATGCTTGTCTGATAGAAGCCTTTGATTTATAAACAAAGTGCACAATATAGGAACAACTATGTGTTTCTCCATTTTTGTTCAAAATTAGAAGTGCAATCATGTTGCATTGTCTTCCAGCACTAGACTGCTCCTAATGGGCCAGGGACATAGTACCAGCCACCGGGGTATGCGTATGACAACCATACTTACAAACAATCACAATGGCATTTGCATCACATGAATCTAAGGATGAGAAACCTGGGTGAAATCTTCCAGAGAAGTGGCTTACATGAATCAGATGATGTGCATGAATGTTGGAATTAGTTTGATTCCATTACAAAAAACATGATGGGTGACACATACATGGAGTAGTTTTCAAAGTCATGAGATAACCAAAAAGTGATATATTGACAATATATAATAGTTATTAATGAGTACTTTAAAGACTTAAATCAAAGTCAAGTAACCATATTCAAATAAATGCATATTAAGTTTTAACCACATATTTTGTAATATTCAGAGATGAAACAATATATTGTATCCACGAATACCACAACTAGGTAAACATGTCTCCAATTTACATATACAACAATAGGCTTGCAAATGAGTTAAACCAAAAAATCTCCTTATTCACTTATTTATGGGACTCACCCAATTTCAAATTTTGGCTCTGCCACTGAGTAGAAATATCCCCTTTTTCTTGAACTAACTCGTGCAAAAGATTTTTTTAAGAAACTTATATGTCTTGAACGGATCTGAGCCCCAAGGACAAAAATTGAGCATCCTTTCCTCTTAGAAATGATGATAAGTAGAAAGAGTCAGAAAGGTCAAGCCGCAAGCACCCCCGATATGACTTGAAAAGAAATTTGGAAACACTTCTCTACCTTGCATTAACCAAAATAACTAATATAATATGATGATATGATTCAATTGTAGTAATAAAATGAAGAAGCACAAGTCAATTTTTGTTTCCACCTTTATTCCACCATTTCATATCTCTTTGCCATCCATGAAAAGTATATCCATTATATGCCAAACACTAAGTTCGGGGTGGCATCCCCTTCAAGATAGATAAATAAATAAATAAAATTTATTCTCTTCATTTGTTTTTACAAACATGCCATAAATAAAAGAGGCCACTGAACCCAAAGAAAACATGTTGTTAATGTAACTGCAACCAATACAGTCTTGAGTCAAATAGAGGAGAGATAAATGAAATAAATGTATCCCAATAAGATCTCAAGTCGAATAGAGGAGAGACCTGGGAAACATGTTTATGCCATGCCTTCTTCTCCCCCCTTTATTCAAATTTCATACCCTGGGGACTTACTAAAACTCTCTCCAAAATAGCCAATCAACCCTAACTTATACTCCCTTCCACCTTGTGCAAATATATCAAGAGTATTATTGAGATTAAATTAGTGCTTTGCATGTTCTAGAGTATAGCGAATGGAGAAACAAGCCTCGATGGGGGGGGGTATCCAAGTGTAGCTATGTGACCTCAAAGGAATAGGTCACTTGATTGTGTTTGGTGGAAGGGGATACAAAAGTATGTTGAGTTGGGAGAGGAAGCCTGGATCTTAGTATCAATTATTTGTCTCCTTCTTTTATTTTTCTTTTCTAGGAACAAACAAAGGTTTAATTTTGAGGGGATTTTTTTGAGTATATTTATACCCATATTTGCATACAATTTTATTCACTTTTTAGGGGTTGGTGTGATTTTATTCCTTAGTTTTAGCCTTAGATTTATGTAAATGCAATAATCTTCCCTTTTCTAGATTTTAATGCATTTTATATACTTTTTATGCAGAAACAACCAAATATGTATTTCATTTCCTAGAAGGACTTTGAAGCCCTCAAGATGCCATACCACAAGGGAAGGAAGGCCCCATAAGCTATCTAGTGTCCACCTTTCAACTACCCAATCATGCGATAGGCATTACCAGTCATCCGATTCGAGCTGCTCTCTACCTGAAGTTCCCTAGTTTCTTCCATTTTGATGCATGCTCTCTACATCCAGCCTACCTCGGTTCAACCCACATTGGTTTGGAAGAGAACCACATACGAAGTCCAGATTGAGTAACCCACATGAGTCTCCTGGTGGACTGAGTACGAGGAATGCAAATTATCTACCTTCGACCATAAGTATCTAACATTAGGGTTTTAGTAGCGAGGAATGCATCTATAAAAGGGAACCCTTGTCGTCCATTCTAAGGGTCTCTAATTGGTTATTAGAAGCCACATTTTGTATGGTGCAAACCCTAGCGAGGAGCAAGGAGGCGGAAACCATAGTGGAGAGACTAGTCTTCCTACACCAGGCATCATGGCCCCCTCCATTGTTCTTTCTATCTTTCCGCTATTGTCTCTCTTCATGATCTAGTAGACTTTTACACTAGGGTATGAGGACTAGCCCCAACAACCCATATTTTATTCTAGCATGTGTCTAAATTCAACAATGCTATTGTTATATAAAGTTTTGTTCTACTTATCTCCTCGTCTTGCGAATTGATCACATACTTTGCATGTATGTTGTAATCGTGGATGAGCATGTTGTTGTAATCGTGATATGAACCAGAGCCCCATTAATATAATATCCTCTGTGTTATTTGCTTATTGTTGTCTTCATTTTTCTGATAGATCAGGGTATTTCATCCTATAAACATAACCCACACAAAAAATTGTGACATATTGATATACATATACATATACATATACATATACATATACATATACATATACATATACATATACATATACATATACATATACATATACATATACATATGCATATACATATACATATACATATACATATACATATACATATACATATACATATACATATACATATACATATACATATTCATATACATACACATGTATATCAACAACAAGTTGATTACATAGTATTGTAGAAGTTAGAATCTAACATAAAGATCTAAAACGGTAACCTAAGAGATTGATACACCCTAATATCAACCTGTCCTATGTATATTATGACTAGAGAATATCTATATTTTTTACACTTGCTCATGGGGTTGATAATAAAGACAGTAATGTTGTTGCAACTTTGAAGTGGTAACAAACATATGCTAATGGAAAGAAATATGGATAAATAAGCCAGGATTAAATCCATCTCTAACACAAACAATTTTTATTTATAAAAATTTCTACAAAATATGAGTTGAAGGGAAAAAATTCATGCATCAAAATGTAAATAAATTAATCAATTCCTAAATTGCATTGCAAAAAGTTCTAACCTTGCGTCAGACATGATTCAATAATTACTCTTTTGTAATGTTTGAACAACCAATGATAAATTCTTCTAAAAAAGATCTTACAAGATGAACATCACACAATACAAATGATATTTTTTTAATAAAATAACAAATTACACATATAAAAATGAAATAACCAAGTAACTATATTTTAATTTTATATGATAGTTTCATATGAAGTGGATGATTTCTTAACGTTGCTAAAATATGCCATGCTAGAATTTCCATTTCATTGAGTGGAGTCGGCAATGGTTTGACTAACAGGACACCTGATGGCCTCATGCGCGGGACCCAATTCTTACGGGGTTAGATTCCCCGTTTTGAACATATTATGCCACATATATCTCAACTATGCACTCCACAAAGAGGAAGGAATTAATAACATACTACTGGAGGAATACATGGTCAAAATCTATGACATTGTCACATTGGTTGACCATCTTTCGCATGCCTACAACAACTACTTCATCCCCTCTCATCCCAAAAAGATATAGGTCTGCAAACACATCATGCAGAAACATAAGGTTATTGAGAACATGTGTTCATCTCTTGTGAAGAACCTCTGTGAATTGTCCATCCACTTGGTGATTGGGCAGATCAATAAGCTCCAAGTGATCACTTCCTATTGCTATTATGAATGTGGCATCCAGGACGTGCAATAGTAAAACAACCCAATCAACTATCTGGGACATCCTATGTTGATGCGCAAGAAGTAGTGCAGCCAAAAAAGGAGACGAAGGGTTTTTTTTGAGATGAAAATGATACAATACAATATATCAGAAACTACTTATTGTCGCGCTGACAAAGTTTCAAAACACTATAATAATCCTAACCTTATCAAGGAGTATAAAAGTTTGTTCAACCATTATTAAATAAAGGTAAATGATACTATATGACCAGTCATCCTATAAAAAGATTATATGACCGGAAAACCTAAAAAATGATATAGCATACAATAAAATCGTTACATGACAGACTAAGCAGCATAAAAAATAAGATCCTATCATGTAGCCATGCCTGATATTTGACATTATGATGCTTCTAGGTAGGATTGGTCACTTCTTCACTTACATGATCATGTTGTGTTGTAGTTGCCTAGGAACATAATATACAAGAAAATACAAATTTTGGAATTACAATGGAAGTTGTTGTGCTCTCAATTTCTCAGAATTATGAAATGCGATCAAAAAAATGTTGTTTCATGCAAGAGATAGACTTTACAGAGGATTGTATATGTCTAGAGTATTAGCGAAAGCATGTGTCACCTAATGGTCTGTAATGTGGAAAAACTATTAGCAGAACCTGAGACAGGGTACCAAGTACATTCTGGCCATACATTCTGCAATGGGCCCCACAAGTTAATGGATCAGATGTTGCGGGTATAGAGATGGATATAGATGTTGGATATAGAAGATGTGAGTCCCAAAACATGTGCTGGAGAATGGCCTGGGACGTGGTGGTGCCACATTAGAGATACACATCATCGATCATGGACAACATTGTGATGTTGAGCCACACCGTCAATTGAGGGCGCTGCCTACTTTGGTTAGTGTCCTGGGCATCGAGCACATAGGTCCACCATCAGCCTACTATATGTTTGCAGTAGTGAACGGTCATTTCCAATGGTGGTGGCACAGAACACCCATTTCCTAAAGATGGTAATAGTGAATAGTTGTAACGCCTGCCCAAACATTCATTACAACAGATATAAATAAAGCCTTTAATCTCATAATTATCTCAAAACACGGGAAAACGTTACTAATCTGGCATACTTAAGCGTGTATATAACCACAACAAAAAAAGACTCAAATAGAAAGTCTGACATATAGGAAAAGGAAGTATGGGAATAACAATCCCAACAAGAAACATGAAAGAAAACAACTAAAATAAATCTCCAAGATGGAAGGATCGCCTAGGGTAAAGTCCCACCAAGGAAAGATGTCTTCAAAATCTCTGAGTCCTCGAACTAAACCTCAGACAGCTGCTCGCTATCTGTGGATGTCGCGTCCCCAGCCATGCACCAAAAGAGGAGAAAATATAGGAGTTAGAGTAAGTGGCAAGAAATCTATCATAACAGATATAACAAGTATGAGAAACTGAAAGATCTACTGAATAAGATGAAACATCTTTTAATTACTTATTTTATTCAGTGGCCATGATTATACGATAAGTCCTCCTCTATTGACACTGAAGTTTCCTCTATGGTTCAACACACCCTCTGTTGGCACAACGTGCCCTCTGTTGACACCGAAGTGTCCTCTATGGTGCAACACACCCTCTGTTGGCACAACGTGCCCTCTGAAACGAAGTAAACACTCCCAAATAGGCAACATTTGCCCCTAAATCGTCCCGGGACTCTCTGGTGAGGATTTATCATATAATCTATTAATTTTACTGTTCTGATGTCATTTTCTACTTATATTCTTATCTTCTTATCTCTGATTCTATATCTGTATCTTTGAGTTTACAACTCTATCTCTGACTCTATGTCCATTATCTTAGCACTATGGACTAACTTTAAATATATTCTAGATCTATCTCTTGAAATCTGAAAATCTAGTTTCTCATTCTAGCTTGAACCAATGCCCGAGTCCATGAGTATAAACCATCATTCTATTATAATGACTATTTTGATCTCATGATAAAAACCACCATCTTGCAATGTATCTAAAGCACATAATGGAAAGAACTATAAAAAGATATATTCTGAATCTTGAGAAGCAAAGTTAGACATACTGTCTAAATATAAAACATGAAAATGGATTTCCTGGACATGGCCCACTTACCTGTAGTAAGCCAAAATCCTACTCTCACTGCTCCTCAGTAAGATGGGTCTGAATCTCTCTTGAAAAATCCAAGTTGTGTGTCAGGTTCACATTCTTTCTTTTTTATCAACATCTTTAGGGTCATACATATTTCATCAAAAGATGTGACTAGGTGTACCGTTAACAGGGTATACTAGGTTAGGATACTAATGTATTTTTGTAGATATTTCTTTAATAATCATAATAATATTAGAATCCATAGTCTAAGTTTATTGTGCAAAATAGCTTATTTATACACTACCAACTCATAACATGGTTCATATGCATCCAGGTTGTTATTATTGTCATTAATACATAATATTCATAAACCTTAGGATTATACATATAATACCCATGTTCCAACGTATTATCATATATATGTTAGGATTTGAATCATCCTATTAGGACCATTAAGATAGTCGTAAGACATACTGACTACATATATTCATGTATACAACATATGGCATAATATGAATTGGCTTGTATTAAGATTCCAGTTTATCATCTACGATGGTCCTAAGTCCATTAGGTGATACGTACGTATTCCCGATTACCGTTCAGTTTGATTCTTTTTGGGTTTCTCCTATAGTCGAAGCTACACAGGACCAAGGTAATAACAAGAAAAAAAATATAACAATAGAGCAACACAGACGCATGATTCCAGTAAGATGATCACACCCCGCCTGCAGATGGACAATGGATTCAGTTCCGTGATAACTCAGGGTCCCGCTGATCAGTCCAGGGGTGCCAAAACACCCTCAAAGGCCCTTGCGCAGGCCAGCAAAGCTGCCCTGCCACGACCGCACACGCAGGGGAAGACAGACGAGAACCGCCGGCAAACAACAGGGCTTCACGCCCAAACGAAAAAAGATTGACCCGATCACAGAGACGAAGAGGAAAAAAAAATAGTGAGGCAGTCATCCTAGAGCAGAGCGGCAGCATCGCCCCCCCCTCAGCGCCCGAATCCGGCGGAAACAGAGAAAGTCCGAGGAGAGATACAGACCTGCGACCGAGGCTTAGAAGCAGAAGAATAGGCTTTCGCAGGAGTAAAGATGCTTCCTCGTCGCCTAAAGAAAGGTCGTGCAGGCCTGGTATCCTCCGGCGGAAGGTGACGATCTGCTGTAGCCGCGGGCTCTATAGGGCACGCCAACCCAGCACTTCGCAGTCCAGGCGGAGGTCGGGGCACGTTCCTGGGGCGCCGTAGATGGTGTCGGAGAAAGGAATCATGACGAGATGGTGTGAGGGCCGAGGAAAATGGCAGGGAGGCTGGAGGTTGAAGATGGAGTAGACTGCAGGTGGCTAAAGCTAGTGCGGCGAAATTGACGGTGGGGAATGGTTCAGGGAAGTTCTCTGAAGCTTTTCGAACGATCAGGAAGACAAACAGAAGGCTAGCAGGCGAGTTGCAACTGGGCAGTGAGAAGGGAGTGGCGACCGAGAAGGGCGTTTCTTATAGGGGCATTCCTAGGGTTCGTGTAAGAGGTCGCTGGATGCGGATCGGTCTCCCGAAGACAGAGAATCTTTCAGTTTCAAAAATGAGCAATTAAATCGCGATATATTCACAAATCAAGCGGGCTGCCTTGTTTCCTTTTTGGACCAAGGTTGAAGGAGGTGATCCGATGGCTGTACTTAGCCTTGTTCTAGCGGGCCAGATCTGACGGCTGGAAAAAGCAACCAGTTGCAAAAAAAATAGCCTTTATTGAGAGATTGGTATGCATTTAAAACCCTTACTTTCCCAAATTTATTTCCCCTATCAAATAAAGTCTGATGGGTCCCAAAATTTTACCAGACATTTCTCAAAATGTCTAGAATATTCTCCTACCCTTAGTTTCTGTGTTGGGTTATCAAATTAATAAATATAATTAATAGTTGATAAAACTTTGATAATGCATAACTAATTATTTAGAAATCATAAAATACTGGAATTATAAGTTTCCTCTTATTTATACGTTATCATTTATTAGGAAAATTTTAGTTCAAAATAGAAATCAATATTATTTAAAATGACCCCTTTTTGCAATGACCATAAAGGATGTGATAATAGGGAAATTGAAATTAAATACCTAAAAAATGAGGATGTTACAATCCTCACCCCCTTAAGAAAATTTCATCCTCAAAATTTAAGGGTTAAAGAGCTCTGGATATTTCTTTAACATTTCGTCTTTAAGTTCCCAAGTGGCCTCCTCGAGATTGTGGTTTTTCCACAAAACTTTAACTAGAACAATGTCTTTCTTCTTTAATTGCTTTGTCTGGGTATCAAGAATCCTCAACGGAATCTCTTCATAAGATAAATCTTTCCTGATCTCAATAGGTTCATGAGAGAGAATATGAGAACTATCTTGAACATACTTTCTCAACACAGAAGCATGAAAGACATTATGGATCTGTTCATACAAAGGTGGTAAGGCTAGCCGGTAGGCACTCTCGCCTACCCGATCAAGGATCTCAAACGGGCCAACATATCTAGGGCTAAGTTTGCCTTTTACTTTGGATCTAGAAATAGATTTTATGGGCTTGACTTTTAGGAATACATGATCCTCCACAAGGAACTCTCTATCATATCTATGTGCATCATCATACTTCTTTTGCCTATCTTGAGCCAGCTTCATTCTTTACCGAATAAGTACCGCCTAGTCAGTATAAAGTTGTAGTTCTTCACTTCTTATCAAACTCCTCTCACCATGCTCATTCCAGAGTAGAGGTGACTTTCACAGCCTCCCGTAGAGGGCCTCATATGGTGCCATGCCTATACTTGCATGAAAACTATTATTGTAGGCGAATTCAGTGAGTGAAAGGTACTTCACCCATGAACCACCCCAATCTAGGATACAAGCTCAGCGCATGTCTTCAAGAGTTTGGATGGTCCTCTCAGACTGACCGTCAGTCTGAGGGTGATAAGCAGTACTAAAGTGAAGCTTGGTACCCAATTCTTCCTGAACCTATTTCCACAATTTAGAAGTGAACTTGGGATCTCTGTCAGAAACAATAGATGTGGGTACTCCATGCAGACGTACGATCTCCTGGATATAAAGCTCTGCCATATCTGAGACGGTAGCAGTAGTCTTGAATTTCAGGAAATGAGCACTTTTTGTCAAACGATCCACGATTACCCAAACAACATCAAATCCCTTCTGAGCCTTGGGCAAACTGGTGATAAAGTCCATGGTTATCTGATCCCACTTCCATTTAGGGATTTCTAGTGGTTGTAACAAACCTCCTGGTTTCTGATGTTCAGCTTTCACCTGCTGACAAGTGAGGCACTTAGACACAAACGCTGCTATGTCCCTCTTCATGCCTTCCCACTAGAAGGCTCTCTTCAGGTCCTGGTACATCTTTGTAGAACCCGGATGAATTGTATACTTTGTCCCATGTGCTTCTAATAGAACCTTCTGTTGTAACTCAGGTGTAGGTACCCATAATCTATCCTTCATCAATATCTCACCATCCTTTCCTTTAGACAGATTAGTGTTACCCTTCTGCAGTTGCCCTAGCATATGAGGAAGGTCAGGACTATCTTGTTGTGCTTGTAGTATCACAGAAGTCCAATCTGGCTGTATTGTGAGATGTGCCATCATTAACTCCACCTCTTTAAGCTGTGGTCTCCATTATTCCAAACTCTGCATCATCTTCCATTCATCAATAATGGCTGCTGCATTGACCACTTCCTTCTTTCTGCTCAAGGCGTCAGCTACCACGTTGGCTTTCCCAGGATGATAAGAGATAATAAAGTCATAGTCCTTCAAGAACTCAATCCATCGGCGTTGCCTCATGTTCAGATCTTTCTGACTCAGAATATACTTGAGACTCTTATGATAACAGAAAATCTCAAACTGTGTACCATACAAGTAATGTCTCCAAATCTTCAATGCATACACGATAGCTGCCAACTCCAGATCGTGAGTGGGGTAGTTCTCTTCATGTGGTTTGAGTTGTCTAGATGCATAAGCTATGACTCTACCATTCTGTTGCAAAATGCAACCCAAGCCCAACTTTGAAGCGTCACTGAAGATGATGAAACCATCATTACCAGAAGGAAGTACAAGCACAGGTGATGAAGTGAGTCTTCTCTTCAAGGTCTGGAAACTCTGCTCGCACTTCTCACTCCACACAAACTTTGCTTCCTTACGAGTGAGTGCAGTCAGGGGCTTTGCTATAATGGAGAAGTCCTGAATAAAATGCCTATAATAACCAGCTAACCCCAAAAAGCTTCTGATATCTGACGGAGTAGTAGGGGTAGCCCAGTTCATCACCGACTCAACCTTTGATGGATCTACTGAGATATGGCCATCAGAAATTATTTTCCCAACAAACATAACTTCACGAAGCTAGAATTCACATTTAGACGACTTCCCGTATAGCTGATGTTGTCGAAGTGTCTCCAGAGTGATGCGAAGGTGTCCCTCGTGCAACTGGTCATTATCAGAATAGATAAGAATGTCATCTATGAAGACAATAATAAAAGAGTCCAGATACTGGTGAAAGATGCGATTCATTAGGTCCATCAAGATGGCAGGGGCATTAGTGAAGCCAAAAGACATAAGAAGAAACTCAAAGTGCCCATATCTAGTACAGAAGGCTGTCTTCTCTATATCCGAGGGTTTGATCTTCAGCTGATGATATCCACTACGCAAGTCGATCTTTGAGAATACCTTGGCTATTTTCAACTGATCAAACAGGTCATCGATTCGTGGAAGAGGGTACTTGTTCTTTATTGTCATATGATTCAACATTCGGTAATCAACGCACATACGAAGAGAACCATCCTTCTTTTTGATGAAGAGGACGGGTGCTCCCCAGGGAGATGCACTAGGATGAATATAGCCCAGGTCTAGAAGTTCTTGTATCTGCTTCTTCAGTTCAACAAGCTCTGCAGGCGCCATTCTATATGGGGCCTTGGAGATAGGTGCAGTACCAGGAAGGAGCTCGATAGAGAATTCAAGCTCTCGATCAGGAGGTAGGCCAGGCAAAGCCTCAAGAAAGACATCATAGAACTCACAAACTATAGGAATATCAGCAACATATTTTTCCTTTTCAGCCATAACAAATACCAGATAGGTATGACACCCCTTCTTCCTTAGTTTATCTACCTGTATTGCAGAAACAAAGAAATCCTTGCGATGCTTCTTCCTTCCCTTTATGACTAGAGGCTCCTCCTTAGGGCGCGATATGGTAACTAACTTCCTTCTACAGTCAAGGAGCACATAGTGCTCGTGGAGCCAGCTCATGTGCAAAATGATATCAAAATTGTTCAAAGGCATAATCATGAGATCTGCAGGAAACACCCTCCCCTATAGGGTAATCCCAACCCTAGAAATCATTCTCCCAGGTACATTAACACGTCTACTAGCTATTTTAATTTTAAGATCATAATGAAGGTCCTCCACTGGTAGTTCTAGTGACGAGACTAATGCGGAAGATATGAAAGCATGTGATGCACCGGAATCAAATAAAACTTTAATAGATTGTTGGCCGATATAAGCCATACCTTCAATGACCTAATCTTCATCTGCCTCCTCTGTAGTTATGGCAAATACCCTTGCATGATGTTTCTTCCTCTGGTTGTTCTGACCTGGCTTCAGATTGTTGTTGCCAAACTTCTGTTGCATCTTTGGACAGTTGAGTTTGATGTGGCCTTCTTCACCGCAGAAATAGCATACATGTTGTCCATACTTTCACTCCCCATGATGAGACCTCTAACACTTGGGGCAGGCTGGAGTAGGTGGCCTCTGATCTCCTTTTACGGGTGGTGGTGGTCACCTCTGGACTGGTGGTCCTCCTGGACCTCTCTGTGCTGGTGGTCCCCCTAGACCTCTCTGTGCTGGGACGCCTCCTGGTACATTTCTCTTGTTGTTCTGTCCACCATGGTGATTGTTGTTGTGATGATAGTTGCTCCTAGAAGGTCCTCCATTCTTCCAATTTCACCCTGGGTGGTCCTCCAGCTCCAGAGCTGCTTCCAGTGCATCTTGTACCGTCTTGATGCCACAGCCCACTAGAGTATAACCAAGATCCGGCTTCAGACCGCGCATAAATTTCTTAGCCAAGTGCACCTCATCTTCAGAACCATACTTCTACAGCATGCGAAACTTCATTGCGTACTGGCTGATGGTGGAGTCATATTGCTTGAGATGTTTGAACTCCAACGCTTTCTTTTCGACCATTGCCTCGGAGATGTAGCGATTCTGGAAAGCAGTTGTGGACTCCTCCCAGGTCAAAGGTGAGGCATCAGGACCCCTAGCATTGGTGAAGTTATCCCACCAAACTCGAGCATCACTCTTCAACAGATGGGTCCCAAAGCGGACCTTTGAGTGATCAGGACAGCCCAGATCATGGAAGCAGTGCTCGACATTCATCAGCCACTCCTCTGCTTGGGTAACAACATCAGCCTCAGCCTCGCCAGAGAATGTCTCTGGCTTGATCTTTAAGAAATCAACCAGGGTCAGCTCCTGGTGTCTTGGTGGTGGCTGAACTACTCTTGGGACAGTCAAGGCATCTGTCAGGGCCTTGATGAGGACATCGAGAGGAGGGTTCAGGTTACCATTGGGGTTGACCCCACCTGAGTCAGCACCCCTACCCCCTGAACCATAGGAGCTCTCCTCTCCCACGATGTGATCATTTCCCTTCCTCTTAGGGGCCATATGTAGGGAAAAAGGACATTCATAATGATATACCTACAGACATCGATCACTAGAGGTTATTAAGACGCCCTGATACCATATTGTAACGCCTGCCCAAACATTCATTACAACAGATATAAATAAAGCCTTTAATCTCATAATTATCTCAGAACACGGGCAAACGTTACTAATCTGGCATACTTAAGCGTGCATATAACCACAACAAAAAAGACTCAAATAGAAAGTATGACATATAGGAAAAGGAAGTATGGGAATAACAATCCCAACAAGAAACATGAAAGAAAACAACTAAAATAAATCTCCAAGCTGGAAGGATCGCCTAGGGTAAAGTCCCACCAGTGAAAGATGTTTTCAAAATCTCTGAGTCCTCAAACTAAACCCCAGACAGCTGCTCACTATCTACGGACGTCGCGTCCCCAACCATGCACCAAAAGAGGAGAAAATATAGGAGTTAGAGTAAGTGGCAAGAAATCTATCATAACAGATATAACAAGTATGAGAAACTGAAAGATCTACTGAATAAGATGAAACATCTTTTAATTACTTATTTTATTCAGTGGCCACGATTATACGATAAGTCCTCCTCTATTGACACCGAAGTGTCCTCTATGGTGCAACACACCCTCTGTTGGCACAACGTGCCCTCTGTTGACACCGAAGTGTCCTCTATGGTGCAACACACCCTCTGTTGGCACAACGTGCCCTCTGAAACGGAGTAAACACTCCCAAATAGGCAACAGATGCCTCTAAATCATCCCCGAACTCTCTAGTGAGGACTTATCATATAATCTATTAATTTTATTATTCTGATGTCATTTTCTACTTATATTCTTATCTTCTTATCTCTGATTCTATATCTATATCTTTGAGTTTACAACTCTATCTCTGACTCTATGTCCATTATCTTAGCACTATGGACTAACTTTAAATATATTCTAGATCTATCTCTTGAAATCTGAAAATCTAGTTTCTCATTCTAGCTTGACCCAATGCCTTAGTTCATGAGTATAAACCATCATTCCCTTATAATGACTATTTTTATCTCATGATATAAACCACCATCTTGCAATGTATCTAAAGCACATAATGGAAAGAACTATAAAAAGATATATTCTGAATCTTGAGAAGCAAAATTAGACATACTGTCTAAATATAAAACATGAAAATGGATTTCCTAGACATGGCCCACTTACCTATAGTAATACAAAATCGTACTCTCACTGCTCCTTAGTAAGATGGGTCTGAATCTCTCCTGAAAAATCCAAGGGCTGTGTCAGGTTCACATCCTTTCTTTTTTATCAACATCTTTAGGGTCATACGTATTTCATCAAAACATGCGACTAGGCGTACCGTTAAGAGGGTATACTATGTTAGGATACTAATGTATTTTTGTAGATATTGCTTTAATAATCATAATAATATTAGAATCCATAGTCTAAGTTCATTATGCAAAATAGCTTATTTATACACTACCAACTCATACCATGGTTCATATGCATCCAGGTTGTTATTATTGTCATTAATACATAATATTCATAAACCTTAGGATTATACATATAATACCCATGTTCCAACGTATTATCATATATATGTTAGGATTTGAATCATCCTATTAGGACCATTAAGATAGTCGTAAGACATACTAACTACATATATTCACGTATACAGCATATGGCATAATATGAATTGGCTTGTATTAAGATTCCAGTTTATCATCTCCGATGGTCCTAAGTCCATTAGGTGATACATACGTATTCCAGATTACCGTTCAGTTTGATTCTTATTGGGTTTCTACTATAGCCGAAGCTACACAGGACCAAGGTAATAACAAGAAAAAAAATAACAACAATAGAGCAACACGGACGCATGATTCCAGTAAGATGATCACACCCTACCTGCAGATGGACAACGGATTCAGTTTCGTGATAACTCAGGGTCCCGCTGATCAGTCCAGGGGTGCCAAAACACCCTCAGCGGCCGTTGCGCAGGCCAAGCAGAGGCCAGCAAAGCTTCCCTACCACGACCGCACGCACAGGGGAAGACAGATGAGAACCGCCGGCAAACAACAGGGCTTCACGCCCACACGAAAAAGATCAACTCGATCACAGAGACGAAGAGGAAAAAAAACGACGAGGCAGTCAGCCTAGAGCAGAGCGGCAGCGTCGGCCCCCCCTCAGCGCCCAAATCCGGTGGAAACAAAGAAAGTCTGGGGAGAGATACAGACCTGCGACCGAGGCTTAGAAGCAGAAGAAGAGGCTTTCGCGGGAGTAAAGACGCTTCCTCGTCGCCTGAAGAAAGGCCATATAGGCCTAGTATCCTCCGGCGGAAGGTGACGATCTGCTGTAGCTGCGGGCTCTATAGGGCACGCCAACCCAACACTTCGCAGTCCAGGGGGAGGTCGGGGGCACGTTCCTGGGGCGCCGTAGATGGTGTCGGAGCAAGGAATCACGGCGAGATGGTGTGAGGGCTGAGAACGATGGCAGGGAGGCTGGAGGTTGAAGATGGAGTAGACTGCGGGTGGCTAAAGGTAGTGCGGCGAAATTGACGGTGGGGGAATGGTTCAGGGAAGTTCTCTGAAGCTTTTCGAACGATCAGGAAGACAAACAGAAGGCTAGCAGGTGAGTTGCAACTGGGTAGTGAGAAGGGAGTGGCGGCCGAGAAGGGCGTTTCTTATAGGGGCGTTCCTAGGGTTCGTGCAAGAGGTCGCTGGATGCGGATTGGTCTCCCGAAGATAGAGAATCTTTCGGTTTCGAAAATGAGCAATTAAATCGTGAGATATTCGCAAATCAAGCGGGATGCCTTGTTTCCTTTTTGGACCAAGGTTGAAGGAGGTGATCCGATGGCTGTACTTAGCCTTGTTCTAGCGGGCCAGATCTGACGGCTGGAAAAAGCAACCAGATGCAAAAAAAATAGCCTTTATTGAGAGATTGGCATGCATTTAAAACCCTTACTTTCCCAAATTTATTTCCCTATCAAATAAAGTCTGATGGGTCCCAAAATTTGACCAGACATTTCTCAAAATGTCTAGAATATTCTCCTACCCTTAATTTCTATGTTGGGTTATCAAATTAATAAATATAATTAATAGTTGATAAAACTTTGATAATGCATAACTAATTATTTAGAAATCATAAAATACTGGAATTTTAAGTTTCCTCTTATTTATACGTTATCATTTATTAGGAAAATTTTAGTTCAAAATAGAAATCAATATTATTTAAAATGACCCCTTTTTGCAATGACCATAAAGGATGTGATAATAGGGAAATTGAAATTAAATACCTGAAAAATGAGGATGTTACAATAGTCATCGTGGAAAAACAATATGACACCATAACGAGATTTTACATGTGTATCTTATCAAGACTCAACACTTCACAATGACATCGCCTTAGTCAAGGATTCACATTCCTTGCAGCCTCCACAAGAACACATACCACAATGAACTATGTTCGACTCAACATATGCAATTGTTGGCCTGCATCACAGTCTATCAACATGATTGCAGTCTATCAAAATGAATTAACATGATGATGCTCCAACACACAACTATACTGACCAAGGTTGAAAAAGACATGTGGCGTAAAGAGGAATTTTTGTCTTGGCGAGGCGAGGTGAGGTGTAAGCCTCAAAATGTATCGATGCGTTCACACACACACACACACACACACACACACACACACACACACACATATATATATATATATATATATATATATATATATATATATATATATATATATATACAGACACACACACACACACAGACAAAATAAATCTCAAATTTGGGAGAACTGCAAACAAAGGCTTCCTGTTGATCAAGCAGCAAGAAACATTTGGGGCACCCTATTTCATCTGAGATGGAGTGTCATGACCTTCAAAGCCTATAAAAATACCTGAACATGACTGACATTGTTAGTAGTTGGTACCCCAATACCGCTACTACCTGTCTGTTGTGTGAATCTCAACCAGTCGGCGGATCATCTCTTTGATTCTTGCAAATTCTGGAAATACTTATGGGAACAAACTGCTATTAAGTTTGGTCTTAAGGGTCATAAAAACCTTCACCAAAGCTTAATCCACATTGATAAAATGACTGGAGGCGAAAAAACCTTACTGTTATGGTGCATCTCGGGCATTTCTCATCTGATCTGGAGGGAACACAACTTAAGGAAGTTTGGAGGCAAACAACAAGATGCCCTTGTTTTATTTGCTAAACTTGAACATGAATTGAAACTTTTGTTCAAAACTTATTGTATAGACTCGGCTCTATTTCTCCCACTTGCCTCCACAATTGGGAACTTTTGTAAACCTTACATCTTGTAAGCTTTTGGGTTGGAATATATTTACCAATTTTCCAATATATATATACTATTATAATATATTCAACAGCACCAGGAGGGCTTGCGAGAAGAAGGGGGGGCTCCCTGTTCCAGACTCCATACTTGGTAGATTTAATGATGCCGTTAATGAAGCCAATTTAATTGAGTTGAACATGAGAGGTGGAATCACAACATGGCACAATAAGAGAAGCCCGGTCAGAAGAATTTCCAGCAATATAGATAGGGGTTTGGTGAATGTGAGATGGTTGGAGATCTACCCGAATGCATCTATTGCTTTAGGTGCACACCCCAACAGTGATCATGCATGGATGATGATAGAGTTGAGAAATACAAGCATGCCTAATCGACCTTTCAGATTCTTAAATCACTGGTTGGAGTGGCCAAACTTCGGTGAGATGGTCAAGAATGCTTGGGAGGGGGACATTCAAGGCAATCCTATGTTCGTAGTCATTGAAAAGTTGAAGAGGGTGAAGCAAGCACTGAAGATCTGGTCCAAGGAGCTAATCAATTTGGACAACCTGGTGAAAGAGGCTAGAACAGAATTTTCAAAAGTGGCGGAAGCATTAAGGATGGACCCCAATTGCAGCAGTAAAATGGAGGAGGAAAGCAGAGCTGGTAAGCGACTCACACAGTTAGAGAAGGCTCAGGAACTTTATTATTGGCAGAGAAGTAGGTTAAAATGGATTAAAGATGGTGATACTAACTCAAAGGTTTACCATGCGGCTGTTAGGAAAAATGATATGAGGGATCACATCCATAACCTCATTGATGAGGAAGGAAATTTGGTTGATGAAGTTGATAGAATGGCTAAAATTGCGGTTGATTTCTTCTCGGACAGCTACAACTGTGATAATCTGAATGAAAGAAATAGAGTGGATTCCAAACTACAGAATAGAATGACAGATGAGATGAACAGAAGTCTGCTAAAGTTAGCTGATGATGAAGAAATAAAGAAGGTTGTTTTTGCAATTGGTGCCTCTAAGGCCCCGGGGCCGGATGGGTTTAATGCGAAATTTTTTCACAACTGCTGGGAGACAGTTGGTGCTGATGTTTGTAGAGCAACCCGTTGGTTCTTGGTTGGTGGAAGGATGGTGAGGCAAGCCAATCATGCGTTCATCAGATTAATTCCTAAAAAGACTTCTCCCACTGAGATCACAGACTTTAGACCGATAGCGTGCTGCAATGTGATATATAAGATCATTTCTAAATTGATAGCGTCTAGATTGAAGTTGTTGCTGCCGGACCTCATTTCCCCAAACCAAGCGGCCTTTGTGAAGGGACGGTACATATCAGATAATACGCTGCTAGCCAAGGAGTTTCTGGTTGATTTTGGAGTTAAGAATTCCCCAAGTAAAGCTTGTATTAAGACGGACATATCTAAAGCATACGATCATGTGAAATGGGATGCCATCTAGAGTTCGCTTATAGCTTTGGGATTTTCACAAAGATGGATCGATGTGGTCAAACAATGTGTGCAGACTACATCCTACTCTGTGTTGATCAATGGGGTGCCGTATGGGATGTTTAGGGCTTCAAATGGCCTGCGCCAGGGTGATCCCCTATCCCCGCTTCTTTTTACTATTGTTATGGAGAATCTTACAAAGCTGAGTGATAGTGCGGAAAGAGATGGTCAAATTAAAGCTTTCAAGGTAAGGGGAGTTAAAGTATTAACACACATGATTTTCGCAGACGATGTCCTGTTCTTTATAACAGGACATTACAAATATCTCAAGAATGTGAAGGGCCTAATGAAGGAATTTGGGCTGCTGTCCAACCTGTATATGAATGCTATTAAATCCAACATCTTCCTCTCTAGATCATGTGATAGTAGAAGGGGGAGACTGAAAGAGGCAGTTGGTATTCCTTTGGGGAGATTTCCTACCAAATACTTAGGAATACCAATCTCAGGGGGTAGAGGAAGAGGAGTGGACTTTAAAGAGTGTGTTGATAATCTCAGAAGCTTGGTCGAAAAGTGGAGTGGACTTAGAATCTCGATGGCTGGGAGAACTGTTCTCATCAAAACGGTCCTTACTGCGAAGATTAACTACTGGTGCAGACAGACGGAAATGCCGATGTTCATTCTTGATAAATTCAAAAGTATCATGGCTGGTTTCTTATGGGGTGGAGGAGCGCATGCAGTGAGCTGGAGCACAGTGGCTCAGCCGTTGTACGCTGGGGGGTTGGGTATCTGCTGTCCCAACTCCATAGCGTGGGAAGCTGCTGCAAAGAGAGTAGATCGTTTCCAAAACATTTTGGATTCCCCTTGGACGAGATGGATGAAAGAAAGGTATGGACAGTTGGGGGATGATTCCAACATAGGGGAATCGTCTGTTTGGTGCAAGATGAAGAAAATATATAAGGAGCTGGGAGCGTATTATCAACTACAGCAGCAGCATGGGTTCAACGACCCGATTAGCAAACCGTGGAGGATCAGGAAACAGTTACCGCAGGTCATGTGGTATGACGTGTTTTGGATTAAACCCAGATGCCCGAAATGGAGCTTTGGTTCCTATAGGGCGATCATGCGTAGACTTCCCACAAGGGACCGAATCATTAAATGGGGGTTAAACTGTGATCCCACTTGCCTCCTTTGTTATAACGCGCCTGAATCGCATAAACACATCTTTTTTGAGTGTGATTTCTCAGCTTATCTGTGGAGAAGAGGGTGCCTTAAATGTGGGTGGGGTGGTTTGGCTCCTCTTAACTTGGATGAGGCTGTGGAATGGCTGATCGAGAGAACAAGGAATAATCTCAAGAACAGATTTTTGGGGGGAATCTTCATTACTTCACTCATTTTCCATATATGGGGTGAGAGGAACTATAGGCTGCATGGTAAGAGACCAAGGGATAACATGATAGTTTTTGATGTAATTAGTAATAGCATTTTGTGGTTCTTCAAAGCTAACCCGAGGAGCATGGCGGGTATAGATAGCATGGCTCTGAGGAGTTGGGGTCTCTTGTAAAACTTGTTTAGTATACGAGATTTTGTTGTGTCCCCTATACTTTGTTGTTGAGATAGTAATATTTTACCTTATCCAAAAAAAATATATATATATATATATATATATATATATATATATATATATTAGTACAAGCATGTACATTCACATAGCATACACAAGTATACACATTTTAAAAAGTATATACATATAGATATATATATACATGTAACTCCATTACATATACAGAAAAACATATGCAAGTACATCCAATATACAAAAGAATACAAAATATGAACATATATACATGTAAATATGTACACATCTTACAATTATATAAATATACACATATACATGCACAAATATATACATGTAAATGTATACGATGTGCAACATTACATGTATATGCATATACATTATAGATACATACACAAATACATAAATATATAGACACAAATATACATGTTTAGATACATATGTATGTATATATACACATAGATTATACACACAAATATATGTGTTTAGATACATATGTATGTATATTTACACATATATATAGATTATACATGTGCATATGAGGCTTAAATTGGGGTCTGAATTGAGGCTTATGCCTTAGAAATGCCTCAACGCCTTTTTATGCCTCGTCAAAAATGAGGCGCACGCCTCTCACTTGGATAGTGAGGTGATCACCTTAGGGCACATTGAGGGATGCCTCGCCTCAAGGCGTACACTTTTGAAGCCTCGAGGCACGCCTTTTTGTTCCATGATACTGACTTAAGAGAGATCATGGGGATGGTAGATTGAAAGCATGACAAATAAAAATTGCAATCAAGCATACCTTGTGATATGTGAGTCCTTATACTTATAGAAACAACTGATGACAGCTAAAGGAACCTAAAAATAAATGCCAAAAGATTGAACTCTGTAACTACAAACCAAAAGCTTCTCAGCTCTCTTTGTTGTTGTAAGAGATGAAGGGTACTATAAGCAATATATATCCAAGTTATTAAGCCAAGCACTTGCTGGATAATCTGATACATTGGCAGAATGCAGATAGCTCTCCTTTGCAACATGGTGATACCATGTTAATTATGGGATGCAAAATTAAATGTGAAGCACACAAGGTGACAACATGCACACGAAAAGTAGGCATGTCACCTATGTTTATTCGTATGGTATAGGATGTCAAGTGGTTATTTCTTTTAAAATATACATATATGTTTAATTGTTTTGTATTCTTCATAATCATACTCAATGTATTTACATTAACTTTGAGTCATGATTTTTCATTTAGATAAACAATGAAGATTCTACTCATTATCTTTATCGGCTGAACTTGATTAGAGGATTAGAGATACACCAAACGAACATGCAAACATGAAGGAATAGTCTTGAAATCAGATTGTAGCAGTTATCTAGTTGTCTTAGTTAGTTTTCTTTCCTATTAGGTTTCATTCTTTTTGTCCTATAGGATTCATGTATAAACCTTATGATTCAAGTAAATGGAACATGATTTCCTTATGAATATACTTATGTGAGATTAATCAGGCCAAACGGGGACTGATGCTTCAATCCATCTATTAATGTCTATGAAGTGGGATTGGAATCTAGATAATAATAGTTCCCTAACAATCTCTACTATGGGAGGTCTTGAGGTGATTAGGACCCAATTTACTTAAAAGTAGGACTTTTGAAACAATGACAGGAAGGATATAAACATCTGTAGCCCTAAAAGTCTGCCCACAACCAAAACTATATTCTATCACTTCACTTCTTTTTTTAATCAACTTGAAAAATCTCTTTCTCCAAATCACATCAAGATGACTAGATATCGATTTATCACGTGACATGGGGGTATTAATATTTTCCTACTCGTAACAAGATCTGCAAACTCAATTTCTCTGGGTTTGTCCTATTTCTTTTATTTCTTTATCTATCCAACTCAGATGATAACTTAGTTTCTTCTATGGCATTAACAATTTATTATACTTGTTCTCGTTTTCCATATAAAACATGGTAGTGAGTCTAAATACATATCTTTATTTTCTATGCGACTGTCCAATGAATTTTTGCTACCAAAACGGTAGGAGTCACATGCATATTTTTTTGGACATGGTTCGACATACCAGTGACTTTGCTGGAGATGCCAAGATGGTATGAATTATCTTGTTGCAAAGATTAAGCATTTTTAGTTTTGTTCTTTTTTTTCTTTTACTAAATGATTCTATTTTCTTGTTATGGATGAGTTGACAAAGAATGTTCATGACAAAGTTCCTTGGTGTATGTTATTTGCTGATGATATTGCATTGATTGATGAAAATAAAGATGGTTTGAATGATAAGGTTGAACTTTGGAGAAAGGCACCAAAATCAAATAGATTGATGATTAGTAGGAGCAAACTGAGTATATGCATTGCAATTTCAGCCAATCTTGCAATGTGAATAGTGGAGCCAATTTGGACGGAGTAGATATACCAAAATGTGATAAATTTTGTTACTTGGGCTCTATTATTTAAACAGATGGGGATGTCCAAAATGACGTTTTTCATAGGATCACTGTAGGATGGTTGAAATGGAGGAGTGCAACTGGAGTATTATGTGATCGAAAGATCCCTCTCAGACTAAAAATCAAGTTGTGTAAAACTACTATACGACCAACCATGCTGTATGAGAGTGAATGCTGGGCGGTGAAGAAACAAGGACTCAACAAGATGAACGTGGCTGAAATGCATATGTTGAGATGGATGTGTGGGAAGACAAGAAAAGATTGCTTGAGAAATGACTATATAAGGAATAAAGTGGGGGTTGCGAGCATTGGGGACAAGTTGCACGAGGGCCGACTCAGATGGTATGTACATGTGTAATGTAGACCGACTAATGCACCTATATGAAGCAATATTATTGAGGCAAGCACAATTAATAGAAGAAGATGAAGGCCTAAATTAACATGGGAAGAGCTTATAAAGAGAGATTTTGAATCTCTACATCTCATCCAGAATATGACCCATGATAGAGCTGAATGGAAAAGAAGTATCCATATAGCCGACCCCAACATAGTTGGGATTGAGGCTTAGTTGATGATGATGATGACGACGAAATGATTCTATTTTCCCATTTTTTCACTATTTCTCTTTATTTGGTTGGTTTGGGGTCTAGGCAGTACATCCCTCTAATCTGTCAGTCTATGGCTCATAGATCAAGGTGATCCACTGGGCCCCCTATCACTCTGTTTCTGGTCAATTGTGCCAGTTTTTTTTCTTTATTTATTATTTATTTCACCTTTCTTTTTCTTGATTGATTTAGGGTTTTGACCATGCTTCCCTATTAGGTATCATGTTTGCTTCCCTTAGTCACCTTTTTTAGTTCCATTTAATAAAACAAAACAAAAGAAAAAGTTAAGGAAATGATGAATATGTGTTCGAAACATGATATGACCGTCCTAGAGAAATATTATTACTATCTATAGACTACTAAAACTCTAGAATGAGCCACCAAGAGATTAGTCATCCATGGTTACACAAAGGATTGAACCCATGTCATGATCTGATCCATTGTGTCATCTCTCTTCAGTTATGTTATATAATGAATATATTCAATTGGGAGTATTTGTAATTAAGACATTCACATGGGATAACACCACGTCTTGACCAAAGATGAAAGTGAGAATTTTTCCAAACTACTTTTACTTTGAATATAAAATTGTTTAAAAGGAGGGGGTGCTTGGAGGAGGGACAAAGGAAGGAAGAAAATGAGTGAGAACAAAATACCATCAAACTATCGCCAAGCAACTTCTTTATCAAAATGAACTTTATATGTGCAAATCAAAGAGAGAATGACATAATGATGAAGTGAATAAATATTATATATAAGGACAATTTTTAAAATGCATTGTTTGCCAGAGACACAAGTCAGTACGTCCAAAACTAAATCAATACATTTAAATCAATGGAAGACTATACATAAATACTTAGAGATGACCAATGTGAAATTCATCACTTTTATAAATTGACACAAATGATAGATAGTTTTATGTTAAATTGAAACAATTAATCAACAACTATAAATAAATTGTAACAAATGATTAAAAATTAGTGGTTATTACAAAATTCAGAATAATTATACAACAATCATAAATACTCAAATACATATCTATTAATAAACAACATAATACACATATTTACTAGAGAGTATGCAAAAGTTTGGACATAACAAATTAACATAAACAAACAACATGTACACAAAAATATTAATAAAAATGCTAAAAGAATGATAACGGTACATATAATACTAGATATAATGCACATAAAAACTAGGTTCTGTTTATCTATAATCATTTTTATGTTAAATGTATTTCAAGGGTTGTATATATCAATACCTATGTTTGATTTCTTCTACCCTTTTTTCACCATTTTTTTTGTCTTTCCCTTCACTCTCCCAGTTGTTTTCATGTGTAAAATGCAGAAAGACAAAGACACAGTGATAAAGAGAAAGAAAAAGCAACAGAGTAAATATCAGATAGATGGATGGATGTGTATTGCTCTAAATTTTTTTGCTCATCAGATTTACAAAAAAAATAAATAAATTAAGAGAGTACATCCAAAATTTAGACAAACTTTTAATAGTTAAAATATGTCTCACAAGGAACCAAACCCTACTCTACAAGTTAAAACTTGAAAGCAAAGGACCATGTACCAATCAACGAGAAAAACTCAACAATCATCGAACTTAGCTATCAAACTGATCTAGACTTTTCTAGTTAAATCATAGGTTTTGATTAAATTGAAATTGATAATAGACGGAATGAGGAAACAATAAAAAACTACAATAAATACTCACAATAATATATGTATTAATAAGCAACAATATACACATATTTACTGGTAAAAAAATATAGAACACATAAATAGACAACATATTGCAGATACTCATGCAGAATACGAAATATAATGCACTCTCAGTCTATACAGGAATTAATTACCACTAAACCACCTGTCTTCCTCCCTCTTTTCCACGCTCATAAATGAGATGACCTTTTCCACTTTCCTTGCAGTTCAGAAATTTCTTGCGGCAAAGAGAGTCAGTCATACGTGCCTCTGAAAGAACCGGTGTATTGATACGTATTTCATTGTTGTTTGTGTCATTACTGTTATTTACTTAATCCTTTCTTTCTCTCTTCACCTATTTATTTCTCCTGCCCTCAGTCTTGTATCATTCTTTCTATCTCCTCGTCTTATCTAGCATTTATCTTTGAAACTCTCTTTGGCAACGTAGTATAACACTGTCTGTTGTTTATAGACGGAATTGAATGGATTCACCTAGAAACTCGGAACAGGAGCATGAGGCTATCCTCTGCGCTACTGGTCAGAGTCCGTCAAGTAACTGCAACGCATGCATGTATACCCATTCTTCCCAACCTATACAGTCGTATCCCCGGCGGTTCAGTGTGGACTGTGGGTCAACGAGCGGGCGCATTTGCGTCTCTCTGTCTCCTCTGTACGCTGTACCGATAGCCATCCGGACGGGAAACACTTGTTAGGTTGGTACTGGTTTGGGATTGGAAGCGCAGCAGGACGAATAGACTTTTCCGTATCGAGTTCAAGAATAATGCTCGACTTTTAGGCAAAGAAGGTTATGTGTTTCACCATTAAACCTTCTTTTAGGTACGGTTGGGCATTAGTTCCTCCACTTTCAGATACGTACGGAACAGCGTCATCGTCACAGGGAATCTGATCCCCTTTCCAAACAGAAGTTCGCATTGTGTTCGACCATCACATTGTCTCACCGTGAACAGGAACGCCAGTGCTCCTGTGCACTGAAGTTTTTGAGGTATCAGCTTTGAGCACTTGCTGATTACCCTCACGCAAAGTCGGCACACGAAGTGAAAATATTAGGGGAGCTGGAGCATTATATGCTGTAGCTTGTGAGAGAAGATGGAGCCCCAGTCTACTAACCTGACGCTGGCAAGTGGGGATGCCAAGAACTCTTCTTTCCGCAGACCACAGCGTCCGATCACGCTTAAGGTGAATGAATCTACTACCTTAAAACTGATCAACAGAGTTTAGTTTACTGTTAAAACAATTACATTTTACTCGTACTATGCGTTGTTAAATCTTACGTTGCTATTACGCATACGATGCTGCAGTTCGAGGACGTGGTTTACAAGATCAAAACCAAGAAGAATAAGAAGGTGGAGGCCGACGGCTGTACGATCAGCAATGAGAAATTGATTCTTAAGGGTGTTTCCGGCGTGGTCCTCCCTGGAGAGATGGCGGCCATGATGGGTCCATCAGGGAGCGGCAAGACAACTCTCCTGACAGCCCTTGGCGGCCGCATCAAGGGCGGCACCGTCACCGGCTCAATAACCTACAACAACCGGCCCTTCTCCGCCGCCATGAAGCGCGCCATGGGGTTCGTGGCCCAGGACGACGTGCTGCACCCGCACCTGACCGTGCGCGAGACGCTCGTGTACACGGCGCTGCTCCGCCTACAGAGAACGCTCACTTGGCCAGAGAAGGCCGCTCAGGCCGACGACGTTATGGAGCAGCTGGGTCTCAGCCACTGCCGCAACAGCGCCATCGGAGGGCCACTCGTGCGGGGGATATCGGGAGGGGAGAGGAAGAGGGTGAGCATTGGGCAGGAGTTGCTCGTCGACCCCAGCCTCATCTTCCTCGACGAGCCCACGTCAGGTCTCGATTCCACGACCGCGCAGAGGATCGTGTCCACGCTCTGGGAACTGGCTAAAGCGGGGAGGACTGTCGTCATGACCATACACCAGCCCTCAAGCAGTCTCTTCTACATGTTCGACCGCGTGCTGCTCTTGTCCGACGGCTATTCTGTCTATTTCGGCAGGGCGTCCGACGCCATGGATTACTTCGCAGGCGTCGGTTACACGCCGTCCGTATCCGTCAATCCATCCGATTTTATCCTCGATCTTGCTAGTGGTAAGCGTCAGCTATAATTTTTGGGAACCCAAAATGGAACCCACTCATCTCCACCGTTTTGGGTTTCAAAATAGGTTTAAATAGCAGATTTCTTTCTTTTAACTGCTAATTATTTAATCATCTGATCTTTTGAGGGAATCAGTACAAACAGTACGTTTTTTTCTTCTGAAACCGGTCGTGCAGGGACGGCGGATACGCTGGTGGTGGCGTACGCGGCCAGAATACAACCCACGTTGAAATCGGAGATGGATGAGATCACGAGGCAGTGTAGCACGGTGGACGACGTGGACAGAGGGGCCGGAGGATGGAACACCACCTGGTGGGAGCAGTTTACTATACTGGTCCGAAGGGAATTGAGGGAGAGGAGCCATGATTCTTTCTCCGGCTTGAAAATCGTGCAGACGCTGCTCGTTGCTGTCTTAGTTGGGCTGCTTTGGTGGCAGTCCCAGGGTCACGTCCAGGATCAGGTTTGATTAATTGACTCTACCATATATGTCCCAAATCCACTGGTATTGTTTAGTTTTAGACAGGACAAACCATGTATGACGTTATTTTGAAAACAAGAAGAAAGAGCCCATCTTATTAGGTAATGGCCAAGTTTAGTGTGATGCTAAAATTACATACCGGACTATATTGTGATCTAACAATTTTCGAAATTAGACTTAATTATTTCTAGAGTTCAAGTCGAATAAGGAAGACGCAATCTGGTCAAGTTTGATATGATACCATAACCACAAACAATACTACACACATTGGTCTAGAAACTATCATCAACATTTGCAGGGTGCAACTTGATTTGACCGTAAAAGTATGGTCAAGTTCGGTTTGAAGCCATGTCTATCTGCTAGTGAGGACACAAGTAAATAAAAGTCAAGTATTACAAATTGTACAAGTACAATAATCCAAAGGTCTATTGAAGATGGGGAGGAAGTGGGATACGTATCATCTAAGAGAACTAGGAATCAACATCTAGGTCTACTTTCGGCTAATTCAGATGATTGGGTTGGAGTGGGTTAGAGTTGATATTAGTTTAATATGCATCTTGTCAGCTTTTGGTTTTATGATATCTGTCTTAACTTTATATATATATATATATATATATATATATATATATATATATATATATATATATATATATATATATATATATATATATATATATATGGGGATTTATTCGTTACCCGCGTGGGTAGCCTGATTTTTCACTACCCGCACATCCAAAAGTGTAACTATATGATACACAAAAGTAACTCTAAGACAAAAATGTAACTATATGGTACACAAAAGTAACTCTAAGAACAAAAAAGGAACTGCGCTAAAAATATACAATCAGTAAATATATGGACATATTTTTCGATTTTGGTGAGGCAAATGATATTATTTTTGGATGAAATTTTTTGGAGAGCTAGATAAAATGTTCCTCTACAATTGGGAATTAAAAAAAAGTGATAGGAAGGGTGTGCGGGTAGCTACCCGCGTGGGTATTAAAAATGAGCCCTATATATATCTCTGTGTGTGTGTAGATATATATTACAATGTAATTTGACATATTCACATGTACTAATATATTTATATCTAATTGTATATCGATCATAACCAATATACATATCTTTTGATACTTTTATATATAGTTATTCATGACTAGTCTAATTGGTCGACCATTCATTCAGATTATGATTGAAGTACTTAATATCAACTTAAAGAGACCAAAGTTGACCACAATACATGTCTAAGTCGAACTAAATTGGGTGGTATTGTCAAGTCACGTACAATATGGTGGTTAAGTTTAGTATAACGCCCATCCCTGACTTGACCATAACTTAACACCCACGTTTGGTTTGATTCTTTCTAAAACTCGCACCAATTTAGTATTTTCTAATAGCACACTTAAATGAGTGTTAAACACCAAAATGTAAACTATAGGACTGGTCCTATATTCTTTTTATAGGACAACCAATCAAGTTTGACATATCCTCCCCTCTCCTCTTCAAAACCCCACCCCTTATAAAAAATAAGGAGAGAGACATGCATATTTACACTACAATGAAATTCTATTGTATCTTATCAAATTATTATAGGACCGGTCATATAGTAAGTTTTTTCGATAAACACAAGAAACTCCATTGACAAAAAGCCTACTGAATATGAGGAAGTGCTTACAAAAAATCTTGAGCATGACAACTAGTATTTCTTTTGATTGTCAAATTGAAGTGACATATTGTTAGGATTTGAATCAGAGAATACGACGAGTTCGATAGAGTAACAAGATGAGAATAAAGAGAATGATCACACAACTATAGAATGTAGGATTTACGTGGTTCGGTTAGGATGACCTACTCCACGGGAGGAGGCGAGAATTCTTCTATATCAGAGAAGAGATTACAAAGAGGAGCGCTCTCAAAAGAGGCAGATTACACCCTAAAATACAAGATGATGCTAAAATCCTAACCAGGGCGCATATACTTATACATATAGAACCGTAACCAAATTCTTATTCAGATCCGAAATTTATATTGTACCATACCGCGAGGGGCTTTGCCCCCACACCCCTTGGCATTGGCGGGCCAAGGCCCACACAATGCCCATTAAACAAGTCGGCGAAGATTCATTTAAGTATGACCATACCTACAATTAGATCAACATAAATCGTCAAGGCACATAATACATCTGATAAAGTTCACAATCAAAATGTGTGGGGTTCTACACTTTGATGGAACTCTAAATGCATAAGGGGCATGAATAGGGACAATCCTTCTCACACCTCAAGGACTCACCATGTCATTTGCCACTTTTGTTCCCTATTACCAACAATATAGCTGAATATGAAAGTTCTAGGGTTAACACATGCACTCGATCTTGGAGTGGAGTTTCTCACATGGTGATGTTGTCATTAACTCATCATTGGATTTATCAAACTTTCTTTTATATTTATTACTTTTACCAAATAAATGTCTATCACGATTTCATTGTATGCTTGTATTAATAACATATTATATTTAACTTTACAATATATTCATCATAACATTTTTTCTTAAGATAAGCATTATATATAATCATTGAAGTCTAATTCGATTGGTTAATTTATCATGTAGACTGTGAACATATCACATAAGATTGGTCTAAACTATTTTTTGAATAAACTTGACCATGTTACATGTCCAAACAAGACTAGACTTAGTATTATGGTCAAATCTGATTCTATGTGGAAGTCAAGTGTGTATTTTCCCCTCAGGCCACCTATTACAAAGTCAATTACTTTGTAGAGTCACATGTCATTTTAACACAACACTACAAACTTAACAAAGTTAAAATTACAAAGAACTAAAGGGATGTCAACATTGTATCAAAAAACAATTGTACTTGTCACAACCCACTATATACATATTGATACAAAGAACCTATTATACAATCATGTACACACATACATACACACACTTGATTCGATGTATTAATAAATAAGAACCATCAAATGTTTTGTTTATGATCAATTCATTCTATTTTTTCTCTACATAGACAGAAAATACTTTGTTTGAAATGAGTTCTAATATTTCCCCACCATGCATCCATGCATGCTATCCAACCTGACAATTAGAGTGTGGACAATATAACTCAATACAATTGGTTTTCTTTAACTAGAGTTTAAACCAAGTACTGGAGTTCAATCTAGGTGGTCTGTTTAATAGTATCCTTAAGAAAAATGACTTTTGTGTGATTGATTTATAACATATGGAGAGGAAACAACATATTGTTCTTTGATTTTTTTTACCAATAATATGTCAATAAAATCTCATTTCCCACTCTTTTAACAACATGACAACCAAATCACACTAATATAAAAAATTTCATAGACAACAAAGTAACACCATACTGTTGTATAAAAATCCATAGCAACAACATCAAATAAATATTTTGAAGTACCAAAAAGTCACATCAAAAAGCTAAAATTTGTGACATTAGAGTTCTAAATTTGTGATAATCTAATGTAGACAAATGATCTGTAAATCAAAGAGTGAACAATCATGATCATATAGATAGTGTAGTATCTTGTCAATATCTAATAGGCTTGCAAATGCGTCCCTCACATGTACATTTTGTAACTTATGTATACTTTTGAACCAAAATGGTTGCCACATAACTATGTTAGAGCTTATAAAATATTATCATAATACAAGGATCCAAAATCATTTAGGTTATCTATTTCTTCTCAATATCTTGCTCAATCTAAATATATTGGAGTATTGTAAGCCTTAATAAAACCTGAACTAATTTATCAAGTTTGTTTGTGAAATTTTCAACTATATCATCTTTTGCTTCACACAATATTTTTGTAGTATTGTTCTTCATCCTTGTGATATTTATACAGGGAGGAACTTCATACACATCTACATTTTGGAATTCTAAGAGTCTAGCACCACCTCAACATCTTCAATCATAATTTTACCAATTTTATCACTCTCAATCAAGTCAATGGGTTCCATTGAGATTCATACAATACTGGACTCTGCCATAGGCATTCCAAATGATTTAAAGAATATGCTTGTTGCCTTATCATTTCCACAAATAACGCTCAACTGATTGTAGAATGATATTGGCTTGTTTATGCAATCCTTATTTTTAGGATGTTCATGCAACAATAACATATCATTGAGCATATGACAAAACTAACATTATGTGATACTATTTCTAAATAGAGAAACATACACCATATGAAGTCTTCTAACTTTTGCATCCATATGTATTATACACGTCACATGATAAAATTATTAATGCCACTGACTACTTGCCTTCTAAATTTCAAATCAAGTGCCTTTACACAATTTGTAAATGATTTTCTACAAATGAACTGTTCGCACCATTACTTGAATTGAATTCCTTTTTAACAACTTCTATAGTATTATAAAAAATTGTGGGCTTGATTGTCTTATCCATTTTATACCCTTCCTTAAGAAATTTTGCTAGATATGTAATTGCAAATGAAATCAAGTGTTTTTAGCATCTAAAGTTTTAAGATCCTCTTCTTGATGGCGTGGAATGAGAGTATTCAATAGTATGGTCAATCATTTGAGAAACAAACATGCAAACATCAACGAGATTGAAACAATAACATTACTAAGTGACAAGATTTAGTACATAAAAACAATCACAACCCACCATAAAGATAATGCCTCCACAAAAAAATCAAGTGAATTTTTTTTGACCTTTAATGAAAATAAAATGGTTTATAAGTTATTTTTGATTGCATCATTGAAATGATAAAAAGGATCTTGAGACAAATTGACAAACAACAAAAAAATGTTTTACTAATGAACATAAAATGTATTTTTGGTTCTACCTACGTAATTCTTTCTATATTGATAATCCCCCCACATTAGCATAGAAATATTATACCTTTCATCTTTCTTACTTTCTTTCTTATCTCTTATCTCTTTACTAATTCAAATATAGAGTAGTTTTTAAATGAATCTTTAGTTGACTCTGCCCGAGGTTCTTCTTCTACTGTTGCTTCTTCACCACTATATTCTCCCTTACAAAATTCATTGCCAGTTCATTGGACTTTCATACTATAATTATTAAGATGGAGCAATCCATCATGACATGATTCTGCGTTTGAAGATGATAACATAATCTCATGGATAAGCACCTCATTTTTTAACATGTTGGTTGTTCAATCTACCACACTTTTGTGGAGACAAGTGTTATAGATTAAATAGTTCATTTTCATTTCTTAGATTACGTCTACCATGGGGATATGTCTTTCACAAGTCTTATGATTTTTTTTAATGACTATAGCTCTAATATACTCATGACACACACCAACACATTCATCACTTCTTAATTTCCTCTTTCTTTCTATCTTGTTCCTTTACTACTAGATGATGTTGTTCTCCATTTTTAAGGCATAGTTAGGTAGATAGGAGGTAGAATGATTTTTGGATATACTATCTAAGGAAAATTTTGTCTATTAACAAAAATTCATTAAAGAAGTAACTTAAATCGATTGTGCATTTAAACATTTTGTGATAATGAAATAACAATATATCCATTATATGCAATAGTAACAATACAATTAGTTTTAGCTAACTTAGAATGTTAATAATGGAGCACATTCTTATCAAGACTAGAAATAATTTATTTAAAATAGTAACTAGAATATCTTGTATACGAGGTTCAATACATATGAAAAAATACAATACACCACCTTTATTGATTCTTCATGATTTTTTTGTACACCCAACTACTATCAAATATTCACTCTTTCTCTAGGATTGCCTTCATATTTTGTGTTCTCTCTCAGTTCTCGCAGGTAGCTTTCTAGTACTAATTCTGGGTAAGTATCAAAAGTATCTTCGCCATCCTCCTTACCGAGTGCTACCTTCACCAACTTGTCTGCCAGGACATTCTGATTGCTCAACCTAAAAATGACCTCTATATTACTGCATTTTTTTGTAAAATCTCCCTTGTAGCTTCCACCATGTTCCTCTAGATCAAAGGACATTTCAGTTTATTATGGATGAGGTCCACAACCTGCTTCGAATCACTTTAGATGTACACTTTTCTTGTGTGTAGTACTGTCCCCTTCTGACCACCCAGATGAATCGCTCTGAGCTCCCCATCCAATGGGTCATCTCCCATGAATCTTCTTATGCCTCTTTATATCCACCTTCGACCTCTCTCTCTGACAATGTAGCTGGAAGTAGTGAACTCTTTATGTTTTCTTGTAGCAACATCTACTGTGATGACTACGTCCATGTCCACTGGTGGTGTAATGAAGACTTGGCTTTTCTCTTTCTGTATCTGAGTTATCCCTTCCCCTTTCATAATATCCCAAACCATTTTCCTAATATGAATCGACGTATTGATGCATGTGCTTACCTTCTTTTAGAATACATACTCATTCCTTGTTTTCCGTAGAATCTAGCAACATACTTCGAAGCATATAGCTCTCTCCTCCTCCATCTTGCTTCTTTTGAGATTCTCCTCCAACTAGTCTCCCAACTCTTTGTTGAAGGAATCTATCCCCAACTGCGAGTACAATGCTTCCCATATTCTTCTTCTTATTGGGCAGTCTCAGATTGTATGTAGTGATGTTTCATTTTTCTCCCCACATCTCTCACAAGATGACGACTCAATCATCTTCCTTATCCATCTCAACTGGTTTATCAGTAATCAATCATGTTTTAAGAACCACATAAAGGTCTTCACTCTCTGTGGTAATTTGGTATTCCAGATGCATAACCAGTCACCCTCCATGTTGTAGATTGCACCCTCCATGAGTAACATGTACACTGATCTGGTGTTGAAGACTCCGTAGTTGTCCAACTTCCATTTTCGCCCATCCTCCCAGTACTTCTAATTTGGAAGTATCATACTAAGAATCTCCTTAACCTACTTCTCTTGTAGCTATTATTGAAGAAATTCTTTATCCCATTCTTCACCGTCCATCACTGCGGATGCAATGTTCATATCTTCTAGTTCATCCGGTACCATTCCTTACTAGCTGGTCAATTTTATCACACACAAAACTTGGGACCATGGTCTTTTGCATGATATATGTGGTAGATGCATTTAAAATAGATTTCACCAATGTTGTCCTCCCAGCCAACGAGAGTGTGTGGTTGGACGTACCAACTATTAATCTTCCTATTCAGATTGGTGAGCAACCCTTGATACAATGTTTTAGAGTTCTATCCATGAATGATCTGAACTCCTCGATGTCTACCCATGTTCTCTGTTTGAGTGATGCTTGTGGTCCGACAAATTTGTCTCCTGATATGCTCATGTGTGTGTTTAGAGAAGAAGAAGTTTGATTTCTCCTTTGATAACTTCTATCCTGAGATTCTTTCAAACTGCTTCAGACAATTTATCATAACTTGTCCCTATTGGGCCGAATATTCCCTGAACAATATTATATCATCTGTAAAACAAATGTGTGAAAATGATATCTTCTTCCTTGTGAATGTTGCCAATTTCCATCTTCCTACTTCAACTTTCGCCTCAATGACTTGACATAGCCTTTCTACACACAACACAAAAATGTACGGGGAGAGAGGATCTCCTTGCTTTACCCCCTGGACGGTTTGAAGGACTCCAACTTGTCACCGTTGCACAAGATGGATGATTTCCCTATTGTGATGACCTGCATAATGATCGAAATAACATTAGTTGGTAACATTGTTCTACATAGTGTATCCTGGATAAACTCCCAACTCATCCTATCATAGGCCTTGGATAAGTCTATTTTCAGAGCCATAGTGTGGGTAGCAGTACTCACATTCTCCATCAAGTGAATGATTTCTTGAACCAAAAGGACATTATCCATTATTCGCCTTCCAGGAACAAAACTCAACTAATTAGGTGATATCCATCTATTCAAAAATGGCTTAATCCTTCCTACCTATATCTTAGATAACAACTTCACTCACACATTATTCAAGGATATCGGTAGCAAGTCTCCACATGTTTGTAGATGCTGACATTTTGGAATCAACACAATCACTGAATATGTAGATCCTTTATATAACCTACCCCCCTCAAAGAGATTCTGAATGAATTGCACGATGGATTTCTTTACAATATCCCAATTCTACTGTAGGAACTTTACATCAACCCCATCTGGGCCAGTGGATTTTAGAGGTGCCATCTCCATCAGTCTGTTTCTAATCTCTTCCTCCTATGGTTTCGTGGCCATCTATTGAACAATTTGATTATCCAACTCTGTGAAGTAGCCAATATAGTCCTTTCTAGGGCATATTCTCATTCCAGGTACATCTTTCATAAAGTGTTTCTCAAAGAAACCCTTAATATATGCATTGATGCCATCTTGGTTCTCTATCCAGGCCCCTTCTTCATTCCTCAACCTGGTAATTGTGTTCATTTGTCTTCTTGCCTTGAGATTGGAGTGGAAATAAGTCGTGTTTGCATCTCCTAGCTTAATCCAATCACAATTTGTTTTTTTACTGCATTTGTATTTCCTCAAGTCGTAGCTCCTCAGTTAGTTCCCGCTGAAGGTCTATGATCCTATTTTCTATTATTGAATCATATTTGTGAGATGGCTCTTTTTGTTCTAGGAGCAGGTGCACTTGAATAGATCGTTCTTTTTGGTTGTCTTCCTCCGCTCATTTAAATATCACTCAGTCACCTTATGTAAGCAATTTTGTTCTGAGCTTGTGAATGTCAGGTTTGTATTCCATTCCTACTGTATTAGGTGTCAGAACATGTCTTTTTCTTGACAATGTGCACATGTCCTCCTCGGGGTTCTTCTCATTGACCCCATTTCCTTAGTTATCAATATAGGCACATGGTCAGAGTTATCTCTTTCTACTACTTCCACCTTGAAAATGTCCTTTTGATTCAGCCATTGCAAATTTCCCAACGCTATATCCAATTTCATTTGTAGTAGACCTCATTTGAATGTTTTGGATGGGCAACTCATAGATAACTTTAGAAGCCTACACTCTAACAAAGCATCCAAGAAATCCTAACAACTTCCAACATTAAACCTTTTACCTCTGATCCTCTCGTTCGGGGTGCAGATAGGCATTAAAATCACCCACTACTACCCATGGAATATTGATGTTTGTACCTAGTATGCATAGTTGATTCCAAAAGAGATGTATCCCTGATCCTAAAGTGCTATCGTACACCACTGTAAGAAATCTCTGGTTATCAATTTTGCAGTGTATGAACTGTCTATGGATTAAGATGATCTCCACCTGATGCGTCCTTCCATTCCATAAGAGCCACACTCCCCTGAGTAACCTAGTGCTTCAACTATGTGTGAGTGTGAGAAGCCCATGCACTTGATGATCTTCTCAGCATTCTCTCTGTTAGTTTGAGGTTCAAATAGAGCCATGATGGATACTCTATACTTAACTGCTAGTTCCTTTGCCATATTCTGGGTATCTGAATGGCAGATACCCCAGGTATTCCAGGCCATGACAATCATAAAGAAACCTTGTCTGGTGTTTCCTTTCCCAACCTACCTCTACTTTCAGTTCTTCACTAAGCATTTACTTCCCTCTCTTCCTAGAGGAGTGTTTATTTTCTGTTAAGTATCTTCCTATTCCTCAAGTGAATCCTCACTGAGGAGTTGCCATTAGAACTACCTGCATGGAATATTGGGGTGTGACTTGGCCCTCCCGTACTCCCTCCCATATCAAACAAATTATGTTCTAGCATTCTGTCCCTTGTAGTTTCATCCTCTATCAAAACCATTGTCATGTGATTCATCTCATCCCCTTTGTCATTGCGATTTGTGTTCCCTACACTTCCACATTCATTCCTTCTTTCTCCACCTGCCACTTATTCTTTCTCCACATTTATGTAGCTGTCTATATGTTCCTGCCACTTTCCTGTTGTTCCTTATCTTTTGTTTCTGTTCACTCCAATTGATTCTTCCTTCTCCATTGTCATTCCCCCCTTACACTTCTTCAATGTCCGTAATCTCATGTATTTCAACTTCCTCGTTCTGCAGGCCTTGGAACCTATTATGCATTTTTATGTGTTCCTATCTGTTTCCCCCGATTTTGTCTCCTTGGTTTCCTCAGCACTGGCTTCACATGGATTTCTTCTATGAATCCCTCTTTCCTTGGTAATTGGCTTAGTTGATATGATTGTTGAGTTTCAAGTGGGATTTGGATTGGGTTTACTCCTGTCATATGAAGCATACATTTACTTTATACATGACCAGCCTTCCTACATTTCATGCATATCAGAGGTCTGCTTTCATATTGAATCACATAACAGTTCCCTAATATGTCTACCACGGGTGTGAGTGGTTTCTCGAGATCTATCTGCGCCGTGATTCTCACAAACCGAACTCGTCTTTGCATAACCGTATTCATGTCAACTTTGATCGTCTTCCCTACTGTGTCTCCCACTACTGTTAGGAATTGCTCATGGTAGAGGGGTTGAGGTAGGTTTAGAATTCTTATCCATACTACCATCTTGTTAGACTGAACTTTATCTGGTGAGAACCAAGGATTCCACCGTTGTACCGATAAATATGATCCAAATAGAGGCCACGGTCCCCCTATAAGAGCTTTGAGGTAATCTTCTTCTTTCTGTAATTGGATTAAGTAGTAATCATTATCTAGATCTATCAAATTGAATCCTCCTTTTAGTTTCCATAACAGCCATATCTTGTCCCTCATAGTCAAATAGCTAATGTCTTTTGCTAGTAGTTTGACCACCACTGTGAACTTCCATGGTTTAAGGAGTTGATCAAGTTCTTCTTGCCTGATGTCAAAGGACAAGACTCAATTTTCCAGGTCCCTCATTATGTCCTCTGGCTTCAGTTGAATACACAAGTTCTCTACATTGATGTGGATGTATCTGTGGGAGTCTGTTTTTGGTCCTTCAACTATATCCTCATAAGAAACCTTCTCTCTATCGTTCCCATTCTGCATCTCAGTTGTCCCTTTCCCCTAGAATGTCGGGTTCCCAATATCTGGAAAGCTTTTCCCTGCTAGCCGATTTCCTTTTATGTCCCTATCGCTCCAGCTCTCCACCGCATTGTGGAACGTCACACTATCTGTAGCAGAACCATTTCATCCTTACACTAGATGTATAGTGGAGGATCCCAACAGGATCGATCCTCTCTTCGATCTACTCGGGTCACCATCATCTGCTGCAACAAACCCTTGATTGCCCTGCACGCTGCCAGTCACCCCCATCTTGAGTTCCTTTATTTTTCTAGATATTCTTCATGATTTCAAGCCAACAATTTTGTAAAAAGGACCATGATTATATTTTAGATGATGCCTTTTTGTCAAATAAATTCTTCAATTTTCAAATCTTCAGTCAATTGGATAGTTATACTTTTAGGTTGCAACTTGGTGTTTGATTTCATTTCTTCTTGGTTTACTTCCGCTCAACTTTTTTTATTGCAAGTAAACATCATTCTCACCATCTCTGCTACCAATAAACATATTTGTTATTTCGCACATTTGATGAAGAATTTATGACAACTCTTATGTGGTATTTTTAATTTGGATCCATTTTTAAATATCTGATAGAATCCATATGGTTTTGGTATGATTATATAATATGCTAACATGTAGTCAGGTAAAAGTAATCATGGTAAGTGCTAGAATAGGTTTTAGCAACAAGTCTTTGGTTTGATAACTATTACCTAATCTCCGGTACAACTATCTTTCTATTTTGGTTTAAGGATGCCACATGCTTTGTTAATAAGACTGTTAAAGTTTTGGGTCTAGGTCATTTTTGGGTAAGAAACAACTGATAAGATATTTTGATAGTTAGACTATTTGGTATATGGTGAAGAAAATAGATGGTGATAGGGAAGGAAAAGGTAATGGTGACGGAGAAGGGGAAATTGTTAGAATGTGTTGTTTGGTGGTGAAAGAGATAGAAATGGTGAAAAACTAAAAAATATTGTTGTTACATGGATATAGGGACGGGTTGGGAAAATTTCTTTATAAAAAACCCTACAAAAGTAAGACTTATTTTTATTAGAAAGTTATTTTGCATATGCGTCTAAATAAGTAGGGGAGTTTTGTGGGAAATTTCTTTTACCATGAATCATCGTTTCATGGGGACAAAAACTGACTTAATTTCACCATGGATTCACCATGGAATATTTATCCTTTTCTGAACAAACAATATCTTTTATTTCACCATCATTCCCCTCCCCATGATTCACCATGAATCAAATGCAATCTTAATCTGGCTTGGGTTTTGGTGACTTTCTCCAATTCTGAACCAATCCCAATTATTGAGCTTAGAATCTAAAGTTTAATTTAGAATATGAAATCGATCCATTCAGATTTCAATCATCTAGGTGAATCAAAATTCTAGTTCCCCACAACCTACTCAATATAACCTACAATTAACTCAAACTTATATATGTTCAAACCTAGAACTGAATCATATTGTTAAATTTAGAATCCACAACTGACCCATTTTAAAATTTTGGTCCCTTTGTTTGAGCCCTCGAAAATTGGCCTTTTTAGATAAATGAGATTGGATTTACAAATATGGATGTAACATTGATAACCTTGCGCCGTTATTACACCATGTCTCTATCTAGTTAATTGTCTTTGTGACACACACTAACACACACATCAATTCTTCCCTGATTTTCTTATGTATTATGTCCCTTCAAACCCAAATCCACAACCTTTGACATATGCTATCAATGGTCGTGGACCTTATGGTGGGAGATTTACGTAGAGGAGGGTGTGATTTTGAAATTCAACATCCAAGACGAATTTAGGATTTAAAAAATAAATATTTAATTTGTCAAAAATCAACACGTCCCATCTCTGTGCATTGAAATATTAATTATCTGGAAATTGAGATAGATGTGATAAGCAAGATGAACATTACAACTAGTTTTAGGGTTAGCCTAAAATCTTACGTTGACACATCTAGAGTAAACTTAACTTTCCGCTTGACAAGAACTAAATCTCATATACACAATCCCGTACATATGAAGTGTCACCTCAAAACTGTGCCTAATATTCTTGCTAATAAAGTTTGTTTTCAATTTAATAATGTGGACGAGATTTTGAATAAAAGTGCATAAGACATGTATATATAGTTCCTTTCCTAGCCTTTTGTTTTCTGTTTGCAACTTTGAAGCTTTGAAACCCATTTTTGGGCTTTGCAGGTTGGGCTCTTATTCTTCGTCAACGCTTTTTGGGCTTTTGACCCTTTGTACAACGCCATCTTCACCTTTCCTCAAGAGCGAACTTTGTTGGAGAAAGAAAGATCCTCAGGAATGTACCGCCTGTCTTCCTACTTCATAGCGAGGACGACAATTGATCTTCCTATGGAGCTCATTCTTCCCGCGGCCTTCATGACAATCGTCTATTGGATGTGCGGCTTAAAGCCTACAGCCACTAGCTTCGTCGAGACCTTACTAATCATCCTCATCGGTGTGCTTGTCTCTAGTGGCCTCGGGCTGGCTCTTGGGGCAGTCATACTCAAAGTGGACACCGCCTCTACTACGGCCACCGTTCTCTCTCTGTCTTTCATGCTTGCCGCTGGCTTCTTCGTACAAAAGGTTCCTGCATTCATAGCATGGATCAAGTACATTTCTCTCTTATATTACACCTTCAAGCTCTCTGCTATGTCTCAATTCTCAGCGAGCGATACTTACAAGTGTGAGTCGGAAGGCATATGTTCAATTATAGATATTCCTAGTATCAAGTTGGTGGGTTTAGATAAGAAGTGGTTGGCGTTAGCTAGTCTGTTTATTATGGTATTCGGTTACAGACTAGTGGCTTACACAGCACTAATGAGGATTGGCAATAACCGTGGATGACACTCTAAGCATGTAAATGACTATTGATACTACTTCGAGGTGCTGAAATTATGAATGGCCTTCTATGTATAATTCTGTTTGGAAGGTATAATTAAACACATGGTATGACAATTTTTCAACAGTTTATCGTGATTGTTGAATTCTAGCACTGTTGAGCTAATTTTACGTGACCTGAAAATCAGATACCATCATCTGTGTATAGCAGTGAAGAGCTTGAATTTTACTGCAACTCAGTATATAACACATACATAAGAGTTTTACTATATTGTTCTTTGAGGTAGAAAATTGTGATTCCATCGGCATTTCGATGTACGAAATCATAACATTGTCCATTATAATTATATTCATTTGTTATCTTTTCTTGACATCCAAACACTTTTGTATCTTGGAAACTGATACTGTGCTTTCCCATTTTAATACCTCCAAACGTACCTTAGAAATTGATACACGTAGGACTATAACTATGTGTCTACTTAATTTAGGGTGTTTGCCATGTAGGATAACTTCAATATATATATTCTTGTTAAAAATAACTATTCCTTAATATTACCTAATACAAAAGACAATAATAATACATGTTTTGTCGATTGTACCTTCTTGTGTGTTGGACAAGATTATCTTTCGTATCTGCTTCGGAATCACATATTTTATGATATCATGTGCATATTTCTCAACTTGGGCATGAGTATTTGGTTAAAAACTAAACTGTTATTATGCCTAATATCTTTTTATTTAGGAACGATAAAGACATTTTCCGTGTTCATAGTAGCCCATCTTCTTTTTTAATTTTCTCAACTGGGTTATGTTCTAATATGTGATGAAGATCATACGGTAAAAAAAAGATGAGTAGGATATTGAATTAAGGATATATACACCGTCTCTAGAGGACGTCCCCAAAAACAATGCACATTATACATCAAAATAGACATATAAAATCAATTAGCACAACAAGAAACATACATATCCGTCATATGATTTGATCAAAATGAATATCTTGCATTTGTTTAAGTAGAATTCACTCATAAAAAAGACAAAATATCATCACAACCGCAAAAACTGGTCACTAACTCAAAAGAAGGAGAAAGGTGGGTACAAGCAGTACCTAGCTTCCATCTTAGAAAAAGTAAGATCGTGGTGTGGTCATATGAATACTGTTATAGAATATCGTGCATTTTTTTAATTACTAGTTGGTGATGATATCAGCTAATAGACAACAACCACTACATAAATTCATAGAGTGATCAACAGCCGCAAGGAACAAGGGAAACTATAAAAATATCAGGTGTCGGATATCTGCTACATAGTATTTAAAAATCTTGTAATATTTGGAAATTAATACTTAAAATTTCCACTTTCGTGGGATATCAATTCCTATGTGATTTTATAGGAAGAAAATAAACATACGTTCTCATGCCTTTTAAGAAAAAAAATCTAATGGGAAAGGACAAATTATGTAGAATGTGTGCAAGAGGTAATAAATACCATGTGTACTCGTCTAGTATCTATCTAATTTTCTATTCGTACCTCACTTGCGCCACAATATGAAAAGAATGTTTTCAAGAGAGGGGGCCATGTTGACCTTTGGTGGATTAGAATTATATCATTCCGAATAATCCAAGTTGCATATAATAATATTAAGAGGTGTTAAATAAAAGTACCACTTCCTTTGGTTTCATCATATGTTAACCCTAACAATTTAGTATATAATTCAAACAATATATCATATTGTGTATTATTTATATGATCTTAAGAAGCACGTTATAGATTGCTACATGTCCACATGATATGTTTTTATACTGACATGTCAACATCTTACTTCCAAGTCAAACGGAATCCATCTATTGAAAAGTATTTACTATTTATATGTGTATATGCTTAGAGAATTATCCACAAGACTCAATTAATGACATCATATGTATACACACACATCATTCGTAGTTTTCATTCCATGTGTATTTGAGGCTGCATCAAGGGCGTCAATTTCCTATTTTTAACTATTCTATAAGGACCAACCATGTGTTTCTCTCCCTAATCCTACATTGCATGTATTTATGAGTTATTCAATTTTAATACGTTTGTATTATTTTTTTTTGACATTGAGCATACCTTCTATATATATAATGTGTGTCTGTACACACACTCACACACACACACACACACACAGATATATATATATATATATATATATATATATATATATATATATATATATATATATAGACACACACACACACGTATACATACATATATATACGTATACATACATATATATACACACATATACATACATATATATGTATGTATATATAAATTTTTTTGTATAGCAGACTATGTTTCTAGGGAAACATTCCTAGTATCCAAAGTATTAGTCTCGGGTTCGTTGAGTTAGTCTTAATGTAAGTATAATGAGGAACAACAACACTCCCTAATCAAAATAAATTGGAGGATTTAAATACTTCAAAGTTTTGTATTATAAGTTGGATAAAAAGTTCAGATCTATTTGTGTTATGTGATCATTGAGCTGATAGGATTTTCTATATAGCAAGTTTATTAGAACAAAAATGACCAACCTTATGAAATTAGGTTATAAGGATTTCTATTGGAAAAGTTCAACTAACCTCAATTATGTTTTGGATAGAATTAAAGGATGGTCTTCCTAAATAGGTTCCAATCTACGAAAAGTGATGACTCAACTTATATCTTGAGCGGAGTGGGCCTTTTCCTAGAAAGTCTACTAACCATATGAGTTGGAAAGTGTTAAATAATTATTTTTGTGAAGATAAGCCACATATAAGGATTTTATAATTAATGAAATTGAATGTTAATCTGGTAAGGTTTCGAAAACATCATGCATTTCCCTCAAAATCCATACTAGATAACTAAAACATATTTCTTATTGTAACTATTGTGTTATTAAGATAAGAAATCCAAGTTTTGGTTCTAAGGCTAGATGGTTAGATCATAGGTGTTGAAACCCCATTTTTGCTCACTCCATAGAAATTCACGATTAGTGTCGATTCTCTAGCTAATGACAAAATCTGTTCCACATCCTACCCAATTTTCACATTTTTTTTCATAATTTCCCATATTTAAGCTGCCTATTATAAACACCAATTTTGTCCACTTTTACCCAGTTTGTGCTCTTCTACAAAGAAACCATCTTTCAGATTGAAAGTATAATTGTTCTTCAATTATGCCTTAAATAGGATATATTTTTCATAAAATTCCTAGTTGAATTGTTTAGAATTAAATATTCCCTTTCCAAAAACATTTTTCAACAAATCTAAGAGATAACCTTGACTTATCTTTTTTGTGCAAGTTTTCTTCAATTTTTGCCAAAATATTTATCAAATTACTAAGAAAAGAGAAAATTTCTTTTTCTAATATAGGACACCTAGTGGATCAAAGACATCCGTCGGTGCTACATGGGCAAATCACCTCAATCTGTGTGCCATGTGTGGCACATCAACGTCTTATGTCACCTCTTCCCAAAGGTTCTTTCCAGAATCTCGAACCCTAATCCCGAACTATAAATGGACCACCATACCCAACATATTCAGGCCCCTCTCGTCTCTCCTGAAGCTAGAGAAACGACTAAGTCTTTGTTTTCATATTGCATGTGATCAGGGTATCTGTCCTTTACCACCACCCCCTCTGCTAGATTTGTAGAATGGTAAACTTCTCTAGCTATTGCACCTAACTGTTGAATCTACTATCTCTTTCCATCTGATATATGACTACTGCACCTGACTGATCTATTACTACATCTAATATGTTATCTTTTATAACTGCTTTGTTGCTCTAATAGTTGTCACCTTTTTACCATTTTTGAAAGAATCAGATCTAGTTTTCTAAGTAAACTTTTGCTAATCATACTATAAAATCCTACACATCTATCACCAATGATAGATCTCCATCGTGGGAGGCTCTGAGGTGATTAGGAACACAATACACCTAAAAATTAGGACTTTTGGGGCCATGATAGGAAAGTCATGAACATCTTCAACCCAAAAGCCCACTTACAATAAAAATCACCCTTTTTATCTTGCTTTCATGTTTTCTTTGACTTAACCATCCTGAATAGCTCAATTTCCTCACAAACCAATGATGTTTTGATACCAATTTACTGGGCAGGATGAGGATGCTTATTCTTCCCAACTCGTAACTAGCAGCCGAATATCATTTCAAGATTTGCTTTCATTTCCTATTTTCTTATCCATCATGGATAATTTCTCGGTTTACACTATAGCTCTCATGATGTATTTTTCCTCATTTTTTTGTACAAAACATACTGGTGACTCAGAACAACCTTTTTTTTGTGATGTTTCACTATCGAAAAAGGATAGAGATTCATTTTCCAAATATATATATTTTTTCCTATTTTTGGGTAGGGTGAGACAAGCTGGAGACTCCACTGGGGAGTAAAGCCAAGTCAATTTGAGTCAAACTGTCAATGATCTACTTTGGGTATTGATCATCCTCATGATTTTTCCTACTATTTTTCTTCTCTGACCTGTTGAGAATAGGGTGTCGAATCACCATGATCCACACAATGGGCGTGCAGATCGATGTGATCCTCTATCCCTAGCCCCTTGTTTTCTTTTCTTTTCCTCTTCTCTCTCCTCAAGATGCCTGATCCTAATCCTATTTTTCCATTTTGGACATCTCTGTCCCCTACCGATTGGGGTTTTAGTTGTGCTTCCCTTTTAGGCTTTTTTTGCTCCCCTCATTTAGAAAAACTAAAAAAGGAATAAAAAAAGAAACAAAAATGAAAAGATGAAAAGTAGATGAAAGTTAGAAACAAACTCAAATATTTTCCAGAAACATGTTGATGTTATTACTTTATATGCATATGTGTGATGATCATGAATTATGGGCTTGCTTCAGAATTTGCTAAAACTCATCTCATGCACTTCACACTCCTACAAACCCATATGTCATGGAACGAGTGTGAATCTCATGTTGGATTCCTAGAAATGATGTGATATGCTAGTAAAGGTATTGATACATCATTAAATAGGACGTCCAAAGGTCTTGAAAACATCCTACTCTCCTATCACTCATGAGTGATTATGGTTGTAGTAGTCACAAGGCTTATCGGGAGAAATACCTTTATCCACTAAATATGAGATACCCCTCAATGAGTGACATCAATCCATAGAGAAGATAAGGATCCATCCCTCATGTACATGTCATGATTGAGTGAGGACATAACACATATCTAAACTCATGAGCTAAAAAGGGGGATCTCTACTGTCTTTGCATATGTCCTATCTTTACTGCTGAAATTTTGTCGAGATTGTTGTTGACCCTTTTCTTGTGGAGATTTCAAACAATCTTTGTCAAAGATTAACAATATCAAACTCAAATATCAAACAATCTTTTTCAAAGACTAAAATTTCAAACTCAAATATCAAACAATCTTATTCAAAGATTAATAATCTCAAATTCATATTTTAAACAACCTTTTTCAAGATTAACAATCTCAAACTCAAATTTCAAACAATTTTTTTAAAGATTATCAATCTCGAATTCAAATTTCAAACAATTTGTTTAAAAGATTAATAACACATACAATCTTTTAAACAAACTCTGAAAAGGGGTTTGTCCCCTAAACTTGGGCGGAAAGTGGGAGTTCCTCCATGTCATGTAAGACATCATTTGCTAATACCAGGTCCATCCCACCATGGACCTAGATTATGACCTTAATTAATCCCTCTCTGACTTTCAAATCTTTTTGGATCCTGGACGACCTAAAAATGGCCCAATCATGCATTTCATCTTCCTAAACACTGTCGTGGACTACGACCTAAATCTAGACCACAACCTTTCATTGAAAACCCCAAAAAGGAAAGGCCAAGTTGAGGCTTCCTCCCTACCAGCCATTCCTCACAAGGACTCTACAGAGAAACCCCTCGACCTAGGAGGAAACCAGGGTGTCATGGATGTTGCCAAGTGCAAGGATGCCCTGCTGAAGAAAAGTGATTGATTAAGCACAATCACAAGCTTAGAATGGGTCATCTTACTCTTCACTAACCACTCAATCCCCCACCTTCCATTCTACTTTGAATGTTTCTTTTGAAAAATTTCACACACCCACCATCTTTCCTTTCTGCGGTGGCATTGGCAAGCATGTCACATACAAAAGTGGATAGGTTCCCTAATATAGCAGGAGCTAGGGGAAGGAATAACCACCAAAAAAACTAATGTGCATTGCATCATGAGAAGAACACAAGAAATCTAAGAGTATTCCTTACATACGCCTCCCTCTCCTGGGAGGAGCCTTTTCAATTTCTTGCCTAACATAGTATGTGCATAGGGACTCATCCCAAATAATACAATATTTTCTCATGATGTTACACCCTACTTTTTAATTCCTCTAGTGTTCTTTTAACGACATCACATGAGAAACAAGGAGCATGTACCTCACCTAGTCTCACCAACAATCATTTTAGACGACCAGGAGCAGCAGTACAAACCCTCTATCTAATGATTTTTCCAAGGGGGAGGACGTCCATAGCAAGAAAGACAAACTAGAAGAGGTGGAGAAATGTGGGGAAGGTGGCATCCTACCTAAAGTCACAATCTCCTAATAAGGACCTCAACTCGAGCAACCTTTCAACATGCCTTTTATATCCCCATCGAGCTCATCCTACACATATGGATGGTACTACCCAGGGTTCACTGGATAAGAAGCCACACATTGAGGTTCATTTGGACTGTTCTTTCTGTATGGCCTGTGGGGCTCCCATCCACCACATCTAGAAACACACCAGACTAGACTCTCTAAAAGTATGCCTTGGAAAACATTGGGTCCTTCCTGATACTACATTAGGCAGGAATGCCCTCATCAAACCTAAATAAGAAACCAAAGGAAATAAAAAAGAAAAAGACACAACCATATAGGTAGAGCCTCATACAACCACCACTATCACAAGGCATCAAATGTAATATCTAAATGTCCAAGGACCAATCCCCAACTTGTGCTCCATGTATCAACCACCCCATTCTTGGTACACTCTGTACATATAGGGAGGTATGCATTCCCACTACCTATATATTTGGTGCATCCAACGATGTTCAAATCACCAGTTATACCTGTAGTGGTCGCACATCAAGAAGATGACACACATGAGCCTACTGTCGCAGACCCCCTATTGCTCGAGATCATGCAAAAGATCAGACTACTCAAAGGGAAGAGGGGCAGTAGGAAGATATTCAATGATTTTTTCCACTTTCCAGGTGCAAATCTCTGTAACAATTTCAATATGACAAAATTCCATGAATGTCGGGAAGGGGACCCCGTGGCCCTCATCAAGGTGTATTTCTCAAAGATAGTGGAAGTTCAAAATGACGACAAAGTGATGATACATTGTTTTGCATGGACCTTGATTGGTCCTACATTGGCTTGGTAAAATAAGAAGGATATGAACACGATCACCACATGGGCCAATATGGCCAAAAAGATCATTGATCTATTTGCATAGAATCTATACCAAGTGCCAACCAAGGAGGACCCAGAAGAACTACAAAAAAAGATGAATGGAAGCATCTCTGAGTTCATTAGATGGTAGAGGGAGCTTGCCACTCAAATGTAATTCAAGCCCACTAATAAGAATGCTTTGGACATGGTGATCATAGCCTTCATGCCATCTATCACTGCCCTCTTATCCTTACAAAGACAATACCTACCTGGAGCTCATACAAGGTGTACAAATAAAAAATTCAATGAAGAGGGGGGGTCTACAAAAACATAGGCCTTCATTTCACGACATTGTATGCTTCCTAAACTACTAATAAAAATTCCAAGTGGGTAAAGGCAAAGTCATCAGATGCCATAGTGGGATAAGTACTCTTCCCTACTACTATGAGAATGCGAAAACCACCAACTATACATGTTTCATCGAAGTAGACATCAACAACTCAGACTGTCTAGGCTCAAACACCTCAACCACAACAAACTCAGGTGATGCCACCCAATGTTTAGCCTCAATACATGCCCTAAAAGTACGGATGGAAGCTAACCAACTATTATTGGTACACACCACCACCTTTCCATGTGGTCCTACAATAGATGGCTGCAATCAATTCTTTGACAATGAGTAATGCAACCTCTCATGCCGAGTCAACAACTAATACTCGGTCAATCGAGGAGACTTCCAAACCAAAGAGGAAGTTCACATCCTTGGGAGCTTCATTCAACACTATCTTTCCAGATATTAAGCATTTGCTCAAGTTTCCAGCCATAAGGGATCCACTGAATCCCTTACCAAAGAGCTACAATGCCAATGCCTTTGTGACTACCATAGATCAATGGTCATAAGACAGACTCCTACATCGCACGAAAACACACCTTACAAGATCTCATAGATGTCGGGGAAATCCACACAGTCACTTTAGAAGAGGCACAATCATCCTCCAACATGATGGCTATGGTATCATCACCAGAGGACTTGTCATGTGGACTGGTTATTCCACTAGAGCAAGCAATCAAAAACTAGTCTCAAAGTACCTGAATCATCACTTTGGTCTGGGAACAAAAGTTGGTGATGCCAATAAATGTAAAAAGTTTGAGTATCATGACGAGCATCTACTAGGCCAAAAAATGCAACTGATCATCAAACCATAGGTATGCAGGGGTAGAAGACATAGCCAATCAATATATCGAAGGCAAGTCTAAAGCCAAAAGTACATTAGGTATAGTGTCATGGAACCAGAATCCCAGTCCCATGAACCAAACGAATACCAAAGACGACATGCGGAAGCGTGAAATGCTTAACATACATGAACAGATAACAAGGTAAAGACACCATTCATAATCTCAACAATCAACAATATATATTAAGCATCATTGTTTATTACAATATTTCAACTACATATTCAAGAGTATGATTTTTCAAGTCTTCTCATGTATACTATGGATCTAACAACAAGTACACCTGATGTAGCTCACCAAGCCCATCAACTTCTAGCCATCTTTGAACCTATAAAATATGTGAAACAAGGGAGGTCAAGCACATAAGGTGTCGAGAATAAGGCTAAACGATACATATACATAAGGTTTGCATAATTTGAAAAGATTTGTACAAGTAAACGAGCAAGAAGTAAACAAGTTAAGTATTTAGCAAAATGAGAGACCATTTTTTATATCATTTCACTCCAATTATACCATCATTGTGTGCATTCATCAATATCATGTATTCCTAAGGCCTTTTATGGACAACTTCTCACTGGAAGAGTCTATGATGGTGCTCAAGATTAGCAAACCCTTTTATCAACGATATGCCTTATCTTGATAACTCAAGTAGGACACCTATCCTCATGTCCTTACCCCAAAACTTCAAGGAGGTGTGGGAGGTTTGAATAATGGAGTTTCTATATTATGTTTGCAAGTTATAAAACATGGTACGAGACAAACATCGAGTACAATACTAGAGTACTACATCTCAATTTTTGAGAAAGTAAACAAGCATACATATGTATCACATTTCAAGCAAGAAAGCTGTAGTCATATAATTGTTAAGCCAAAACCTGATTTTAGAGATTTCATAACCTATCCTTGACCATCTAGATCTCAATCAACACCTGGTTAAGCACAAGATTATATATATGCATTAGATTCTCATCATTAACCTTGATTTGCTTCATTTTAGGGTTTTGGCCAAGTTAGGTTCTAAGTTGCTTAATTACATGTTTGACAGTGCTTTAGTGATTTGTAGGTCATCATGAAAGTGGGGTTCAAACTTCATGTCATTTTGATGTTTTGTTCATCTGGTATGGTTATAACAAGATTAAGATCACTTACTTGCATTTCGTAGTCAAAGGACTCATAATAGGGCAAGAAGGGCCCTAATCCATCAAGACATGATGTGTGGCAAGACAAGAGTTTATATTAGCAATATAGGGGCATAATATTCATAATAAAAAATAGGTGGATGTTCCCTAGGGCCAAGGCATCAAAGTCCAACATTGGTATCCACATACCCACATACATTAAATCATTCACATATACCATCCAGGTTCAACATGTGACTTAGTTAGGACATCCACAAATGAATTATTATAATGGATAGAGTATTCTTTGATTTGAGAGAAGAATACAAGAGAAGAGGATCCACATAATCATTTAAGGTACAAGAGTCACAATTCAATACATATAGACCACATTAGGCAGAAAAAGGGTTACAAACACCACCATAGAGCACGGTGGTTGATCGTAGGAAATACTGTGTCCAAACATCATAAGGTTACTAATTTGAGGGATGCAAAAGAGTTTGATTTATAATTAATTTCAAACATATAATTGGTTCAAGGTACAACCAAACATTCACGTAATAGGGGTACATTTATGCATTTAGGTCCATATGAGCAGAACAAGAAAGAACTAATGTGACCTTGGGCATACATGTTACCTAGCATTAAAAGGTTACAGATAGAGGAGTGGTAAGGTATAAGATCATCAAATTTCAGCTTGCTACTTTGAATCATGATTCATCATTTATATCCAAAGCAAGGCACATGAGTACAATTAGGGTCATTCATGAGGAATAGATGTAATTAGGACCTCAAATAGTTGAAAGATGCATGAAATATACTGATTTCATGATTAAGGGGATTGATGATCACCAAAAGATCAAGATTTATTCTAAAGTTGCATTAAATGTGTTCAATATAACTAATGTTAGCATCTTTAACAAAATCAGGAAATAGGAAGTAGAAATAGGGTCTAAGACCATGATTAATTTGTAGGTCTTGTTCATATGATGAATTTGATATATAATTTTGCCGAATTTGGCCTTAGTATGAGTGAGTTATGCATTTTAGAGAAATTTGTATCATAAGAGTATAGTGGGGAACAAGGGCGTGACCTATCATTTATTGATCCATCTGTATTGCTGATCCAGGATCGGATGGTGTACAGAACGCAGGCTCTTTCCCCTCCTCTTAGTCGAGCACCAGAGCGATCGTCCAAAGCTTGGGGCCACTCAACCCTGCCCATGCATGACTGGAAGTCCCCTGTGGTCGCTGACCATCCCAACACTTCCCTTGGCTGGTAGGATGCGCGGTCTCCTAGCAGTGGACTATGGTAGTTGGCCCAGAGAGGTCTCCTGCTTGCAAGCCTCCGCACGGACTCTCCCCTATCTCCATTCCCAAACATGGCACGAATAGGGGATTCGACCTGCTCTCGGATCCCATCCATCTGTAACCCATAGGGGGGAAGGAGCAGAGCAAGGGACACAGGTCTCAGGGGCGACTTCTATGCCTCTTCCTTACTGCGGGGAGAAGTGTCGGTAGCTTCTTTGGCACGATCAGCTCAGGTAGAAGGAACAACATCCTTTGTGAGAGTATCAAGTACAAGAGGTGGAAGGGAAGAGGAAGGAAGAGGAGGAGGGGGTGGAAAGAACCAAGGGTCGGAAGGAGGGGGCTTATAAACAAAGCAGGAGGGTTAGGATTTTGATTTACACCCTCCACCATTGCCGGATTTGGCTGGAGGTAGAGGAATAGCCTCCTAGCCTTGCGATTCTTCCCCAAAGAAGAAGGGGGAGAGGGGAAAACCACTACAGAAAACATACTCATTAGTGACCTTTCAGAAATGCACTAAAAAGCCAGTAAACATGTTTAGCGGCATTTGTTAACATCTAAAAAAATGCCTCTAGCGCCAATGCCACTAGGAAGATAGTGGCTTGAGTTGTAAAAGCCACTAAAGGTTTGTCTTTAGTGGCTTCGAATAAATACCACATAAAGGCCACTAAACCATCATTTGGCATTTATAGAAAAGCCACTATCCATCATTTGGCTTTTATACAAATGCCACTGTTTTGTATAATGTTGTTGTATTAAATAGTTTTGATTGAATGTAGTGGCTTATGAAAAAAGCCACTAATGACATACTAGTTCTGTATTACTATTTTTTATGGATTTTAGTCAGTCAATTTGTAGTTCATGATCAAGTTTTCTAATTGAATGCCAATTGAAGCCGAACACATTCCAGAAGTATTGAACTTTTTTATTTATAATCAAATGACAATTACATGGGGAGGACATTTTACCTTGCCCCTTGTATTGAATACAACAACATCACATATGACTATATATGGTACATATTGTAGACATGAACACTAACTAGATAACAACTCATTTTGCACTTAGAGACCCCCCAAAGGAATACAAACTTATTTTCTTACAAAACCATACAACTCCATTCTAGCATTCCAAGTAGTTGTGAAATTCTATAGGAGTAGACCAGCTACACTGCAATGAAGGTTCATCCTTCTTCTTAGCTGTAGTGATAGCATTACGGCCATATGGTCATCAGATTCCTCAGTAGGTTCTTCCTTCTTCTCTTCCACCTTGGCAGCAGAAGCAGCAGGTGCAGCTGCATAGCCAGAAGCAGCAATAGGGGCAGCAACAACTGTAAACTTGCTAGGATCCTATAGTGAAGTGAGAAAAATGTTGAGAACTTGCATGTAAATATAAGATAAAAACACTTACAACACTATCATGTTGTTAAGATAGTATCAAGGAAGATAGCACCATTACCAAATTTATCAATAAGGTCATCTTCAGTAAGGTGAAGGACCTCAGGGCTGAATACAGATCCACTGTCATAAACTGACAGCACAACCAGTCCATATAAGAAGGGCATGATGCCGAGCTTGGAAATAAGGGTAGCCTCAGAAGAGCCCACCTTCTCACCTTTCCTAATAAGTTTGACAATGGTGATAATTTCAATTGTACCATTCACATTATGTCAGCTGAATAGAGTTTGCCATGCAGCAAACCTATAGACATTCAGCTAAGCACACAACTAAGCACATGATAGAAAGGGTGCAAAGCTGACAATCTTGACAATTATGTAAAAAGCAAAAGATGGTTATCAAACTCAATGTCGTCCAGGGTTCTCATAAAACTATAGTCTATACATAATAAGTTGAAATTTTTTTAGTAAGGTAAGAAAGCATATAATGATTAATAAGAATAGAACCTAGTGAAGGCCTTCATGTTGTTATAGATAGATCTCCCTTCGCCAACTGTAATAACTATTGTACTGAAGTTATCATCAGTAAGAACCATGTCTGAAGCCTCCTTAGTAACCTGGACTGACACATAAAAAGAGAAGAAACAATCATTATCGATAATAATTACTAAAAGACAAGAAGATAGATATACAAATTGACATATAGAGAATATACTTACCTCAGTTCCAGCAATTCCCATGGAAATACCAATGTCTGCCATTTTTAGAGTAGATACATCATTGACACCATCACCAGTCATGGCAACCACCACATGTAATAAACAACTAACAGAAAAACATGCAAGTTGACTATGTAGATCAGCAGGAGGCTTTAGGTCTTCAAATCTATACTAACATGTCCACCAGGAATAGATTCACTATCCCCTGATAAGCAAGAAGAGTTTCCAGAATATATTCACTATCCCCTTCAACTGAAAAAAAAGCAAAGTGAAGTAGTGAAATATACCTTATCCAGGAATCCTTAAAACAACCCAAAGCAAAACTGGAAACCAATGTTGGCTACGCTGCAATACATCAAGAATATGTAAGCATGCACCATTTTGTTGAATTGCATGTAAGACCAGTTCCAGGGTGAGGAATCCCATCTTTGAGTCCTAACAACAACTCTGTTCTTGGAGATTAAAGGCCATTCACAAGAGCTAAGCAGAAGCCTTTCACAAGAGATGAGATGACAACCTTAGCTCTCGAGAATGGCCTCTGATCTCCAAAAACTGGCCTTTTACGTAGTGACATGTTGTTTGTTGTGGAAGGCACAAAATGCACAATTCTTCGGAGAAATATTGACTTAGTAAGCTATCACGCAACATGTGATCAAGTTATGAAAGAAAAATTTACAGAGAACTATTGACTTAGGAAGCAAAAAAAGACATTCACATTCAGCAGGTCAAAACAAAATATGTTGTATAAATGTCATACACAAGAAGGTAAGACACTACCCATAGCTAAAAGGAAAATAGGATTGTCATTTGGCAACATTGTCTACGACAATGGACATGAAATAACAGTATCTGGATCGTTATGTACTAATAAAAAGGTGGACCAAAGAAACACAACTATAGCTTTCATCTCTCTACATAGTATCCAAGAATGTAATTATTTATCTTTACACTTCATGACTTGCAACAAATGGAAACAACTTTAGATACTAGTTTTGTTTTCAATTATGTCATATTATAAGCAATACTATATGCTCACTTTGGCAGTAAATGTGATTTTGGCCATGCTATGACATTGCCAATAACTTCATCCATATATTGATATTGCTTAGAAGGTCTGACTAGAGGCTCGTTGGTCATCACCACAACCTCTACATAAACACCAACACATGATGAGCCTAAAATTGCACCTCCCACCATTTACAAGGGGTCAACTTTAGATACTCGACCGATTGCAACTTTATCATCTACATCTACGATACTCAGCACATACACTTCCTATAAACAAAATACAATTTAAATAAAAAAATTATATAAACGTAGAATGATGTGCAATTTACATTAATACAGACATACTTGTCTCTTATAAATTGTTGAATGTCTCATTCCAATCTGCACAATTATTTTATCTTTGTCATAAGGCCATCAAAATTCAACATGGAAAATAATTGATACCACACATCTCATATAAAATGTATTCATACCTGGCCAGTGCGTACATGTTGTGTTGATTGACTGTTTCCTGCTCTAGACAAGGCTAGTATCTGCTCTATTTTTGCATTTTGTTCTTGAATTTTAGCTTCAAATTCCATCCGTTGTTGTTCAAGTTGATCCTGGAAATGCTTCCTTTGCACTTCATCAACTTCTCGGGATTTACGGTTCTTGCCCCAGATATCAGAAGGTGATAGTCCAAGTCTATAACCACAAACATATCCTGGTCTCTCTTCTCCCATAACCTGCCTATAAATTTCAGCTGAAGTAACATCAGGTTGGTTTCTTTGCAGCTCGTCACCTACCTCAGAATTTTTTTCCTACACACAACAAAACATAGGAGATGAATTTTATACCAAACATATAAATGTTTCCATGTAGTAAATGTAACATAATACTATAGGATAGGAATCCTTGTACCAAAATTTTGACAGATTCAATATCAACTATGCTCCCATCTTTTTTACGATGAGTTTTCTCAAAAAACTCAATGGGATCAACTTCCCCACCTGTTTCCTTCTCCAACTGTATCATTCAAACAAGGTTATTGCTAACATCATTTAAACGGATGTCTCCAAGTTGTCCAATTGGATCACAATATTGACTAACTTACATCATGTTTCAGACAAGCAAATGACTTGGTTCCTGTTGTGTGGCTAACCTTTTGAATTTTTCTACTTGTCTTGTTAGTTATACACTTCCTCTGTGAAAAAAAATTGTAGTATTAGTGAAGAGGAGTGTTAGTGAAGAGGATTGTCAACATATCAGTAACAACAGAGCTAGCAGTAGTGTTAGTGAAGAGGATTGTCAACATATCAGTAACAACAGAGCTAGCAGTAGTGTTAGTGAAGAGGATTGCATAAAAATGAAACTCTGATTGCATACACCTACATTAAGGCAAGGCAAAAGGTGATCATCATTGTTAGTAAGTTGGACATCAGAATTTAAGCAGAACATACTACTTTAGATACTACTTTAGTGCACAAAGTGTCACAACTATTGAATTTTCCAATGCAGTAAAATCATTTGGATCTATGACTTTAGTGCACAACATCTGAAAATAGCGACAAAGATTAATAATACATGACTTAGAATTCTTAATGGGCAAAGACACAATGACAGCTAATGACAGAAGTTGTTGCATCAACACGTGATAATCGTGACTTTTCATTGGTAGCATCTTCTGATCCGTCGACCGTGCACATCTAGATATATTAGATGCATACCCATCTGGAACTTTGACAGATTTTAGGAGGTTGCAAAATGATATTTTTTCTTCTTTTCTTATCGTATAGCAAGCTGGAAGTAGTATGGAATGTGTGCCAACAGTTTGTGGATGAAGAGGAAATCTAATTCCCATATCCTCCAAATCCTTCCTTGCATTCAAGTTGTCCTTACTTTTATCCTTCAGACCTAGCAATGTTCCAACAATACTCTCACATATATTCTTCTCAATGTGCATGACATCTAGATTGTGCCTTACAATGTTAGATTTCCAATATGGTAGCTCGAAGAATATGCTTTTTCTATCCCAATTGTGTGTCGAATCTTTACCTCTCGGCCTTTTCTTACCAATTACAGTGCTTCCGCCATCCAATTGTGACAAGATTTCAGCTCCAGAAGGGGGTTTAGGTGGACTCCTAAATTCTTGCTCACCGTCAAATGCCCTAGCTTCTTTTCGGAATATGTGGCCAGCTGGAAAAAACCTACGGTGTCCTCTGTAACAAACTTTACAGCTATGTGGCAACCAATGTGAGATAGTATCTTTATTACAATAAGGACATGCTTTGTAGCCTTTAGTACTCCAACCAGATAGATGTGCATATCCTAGAAAATCACTAATAGTCCATAATAAAGAAGAATGCATCTGAAAGAATTCATTGGCTCTAGCATCATATGTTTGTACACCAGTACTCCATAGTTCTTTCAGCTCATCAATCAATGGACGCAAGTAAACATCTATATTCTGTAGCGAAGATGGTCCAAAAATTAGTAGGGACAACATAAAATATTGTTGCTTCATGCACAAATAAGGAGTTAAATTATATGGAATAATTACAACAGGCCATGTACTATGAGAATTACTCATTGTCCCAAAAGGTTTAAATCCGTCAGTGGCAAGTCCCAATCGAATATTTCTAGCGTCTGCAGTAAATTTTGGATGCATAACATCAAATGTTTTCCATGAAGGTGAATCTACCATGTGTCTTAACTTGTCATCTTTTTCATATTCTTCTGCATGCCACTTCATTAAGGAAGAGGTTTTTGATGACATGAACAACCTCCTCAGCCGTGGTATAAGTGGAAAGTGTCTAAGCACTTTGGTAGGTGTTCTTCTGGGTTTGTTTACTAGCTCCTCATCATCATCATCTGGTGTTGAAGTCATTAGCCATCTTGATTCTCCACATGTATCACATACGTCTTTATCAGCAGACTCCTTCCAAAACAGCATGCAACCATTTCGACAAACATGAATCTTCACATAATGTAATCTCAACTCCTTTATTGTCTTCTTCAGCTCATAAAAGGAATTAGGTAATTGTTCTCCTTCTGGTAGCATTTTTTTAAAGAACTTAAGAAATATAGATGATGCTTTCTTACTCAAGGCATTAAGACAAACCAGGTGATAGAATTCTAGGATGCAAGCAAGTTTGGTAAGTTTCTTACACCCTGGATATAATTCTGTCTCATAATCCTTTAACAAGATATAAATTTTGTCAGCATTTAAATGTTGATCAGTAGTCGACTGTACTCCTTCCATATTTTCATCTTCACTGAAACTCGAAAAAACATCATGCAACATATCTTGTAAATTTTCATCATCTAGACAATCACCATGTTCAGTTGGAGCATCCATTTCAACATCGACATCTTCTTCATGAAAAGCCCAAAAAATATAGCTTTGTAAGAAGTCATTCCACAATAGATGACTCAATGTAGTCTGTCTGGTGACCTGGTATACATTAGTGCACTTTCTAAAAGGGCATACAATCTTATCTCCAATTGATGAATGTTGAAAAGCGAAATCCAAAAAGTTGGATACTCCACATAGGTATTTACTACTCATTCGGTCATCCTCTGCTATCCAAGACATCCATTCTACAAAAATAGTAAAAAATATAACATCAAGAATTGTGACACCCGTTTGACTGGTGAATTATGACGAATACTATAAAAAATAAATTTATTGGTGATTTCCTTATTTAAAAGTAACAGAATTTCATTATACAAAAATAGTAAAAAATACATTTATTGGTGATTTCCTTATTTAAAAGTAACAAAATTTCATCAAGAATTGAGACACCTATTTGACTGGTGACTTGGTTGTTTTGTTGATGTTGCTGTGTCACGGAGGGAGTCCCTCATAGACAAATCCAATTAGCATGTTCGGAAGCCAGACCTGGTCCTCTCGGCCAATTAGCATGTTCTGAATCCACGCAAGGCAACTAGTTGTGGATACCTTAAAGTGCATTCACCATCATACTGAACGTCGATTACAATTGTCGAGGTTCCATACTTTAAAGTCACTTGACCAGCCGTGTAGCGTCTTCTGTTCAAATGGCGCCACTGTCTAGTAATGGTGAGTTGTGCTAGTGTACGATGGTCTAGGGTGATGTCCAGCTGTTCTATTTCAGGGAAAAGGACATGGGGGGTCGAGGCGCATGCCATAGTGATTTTTGTGGGTGGAAAGAGACTACAAAATATTAGTACTAACAATTGTAAGTATATATAACGATGTTATATATTTTCAATAAGTATATATAATAATGTTACATATTTTCAGAGACAACTTGAGAAATACAAATCAGACTTAGATGGAAAGTAAGACGAGTGTCATTATACCAACAATTATCGTAGTCTACATTATGAATTATTATGTCTGTTTTAAGGAGATCACTTATCAATTAGTATGTCTATATTATGCTTTTCAATTATACTGATCGCTGCATTTCACATCACCTGGTTTCTCAAATGATTTTGTGGGAAGACCATGTAAACATCGAATAGAAAATACCAATCCACCATCTTAATAGGGAAATGATTAATTACATGTGATTTTTACATGAAATCTATAAGTTATATTTTGTTAACATCTTTGAAGTGCTATAGTTTCTTCATTCTTGTCTTTCTTCAAAATTATAACACTACAGATAAAACGTACTAATAATGTATGTAGAACAGAAGTCGGATCCAAGGAAAATACCTTTTAAGTATTGTTAATTGAAATGGCTGGAAACAAGATTGGACTACTATTGGTAAACAAGTTATTAGTCGGAATATTTTTTTTAATTCTACTGCAAGGTTTCCCATTAATATTTATTGATGATTTAGGATAACCTGCAGATGAACAACAAATTCCAAGTGGCATGGCATTTGATACCTACAGATTTTCCATCCAAGCATGAGTATTGTTGACACTTTATATGCCTATTAGCCACCGGTCATGAAAGAGACCTTAAAGGAGGTATGTAAGCTACATCTTAGTTAACAAAATAGGTTGCGGCGATGGTTACCTAAAGAGGATTGATTGGAGTCCCTCACTTAAGATCACCGACGCCGGAGGGGCAGATTGAGTCTGTGGCGGTGCTTCGGCTGGGCTCGGTCTGCCAAGGCAGATGAGGAAGAACGAACGATGCCTGAGTATGCTTCAGTTGGGCTCAGTTCAAATAGGCAGAGGAGGAAGAACTAACGCTTGCGATCATAGGCAAGGTGTCACTGCGGCACCAACAAATTGGCACTCCATAGCCAGCAACTATTGGCACCACAGATGGCAACTCGCGAACAACAGGCACCACCAGCCTCTTCCAGTCTGTAGACAATTGTGAGCCACCAATGGACCTAGGGCACGATGGGCCAGGGAGTGAGGAAGTCGCGTAGGGAGAAAGGGGGAGATCGGAAACGTCGGGCTGAATGAGCGGAGAGTGCAGTGCGAAGGGAAAATTTAATTTGGAGCGGGAAGTCAAAATATTTCCTAATTTGGTATGGCAATTTAAGATTGCCACTAATTAGAAATAAAAACGCCTTTAATTTTATGTCCTTTTCAGAAATCCTATAATAGGTGGTTCAACGACATTTTAATAAAAAATATCTGTATATTAGAAAGATAGTGGATTTTTTTTATAAATGTCACTTAAATAAATGCCACTAATGGACAATTTTGTTGTAGTGAGCGCTTGGGCTGCACTTCTATATTTGGGCCCAAAGTGGCCAAATTTGGCCCAAACATCTCATAAAAAAACAAGAAAAGGGCTAAAAAGGTCATATTTTTAAAGTCCATATCTTTTGATCTGATACTCCGATTGAGGAGATTTTTGAGTCGTCGAGTTCAGAATTGAGGACCCTTCAATAAGGAAAGCATCAAGGTACCAATGTATCTTAGTGGTGAGGGTCAAAATTTCAACTGTAGATGATGTATCGAACGACATGCAATATAACTCCAACTTATATCAAAAGTAGAAATAATGTCACATTTTGAATCATACAAGCAATGTGACTCATAACAAAGCATCAAGGTATTCAAAGCATGAAATTGATCACTGGGATTGAAGTTCAGTCATAATAGTGAGTTAGGCTACATAATAGAAATGAGGGAGAAAGCGCACAATCAAGGACAGAGAAAAGTTGAGAATGTAACATCCTTCCCTCCTTAAAAAAATTTGTCCTCAAAATTTATCTAAGATTGTAAACATGAGTCAAAGTTCATATTCATTAGGTTTAGACACCCAAACCTAGGTTTTGAGAAAACATCCATCATGTTTATACATAAAGGTTGCCATCATCTTGGGTTGTTCAATGTGATTAGATACGTGTTACCCAATGTTTCATCATGTTAACATCATCTTGGCATTAGGGTTCCACATCCCATAACACTATTGAATTTGGGTTTTGTTCATGACTTCTAATACAAGTCCAAGGTATGTCATCAAAATTTATGTTATCTATTTCTCAAATGGACAATTTTCATTATCATGTTTTTCAAATGAGATTTTATTGTTAGACGTGTAATTCATCATTATACTAGATTGTATGCATGTTTTAGTTCACCCCCGAAAAAAAATTCTACCAACTTTCCCCATTTATGCTCATCATTTCTCATAGTGGATCTAAAATTAAGTAATTTACTCATCATTCTTCATTGAGTGAAGACTGCAAGAGCATTGTCATATTGATTTTATCATTGTTCATTTTTGGTTATAAAATTAAGCATTGCATTTATTATCATTCAAGCTAACATCTCAAGGAATCATCATATAAAGTTCATGATTTCACACTTACATCTTCAATGCATGGGGTAGTTTCATATTACGACTAGCTTATGAGAGTGACTTATAATACATTTTCAAGTTTAACATAAGTGAGATCATTTTATATATCGTGCATCATCTAAGGAACCACATTATCTTCATGACGAGGTTTCATACACATCTCACTTGTATCTCAAAGGATCTTTACAAGCTCAAGTCACTCAAGATGGAACATACATATATTCAATATGACAATCTACCCACCACCATCTACCCATACAAACTTTTATCCATCATACAAAACAAAATAAACCACTAGATTTCTTTACATCAAACTACTAACCCGAGGATGAGGCTCATCATAGATATCATATGTCATGTACATCATCATAGGGTCTTGGGACATCTCCCTCACCTATATCTATCAAGCATCATATATTCAAATGCCTCTCTCACTAGGGTTAGGTCTTTCCATTGGAAATCTAGGGCTCAACATCATCATGGGAACCACAAACTAGGAGACTCAACTCATATACTTAGAAGTATTCTATCTAGGGACTCATCATCATGTATTTCATCGTGCATGTTTTTTAAAATTTCACATATTTTGGAGTTTAGGTACTCTGACCTTCTCCCATGGCGGGTCGACTCATAACAAAAGGTCACCCTTTTCGTATGCCCCATGCTAGAGGTCCTTCTTTGTAAAGAGATTGAGGCTCGTATCGATCTCAAATCATATATCACATATTGTCTCTCAACACGTACTAGACTAGGCACAAGCAAACATGTCAACTCACTAGTTATGTTTAGCACATCAACCAAGTCATATGTCATACATGGTGCTAGGTTTAGCTACTGTTTCATGGTCAAACTCTTCTCATATCATCAAAAATACTTGACCCTCTCAAAACAACTTGGATATCATCATCATCATCATCATCATTATCATCCAAAGACAACATGAAGAAGTGTGAAATGCTTAACATACATGAACATTAACAAGATAAAGACACCATTCATAATCTCAACAATCAACAACATATATTACACATCATTGTTTATGACAATATTTTAATTACATATTCAATAGTACAATTTTTCAAGTCTTCTCATGTACACTATGGATCTAACAACAAGTACACCTGACGTAGCTCACCAAGCCCATCAACTTCTATTTTTTTGGTCCGCAAAGTGGCCAAGCTCAAGGTACCAACTGAGCTACAATTCTAACTTAAGCCCATCAACTTGTAGCCATCTCTGAACCTATAAAATATGTGAAACAAGGTGGGTCAAGCACACGAGGTGTCGAGTATAGGGCTAAAAGATAAATATACATAAGATTTTCATAATTTGAAAAGATTTGCACAAGTAAATGAGCAAGAAGTAAACAAGTTAAGTATTTATAAAAATGAGAGCCCATGTTTTATATCATTTGACTCCAATTATACCATCATTTCGTGCATTCATCAATATCATGTATTCATAAGGCCTTTTATGGACAAATTCTCACTAGAAGAGTCTATGAGGGTGCTTAAGATTAGCTAACCCTTTTATCAACGATCCACCCTATCTTGATAACTCAAGTAGGACGCCCATCCTCATGTCCTTACCCTAAAACTTCAGGAAGGTGCATGAGGTTTGTATAATGGAGTTTCTATATTATGTTTGCAAGTTATAAAACATGGTATGAGACAAACATCGAGTAAAATACTAGAGTAATACATGGAAATATTTGAGAAAGTAAACAAGCATACATATGTATCACATTTCAAGAAAGAAAGCCATAGTCATATAATTGTTAAAGCCCATACCTGATTTTAGAGATTTCATAACCTATCCTTGACCATCTAGATCTCAAACAACACTTGGTTAAGCACAAGATTACATATATGCATTAGATTCTCATCATTAACCCTGATTTGCTTCATTTTAGGGTTTTGGCCAAGTTAGATTCTAAGTTGCTTAATTACATGTTTGACGGTGCTTTAGTGATTTGTAGGTCATCATGAAAGTGGGGTTCAAACTTCATGTAATTTTGATGTTTTATTCATCCGGTATGGTTATAACAAGATCTAGATCACTTGTATTTCGTAGTCAAAGGACTCATAATAGGGCAAGAAGGGCCCTAATCCATCAAGACATGATTTGCGGCAAGACATGAGTTTATATCAACAAGATAGGGGCATCATAATCATAATCAAACATAGGTGGATGTTCCTTAGGGCCAAGGCATCAAAGTCCAACATCGGTATCAACATACCCACATACATTTAATCCTTCACATATACCATCCAGGTTCAACATGTGACTTAGTTAGGACATCCACAAATGAATTATCATAATGGATAGAGTATTCTTTGATTTGAGAAAGGAATACAAGAGAAGAGGACCCTCATAATCATTTAAGGTACAAGAACCACAATTCAAGAGATATATACCACATTAGGCAGAAAAAGGGTTACAAACACCACCATAGAGCAAGGTGGTTGATCATAGGAAATAGTGTGTCAAGCATCATAAGGTTACTGATGTGAGGGATGCAAAAGAGTTGGATTTATAATTAATTTCAAACATATCATTGGTTCAAGGTATAGCCAAACATTCATGTAATAGGGGTACATTTATGCATTTAGGTCCATATGAGCGAAACAAGAAAGAACTAATGTGACCTTGGGCATACATGTTACATAACATTAAAAGGTTACAAATTTAGAGGAGAGGTCAGGTCTAAGGTCATCAGATTTCAAGATTGCTACTTTGAATCATGATTCATCATTTATATCCAAAATAAGGCACATGAATACAATTAGGGTCAGTCATGAGGAATAGAGGTAATTAGGACCTCAAATAGATCAAAGATGCATGCAAGATACTAATTTCATGATTAGGGGGATAGATGATCACCAAAAGATCAATATTTATCCTAAAGTTGCATTAAATGTGTTTAATATAACTAATGTTAACATCTTTAAAGAAATTAAGAAACATGAAGTAGAAATAGGGTCTAAAACTTGCTTAGTTTGTAGGTCTTGTTGATCTGATGAATTTGATATATAATTTGTCCCAATTTGGCCTTAGGATGAGTGAATTATGCATTTTAGAGAAATTTGTATCATAAGAGTATAGTTGGGGAACAATGGGGTGGCCTATAATTTATTGATCCATTTGGATTGTTGATCCAGGATCAGATGGCGTACAAAATGTGGGCTCTTTCCCCTCCTCTTTGTCGAGCACCAGAGTGATCGTATGAAATGCGAGGCTGCTCAACCCTGCCCCTGCATGGTTGGAAGTTCCCCATGGACGTCATCCATCCCCACACTCCCCTTGGCTGGTAGGATGCCCGGTCTCCCAGCGGTGGACCGCGGTTGCTGGCCCAGAGAGGTCTCCCGCTCACAAGCCTCCACATGGACTCTCCCCTGTCTCCATGCCCAAACAGGGCACAAATAGGGGAGTCGACCTACTCTCAACACCCATCCATCTACTTCCCACACATGGGAAGGAGTAAAGCAAGGGACACAGGCCTTAGGGGCGACTTCCATGCCTCTTCCTTGCTGTGGGGTGAAGTGCTGGTAGCTTCTTTAGCACGTCCAACTCAGGCAGAAGGAATGACATCCTATGTGAGAGTATCGGGCACACGATGTGGAAGGGAAGAGGAAGGAAGAAGAAGAGTGGGTAGAAAGAACCAAGGGTTGGAGGGAAGGGGCTTATAAACAAAGTAGGAGGGTTAGGGTTTTGATTTGCATCTTCCACCATTGCCTGATTTGGCTAGAGGTAGAGGAAGAGCCTCCCAGCCTTGTGATTCTTCCCCAAAGCAAAAAGGGGGGAGAGGGGCAAGTGCCTAGGTTGTGCTTATTTAATTGGGTCCAAAGTGGCCAAATTCGGCCCAAACATCAGATAAAAAAACAAGAAAAAGGGCTAAAAATGGTCATTTTCTTAAAGTCCATATCTTTTGATCTGATACTCCGATTGAGGAGATTTTTGAGCCGTCAATTTCAAAACTGAGAGACCTTCAACAAGGAAAGCATCAAGCTACCAATGTATCTTAGTAGTGAGGGTCAAAATTTCAATTGTAGATGATGTATCCAATGACATGCAATATAACTCCAACTTAGATCAAAACTAGAAATAATGTCACATTTAGAATCATACAAGCAATATGACTCATAACAAAACATCAAGGTATTCAAAGCATGGAATTGATCATTGGGATTGAAGTTCAATCATAGTAGTGAGTTAGTCTACATAATAGATACGAGGGAGAAAGAGCACAATCAAGGATAGAGAAAAGTTGAGAATGTAAAATATAGATTCTAGAGGTGGAAGTCCATACAAATTCTCACCCTACAGTTGTGATATCACCCACAATGACTTCACCTATCACAAAAAAGTGAGATCAACGCTCTGCATTGCCAAAGGTACAACCACCCCTTTGAGAGGACAAAGAGAATGTGACAATTTACATAGGATTCCCTACCAACATTACTGAAGAGGGGTCTATCAAGGTCTTCATTTTTCCCATGGATACCAGAAAGGTATTACCGACACTTGAGCTTTGCAAGTGAACAATACCAAGGATTAAAATACTATCCAATTCCTCAATGAATCAGAGGGGGAAGGATCACTAGCAGAAGGTGATGAAAAAATCTCCGACGCATGGTGATGGTATCACGAAGATCCTAGAAGGGGCCTATGTATCCAACAATGTACGACTAGAACCTCTTAAAACAACCATCAAGTTGATTACGACCCCACACTTGATATCATTTTCTAAAAATGAGATTCTATTAGGTGGAAATCAAAACAGGCCCCTATTGGTTACTACAATATACAACAACCCCAAGATACTCTCCTGCTTTGTTGACTATGACTCATGCCTCAATGTTGTCTTTTAAAGATGCTAATCATCCTGGGAAGGATCCTTCTGACCTTGTGTCAAAAATAAAGAAAGTAACCTCCTTTGACATAGTAATCAAGGATGCTCTGGGAGAAATCATGTTGGAGCTTCAAATCGGACCCAAACGTTCACTGTTCCATTCACCTCATCATGGATTTGAGTCCCTCCTTCAGCCTCCTCCTGGGGAGGCCATGGATTCATCAAAATTGGAGAGTTCCCTCATCACTACATTAGAAGTTAAAGTACCAGTTAGGACATGTCGTCATCACAGTTTAGGTTGATGACCCTAGTACCATAGCATGTGTCAGAAAGGATGATCTCCTACTTCACTTCAAGATTCTACACACCACAAGCATCTTCTAGGTGCCCCCATACAAGAGGACACTTCATGCCCTACAACCACATACAATTTGCACAAAGTCTACGTGATATCAATATCCATCCAGACAGAGCACTGGGAGCCTCAATAAAATGACATATGGAGATCATCTCAGTTACTCCCAAATAGAAAAGGGTGGGACTCAGGTTCTACGACCCATCCTACACACGACCTCAATTCACTAGGTGGATTCCATATTGGAAGCCTGCAACGTTGTGACCCACTACGAGGGACTTAATTGAAGAGGTTACCTTAATAGCCTACTGATGACCCAAAATCTGAGTCGTGAAGCTTGATGCCTCCCACTAGAAGAAGAGCGTCAAATCAAGGTGTTATATTGGAGGGACCTGGGCCCTCAACACAAAGGTCCCCATATGTACTTCACTTTTACCATGGTCATCACTGAAGGCCATTCAAATACAACTAAGACAGTCACTCTTGTAATGTTGGCTTACTACATGCAAGAGGTAAACGAAAATGACCAAGATGATTTTCTCATGATCTATGCTAACATTGAGAGATCACCCTCATCACCGAAAAAGACCATTATGTTTGAATTACCCTGAGTAATCAATAGTCCAAGACCAAAGTCATTGATGTGGCAAATATTGCACCAACAAATTCACTCAGGGTTGAAATCCCCGAGTTTTTACCAAAATCTTGTACAATAATACCACCCGCAAGTGGACGAGTCTTATCACAGTATAGTTAAGGATCGAATACCAAAGGACAACATTTTAAAGAATCTTTATCAGTCAAATCTAGCTCAAGTAAGACTAATTATTTAAAACGATTGAGTTGGTTGAGGTTAATTAAATTAAATGCAAGAAAGTAAAAGTTGAATTAAAGTTGGATTTAGATCAATGATATGGAATGGTTGGGATGGTATTGGGTTTCACCACCGCTACATATGCAAACACATTCAATCGCAAACAATCCAAGAAAGATATAACTATTCAAATAGAGTTGCTGCAAAACCTCCCATACGGGTGTTAGGTTTGCGTAAGCATCACCTTAGGCAACAGATGTCTCGTCACCATCTGGATCACTTACTTACGACTATGAAGATACAGAAATCCAACAAAGGTTGTGGCCCCCCTATACAGGAGTTAGGCACACAAAAGATTCACCGAAGGTTAGATGGCTCGTCCTCTCACGGATCATACACTTACGTCCTCAAAGAAATCCCATTCTATTTCTAGTTTGGGAGTCAACCACATTAATCGATAAGTAAGCAGGCGATTAATAAACGAGCAAACATCGATGATTAACAAGAAGATACAAAATCCAACTAAGGCTGTGAACCCCCTATATAGGCGTTAGGCACATAGAAGCATCACCGAAGGCTAGATGGCTCGTCCCCTTGCGGATCATGCACTTACGACCTCAAGGAATCCCATTCTATTTCTAGTTGGGGAGTCAACCTGTTAAACAACATTCAATCCTACATATAGAAGTTCTCATAACATAGGAAGAAAAAAGATGAAACTAAGCAATTAATCTAACTCCGAACATAACGATTAACAACGAAATGAAAAGTTATGTACATTGCCATGGAAAGTCTAACAAAAGAACATGATTGCACAGGCAGTGGGGCTAGTCCCCACACCCCAGTGAAAAGCGACTACTCGCTCATGGTGCGAGAAATAAGAAGGATAAGAAAGAGAGAGGAATCCGCCATGAACATGGTGTAGAAGGGTAGTTGAAACTCGGTGAAGATGATGCGGTCTTCTACGTCGTGTCGGAGCAGATTTGGACGCAAAATAGGAGATGCCAAGACAGATCGGACAGTCTCTCTCCCTCCGCCTTCCTTCTCTTCTCGGTCTCCTTGAATGCAACCTGGGTAGTAGATGGAGTGAAACTGGCATGGACGGTACTGGATCTGGATCAGACCTGTGTATAGGAAACATGTCGGCGTCCCGGAACCGATGCCGAAAATGAGGACCCTGCTGGTCCTATTTATAGGCACTGGACTGGTCCTCACATTTTTGGTGTGTTTCCGGTCCGAACGGTCTTGCTTTGTATGTCCATACGGTCTTGGTTGTTAAATATCTTATCAAAACAATTTGCGTGGCTTCCACTTTATCAAACAGTTTCGGTTTAGCCAGTTTTCCATTCGGTCCTACATGCATTCCTTTTCCATACGGTATTCATTGCTTTGACTTTTCATACGGTTTCATGCATTCAGCTGCTCAAACATTCTTCGTGTGAATAGCCAATTCGGTTTGCTCCCGTCATGCTCAAACAGTCTTCATGCCTAGCTAATCCAAATGGTTTCCTTTAGTAAACAGTGTTGCGCCCAGCAACAATAAATGATTTGGCCATTGCATAGCAAACAGTTTGAAAGTATTGTGGCCATACAGTCTTCACAGATAAACGGTCTTTGGATGTCCAGCCTCCAAATGGTCTTATGCTGGCCGCGATTAGTCTTTGAGCTGCATGCATACACGTGATTTCAGATCAATCGATTTGCATGCTCTGGCAGCAAACGGTTTCCAATGTTGCTCATTCGGTCTTCACGTGTATAAAAAATGGTCTTGAAGCTTAGAGCGGCAAACGGTTTCAATATTAAACAGGTTGCACGTAGTTGCGTTAAACGGTCTCGCACTGTTCAATACTCCAAATGATTTGTGGCAGACTCAATCCAAACGGTCTCGCGGATAGGCTTGCTGCAAACGGTCTTGAATGTGCTGCTCGATCCCTCGCGGCTAAATGTTCTTGAAATGGAACTGTCCATTCGGTCTTGAGACAGAATGGATGAAACCGTTTGGTCAAGACCGAATGGTGAGACTGTTTTATGAGATCAATTGATTGAAATCGAATGGTCAGACCGAATGGATGAAATTGTTTGGTCAGACCGAAAGGTCAGAACCAAGGGTGAGTGAAGGTGGGCCCCAAATGATTGTTCAACTTCATCAAGACCTGCATCAAATCAACATAAATTCAATTAAAATCATGATAATTAGACCAATTAAGTAAGTTTGCACATTTTGTTATTTAGTAATTTAAATTTAAAAGCATTGAGTCGAATTTGACCCGAGATGGTAATTAAAATTCCGGATGAATATGCATTCATCAAAATACCCCAAACTTAAACATTGCTCGTCCTCATGTAACACAAAATCTGAAACAGTCGCCAAATGAATATTTTCTGATCATGTGATTGCCTCCTCTTCTTATCACGATTATTTCTTTTCTGCTCAGTATGACTAAGCATCTCAACTTCCTGAGACCACTGAACACATTTGACCATATCTTCGTTCCTAAGTTTGATTTCTAACCTCACTTCCTCCTCACTTTTTTCCAGCAACAAGCATGTCAAAGAGTTTTGTAAGAGTCCAGAGATACCCGCAGAACAACAAGTGTGCACCTGATCTGACATTGGTGTTTTTTAGGGTAGTGGTGGCATTCATTGTGCCTTTAGGAGGAAGAGGGAGTGAAGAGTGGTATGGGAGGAAGAAATAAATCTCTCCTCTATTCGACTCAAGATTTTCTTTTATTTTTGCAATTTCATTTATAGCATTTTTTTTGCAAATCTCTCCTCTATTCGACTCGAGATTGCTTTTCTTTTTGTGTGCGCTTTGGCATCTTTTTGTTTGCAAATCTCTCCTCTATTTGACTCGAGATTGCATTTTTTTGTGGTACGCCCCTATTAATTTGCGAGGGGTATGGAAGAAGAGGATATAGATGGAAGTGGTGTGCCACTCTAAACTTAGGGTTTGGCATGATTTCAGCTATTTTTGTTTTTTTTCGATGGATAAAGGGGTAGAAGATGATGGAAGAAGTGTAGAAAAGAGTTCAGATCAAGATTCCTCTTGATTTACCATTCTGTGTACCAGGTTGTTGTCTTTATCACACTCTGCTCTAATAATGACTTGATGAGGATCCGGTAGGGATTCCATGTTGTTGTTCCACTAGTCAGTTAGGAAGTGCAATGTGTTTGATCCCTATCTATTTAACAGACACTTGCCATTTTTGCATAAGTATCATGATGTTAGGAATCATAAGCTTCACAAGATGATTTCAATCAAAAGGCTAGTTTCAGAAGAAGGTTCTTTTGAGGATCTTCTTAGAATAATGAGGGTATAATGATTCAAAATGCAAAGAGAAATAAAAAGTTCAAAAATGCATCCAGTATCTGTTCACATTTCTTTTGAAAACTTTAAAATTGTTCAAAATTTTATTTGAAAATTTTGAAAATTTGGGTCAAAAATGTGACGATGAAATCTTAAGTTTGATTTAGATGGGTGAATGTGGAAAGTAAGATACATACCACCCACCCTCCACCCCAAACTTAGACATTTGCTCATCCCGAGCAAACTCTAAATCTGAGATGGAGGGGAAAGTTCATGCCATCTGGACCACTTGATGTGGTTGCATTCCAATCAGCGTGTTTCCTCCATCTGAAAATCTCAAACAAAAAGATCATTCAGAACTCAAAGTAGCATCTCGCGATGCAATTTTTATTTAGTGCAAAATTATCTAAAAATTAAAAACAAAATTGAGAAAAATTTCTAATCAAAATTAAAATGAATTTTATTTATCGGGTTGCCTCCCGACAAGCGTCTTTGTTTTATGTCGATGGCTCGACATGATATCTTCAACTTCATGGTAGTTCCTTTAGATTGGAGAGATCTATTGTTGCTTCGGTGCTTATGTCGGCTGTGGTGAAATATCTTTTCAAACGTTGGCCATTTGCCATGAATTCACCCAACGTTTCACTCCATAAAGAGAAAGCATCATGTGGGGAGATGCTTTTGACAATGTACGGTCCAGACCAGTGAGAGTGGAGTTTCCCTGGGAATAACTTCAACCTTGAGTTGAATAGCAGAACTTGGTCGCCCACTTGTATGTCTTTTCTTTTCAAATGACCATCATGCCAAAGTTTGGTGTGTTCTTTGTAGATTCGTGCATTCTCATAAGCTGTCATCCTGAGTTCGTCCAACTCTCGGAGTTGCAGAATCCTGGCTTGGCATGCTTCTTTCATATCAAAATTCAGTTATTTTATTGCCCACCATGCCTGGTGTTCCAATTCGACTGGAAGGTGGCAAGCCTATCCATATATTAATCGAAAAGGTGTAGTCCCGAGGGGAGTTTTATAAGCAGTTCGATAGGCCCATAATGCGTTGTTGATTTTCACTGACCAATCTTTCCAATTGTAGCCTACTGTATTTTCCAATATACCCTTGAGTTGATGATTAAAAACCTCCAGTTGTCCACTTGTCTGTGGATGGTAAGGTGAGGCTACCTTGTAAGTAACACCATACTTTCTTAGCAATGCTTCAAAGCTTCTTTCAAGAAAATGGGAACCTCTGTCGGATATCACCGTGTGCGGGACACCAAAACGGGGAAACATAATATCCTTGAATAATTTGATGACTGGTTTGGAATCACTAGTGATGGTTGGTATGGCTTCAACTCATTTTGAGACGTAGTCCACCGCCACTAGGATGTAAGAAAATCCATGAGAAGATGGGAATGGACCCATGTAGTCCACCCCCCAAACATCGAATATCTCTACTTCCTGCCATATATTCAGTGACATCTCATCTCTCTTTGTTATATTGCCCAATCTTTGACATTTGTCACATGATAGGACAAAGCCATGGGAATATTTGGATATAGTTGGCCAAAAGAACCCACATTGCAAAACTTTTATAGTAGTTTTCTTCGAACTCATATGGCCTTCGACTGGGCCAGAGTGACAGTGCTCTAGAATAGATTGAGCTTCTTCCGCAGCGATACATCATTTGTAAAGACCATTAGCACATAGCTTAAAGAGATATGGCTCATCCCAGTGATATTGCTTCACATCATGCATGAATTACTTCAGTGCATTCCCGATGCATTGGGGATGAATAATCCCAACAACAAGGTAGTTCACATAATCTGAGTACCATGGTGCAGCTTTTGAGGCCTTCATTAATTGGTCATCTGGAAGGGAGTCATTAATTAGAATCTTCTCGATGTCTACAGTGTAGATGTGACTAAGGTGGTCTAGTACCACATTCTCTGTACCTTTTTTTATCTCTTATCTCTAGATGAAATTCTTGCAGGAGAAGAATCCATCTTATTAGCCTAGGTTTCACATCTTTCTTTGCCAGCAGGTAACAGATAGCAACGTGATCTGTGTAGACAATGACCTTTGAACCAATTAGGTAGGATCTGAACTTATCAAAGGCATACACGACTGCCATAAGTTCTTTCTCAATAGTAGCATAATTCCTCTGAGCTTCATTGAGGGTCTTATATGTGTAATAGATCACATAATGTTTCTTTTATATACATTGGCCCAAGACAACACCTACATCATAATCGCTTGCATCACACCTAATTTCAAAAGGGTGGGCCCAATCATGACCTCTAATGATGGTTGTGCTTGTAAGGGCACGCTTCAGTGTGTTGAAACTTTTAACACATTCTCCGTCAAAATTGAATTCAACATCCTTTAGTAACAAATTTGTCATTGGCTTGGTTATCTTTGAGAAGTCCTTTATAATCTGTCTATAGAATCATGCATGGCCTAGGAATTCTCGAACTTCCTTTACATTGATAGGTATAAGGAGCTTGGAAATCACTTAAATATTGGCTTTATCTACTTCAATACCTAGGTTACTGACCCTATGGCCCAGGACAATGCCTTCCTTTACCATAAAATGACACTTCTCCCAATTCAGCACAAGATGTGCTTCTTCACATCGTTTGAGGACTAGGGAGAGGTGTTTTAGACAAGAATCGAATGAATCTCTGTATACAGAAAAATCATCCATGAAAACTTGCATAATGGTTTCGGTGAGACCGACAAATATGGCATCCATGCAACGCTGGAAAGTTGTAGGTGCATTGCAGAGGCTGAACGGAATTCTTCTGAATGCGTATGTTCTGAATGGGCAGGTGAAAGTGGTTTTCTCCTAGTCATCTGGATGCATAGGTATTTGGTAGAATCCAGAGTAACCATCGAGATAATAGAAGTATTCTTGATGAGCCAGCCACTCTAATACTTGATCAAGAAAAGGCATTGGAAAGTGATCCTTTCGAGTTGCCTTGTTCAACTTCCTATAATCAATGCACATCCTCCACCCTATGATTGTTCAGGTGGGGATGAGTTCATCGTTTTCATTTCGTATTATAGTTGTTCCACCTTTCTTCGGGACTACATGCACTGGGCTCACCCATGGTGAGTCTGATATTGGATAGATAATTTTGACGGTGAGCAGTTTAATGACCTCTTTACGGACTACCTCCTTCATATTTGGATTCAGTTTCCGTTGATGTTCAATGGTTGGCTTGTGATCTTCAATCATAGGGATCTTTTGCATACACAACGCTTGACTAACCCCAGTGAGGTCATTCATTTTGTAGCCAATCACTTTCTTCCTCTCCTTCAATTCTTTCAGGAGTTTATCTTCTTGTTCGATCGTAAGATTAGAATTTATTATCACTGGACAAACCTTGAGGTCATCCAAAAACACATACTTCAGTCCCTTGGGCAAGGGCTTCATCTCTGGAGTTTCTGGTTTTTCGCATGTTTCTCCAATAGCTTCCACAACTTTGAGTTCTTCACATGTGGCTTCAACATCTTCTTTTGCAAAGTCGAGGGATTCGATGCAATCCTTTACTTGTTCGTCATTAGGTTCATCAACTGATGGATCCGTTAGAGCAACTTCTAATGGATCATATGATTTATGATTCTCTTGAGTTAGAAGTGACATCTTCTCTATGCAATCAATCATATAGACTTCTTCTTGCATACTTGATCTTCTCATGCTTTCAAAAACTTTAAATTTGAGTGTTTCCTTGCCTAATCTAAGCAACAAGGTTCCTGCTTCAACATCAATTAGAACTCTTGTGGTGGTGAGGAATGGACGTCTAAATATGATAGGATATCTGGCGTCCTATTTTATGTCCATGATGACAAAGTCACATGGAACAAAGGAATCTTTCCCTACCTTGACATGTACATCCTCAATAATTCCTAACATGCATTTTATCGAATTGTTTGCGAGTTGTATGGTCATGCCAGTTGGAAGAAGTTCAAAAAACCCTAGCCTTTTGTAAAGGATGAGTGGCATGATGGAGATGCTAGCACCAAGATCTGCTAGTCCTTTCTTGCATGAAGAATCACAGATATGGCAGGAAATCCCAAAAGATCATGGATCTTTCTGTTTCTTTGGCATCTTACTCTGGATGATATCCGAAGTGGTTTTAGCTAACTTGACTGTCTCATATTCTTCAGTTATATATTTCCTAGTGAGGAGTGACTTTAAGTATTTTTTCCAAGCTGGTATCTCAGCCAGCGCATCCAAAAAGTGTATATCAACATGAAGTTTCTTCATAGCTTCTTTAAACTTATTGAACCGAGTATCAAGCTTGGTTTGCCTTAAACGAGCAGGGAAGGAATACGAGGCTTGTATATAGGGATATTAGGTTCTAGTGTTTTAGTTTCTTCATCAATAGGTTTCTCAGGACTTTCCTTATCTGTCTTATCAGCAGTTACTGGTTCTTTTGGTTGAGACTCCAGTGTTGTTGAGTCTTGGACAATCACATGTTCATCTTCATCTATAAAAACCACATGTGTCTTTATAGGAGGATTAGAATAGTCTTTTCCTGATCTGGTGGTGACTTCCTTCAATTGTTCAGGATGCTTAGGATTATTCTCGGGTTGGCCAGCAAAAACCCCAACTGGTGGCTTGATGCTAGCTGCAAGTTGAGCTAGTTGGGATTCAATAGCCTTTTGCTGAGCTTGTTGGTTAGCTATCATAGTTTGCTGAGTTTGCAACATCTTTTCAATGGCTGATAGCTTGTCATCAGGTGATACGGGACTTGTTTGTTGTCCTTGTTGTTGATAAGGAACTTGGTTAAGACTATGGTACTGGGTATTGTTTTGATAATTATTGAAGTTCCTATTCTGGAAGTTTCCCTTGAAGTTTCCTTGATTTCCAAAATTATGTTGTTGATTATACTGAAATCCTAGTGGACCCTGTGATTGGTTGTTCGAACCAAGTTGATGCGAGTTCACTGCTCCAGAGGGGTTTTCATATTGAAAACCTAGATGATTCTTATTCTGATTCAGATTGTAATAACCTTGACCAGGGATGGTATTAACAACATTCGTGTTCTCCGTTTGATTATTATATCCTTGGCCACATCATTGCTTAGAACAACATCATAGAGAACATTGCATGCCAAAGTAGAATGATATGTGCCCTTACATGATTCACAAAATAGTGAGGCAGACCTGACCTGTTCTTGTTGTCGAGTGGGCGAACATCCTCTTCCAATTACAGCAAGAGATGATTCAATATGGTCTTGCTTGTCAACTAAGAGTTTTAGGGTTTCAACGATAGACTTGTACTCAGGAGTAGCTTCAGCCATAGCTACTTTTAAGACTCCTTTACCTACAGATCTACCCCAATTAGCTTGATTTTCAGCTCCAAGGGTTACAACCCTCCATGCTCTGTCATAACTTTGACGCATGAAGTTTCCTCAGGATGAGAAATCTAAGAATCTCTTGATATCGGCGTCCATGCCCCTATAGAAAATTTCAATGAGTTGATTATTAGGAATTCCATGGTGTGGACACTTGCGTAGAAGCTCTTTGTATCTGTCCCAGGCTTCGACAAGGGTTTCTCCAGGGACTTGAGTGAAATTTGTTATTCGACCTCTAATTTCATAGGTGAGAGGGGGAGGGTAGAACTTTTCCAGAAATACATTTTGAAGTTGTTCCCAAGTGGTGATGGGTTCACTTTGCAATGAGTTATACCAACTTATGGCTCTATTAGTGAGAGAGTACCCTAAGAGACGAAGTCGAATGGCATCATCTGATACTCCATTTTGCTTTGTCATGGCACATAGATCAATAAACCTCAAAAGATATTCCTGACTATCCTCTCCTTGTTTGCCATAGAATGGGTTGTTTTGAAGCAATGTGATCCAATGTTCCCTAATCTCAAAATTAGCAGCATTGATGGGAGGAGGTTGTACTGGATGATGAACATTAGCAGCTTTGGGGATCGAGAACTCTCTAAGGTCCTTTTGTAGTTCTGTTGCTTGTGCTTCTACTTGTGCTGCTTGAATTTCTTCTTGAACCTTAGCTCTAGCTTCTTGCATGAATCTTTCTCTATGTGCATTAAGGGCTTGAGCCACCCTTCTAGCTATCTCCTCTTCTTGAGCCATCCTTGCATGGTTATCTTTGTTTTGTCAGTGAAAGATTCTATCAATCTCTAGATCGAAGCTGGCAGCGAGTCTGGGACTGTTCAGGCGGTGCATGCACTAATCCTTCTGAAGTACCTGAAAATAGAAGGATTTTGAAGATGAGATCCACTAAGTAGAGTCAAAGTCAAGTAAATGATCGATTGTATCAAAAGAAAACAAAATCCTAGATTAGCCTTAAAAGAACTAGATTTGACTAACTGATTCCGTTGTCCGTGGCAACGGTGCCAGAATTTGACGTGGCAAATATTGCACTAACAAATTCACTCGGGGTTGAAATCTCCGAGCTTTTACCAAAAGCTTGTGCAATAATACCACCCGCAAGCAGACGAGTCTTATCGCAATATACTTAAGGATTGAATCCCAAAGGACACCATTTTTAAGAATCTTTATCAGTCAAATCTAGCTCAAGTAAGACTAATTATTTAAAACGATTGAGTTGGTTGAGGTTAATTAAACTAAATGCAAGAAAGTAAAAGCTGAATTAAAGTTGGATATAGATCAATGATATGAAATCACTGGGATGGTCTCGGGTTTCACCATCGCTACATATGCAAACACATTCAATCACAAACAATCCATGCACGACATAACTATTCAAATAGAGTTGTTGCAAAACCCCCCATACGGGCGTTAGGTTCGCATAAGCATCACCTTAGGTAACATATGTCTCATCACCATCCAGATCACTTACTTATGGCTCCGAAGATACAAAAATCCAACGAAGGTTGTGGGCCCCCTATACAGGTGTTAGGCAAACAAAAGCTTCACCGAAGGTTAGATGGCTCGTCCCCTCATGGATCATACACTTATGACCTCGAAGAAATCCCATTCTATTTCTAATTTGGGAGTCAACCACATTAATCGATAAGCAAGCAGGCGATTAATAAATGAGCAAACATCGACGATTAATAAGAAGATACAAAATCCAACTAAGGCTGTGAACCCCCTATACAAGCGCTAGGCACAAAAAAGCATCACCAAAGGCTAGATGGCTCGTCCCCTTGCAGATCATATACTTACAACCTCAAGGAATCCCATTCTATTTCTAGTTGGGGAGTCAACCTGTTAAATAACATTCACTCCCATTCTATTTCTAGTTGGGAAGTTCTTACAACATAGGAAGAAAAAAGATGAAAGCAAGCAATTAATCTAACTACAAACATAACAATTAACAACGAAATGAAAAGTTATATACATTGCCATGAAAAGTCTAACAAAAGAACATGATTGCATGGGAAGCGGGGCTAGTCCCCACACCCCAGTGAAAAGGGACTACTCGCTAATGGTGTGAGAAACAAGAAGGATAAGAAAGAGAGAGGAATCTGCCATGAACATGGTGTAGAAGGATAGTTGCAGCTCGGTGAAGATGATGCAGTCTTCTACGTCGTGTCGGAGTAGATTTGGATGTGGAATGGGAGATGCCAAGACAGACCAGACTGTCTCTCTCACTCCATCTTCCTTCTCTTCTCGGTATCCTTGAATGCAACCCGGGAAGTAGGTGGAGTGAAACTGGCGTGGACAGTACTAGATCTGGATCAGACCTATGTATAGGCAGCCTGTCGGCATCCTGAAACTGATGCCCAAAATGAGGACCCTACTAGTCCTATTTATAGGCACTGGACTGGTCCTCACGTTTTTGGTATGTTTCCAGTCTGAACGGTCTTGGAGATATTTTCTCTTCAAATGGTTTGCTAAGTAATGTGCCCAAACGGTTTACTGAAATATGACCAAACGGTCTTGCCTTGTCTGTCCATACGGTTTTGGTTACTAAATATCTTATCCAAACGGTTTGCATGGCTTCCACTTTATCAAACAGTTTCAGTTTAGCAACTTTTCCAATTTGTCTTGCATGCATTCCTTTTCCATACGGTCTTCATTGCTTTGATTTTCATACAGTTTCATGCATTCAGCTGCTCAAACGTTCTTTGCGTGAATTGCCAATTTGGTTTGCTCCCGTCATGCTCAAACGATCTTCATGCCTAGCTAATCCAAACGGTTTCCTTTGGTAAATGGTCTTGCACCCAACAACAACAAACAGTTTGGTCATTGCACAACAAATGGTTTGAAAGTATTGTGGCCATACGGTCTTCACAGCTAAATGGTCTTCAGATGTCTAGCCTCCAAATGGTCTTGCGCTGGCCATGATCGGTCTTTGAGGTGCATGCATGCACGTGATTTCAGTTCAATCGGTTTGCATGCTCCAACAACAAACGGTTTCCAACGTTGCTCATTCGGTCTTCACTCCTTGCTCATTCGGTCTTCACATGTACAAAAAACGGTCTTGAAGCTTAGAGTGGCAAACAGTTTCAATATTAAATGGTTTGCATGTTGCTGCGTTAAACAGTCTCACGCTGGCCAATACTCCAAACGGTTTGTGGAAGACTCAATCCAAACGGTCTCACAGACAGGCTTGCTGCAAATGGTCTTGAATGCGCTGCTCGATCCCTCACGGCTAAACGGTCTTGAAATGGAACTTTCCATTCGGTCTTGAGACCGAATGGATGAAATCGTTTGGTCAAGACTGAATGGTGAGACCGTTTGATGAGACTGATTGGTTGAAACTGAATGGATGAAACCATTTGGTCAAGACCAAATGGTGAGACTGTTTGATGAGACCGATTGGTTGAAACCGAGTGGTCAGACCGATTGGATGAAACCGTTTGGTCAAGATCGAATGGTGAGACCGTTTGATGAGACTGATTGGTTGAAACCAAATGGTCAGACCGAATGGATGAAACTGTTTGGTCAAGACCGAATGGTGAGACCGTTTGATGAGACCGATTGGTTGAAACCGAATGGTCAGACCGAATGGATGAAACCATTTGGTCAAGACCGAATGGTGAGACCGTTTGATGAGACCGATTGGTTGAAATCGAATGGTCAGACTGAATGGATGAAACTGTCTGGTCAAGACTGAATGATGAGACCGTTTGATGAGACTGATTGGTTAAAACTGAATGGTCAGACTAAATGGATGAAACTTTTTGGTCAGACCGAAAGGTCAGAACCAAGGGTGAGTGAAGGTGGGCCCCAGCTTATTGTTCAACTTCATCAAGACCTGCATCAAATCAACATAAATTTGATTAAAATCATGATAATTGGACCAATTAAGTAATTTTGCACATTTTGTTATTTAGTAAGTGAAATTTAAAGCATTGAGTCGAATTTGACCCAAGATGATAATTGAAATTCTTGATGAATATGCATTCATAAGTCATCCCTCCAAACGAGGACACAATCAATAGAGTGCCTACTCCTGTTGTCAGCAAGTCATGCCCTGAGCACTCAGACATTCATAGAATCACCACACACCATTAAGATGACCACATTGGGTAGATGAAAATCATTGAACCAATACTAGAAAGGGTGGAGACACCACCTAAATTACATGGCCACAATCCTCTCTAGGCCTGCTTTGGATGGCCCAATGAAGATGATGCCAACATTGCAGATGCCAAAGTATCAGAAGAAGACTATAATGTCACATGAGATGATTACGATAATACCTACAAAATGATTGAAGGATGGGGTGTCAAAGCAATTTTTTTGATACCAAGGTCGTAGAAGATCCACAAACACTCATCGACCCTCTTTAGAAAGGAGAGGAATTCTAGAACTAGTGTGTAGATGACCGCAATATCCTAAGGATTAGGTCTCCCCTCATGCTAAAAGAAATCCTATTCGAAGAAAGACACCTTGACGTGGTAGAGATTCCAAAGTGGTTGCTCTGTCATGCCCTACTATATCCCAACCCATCACTGCAAAATCCAAAAAAATATAAAATTCACAAAAACCCAAAAAATTACAAAATCTAGAAAATCCAAAAAAAATTGAGGATGTACATGCTCTTTGAGAGTTTGTCACCTACTTCACAATGGTGGAACATATATAAAATGATGAAGTTGTAGAATTTGAATACCTCCCTATCCCAGATTATATGACAAAAGAGCATCAACCTTTTCATATTGAAGAGAGATAGAGGCGACCATCCTCTGCTCAGGCCCTGAGCCACACAAAATCAAAGTAGGGAATGTCTACCTCAGCACATAAAAAACCAACTGGTAGAGATTCTACACTGACATGTTGATCAGGATCTACATCACCATGCCTGGATTGGATGAAGCAATCATTGTACATCAACCACCCATCACCCCCAGTGCCCCATCCAACAGAAGGCTAGACAAGTGTGGCAATAATGGAGCCTCAAGATTATGGAGGAAGTTCAATAACAATACAATGTTGGTTTCTTAGAGTCAATCAACTATTCCACGTGGCTTGCCATCATTGTCATAGTTCCATAGAAAGACAACAAGGTACATATGTGTATGGACTACAATGAACTCAAGAAGGGATTTCAAAAGATGACTTCCTGGTTACACACATAGATGTACTCATTAATAACACAACCAACCTTGCATTACTCAGCTTCATGGAGGATTGGCAAACTACAGTCCGATTAAGATGGCTAAAGAAGATACAGAAAAGACCACTTTCATCATTGAATGGGAGTGTTATTGTAACAAACTGAAATGTTGGGCATATTCTCTTTTTGACCATTTTCCCATGCTTTTTCTTTCTTTTTCTATACTCTTTTCCTTATTGTTCAATTTTTGGAATTATTAGTGGTTTGGAGTGAATTTAATCCCCTTTATGCCAATGTATGGGTTTATGCACAAATACCTCAGTAGATGTTTCAATCAGGGTCTAATATGCAAAATTACCACTTAAGTGTCATATTGATAAAAAGAATTTGTTCTAGATCTTTCTTTAGCCTTATGGAGCAATAAAGAGAAAAAGAAATGAATAATAACTCTCTAAGAAAGATAATGTGATATTCAATTATTTAATATGACAAAATAATGGTAATAATGGTTAATGGGATAAAACTCATAAACAAAAGACTAATTGGTTAAATTTAACTTGAGACTCATTTTCTTTGGATTTGATTTGTCTTGGAGGACAAGTTTCATAATTTTGGGTTAATAATAATATCTATTTTATTTTGAAAAGAAAATGTGAGTTTTCTTCAAAATCATCATCATCATCTAAGCCTCAGTCTCAACTATATTGGGGTTGACTACATGGATCCTTCATTTCCATTCAGCTCAATCATGGGCCATATTCTGGTTGAGATGTAGAGATTCAAAATCTCTCCTTATAAGCTCATCCCATGTTAATTTAGGCCTTCCTCTTCTATTTATAGTGTTTGGCTCAATAGCATTGCTTCGTATAGGTGCACTAGTTGGTCTACGTTGCACATGTCCGTACCATCTGAGTCTGCCCTCGCATAACTTGTCCTCAATATTCGCCACCCCACTTTGCTCCTGATATAGTCATTTCTCAAGCGTTCTTTTCTTGTCTTGCCACACATCCATCTTAGCAGACACATTTCAGCCACGTTCAACTTGTTGAGATCGTGTTTTTTCACCGCCCAACATTCATTCCCATAGAGCATGGCTGGTCGTATAGCTATTCAATAAAACTTACTTTTTAACCTGAGAGGGATCTTCTGATCACATAATACTCCAGTTTCACTCCTCCATTTCAACCATCCTATAGTGATCTAGTGACAAACATCATTTTGGACATCCCCATCTATTTGAACAATAGAACCCAAGTAACATAATTTATCACATTTTTGCATATCTACTCCGTCCAACTTGGCACCATCATTTACACTATGAGATTGGCTGAAATTGCAATGCATATACTCAATTTTCTCCTGCTAATCATCAATCCATTTGATTCCAATGCCTTTCTCCAATGTTCCACTTTATCATTCAATCCATCTTTAGTTTTGTCAATCAAAACAATATCATCAGCAAATAACATACACCAAGGAGTATCATCCTGAACATTCTTTGTCGACTCATCCATAACAAGAATGAACAGATATGGGCTGAGTGTGGATCCTTGGTGTACCCCAACTGTGATAGGAAAAGTTGGTGTCACTCCTCTAGGAATCTTGACACTTGCAGTAGAGCTATCATACATGTCTTTGATCAAGTCATTTAATTGGATTGGCATACCTTTTTTCTTCAAAACCACCCACAACACTTCTCTGGGTACTCGATCATAAGCCTTTTCCAGATCGATAAACACCATATGAAGATCTGTTTTGCTTTGTCTATACTTCTCCATAAGCCTCCTTATAAGAAAAATAGCATCTGTTGTTGATCTTCCAGGCATGAAACCAAATTTGTTTGATACCTACGTTATAGATCTCAACCTCTTCTCAATAATCCTCTCCCGAAGCTTCATCGTGTGACTCATCAGCTTGATATCTCTATAGTTTGTGCAGCTCAGAATGTCACCTTTGTTCTTGTAGATGGGGACTATAGTACTATTTCTCCACTCATCCGACATCTTTTTGGTCTTCATGATCTTGTTAAAGAACTTTGTTAACCACATAACTCCTTCAGTCCCCATACTCTTCCATACATGAATGGGAATATCGTCTGGTCCGCATGCCTTTCTCATTTTCATCTTTTTCAAAGCATTCTTAACCTCAAATGGTGAAACTCATTGTGTGTAAATGATATCTTTTGTATTCATGTCACACGAGTCTCTAACATTATATGAAGTATCTCCATTGAAAATCTTATGGAAGTAATTTCTCCATTGGTTCTTGATATTGTTGTCCTTCACCAATACTCTACCATCTTCATTCTTGATGCATTTTACTTGACTCATGTCTCTTCCTTTCCTTTATCTTATACAAACCATTTTATATATATCTTTTTCCCCTTCTCCAGTTTCCAACTTCTTATACATATCATCAAAGTATCTAGATCTTGCCTCCTGAACAACCTTTTTAGCTTCTTTCTTTGCTTGCTTGTATCTTTGAAATGTTGCATCATGTCGAGATTTGGGCAAGCTCCTATAGATCTCCCTTTTTAGTTTAATAGCCTTATGTATTTCATCATTCTACCACCAAGTCTCTTTCTTTGGAGGCCCACAACCTTTAGACTCCCCCAAAACCTCTTTGGAAATTTTTATTATGCAGAAGTTCATGTTATGTCACATAGTGTTAACATCAGACTCCAAGTTCCATGTTCCCTCCTTGATGACTTTATCATGAAAAGTCAATTTCTTTTCTCCTTAAGATTCCACCACTTGATCCTAATATCTTGGTTTCTGTTATGCTTTCCTTTATTGATCTTCATGTTAATATCCAAAACCACCAACCTATGTTGGGTCATGAGTTCTTTACTAGGAATCACTTTACAATCCTTACATATATTATGATCCACCCGCCTTGCAAGGAGGTAATAAATTTGGCTATAGTTGTGCCCACTCTTGAAAGTAATCTTATGAGATTCTCCTTTCTTTAAATGGGTGTTTGCCAAAATCAAATCATATGTAACTACAAAATCTAATATCCTCTCTCCTTCTCTGTTCCTACTGCCATATCTAAAACCACCATGAACTCTCTCATATATGAATTGCTGCTCCCCACATGGCCATTTAGATCACTCCCAATAATAATCTTCTCCTCAATCGGTATTCTTTGCATCAATTCATCCATGTCATCCCAAAAATTCTTCTTAGCATCCTTGCTAAGGCCAACTTGGGGGCATAAGTGCTAATAATGTTAAAAATATTTCCCCCAAGAACAACCTTGATAGCTATGATTCTATCACCCATCCTTGTAATTTTGACAACATCATCCTTCAACATCTTATCAACAATAATACCTATGACATTTCTATGTTTATCAATACCTATATACCATATATTGTATCCCGTGTCTCCAATCTCTCTACAACGTTCCCCTGTCCACTTGGTTTCTTACACACAAGCTATATTGACTTTTCTTCTCATCATGGTAACCACTATCTCCAAAGATTTCCCTATCAAAGAACCAATATTCCAATATCCAACTCTAATCCTTTTTTTTAACTTGCTTCTTTTCTTGCCTTCGTTGAAAATGTTGCCCTTTCACTTTTTTCACTGCATCTGGGCAATGATGTGGTGGGACTAGCTTCTTTACCCACACCCATCCATGATGTGGAAACCCTTGCACATTTTTCACTACATTAGGGAAATGATGCAGTAGGACTAGCTTCTTTACCCACACCCGTCCAAGATGTGGAAACCCTTATTTTCCCGTCAACACAACTGGGCATCGTTGTGTCGTACCCCTTGCATATTTATCACTGCACCTGGGTGCCGATGCATAGCATCTCTAGGTAGGGACGCTCCAATGAAATTTTTATAAGGATCCATGTCATATAAAGAGTGACCAAGTTTTTATAGGTTGGCTATCAACCTACCACCAACCCTCCTCCTTTACCCGGGCTTGGGACCGGCTACATTTGCACAAAATGTATGAAAACATAGGCAGAGTTGAGTTATCTTCAAAATATAAAATAAAATATTTAAAGACTCCAAAAGTGGAAAATAATCTTGGATTTGTAGTCTACACATTAAAAACAGCATTTGTGCGTATTTTCATGAAATTTGGATAATCTTTAATGTTCATGTATAAATTAGGAGAGAGAAAGCCCAAAATATTAAATAATGAGAAAATAATCCTAAAGGATAAAATTAATGGCCAATTCATGTTCCATATGTTTTAGTTTGCTTTAGGATGAAGTTTCACATTAATTGATGGTTTCTAGATGTATCTAATGTGATAAGAAAGAGAAAAAGTGATTTTCTTTAAAAGAATTAAATAAAATATTTAGAGTCTGTAAAAGTAAAAACTAATGACATATTCGAATTTTACATATCCAAAATAGGCTAGATGTCCAATTTCATTTAATTTGGAGTTCGTTTGCACCTCAATTGAAGAGAGAGAAAGAGAGAAATGATTAAATACACCACTTTAGTCGAATTGAATTTGGAAACATTGAAATGTCATGATTTGGTTGGATCTTTTGGTCAACGATGTGTGTGATTTTAACTGTTAGATTCACGATCAAATGGCTCATGTTCCATCATCAACCTTTGCCCGAATGGCAACAGGCGTCGGGTTACGTGTGAATTTCAAATCGATTTTCTCCCTCATCACTCAATGTTTTTTTTAAGATTCATGGTGCAATGGAACCAGAAGAGGATTGCGCACCTGATGGTACCCTATTGTGACCTATAATCCAATATTCACAAAATGCCTAATTGCTCTCCTTGATCTTCTCAAAGTATCATGTTGCAAAAGCCCTAGAACTCAACCATATAATAGGGGACTATACCCTTAGTTCTGTCGCCCCTTGCTCAGACTTCCTCCTCTCCCAATTTCCTTGCACATCTCCTCTACAACCATGCTCAATGCAATTCTTGTTCTTATCTCGCAGTTCTTAATGTGAGTAGATGACTTCATCGTTCTTCAATTCTGGTTAGCGGTGAGTTCGTGGCATCTTGTTCTTCATTTCTACATCTTCAAATCATTGTATTGTCACTTCTTTAGCTTTTCCCCAATTCTCAGCCGAGATGCTTCTCACACAGTAGGCATGGCACAAGCCAGGTGAGGGGGGATCAATCTCCTTTGAGAATTTTTTGCTCTACCCTCGTTGTTTTCCTTTTCTGTGTGTTTTCTCGCTAAGGGCATTTTGGTCTTTTCACCCCTTTTCTTTTGCTTCATACGAGTCCACAGGGTCTTGACTGAGTGACATGGCTATGCATGATTGGGCCATGTCAGTTGGGCCCGACTCCTCTCTCTCCCTCTCTTTCACACACTTTCTTGCTTATATTGCTTTTTTAGAATTTGTGATTGGTCAAATTTGTAAAATTCATATCTTTTCTCTAGTTGTCCAAAAATTATAAATAAATATATTTTAAAATTGGAAAAATGTGTTCTTTCTAATAAAAATAGTTTGAGAGTTTGATTTCTATGTTTTTGAAGGTTAATTTTTGAGAGTATAATAAATTATATAAATAACTCTAAAAATTGAAACTTTATCTTATAAACTTTGAATTTGAAAAATAAATATGTTTTCTTGATCAGGAGTGCCTAATAAAATGATTGGTGATATTTTTAGAGTCAAAATTCGAGTTTTGTTGAAAAGGTCTAAAATTAAGGTTTCTTACAATCATATGCTTTATAAAACCCTAATCTATGTGAGTAACTTGAAATAGGCAAAGTTGAACTTGGGATCAACTAAAAGTGGCCAAAGTTGATAGCTAAATTCAGTAAGAGAGGTATGTGCATCCTTACACCCCCAGTTCGGATATTTGCAAAACTAAACCCTAATTTCCCTAATGAGGCACTATATGAACCCTATTCTCTCTATTATTATTTCTTTTGCTTTTTTGCCTCAAAATCAATATCGAAATTTTATTTCTTAGGTCTTGTACCCCACTACCATGTTTTAAATATTTGATGCTTCTACTTGCCATAGTTTCTCTTAGGATGTTGATTTTATTAGACTATTTAGTTAATGTAGCTATACTTTTGTACAACCACACATAGATAGGGAATGTGTAATTTCACCCACATGATTGTCTTACTCTCCCCTATAAAATATTATGTCAGTGACTGCATTGCGTTACTCTCGCTCACTTATTGGTTGAGGTAAGGTAGGTGCCGCAACCCTACTTAGTTAATGTAGTCAATATTAATCATGCATGCAAACCTTTTACTATTTTCTTGTTATGGAAAGCATTTATTTGATTATGCCTCATAATCTTGACCATCTTCATCTGATGATGAAATCTTAGCTTTTATTTCCATCTTACTTTTTTACCTTTTTTTCTTGTTCACTATCGAAACATACCTCATTTTCTCCTCTTGCTTGGTGATCCCAACCACCCAGGCCTAGGATCAGAGTGTGCAATAGGAGCATGGAGGACCAACCCAGGATTAGGATAAGGAGTACATGGATTTCAGCATGGACCTAACTCATGAAGTCGATGTTTGGAGACAAACTTGATATGGTTTATATTTCCCTCTACTAGATCTTTATGTTGTATCTTTCATGTAAACCCTAAATGGGAGATGATGATGTAACTTTGTATAAATTGAATATAGTCATTAATTTTATTCCTCTGCTACACTTTGGTTGTTTTAAATACCATTATTGAAATTTGAAATTTTTTTACCTATTTCAATCATACCTTTTGAGTAAGTTTGGAATGGATGTTTTATTATTCAAATTTTAGTAGGGAGTGGATCCCCTCTGGGTCCCACTCCTTAAAACATGGTATCAGAGCCCATGGTAGTCGAAATCTAACTATTTCAATTTTGTCTCCCTAATTAGAAACCTTGCCTTATATAGTTCCCCTTTAAGTAACATGTTTGCCCTAGATTTTATATATGTACTCTTGAGATGATGAAAGGTTGTTTAGAATCATAAGAGTTTCACATTAGGAAAATGTTTAGTTAACCATCATTTTATGAGTATTCTAGGTAGATATTAGGGCATAAGTTGAAAGAAAGGGTGTCTAGAAAGGATTAGGGTTTGGGGACTGGCAAGATTTTCCTTTGTGCCACTAGCTTGATTTATGAGGACTCCCAAATCTGCATGATACTTGCCTGGACTGAGCTTGATACTGACTGCCTGAACTAGCATGCCTATAGGCAATAGTAGCCTTATACATCTCTTGGGAACCTTATATGTTGACCTTGTCTTTTAGTTGTGATGACTTTTTTGAGGATGGATGCCCAATATAGTTCCCTTATGTCCCTTAGGACCACATGTTTGGGTAGTCTATCCCTCGAACCTAGACCTTGAGGTTGAAGTGATAGATCTTATACATGGTTTAGTTACACTCATCATTTTACATCCAGTTTAGTTTGACTTTATAGGGCAAACCATTAAGGGGTGGAGGGATACCACCTTATAGAACATGGATGTCCTGATTTTGAGGAAGAAATCTACTTTATGGTGAAGGAGCCATGAAAAATACCAAAATTTAGAAACCTTAACTCCATTATTAGGAGGATAGTGTGATTGTATACTTAGAGTTGACCATAACAAGTTATAGTTATAACTTAACACGTTCGTTTATATGCTAATCATGTAATAGTCATCTAATGAGTAGTTCATATGTTTGAACCCTAATAGTAAATATATAATGTACATATTATGAATAATTCACATATTAATTCTAATTGTGGATACACATGATGCTAACCATGTCATCAACCAATAAACCCTAATAATATGATGAGTAAGATAAATTTAACCTAATCTTAAACTTCATGCATGTTAAGAAGGTATAAGTGAAATATAATTATCATGTTGACCTCAACACTAAGTTGTCATCATCTAACCTTAATATATGCATCCTTGATGCCTGTCATGATACATTAGTGACATTTGGTGTCATATCAGATAACATACTTTTATACACATAAATGGTATATAATCACCAATCATAGATTAATAAAGTCGTCAATATGAAATACATATCACCTTGTTCTCTAATACACATCTAATTAATCACCTAATCATAACTTGGCATGAGAATCAATTCATTAATATGTAATATGTTTCACCTTGTTCACTAAAACCATATAATGACTCAAATACGAATAAGAAGATACTGGAACCATATAAATGCACATAATCAATAATAAGAAGTGAATAAATATGAGAAAATGATTAATGATGGCATTTCTGTGAGCAAGAAATGTAATGTGATAATGTATAGATGTTTAATATAGATATAGGTATTTATGTGATAGTATTTGGATTAATTGTAGACTTAATAACAAATTGGATAAAATTTGCCTATCTTATGCAAAATAATCTGATATAATTCAATATGGTGATAATACGTCAATAATGAAGTCTAAATCTAAATTATTAAGGATAATGGTCAAATATAAATATTGAGATAATTGAGTATAACTCTAAGTGTGCTTAAAACACTAAAGGAGATAAATAAGATCTATATAGTATTTCATGCATAATAATGAAATATAATTATTTTGGCAACAAAGAGAATATAACATGACACAAATGAAAAGAATAATAAGGATGATGTAATATCATAATAAATATAATGCTAATAAGCCTAAAATGTTAATTGTGGTGTATCTAATAAAAGGAAATCTTAATAGTAGAACCCTAGGTGATGCATTAGAACCTGACCTTTGAAGAGTTGCATGTGAATATTTTGAACTCCCAAGTTAAGTAGTTGAAGAAAAAGTAGTTTAGAGATGAGATGTTAAGTACTCACCCTTCCCTCTTTGCTTGAGATTTAGGGGACGAAATCCTTTTTAAGGGGTGGAGTGGTGTAAGGAACTGAAATCTTGGGTATATTTTCTTTTTGAACCTTTTCCCATTCTTTTACTTTCTTTTATATCCTTTTTTCCTTGATGTTGAATTTCTGGAATTATTAGTGGTTTGAAATGAATTTAATCACCATTTATGCCAATGTATGGCTTTATGCACAATTACCTCAGTAGATATTTCAATTAGGGTCTAATACCACTTAAGTGCCATATTGTTAAAAAGAATTCATCTCGATCATTCCTTAGCCTTATGGAGCAAGGAAGAGAAAAAGAAATGAACAATAACACTCTAAGCAAGATAACGTGATATTGAATTATTTAATATGAGAAATAGTGGTAATAATGGTTAATGGGATAAAGCTCATAAAAGAAAGACCAATTGGTTAAAGTTAACTTGAGACTCATTTTATTTGGATTTGATTTGGCTTGGAGGGCAAGTTTCATAATTTTGTGATAATAATAATATCTATTTTATTTGAAAAGAAAAGGTGAGTTTTCTTGAAAATATGAAAAAACAATATTTAATGACTCCAAAAGTGGCAAATAATCTTGAATTCATAATCTACACATTATAAACATCCTTTGTATGAATTTTCATGAAATTTGGATGATCTTTAATGCTCATGTATAGATTAGGAGAGAGAAAGATCAATATATTAAATAATGAGCAAAATAATCCCAAATGATAAAATTATTGGACAATTCATGTTCCATATGTTAGTTTGCTTAAGGGTGAAGTTTCACATTAATTGATGGTTTCTAGATGTATCTAATGTGATAAGAAAGAGGTAATGTGATTTTCTTTAAAAGAATTAAATAAAATATTTAGAGTCTTCAGAAGTGAAAACTAATGGCATATTTTGATTCTACATATCCAAATTAGGTTGGATGTCAATTTTCATTTAATTTGGAGTTTGTTTGCACTCTCAATTGAAGAGAGAGAAAAGGAGAAATTATTAAATACACCACTTTATTCGAATTGGATTTAGAAATATTTATATGTCATGAATTGGTCGCATCTTTCGGTCAATGATGTGCACAACTCTAGCTGTAGGATTCATGATCAAATGGCTCACATTCTGTCATCAACCTTGTGCCCAAATTAGTAACAGGCACCGAGTTACGTGTGAATTCAAAATCGATTTTCTCCCTCCTCACTCAATGATTTTATGAGATTTTTGGTGCAGTGGAAATAGGATAGGATTCTGCACATAATGGTACCCTACTCTGATCTATAATCCAATATTCACAAAATGCTTAATTGTTCTCCCCTATCTTCTCGAAGCACCATGTTGCAAAATCCCTAAAACTCAACCATATAAATAGGGGACTATAGCCTTAGTTCTGTCGCCCCTTGCTCAATCTTCCCCCTCTCTCAGTTTCCTTGCACATCTCATCTACAACCATGCCCTATCCAGCTCTTCTCATCTTGCAATGTCTAATGTGAGTAGATGACTCCATCGTTCTTTGATTCCGGTTAGCGATGAGTTCTTGGCATCTTGTTATTTATTTTTACATCTTCAAATCATTGTATTGTCACTTCTTTAGTTTTTCCCCAATTCTCAGATGAGCTGCTTCTTGCACAACAACCTTGGCGTGAGCCAGGTGAGGGGGATCAATCTTCCCTTTGAGAATTCTCCATTCTACGCTTGTTGTTTTCATTTTTTGTGTGTTTTCTTGCTAAGGGCGTTTTGCTCCTTACACCCCTTTTTCTTTTACTTCAGACTCGTCAAGAGGGCCTTCAACCGAGTGACATGGTTGCATGTGATTGGGCCATGTCAGATGGGCTTGTCTCCTCTCTCCCCATGTCTCATGCAATTTCTTGGTTATATGGCTTTTTAGAATTTTGTGATTGGTTGAATTTGTTAAATTCATATTGTTTGCTCTGGTTGTCCAAAAATTATAAATAAATATGTTTTGAAATCAAAAAAATGTGTTATTTATAATAAAAATAGTTTGAGAGTATGAATTATATGTTTCTGAAGGTTGATTTTGAGAGTCTAATAAATCATATAAATAGCCCTAAAAATTGTAATTTTATCTTATAAACTTCAAATTTGACAAATAAATATGTTTTCTTGATCAAGACAACCTAATAAAGTGATTGGTAATATTTTTAGAGTCAAAATATGATTTTTTTAAAAGGTCTAAAATTAGGGTTTCTTATACATATTCTTTATAAAACCCTAATCTATGTGAATAACTTGAAATAAGAAAAGTTGAACTTGGTATCATCTAAAAGTGGTGAACGTTGAAAATTGAACTCAGTAAGAGAGGTATGTGCATCCTTACACCCTAAGTTTGGATATTTGCAAAACCAAACCCTAATTATCTTAATGAGGCACTATATGAACCCCATTCTCTCTATTTGCAAATGCACACCTATATGTGAGTCATTCTTCAAGATGTTAACGAAGAACTCTGATTCTGGATGGAACGAACAATTCGAAGCTATGCTCTAAAAGCTCAAAGATTACCTTGCCAATCCTCTAGTGTAAAGGTTGGCCTCATTATGCACCTATTTATCTATGAGAGATCAATGTGACGCGTCTTAATTCAAGCAACAAATGATGATGAGCATGTTATATATTACTTGTTCAAGAAGTTCAATGACATAGAGGCTTGCTACACTACAATAAAAAATATTGCTTGCCCTGATCTATACAATGAGGAAGCCGTGCCACTATCTAATGATGTATTCTCTATAGCTCATCAGTAAGCATGATTCACTCAGGTATCTATGCAATTGTCCAACCCTTTCTGGATGATACGCTGGCAAGTAATATTGCCATAGTTCGAAACTACGTATCTCCCTATGAGGTAGTCACAGAACATGCCCTCGTAGATCAACTAGAAGATTCATCATTACCAGAAGAATCTATTCATGAATATGAGTTCCCAGATGAAGAGATATGGATGATCAACTCAAAAAACATGTGTATCCCTTTTGATGATGACACATGGACAATCTTCTTTGACAGAGCTTTAAATTAAAAAGAAGTTGGAATGGGAATAGTCTTGCAAAATCTGCATGGAGATCAACTACATAGCCAAGATCAAAATATAGTTGATTTCTCTTACCACATTATCAATCATCTATAATTAAAATAAATAAAAGATCATCATCCTATGTGATTCATCAAATAACCCTAGTAGATATGCTACTTGGATGGATTACATATTTTATTAAGCCAGGGATAGTTTGAGGCATACCACTCAAACTACTAGTTGACCACTATGAAGTCAAAATCAGCCTCGTATACAATCTAACATAACTAGACGGATAAAATCTCTTTCCCTTGGTCAGTATGAGTAACAACCGAAGTGGCACATAGGTCCAACTTCTAAACAACCTAGTTCATCCCATATACACAAGCCAAAAAACTAGAAACTAGGGTTTAACCCTAAAATTTGAGTTACTATTGCAATCAGACTCAGTTACTTTCACATCTGAGACATGGCCTCGACTGATCCCTAAAACATTTAAGATTAAGATAACATGGATTTTACCTCCTTGTACCCATATATACTTAATAGTATTTGAATATGAGCTCCTTTCAGACCACTCGTTTAACTATATAGCAAGTTTTGACACTAGAATAGTTCTACAGACTCAAGGCACTACAAATTAAGGTTTCACTTGGTTAATTAGGCTAGTTTAGTGTTTTCGGACTGCATCAATCAAGTTACATATAAAAATCAACAAGATTCTTAAAAAATCATTGGGATTTGCCACCTCAAAAGACATAAACGTATTAAAATAGTTCATAACACTCGTTCATAGAGAAACTAATTGTCCATGGTCCTGAAAGATTGACCACCAACTAGAATATATTAGCCATAAGCATCATTAAGATTAGGAAATCATTAACTTCATGCAATATATTATGAACTTTCAAGTTTTCATACAAAGGATTTACCTTCAAATTAGGGCTCATCCAACCATTACTACACCATGATAACAATACATAAAAGCAATATAACCACCATTGGTTAATGACTATACAACCATGTTTAGTGAATAAATCGGATTTATAAGCATTCGGTACCAAAACAACTCCTATGTGACAGTTTTTATGGATTTTCATGGCTACCTTTTCAATTTTAGGCCTTGGTTGTTGAAATATAAAATTATACACATAAGAAAATCTTTTACAAGATCTAAAGAAGGACTCATAGAATCATCATTCTTATGTCACATATTGTAGAAACATGCTATCTTTTCTCTTATTTTGGGATTTATAGAATATGATTTACATAAAATAGGTTATGAGTAAGAAAGAAAAGTATTAGAGGCTATATCACTTGCCTTAGGGTGAAGAAAACATCCAAAAAACAAAAAGTCATGAAGAAGAGAAGGAAAGACCTGAGATCTATACTCCAAAAGCTCCAAGATAGCTCCTATCTTCAAGAAAGGGGTAGATCTAGAGCAAAAGAGAGGAGAAAGAGGGTTCTTTATCCATATGTTTGACCATAGGTTCCAACTAAGTAAGAAAAAAGAAAAGAGAAAACTCTAATAAAATGAGGTCAGGGTGAGATCTTATGTGTAAGAAACAAGGAATAAAGCAATAAGGATTCAAACAGTCCAAGAAAAGAAAGATCCAAAGCTTGCACCAACATGCACTCATGATCAAATGAGGTCTCAACCCTTTGAGTCCCTCACGCCACCTATCGATTGCTCCTCATTGTCAACCGATGGCCTCCAAAGGTCTCCAATAGAAAGGAAAGGGTAAAAGGTTCATTTAAGAGAAGTAGTGAGGGGTAATTATATCTTGTATAAGAGAGAAAGGATATCAAAGGTCAAAAAATGTTTTGCCATCCACAGGTCGGGCTCTCCTTCTATTGGTACATCCAGAACCTGCATTGGTTCACACATGTAGAACCTCCATCGGTTCACACATGTACAACCCTCATTAGGTTGTAGCCACTGAGAAGGAACTATCCAAAGATGCTTACACCCACATACAGACCATCCATCTAAAGGTGTATCCCGACCAACCATTAAACAACACATTTTAATTGGCCATCGGAAGGCACACCTAGCAAGCCATTAGAAGGTGTTTTTCGATCGACCATCAGAAGGCGTGCCCAGCACCATCTGAAGGCTCACCCAGAATAGGTAGTGGAAGGCTCACTCAAAACCATCCAAAGGTACGTCCTGTACAACCATCGGTTGTTCTGCCCCAACAAGCATCGAAAGGTATAATTACCTTTATCTCTATACAAAACTAGAATTAAAGGTTGATATTCTTTTGCAAAATGATTTAAAAGCATGCATCAAAATGAATCTTATCCATATTATCAAGAATATTATGGAGCAATATATACACGAGTTAAAAAATTGTCGTTAAATCATTAGTGTTGGCTAAATGGACATCTATAAATCCCTTTGTTTTGATTATGACAAACATTTCATTCTTATTGATCTAACGAGCTACTTGAGTGTGCAGGATTAAGGTGGATGACAAAGCAACTAGGGAAATCCATATGCTTACATGTTTATGTTTTCATGCAATGTAATCGCTTTGTAAAAACTTGTACAAATATATAATGTACAAGTACTTAGATTGCATGTAAATCAAGCGTTAGATCTTCCCTAGCTAAACACCACATTTAGATAAGTCATCCCCTTCAAATAGGATCACATATGCACACTCATACATATAATTAGTGCCTAAATTGAAACATTGAAACAGGATCAATCTCGGTCGACAAACTCCTCGACCGAGACACTCTCGGTCGACAATCTTCTCGACCGAGAAAGATCCAAAGTAGCCGTTAGACACAACTGACAAGGTAGTTGGAAGTTGGAGATAGACGTTGCAAATCACTTGTTCCAGAGAGCCTGTCGGTCGATAAAAGTTCGACCGAGTAGGTGTCTCGGTCGACCATTCCTCGACCGAGATGGTCTCTGACAGCAACTGCAAAATTAATTAATTAGCCATTGTTAAAGCAACAAACTTGTACCTAACGGCTAGTTAAGCACTTAGAAACCCCTAGAAGTTGTCTAGAACGTCCTTAAGCATCCTTAGGCCATTCCTATAAATAGGACAAGCCATAGGACACTCAAATATACTTGTTACACTTGAGAAATCCTTGAGCATACTTTGAGCAATCTGTTTGTGAGCAATTTGAGCATTGTGACAATTGGCTACTTCCTTCCTTAGCTCAAAATTCGTGTCCTATAGGCTAGTATCTCCTACCCACTGCAATCACAAGTCCATACACTTGGTTAGGAGATCTATACGCTTGATCTAGGCAAATCAAGCCTTGGGCTACAAAGGATAAGTTGTAATTTCCTTTTTCCTTTCTTGTTCTCTATTACCGTTTGTACTCTCCTTGCTACTCCTAGGTTGGAGGCTGCTGATTGGAGAGGGTGGAGATCTTCTTGGTGAAGAAGGTGACTTTGAGCTACTTCAGAAGGCTGGTGCAACGGGAGGTTACTTCTAGAGAGGAAGGCTACTTCAAGGGGGAGCTTGGAGTTACTTCAAGAAGGCTACCTCAAAGTTGGTGCACCTACTTCAAGTGAAGGCTGTTCAAAGGGTGTAAAGGAAAGTATTGTATTTTGTATAAATCCTTGAGAAGGTAATAAAATAAATACTTTCAAAATCCCAGTTGGGTAAGCAACTGGGTAGTGGACTGACAACTTTAGTATTTGGTAAAGTTGGAACCACTCTAAACACCTGTCTCCTTCTTCCAATTTTCAATTGTGGTTGTTTGAGTTCAATAAATTGTTAAAATTATTTTAAAACTCTATTCACCCCCCTCTAGTGTTTTTCAATTGGTATCAGAGCAGGCTTCAAGGAACCCTAACAAGGTCTTGAAGAAATGGGTGATGGAGTTCTCAACAACCTTAACCTCGAAGGGACACTTGTTGCTAGGCCTCCAGCGTTCGATGGAACAAACTACCAATATTGGAAGAGAAGGATGCAGTTCTACTTCCAAGGCATCAATTGGGACTTATGGAGAATGGTGTCAACCCCATATGAGCTCCCTCAAACTCAATTTGCAGAATGGGATGCAAATACGGTAAAGCTAGCTCAAATGAATGCAAAAGTTGTAAGCATTTTATATTGTTCTATATCGGTAGGAGAATTTAATAGAATATCTAATTGTGACACAGCCTATGATATTTGGCATAGACTATCCATAACCTATGAAGGAACAGTCCAAGTCAAAAATTCCAAAATTAGCATGTTTAAACAAAAGTTTGAACACTTTCGTATGGATCCTGATGAATCTATTTGTGAAATGTTTGCAAATTTTTCTACTATTGTTAATGGTTCAAGTGCCCTAGGAAAACCTATCCTTGAAGAAGATCAGGTATCAAAAATCCTTCGATCACTCCCTCCAAAATATAAGCCAAAGGTGACAGCCATTGAAGAAGCAAACGACCTCACTCGACTGAAAATGGAGCAACTTATTGGCAACCTAGAAGCTCATGAAGCAACCCTAGAAGAGGAGGAAAGAAGAGCACGTGAACTTCAGCAAGGAAAGAAGAAGGATGTGGCTCTAAAAGCTTCAAAAGTCATCACACAAGAAAGTGAGGAGTCAAGTGAAGAAGAAGGAGAAGAAGCCTTGATCGTCAACGGTAAGAAATACAAAAGATTTAAATCTAACAAAATTTCCAGCTCTTCTTCTACCCCTCCTAGGTGCTTTGAATGTGGGAAGAAAGGGCATTTAAAAAATGAATGTCCTAAAGCAAAGAAAGGAAAGAAAATCTCACACAAGAAGAAGGGAGAAAAAGCCTATAAAGCTGCATGGGACGAGTCAAGTGACAGTGAAAGCGGAGAAGAAACGGTGGATTATCTAATGGCAAGAGAAGATGATGAAGACTCTTAAGAGGTAATCCTACTTGATCTTCCTAAAGAAGAGTTAGTTACTAGTCTACAAGAAATTCATGATAAGTATGTTGATGTCAAGAAGAAACTAAAGAAGGTTATCAAATCAAATGATGAGCTAATTGCTAAATTAGATAATCTTTCTTCTGAAAAGAATAACATTGATCTTGAGAATTTGTCTTTAAAAACATATTTAGATGATTGCACTAGAAAGCTACTCACTTTAGAAACAAATGTTGATCTTCTTTCTAAAGAAAAGACTGACTTGTTAGCTAAAATAAAAGATTTTCAGACTCAACCTATTTTGTGTAACCATCTAGACTATGATAATGTTATAAAAGAAAGAGATTCATTGTTATCTGATTTAGATCAAGAAAGAAATAATCTACACAAGAAGATGAATGATATTGCTCAGCTGCAAAGAGAACTTTATGAGTTAAGAAGAAAAGATATACTTGATAACATTCTAAGCATTGGTACTGTTTTCAACGGAAGAAAAGGTTTGGGATATGCTCCAAAGAAAAATCAACCCAAAAGAACTCAAACTATGTTTGTACCCAAGAACACAATGGCTAGAAAGAGAAATGAAGTTGATTCTATTACTTGCCATTTTTGTTTACGTCTTGGACACTATTCCTTTTCATGCCCTTATAAGACTAAGGATTCCGAATTAGTTTGGGTCCCAAAACCTCAAACTTAGTAGAGTCAAATGGAATTTAGTTGAGATATGGCCAAACGCTCCATCTTGCTATTTATATTGTCTTATCTCAACTAAACAAAATATTTCATGAATATTGTTAATTTTCTACATTGTTGTACTGAAACATAAACTTAATCGGTCGAAGTATTGTCGACCGAACCATTAATCGGTCGAAGTATTGTCGACCGACCGGATGTTTGTAACATATCAAAATTTACAGCAATTATTTCGGTCGAAAATTGGTCAACCGAGCTAAATTTCTGTGTTTCTTTGTTTGTAATACAGTAATCTTCTCGATCCACAATTAGTCGACCGAGACAGATGTCGGTCGAACAATTGTCGACCGACTGGATTTCTGATTCAGAACTTTTATACAAGTCTGTACTTAAATGATTCTAACCATATCGGACCATAACATGGGTACCAAAATCTACATTTTAATGCATGAATGGGTGGTTGACAGTGGATGTTCCAAACATATGACCGAGAACAAGGATGCATTTCAAACCTTTGAAGAAAAGAAAAGTGGAATGGTCACTTTTGGAGACAATGGTAAGGGCAAAATCGTTGGAATAGGTAATGTTGGTACAAACCTCGAAATAAAGAATGTTCTACTCGTTGATGGTTTGCACCATAATTTGATAAGTGTTAGTCAATTATGTGATAGTGGTTATGATGTGTTATTTAACAAAACTTGCTGCAAGTTATTGATAGAAAACACTACAAATGTTGTTTATGAAGGAAATAGAGTTAGAAATCCTTATATCCTTAAACCTAACTCTATGAAATCAGTAGTGGGAAAATACTTGCTTGCAAATGAAAATACCTTACAACTATGGCATAAAAAGCTAGGACATGCTAGTTCACATGTTATTAAAAAGTTAGTGAAATATGATCTTGTTCGTGGATTGCCTACTTTATCTTTTGATCAAGTTGAAAACTGTGAACCATGCACAATGGGAAAGCAAACCAAAACCTCTTTTAAACCAAAACATGTACTTAGCACCAGTAGGTCCTTAGAATTAATTCATATGGATTTATTTGGACCCATGAGGACACAATCTATTGGTGGTAAAAGATATTGTTTTGTTATTGTTGATGATTATAGTAGATACACATGGGTACACTTTATTGCAACTAAAGATGATACTATTCATGTTTTTATACAATTTTGTTCCAAGATTGAAAATCTATTACAAAGCAAAATATGTACCATTTGAAGTGATCATGGTGGAGAATTTGAAAATCATACATTTGAGGAATTTTGTACATCTCAAGGGTACACTCATAATTTTTCTGCTCCACGCACCCCAAAACAAAATGGTATAGTCGAAAGGAAAAATCGATCACTACAAGAAATGGCTAGAACTATGATGCTCGAACACAACACACCCAAAACCTTTTGGGCTGAAGCTGTAAACACTGCATGCTATGTGTTAAATAGAGTAACTGTTCACTCTCATTTGAAGAAATCTCCATATGAAATAATACATTCTAAGAAATCTAGAGTTGACTATTTTCATACTTTTGGCTCCACATGCTATATTTTAAATACCAAAGATGATAGAGACAAGTTTGACTCTAAATCACACAAAGCATTCTTTTTGGGATATTCCACTTCTAGAAAAGCTTTTAGAGTATATAACACTATATCTAGAAAAGTTGAGGAATCTATTCATGTTTCTTTTCATGAAGAGTCCAAATCTAAAAATCTAGAAATCATAGATCTCACTAATCAATTCGAAAATTTAAACATACCAAATGATAGTGAGAAAGTTACTACAAAAAATCACCAAGCTGAACCACAACCTACACCGAGGCTTATTAAAGATCATCCTCAAGAACTAATTATTGGAGATCCTAATGATAAAGTCAAAACTCGATCTTCCTTCAAAGATGTTGCAAACATGGCTTTTGTTTCTATTATTGAACCTAAAAAGATATATGAAGCTCTTAAAGATGATTATTGGATAATAGCCATGCAAGAAGAATTGAATCAATTCACTAAAAATGATGTATGGGATTTAGTTCCTAAACCACAAGACAAAACCATTATAGGAACTAAATGGGTTTTTAGGAACAAGCTAAATGAGGCAGGAGAAGTAATAAGGAATAAAGCTTGGTTAGTAGCACAAGGATATAATCAACAAGAAGGAATAGATTTTGATGAAACGTATGCACCGGTAGCTAGACTTGAAGCTATTAGAATGTTACTAGCTATTGCTGCACATAAAAACATCAAACTCTACCAAATGGATGTAAAAAGTGCATTTCTAAATGGCATCATTCAAGAAGAAGTATATGTTGCCCAACCACCTGGTTTTGAAATACTGGAAAAAGGTGACTATGTTTATAAACTTAAGAAAGCACTTTATGGTTTAAAACAAGCACCTAGGAATTGGTATGAAAGGCTCAAGACATATCTTTTTGATAATAGTTTTTCTATTGGAAATTCAAATTCTACTTTATTTTTCAAAACATATACATCTGATTTCCTAGTAGTGCAAATATATGTTGATGACATTATTTTTGGAGCTTCTAATGATTCATTGTGCACACAATTCAGTGACATTATGCAAAAAGAATTTGAAATGAGTCTCATGGGTGAACTAACCTTCTTTCTTGGTTTTAAAATTAAGCAAACACCTGCCGGAATATTCATAAGCCAAGAAAAATATACTAAAGAACTCTTAAAACGTTTTGGGATGGATCAGTGCAAACATGCTACTACTCCTATGGCTACTTCTATTAAAATTGATAAGGATGAAAATGGGGAACCTATTGATGATTCCTTATATAGAGCCATGATTGGTAGTTTGCTTTACTGAACTGCTTCTAGACCGGACATTATGTTTTCTGTTGGTCTTTGTGCTCGATTTCAATCACAACCTATGCACTCTCATTTTCTAGCAGTTAAACGAATTCTTCGTTACCTAGCCGGCACTACTTGTTTTGGTTTATGGTATCCAAAAGGAAATTCCTTGGATTTTAAAGCTTATACTGATGCGGATTATGCTGGTTGTCGACTTGATCGCAAGAGTACTAGTAGTGGTTGTTTCTTGTTAGGGAGAGCTTTAGTATCTTGGTTTAGCAAGAAACAAAATACGGTTGCCCTATCTACAATAGAAGCTGAATATATGGCAGCCGGGTCTTGTTGTGCTCAAGTGCTTTATATGCAACAAGTGTTAAACGATTATGGTTTTACTCTTTCATCTACGCCTATTTTTTGTGACAACACGAGCGCTATAAACTTAGCACACAATCCTATTTTACACAGCCGAGCTAAACATATTGAAATCCGTCATCACTTTTTAAGGGATCATATCTCCAAGAATCATGTTTCCCTTCATCATGTTGATACGGAAGATCAATTGGCTGATATTTTTACAAAACCGCTTCCATTAGATCAATTTAACAAAATTAGGAAGCAACTGCTTATCACTCCTTTGGAAGGTGTTTTCTTTGATATTTGTGCTTCTTAACAAAAACTTTTAAATGGACATCTTTTTCATCAGATTTGATGGGACATCAAATTAAGGGGGAGTTTTTATTCTTAACGAATATATTTTTGAAGTGACAAAGGGGGAGAAATAAATATAAAACTAAAAATTAGTAATTATAAAAAAACTCAATCAATGAGTTTCATAAACAAACTCTTGGCTTTACATTGAAAGTTGCTATATTCCCTAGTGAATTGGATTTCATGTTCCATAATTCATGGGGAATAATAAGCACACATTTCATAAACAAGAGGAAAAGCTACAAAAGGTAATCTAAAGGTATGAAACTCATATGTTTTATATTTCCTTCATTTATATTTTGGAAATGTTTGTCATCTTCAAAAAGGGGGAGATTGTTGGCTAAATGGACATCTATAAATTCCTTTGTTTTGATTATGACAAACATTTCATTCTTATTGATCTAACGAGCTACTTGAGTGTGCAGGATTAAGGTGGATGACAAAGCAACTAGGGAAATCCATATGCTTACATGTTTATGTTTTCATGCAATGTAATCGCTTTGTAAAAACTTGTACAAATATATAATGTACAAGTACTTAGATTGCATGTAAATCAAGCGTTAGATCTTCCCTAGCTAAACACCACATTTAGATAAGTCATCCCCTTCAAATAGGATCACATATGCACACTCATACATATAATTAGTGCCTAAATTGAAACATTGAAACAAGATCAATCTCGGTCGACAAACTCCTCGACCGAGACACTCTCGGTCGACAATCTTCTTGACCGAGAAAGATCCAAAGTAGCCGTTAGACACAACTGACAAGGTAGTTGGAAGTTGGAGATAGACGTTGCAAATCACTTGTTCCAGAGAGCCTGTCGGTCGACAAAAGTTCGACCGAGTAGGTGTCTCGGTCGACCATTCCTCGACCGAGATGGTCTCTGACAGCAACTGCAAAATTAATTAATTAGCCATTGTTAAAGCAACAAACTTGTACCTAACGGCTAGTTAAGCACTTAGAAACCCCTAGAAGTTGTCTAGAACGTCCTTAAGCATCCTTAGGCCATTCCTATAAATAGGACAAGCCATAGGACACTCAAATATACTTGTTACACTTGAGAAATCCTTGAGCATACTTTGAGCAATCTGTTTGTGAGCAATTTGAGCATTGTGACAATTGGCTACTTCCTTCCTTAGCTCAAAATTCGTGTCCTATAGGCTAGTATCTCCTACCCACTGCAATCACAAGTCCATACACTTGGTTAGGAGATCTATACGCTTGATCTAGGCAAATCAAGCCTTGGGCTACAAAGGATAAGTTGTAATTTCCTTTTTCCTTTCTTGTTCTCTATTACCGTTTGTACTCTCCTTGCTACTCCTAGGTTGGAGGCTGCTGATTGGAGAGGGTGGAGATCTTCTTGGTGAAGAAGGTGACTTTGAGCTACTTCAGAAGGCTGGTGCAACGGGAGGTTACTTCTAGAGAGGAAGGCTACTTCAAGGGGGAGCTTGGAGTTACTTCAAGAAGGCTACCTCAAAGTTGGTGCACCTACTTCAAGTGAAGGCTGTTCAAAGGGTGTAAAGGAAAGTATTGTATTTTATATAAATCCTTGAGAAGGTAATAAAATAAATACTTTCAAAATCCCGGTTGGGTAAGCAACCGGGTAGTGGACTGACAACTTTAGTATTTGCTAAAGTTGGAACCACTCTAAACACCTGTCTCCTTCTTCCAATTTTCAATTGTGGTTGTTTGAGTTCAATAAATTGTTAAAATTATTTTAAAACTCTATTCACCCCCCCTCTAGTGTTTTTCAATTAGAAAAAAGGATAATTGCATAGCCCAGACACATACTTAAAATTTGTAAAACATGAGCAATCATGGTCCAATTTGCCCCAGAATTGAAATAGAGCTTGACTGACTGATATCAAAACATTATATTAGATTTGATTACAAAACTAAGCAATCAATTAAATCAAAAAACTATATTCAAGCATTATACTAGGTTAGAGGTCTTACAACCATAATCCCCTAACATGGATTTCACCCCGATAATCTTATGCAAACAAGGATGGGTGCTTCCTATGCATCTCATTCTCTAACTCCCTGGTGGCTTCCTCTACACCACGATGATTCCACAAAACTTTCACAAAGTTTACATCCTTCTTCCTTAGCTTCTACACAGGCCTATGTAAGATCAAAACTGGGCCCTTAAGATAAGAGACAATATCATCAAACTCCACTTCCACTGATTGTATTGTGTGTTCTGTATCAGGTTGACATATCAACATGGAAACATGAAAAATAGCATGCAACATGTACAACTCTAGTGGTAACTTCTTCCAGCTTATATGCCACCATTCCAACCTGTGCAATGATAGGGCAAGGTCCCATAAACCTAGGTAACAACTTAACTTTCTTACCAAACCTTAGAACACCTTTCCAAGGATAAACCTTGAGGTACACAGTCTCCAACTTAGTACTCTAATGACCTATATCAGCGTATCACTTATGTCTATCTTGAGCTTCCTTTAAATGTTATTGGATCAGCTTGATCTTCTCTGTATTCTGCTAAACTAAACTAGGGCCCAACAACTGACAGACACTTGTCTTGCACCAATAAAGAGGTGACCCACATTGCCTACCATACAAAGCCTCATACAGTGCCATGTCTATACTCCTATGAAAACTATTGTTGTAAGAAAACTCAATTAGACTCGGGTGGATATCCTGACTCCCAAAAAATTAAGAACACAAGCTCTTAATAATTCTTCTAGGTTCTGTATGATCCTCTCTAACTGGACATCTGTTTGTGGGTGGAAGGTTTTACTTAACCTCAACTATGTCCCCAAGATTGTATTTAGATGTTCCTATAACCTACTAGTAAACTGAGGACCTCCATCTAACATTATCTTATATGGTATGCCATGTAGATGTACTATCTCATCAACATAGATTTGTGCCAACTTCTTTGCAGTGTGGCTGGTCTTGACTAGAAAAAGTGGGATGACTTTGTCAACCGATCAACAATCACCCAAATGGAATCATGAACTTTGTTGTCCTAGGAAGGCCAACCACAAAGCCCATAATTATGTTATCCCATTTCCATTGTGGAATTGTCAAAGGTTGAAACGTCCCTTTAGACTTCTAATGCTTTGCCTTGACTTGTTGATAAAAATTGACACTTGGCCACAAACTCTTACATATCATGCTTCAAACCTGCCACAGATACAAGTCTTTGAGATTATGATACATATTTGTACTTATAGGATGCATTGCGTACATTGAGGAATGATCCTCCTCAAGCACCATTTCCCTCAGATTGTGAATGTCAGGAACCACATTTCTGTTGTGAAAACACATAATCCCATCATCTATATGATGAAGTCCAACATGTTTCCTATTCTCAAACTGTGATCTGATGGTTTGTATGATGTATCATCCTTCTACATGTCTCTGATCTGTTGTATCAGTGTCAGATTCACTTGTAGCTATGCCAAAAACCCTACCAACAAAGATACTTCCAACTATACATTCATTCGTCGATGAGACACATTCATGTCCCCCTTGTGACACACCATGGAGTGCAATTGCACTTTATCTACAAATGATTATGAAGACAAAGATGACTTTCTGCTCAACACATCATCCACTACATTCACCTTTCATGGATGACAGTCTATGTTACATACATACTTCTTCATTAGCTCCATCCACCTCCTCGATCTTATGTTCAACTCTTTCTTTGAGAAGATATACTAAAGATTCTTGTGATATGTGAAGATTCGACACTTTTTTGCATACAAATTATGCCACCAAAACTTCAAAGCAAGAACAAAGGATGATAACTCCAGACATAAGTTGGGTAGTTCTTGTTGTGTTTCTTGAGTTGTCAAGAAGCAAAAGAAATCACTTTCTTGTCTTGCATCAATAAACATACCAACACATTCTTTGAGGCATCACATCAAATGATGTAGCCCTTTTTGGGCTCTAGAAGCACCAACACTGGAGCATTGTCAAATTTTTCTTCTATACTTGGAAAGAATGCTAACATTTCTCATCCCAAACAAATTGAACACCCTTCCTAGTTAGATTGGTCAAAGGAAAAGCCAATGCATAGAAGTTCTTAACGAACCTCTTGTAGTAGCCAGCTAGACCTAAGAAGCTTTGAACCTTAGTTGGTGTCTTAGCATGCTACCACTCCAAAACTAACTCCACCTTCATAGGGTCTACATAAATACCCTTTGCAGAGATGACATGACCAAGAAAAGAAACCCCAGTTAGCCAAAACTTGCACTTATTGAACTTAGCATATAACTGATGCTGACTCAACAACTCTAATGCTTGTCGAAGATGATGCTCATGTTGTTGATTGTCCCTGGTGTATCTCAAGATGTCTTTGATGGATAACACTCCAAACTGATCAAGATATAGTCTGAACACTCTATTCATCAGTTCCATAATGCTACTGGTGCATTGGTTACCCAAACAACATAACCATGAACTCATAATGACCATACAGTCCTAAAAGCAATCTTAGGCATGTCATCTACCTTGATCCTCAACTGGTAATATCTTGATCTCAGATCTATCTTGGAAAACACTGCAACACCTCTCAATTGGTCAAACAAATCATATGTCTTTGGCAACAAGCACTTGTTCTTCACTGTGATCTTGTTCAACTATTGATATTCTATCAAAAGCCTCACAGAACCATCCTTCTTCATCATAAACAACACTGGAACACCCCAAAGGAAAGTTCTCATTCGTATGAAACCTTTCTCCAACTACTCCTGCAACTACTTCTTCAACTCCTTCATCTCAGATGGAGCCATCCTATAAGGTGCATGTGCTATGGGTTATGTTATGTGAACCAGATTGATTTAAAAGTTAATCTCCCTCGGGGGTGGAACACCTACAGACTCGCTCAAGGAAAACATCCTCAAACTCTCTCACTATAGGGTACATCCTGGATACTAGGACTCCTCATCTTGGTATCCACCACATGTTCCAGAAAAGCTTCACATACTTGTTTTAACAACTTATCCTCTATCACTGTCGACACTAAACAAGTAGGAAGAATATTCATATCTCCTTGGAAAGTTCAAGAGATATCCCCATCACAATATATCACTTTGTCCCTCTCCCCTACTTGCTGGTCCTGAAGACCCTTCTTGTGGTGTCTCTGCATGACCTCTGCTACCACCAACATTGTACTACTGCTATTTTTTCTATTAGCCCTACTGGATCTGCCTCAGCTGTTGTGTAACCTCTTGGTTACTCATAGGGAAAGACCATCTCACATGCCCAACCTGATCACATTTGAAGTAGGTCCTCATATGATGATGTGACCTAGATGGCCCTATCACAAACATCGTTCCTTAAATATTTGTCCAACTTTGTGGAAATCTACGTCCCCCCCTACTCAGAGACCACTGCGATTGCAACTTCATCTTTTGTTCAATATATGTCGACCTCGACTGAGACTGTTAATGTTATGGTGAGGAAAACCTCGAGTTTTTGAAGATACCAGATGGTGATCCTTGGAACTGTGCAAACCTCTTTCTATCTTTGGCTTCTTGTTGCTCTACAACTATCCTCTTTATCCTTCTCACAGACTGCAAAAAGGTGGAAACTTCTCTCGATTCTCCAAAGAATATGTCATCCTTGCCAATTCCACATTCAAACCTTTCGCAAACCTCTCGATTATGTCCTTCTCTATGGTCACCATGTACAGACAGAACCTCAAGAACTCCATGAACTTTGATGCATAGTCATTTATGGATAAGGAACCCTAGGGTAACAATTAAAAATGATCCATCTTATCCTCCAGATGTGTCTCTCAGAAGTAACGGTAGACAAACTCTCTTTGAAACTCTTCCCAATGGATCACCTCTCCCGGTCTCTTTTCTTTCTGTATGGCCCACCAATGGCCAACACTGCCATGCTTCACCTTAACCTCCCCAAAGAAGTTTAGAATCTTGAACACCTTCTGCAACTCTATCAACCACATTTCTGCATTGGATGGGTCCATTGTGCCCTCGTACTCTATGGCTCCCACTCACTTTAGCCTCTCAAAGGTCTTCCCTAGACCCTAATATTCCACACTGGGTATAAGTGACCTTGGTTGAGGTTGTAGGCACCCTATCTGCTAGATGCATTATCTCACCATAAGTTGTCCAAAAATAGACTAAAAAGTTGGATTACCTATGGTTGTAGGGAGGCAGAACGGGCTATTTTGGCACCATCTCAGGTACTCCTCCATTCGATACTCACCTCTTATCACCACCTCTTGGTGCCACAAAACTACTCTCTACATGCTCTTCACATGCTCCAGACATATCTACATAACCATAAACCATGGCCAGATATGTTGGATTACGTAAGAACAAACACAACAACCTAAGTCCTATGTCCCTGTAAACTCACTGAACCTAAAGCTATGATACCACCAAATGTGTTAAAATTCCAAAAATGTTGAAGGAAGTATTTGCACATAGGTTTAACTTCACACACACACACACACACACACACACATATATATATATATATATATATATATATAAAGAGAGAGAGAGAGAGAGAGAGTAGGTACCTTTACATAAGTTCCATGGCCTCAACCATAACCTATTTACAAAATATGTTGTTCACATAGTTACAATATTTACATAGGAAATAATACTACTAATAACTCAATTCCTTATGCATCACGTACAAAATTTTTCCAAAAGAACCTGAGAATTTATAGATGACTCTTGGACTCTATATGACCTAACCAACTTTCTACTTGTACTTATCTTCAAATGTCACTTCCTCACTATTTTGTGTCAGACGGCGTTACCAATCACCTAAAAAGATGTGGTGACCCACGAGGTGAGACCCATGTCTCATCAAGAGATATAACTTCTAATAACATCTATGGCTTACAAGCAGGTTATACAATTACATTAAATAATTCAAGCAAATAGTATTGCAGAGTTGAAGGACTATATAATTCAAATAAATACCATACATAGCTAGATTTGTGAATATAGTTGATTTCTTTTACCACATTATAAATCATCTATAATTAAAAGAAACAAATCAAGGATCGTCATCTAATGTGATTTGTCAAGTAACCCTAGAAGATATGCTACACGGCTAGATTACATATTTATTAAGCCCTAGGTAGCTTGAGGCATACCACTCAAACTACTAGTTGACCACTGTAAAGTCAAAATGGGCCCCATATGCGATCTAGGTCTGTCAGTATGAGTAACAACCATACTGGCACATTGGTTCAACTACTAAACAACCTAGTTTGTCAAGGGTACATAGGCCACAACACTAGAAACTAGGGTATAAACCCTAATATGAGTTACAACTGTAGTTTCTCTTAATTAATTTCACATCTGAGACACGAACTTGACCGCTCCCTAGAATTTTCAGGATTGAGATAACATGGATTTACCCTCCCTGCACCCCCATATACTCAACTATATATGACTATAATCACCTTTCCGTTATACTATCTGACAAATTCTGACAGTGGAATAGTTATACAGACTCAAGGAACTACACAGTTAAGGTTTCACTTGGTTAATTAGGCTAGTTGAGTGTTCTGTACTACATCATTCAAGTTATGTTAGGCTAGTTGAGTATTCTTGGACTATATCAATCAAGTTATTTATAAACACCAACAAGATTCTTAGCAAGTCATTGGGATTTGCAAACTCAGAAGATATAAAACAAATTATAATAGTTCCATAACACTCTTTCATAGAGAAAGTAATCATCCTTGGTCATCAAATATTGACCGGAAGTAAGAGCATATTAAGCCATAAGCATCATTAAAATAAAGACAATGTTAACTTCATGCAAATAGTATTATGAACATTCAAGATTTAGTACAAAGGAGTTACCCTTTGAATTAGGTCTCATCTAACCATTGTTACACCACGATAATTATAAATAAAAGTAATATAAACACCATCAATTAGCCACTATACAGCAAGGTTTAGTGTATAAATTGGATTTATATAAATTGTGTACCAATAAAACACTTACATGACAACTTTAGGGATTTTTATGCCTACCTTTTGAATTTTATGTCATGCATGTTCAAAGAAAACCTCATTTACAAAAGAAAAACGTTTATAAGATCTAAGGAAGACTTAGTAACTCGTAGCATCATCATTCTTATGTCAAATAGTCTACAAATAGGTCGTCTTTTCTCATATGTTGGGTTTTCTAGAACAAGATTTACATAAAACATGTTATGAGTAAGCAAACAATGTCTTAAAGGTTATATCACTTGCCTTAGGGTGAAGAAAAACGTCCAGACAGAAAGAATTCATGAAGAAGAGAAGGAAAGACCCAAGCTTTATACTCCAAAATCTCCAAGATAGCTCATATCTTCAAGAATGGGGTAGATGTAGAGAAAAGGAGAGAAGAAAGAGGGTTTTGCATCTCTATTCTCGAGATTCCAACTAGTAACACCATATGTTCCGACTAAGGAAGAAGAGAGAAGAAGAGAAAACTGTAAGAAAACAAGGTTAGAGGGGAGATCTTATGTGTAGGAAACAAGGAACAAAGCAAGAAGGCTTCAAACAGTCGAGGAAGAGCAAGATCCAAAGCTTGCACCAACATGCACCCACGATCAAATGAGGTATCGACCCTTGGTGTACCTCACATCACCTACTAATGGATCCTCGTCGTCAACCAATGGCCTCTGAAGGTCTCTAATAGAAAAGATGTGGTAAAAGGTTCATTTGGGAGGGGTATCTATGGCTTGTATGAGAGAGAAAGGAGGTCAAAGGTTGAAAATTGCTTTTCCGTCAGTCAAAGGCCAGGTTCTCCTTTGAATTGTACATCCATAACCTCCATCAATTCACACATGTAGAACCTTCAATGCTTCACACATGCAGAAACCCTATCGGGTTGCAACCACCTACAAGGAACCATACAAAGACGCTCACACCACAAACATATAATACATCCAAAGGCATGACCTGACTAGAAATCAGAAGGCACATTTTAACCGGCCATCGGAAGGTGTAAAAGACTAGCCATCAGAAGGTGCATTCAGATTGACCATCGGAAGATGTACCAGTACCATACAAGGCTCTCCCATAAAAGCCATCAAAAGGCTCACTCAGAACCATCTGAAGGCACACCCTAGACATCCATTGATTGTTCAACACCAACAAGGATGGGAAGGTATGATTGCCTTCACCTCTATACATAAATAACATCAAGGGTTGATATTCTTATGCAACACAATTTAAAAGCGTTCAAATTAAAGTGAAGATTATCCAAATTATCAAAGAATATCATGGATCAATATATAAATAAGTTAAAAATAATTATAGTTAAATCCTTGGAAAAGGGAAAATTGCATATAGGCCCACACAAATACTTAATATTTTCCAAACATGAGCCAACACGGTCCAATTCGCCCAAAAATTGAAATATAGATTTGCCAACTGATATCAAAACATAATCTAAGGTTTAATTATGAAACTAAGCATTAAATTAAATCAAACAAGTATATTCAAGAATGAAACTTGGTTAGGGGTATTGTAGGGTACTATGACTATAGGTCTATGGTGACTCTCTCCTTGTCATCTCTCAAGTCTAGAACAATTGGAGAACACATCATTATAACATGGTACCATACTAAGAACACATGTTCTTTTTGGCTTGTAGCTTAGAGCACATCTCATTCCACTTCATTAGAAGAGAGCAAAACACCTTCAATGACACACTAGCGGCCCTCGCTTCATTGATCGACATCCATGAAGGCCATACATTCTCTCTAGAAGATGAAGCACTTACACAACCATCTTACTACATGGTCATTGACAATGCACCCAACAATGAGGAAAGGGCTTGGTTTCACGACTTCAAGATGTCATATCAAACCAATTCATTCTCAAGAACCTCTCCAGAGAGTGCAACTGACTCTCAATCAATGAACCATGCATTATGTTCTAGGGACAGAACAATTATACCAAAGATCATATAGCCAGACTTTCCTTTGATGAGTCGACAAAATAAAATCGGATTGTACAAACAAAGTCCATATAGGATCATGTGACATGCACATGAATGGGGTTATGTTGGCCAAGAAAATACAACTCTTGGGATAATATTGTAACTCCATATGAAAACAACATGTTGTCAATTTGTTCATAAATTTCGAGCTTGCCAAATCCATAGGAACTATATCCATTCGCCTACAAATCAATGCTACTACATGGCCATGCCTTGGCCATTCTCAGCTTGGGGCATTGACATGATCAACAAGATCAACCCTAAAGTGTCAAATGGAAATTGCTTCATCCTCGTCACAATTGATTACTTTACAAAGTGGGTCAAAGCAGTGTCCATCGCTAACACATAGGCCTAGAAAGTCATCAAGTTCCTCAAGAACAATATCATAACCTACTATGGGATACAACACAAGATTATTTGATATATAACAGAACTAGCTTCACCTCCAAGACCTATAAAGAGTACTTAAATTCTTTTAGGATGAAAAATCATTGAGCTTCACCTTATCAACCACAGATAAATAGAGTAGTAAAAGTTGATGATAAAGATCTGGTCATGATTATGAAAAAGACTATCATCTCCCATGCCAATTGGCATGAGCACCTTCCAATGGATTTTTTGGCCTACCCCACTCCAACAGAGCATCAATAGGGTCTAGGACATACTCCCTAGTATATGGGATGGAAGAAATCTTACCAGTTGAAATCCAAATCCTTCCTCTTTTTCACATACTAAGAGAAGCAGATATACCGGAGACTAAATGGCTTAAAGACCGAGTTTAGTATCTCAAAACTCTTGAAGAATGACATGCAAAATCCCTACACCATGAATAGTGTTAACAAGCAAGAATGGATTGAGCATTCAATAAGAAGGTTCAACCTTGCATATGTGTGTATAACAAGTCATCTAGAATGTTGATTCTAGGGGAAATTCCAACCCTAAATGGGAGGAACCCTATGTTGTTCATGATATCTACAAATGGGGTGGCCTACACCTAAAATACATGGATGGAGATGTTCATCTTTACTGCATTGAAGCCAGCCTCGTCAAATGTTACTACTACTAATCAAACTTCCATGACAAGCAAAAATGATGTAAAGGATCCAAAAACTCTTGTCATTCCAAAAATTTAAAATCTACTAAAATACCTAACCGTGTACCCCCGTGCACCCTAAATCAGAAAGGTCAAAGTAGAACCTAGAGCCTAGTATGGAAGGAATGCGACCATTATTTTGAGGCCCTAACAATTCACCAACCTAAAAATGGCTCCTTAAAAGGGCAAAGAGTTTATTAATGTGGCTAAATCTAGGAGAATCCCCATCATCAAACAAGAGGATGGAAAAGGTTATGACCCCTGAGGAAATTCATATCTAATCCTCATAATCAAACATCATGACATCTCTACCTAGGGATATTCCACAACCTTTTAATCTTCTAGAATTAACCTAAAAAGGAAGAACCATAGGGAGAAGGACAGAGGTTGAAAACTCCTTGCAACTACTCTCGTATCCTTGTGACAAAAGGTGAGACCAAGCTCCAAACTAGCTAATTTGAGAGTCATGAGATGGGAAACCCTCGCTAGGAAAGCCCCATTCATTCCACATAGACCCCTTGGCTCTCATACTAAGGCCCTATGCATCAATGTTAAATCAAAATCTTTAAATGAAAAGACCTACAACCATTGGGAACCTTTAAAAAGAAGAATATATATATAATCCATAAAGTCATTCAAATAGGTAGACATGTTCTCATTGTTGATTGCTACTTTAAAGTATGTTGAGAGAAAATCCTACTGGGATGTCTCTGACATTTGGCACCTTGGCCCAACTGGGTAGTGAACTGCTACTAAGGTACTCATTAGATGAGATATCTTTATCTCTTAGCATGACACCTAGGTCTAGTAGAGCTTCTTCAATCTCCCCCTAGTATGAGGGATCCACTCATAACAAAATAGAATAATAATGTCTAGAGGGAGGAAACATCTATCACCAAAATACGATGAGAGGTAGCTTAAAGTGCTTGGGGTTTCAACCTTCCAACTTCATGTAAGGGTGTGGATGAGAAGGAAGTGACCCTAACAAATAAAAACCTACAATTATCCCTAGAGTCCTAAAAACACATAGACATGAGTTTTGGATTGCCCTAATTAGAGGATTTGTCATAAAGGAGCTCATAGTCTTATGCACTTCAAGGACCCCAGTCTGAATGCACATTTCTAGGTATCATGGAGGGAGTATCCATAGATGATGCCACATTTCATGAACAAATTTTTTTATTATAGAAATAAAATTATTACAAAACTCTAGAACCTGTTTCCAACAAACAAATTATAAAATAAAAAAGGGCATATTATGGCTCTCCAGAAGAATCACAAGTCATTACCACTGAAGGTGTTAATATAAGACACTATAAATACTCGAGAAAGAAACGTGACCTACAGGGAAGGGATCCCAGGTCAACCTCTTCCAATTCAACCACATCTCTACAACCTTCACATGAACCTTTTGAGAATCTATCACCAACTTCTTGAAGAATGGGGAAGAGCTTCAATGTGATACATACATTGCTGATGATTGAACTGCCACAACATTGACACAAGGTAATATGTGATGCAGCCCTCCAGACCAGGCAAGAACGATAAACCTTTAAAAAGTAGGCATGGCCAGGCTGCATGCCAAGTTATCAAGGAGAAATTCCATCCATCCCCAAGTTACATATGAATGACTCCCACAGGGTGCCCCATCTGAATATAGCGACCATCACCAACCATCAGTCTGCTTGAATTCCTTCACATTGAGAAGATGCCCCAGTTCAATGCCCCAACTTGACTTCCTCGGTTGAACAGGACATCAATCATGAAGAGGAAGCCGACTGATCTTAGCTGCATCCTTCAAGGTGGGAGTTAGCACGACATCACCAAAATAGAATGTGTGACTCAAAGGATCCCAGAAGTGGATCACCATCGACATAAACTCCCTTGTCATTGGGATGTATGGCAGATGATGATGATGATGAGTCACACAAAGCTTTCTAGCTCGACTTCTTCAGTTATAGAAAGATCACTCTTGAAATGGCGCACCAATGACAACTTGATGGGAGGGCACCACAAAAGTGGGATCTCCAAATTTTTTCCCTCTCCCATGACCCTGAGTCATGATAGATAAGTTGTGATGAAAGGATGAGGGGTACAATTCTATTTATGGAACAACTTTATCGCTAGAAACATGAAACTCTCTGTCCTTTTCCCTAATAGAATCACACTACATTAGTGGCCAATGCCAACTCGCATCCCTAGGTAGCCATGAGAGTCCAAACATGCATACCATCATAATCGGCCACCTCAGATCAACACATGGATCAAGGCAATCTGTTAATCAACCAAGAATCTTACAAAGATCAAAATCAGAAACTGTATCCCCAGTCAAAGATTACAAAACCTCACAACCATTTATAAACTCAAACTCAAATTTTATTTAAAATTAAAAAGTTTACAAAATCAACAACATGACTAATAAATAATTTTTCTTACAGGAAAGAAAAGTACATCATGAAATGGAAATGCTAAAATAAAACAGCTACGTCTTCAACTTCTTCTTCAGCCACCCAGTGAAGTTGCTTGGACAAAGATCAATAATTAATGGAAGAAAACCATAAAGAATGATGCTCATAGCTTGTGCCAGAGTGAATACATCTAGTAGATGACCAGTGACCAGATCAGGAACTCCTAGAAGTCACCTTGACAACCAAGGAAACATCTCTACACCAAGAAGAACCTTCCCATGCACATGTTGAAGACGATCTACACCCTAATCAAGGAGGTTTGAAGAAGCCCCCCCAACATGACAAGGTCCTCCAAAGTGCTAACTATGCCCAAAATTCAGTGGGATACTCATTCCAAAGATTCTACCTGCCACATCCAAAGCCTCATCCTTTTTAAAAAATGAGAAGGTCAAGCCTAAGTTACTGGGTAAGTGACACGAGCCTCCAATACTAAAACCTCAATTGGCCCAGAAACTGAGGAAATCCTTAAAGCTGCGAGAACAACCCACAAAGAAGGTGGATTCTCATGCAATGAAACTTCCTCATGTGAATAAACTACCTCAGGAGGGGTGGGTGAAGAAACTCATACTCCTTAGCATCCTACTCCTTAGTCGAATCCCAATCAATCACCTGTAGGAAAATGCATGTCAAAGATAATGCAAGCAGATACAAAAAGCAGTGTTGAACTCATACACTCATAATAGGAGGACATCATAAACGCTCATATGCCTCCCTAGAAAAGAGAATGGGTTGACCATGTGTGAAGTACCACCTTATATATTCTTCATGTGTCATCTGCCCATACATCAACTCTCGAGTAGCCTGAAAAATCCCAAGTCCAGAAGGGATCAAACTAGGCAAAGGATCAAAAGGGATGTGCCAGTCGCCATCCCACTGATGAGTATCCACTCACCCATATACATCATACCCTGAGACAAAGACTCAAACTAGATTCGGCAAGCATCTAGAGCCAACACCTCAAAGTAGACTAAACAAGATGGGACCATCACACCACACTGAAACCTAGAGAAAATCCTAAATGGACCTAATAATAACAACGACTTAATGTAAGATAAAGTATAGATGCACAATATGATACAAATTTTAAAGTACTACATGTACCTCAATTACGATCAACGTATCTAGTTCAACTCTTCACTACTCATATAACACCCTACTAGAATAGCTGTCCCAATGGAAACAAGTAAGGAAGGATGCATACAAATAGCCTTTTGGGACACTCAAAGTAAATAGTCTATGCAGTCAAAACTTCTCATAGCCTCACATTTGGAAAAAAAGCATCAGAGAAAATCTTTACGGTAGTTATTTCAAAGCATAAAATACAAAATAACGGTTAAACACTCATTGTAATCAAGCCTACAAAGCCTCCACAACTTTTCATAGCCTGGACTATCTCTCCTTTGAAGTCACTTACAAAACATCTCCACAAGTGCATCAGTAGATGGGCATACACGCTGCTACCCCAATCAAAGGAAGGAATTGTATCTAGATCCAACAAAAAGGAGAACCAATGTACGTCTCCTCTATTCCCCAAGTAGGTGCTAAACAAGCAACTAGTAATCCTGACAAACATGAACACCTAGACCCTCAGGGTTGCATACAACAAATTACTAACACCTTGTTGATCACTCTCACAAAACAAGGTGGACCTCAACCATGTAAACCTAAATTCATACTTTGAGGTTATCCCAATACCTTTGGGGTTCACTCCTAAAATCCTAGCCAGGAAATGATGATCGTGCTCCTATCAGTCAGGCATGGAACTTATGGGAGTCCCACATAACCCTAATCTAGTCATCTTGACAAACTCAATAGGGGTGATGGCTAGCTCACCAAAGGCAAAATGGAAAGTACTGGTCTCCGTGAGGAAGCAGTCAATTCGAGGAAGGATATAAGATCTATTTATGATCCCACACTGACTAATGCTACCAAAGATCATCCCCTCCAAAACTTCCACCTCCTCAGCCACCATGCTCTCATACAAATACCCCAACTCTTTCCAACATGTTCCCTAGTAAATGTTCAACAATCTAATGCCCTAAAGGAATAAAGTGGATGACTAAGTCCAAATCAACACTAAAATGACAAAAAGATTGATTAAGCTTGGCAAAGTAAAAACAAAATAATAAGGAGAAAAGTTTCCAAGTTATACGTCATCGCCAGTTCTACAACCTCGATGATGCAAATTCATCCACAACATGCCCAGATGATGGATGAATCTCTCAATAGGGAGTAGTTCCCCTCAACTCTGTTCACACTTCCATGACATCTGCTCAAGGAAGACTTTAGTCAGAATATTCACATAAAAGATACAAGTCCAATCAGAATGGTAGATATATATTGTGGATATGCCTTGGCCTTAACATCATCGCCTCCATCTTCTCCATCTAAAGAGGATCCCCTTCATTCCAGTCATGAGTAGCCATATGTAGGACCACTATTACAATGTCAAATGCTTTCTACAACATCTAAAATCGGCTCGATCAGACAAAGGACGACTGAGAAAATGACAAAATAGAAAAAGTGGTCAGATCACAAAATAAAATGTACAGCTAGGTCATCTTCAACCTCCACACTAAGAAGAACGTCAGAAAAGCCAAAAATTGGATTTCACCATCAAGGGCCTAAATGGCCAAACCAAAGTGTAGAAATAAGAGTTGTACCATCCCAAGACTGATGTAGCCAAATATTGCACAAAAAGTTTCCAGAGAGCACCACCAGAGATCTCCCACCGCCATGAGACTGCTCTCAAAAAATGCCAACTCAAAGCTGGTGGAATGCCCTGATCCACAGACCAACGCTTGTGGATTAGATCTTCCTCCTTTTCTCTTGCTACAGTCATCGCTCTAAAATGTGAGCTAATCGTTGTCGTTGCTTCTTGTCTGAGTGAGGAGGAAATGGAAAGAATTTTCAACCCTCCTCCCATTACCCTTTTTAAAGACTACAATCTAATGCAGAATTCACAAATAGGTCCCTAGTTTTTTTAAGAGAATTTCCATAATCGTATAAAATTTAGAAGATATAAAAAATTGGTAAAAATCAGAAAATGTCAAATCTTGACTCTCAAACCAAAAAGTCCCTGCTATTCATCAAACTTGTCCACAATCGTAATAGGGTCCTAGAGTATGACCCTAAACTAACTACATTTTAATTTTCCAAAATCTTTATAGGGTCCCAGATTATGACCCTAAACTGATCCAACCACATTTTCAATTTCAAAAAAAAATTTAGGGTCCAAACTCATGACCATAAACTAAACCACACAAAATCTCATTTCCAAAATATTTTCACGGTCATGGATCACAACCTTGAATGAACCACATAAAATCACGTGTATATACCTTTTAGGATCCTGGACTATAACCTCAAACTGGTCCAATCACATTCATCAATTGTAAATCTTTCTAAGGTCCCAGATCATGACCTAACCCAAACCATCTCAAAGGTTCATTTCTAATCTGTTTAAGTCCTGAACTAAGACCCAAAACTATACCAAAATCCTCATATTGAACATGCTCCATTCACTTCTTTTGTTTCCTTTCAATCTGATGTCTCTACTCATGACTTTCAACTAGAATCTAGATTGCCTTTAAATATGAATTCTTTGGATCAATCCCTAATTGCAACTAGGGTTATCGGCCTTCTTTCACACACACATCTTTTGACAATCATAGATCATGAATTGAATCATATTTCTAACCTTGCCTCATGACCCTGAGTTATGCCTAAAAACTGTAGATTTTTTATTGAGACTTATAGAGTCAAGGAGCATCAACACTATAGAGGACAAAACATGAACCAGAGAAGGAAAATTTCATGGAGGATACCTTTCACTGGATAATAGTATGAGCTTCTAATATCAATTCACTCTCAGATGCCTAAATCAATGAGACAACTAACCAAAACAAGCACTCACCAGAAAGGTCACCTTAAATCTAAAAGCTTGTCTAAAATGCAAGCACCAATTTTGACGATCCAAGCCCTATCCTAGTAGGAAAAATATTCACTTGTTCCTTTTTAGAGTTCTGGTCCTAACATTCAATTGACCCTCACTCTAGAAAAACTAAAACTAAAGATGGGTAGGAAAGAAGCTGACTACTCTTTTTCTCTAAAATCTATTTTTAGATAGAATAATTGCCACTATATCTTAATGAATTACAAGCCTATGATCTTAATGTCTCACTAACAAACCCAACCTACATTTCATTTTTCACATTCATCTTTTTCCACTAAGGCATGAGTTAATGGGAGAATTAGACTTGCACTGGTTACAAACTAAAGTTATGATGGGAGATGCTCATCTAAACTTTAAGGGATTGAATGATTGGTCAGATACATGAAACTACCTAAGTCATAGTTTTCCCTTAATCTGGATAAATCATTATTCCCAACTTTTTCCTCACTAATTCAACTTTAGATGGAAGAGACATCAGATTCAATTTCCATCCTCCACAATGTTTTTTGGGCCAGCCTAGACAAGTTCAACCTTTTTGTCCATCCATGAAAAAAAATGGGGGTCAAACTTGGATCAAGCTTGTGGTTCTCACTCTTATCTCGAACCTTCACTTCAAAGCGGCAAACTGTTGACACCACACTTTTTCCCACTCGAAAGAAATTCAAAATTGATGCCAATTCACTAGCTAATGATGGAATATGTTCCATATCCTACTCAATTTCCACATTTTTCATATTTTCTACCTATTTTAATCATCCTTTTTATCCACTTCCACCCAGTTTGGGCTCTTCAGCAAAGAAACCTTCTTTCAGACCTAAGTGTAATTATTCTTCACCTTAAGTAGGCCATCTTTTCATGAATTACCATGTTGAATTGTCTAAAATTAAATATTACCTTTCCAACTGCCTTTTTAAAAAAATCTAAGAGATTAGCCTAACTTGTCTTTCTATGCAAGTTTTCTCTGATTTTCTCCAAAATATTCCAAAAATTAGTGGAAAATGAGAAATTTCCTTTTTTTCACCAGGGACATTGAGAAGTTAAAAGCCATCAGTCGATGCAACATGGGCAGATCATCTCTATCTATGTGCCATGTGTGGCACATATACGTAATATGCCACCTCTTCTTGGAGGTTTAGACTAGAATCCCGAACACTAATCATGGACTATAAATAGACCCCCATACCCAACATATTCCAGGTCCCTCTAGTCTTTCGTGAAGTTAGAGAAATGACTACCTATCTCTTTATTTTCATATTTCCTGTAATTAGGGTATCCATCATTTGACACCACATGATCTACTAAATCTGTAGAATGGTGAACTTCTCTAATTGGTGCACCTGACTTCTGAATATGCTACATGTTTCTATCTGATCTATAATTGATGTACGTGACCTAAAATACTACCGCATCTAATATATTAGATGTTATAATTGTTTATTGGATGTTATAACTATTTTTTTGCTCTTATAGTTGTCACCTTTTTACTATTTCTGAAAGAATCAAATCTAGTTTTCCAACTATACTTTTTCCAGTCATACTCTAACATTCTACGCATCAGTCACCAAGGATAAATCTCTGTCGTGGGAAGTTTTGATGTGATCGGACCACAACACACCTAAAAATTAGGACTTTTGGGGCAATGATAGGGTAGTCATATAATTCTTATGTTCTGAAAGCCCACCTACAATAAAAACTATTTTTTGTCTTATTTTCATGTTTTCTTTAGTTTAACCATCCTGAATCACTCAATTTCCTTACAACCAAGCAATGTATTAATATTTGTTTATTGGGCGGGATGGGGGTGTTAATCCTTACCCATTTGTAACTAGCTTTCCAGATCTTATCTCTAGTTTGCTTTTATTTTTTTTCTTATCCAGCATGGATAATCACACATTTTACACCATGGCTCTCATGATACATATTTTTTCCTCATTTTTATAAAAACATGGTGATGACTATGAACGACCTTTTCTTTTGCAACGTTCACTATAGAAAAAGGATAGAGCTTTATTTCTTGAATATCTCTCTTTTTTCCCATTTTTGGGCAGGGTGCGACAGTAGGCGTTTAGTGAAACCTCACCTAGAGTAAGTTACACCCTATTGAGCATGTATAAAAGTAATTTTCTTAATCGGGGAGAGTATATTATGATACTTACTGTTCACTCTAGTATAAACTCTATGGTGGTACTTCATCATATATTTCAATGTAAATACTCAGATGATTACAAATGCTTGATTTTCGTACTAGTAGATGTACCTATTTCGTACCACCTCATATACAAAGCCCCCTATTAATACTAATATAATGATGACAAAGTACTAAAAACTACACATGATTGATTTGATAACAAAGTAGTTTATTCATCAAAGATAAGCAAGAGTAAACATTGTTTTGTCATTAAAACCAAAAGATCGAAATGTCTACATAAGGTACTAGCAAAGGAACTATGTAATGAAAGATAACATTAGGGTCATAACAGAAACTTAGCCCTTTACTCCTTCACTATTAAGTCTCTTGCTGATTCAACATCTGGGGAGTCCAAAAGAGTTGATCCTTGTGTCCATGTTCATCATGTAGGAAGAAAATAGCAAGAATAGACAAAATGAGGAGAACTAGTCAGAAATTATTGGTACTAAATCCATTTATTGAGATTTTTGCAAGTATGTAACAAAATAGTTAAGATTGAATGCATGGTATCAAGAACTATTTACAGAACTAGCATAGTTGTAAGAGTATTTAAAGTTGATATTAAGTTTTCAAAGATAGGAAATATTGTCAATTATGTAGAACTGGTAATATGTCAACTACCAAGTTCTAGAATATGAAAATGCCACTTCCATTTCATATCTCAATGGATAAGTGCATGTGTTTTATCACACTCTAGAAGCAAACAACACTTCTAACTAATTTTTTTTCTATTTAATTGAGGGAACAACTAATCCCTCCTTTGCACGAAGTCATGGGAAATTATCCAATAAACATGTAGATGAAGATATGGGTGATAATCTAATTATTGTCGAATAAAAGCATATTCAAATTTATAAATACAATGGTGACCTTAGGCTCAAACTAAAAAACATTCAAGATTCACAACATTTAGAAAATAATCTGATGTGACCTGAACCCACTAACCATGGTCAGGGCCTGCCAAGAGGATTAGCCTAACCATTAGTTTTTAACAACTTCATGAAAATCAACCATAACTTTTTCTTTTTTAATATATACGGTACATTAGTTAATTAAATGGTAATGTCTCTTCAAACCATAACATTAAAGGATACAATAGAGTTCGACCATTACATAGAAGAAAGAGTTTCACATTTAATGTACATCATTTACATTTCATTACAAACTACTCTCTTTTTCACTTGCTCATTCCCAGGATCTAGATGAAGGATAGGAGACCATCTATCTATTCTAACTACTTCTTCTTCAGGACCTCTGTTCTACTCTTGATAAAAATTGGCTTCTATCTTCTTAGGAAGAGCTAGTCCTTTACTTAAAAAATTGTTCAGTAGGTCTATGAGCTACTAGCTCAGTGAGTAGAAAATCAACAAGTAACCAAGACATTTATATTGTTTACTATTGATAGAACATAAATTCAAAAGTATGAAAGCATTGGAAGTTTAAAACTATAAATCAATCATCATTGTAGTTGATTTGATATTAAATATAGAAGAATAATAACATAAATCCTTTCACTAAATTTTTAATCCATTTACTATGCCACTGGACTCACATGAGGTGTACCAAAATATGTGAAAGTATCACAACAAACTATGATCTTACTATATATTACTTAGAAACATGCTTGGGATCCTAAGTCTGTAGCTAGCATCACTAGGTCAAGCTCTTAGAGGCTAATGGGAGTGGCCAAATATCTCCAATCCTCTCAACCTGGGTACTCAGGCGAGTATTGGCCTAGACCCCTGCACCCAACTAGTGTGCTCCATCTTTCCTTGACCTACGTGAGACCTCTGGTTGGGAAGCACACTTCCTCCTCACAACGCAGGCCTTTTGTGAGGTTTCTACAGTGACCAGGGCATCTGACATCTAGTGATATTTAGTGATGTAAAATGATTCATCATCGTTACTAATCATTATCCTATTTTATCATCTATGCATCTCACAATAAGCACAAAAGTCATCTAACATCTTTCACATTTCTCATAAACTATAGTTCAACTTTTTAGTTTTGATTTAGTGCAACCCGACTTCCCCAGTACCTCTATTTACACCATTTCATCACATGACATTCATAAGAACTCGCATAGCAACTTTCAATATGATATTACATCATTAAAATGTGATTAGTAAAGCATTTCTACTACTGAAAGTCACTACATAGATTTATCAAATTCATCACAGTAATCATAGAGCAAGATTTAAATAGTGGAGTGTCATTATTTGAGTTTGTATTTTTTAAATTAGGATTACAATGTGATTTTCCACTCATAGGTCACGTCCAAGATTACTGATCTTAACCTTTTTACTAACTAAGCTTGTATCCTATCTCACACAAGTCTAAATCAAGCTTTAGGCCACACGATCTCATTCAAAATTGATCATAAAAAAAATTAGAACGGTCAGTTGGAGGTAAAAGATCAAGAAAGAAGGAGGAATAGAACCTTTATAATAGAATATCCTCCATGGAGAAAATACACAAAAGAGAAGGTATCTATGGTCTATAACTACTTACCACAAAGGATATGTGGCTAGTTTGTCAATCTCCCATCATACTTCATGTTTTCCCCAACAATCACCATTTGAAATGCCTTCTAGGTCGTGTTTTCATCATTCTAAGGGTTTGGTAGTGCAGAGGATCAAATTGTGGTTCTAAATCACTTTGTTTCATTGAAAATGGATGTGTACAACAAAAGTTATGGTCATTTTATGTTTGTCTATCCAAGCGGATATTCTCATTAGTCGATGGGCTTACTAGGCCTGCTCGACGGTCGCTGGGCCCGCTGGTTCGGAGGTCGCTGGGAATATTTACATGTTACTGAAAGGCCATAACTCTCTTATTTTGACTATGATTTTTTTCATTCTTTTTGTGTTGGATTCGTAATTGAATTCTCTAGAATCCTACAATATTAGTTTGATAATCTGAAAAAAAATTATCTCCTCCAGTATCATCAATTCTCCTCCCATATTTATGTGTGAGCTAATTCTATATTAACTAAAACTCGGATCTTATGGTATATTTAAGTCATGATTATGACTTATCCAAACAAGTATTTGAAATAACCAAGGTTAAGATAAATTACAAGGTAAATTTGTTACTAATAAAAGCACAACAACATTAAGGTTATCTTAATTGTTTAGGATTACCAACAAAGCTAGAAAAGGGTTGTAACAATTCCCCCCTAATAATAATTTTGTCTCAAAATTCCTAGAAGAGGAAAGGAAACTTATTATACATCTCTAACTTTACTTCCCAAGTACCTTCTTCTATACCATGATTCATGCAAAGAACTTTCACTAGGGGTATCTCCCTCTTTTTAAGCTTCCAAATTCTGCAATCTAGAATTTGGATTGGTTGTTCAACATAGGAGATATCCTCTCTTAACTATAAAAGATATGGGTTTATAATCTTTTCTACATCAGGATCACACTTCTTCAACATAGATACATGAAACACATCATGTAAATTGGCTAACTCTGAAGACAACTAAAGTTCATATGCAACGGGTCCAATTCTCTAAATGATTGGATGGGACCCATGTATCTAGGGGTTACTTTTCCTCGCTTCCCAAATATCAACACACCTTTTCAAGGTGAGGCTTTAAAATAAAACTCATCTCCAACCTCAAACTAAAGTGGTCTACATCTTTTCTCTATATAGCTTTTCTATATGTCTTGTACAACCTTCAACTATTGTCTGATCACATATTTTTTTTTATTTCTTCTACCAACTTTGGACCTACAATATATTTTTCTCCAACTGCATACCACCAAATAGGATATCTACACTTTCTCCCATACATGGCTTCATAAGGGGCCATGCCTAAATTGTAATTGCAACTATTGTTATAGGAAAACTTCGTAAGGGGCCAGTGAACTGCAAAACACATGCTCTCAGCATATCCTCTAGGGTCTAAATTGTCCTCTATGACTATCCATTTGTTTGAGGATGAAATGTTGTGCTAAATTTCAGCTTTGTTCTCAAGGAACTTTACAACTAATTCTAGAACCTTGATGTGAATTTGGTATCTCTATCAGATATTATAGAAACGAGTATCCCATGCAATTTGACTATCTCATATACGTGGACTTTGGATAAATTTAGCCATGTTGTCCTAAGTGATAGAAAGTGAGAATACTTTGTTAGCCTATCTACTATTACCCATACAGAGTCAAAACCATGTGATGTCCTAGGTAATCCAACTAGAAAATCCATAGTAATATGCTCTCACTTCCAGTGAGGAATAGGAAGCGAATGTAGAGTACCTACTGGTTTTTGATGTTCAGCCTTAACCTATTGACATATACCACATCTGGATACATATAAAACCACATACTTCTTCATGCCTAACCAACAATACAATTCCTTAAGGTTTTTATACATCTTTGTGTTGTATGGGTGCATTGTGTACATAGAAGAGTGAGCTTCCTCAAGAATATATTTCTTTAACTATGTGTCATCTGGAACAATCTATCATGTTGATATAACAACCCATTATTTAAATATCTAAACTTTGTCCTCTTTCCTTCTGTCATATCATGCATGCTTTGTTGCAATTCCTTATCATTCTGCTAAAGACCCTTGATCTAATCATAAAATGTAGGTATAACCTGCATCTGTGCAATTAGTCCACCTTTGCTAGGCACATTTCAATCCAAATTCATCTCTCTCCTCTTAATTAACAAGTTTCTTTTTATATATGCCATAGAAAAAATTTATATAGATGATGTTGACTTTCTACTTTGAGCATCTTCTACTACATTGACTTTTCCAAGATGGTAATCAATGGTGACATCATAATCTTTTATAAGCTCCAACGATCTACGTTTTCTCAGGTCGAGATCCCTTTGTGTGAAATGTACCTTAGACTCCTATAATAAGTAAAGCCCTGACATGATTCACCATATAGATAATAATTCCATGTATTTAAGCCATGTATTACTGTTGCCAACTCAAGATCATGTGTGGGATAATTTTCTTCATTCTTCTTAAGTTGCCTAGAAGTATAAGCCACCACCTTCCCTTCTTGCATAAGAAATCATCTCAAACCTCTCTTGGATGCATCACAAAAAATGACATAACCTCTATCTACCTCTGGTAAAATCAAGACTGATGTTGTAGTTAACTTGTTTTTTAATGTTTGAAAACTTTTCTCACAAGTTTCAGACCAAACAAAAGGTACATCCTTCCTTGTTAAGCATGTAGGAGATGCTACTATTACAATGATGTTTCTTATAAACCTCCTATAATATCTATCTAACCTCAGAATACTTCTTCTCTCAGTAGGGGTCGTAGATTTCTCCCACTGAATAACAGATTCCACCTTCTTAGGGTCAACACTGACTACTCATGATTTGTCGTGTCTAAGAAAAGATACTTCAGCCAACTAAAACTCACATTTATTGAACTTAGCATAAATTTGATGTTCCCTTAACAACTGCAGGCTATCCTTAGATGTTGCTCATGTTGTTTTGCATCTCTTGAATATATAATGATATTGTTTATAAATACTACTATGAACTGATCTAGATACAGTATAAAAACCCTATTCATCATGTCAGTAAAAATTGTAGGGGCATTTGTTAGTCCAAAAGACAGAACTACAAACTCATAATGTTCATACCGTGTTCTGAATGCTTACTTTGGTACACCAAATGCCTTTAATCTTAACTAATGATATCTTGATCTGAGGTCTATCTTTGAAAAGATTGTTGCTTCACATAATTGATCAAACAGGTCATCAATTATGGGCAAAGGTCATTTGTTCTTAATGGTTATTTTATTCAATAACTATAGTCGATGCATAATCACATGGTTCCATCCTTTTTCATGAACTATATTGGAGCTCCCTAAGGTTATGTACTAGGTTGAATAAATCCCTTATCCCGTAACTCTTATAATTGAGTTTTTTATTCCTTTAACTATGTAGCTACCATTCCATAGGTGGGTAATGCTATTGGGTGACTACCGTATAAAACTTATTTCTCAAAGTCTATATCTCTTTCAGGTGGTAAACATGGTAACTCATCGGGAAAGACATCTAGAAACTCCCATACTACTAGAACATATGTTATATTGATTATTCTTTTCTATGTTGTAATAAGTACCACATGTGCTAAAAAGGCCTCACACCCCTTTATCATCATCTTATCATCTACAGAACATGATACTATACGTGTGAGTAAGACTTTCTTGTCTCCAATATAGACACATGAAAATCCACCTTGTTGAAATATAGCTTCTTGCTTCCAACAATCTAACTTGCCATGAAATGTCCAAGGCAGTCCATACCCAAAATAATTTGAAAATAATTAATATCTAAGGTTATGATATTAACTACTATTGTATACCCACTAAAACTCAACAAACATCCAAGACACACTTCTGTCAAATTTGATGATTCACCTAATGGAACTCTTAACAACAATTCATAAGATAAATTTTGGGTTAAAAGATTCAATCCATTAACTATCGATTTTTGGATGAAAGAATGTGTCGCACCAGGATCTATTAATACTATAATAGAAATGTTATTAAAGTGAAGCATCACACTTGTCACAACTCTGGGTGAGCCTACACCTTCATATGGTGTCATTAAGAAGCGTCTTGTAGCTCACCCTCTACCACATTATCCTTGTTGTCCACTACTAGTACTGGGTGCTCCTCCTCTAGAACCTAAGGCCACAGAATAAATTGCCCCTCTAACTGGATTTTGTGTGTATGGAGGCTGAAATTGTAATTGTGAACCTTGTTGTGAAATATACTAAAGCTTTGGGTAGTCCTTTTCTATTTGTCCCATCTGTCCAGAGTGATAGCATGTTTCAATAGTGACTCCCTAACATTGTCCAGAGTGTATCCTACCATAGTTGTCACACATGGATGCATCCAATCTCTATGGACCTGTTGCTGATATTGATGATCCTGAAGACCTAGTTGGAGGTGTCCACCTAGGTGGTGTATTTCATCTACCAGATTTGAGCCTTCCTCCACTCTATGAAGAAATAGATCCTTATCTTCCAAAACAACCAAGTCATTGTCCTATATTAGAAAAGAAATCGCCACCTCATTTGTATCCACCACTACTCTATTCTCCTCTACTAATGTCTCTATATCTTTTCTTGTTCTCATACTGCTTATCAGCATTAACTAACTCTTCTACATATCTTACTGGTTCTAAAAATTCTCCAAAATTTTCTCTATCTCTCCGAACAATGGCTAATACATTATGTCTAATTTTTTATCTTAATCCTTGTTGAAATCTTCTATACTTTTCTACATCATCAGACACAAGTTCTGGAGAGAAATTTGCCAACCTTGTAAAGTATGCCTCATACTCACAAATCATCATACAGCCTTGTCTGATATTCTCCAAATATTTGATCTTATCACTTACAAAGGTACAAGGAAATACTTAAGGTGAAACTCATCCAAAAAGTCCCTCCATGTCATCACTATATTTCTCCTCTTATCTTCTACTCCACACCACCACAACTCAACATCTCCCTTGAGTAGATAGACTACATGATTGATTTGCTTATCCTTTGATGAATCCATAAGGTGCAACTTTCGAAGCCACACCTCTGTCACAACTGGATCTATTGTTCCAGAGAATTATATCCCACCAAGCTTCTTCACCATCTCCAAGATCTCATCAGTTCCTTACTAGATGATGAAAACCTTTTGTCCGTCTTATATTTTTCTTTTGTCTATAGAAAAATATAGTTCATTCGTGTTTCTTCATCCCTATCTTCTCCACCTTGAGCCATCACTCGATGGTCGGAACCATAATTTCTATCAGCTTGTTCCTCACCATGTCCATGTCCTCCTCCTTCCATCTGTAAATCCATAACAGAACACATCTGTTAGAAAATTATACTTCAAAGAGGAAAGCATCCTAATCCTATGGGTCTCTTATCTCCTATGTCCTAAATCTAATCTCATTTTAGGTTCAACCTGTTCTCTGATACCAAAAAGTTGACGTGGCCTGAACCTACTAACCGGGGCTAGGGCCCGCTAAGAGGATTAGTCTAACCATCAATTTTTAATCACTTAAAGAAAATCAGCCATACATTTTTTGTTTCTCAGATATATAGTGCATCACTGAACTAAACGATAATGTCTTGTTTAAACATAACATTAAAGGATACATCATAGTTTGACTATTACGTAAAAGAAAGAGTTTCACATTTAATATACATCATGTGCATTTCATTATAAACCGCTCTCTTTTCTCACTCACTCATTCCCAAGATCCAGAGGAAGGATAAGAGATCGTCTATCTATTCTAAATACTTCTTCTTCTTCAGGACCTCTATTTCAACTCTTAATAAAAATTGGCTTCTTTGTCCTTAGGAGAAGCTAGTCCTTTACTTAAAAAAATTGTTTAGTAGGTTGATGAGCTACTGGCTCGATGAGTAGAAAATCAGCAAGTAACCAAGATATTTATAATTTTTAGAATTGATAGAGCTTAATTGTAGAAGTATGAAAACATTGGTAGTTTAAAACTATAAATAAATCATCATATAAGTTGGTCTGATATTAAATACAAAAAAGGATAGCCTAAATCTATTCACTTTTAATCTATTTACTATGCCATTGGACCCATATGAGATGTACCACAACATGTGAAAGTATCACAGTAAGCTACAATCTCATTGTACAAGACATAGAAGCATGTCCTTAATCCTAATTCTGTAGTCTCAGTACCACATCTTCAGCAAGCATTTCCACACATGGCTCTCGGTGGCTATTGGGAGCAACTGGATATCTTGACTCCTCCTCTCAACCTGGGTAGTCAGGTGGGGAATCATAGCCCTTAGTCTTGTTGTGCACCAGTGTACCTACTGAAGATGTCCTTGATTGTCACAAATCATAACTTAGGTACCACTAGCATCCCCGATTGGTGTTGGGTAGCTATCATTTAAGGAGTCCACCCTCACTATCCTAAACCCCCACATCCGATTAGTGTGCTCTGGCTTACCTTGATCTACATGAGACCTTTGGTCAGGAAGTATTTTTCTCCTCACAACGCAGGCCTCCTATGGGGATTCTACATTGTCTAGGGTTTCTAACATCTAGTGATGTTTAGTTGATCTAATAGGGTTCATCATTGTTACTAATCATTATCCTATTTTTTCATTTATTCATCTCACAATAAGAAAAAAAATCATCTAGCAACTTTCACAATTCTCATAAACCACAGTTCAATCTGTAGTTCTGAATTAGGGAAACCCATCTTCCATGATGCCTTTATTTACACCATTTCATCACATGTCATTAAAAACAACTCACATAACAACTTTTGATATGATATTACATCACTCCAATGTGATCAGTAAAGCTATTCTACTACTAAAAATCACTGCACATATTTATCAAATTCATCATAGTTATCATAGAGTAAGATTTAAATATTGGAAAGTCATTATTTGAGTTTGTATGTTGTAAATCATAGTTAAAAGGTGATTTTTCACTCACACATCTCATCTAAGATTATTGGTCTTAAACTTTTTGCCAACTAAGCTTGGATCTTAGCTTATACAAGTTTGAATCAAGCTTTACGCCTCAAGATCTCATTTTAAATTGATCATCAGTAAGAAAAACAAAATAAGAACGGTCGGATGGAGGTAGAAGGTTAACAAAGAAGGAGTAACAAAACCTCCAAAGATTCAAATACAAGATTCTTGATGGAGTAAAGAGGCAAAAATAAAGTACCTATGGTTTATAACTACTTACCATGAAGGATTTGTGTCTTGTGCGTCAATCTTCAACTATTCTTCATATTTTCCCCAAACATCACCCTCTAAATCACCTTTCAGGTTGTCCTTTCATTGGCCAAATTGTTTGGTAGTGTATAGGATTGAATCATGGTTCTAACGCTCTTCATTTTGTTGAAAATGGATATGTATAGCAAAAGTTATGGTCATTTTATGATTGTTTATCCTAGGCAGCTATTTTCATCAGTCCATGGGCTTACTGGGCCTGCTCAGTGGTCACTGAGCCCGCTGGTATGGTGGTCGTTAGGCTCGTTGGTTTTCTAGTTGCCGGGAATATGTAAATGTTACTAAAAAGCCAATAATCTCTCACTTTAACTCCATGGGTTCATTATTTTTGTGTTGTATTTGTAATTGAATTTCTACACTCCAACAGTATTAGTTCATTAGATTCTCAGATAAATTTTAATTATTAATTATTTCCTCATGTATCATTAATTCTCCTCCCACATGTGGCATAAGTCTATATTAACTAAAACTTGGATCTTGTGGTATGATTAAGTCATGATTATGAGTAATCCAAATAAATATTTGAGATAACCAATGTTAAGATAAAGGACATGGTTGATTTATTACTAATAAAAGTACAAAAAGCATTAAGGTTATCTTAAATCCCCATGATTACCAACAAATCTAGAAATGGATTGTAACATAACCCATGCTATCTGGAAGGAAGTATAGGTCAATGAAGATTATATAGAAATACTACCATGAGAAGAAAGTTCTCAAAGTTCTACTTAGTTTAGGTTTTAAAGCATCAAAAACATCTATCTCTGGCAAGAAGGGGTTTACCAAAATTACTATATTTCCATTATCTAGGAAATTACATGTTAGGGTTTCATTTGGTGAAATTTTTCACTTTTACATTATGACTAGAAACCCCTATTATTTATCTTAATACGTATCAATACTACATATTTGTCATTACAACTTTCCTAAAATGATAAAATATTAAAACATAATTCATAATATCAAATTAGACTATAGTTATGATGTACATGCATATGTACCACATATATTGATATATATACATACATAAGTTGATATTAAGATATAAGGAAATATGTGGGTTCTACTTAATCTATAACTTTTAAACTCTAGAGCTTGAAAAATATAAGAACAAGATTAAAATACCATTTATTCCAGTATCCCCCAATTTTATCAGTCAAGTTTTATATATTTGTTATTTTACCTTATTATTTTTTTCTTCAGAAACATCAAATATTATGGGTAATAAAGAAAATATAGTATAATCAATTTTATAATGAATTACAATACAATTTTTAGATGATGAGATGATTTCTTAATTTTCTTTAAATTTCAATTATTTATTTATATACTTCAATAATCATTCATTTGATGAACTTAATTAATTAATTATTAAATAAATATTATCAGTCATACTATATTGAAAATGGTTTTGTAGACGCTAATTCCCCTAGATTACGAAGTTATCTATATATTATATCTTCATGATTTGATATTCTAGTTTCTATCATTTGTATATATTCTAATCTAAATTGAATTACAAAAGGTAAGAGAAGGAGTTGCTTACCTAGACAGAAGAACATGGTAGCTCATCCAAGGAGCATGAATGTGAAGATTGGAGATTAGTAGCCTACTGGCATGTGCTCCTCATGGTCTTTTGAGGCCATCAGAGATGTTGACAGTGACAATTGTAGTCTGGGTCATGGGGATCATCCATGATTCCATGACACTTTAATTGCCAAAGATGGTAGAAAATTGTGAGGCCAGTTATGTCAATCTAATATGGAATGACAAGGGTTTTTGGGGTGTCTAGGTTGAAGGAAGGTAGAGGGGTTCGTAGGAAGGGATGAGGTCAGGGTGGTCTGAAGCTCACTAACAACAAGTTGGTTTTCTGAAGTGGAGGTGAGATATAAATTGAAGGTTGAGTAAAATCCCTACTAAATAGGGGGGAAAGGTACGAGGGCATGTGGAAAATATAGTGAATATGTTCTAATGATAAGGAATGGCTCCAAAGGTGGAGATCAAATTTGTTGTGTAAGGGCTTAAAGGAGTTTCTTTGTCCAATGTGCTAGGCATTGTATATGAGTACTCGAGGTTAGGGTTTTAGAAGAGGTGGTGGAGAATATGGTGAAGGAATTTTCATTTTGGTAGAGGTGGTGAGGTATGCTCTTATGATCTCAATGTAGATTACATAAATTCCACTTTCCTTAACAACATCATATAGTTGATTATTGGTTGAATTTACTACAATTGTTGTGTTAGAGGCGGGTAGTGAAGAGAGGAACGAATTCCATACATGTTGAGGTGGTCTATGGTGAGATAGCTTTCTCTCCATAGATATGTAACAATCACAAAGAGTGGAGAAGAAGATCAGACAAGCATGGTCCAAAGTCAAACTGACAAACAATTATATGAGCAATCAATGGTTTAGGATTGGATGAACTGCAAATTAAATGTATAAAGTAGTTCCAATTAATGTTAATTTTAGCTATACCTTAGTATTATGGAGTATTAATTTAATAAATATAATAGATCATATTTGTTGTCATAATACCACACACTTAATTAAAAATATTAACTAATAATAATTGAATTCTAATAATATCAAAGAAATTTTAACATGATGCAAATGCCACTGCTTCACATTTGATTCCAAAAACATAAATGTGGGTGATGATCCAATTGGAGTGAGTAAAATAACCAAGAATCAAATATTGTCTACTTAGTTCAAGATATTTAAATGTTGATCGAATATGAAGTAAGATTTTTTTATTGAAATTATCAAATCAGGAAAATTATGATTTATTGCTAAAAAACTAATTACAACCAAACTTTTGTATGTTTTTTTGGTAATCCAAAATTTCATATGGTACAACTCACCTTTCCTAAAAGGTAATTCATCTAAAAAAATCCAAGACTAGGTGAAAAGGTGTGGATATGTCTTCGTCATCTCATACCAAAACTCCCAAATTTCCTCTTCAAAAACATGATGTTCCAATGAACCTTCACTAATTGAATCTCCTTATCTTTTTCTTTACTGGGCATTCTTTATATGTCAAATGCTCTTAGATCTTTATAGGCTAGACAATCAAAAATAGAATAAATCATTGACATACTTGTTCAAAATCAAAATATGAAATACATGTTGCTTGGGTCAACATCATGAAGTCGTTCAGCAAAGGTGGTTCAAACCTCATGTCGCCTGAGGACATGGTGAAGTAGAGTCACGGAAGAAGAGTCGACAGAATGCTAAGGGACAGGGAGAACATCTGGTCAATGTGGATGATGGACATATACGGAGGCTTCCATAGGGGATATGACAACTCCTCCTCTAGAGTGTGGAGGAACATGTACAAGCAATGGGATGTCATGCGTAGTGCCTATAGTGTTTATTTGGTTGGTTTTGCCTCCCTCCTTAACGTGAAGGCGACACCATGGATAAACATTGTTACTGGGTGCGATGTTTATGTGGTTATGACACCTTTCCTTTGCTACCTCTCTCTTCCTTGGTGTATATAACTCCCTTCCTCCTTACCCAAGTGATCCTTTTTGGCCACCTCTTTCCCCTTCCTATATGAGATAAGCTTGGGAGCTTTGGGAGCTTAATGAAACCCCATGGAGCTTGGGAGGCCGAGTTCCTTGCCCATGGAGATTTCTTGCTCAAGATCCGACCTTGGGTCATGCTTCTTTACTAGCTTTCCCTTGTTCTTCCTTCTTCATCTCCTTCTTCCCCTCTCGGCCAAGGATGGACCCTTAATGAGAGAAGGCAAGGTCGTCATCTTCTCTCTCTATTTTCTTCTTCTTGAGCTAAGCATAATCATGGTGTCTTCTTCTTCATCATCTTTTGTTTCTTGAGGTGATGATGGTGCCGAAGTCAAGTATGGAGCTTTGGATGGATGATCTTCATAGTGAGGAACGTGGGTTTGCTGCTTGGATCAGGAAGCTTGATGTCTTTCATGGAGATCCTCTTAAGGTGGGTTACATAACTCTCACTCATCTCTAATATTTTTTTCACTCTTCATATGTGCTTAAATAGATTCTTGCCTTTAGAGCGATACCTTTCCCTAGGATAGTTGTTCTTGTTGGACTTGAGATCTGATCTAATGTAAAGGTTACGTTTTATTACTGCCTTTATCTTGTTCTCCTTGTGCGGGATGGTATGGGGTGTCTTGATGTTGAAGATGACCAACCTGATATGCATAGGTTGCCCAATATAGTGTTTGCCTGATATAGTGTTTGCATGATATAGTGTTTTTCTCGATAGGTCATGCTTTGGCTGATGGATCATGAGCAATACCCCTTTCTCTCATTGGACTTGAGAGGTGAGCCTATGCTCTAGTAGCTTGGGTAAAACCCCTCTCTTCCCTTAGTTGCTGAAAGGTGAGCCTATGCCTTAGAAATTTGGGTGATATGTTGAGTTGGTTGGCCGATAGGGTGTTGTTGTACCCTTGTTGCCCAATATGCTAGAGTTTGTGCAAAACCCCTCTCACTTGGTTGTTGAGAGGTGATACAACACTCTTGGTATCCTTGAACGATATGGTGTGGTGACCGATATCCTTTTTCCTACCCTAGGGTTAGGATTTAGACATTATAGGGGGTTGACACCTAGTTGGTCCCTTGGCCGGTAGAAGAGCTGACCTTAGTGTTGAGATGGTGATCTACCCTAGTTGCATGACATGTTCTTAGGGGTGAACCCTTGGTTGGTACCTTGGGAGGTATGGGGTGGTTATTCCTTGGTGATGGGTATCCTTGGTTTGGTATAGGGAACTTGATAGGATGATCCTTGGTGAGGGTGATACCCTTAGAGGTAGTGTTGCCTGATATCTCTCTCCTTCCTTGAGTCATAGCTTGGGCGATACAGTAGCATGAGGCTTGGGCGTTATATGGTAGATGCCTTGTTAATCCCTTACCTGATATGGTGCTTGATAGTTGAGTTAGTTAGGTGTTTCCTGATATGATGTTTTGCCCGTTATGATATGTGTTGGGCGATATGGCTTTGATGTGCTTTGCACCATACATTGGATGAGAGCCCTACTCTTGAATAAGCTTTTGGGTGATATTAAGTATCCCTGCCCGATATGCCTTGGTGAAGGACCTAACTTGACACCCTTGCTTACCCGACACACACACCTGTAGAGGTCTTAGCCGATATCATCAGCCCTAACCCGATATAAGCATGTTGTGTACATGATAGCTTGGGCAACACAAGGATTGAGTGTTTAGTTGATACCCTATATGAATTTATGATGCCTTTTCCCAGTACATGCTTGGTTACCTGACACATAGGGAGGTATAGGTTGTTATATCTCTGAGCTTGGGTGATATGGTGTCTAGGACGACACATGTTGAGAGCTTTGATGGTATGGCATTAAATATGAGATCCATATACTCATCCTTATGTAAATATGCAGCCTAGGGTTTGAAGTTTGTTGGCTTAGATAGTATGCATAATAACAATGATCATGGATGAGGTAAAAGGGAGTTGACCATGTTGGGGTTGACTTAGAGTATACCTTAATTACTATAAGGTTATGTGGTTCTTGGCCGACATGGTTGCAAGCTTGCCTAACTTGATATGAAGTGAGATGTGTTAAAGACATGAGATGCCCGATAACCTAGAAGATGGTCCCTTGACCATGATGGGCTGAGGTGTGTTTGAATGATATGACCTTGGTGGCTTCTTTGCACGACATGCTTTGCCCCATACCAGGCATAGGTGGAGATTGCAGGTCTTACCCGATATGAATCTTGTCTGATATCACCTTGGGTTGTGGTGTTGAAGCTTTGTGGCTGATACCGACTTTTAGTGAGGGTTTGTTTGGTCGCTGCCTGCTTTTGGTGAGGGTAGGTGAAACCTTTAGTGAAAGTTGTATCGTAGCTCGATAACCCTAAGTGTTATCTTGAGCCCTACATGTTAGTATGCTTATCTTGTTACCTTGGGCCATATCTTTGGTCATGATGATGAGGTATGATGAATAGGTGGCAAACCTTAGCATGGTGGTTACCTATGGTTGATGATAGGTGAACCTTTGATGATAGATCATGGTTGTATAATCCTTAAAAGATGAATCCTTAGGAATGGTACTCATGGTGACGTGGGAAGTAGGGTATGGTGGGATACCCTTGGTATGGTGATAGTAATGTGTATTGTTTAATATACCATTTAAGATATTATGCTCCATGTGTTCATGATAATGGATGATGTTCCAAATCCTAATGATGTGATAATCATGTTATGTTGTTGGTGATTATCTCTATTTTTGTGCAATCTAACCATGCATGTGTTATTAATTGAATTCATAGCCATGTAAGAGCTATGGTGATTATATGATCATGTGCTTTGTGTAGCACTTGGTATATGCACAATATCTGAGTAATGATGATGTGCTTTTTTGATAAGATAACATGTATAACCATATGATGAGAAAGGTCTGGTGACCTGATAAGGGTTGAGTGCTTGATTGAGGTGTTGTCCTCTAGTTGTGATATGAGGGATTGCTATCCCATGATGATGTATGATGATGAAGCCTTGAGAGGCAGTGGCATTATGATATAAGGGATTGATATCCCATGATGATGAAGCCTTGAGATGGCAGTAGCATTATGTGATGAACTGAGGGATTGATATCCCATGGCAATATGATGATTGTTGAGGGCATTGAGAATAACAGTAACAGTGTGACACAAGATAATGGAATTTATTGTTGTTTATGTTTTATATATGGTTGTTTAATACAACTTGGTTTCCCCAACAATCCACTTAAAATGCATTAACTAAATACAAATGAATTTTCATGTAATTTGCCCTGGTCATACATCCATCATCGTCAGGAGCTGGTGATGGTGAAATGGGTTCTCCTATGGGTTAACTCGGAGTGCATATTGTTGAATATGTGGGGTTTCTCCTAGCTGAAAATAGGAGGATTAGAGTGCAACTACGGTTGTAGACTCAAGATGTGTATAAGAGCATGGTGAACATTCCCATGGCTCAGTGTGATAAAGCATGGTGAATAGGCCCATGGCTCAGTGTGATAGAGCATGAATGCGTTCATGGCTCGAGAGCACAATGAATAGGCTCGTGGCTCAAGATATACTAGCGTCGTAACCAGTACCAAGGTGGGCTAGAGAAAGGGTAGTTTGTGGAGCTGACCTTGTGACTGAGGTCACTTAAGCAAGAGACTGTAGTCCTACTTTGGTTCTCTTGCACTGACCATGAGGGTAGAGGTCATGGATTCTGGCTCTTCCATTGACCTTGTATGGCACCAACTTTGGGTTTCGCAATCGAAGGTTGGATTTGAGTGGTACGGCTCACTTCCACAGGGCATAATAATTCATAATCAAGTTGTATAATATCTTTTCTTAGGGCAAATACGAAACATTGGATGAGGCCTTGTAATGTTCTTCTATGAACTTTGTATAAGTTTTATATATACATGTTCTGTTGGCTAAATGGACATCTATAAATCCCTTTGTTTTGATTATGACAAACATTTCATTCTTATTGATCTAACGAGCTACTTGAGTGTGCATGATTAAGGTGGATGACAAAGCAACTAGGGAAATCCATATGCTTACATGTTTATGTTTTCATGCAATGTAATCTCTTTGTAAAAACTTGTACAAATATATAATGTACAAGTACTTAGATTGCATGTAAATCAAGCGTTAGATCTTCCCTAGCTAAACACCACATTTAGATAAGTCATCCCCTTCAAACAGGATCACATATGCACACTCATACATATAATTAGTGCCTAAATTGAAACATTGAAACAGGATCAATCTCGGTCGACAAACTCCTCGACCGAGACACTCTCGGTCGACAATCTTCTCGACCAAGAAAGATCCAAAGTAGCCGTTAGACACAACTGACAAGGTAGTTGGCAGTTGGAGATAGACGTTGCAAATCACTTGTTCCAGAGAGCCTGTCGGTCGACAAAAGTTCGACCGAGTAGGTGTCTCGGTCGACCATTCCTCGACCGAGATGGTCTCTGACAGCAACTGCAAAATTAATTAATTAGCCGTTGTTAAAGCAACAAACTTGTACCTAACGGCTAGTTAAGCACTTAGAAACCCCTAGAAGTTGTCTAGAACGTCCTTAAGCATCCTTAGGCCATTCCTATAAATAGGACAAGCCATAGGACACTCAAATATACTTGTTACACTTGAGAAATCCTTGAGCATACTTTGAGCAATCTGTTTGTGAGCAATTTGAGCATTGTGACAATTGGCTACTTCCTTCCTTAGCTCAAAATTCGTGTCCTATAGGCTAGTATCTCCTACCCACTGCAATCACAAGTCCATACACTTGGTTAGGAGATCTATACGCTTGATCTAGGCAAATCAAGCCTTGGGCTACAAAGGATAAGTTGTAATTTCCTTTTTCCTTTCTTGTTCTCTATTACCGTTTGTACTCTCCTTGCTACTCCTAGGTTGGAGGCTGTTGATTGGAGAGGGTGGAGATCTTCTTGGTGAAGAAGGTGACTTTGAGCTACTTCAGAAGGTTGGTGCAATGGGAGGTTACTTCTAGAGAGGAAGGCTACTTCAAGGGGGAGCTTGGAGTTACTTCAAGAAGGCTACCTCAAAGTTGGTGCACCTACTTCAAGTGAAGGTTGTTCAAAGGGTGTACAGGAAAGTATTGTATTTTGTATAAATCCTTGAGAAGGTAATAAAATAAATACTTTCAAAATCCCGGTTGGGTAAGCAACCGGGTAGTGGACTGACAACTTTAGTATTTGCTAAAGTTGGAACCACTCTAAACACCTGTCTCCTTCTTCCAATTTTCAATTGTGGTTGTTTGAGTTCAATAAATTGTTAAAATTATTTTAAAACTCTATTCACCCCCCTCTAGTGTTTTTCAATTGGTATCAGAGCAGGCTTCAAGGAACCCTAACAAGGTCTTGAAGAAATGGGTGATGGAGTGCTCAACAACCTTAACCTCGAAGGGACACTTGTTGCTAGGCCTCCAGCGTTCGATGGAACAAACTACCAATATTGGAAGAGAAGGATGCAGTTCTACTTCCAAGGCATCAATTGGGACTTATGGAGAATGGTGTCAACCCCATATGAGCTCCCTCAAACTCAATTTGCAGAATGGGATGCAAATACGGTAAAGCTAGCTCAAATGAATGCAAAAGTTGTAAGCATTTTATATTGTTCTATATCGGTAGGAGAATTTAATAGAATATCTAATTGTGACACAGCCTATGATATTTGGCATAGACTATCCATAACCTATGAAGGAACAATCCAAGTCAAAAATTCCAAAATTAGCATGTTTAAACAAAAGTTTGAACACTTTCGTATGGATCCTGATGAATCTATTAGTGAAATGTTTGCAAAATTTTCTACTATTGTTAATGGTTTAAGTGCCCTAGGAAAACCTGTCCTTGAAGAAGATCAGGTATCAAAAATCCTTCGATCACTCCCTCCAAAATATAAGCCAAAGGTGACAGCCATTGAAGAAGCAAACGACCTCACTCGACTGAAAATGGAGCAACTTATTGGAAACCTAGAAGCTCATGAAGCAACCCTAGAAGAGGAGGAAAGAAGAGCACGTGAACTTCAGCAAGGAAAGAAGAAGGATGTGTCTCTAAAAGCTTCAAAAGTCATCACACAAGAAAGTGAGGAGTCAAGTGAAGAAGAAGGAGAAGAAGCCTTGATCGTCAACGGTAAGAAATACAAAAGATTTAAATCTAACAAAATTTCCAACTCTTCTTCTACCCCTCCTAGGTGCTTTGAATGTGGGAAGAAAGGGCATTTCAAAAATGAATGTCCTAAAGCAAAGAAAGGAAAGAAAAGCTCACATAAGAAGAAGGGAGAAAAAGCCTATAAAGTTGCATGGGACGAGTCAAGTGACAGTGAAAGCGGAGAAGAAACGGTGGATTGTCTAATGGCAAGAGAAGATGATGAAGACTCTCAAGAGGAATGGGTGGTTGACAGTGGATGTTCCAAACATATGACCGGGAACAAGGATGCATTTCAAACCTTTGAAGAAAAGAAAAGTGGAACGGTCACTTTTGGAGACAATGGTAAGGGCAAAATCGTTGGAATAGGTAATGTTGGTACAAACCTTGAAATAAAGAATGTTCTACTCGTTGATGGTTTGCACCATAATTTGATAAGTGTTAGTCAATTATGTGATAGTGGTTATGATGTGTTATTTAACAAAACTTGCTGCAAGTTATTGATAGAAAACACTACAAATGTTGTTTATGAAGGAAATAGAGTTGGAAATCTTTATATCCTTTAACCTAACTCTATGAAATCAGTAGTGGGAAAATGCTTGCTTGCAAATGAAAATACCTTACAACTATGGCATAAAAAGCTAGGACATGCTAGTTCACATGTTATTAAAAAGTTAATGAAATATGATCTTGTTCGTGGATTGCCTACTTTATCTTTTGATCAAGTTGAAAACTGTGAACCATGCACAATGGGAAAGCAAACCAAAACCTCTTTTAAACCAAAACATGTACTTAGCACCAGTAGGTCCTTAGAATTAATTCATATGGATTTATTTGGACCCATGAGGACACAATCTATTGGTGGTAAAAGATACTGTTTTGTTATTGTTGATGATTATAGTAGATACACATGGGTACACTTTATTGCAACTAAAGATGATACTATTCATGTTTTTATACAATTTTGTTCCAAGATTGAAAATCTATTACAAAGCAAAATATGTACCATTAGAAGTGATCATGGTGGAGAATTTGAAAATCATACATTTGAGGAATTTTGTACATCTCAAGGGTACACTCATAATTTTTCTGCTCCACGCACCCCACAACAAAATGGTATAGTCGAAAGGAAAAATCGATCACTACAAGAAATGGCTAGAACTATGATGCTCGAACACAACACACCCAAAACCTTTTGGGCTGAAGCTGTAAACACTGCATGCTATGTGTTAAATAGAGTAACTGTTCACTCTCATTTGAAGAAAACTCCATATGAAATAATACATTCTAAGAAACCTAGAGTTGACTATTTTCATACTTTTGGCTCCACATGCTATATTTTAAATACCAAAGATGATAGAGACAAGTTTGACTCTAAATCACACAAAGCATTCTTTTTGGGATATTCCACTTCTAGCAAAGCTTTTAGAGTATATAACACTATATCTAGAAAAGTTGAGGAATCTATTCATGTTTCTTTTCATGAAGAGTCCAAATCTGAAAATCTAGAAATCATAGATCTCACTAATCAATTCAAAAATTTAAACATACCAAATGATAGTGAGAAAGTTACTACAAAAAATCACCAAGCTGAACCACAACCTACACCGAGGCTTATTAAAGATCATCCTCAAGAACTAATTATTGGAGATCCTAATGATAAAGTCAAAACTCGGTCTTCCTTCAAAGATGTTGCAAACATGGCTTTTGTTTCTATTATTGAACCTAAAAAGATATCTGAAGCTCTTAAAGATGATTATTGGATAATAGCCACGCAAGAAGAATTGAATCAATTCACTAAAAATGATGTATGGGATTTAGTTCCTAAACCACAACACAAAACCATTATAGGAACTAAATGGGTTTTTAGGAACAAGCTAAATGAGGTAGGAGAAGTAATAAGGAATAAAGCTCGGTTAGTAGCACAAGGATATAACCAACAAGAAGGAATAGATTTTGATGAAATGTATGCACCAGTAGCTAGACTTGAAGCTATTAGAATGTTAATAGCTATTGCTGCACATAAAAACATCAAACTCTACCAAATGGATGTAAAAAGTGCATTTCTAAATGGCATCATTCAAGAAGAAGTATATGTTGCCCAACCACCTGGTTTTGAAATACCGGAAAAAGGTGACTATGTTTATAAACTTAAGAAAGCACTTTATGGTTTAAAACAAGCACCTAGGAATTGGTATGAAAGGCTCAAGACATATCTTTTTGATAATAGTTTTTCTATTGGAAATTCAGATTCTACTTTATTTTTCAAAACATATACATCTGATTTCCTAGTAGTGCAAATATATGTTGATGACATTATTTTTGGAGCTTCTAATGATTCATTGTGCACATAATTCAGTGACATTATGCAAAAAGAATTTGAAATGAGTCTCATGGGTGAACTAACCTTCTTTCTTGGTTTTCAAATTAAGCAAACACCTGCCGGAATATTCATAAGCCAAGAAAAATATACTAAAGAACTCTTAAAACGTTTTGGGATGGATCAGTGCAAACATGCTACTACTCCTATGGCTACTTCTATTAAAATTGATAAGGATGAAAATGGGGAACCTATTGATGATTCCTTATATAGAGCCATGATTGGTAGTTTGCTTTACTTAACTGCTTCTAGACCGGACATTATGTTTTCCGTTGGTCTTTGTGCTCAATTTCAATCACAACCTATGCACTCTCATTTTCTAGCAGTTAAACAAATTCTTCGTTACCTAGCCGGCACTACTTGTTTTGGTTTATGGTATCCAAAAGGACAATCCTTGGATTTTAAAGCTTATACTGATGCGGATTATGCTGGTTGTCGACTTGATCGCAAGAGTACTAGTGGTGGTTGTTTCTTGTTAGGGAGAGCTTTAGTATCTTGGTTTAGCAAGAAACAAAATACGGTTGCCCTATCTACAACAGAAGCTGAATATATGGCAGCCGGGTCTTGTTGTGATCAAGTGCTTTATATGCAACAAGTGTTAAATGATTATGGTTTTACTCTTTCATCTACGCCTATTTTTTGTGACAACACGAGCGTTATAAACTTAGCACACAATCCTATTTTACACAGCCGAGCTAAACATATTGAAATCCGTCATCACTTTTTAAGGGATCATATATCCAAGAATCATGTTTCCCTTCATCATGTTGATACGGAAGATCAATTGGCTGATATTTTTACACAACCACTTCCATTAGATCAATTTAACAAAATTAGGAAGCAACTGCTTATCACTCCTTTGGAAGATGTTTTCTTTGATATTTGTGCTTCTTAACAAAAACTTTTAAATGGACATCTTTTTCATCAGATTTGATGGGACATCAAATTAAGGGGGAGTTTTTATTCTTAACGGATATCTTTTTGAAGTGACAAAGGGGGAGAAATAAATATAAAACTAAAACTTAGTAATTATAAAAAAAACTCAATCAATGAGTTTCATAAACAAACTCTTGGCTTTACATTGAAAGTTGCTATATTCCCTAGTGAATTGGATTTCATGTTCCATAATTCATGGGGAATAATAAGCACACATTTCATAAACAAGAGGAAAAGCTACAAAAGGTAATCTAAAGGTATGAAACTCATACGTTTTATATTTCCTTCATTTATATTTTGGAAATGTTTGTTATCTTGAAAAAGGGGGAGATTGTTGGCTAAATGGACATCTATAAATCCCTTTGTTTTGATTATGACAAACATTTCATTCTTATTGATCTAACGAGCTACTTGAGTGTGCAGGATTAAGGTGGATGACAAAGCAACTAGGGAAATCCATATGCTTACATGTTTATGTTTTCATGCAATGTAATCGCTTTGTAAAAACTTGTACAAATATATAATGTACAAGTACTTAGATTGCATGTAAATCAAGCGTTAGATCTTCCCTAGCTAAACACCACATTTAGATAAGTCATCCCCTTCAAATAGGATCACATATGCACACTCATACATATAATTAGTGCCTAAATTGAAACATTGAAACAGGATCAATCTCGGTCGACAAACTCCTCGACCGAGACACTCTCGGTCGACAATCTTCTCGACCGAGAAAGATCCAAAGTAGCCGTTAGACACAACTGACAAGGTAGTTGGCAGTTGGAGATAGACGTTGCAAATCACTTGTTCCAGAGAGCCTGTCGGTTGACAAAAGTTCGACCGAGTATGTGTCTCGGTCGACCATTCCTCGACCGAGATGGTCTCTGACAGCAACTGCAAAATTAATTAATTAGCCATTGTTAAAGCAACAAACTTGTACCTAACGGCTAGTTAAGCACTTAGAAACCCCTAGAAGTTGTCTAGAACGTCCTTAAGCATCCTTAGGCCATTCCTATAAATAGGACAAGCCATAGGACACTCAAATATACTTGTTACACTTGAGAAATCCTTGAGCATACTTTGAGCAATATGTTTGTGAGCAATTTGAGCATTGTGAAAATTGGCTACTTCCTTCCTTAGCTCAAAATTCGTGTCCTATAGGCTAGTATCTCCTACCCACTGCAATCACAAGTCCATACACTTGGTTAGGAGATCTATACGCTTGATCTAGGCAAATCAAGCCTTGGGCTACAAAGGATAAGTTGTAATTTCCTTTTTCCTTTCTTGTTCTCTATTACCGTTTGTACTCTCCTTGCTACTCCTAGGTTGGAGGTTGTTGATTGGAGAGGGTGGAGATCTTCTTGGTGAAGAAGGTGACTTTGAGCTACTTCAGAAGGTTGGTGCAATGGGAGGTTACTTCTAGAGAGGAAGGCTACTTCAAGGGGGAGCTTGGAGTTACTTCAAGAAGGCTACCTCAAAGTTGGTGCACCTACTTCAAGTGAAGGTTGTTCAAAGGGTGTACAGGAAAGTATTGTATTTTGTATAAATCCTTGAGAAGGTAATAAAATAAATACTTTCAAAATCCCGGTTGGGTAAGCAACCGGGTAGTGGACTGACAACTTTAGTATTTGCTAAAGTTGGAACCACTCTAAACACCTGTCTCCTTCTTCCAATTTTCAATTGTGGTTGTTTGAGTTCAATAAATTGTTAAAATTATTTTAAAACTCTATTCACCCCCCCTCTAGTGTTTTTCAATTGGTATCAGAGCAGGCTTCAAGGAACCCTAACAAGGTCTTGAAGAAATGGGTGATGGAGTGCTCAACAACCTTAACCTCGAAGGGACACTTGTTGCTAGGCCTCCAGCGTTCGATGGAACAAACTACCAATATTGGAAGAGAAGGATGCAGTTCTACTTCCAAGGCATCAATTGGGACTTATGGAGAATGGTGTCAACCCCATATGAGCTCCCTCAAACTCAATTTGCAGAATGGGATGCAAATACGGTAAAGCTAGCTCAAATGAATGCAAAAGTTGTAAGAATTTTATATTGTTCTATATCGGTAGGAGAATTTAATAGAATATCTAATTGTGACACAGCCTATGATATTTGGCATAGACTATCCATAACCTATGAAGGAACAGTCCAAGTCAAAAATTCCAAAATTAGCATGTTTAAACAAAAGTTTGAACACTTTCGTATGGATCCTGATGAATCTATTAGTGAAATGTTTGCAAAATTTTCTACTATTGTTAATGGTTCAAGTGCCCTAGGAAAACCTGTCCTTGAAGAAGATCAGGTATCAAAAATCCTTCGATCACTCCCTCCAAAATATAAGCCAAAGGTGACAGCCATTGAAGAAGCAAACGACCTCACTCGACTGAAAATGGAGCAACTTATTGGCAACCTAGAAGCTCATGAAGCAACCCTAGAAGAGGAGGAAAGAAGAGCATGTGAACTTCAGCAAGGAAAGAAGAAGGATGTGGCTCTAAAAGCTTCAAAAGTCATCACACAAGAAAGTGAGGAGTCAAGTGAAGAAGAAGGAGAAGAAGCCTTGATCGTCAACGGTAAGAAATACAAAAGATTTAAATCTAACAAAATTTCCAACTCTTCTTCTACCCCTCCTAGGTGCTTTGAATGTGGGAAGAAAGGGCATTTCAAAAATGAATGTCCTAAAGCAAAGAAAGGAAAGAAAAGCTCACACAAGAAGAAGGGAGAAAAAGCCTATAAAGTTGCATGGGACGAGTCAAGTGACAGTGAAAGCGGAGAAGAAACGGTGGATTGTCTAATGGCAAGAGAAGATGATGAAGACTCTCAAGAGGAATGGGTGGTTGACAGTGGATGTTCCAAACATATGACCGAGAACAAGGATGCATTTCAAACCTTTGAAGAAAAGAAAAGTGGAACGGTCACTTTTGGAGACAATGGTAAGGGCAAAATCGTTGGAATAGGTAATGTTGGTACAAACCTCGAAATAAAGAATGTTCTACTCGTTGATGGTTTGCACCATAATTTGATAAGTGTTAGTCAATTATGTGATAGTGGTTATGATGTGTTATTTAACAAAACTTGCTGCAAGTTATTGATAGAAAACACTACAAATGTTGTTTATGAAGGAAATAGAGTTGGAAATCTTTATATCCTTTAACCTAACTCTATGAAATCAGTAGTGGGAAAATGCTTGCTTGCAAATGAAAATACCTTACAACTATGGCATAAAAAGCTAGGACATGCTAGTTCACATGTTATTAAAAAGTTAGTGAAATATGATCTTGTTCGTGGATTGCCTACTTTATCTTTTGATCAAGTTGAAAACTGTGAACCATGCACAATGGGAAAGCAAACCAAAACCTCTTTTAAACCAAAACATGTACTTAGCACCAGTAGGTCCTTAGAATTAATTCATATGGATTTATTTGGACCCATGAGGACACAATCTATTGGTGGTAAAAGATACTGTTTTGTTATTGTTGATGATTATAGTAGATACACATGGGTACACTTTATTGCAACTAAAGATGATACTATTCATGTTTTTATACAATTTTGTTCCAAGATTGAAAATCTATTACAAAGCAAAATATGTACCATTAGAAGTGATCATGGTGGAGAATTTGAAAATCATACATTTGAGGAATTTTGTACATCTCAAGGGTACACTCATAATTTTTCTGCTCCACGCACCCCACAACAAAATGGTATAGTCGAAAGGAAAAATCGATCACTACAAGAAATGGCTAGAACTATGATGCTCGAACACAACACACCCAAAACCTTTTGGGCTGAAGCTGTAAACACTGCATGCTATGTGTTAAATAGAGTAACTGTTCACTCTCATTTGAAGAAAACTCCATATGAAATAATACATTCTAAGAAACCTAGAGTTGACTATTTTCATACTTTTGGCTCCACATGCTATATTTTAAATACCAAAGATGATAGAGACAAGTTTGACTCTAAATCACACAAAGCATTCTTTTTGGGATATTCCACTTCTAGCAAAGCTTTTAGAGTATATAACACTATATCTAGAAAAGTTGAGGAATCTATTCATGTTTCTTTTCATGAAGAGTCCAAATCTGAAAATCTAGAAATCATAGATCTCACTAATCAATTCAAAAATTTAAACATACCAAATGATAGTGAGAAAGTTACTACAAAAAATCACCAAGCTGAACCACAACCTACACCGAGGCTTATTAAAGATCATCCTCAAGAACTAATTATTGGAGATCCTAATGATAAAGTCAAAACTCGGTCTTCCTTCAAAGATGTTGCAAACATGGCTTTTGTTTCTATTATTGAACCTAAAAAGATATCTGAAGCTCTTAAAGATGATTATTGGATAATAGCCACGCAAGAAGAATTGAATCAATTCACTAAAAATGATGTATGGGATTTAGTTCCTAAACCACAACACAAAACCATTATAGGAACTAAATGGGTTTTTAGGAACAAGCTAAATGAGGCAGGAGAAGTAATAAGGAATAAAGCTCGGTTAGTAGCACAAGGATATAATCAACAAGAAGGAATAGATTTTGATGAAATGTATGCACCAGTAGCTAGACTTGAAGCTATTAGAATGTTAATAGCTATTGCTGCACATAAAAACATCAAACTCTACCAAATGGATGTAAAAAGTGCATTTCTAAATGGCATCATTCAAGAAGAAGTATATGTTGCCCAACCACCTGGTTTTGAAATACCGGAAAAAGGTGACTATGTTTATAAACTTAAGAAAGCACTTTATGGTTTAAAACAAGCACCTAGGAATTGGTATGAAAGGCTCAAGACATATCTTTTTGATAATAGTTTTTCTATTGGAAATTCAGATTCTACTTTATTTTTCAAAACATATACATCTGATTTCCTAGTAGTGCAAATATATGTTGATGACATTATTTTTGGAGCTTCTAATGATTCATTGTGCACACAATTCAGTGACATTATGCAAAAAGAATTTGAAATGAGTCTCATGGGTGAACTAACCTTCTTTCTTGGTTTTCAAATTAAGCAAACACCTGCCGGAATATTCATAAGCCAAGAAAAATATACTAAAGAACTCTTAAAACGTTTTGGGATGGATCAGTGCAAACATGCTACTACTCCTATGGCTACTTCTATTAAAATTGATAAGGATGAAAATGGGGAACCTATTGATGATTCCTTATATAGAGCCATGATTGGTAGTTTGCTTTACTTAACTGCTTCTAGACCGGACATTATGTTTTCCGTTGGTCTTTGTGCTCAATTTCAATCACAACCTATGCACTCTCATTTTCTAGCAGTTAAACAAATTCTTCGTTACCTAGCCGGCACTACTTGTTTTGGTTTATGGTATCCAAAAGGACAATCCTTGGATTTTAAAGCTTATACTGATGCGGATTATGCTGGTTGTCGACTTGATCGCAAGAGTACTAGTGGTGGTTGTTTCTTGTTAGGGAGAGCTTTAGTATCTTGGTTTAGCAAGAAACAAAATACGGTTGCCCTATCTACAACAGAAGCTGAATATATGGCAGCCGGGTCTTGTTGTGATCAAGTGCTTTATATGCAACAAGTGTTAAATGATTATGGTTTTACTCTTTCATCTACGCCTATTTTTTGTGACAACACGAGCGCTATAAACTTAGCACACAATCCTATTTTACACAGCCGAGCTAAACATATTGAAATCCGTCATCACTTTTTAAGGGATCATATATCCAAGAATCATGTTTCCCTTCATCATGTTGATACGGAAGATCAATTGGCTGATATTTTTACACAACCACTTCCATCAGATCAATTTAACAAAATTAGGAAGCAACTGCTTATCACTCCTTTGGAAGATGTTTTCTTTGATATTTGTGCTTCTTAACAAAAACTTTTAAATGGACATCTTTTTCATCAGATTTGATGGGACATCAAATTAAGGGGGAGTTTTTATTCTTAACGGATATCTTTTTGAAGTGACAAAGGGGGAGAAATAAATATAAAACTAAAACTTAGTAATTATAAAAAAAACTCAATCAATGAGTTTCATAAACAAACTCTTGGCTTTACATTGAAAGTTGCTATATTCCCTAGTGAATTGGATTTCATGTTCCATAATTCATGGGGAATAATAAGCACACATTTCATAAACAAGAGGAAAAGCTACAAAAGGTAATCTAAAGGTATGAAACTCATACGTTTTATATTTCCTTCATTTATATTTTGGAAATGTTTGTCATCTTGAAAAAGGGGGAGATTGTTGGCTAAATGGACATCTATAAATCCCTTTGTTTTGATTATGACAAACATTTCATTCTTATTGATCTAACGAGCTACTTGAGTGTACAGGATTAAGGTGGATGACAAAGCAACTAGGGAAATCCATATGCTTACATGTTTATGTTTTCATGCAATGTAATCGCTTTGTAAAAACTTGTACAAATATATAATGTACAAGTACTTAGATTGCATGTAAATCAAGCGTTAGATCTTCCCTAGCTAAACACCACATTTAGATAAGTCATCCCCTTCAAATAGGATCACATATGCACACTCATACATATAATTAGTGCCTAAATTGAAACATTGAAACAGGATCAATCTCGGTCGACAAACTCCTCGACCGAGACACTCTCGGTCGACAATCTTCTCGACCGAGAAAGATCCAAAGTAGCCGTTAGACACAACTGACAAGGTAGTTGGCAGTTGGAGATAGACGTTGCAAATCACTTGTTCCAGAGAGCCTGTCGGTTGACAAAAGTTCGACCGAGTATGTGTCTCGGTCGACCATTCCTCGACCGAGATGGTCTCTGACAGCAACTGCAAAATTAATTAATTAGCCATTGTTAAAGCAACAAACTTGTACCTAACGGCTAGTTAAGCACTTAGAAACCCCTAGAAGTTGTCTAGAACGTCCTTAAGCATCCTTAGGCCATTCCTATAAATAGGACAAGCCATAGGACACTCAAATATACTTGTTACACTTGAGAAATCCTTGAGCATACTTTGAGCAATCTGTTTGTGAGCAATTTGAGCATTGTGACAATTGGCTACTTCCTTCCTTAGCTCAAAATTCGTGTCCTATAGGCTAGTATCTCCTACCCACTGCAATCACAAGTCCATACACTTGGTTAGGAGATCTATACGCTTGATCTAGGAAAATCAAGCCTTGGGCTACAAAGGATAAGTTGTAATTTCCTTTTTCCTTTCTTGTTCTCTATTACCGTTTGTACTCTCCTTGCTACTCCTAGGTTGGAGGCTGCCGATTGGAGAGGGTGGAGATCTTCTTGGTGAAGAAGGTGACTTTGAGCTACTTCAGAAGGCTGGTGCAATGGGAGGTTACTTCTAGAGAGGAAGGCTACTTCAAGGGGGAGCTTGGAGTTACTTCAAGAAGGCTACCTCAAAGTTGGTGCACCTACTTCAAGTGAAGGCTGTTCAAAGGGTGTAAAGGAAAGTATTGTATTTTGTATAAATCCTTGAGAAGGTAATAAAAAAATACTTTCAAAATCCCGGTTGGGTAAGCAACCGGGTAGTGGACTGACAACTTTAGTATTTGCTAAAGTTGGAACCACTCTAAACACCTGTCTCCTTCTTCCAATTTTCAATTGTGGTTGTTTGAGTTCAATAAATTGTTAAAATTATTTTAAAACTCTATTCACCCCCCCTCTAGTGTTTTTCATGTTCTTCATATTCCATCTTGCATAACTGGTTAGTTATTACATGTTGTTCAGTTGAACTATCTGTTCAGTTATATGTGATAATAATAAAGTTGATAGAGAGTTATGTTTCTCACTGGGATTATGTGTCTCACCCTGCTGGTTAATAACCTTTTTAGGTGTACGTGCCTGGCGAGGTAAAGATCATGTAGCTGAGAATGGTATGTAGATGTATCGTACATGGTGAAATAGATAGTGTCTAGCAGTAGAGTCCTATGTTTCATCCCTGTACACTCAGGTCTTCAGGAGAGTTTTTGATGTTTTTGACAAGTTGATCGGTATGTATGGTTTTCGGATTATGTACCTTGATGTAATAAATCAGCATGTGGATCAATTATTTCATGTAATGAGATGATGGGAAATTATGTTGTAGCACCTTGAAAATATGTTATGAAAAGAGAGTATTGGCTCAAATGTAATATGTTTCATCTTATGGTGATTGTTATAAATCGGTTTTAATTTCCTGTGGTTTTTGGTAATCTTCTGGTTAGTATGTAATCATGTTTTGTTCGAGTCGGGATGTCTCATCGTTCCCTAGAGCACGCCCGTTCTATCCTTCATCTAGCATGGTCATGCTGGGCAGCACGGTCGTGGTGGGGTCTTCATGACACGACTGTGCTGGGCAGCACGACCGTGGTGGCTGAGTTGCTGAGACTTCAAGATTTGTCAATCAACCTGTAACTTTTGTGTAATTGCCAGCATGGTCGTTCCTTGGCACCACGGCCGTGCTGGGGTCTTCAAGGGCTAAAATCGCCTCAAACTTCTTTATCAAAAGACTTCTTTGCTTGGAGTCAAATCTTGACCATTAGGGCAGGTTGAAGGAGCTTTTGTGGCCTTCTTTGGACCCCTCCATGAGTGGAGGAACCTAGGACTCCTTCCTTCTCTCTCTTCCATCCAAAGTATGGTCCAAGTACCTAAAAATAATGCAAAGAACATCCATAAGTGCATTCGGAAATGATAAACATATTGGGGAAATTAACTTGCAATCTACTTTGTTTAGATGTGATAAAAGAAAAAAAGGCACAAGATGGATCCCTAAAATAGGGCTGCATCATGATCCTATGACAAACATCATTTTAAACATCCCCATCTATTTGAATAATAGAACCCAAGTGATGAAATTTATCACATTTTGGTATATCTACTCTGTCTAACTTGGCTCCATCATTCACACTGCAAGATTGGATGAAATTGCAATGCATGTACTCAGTTTTGCTCCTTCTAATCATGAATCCATTTGATTCCAATGCACTTCTCCAACGTTCAACTTTATCATTCAATCCCCCTTTAGTTTTGTCAATCAAAACAATATCATTAGCAAATAACATGCACCAAGGGATATCATCCTGAACATTCTTTGTCAACTCATCCATAACAAGAACGAACAGATATGGGCTAAGGGTTGCTCCTTGGTGTACCCCAACTGTGATAGGAAACATTGGTGTCTCTCCTCTAGGAGTCTTCACACTAGTAGTAGAGCTATCATACATGTCTTTGATCAAGTCAATCTATTGGATTGGCACACCCTTTTTCTTCAAGACCATCCACAACACTTCTCCAGGTTCTCGATCATAAGCCTTTTCTAAATCAATAAACACCATATGAAGATCTCTTTTGCTTTCTCTATACTTCTTCATAAGCCTTCTAATCAGAAAAACAACATATGTTGTTGATCTTCCAGGCATGAAACCAAATTGGTTATTTGATATCTGCGTTATAGATTTGAGCCTCTACTCAATAATCCTGTTCCAAAACTGCATTGTGTGACTCATCAACTTGATACCTCTGTAGTTTGTGCATCTCTGAACATCACCTTTGTTCTTGTAGATGGGGACTATAGTACTATTTCTCCACTCATCTGACATCTTCTTGGTAAAAGAACTTTGTAAACCACATAACTCCTTCATCCCCCATACTCTTCCATACATCAATGGGAATACCTTCTGGTCTGCATGCCTTCCTCATTTTCATCTTTTTCAAAGCATTCTTGACCTCAAATGGTGAAACTCATCGTGTGTAAATGATATCTCTTGTATCCATGTCACACAAGTCTCTAACATTATTTGCAATATCTCCATTTCAAAGCTTATGGAAGTAATTTCTCTATTGGTTCTTAATCTCATCGTCCTTCACCAACACTCTATCGACTTTATTCTTAATGCATTTCACTTTACTCAAGTATCTTCCTTTCTTTTCTCTTATACGTCCATTTTATATACATCTTTTCCCCTCTCTTGCGTCCAACTTCTTATAAATATCATCAAAGTGTCTAGACCTTACCTCCTGAACAACCTTTTTAGCTTCTTTCTTTGCTTGTTTGTATCTTTAGAATGTTGCATCATCTCGAGATTTGGGCAAGCTCCTATAGATATCCCTTTTTAGTTTAGTAGCTTTCTATACTTCATCATTCCACCACCAAGTCTCTTTTTGTGGAGGCCCACAGCCTTTCGACTCCCCCAAACCTCTTTGGAAATTTTTGTCATGCAGGAGCTCATGTTATGCCACATAGTGTTAACATCAGACTCTAGTTCCAAGTTCCCTCCTTTAGGAGTTTATCATGAAAAGTCAACTTCTTTTCTCCTTTAAGATTCTACCACTTGATCCTGGTATCTTCTTTTCTATTATGCTTGCTTTTATTGATCTTCATGTTAATGTCCAAAACCACCAACCTATATTGGGTCATGAGTTCTTCACCAGGAATCACTTTACAATCCTTGCATATATTATGATCCACCTGCCTCATAAGGAAGTAATCAATTTGGCTACAATTGTGCCCACTCTTGAAAGTGATCTTATGAGATTCTCTTTTCTTGAAATGGGTGCTTGCCAAAATCATATCTTATCATCATCATCGTCGTCATCTAAGCCTCAGTCCCAACTATGTTGGGTTCAGCTACATGGATCCTTTGTTTCCATTCATCTCTATCATGGGTCATATTCTGGTTGAGATGTAGAGATTCAAAATCTTTCTTTATAAGCTCATCCCATGTTAATTTAGGCCTTCCTCTTTTTCTATTTATAGTGTTTGGCTCAATAGAATTGCTTCGTATAAGCACACTAGCTGGTCTGCATTGCACATGTCTGTACCATCTGAGTTGGCCCTCACGCAACTTGTCCTCAATGCTCGCCACCCCCACTTTATTCTTGATATAGTCATTTCTCAAGCGATCTTTTCTAGCCAAAATCATATCTTATGCAACTGCAAAATCTAATACCCTCTCTCCTTCTCTATTTCTTCATCCATAATCAAAATCACCATGAAATCTCTCAAGTCCAGCATTGCTACTCCCCACATGTCCATTTAAATCACTCCCAATAATAATCTTCTCCTTTGTCGGGATTCCCTGCATCAATTCATCCATTTCATCCCAAAGATCATTCTTAGCATCCTAGATAAGGCAACCTTGGGGGGCATAAGTGCTAATGATGTTAAAAGTATTTCCCTCAAGAACAACCTTGATATCTATGATTCTATCACCCATCCTTGTGATCTTGACAACATAGTCCTTCAACATCTTATCAACAATAATATCTATGCCATTTCTATGTTTATCAATACCAATATACCAGATTTTATATCATGTGTCTCCAATCTCTCTACACCATTCCCTTGTCCACTTTGTTCCCTACAAACAAGCTATATTAACTTTTCTTCTCATCATAGTATCCACTATCTCTAAAGATTTCCCTATCAAAGAGCCAATACTCCAAGCTCTAATCTTTTTTTTAACTTACTGCTTTACCTACCTTCGTCGAAAACATTGCCCTCACAGTTTTTTCACTACATTTGGGCAATGATGTGGTGTGACTAGCTTCTTTACCCACACCCATCCAAGATGTGGAAACCCTTGCACATTTTTCACTACATCTGGGCGATGATGTAGTAGGACTAGCTTCCTTACCCACACCCATCCAAGATGTGGAAACCCCTTGTCTGTCCTTCAACACAACTAGGAATTGTTGTGTCAAAACCCCTTGCATATTTATCACTACACCCGAGTGTCAATGCAGAGTGTCGCTAGGTAGGGATGCTCCAATAAAATTTTTATAGGGATCCATGTCATAGAAAGAGTGACAAAGTTTTTATGGTTGGTTGTCAACCTACCACCAACCATCCTCCTTTACCCAGGCTAGGGACCGGCTACATTTGCAAAAAATGTATGAAAACATAGGTGGAGTTAACTATGTGAAATGATGTGAGGATTATAATGTGGTACAGGTTGATGGCTATGAGCCTTGATGAGACATGTTGAGATCATGATGATGTGATGGGTCTTATGACTTGGCAAAGGCTTAAAGCCTAGCAAGAGGTGTTACCCTCCAGTGATGTGATGAGGGATTTATATCCCACAACAGTGCAATTGTAGTGATGACCTAGCATGGCAGTGTGATAATGTGGATGGCCTTGTGAATGGCAGTGCTATAAGTGTCATGTGATGATGTGAAAATTTCATACCTTATACATTTTATATCTTCTAGAGTTGTATTATGCCCTTATCTTTGTAGAGTTTGTGTTAGATTTTTAACATGTGACTTGATTTATGCTAAAAGACACACAATTGGCCTAACTAATCAAGTGAAACCCTAATCATGTAGGTACCATGTACCATAGATCAATTCCAGTGTCATTTTTATTGTTGGATAGTGAATCAAGTCATTCCTACGGGAAACTTAGAGGACATATTTTTTAATATAGGGGGTGCAAGTCAAGTATCTCCTTGCATCCACAATTATTGGTGGTGTGAGATAGCCATGCGTGAGTTGATCTCCTTGAGATATGTGGTGGGTAGTAGTTTAACTGCATTTGATGCCTCTTTTAAGAACAACCATGCATCAGCCTATTCTTCTAGCATCGTGACATGTACCAAGGTGGGCTAGGTGTTCTTATATGGATGGCCATGCATGAGACAATCCTTCATCTTGACTATATGTGGTTGTTTACAGTTGGATGATATGTTTCTGCAGTGTTTTCTCTTATACTGACCAAGAGGTGCTGGAGAGGTCATAGATTTTATCTCTTCCATTGACCTTGTATGGAACCGATTTTGAATTTGCAGTGGTCGGCTAGATTTGAGTGGTATGACTCAAATCCTTAGGTCATAATAAAAGATGTAATATAGTTGTGTAGCTTATTTTTGCATAGGGTCAAATACGAATAACATTGGTTGACCCCTTTGCCTTATCTTTTTCCTGATTTCTTGAATTTTAATGCAGTAAGAGAAGTCAATTGTTGTACATGTTCTTCGTATTCCTTCTTAAAATAATGATTATTCTACTACTTAGTGGTAATTGCCTAGTTTTCGTAATATGTGTTATCTGTTTAATACATATCATTTAGTTGAATCTGCTCAACCTATTAATATATGTTATATACCAGCTTTAATATTTTTTCGTTAATAGATGTTGGTGGAGAGTTATATCTCTCACTGGGATGTTTGGTCTCACCCCGTGGGTTTCCACATCTTTTAAGTGGTCGATCACGAAGAGGTGGAGATTGTGTTGTTGAGGATGAGAAACAAGAGGAGCAGTAGCTAAGTAAAGGTTGGATAAGCTGCTTGTGTTTTGTAGTAGAGTCCTATTTGTCATCCATGTACTCTCAGGTCCTTGGGGGGGTTTTTTAGATGTTGTATATCAAGACAATGTTTTGGCTATATGCCTTTGTTGTACAGATATGGCATGCATGTATGTGTACATGTTATTAAAAGATCTAGAGGGGGTGAATAGAGCTTTTTGGAACTTTTAAAATTAATTAAATAATCAAACCAATTAAAGCACTCAACCAAAGAAGGAGGGGGAAACAAGGAAGGCACTTTGATGTAGAGTGGTTCCTTCCTTTGAAATCAAAGGTAGTCAGTCAAATACCCAATTGTTTCTGATTAGTATTCTGAAAGTGATTAATTTTATTACCTCATAAGGATGTTACATAAAATACAATCACCTTCCACTCAAAGTAGCATTCACCTTTAAGTAGCCTGAACCCCCTTGAAGCATCCTTCTTGAAGTAACCATGAGCAAACCTTGGAGCAGCCTTCACCACCTTGAAGTAGCTCCACCACCTTGAGATAGCCTTCACCTAGAAGTAGCTCCAACCTCCTTTGAAGTAGCCTTATTGAAGTAATCTCAACCACACCTTGGAGCGGACTGTACTTTGTTGAAGTAGCACCAATAAACCTCCTTTCAACAGCCTCCAACCCTAGGAGTAGTCAAGGAGAACAAAATACAATATAGAAGAAAAATATTGGAAGAAAGAAAATACTTATCCAATTGAGTACATCGCTTTGATTCTATCAAGTGTATAGATCTCCTATCCACTTAAGGTGGATGAGGCTATATGTGGTGGCTAGGAGATTGTAGCTATATGACATGAAATTGAGGCAAGCAAAATAAGATGGCAAGTGTAGCTCTTATTTAGTTGCTCACTAGAATGTATTCTCAAGTGTAGTTGTGTACTTGAGATGTCCTAAGTCCTCTCCTATTTATAGGAATAGTTTGAAAGTACTTAGGGACGTTATAGAGAGTTTCTAGATTGTTCTTAGTGCTTAACTAGTCATTAGATATCCATTAATTGACTTGTAATGGCTAATTGTTTCGAGCTGAAAAGAACAATCCAGAAACTATCTCGGTCGAGGAACTTGTCGACCGAGATGTGTCTCCATTAAACTTTTCTTCGATCAAGGAGGGATTTGGAGCAAAAGTGTTGCAATGTCTATTTCCAACTCCCAACTACCAACCACCCACCCAATCTAACGATCGCAAGCTTTAGACCGTTGCTTACTCGGTCAAGGTTATTTTCGACAGAATGCTAATTTTGAGCACAATTGTGTAAGTTGTTGAACAGTACTCACAATTTCAGTTGAGGTGGTTGTCGGCCAAGAAAATCTTCAACCAAGTGTGTCTCGGTCGAGAAGTTTTTCGACTTAGAGTGTCCCTATTTCTATTGAATCACCTTCTAAGTGTGTGTATCATGAATGATGGTGACTCTAACTCTGGGGGAAAACCTATCTAAGGGTTGTGAGTGGCTGAGGAAGATCTAATGCTTGATTTACATATTATCTAGGTATTTGTACAATTTATACTTGTACACATTTTTACATTGAGTACAATCATGAAAATATTAAACATTTAAGCACATTGATCTTTCATTTGTGTTGATCTTCATTTATTCAATCCCTTATTTCCTTGAACCCTGAAATACTCAAGTAGCATGTTAGATCCACAATAATGAAATGTTTGTCATCATCAAAATAAAGGATTTATTAATGTCCAATTTAGCCAACAATCTCCCCCTTTTTGAAGATGACAAACATTTCTAAAATATAACAAAAGAATTTAAATAAGATGAGTTTCATACCTGAGATTTACCTTCGATGAAAAGATTGTCTTATTTTCATGAAGTGCGTACTAATTATTCTTAAAGAGGCATGGAACATAGTATCCATCTCTTAAGGAATATAGCATCAATTTATGTCAAGCCAAGAGAACATGAAACTCATTTATTTTGATTTATATTATTTCTCCCCTATCCATCTCTTAAGGAATATAGAATCAATTTATGTCAAACCAAGAGAACACAAAACTCATTTATTTTGATTTATATTATTTCTTCCCCTTTGTCATTTCAAAAAGATAATTATATAATCATTATTACTCCCCCTGAATGGGATACTCTCCCTTAATCGTTTTCTTCATAATATGTCAAATGTAGCCACAATTTAAAAACCTCTATTAATTTCTCAATTACTTGCAAGGGATGTTAAGCCCTGAAATGATATGAGATACCTTTAGGCTCACGATGGTATCAATAAATGTTTTCTATATTAATTTCTCAACCATGAGATTCATTTAGACTCATAGTGAGATCAATAAATGTATCTCTAACCAATTATAAGGGATGTTAAGCCCATATTGATATGGAGAATCTAGTTAAGAGCAAGTTATACATTATATTAAAGAATTTTGTGAGTTCTCCCTTAATCTCATAAAAAAAGTGAACTTAAACATACTAAGGTATTTCAAATTATTACCTTCTCTAAAATCAATTGATTAAGTAAGATTGTGAGTCAATTTTTATAAGCAATCTTGTTTCTTCCATTATCTTAAAAAAAATTTATTATAAGTATTTAACATGATGAGCAACTTACAGATTTAATTTACCAAAGTTGGGTGCAAATGATTTGATTTAAAAATAAGCATTTTTGTCAGGCTTATTTTCAGTCGACCATGACTTGACCGGGGCACCCCTCGGTCGAACTCTTTTTTAGCTGAGAGGCATTTCTTGAGATTTCCAATGTATTCATCTTTATCCAAAATGAACCATAAGTGACCAGTTAACTTCTTTTTGTATGCATATTCAATCTTATTTTAGATCATGTGTTTAAGCAACATCAATTTCTTCTTTAATTATCTTTTTATTTTTACATCCTCTCAAAGGGTTTCATGTCCTTGTGACCTCAAGTCTTACCCATTCATGCATAAATCATGTCAAAGTTTGTTTTCTTTCATTATATCCAAGTTTTATTTATTTTGTGATGCCGATTTAGTCCCAATTGAATATTTTCTTTTAGGTCTAGGAGTTGAAACTTATGCATTATTGAAGCTTATATAGAAATTATCCAATAATCAACTCTTTTTAGGATATGATTAAGTCTTGTTGTGTATAATTCTTAAATTCTCTTAGATGTAGACTTATAAATCCTAGGTGTTTTTTTAGATGTTGAAAAATTTCAAGATAAAGCCTTTTTGTAACTTAAGATCACATTTGTCTTCATCATCTTTTGTTACAGAGCCAGACTTATGTAAATGAGTTCTAGTGAGAAAATTTTTAATTTTGACAAGAATTCTTACTTTTGATCTCCTAGAATACACAAATTTGATATTTTCTTATCCATTCATAAAAAAATGTGCCAACATCACCTTTCTTCAATTGTGACCTATAAGTTTACCTTTTCTCCATGTGTGTGGAGATCTTCTTATTTCTGATTTTATGCTTTTTGGGTCAATCTCTATAGGCCATCCAAACCTGCAAAGTGTAAAGTTTTGGTCCCCATATAGTGGTGCTTTTGGTTAGGATTTAGAATAGTCTATTATGAAGAGTACATTACAAATTTGGGTCTCCAGATTCAATTACAAGCTGATAATTATATTCTTAATAAACAATCCTGACAGAACTATTGTTGATCGAATATATCTTTGACCGAAGAAGTTCTCGATCAAACTATTTGTTAACCAAAAAGATTTTCCAGTAAAACCATTTTTGATAGAACTATCTTCAGTTGAACTTGTCTTCGACCGAAAGATGTCTCGGTCAAGAATTTTGTCGACCGAGATAAGTTTTGTACATTTTCACCAATTTCAGCATTTCTGATGTAAACATATCATGTCATAATTCACAAATAACACAATTTCGTAATCAAGGATATACAAGTTCAAACTTAATTCAGTTGAGATAAGACATTATAAATTTCAAAGTGAAGCTTAGGTTAGATCTCAACTAATATGTTCAACATTTTCTAAGTTGGGGTTTTTTGAAATCCTAACCACAAGTCAACATCCTTTTTCATGTATGGGCAAGAGAATGAATAATGTCCAAGACGTAAACATTAATGATATCAAATAGAATCAATTTCATTTCTCTTCTTCACTAGATTGTCTTTAGGCACATGCATGACTTTAGTCTTGGTTACTTGTGTCATTTTAGTTCTAGGTTTTTGATAGTATTTATCTTTAGGCACACAACCTAAACCTCTCCTTCCAATTTGACCAGAAGATTCCTTTAGGGTTTTATCAAGAAAACCATTATTTTTCAAGCTACTAATTTCCTTTGGCAACTTAGCAATTTCATCCAGTTTCTTTTTAATATTTGATTTTTCTTGGTCTAGATTAGATGACAAACTATCTCTTTCTTTGACAATAGTATCATAATCCAAATGAGTACATAAGATAGGTTGAGTTTGAAGATCATTCAATTTATCAAGTAGTTCAACCTTTTCTAGACAAAGAAAATTATAGTTTGTTTCTACAATAAGCAACTTAATATTGCAATCATTAATAGATGATTTCAAAGTGGCTTTTTCAGACATAATACTTTCTTTTTCAAAGGTAAGTTCATTCAATTTAGCATACAAATCTTCATTGGTTTTTGTAAGCCTTTTTAATTTTTGTTTACAATCAACATATTTATCATGTAGTTCTTCAATACTAGTGACTAACTCTTCTTTAGGAAAATAAAAAAGGCTTACCTCATTTTCTTCTTCATTTGTTGTTGCAATAAAACATCTTACCGTGCCTTCTTTGGTCATGAGACATTCCACTTCCTCCTCACTCTTGTTATCATTGCTTGGGTCATCGCAAGCTGTTGTGTAGGCTTTTTCTTTCTTCTCGAGAGAAGATTTCTTTCCCTTCTTAATTTTGGGACACTCATTTTTTAAATGTCCCTTCTTGCCACATTCAAAGCACCTAAGAGAAGAAGAGGAAGAAAAAAGAGAATTTTTGTTAGTTTTAAATCTTCTATATTGCTTATCATTTACAATGAGTACCTCCTCATCACTATCTTCTTCACTTGTTGCATTACTCTCTTTAGTTGTCACCTTAAAGGCAATGTCCTTCCTTTTCTCCTTCTTATATTTGTCTTACAATATTTCTTCTTCTTCAAGGGTGACTTCATGAGTTTCTAGATTTCCAATGAGTTGCTCCATCCTTAATGTTGTGAGATCATTAGCTTCTTCAATAGCCATCACCTTTGGCTTGTATTTTGGAGGCAAAGATATAAGAATTTTAGACACATTGTCTTCTTCATTTATATATTTGCCCAATGCAGTTAAGCTATTAACAATGGAAGAAAATCTTGCATACATCTTACTAATAGATTCATTAGATTGCATCTAAAATTTTTTAAATTTTTGTTTAAGCATATTAAGCTTGGTATTTTTAACTTGGGAAGTACCTTCATGTGTTATAGATAGTTTGTTCCATATATCATAAGCTATATCACATGAAGATATTCTATTAAACTCACTTACTGAAATAGAATAATAGAAAATGCTTACCGCCTTTGCATTTAATTGAACTTGTTTTATTGTATTTGGATCCCATGTTGCATATTCCACATTGGAAGTACATAGGGTGTAGATACCATCCTCCAAAGGTCCAAGCTAATCCCTTGGAATTAAATTGCATCCTTATCTTCTGATAATAGTAGTTGCTTCCATCAAAGGGTGGTGTCTAGCTCACGTAGGTTCCTTCAAGGTTGAGGTTGTGAAGTACATCGTCCCCCATTCTTCAAGACCTGTTAGGGATCCTTGAAGACCTGCTCTGATACCAATTGAAAGATCTAGAGGGGGGTGAATAGAGCTTTTTGGAAATTTTGAAATTGATTAGATAATCAAACCAATTACAATACTTAACCAAAGAAGGATGGGGGGAACAAGGAAGGCACTTGGATGTAGAGTGGTTCCTACCTTTGAAAACAAAGGTAGTCAGTCCACTACCCAATTGTTTCCAATCAGGATTTTAAAAGAGGTTTATTTTATTACCTTGAAAGGATGTTACATAAAATACTATCACCTTCCACTCAAATTATCCTTCACCTTGAAGTAGCCAAAACCCCCTTGAGGAATCCTTCTTAAAGTAACCATGAGAAAACCTTGGAGCAACCTTCACCACCTTGAAGTAGCTCCACCACCTTAAGATAGCCTTCACATAGAAGTAGCTCCAACCTCCTTTGAAGAAGCCTTCTTGAAGTAATCTCAAGTACACCTTGGAGAAGCCTTCACTTTGTTGAAGTAGCACCATTCAACCTCCTTTCAGCATCCTCCAACCCTAGGAGTAGTCAAGGAGAACAAATACAATATAGAAGAAAAATATTGAAAGAAAGAAAATACTTATCCAATTGAGTACAATGCTTTGATCCTATATCAAGCATATAGATATCCTATCCATTTAATATGGATGAGGCTATATGTGGTGGCTAGGAGATTATAGCTATAGGACACAAAATTGAGGCAAGCAAAATAAGATGGCAAGTGTATCTCTTGCGTTGTTGCTTACTAGTATGTATTCTCAAGTGTAGTTGTGTACTTTAGGTGTCCTAAGGCCTCTCCTATTTATAGGAATAGTTTGGAAGTACTTAGGGACATTCTAGAGTGTTTCTAGAGTGTTCTTAGTGCTTAACTAGTCATTAGATATCCACTAATTGACTTGTAATTGTTAATTGTTTCGAGATGAAAAGAACAATCTAGAAACTATCTCGGTCGAGGAGCTTTTCGACCGAGATGTGTCTCAGTTGAACTTTTCTTCGAACGAGGAGGGGTTTGGATAAAAAAAGTATGCAATGTCTATTTCCAACTACCAACCACCCAGTCTGACAGTCGCAAGCTTTAGACCGTTGCTTACTTGCTCAAGGTTATTTTCAATAGAATGCTAATTTAGATCACAATTGTGTAACTTATTGAATAGTGTTCACAATTTCGATTGAGGTGGTTCTCAGTCGAGAAAATCTTTGACCGAGTGTGTCTCGGTCGAGAAGTTTGTCGATTGAGAGTGTCCCTATTTCTATTGAATCACCTTCTAAGTGTGTGTATCATGGGTGATGGTGACTCTAATACTCAGGGAAAACCTATCTAAGGGTTTTGAGTGGATGAGGAAGATCTAACGCTTGATTTACATGATATATAGGTACTTGTACATTATATACTTGTACAACTTTTTATATTGAGTACAATCATAAAAATATTAAACATCTAAGCATATTGATCTTCCATTTGTGTTGATATTCAATTATTCAATTCCTTATCTCCTTGAACCCTGAAATACCCAAGTAGCACGTTAGATCCACAAGAATGGAATGTTTGTAATCATCAAAACAAAGGGTTTATTAATGTCAAATTTAGCCAACAGTTATCACATGTACAAGTTGTGGCCGGTGAGCAAGTGGACAATGTTATGTAATAATCCTTTGGCATGTGTTTTATAGTTATATATATATATATATATATATATATATATATATATATATATATATATATATATATATATATATATATATATATATATGGCTTTCATGGAATCTGATGTGATATCCTTCCACTTGAGGTGGATGTGTGATAGTGGTTTTAATTTCCTATCTTTTCTAGTAACTTGGTTGATTAATATTAGTTCCACAATTTGTTTTGAGTAATCTTGCTTTAGTGTGACAAGTGTACCACAATTTTAGAAAATATAATCTTTATCATTATGAAAATCATGGGTGTTGCACAATGAAGGATCTATTTGTATTGTTTTGGATGTTGAAAGGAAAGCATCTGAACCTAGGGGCATTAATAATTTATCACTTGAAAATAATTCCCTCCAAGACTGAGAATCCATTTGTAATGGGAGAGATTGTGACTTTGATTACAGTTGTCCTAGATGATGACTTCACAGGGTTGACCAAGGCAGAAGGGGGAAAGTATGCAAACCTACAATATCTTGTCTTATACACCATGATTTCTATTACAGACAAGAGAATCATATACCAAGTCAGCTTCCTTATGAAGGCATTACACGTGCTATCGTATCACATGTGTAACCTACTCAATCCTAGGTATGTATCTATCTTACCTCTTTACTTTATTATAATTTTAGTTTTGTGTCTTTTACTTGACCGAGATGGTATTAAGATGATAGGGAACTATATTTATAAATTTTTAACCAATGAACCACTTATTTGAGACTTTAATACAAGAAATTTTAATATTATCCTAATTTAAGTATAATTATGCAATTATACCACATTAATGGGTTTAATTTCAAAATTTATTCTTCTATATTTCACCTATGTTTAGGTATAGAGGGAAGATCTATAAACCAAATTTGAAGATTAAATAATAAAGAAACCCATAAAATATACTTTTTCCTTGAGTCATGAGTTTTGTATAATAAATATTGTCAAAAGATAAATTTGACTTCATATTTGGATTCCTTGGGTATAAGGTTGTATACTTGCCAATATTAATCTTATTTGGACATTGATTGCTACTCCAATTTGATTAGAAAAGAAAAATAATAATACATGCATTTCACTTTATTCCAAATCCATTTTGGGTATGCTTTCCAACAGATATACATGTCACAGACATTTAGTTTTATTTTTCTTTTTTTTCTAGAATGGGACCATGCCTTGGACGGATGGTATTGGGTCCCATGTTGGGTCCACTGATCTAGAATTTGGGGGAGATCTTATTCTTCCCCACTTTTCCTCCATGTAGGAACCATTTTCCAATGGAAAGTTCCACGAGTTATTTCTCCTCCTACTGTCCACAAAATTGACTAATTCTGTCGCCATTGTGTTCCTTGTGCAAATACAATGTGGTGATGGGTTGCTTGATACCTATTTTCTATTATACATTACTACCCAATTTGCACCATGAGCTTCTCTAAGATACACCCTCTTAAACACCTAAAGACAAACCCCACCTATTTATATCTATACCCAGACCATTGTTAGTCATATTGCGACTCTTCTGTCATGCCAATTGAACACGAGTCTTCGCCTTCCGCCACCACCAAACATATTTTCTCCTTGATGCTAGACATCTTGTTATAGGTGAGTCTCTTCATCGTTCCCCAATTCCTTTGATGCTAAGACACTTTGAAACCCCTATTTTTTGTGGCTAGTTGCTTCATCCCTAGCAATACTAATTTTCTTTTCCCCATATCCATCCTTGTATGTGGACCTACTACTTGCAGTCATGGAGTTTGAGCGGGAAAGAAGAAGACTCACCCGTTGAGATCTTAGTTATGTCCCTGCTCTTGTCATTTTCTTTTCTTCACTCACAAGGATAATTTGGTCATTTTCTTTTTTTTACTAAACTGCAAGTTTTGTCCCCTATTGATTTGACGTTCATGCCCCTAACACACTATAAGACAATAAACTTTATGTGAGGTTATATCAAGGATTTGAAAATATATTTTTTATTTAGAAACTCAATAAATCAATAATCTTGTAGACTTGGTAACTACTTATAGGAGTATCAAAAAATACATACAAATATGGTTTGGAATTGTGAAAGTTTTCTATATCTTTTGTTTAGGTTTTTATTTCTAGATTACAATGTTTTAAAGGAGTGATTTTTAGGTTTCAATCTCTTTTAATCTCTTATTGGTAATTGAGAAAAATTATAGTGAAGACAATTAGGAATTTAGAAATTAATGATGAATCGGTAGCATATGACCCTCTTTATAGACTAATAACATGAATTAATCTAAGGTTTTCCCAAGGTTATATTTTTAAGATTTCATGATATGAGGCATAGTGAACATTGATCAGTATAAATACAACTATGTGTTGGTTTTAGGGAACTCTAGACTTCAGAGGATAGAACATTGTTTTGATCTAAACATCCAAGTCAAGGTAAGTGCATGCACTCTATTTAAATTAGGCATTATCATGATGAAATATCTTCTTCCAATATGAGGAATTTATTTGAATTGTGAATCTTTTTGGAATACCATTAACATCATGTGAAAGTACTCTTCTTTGTGAATATTCTCTCAATTTTTATTGATGTTATGTGTATACAACATTAATGGTCATTTTCTCTAATATTATTATTTATTTGGGTCCTCTAACCCCACTTGATGACAATTTGATATTCTTATCCCTTGCATGAAATCGACTATACTTTATATTGCCATTTCTATTTGCATGTGTGATTGACTAGTCATAACTAGGAGTAGTGACACCATATAGGCATTAGGTCTTATTCCCCTATCAACACTGTATTTTATTCACATGCGACATATGTATTAGGCACTAGGTTTTATTCCCCTGCCATACACCGAGGTCTTATCCCTCTTGTAAAAATCTATATTTGTTTGGCACTGAGGTTTTATTCCTCCCGCCCTTGGTATGGATTGTATGGGTCCCTACCCTATTTTTAGTATATGCTAGTTTGTATTTTTCTCACCAGCAACTATTTATCTTTTATATTATGTTGATGTGGGATTAAATGGCAAGAATCATTTGGAGTAGTCATATATTCATTAATAAATGCCCATCTATTTACATGTTAAATCTTTTGAATCTTTTCTCCTTTAGATATTTATTTATTGAAATCTCTTTAATTGATCTTACCTTGCATTAAGTAATACCTAGTTGTTATAATATTTCACATACTCAGTTTTTGGTGGCATCCTTTCCTTTGTTTTTTCCTCTTCTAGGTGTTGCTTTTAACCAACCCATAGTTTGAATAGCCTGAGGACCAGGAACTAGGATACATCGCTCGGGACAATCTTCACAAAGACTTCTAGTATGGACATGTTGCCCATTACAAACTGATCTTGTTAGATGCCTTTTTTGGCCTGTTGAACTTGGACAAATTTTTGTAATAGTTAGACTTATCTTTCAGTTGCTGCAATACTATGTTCTTTACCAATCTGTTTGATAAATTATTATGCACCCCTTTATTTGAGAACTTTTATTCTGTGTTTGTGAATGAATGGGGTCGTATTCTTTATTTTTTAAAATTAAGTAAGGAGTGGACCCCTCTTGGGCCCCACACCTTACAAGATGGTATCATAGCTTATTTGTAGTTAGTAAACTAACTATCTCATAAATTCCTTAGCACGATTCCCTTATAAATTAAAACTATGTTTCTAGAAGACCAATTTGTTTGATGACACCAGTGCTACCCCTAAGTTCGACCTTTAGGAAAGGTACACCACACCAAGGAACCTTTGTTTTGTTTTGGCACTAGTGTATCCCCCTATGAGAAACAACCTAAGCTCTAAATTTTCACCTATATCTCATTGTGTTGTCAATCTTACCCCTACTACTTCAACTAAAATTTCTCATGAACATGATTTAGCCTTGATATTACAATTTTACACCAGAAAGATGGTGGGAAAGTCAAACACCGCTCCTGTTTCTGGCGAGCTGGAGGAGTACTCACTGACTGACTTTGTGAAGATGCATCCACCCTACTTCATGAGTGAGGGTGAGTTAGAGATTGTTGATAAGGCTGATAACTAGGTTTTAGCCTTGGAGTGGACTTTTGAGGGTATGGCATTCCCTCATTACCAGAAGGTACAATATGCCTCTTATGTGTTGGATGGAGTAGCATGAGTCTGGTAGAATGGGATAGATCGATCTTGTGATACTTCCACTTTGTCTTGAGAGCAATTCATAGCACACTTTCGTGAAAAGTATATCTACAACATTGCTCATAGGAAGAAGGAACCAAAGTTCTATAGCTTGAAGCAAGGTTCCTTATCTATCCTTTTTACATGCAAAGATTCCTCTTGCTTGAGCATTATCCCACTCATTTGAGTGAGGATCGTAGGGCTACTCTGTTATTAGAAGGACTCATCTACAATGTGGGTCATGCTCTAGTCCCACAAATTCCTCTCACCTTCTAGTAGATGGTTGATAAATCCCTAGTCATTGAGTCCTACCCAGGTTTATAACACCAACACATAGTGACACCATCAACTAGAGTAAGCATTCTTGTGACGAGTAAAGACCTTCTAGGTGAAACTGCTATCATTGACACCAAGGAAATTGTACAACCTAGAATGGCGGCTGGAATACCACTTGCCACGTACACGGTCAGTCTGATCATATATGTATTGAATGCCCACAGCTTCAACAATGCCAAGTATCTGTCCAACCACCACAACACACTCTAGGGAACAACCGTAATAGTTGAAGGGGGGCTACTATTGAGAAACGTGTAGATCATGTATTCACACTCAACGATGTGGGTGTTGAGAATGTTCATGTAGCATGTGGAGGTACCACTCACTTGAACCCATTTCCTATGCAAGTACCTTTGTTCCAAACCAGTTTAAGACTATGTACCTTAAAATATAGAAGGATAGTAACATCTATAAGGAACATGTGAAGATTAGTATATGGTAGTACATGACATACTCATGTCTTAAAGGTTATGTGAGGAGAATAGATTTTTCCTGAGTTAGAAATATGGTTGTTGAGCCTCTCTTTGGATAATACAATAGTAAGATAGTTAGTTGAGAGGTTATGGATGGTGACTTGGCTTCAAATTTATTTTGGTGCCAATTCTCAGGTTTTCATCACAGATTTTTCAACAATAACTTATTTATATACAAAAGAAAAGTTTTAGATTTTGTCAATGTTTTCAATGACCAAGTCACCACCTATGAAGTTTTGGATAAACAAAAACCCATGAAGACAAAACCTTTATCTACTAGATCAACCTGATACTCTTGACCCAGAATAGAACTATGACAAATAAGTAGTGTGGGTCATATATTTTGTACCTCATGATATCCTTATAGGATGATTAGTTAGATTTTAGAATGATCCTTTTAATGGGTGGAGTCCCAAATCCTTTAGTCTTTAAGAATATATGTTCACTTAAGGATATTTTTACATAAACACATTAGCTAACTCTTAAATTATTTCTCAAATGAATGACATCAAGATTTAACTACATCCTAATTGGGGTACATAAGTGATATATGTGGATTATCATGGTTGATGGGTGGATAAATACGAAATCTTTGAGGAAAGGTTTCACCAATCAAAATAATGGAACTAAACTCACAACATATGTAACCCTAACAAATATAATGATGTTCAACAAGCTCTTAGTTTTGGTCATTTGGGTTTTGGGCACAAAATCCTCTTTAAAGAGTGGAATTTTGTAACATACTCAATCCTAGGTACACATCTATTTTACCTCTTTAATTTGTTATAAATTTAATTTTATGCCTTCTCCTTGACTGACATGGTATTAGGATGATAGGGAACTATATTTTTAAAGTTTTAAATAATGAGCCACTTATTTGAGACTTTAATGCAGGAAGTTAGAATAGTATCCTAAGTTAAGTCTAATTATTCAATTTTACCACATTAATTGTTTAATTTACAAAATTCTTCTTCTATATTTCTCCTATTGTCAGATATAGGGAATGAAGAGTTATAAATTGAATTTGAACACTAAATAGCAAAGGAATTCATAAATATATCAAAAATTACTTCTTCCTCAAGTCATGATTGTGCTATATTAAATGTTGTCAAAAGATACATTTGGCTTCTAATTCAGATTACTTGGGTCTCACTTAGTCTACTTGACAATTTTCATCTTGTTTGGTCATTGAATCCTATTTCAATTTGATTAGATATGAAAAAAATGATAAATGTATTTCACTTTATTCAAAATCTGATTGGGGTATGGTTTCATGCAAATATTCTTATCACACATATTTATTTTTTTCTTTTTTTCTTTTCGTGGGACTATGCCTTGGACGATCAATATTGGATCCCAGACTGGGTCCATGGATCAAGTATCAGGGGATCTTCTTCTTCCCCAATTTTTCCTCCATACCTTAATCAATTTTGAATGAAAACTTCCGAGAGTAATTTCTCCACTAACTATTTGTGAAATCGACTGATTCTTTCACCATTGTGTTCCTTGCACAAATTTGCATCTAATGATGGGTTTCTTGAGACCTATTTCCTATTATACAGGTTTACCTAATTTTCTCTTTGAGCTTCTTGAAGCCACACCCTCTCGGAACTATAAATCAAAACCCCACCTCTATATATATATACCCTAACCACTACTAGTCATCTGACCACTCTTCTATTGCACCAATTGAACTTAAATCTTTATCTTCTACTACCACCAAACATATTTTCTCCTCGCTCATAAACCTCTTGTCGGTGGTGAGTGTCTTCATTGTTCCCCAATTGCTTTGTGGGTAAGACACTTCGAAACCCCCTCTTTCTATATGGCTTGTTGCTTTGGCCTGAGCGACGGTGTTTCTTTTCTCCAAATCCACCCATGTCTGTGGATCTACTATTCACAGTCATGGAGTTCAATCAAGTAAGAAGAAGAGTCGTCTGTCGTAATCTCAGTTGTGCCCCTACTCTCGTCGTATTCTTTAATTCACTCACAATGCTAATTTTGACATTGTCCTATCTTTTTTTATTAAACCACAAGTTTGGTTGCCTCTTGGTTTTAGTTTGTATCCCTAACATGCCATAAGATAATAAAATTGATGGGGGAATATTTGGGATTCTACAATTGAATTTATTTTTATTTAAAAAACCATAAATCAATAATCTTGTAAATTTCATAACTAATTGTAGGAGTATCAAAAAACATGTAAGTGTATGTTTTGGAATCATGAAAGTTTTATCAATATTTTCATAGGTTTTTATTGACTTTTTCTAATCATTTAAAGGCGTGATTTTGATATTCAAATCTCTCTTACTGTCTTATTGATAATTGAGAAAAAATATAATGAAAAATTATGAATTTACAAATTAATGATGACTTAGTCTTTGAATCAGTAACATATGACCCTCTAGCTAGATAATAACATGAATTAATCTAGGGTTTTCCCACAGTTATATTTCTAGGGTTTCATGGTATGAGACATAATTAAACCATGATCTATATAAATATACTTATGTACAAGTTTGAGGGAATTCTAAACTTTAGAGGTTAGAACTTTGTTATGATCTATACATCCAAGTCAAGGTATTATCTCCACTCTAGTTAAATTGGGCATTATCATGACTTAATATGTTTTTCCAATGTGAAGCATTAATTGAATTGTTGATCTCACTACTACAGAAATAGCATTCAGTGTCGCTTTTCTGGGCGTCGGTTATTAAGGAAAACCGACGCCTAACATATCAGGCGTCGGTTGTTTAATAAAACCGACGTCTATATTCGAAGACCAGCCAGACACGGGTACCGCTTTGTATTAAGCGTCGGTTTTTTTATAAACAACCGACGCTTAAAGTCGCCCGCGAAATCCATTTTTCGATAAAAAAAATAGTGTCATTTTCAGCGTCAGTTATCCCTCTCTAACCGACGCTGAAGGTGGTTCCCGCCAAAAATTTCCATGAAAATATCGTCCAATTGGACGTCGGTTGTTTCAACCAACGGACGCTAAAGATGTTTAGGCGTCGGTTGTTGTAAACAACCGACGCTATTTGCGAACTTATAACCCCAGCGATCGCCCGACTCTTCCCCTTTCTTCTGTTTCATTGCTACCCTATTGCGGCGATTTTCCCTGTTGCGGCGACTTTCCGGCGCTTCTCTGCTGCTGCTGCTCTCCGGCGCTTCTCTCCGGCGCCCCATCTCTGGCGTCCTTCTTCTCCGGCGCCCTTCTTCTCCGCCGCCCCTGCTACTGCTGCTGTCCGCTCGTCGCCGCCGGTCGTTGCCCACCGCCCCTGCTCTCCTGTAGTCGTCGCCGCCAGTAGAAGCAGCTACGGTGCTGTCGTCGTCACCTCCGCCCCCGCCGGTAGAAGCAGCTTTACTCGTGCTGTCCTCATGCAAGGTAACCCACAAACCTTCACCACCTTTTTTGTCCTCTGCCTTGCTTTTCTCTGCCGCCGCCAACCTAGAACTCACGCAGGCAGCGCCTGAGTAGGTGCCAGGGCACGCCTAGGGTCCCAAGCCCAGGTGCCCTGCCTAGATAGGCCTCTGGGCAGATGCTTGGGCGGCGCCAGGGCACGTCTAGGCTGCACGTCTAGTGGATTTTTTGCTAAAAGTTATTTACTGATTGTGTTTATTTAATAATGTACTGATACATATGTGATATACCAATCTGATAGTCCATGATAGAACAAAACATAATGATGTTGAGTGCAACTTTGTGTGTCATGCTATTCTTAATTAAGTGTATATTTACTTCATAATTGAATGTTTAAGTAAGTTATAGATATCTTGATGATGAACTGTAATGCACACATGTGACATGTTTGGAATGTAAATGATGAACTGTAATGCACACATGTTTAACTTATTTTATTGTTGAGTATATTGAGAATCCTAATCACCCTTCTTGCTTAATGATGAACTGTAATGCACACATGTGAATGCTTGGAATTTAAATGATGAACTTTTCCCTAAATTGCCAATCATGCTTTTAAAGACATCAATAATCACCCTAATTTGAAGAACTAGGATTTTAGGTATAAGAATGACAACACATTATTTGTTGGCCTAGAAACCCGTCCAAGATTTACCCATTAGGAGTAAATCTTGGATAGTCCCCAGTTTGGGACTGTTCTTGAACACCTAATCTCACTTAGGATGTAAGTGTATAATGTGTATTGAGTTTTCGAGAAAATTTTGGTAGCATTTCCCCGTTTGTTCTCTAAGTACATATGTACTTAGAGAACAACGGGGAAATGCTGCCGAAATTTTCTTGAAAACCCAATACACATTATACACTTACTAGTGAGATTAGGTGTTCAAGGATGGGATAGGTGGTACACATTTATTATATATAAGAATGACATCACATGTGTTTGTTGGCCTAGAATGTGAACAATCATTGTTTTTTATATTACTTGTACATTGATATAAATTAGAATGAACAATCACTAAATTATATACTGTTTGTATGGAGTCCGGCTTCATTGTAGATATCTATTATTGTGTTTGTTGGCCTAGAAACCCGTCCAAGATTTACTCATTAGGAGTAAATCTTGGATAGTCCCCGGTTTGGGACTGTTCTTGAACACCTAATCTCACTTAGGATGTAAGTGTATAATGTGTATTGAGTTTTTGAGAAAATTTTGGTAGCATTTCCCCGTTTGTTCTCTAAGTACATATGTACTTAGAGAACAGCGGGGAAATGCTGCCGAAATTTTCTTGAAAACTCAATACACATTATACACTTACTAGTGAGATTAGGTGTTCAAGGATGGGATAGGTGGTACACATTTATTATATATAAGAATGACATCACATGTGTTTGTTGGCCTAGAATGTGAACAATCATTGTTTTTTATATTACTTGTACATTGATATAAATTAGAATGAACAATCACTAAATTATATACTGTTTGTATGGAGTCCGGCTTCATTGTAGATATCTATTATTGTGTTTGTTGGCCTAGAAACCCGTCCAAGATTTACTCATTAGGAGTAAATCTTGGATAGTCCCCGGTTTGGGACTGTTCTTGAACACCTAATCTCACTTAGGATGTAAGTGTATAATGTGTATTGAGTTTTCGAGAAAATTTTGGTAGCATTTCCCCGTTTGTTCTCTAAGTACATATGTACTTCGAGAACAGCGGGGAAATGCTGCCGAAATTTTCTTGAAAACCCAATACACATTATACACTTACTAGTGAGATTAGGTGTTCAAGGATGGGATAGGTGGTACACATTTATTATATATAAGAATGACATCACATGTGTTTGTTGGCCTAGAATGTGAACAATCATTGTTTTTTATATTACTTGTACATTGAAGGATTGCTAATTGATAAAAGATCACAATTTTAGAGACATGTATGTTTATACAAATGCTAAATGTTTTCCTTATTCTAGTTGATACAAATGCTAAATGTTTTCCTTTTTAATGAAATTTTCAGATGGCTCACCATGATGAGAATGATGTCCATGATGAGCATGAAGTCCATGATGAGCATGTTGTCCATGACGAGCATGGCGAGGATACCAACGTAAGTTCTAAAAACATATCCCGTATTTCTATAAAATTCATTATCTTCTAGTTATGTCATATATCCTGTATTTCTATATTGGCTTAATTCAGTGTGTTTATTTTTGTCAAATTTTAGGTTGATGATGCACAGCTACCCACTGAAGCAATTGAGCAACTTGATGCGCAGCAACAAAAACTTAACAAGAAAAGGGGTATCACTCTGTTGAAAAAGTTACTTGCGCTGAGTGGCAGTGGATCCAAATTGGTTGTGGAGTTTGATAATGGAGGGAATGCAATTGGAGTGAACCGCAATAATTTTATAAACTATCTTGGGGTTGTCACTCGAAGCCATTGTGGTGTTAAGTATGATAATTGGCATAAAGTTCCTCAGGCGAAGAAAGACTTGATATGGAAAGATTTATGCGTGAGTTATTATTATTTGCAATTCTATTTTGTAGATTACAAATTCTATTATTTGCAATTATATTTTTGGTACTAGTTAATAACATTTCTATTTTACAGAATCTGTTTGCATTGGATGAGATGTTGCATCGTAAAAGTGTGATGCAACGCGCTGGAAAGATGCTTAGGAATTACAGGACAAATCTGAACAGAGAATACATAAGACATGGTGATAAGAAGAAGAAGTCAGCCCTTGAACAATGGAACTTCTTGGACAAAGAAGATTGGGACAATTTTGTTGCTTCAAGAAAATCTGAAGAATTCAAGGTATTAGGCGTCACTCCCATTTTAATTAATATACATTGTATTCAGCTATTCAAGATTAACATTTAGTGCTACTAACCTAATTATAAATGTGCATACTAACTAGGCCCTCAGTGACGCACAAAAAGCAAGGCGTGCACTGAATGTACATGACCATACTATGGGTCCAAAAGGCTATGCAAGCGTTCGCCAAAGACTACAGGCGGAGTCTGTGGCTACTCAGGAGTCTGCGACTACTCAGGAGTCTGCGGCCACACCCTTCCCTCGCCATGATATCTGGATAGCTGGCAGGAAAAACAAGAAGGGTGAAATAAAGAAGCCCAAAACTGCTGAGGCGGCTGCAAAAATGGTAAAATACAACTCTTAGAGCAATCATTTGAATATTGATTATTTGTGGTGTTAACTTACCAATTTTTGTTTATGGTGATTAGCGGGAGCTGCACGAGCAGAGGAAACAAGGCACGTTCATCCCTCAGGGCACAAGGGATGAATTGACAGTTGCTCTGGGTAACCCAGAGCATCCTGGACGTGTTAGAGGTGCCGGCGCTGGTGTGGGCATCAAAGCATTCTTTGGGCCATCCCAGCGCAAACCCAGAGCGGGACTTTCTCAAGAAGAGGTAACATATTCTATTTTTATAATGTTACTGCAAAAGGAAATTCATTAATAAAAAGCTAATATTTGTTTTATCCATGTATAGGAGAATAAGAGAGTCGAGGATATAGTTGCTAAGAAGCTCAACGATGTGGTTGCTGAGAAGGTCAAGGAAGAATTGCTGCGGTGGCAGGCATCTCAGGCTTCCAATCAGCCTATGCCGACCCACTCTTCTCCTGGTGCACAGACTGCAAGTAATCCTGGAGACCCATCGCCTAACACGTCTGCTGTAAGTATTGTTTATGACATTGTAGCTAGTCTTTTCAAGATGATATGTTTTCAAGATGATATGTATATATGTATAACATTCTTTACGTAAATTTGTAGGCATTGAAGCCATGCCGCTTAAGAATGGAAAACTATGTTGTTGCAGAGGCGCAAGCTTACCAGTCCCTTCATGGGGCAACGTTTCATGGGACTCCAATGCCGCAGGGCTACATTCGTGTGAGCCCGATACATGTATTACCCGATTGGAGGGAAGTTGAGTTGCCATATGCCCACCCAGATATTGATACACTTGGTGAGGCAGAAAGCGGGGTCATATTGTGGCCCAAAGCAGATGTCCTCCACACGACTGAAATTGTAAGATAAATTTACATTGATTTAGACTGTTAATGTGTATATATGATGTCAACTGATCTGAAATTATATATACAGGTTAAAAAGAAGACACCAGGAGCACCTAGGCCTCCACCTCCAATTCCCGCATTACCAACTTGGGTTCCAACTGACCTACAATACCCGTTAGGTCCTGCTTGTAGGGGAATGGCATGTTGGCTACGGGCACATAATATACTTTGCCCTATAATTGTTTCTTTAGATGCAGATTATGCAGGTCAATCATACGACAGCTCTTTATTTATACAAGATATTATTGAGCTGTTTATGTATGATTGGTTGAATACATCAATGATAGAGACATGGATAAGGTGAGATCTTGTTTATACATCCATATACCTTGTGTAAGATCCGGTGATCTAGTTTCTTATATATTAATGCATACGTCTATATGTTTTGCAGCTACTTAATCGAAGATCATTGCAAACAATTTGCATATGATCATGTGGGATTTTTGATTCCATCATTGATTAGTATGGTAGCTAAAGACCCTGATAGTGTTCAACAATACTGTATAGATGCTTTTACAATTTTTGGTCATCAAATGAAGACGATAATAATAGCTCCATTCAATGTCAAGTAAGTTTGCTTTATTTATAATTTGGACTTAAGAAAATTCCATTATTATTTTGCATTTTGAGTTATTAATTGTTAACTTTTTACCTCTAGTGGTAGACATTGGGAGTTACTAGTTATTGTCCCTGGGACGTTCACTGTTTATTATCTAGATCCCGCAGGAAGTACATTAAACACTAAAATTGGACAGTAATGAGAATGGCATTATTCTGGTGAGAAATATTTCATTTTTTATATCCGTTAACATCTTTTATTACATTACTATTTACTTATGCAACTTAGTGTGTTATATTAACATGTAGGGGTTTAGATGCATTCAAAAATGCTGGAGGAAAGGTCCCAAGGAAAAAGAACCAGCCATTGTCTTGGGAGAACGTAAAAGTAAGTTCTCGACTCCCCGACTCCAATGTATATATTATTGATGTGAATTGTGCTTAGTTGTATTATTTTGTATGTTTCAATTTATAGTGCGCTACACAAGACAATGGTTGGGCATGCGCATACTATGTGATGTGATTTATGCAGATGATTATCAAACATGCCGCATTGGACATCGATACCATACATGAGGTATTATATATAGTCTCATTAGTTAGTATGAAATATATCAATCTTATTTTTATATTATTACTTATATATATACATCATTCTCTTTGCAGGTGTTTAAAACTGACCACACTATAGGCAAACGCTTAAAAAATGTACATGCTCCATATACGAGGGAAGCATTAAATGAAGTAAGAGAAGAATGGGCAATAGCTGTACAAACAGTGGCAACTGTAAGATATAATTGGGATGTTGATAGTGATGATGAATGATACTTTGTAAATGAATGTTTCTGAATGTTAAAACATGTATTTGAATGATTCTATATGTGTGAACGTGACAATTGAATTGATGTCTGAATGTATCTACTTGTGTGAATCTTTTTATGTTAATTTTGCAGGTTTGTGGCCTGTTTGTAGGCTGATATCAATGGATGTCGTAAACATGCAGTTCAGAAAACTGAACTGCAGGTTCACATCCTGCTGACCAGCCACAGCAGGCCTGCAAACAGATTTATAAAAAAAAAATAGATATAGGCGTCGGTTATTTACCGATAACCGTCAGCACAGACTTACAGCGTCGGTTTTTTGTTGAACACCGACGCCAAAAGTGTTCGCGCTACAGGAAATGGGAGTCATCTAGGACACTTTTCTGCGTCGGTTGTTTAGTATATAACCGACGCAGAAAGCGTCCTAGATGACGATGTTTTCTGTGGCGCGAACCCTTTTGGCGTCGGTGTTTTATAATAAACCGATGCCTTTATGTTAAATAGGTGTCGGTTTTTTAACCGAAGCTGAAGTGTCCAACCTTTTAGCGGCGCCCACATAGGCGTCGTTCAGAAACCGACGCCAAAGGGGGTTAAACAACCGACACTAAAAGGCACTTCTGTAGTAGTGTCTTATTGGAATACCATTAACATCTTGTGAAAGTACACTTCTTTGTGAATGTCTTCTTGATTTATTACTAATGTTATGTGAATACAACATTAATGATCTTTTGGCCTAACTTACTATTTATTTGGGTCCTCTGTCTCTAGTTGATGACCATTTGATATTCTCATTTTTTGCATGGAAATGACTATATTTTATCTTTCCATCTCTAGTTGCATGTGTGATTGACTGGTCATAACTAGAAGTTGTGATACCATATAAGAAATATGTTTTATTCCCCTACCATGATATTAGACATTGGGTTTTATTCCCTTACTAGGAACTGGGTTTTATTCCCCTACCACATATAATATTAAGTACTAGGTTTCATTCCCCTGTGATGCACTGAGGTTTTATTCCCCTGCAATGCACTGAGGTCTTATTCCTCCTGCAAAATTCTATATTTTTTGGAAATGAGATTTTATTCCTCTTGCCCCTTGGTATGGAATGTATGGGATCCTACCTTATATTTAGTATATGCTAGTATGTAGTTTACTCACCATGCAACTATTTATCTTTGTGATTATGTTGATGTGTTATATGGAAAGAATCCCTTGGAGTAGTCATATGTTCATTAATAAATGCCTCAACTATTTTACATATTAAATCTTTTGAAATTGTTCACCTTTAGTATCCCTTTAATGGAATATCTTTAATTGATGTTCCCTTCCTTAAGTAATGCCTAGTTGTTATAATATTTCACACACTTAGTTTCTTTTCACGTCCTTTACTTTGTTTATTTTCTCTTCTAGGTGTTGCTTTCAACCCACCTAGAGGTTGAACAGCCTGAGAACTAGGAAGGAGGATGTGTTTCCTAGGACTAGCTTCAGGAAGATTTGTGAGATGGACATGTTGCCCATTGCACGTTGATCGTGTTATACTAGATTTCATATCTTATTAGATGCCTCTTCTGATCCCTTTGTCAAACTTAGACAAAATTTTGTAATGGTTAGATTTACCTTTCCACTGCAACAATACTATGTTCTTTACCAATCTATTTGAGAAAATATTATTCATCCCTTTATTTGAGAACTTCTACTATATGTTTGTGAATGAACATGGATGTATGCTTTATTTTCTTAAATTAAGTAATGAGTGGATGCCTTAGGTCCCGCTCCTTACAACGTGACACCTCTCCTAGAGGATTTTGGCCCATCCCGAGATTTCTTAGACACTTTGAGGAGATCAGAGCATGAGATACCAAGAGACACTTGGACAGAGCACACTGAAATGTTGTTTGAGGGAATGGAGGAGATGAATGAAAATGACCATCTATGGGTGGCTAAAGAGAGAGAGGCTTGCAGAGTGAGGAGAAGAGAGGTAGAAGTAGCAGCACAACAACAACCCACAATGAACGCCTACGATGTGTCTACTATACAGGTGCATCTAGAGGGCATACAAAGAACACATGAAGTCATGTGGTTAGATAAGTAGTAGATTCATCATCATATCAACCACATCTACCTATTTCAACCTGCATAGCTGCAGAGGAAACCCCAATGGGGGAGGATTTTTGGGGAGCATTGTTCGTACATCATGAGACATATCTACCTCCACGTGCAGACTATTAGAGCAGTTATTACTAGCATCCTCCATGCTTTGGATGTATGGGTGAGAAGAAGAATGATCCTAGAGTTCCTTCACTCTTGGAGGATCCTAAGGAGGGTCCAAGAGCTTCCAAACCTACCCATAAAGGCCAAAAGTCAAGCTAAAACAATGAACTTCATGGATGGTGAATATGAAGATTTAAGTAAAAGAGCCCAACACATTTTTGGTACTATGGAATGGTCGTTCCACCACTGATACAAATCATAATTGAAATCCCAGTTTGAAGTAGCTACAACAAGCCATCCACCGTGGTCGTGGCTAGCAGAATGTATGTGGTGTGCAAGATTCGCTACAGTCGTCCTAGCCAAAGCAATCGTGGTGAGAGGCTCCCGAAAAGCCATAATGAAGAAAATGGACAAGCACTCCCTCCCTCGAGAATGGCCTTGGTGCCCACCACGGCCGCGCTACCACCCACCCACCATGACCGTGCCACTTAAGTTCCTCTACTTCAAATGTGATTGTAACTTCACCATCTTTCACCTCATCCATTCCACTCCAGCACATCCATTATACACCCTACCCACCACAACTGTGGTGCCCAAAATGGCCGCAGTGTCCAATAACCCTAACTAATTTTTCCACTAAATTCCAAATTCTACTCCCACTTAACTCTAGGCTTCTTAAACCACTATATATACATTAGTGGTGACTCCGAGATGAGGCTTGGCTTCCTTGAGCACTCATTCCACCTCTCTATTACCTTCCTACTTCACTCCACTCCCATTTCATCACCTTCCACCCCAAAATCCTAGCTTTTAGGGTTTTGGTCACATTCCATTCCATTTCCATGCCATCACACCTTGGGAGGGAAGTCATCAAGCTTGCAGCTGTTTGAGAAGAACATTTCAAACCTCTACACTGAGCTCCATAGATTCTACTATCTCCTATGATTCATTTTTGTATTTTACATTGTTATGAGTAGCCTCCCCCCCATCGACAGACTGTTTTGGGTTAAAATGTGACTTTGATACCATGTTGGGGGGGAGTAATGGTAAAGTTTGTAATATCATTTAATGATTATCTTCTACTTTTATCTCATTTCTCATGAATTACATTGTGATTTATGCTTGACATCACCTAGGACTCTAGGGAAATAGATTGTATGTATCTATTTTTGATATTTGCTCCTAGGTCCAAGTAGTGGATCCCTAGCTAGCTAACCACCTTCCTACATGTTAATCCATTCTCCTACGCCTAGGTGAGAGATCTAAGTAGCTCATTTAGAAGTATTTAGTGCAATTTATTTGGAGCTACCTATAGGCTATATGGTGGTGATGTGAGGTGTAAAGCCCTCAATTCCACCCTCCATTACTACCCTTTGCCACCAATTGTCCTAAGATCTTCAGACTAGAAACATAGACTTGATTGGCTCCTAGTAGAATTCCACCTAAACCCTAATCCAAATGAGTCTTACAAGGGGTGATAATGAGTAGTTCTTCTATGCATACTGTTGTGTGATTTGTATATCATCTTTTCACATATTATCACACACAAATTTGGTTCTTTCTAAGTATAATTCAGTCTCTTTCATATTAGTTTTGCCATCTTTTTGTTGTTCTATGTGTCCCATAACTTGTATTGCAAATTTGCCACAAAAAAGACTAAATTCAGATGTTATTTCTACATAAACAGAAAAATGCACGGCGTGCAGATTCAGATGCACAGCGTGCACCATTCCAGAAAAGATTGGTTCGCTGAAGCAGTAAAGTACACGGCGTGCAAAATTCCAGAGAAAATCCGTTCTGTTCAGCCAAGAGAATGCACGGCGTGCACGCAAGAAACACACGGTGTGTGAGATTCCAGAAACATACAGAACACGAAGACACGGCGTGCACATAGAAATTACACGGCGTGCACCTGGAACGTAAAAGGCTGAAGAAGTTCTGGAAAGACGCACGGCGTGCAATTCCTCAGCGCACGCCGTGCACGTATCATCCTGATGTCAACTGCACTGCAAGTGCACGGCGTGCACTCAAAAATACACGTCGTGCACCTGGCAGTTTCAGAATTTCAAAAATTCAGAATACGATTTTAAAAGAAAGAGGGAAGCCAAGAGACAGTTACGTTCGGCCATTTGGAGAGTTTCTCTCGTCCCAAAGACAGAGGAGAGTAGAGGAAGGCGATTTGGGTAGAAACTAAGGTGGTTTCTTGCACAAAGAGACCATTTCTTCTTTTCTATTTCTCCTTAGTCTTCTTCAAGGTGCAGCCAAGCGTTCCCAACTCCGAGCAACTTCTTGGGAGAGGAGTAGGCCCGACTTGGAGCAGCTAAAGGAGGGGAATTTCATCCTAAAGCCGGAATACTTGCTTCTTGTGGTTACATCTTCAGTTCTCCTTGTCTTTTCTTCTCTAAACCATGTCTAGCACTAAAAATTCTGTAGCAAATCTGTTGTACATTGTTATGGACGAGTAGACTTCTTTTTCTTGGGCATGGGAGAGTAACTCCCATGCCATAGCATGTAATGAACAAGTAATTTCGTACTAAATGCATTTGCTTCTTGTTTCCTTACCTTGAGAGTGTCGGTTACTCCTTTCCTTGCATGTACTGTTGGCCGCCTTATATGCATATTTTCTGCTTTCTTGTTTAGTTTGAGAAAACAAGTAGGAATGTATGGAGACGCTTCTCTTGGCAACTCTTCTTCTTCTACGAGAGTAGAGAAGAATGAGTTGAGGAACTGTTTGTGATCATAAACAAATTTCATGCACGAGAGTGTTGTTTTGAGTTATGATCATTGCATTACACCGGGAGGTGAAATGCAACACAACTTTTCCTTGAAACGTGATCTTATGCATGTTTAGATTATCTTGTTCTCTTGATTGCTATGGTATGTGAGAGAAATTTTAATGTCCAAGATTCATTAACTTTATGAAATCGAACTTTCTTGTAATCTTTGCTTGTTAATTAAAATCTGATATTCCTATAGTTGAAACCTAATTTTTATGCTTTAGAACAAATCTTTTCTACTCTTTAAAATCGGTCTAGATTGTTGAACTTTAGTACTGTTGCGTTTAATCAAATTAGCTTAGCTCCTTGTGTTCGACCTTGACTATACTACCTCTGTATACTTGCGGAGTTTGGTTAAGTTGAGTAAATTGTCCATTCCTTGGATTGAAACTCGTTTGTATAAACTACCAACACATACCCTATTCCATCCATGGACAATTAATAGTTTAGGGCAATTCTCTAGCTCTAACTTGTTGTTTGGTTTGATAACCTAAATGAATGAGTGTTATTAGCATGTTATGATCCGCGAACTAGGTTCTAGTCACATTATCCCAAACATCTTGCACTTCTGATTAATTGCTAAAACCCTAATTGCTTTCTTGCTTAGCTGATGCTTAGCTAATATCTTTACTTGCCTTCTTAGATGATTGTCTTGTTCATGATAACTACATTTTGCTAGAGTAGTTAGAGTTCATTTGCACTTGTTGGTGTTTGCTTTAGCTAGTTAGTTGCTAACTTAGTTCTTTGCTCGTCCTAGTTGCTATTTGCTAGTCTGGTGTATTTTCTTGCTTAGTTCAACTAGTTTCCATCTCTAGGTTGTTAATTAGAATTGCAATGCTAGTCAAGTGTTAGCTTGTTCTTGTTTACTTGCATTAGTTTAATTTGTCACTTTTCTTGCTTAGCTCTCTTTCGTTGTTAATTAGACTTTAACTGCATAAGGTTTAAGTAGATTTTGTTCTTGCTCCCCTTTAATTGCTTGTTTGATCAATTAGTGTAATCAACCAAAACCAAGCTAAACCATTGAACCCTAGACTCTGCAATGAGGAACCTAGCCAAGGTGAACATAGCTCTAGTGCCCCCTCTCTGTCTTGGGTTCGACCCCGATTTGTTGTTCCAATACTACTCCGGAGCCCATGCGCTTGTGAAATTCTATAAGAGTGCGTCCATCAGGTTTTACAAGTTTGAAAAACCCTTTTGTGTGCCTAAGGCACATCTAGTCAAGTCAATTGATTGGGTGTCCTGCGAACGCATCACTAACCTAGGTTTTCTCCGCCTATGAGCCCTTGTTACGCTCGTGATGGGGGGCCGAACCGATTCCATGATGCAGGCACTCGTGCTAAAGTCAAGCTAGAGGGAAAACCCTAAGTTGAATGATGCTTCCTCGCCATAGTTGGAATCGGGAAGGGGGGGTTAGGGTTAGATCGGGAAGAAACCATGGCCTCAAAGAATATCGTCGTTGATGAAGTTGGTCGTCAGAAATCGCTAACTGCTTCATTACAGTCAAATGTGTGTGGAGGAGACAAGACCATAATATACATATAATGGGGGGGGGGGTCAGGGGAGTGAATGACGCGACCTTGTCACATGCCTTGACACGTCAAAAACACTAATCACGATTGCAAATACAACAAGAGTTAAACCAAACTGGAATTCCTATTCCCGCCCAGACGAGGACCGAGTTGGTCCATATTTATGGACCACGAAAGCCGAAACATATTTGTTAGACCAATTTCATTAGAACACCTGACTCGTGCAATCCGGACTGAATTTAATTACAAAAGGACAAGTCTCAACCCATATCCCATCTCTTGCCAAACATGGGCTTAGAAAGGGGCAAGTTAATCTCCTTTATTTCATTCCTCTTTCTTCTACACCTCTATCTCTCTCTTTACCTCCGTCTGAAGTATTTGAATAATGCTGCATGGACAAGAAATTGGACCAGAAATGAGAACTTTTTTGTCCTCATACATGCATAACAAAATAGAAGAGGGAAGTAACTTACTTCCCTCTTTTATTTTGTTGTTATGTATGTGTTGGGACAAAAATGATCATATTTCCGGTCTCCTTTCTTGTTCCTGTAACAAAACCCTAAGTATTTTCCTCCTAATAGGAGTCTTTTCAAGACTGCTTTTACCTGCAACAAGTTCAGCCTCCCCATGTCAACGCCCCCAATACCAAGAACAAATATGCCAACCGGGTGTAGCAGGTGGGAGGGGTTGTTTATAGCATTACGGCGACGTTTATAACATGGCAGTTGCATCCATATTATAGATAAATTCTATGAAAATTGTTCTGCCACGTTTGTTTGGGAAAAGAAATAGTGAGTGATGAAATGACATCGACGTTGAAGCGCTGCTTCTCGTCGCTTCATTCTTCCGACACAGGGGGGCGTCTGCTCACTCAGCTCATAATGTAAAGGGGTTTGTAATTTCCCTAAGTTGAGCGCCGATAATCATTGCAAGAGCAGCATTCTTCTAAAAAATTATTCTTATCATCGTAGAAATAGGCCAACTGATCTTCAATCACCAGTAATCCTTGCAAGAGCACACCCCTTCTCTGAAGTGATGGAATCGGGTTCTGTCCCGCAAGACGATCTCCCTACGGACAATACTGGAGATGACCTTCATGGCCTCGTGACAATCGGTACAGACGCGCAGGTTTTTTACAATCCTGATTGTGGTTCCCTCTGGGCTACTTATCAACCCAAAAGCAAGAGCCAGCTTCTCACTGTGTATAGAGAGAGCATTCTCTTTTTCTTCCTCATCTACGTTCTGTGACACGACACTGGTGTTTGGTCTGTATCCGGCAAGTCTCATCTTTACCCGTAGTTCAGCAATAGCAGCATAAATTCTATCTGACAGAGGATGAGATCTGTCGCCTACAAAGAATTCATGCACGGTGTTGTTCATCTCAATCCAACTGCAGCCTGGCGTTTTTACGACGCTTCTTGCTCTCATCTGCAATCTGCATGCCGCTGCATCCTCCAGTTTACCCATGGAAGAGTAGACACTGGCAAGATAAACATGAGCGCCTGAGTGCTGCGGATTCAGCTCCAAGATGTGGCGGACAGCTCTCTCCCCTCTAGCGACATCCTTGTATATCTTGCAGCCACCGAGCAGAGCGCCCCACACGATGACGTTAGGTGGCACTTGCATTGATCCGATCATCCTCTCAGCTTCATCGAGCCGACCAGCCCGGCTAAGTAGATCCACCATACAGCCATAATGCTCGACAACTGGGTCGATCCTGAACTCTTTCTGCATCATATCGAAGTACTTTAGCCCGTCTTTCACCAAGCCAGCATGAGTGCATGCCGATAATATGCCCATAAAGACAATGTCATTCGGTTGGATCCCACTATCTAGCATCTCATGGAAGCAATCCAAGGCTTCTTCCGCGTAGCCATGCATAGCCAATCCTGAAATAATGATGCTCCAGGATATCACATCCTTCTCAGGCATTTTGTCAAACACTGCTCTGGCTTCCGTTACGCAGCCGCACTTTACATACATATCTGAAAGAGCGTTTCCTAGAAAGAGATTCAGCTCCATCCTCTTTGCCTTTATGAAACGATCGACCCACTTTCCCAGATCAAGCGCCCCGAGATTGGCACAGGCCGATAGAACGCTAACTAAGGTCACGTCATTCGGCATTACTCCTGCTACTCTCTGCATCTCTCGGAACAGCCTGATGGCTTCGGCGAACATCTCGTTTTGGGAATAACCAGCGATCATCGCATTCCAGGAAATGACATTCCTTTCTGGCATACTATCAAACAGCATTCTGGCAGAAGCCAAATCCCCCACCCTGGTGTACCCAGCGATCATTGCCGACCAGGAGACGATACTCCTCTGGTCCATTCCATCGAACACTTCTCTCGCTTTTGTCAAGTCCCTCGATAGGCAGTACCCAGAGAGCATTGTGTTCCAAGAAACGACATCCTTAACTTCCATTTCACTGAACAGCACCTGTGCAATATCTGGCCTACCAAGCTTAAAGTACATATCTACCAGAGAATTCTGCACGAAGAGGTTCCACTGGAAGCCATGCCTTAGCACCATCCCATGCGCCTTTTCGCCCTCCATGACAGATAGGAGCCCCGCGCATGCCTTGATAACGGACGTAAAAGTGTACTCGTCCGGGACGACATTGGTTGCCAATGATTGGCAAAGCATGCTGCGGAAGGTGAAAAGGGTGTGAGCCCACTGGTTGTGCTGTGCGAGGGCTTTGAGGTAGGCGTTCCATACGATGAGGTTGGGGCAGCAGAGCTGGTAGAAGACGAGGGCTGCGTGCCGTAGGTTTGCGAGAGTACAGCAGGCGCCAATGAGCTTCACAGCGACAATGTTTCTGTCGATCGTGGACGGTGGAGGGGGGCTTGTCAAAAGGGCGGCCTGGAGCTCAAGGATTTGTCGCATGCTAAGTCTGGCGGCGCATTTTAACAAGATACTGACAGGGTCCCGGCGGCGGAGCCAACGATGAGTGCAGCAGAGAGATGCCAGTCTGCACACAGAAGCCAGTTATTGAGGAATAGGAATCGCTAGGACGGTGCTCAGGTTGAAAGTTTGTATAATGTTTACATTTTCTGTTTGTATAGCGACACACACACGCTAAAACAATAGTTAACCGTTTAATTTGTTTATAATATTTTATGTAGTGTGTGTAAGTTTTTTTATAGACGTTACAAAAAATATATCTGTTATAAGCGAACAGTTCGTTATATAAAAATATATGTGTTATTTATACTACTATAAAAAGAGCGAGTTTGATGCTGCATTCTCCTTGATTCACTCTCTTCTCTCCTTTTTTCAAGGAATTTTGCTCATACAAATATTTATTCTCACACTCTCATATTAACTTTTATTATCTTTAATTCTGTATTTCTCTCTCTATCCCACGGAAACCGTTCCTTGATTCTCTTCTTTCAAACAACCAACACAAATATCTTTTACTGTAGGGACGCTTTCACATAGGTGTCGTTTCCCCGCACATTTCCAACAAATTTTATATGTCACGTGCATGTGCACGTATGCGTTCACTGGTATATATAATGAGTCAAAAGACTTTCTTTTAAAAAGATCCCTTGCGTCGGATTAGATTTGACTCTCTCCACTAGAAAAACCTAAAATAGGAAGCATGATAGATCTTGTATCATCGCCCAATAGTGTGTAAACAGACATGTTGTTACTATTAAATTTTCAACAATAGATTTTTTACATCGAAATAAAAGACAAGCGGGCAACAATCTGCGCTGCTAGTCTTTTTTAGATGGGAAAACTAATCCTTTGAAACACTACATCCATACACTTATGAGTCATTACATTACTATTCATAACTTTTTGGACCCTTTTCAGAAGCTCCACAGCTTCCGGTGCTAAGAATCCAAAAGTATCAAATCCAAAAGGGATGAAAGTGTGTTGATTCTCAATACACGCTTTCTCATACTTGACCACTTTGGCTGAAGCAGCTTTAAGGGCATCATGTCCTGCAGTAAATGTCCTACTCTTCAATCCCATCAACAGAGAAACTCCTTCAAATCTACAAACGCATGTTTCCCTCCGACCATGTGTGTTTTCCTATACCTTGTCCCCAATAATCTCAGTGGCGCACTTTTCTAACAGCCCGCTATTATTGGTTATAATAAATACATCACGTTTATGATTTGATATATTTTTATAATATAACTGTACTGGTGCAGCATCAGTATATTATAAAAAATATAAAAATATAAAAATATAAAAATATAGATGTGATATAAAATATTATAAAAATATATATATGTACCCGGGTACCATTACAACACGTCGTTAAGTAAGGTCATTCCAACAAATTTTTATAAGGATCTATGTCATAAAAAGAGTGACAATGTTTTATAATTGACTGTCAACCTACATCAATCTTCCTCCTTTACTCCAACTATAGAATATATGAAAACATAAGAGAGTGGCATGAATGATGATATACATAATCAATGGAGAAACTACTTTCATAAGCTTTTCAATGGATATACTAGGAACAAAGTTAAAGACGCGAGTGACATGAATGCCAGAGATATCATTTACAGACGACGAGTTTCACTATCTGAGGTTAAGAATGCTTTGAAAAATATAAAAAGAATAAGTCATGCGGTCTAGACGGTGTTCTCATTGATGTATGGAAGAGTGTGGGGGATGAAGGATCTATGTGGTTAACAAATTTCTTTAACAAGGTTCTGAAGATAAAGAAGATGGCAGATGAATGGAGAAATAGTATTATACTCCCAATCTACAAGAGCAAAGGAGATGTCCAGACCTGCAAACACTATAGAGGTATCAAGTTGATGAGTCACACTATGAAGCTTTGGGAGAGGATTATTGAGCAAATGCTAAGATCGATAACACAGATATCTGACAACCATTTTGGTTTTATGGTCGAAAGATTAACAACATATGCTATTTTTCGATATGGAGGCTTATGAAGAAGTAAAGAAAAAATAAAAGAGATCTTCATATGGTGTTTATTGATCAGAAAAGGCCTATGATCGAGTACCCATGGGATTGTTATGGAGGGTTTTGCATCAAAAGAGGGTGCCTATTCAATACATTGACCTGATTAAAGACATGTACGATGACTCGACTGCAAGTACTAGGACTCCCGGAGGCGAGACACAAACTTTTCCTATCATTGTTGGGGTACATCAAGGATCGACACTTAACCCATATCTATTTGTTCTTGTTATGGATGAGTTGACGAAGAATATTTAAGATAATATCTCTTGGTGCATGGTATTTGCTGATGATATTGTGTTGATTGATGAAAGAAAAGAAACATCGAATAATAAAGTTGAACTATGGAGAAATACATTGGAATCTGATATATTTATGATCAGTAGAAGCAAAAGTGAGTATATGCATTGCAACTTTAGACAATCAAGAATTTTGAATGGTGGAGGAGTCAAGTTAGATGGAATGGATGTATCAGTATGTGATAAATTCTATTACTTGGGTTATATTATTGAAAAGGAGGGTTAGGTTCAAGATGATGTTTGTCACAGGATAATAATAGGATGGTTGAAGTGGAGGAGTGCAACTAGAGTAGTATGTGACCATAAGATCACACTTAGATTAAAAGGAAAGTTTTATGGAACAGATAATATGGCCATCCATGTTGTATGAGAGTGAATGTTGGGCTGTGAAGAAATATGGTCTCAACAAGATGAATGTGGAAGAAATGTGTATCCGATATGGATGAGTAGAAAGATACAAAAAGATCGTTCGACTATATCATGAACAAAATGGGGGTGGTGAGCATCGATGACAAGTTGTGTGAAGGTCGTCTAAGATGGTATGGACACATGCAACACCGACCAACAAATGTACCTATTTGAAGCAAGGTTACTGATTCACAATGAAAATAAGAAGAAGCGGACCTAAATTAACTTGGGAAGAACTTATAAAACAAGATTTTGAATCTTTACATCTTGACTAGAGTATGGCCCATAACAGATCTGATTGGAAAAGAAGGATTCATGAAACTGAACCGAACATGGTTGAGATTGAGGCTTAGATGATGTGTGTGTGTATATATATAAATATATATAAATATATATAGTGTGTTTGTGTCATGTTGGATATGAATTGTGTGCACAACACACTTTAATTACTCTAATTTCCATTCAAATCATATTTTTTAGAATATCATGTATCCTTTTTAATAAGATTTTATGTATCTATTAATAAACAACAACGACATAAATGCAATGCTTTGGCAGAGTACCAGATAAGAGAGACTTAGAACCATAAATACTTAGTTAGACAAGAAGCAAAAAATCTCAAGGAAAGGGGATAGTACCAGGTGGGGTGGGTTCCCCTTTCTTTTAAAACAACCTACAAAAAGGAAGATAAAAAAATAAATAATCTAATAAAACTATAACAACATCAAAATGTTCCACCAGTAATCCTCCATCGAGGCCTCCAATAGGGTCTCAATGGAGACCTCCCCTTGTCTGGAACAACTGTCCTTCAAATTGAAAGTCAAAGGTCCTAGAGGAATTGACTTTGGTTTTTTTCCTTAAGAGTAGAAGCAATGTCACCTATAAAATATGACCAAAGGGAGAAGAGAGAAATTATGGTGTCACAAATATGAGGGGAAGTAGTTTAAATGTTACAAAAAATGACTGTTTTTTTCACACCATAACGCCCACTAGAAAAGTACAAGACATTGTGAGTCAAGTCTTAAGATCGAGAAAGGAAGGGGTAAGTGTAAGTCTAATTTTTCTTATTGTCACAAATGGTCATCAAACAATAAGTGATGTAATTCTAAATCCTTCAAGTGGTAGGGAAAGTGAAGGAATACGAGAAGGATGTCTTTATTTTTGTTAATGGAGAAGTAGCACATTGAAGAGCCTATAAAATCCCTCAAATACATTTTTTTAAACAATTTATTGTGGGTTGTGAGCCAGATATGGGTACTGCCTTGTGTGGCACATATAATTCTCTTAAGATTGGCACTGAATATATATTTCATATATAAATATAAGAACAAAATATAATCTTGAGAAACTTTGGACTTAGGGATCCATTTTAAAATGATGTTGTTGGAGGACTATGTGATTTGTTAGAGGACTGTGTGAGAATGTAACTTACAAAACCAATAAGTTCATGAGTTTATAAGCATGGGAAATCAAAAGACAATCAAGTTTTTTACCTATGGAAGAGGTGGTGAGTTTCAAACTTGCATGAATGTCCATGGAACACATAGAAAAAGGGATAAGTTTAAAAGCACATCCCTTATCAAGACTTGATTGTGCCAAGAATCTGACTAAAAACTGATTTTAAATAACAATATACTTCCAAAATAGACACTATAACATTTTGGTCTCTAGAATCACTTATTATAACATCAGTTTTAAACAAAATTCACACAACCATATTACCACTTCAGTTATGGAATAAAAAATGTGACAAAATGCATACTATTGCTTATGTTACAACGTCAGTTTCATATAGACAACTTGCCATTACAACTAGTCTATGAAAATTATTTTTCTAACAAGTTTTAGGACAACAAATATAGAATTTATTCTGAGAAAACTAATGCCAAAACCTTTCCCACTATGCTTCTGTGAAATAAATGTTCCCTCCAAAACATATATGGTGCTTGTTCCCTGAACAAAATTTGACATAACATCTAAAAACTGTTTAGATTTATCATCAATTTAAGTGTCGGTCTATTGGGCCCAAAACAATGTTAATATTTTTTGGGATGCTCCCCGCTATATAAATGTACCCTCTAAATTAGCTTGTGAAATTGATTAAGTAAGACAAATTGATGCAACATGTTTAAGGTTTTACAAAAATATGGTGTCAGATTGACATCCAAAACTGACACCATAATTCTTCACTATTATGTCAGATTTTTAAAACCAATGTAAGATATAAAACTTTGGTGTCATTTTGACTACACTATCAGTTTCTGTCCCCTAACTGATGTTGTAATTGTGGTAATAACACCCATACATTTCTTTCTTTCCCCATTTATCTCTGTCCCCTCCATGAGAAACCCTCTCGCTTCATCCCTAACATTGAAGCTGATGACCTGACGCTATTGCTCAGGAGGTGCCACCACCACTGTCAAGCTTTGTCCTCAACATTGTTGTTGCCTCTTCAACAACCTACCTTGGTCTCCACTACTGTGGAATCCATCCTTGGTCATTACCTCCCCTAACACCCCGCCAGCCTCCGCCCCACCCATGGTTTGCATATTTTGTAAACTATATTGTTGCAGGTGTTCTACACCCAGAGTACACGTGCCACTCTAAAAAACAATTCCTCCATGCGTCCATCACTACTATTGGAATTAGTTGTACCTTTTCTTCCTTGGTGGTAACGGTACTAGAGGTATGCCATAGAAGATGAAGTATACTCAATTCTTGAGTAGTGCCACTCGGGTCCTATGGGTGGTCACCACCACCTACTCCCCGACCGCCACCTCTTTTTCTTCCCTTATTTCCTTCTTATTTCTTTGTCAAAAACCCACTTCTTCTTCTTTTCCTTTTTCTTCTTCTTCACAACCAACTATCGTCGTTGCTAGAGGAAAAGACTGCCATTATTTTAGGTACTAATTGTTTCTTTCTTTTACTAATTGAGAGTATTTAAATGCTTGTATAAATGGAGTGCATATATAATTGTTTGTTGTTAGGAATATTATTTCTTTCAGAGTGCATTTAATTAGAATGCCCTTCCTATCTAGCTAGAATTTGAAAATTTTGTAAATGTTCCTTGAAAGTTATGCATCTAATAATCGTTTAAAGTCACCCTTACTCAATTTATTTCCCTTTGAGTGCATTGTGTGTATTTAGTGCTTAAGGAATGCAGACAGTTTCCAGTCATTTCCCTACCTCCCATCTTCAATTTCACCTCCTCCTCTTATTCTCCATCCCTCCCTTATATTTCTTCTTTTGCCCTTTCCTCTTCCCTTTATAAGATGCTAACACCCAAGATAGTGTGCTTGAACCTCACCAGACACCAATCTACTTGACTGAGGAGAACATGTTACCAACCGTTGCAGACACCAACAGAGGGTGCTCTATCGACTAGGTGCCATGTGGCCCTCTTGTTTTTATACAACTTGGCCTGTCGCCACCACTCAATATCCCTCTTAAACATCTTCTTCTTCCTCCCATAAATACATGAAAATGGTTCATCCAACACTTGCAACCACATATGCTCTCTATGAGGCTATCCATCCTTCTATACATATGTCACTACAACCTCTTCAATCTAATATATTTCCCTTGTTGTAATCCACCTTATAATGCCATGAGAGTTCTATTTATCATGCTTGATGTGGATCATGACCTTCTATGGTTGTTTCTTGGTTCTTTTTACCAGTGCCCTTAGGCCTAGTGTTCTCCTCATTCCCTCTCATTGTTAGTCCCCAAGGAAGATTACGTGGCCAACCTAGGACCTCATAGGAGAACGGTAGCATCGTGAGAGAGTGGCAAAGACTTCTATGAAGATAGACCACTTATCTGGTTTCCATGGTTGTAGGTAATTGCCAACTACTTTTCTTTCCCCTCTTTTTCTATGTGTGTACATGCCTCTGACGGGCCATTGATATTTGGGTGCTTTCCTTGTCATTTCTCACTCATTGGGCTTGTGGAGGTGATTTGAAGTTGTCCCCTATTTGGGATTTCTTTGTTTGAATTTGATGTATTTGTGGCCCTTCCTTCTTTCCTGTCATTTTAAGAGTTGGTATAAGTCATAATAAATAATGGTAGGCAAGAAAATTTAGTAAAAAAATATTTGGAAATAGAAAAAAATGAGGTATGTCGATAGGAGTAGTTTTCTATACCTAATTGGAATGAGTGCAAATGTTAACTTTTAACTACACTTAATGGAACTTAGCCTTAATCCTTACATAAATTGATATTAGGTGATTTGAAATTATGATATTTTGAGGTAGGTTAATCTGAACATCAGGTATGTGCTTCTTCCTAATTTTATTTTGACATATAATGACTAAATCCTAGTTTATATCAATGAGGCATCTTTTGAGTTTCACTCCTTTTTTTAAATCTCTTAAATCTTTCTGGATTCACAATTATTATTCACATATTTATTTGATGATTAATGAAATCCTACTTCTCATGTATATAGATGTTTGACTCCAATTTTTATATGTTGGATGGTTCCATCCTTTCTGTACTTGATTATTAAATTCAACTACACTGTGATATTGCCTACTCAATCTGCATGTGATATTTAGAATAGTTATATCTAATAGTAGTTTAATCATATTTTAGGCATTGAGGATTTATTCTTCCTGCCATTCACTAGATTGTATTCCATCACGACATGAAATACTTATAGGCATTGAAGTTTAGTTATTCCTTCCAAGCATTGGGGTTTTATCCCCCCCTACCACGTCTTATATGTTTGGCACTGAGGCTTTGTTCCTCCTATCTTGGCTATTGATTTACGGTTCCTTATCCCTACATTATATTAATCTAGTCTTTTTGTAATATACATGCACTTTGTATATGTTGTTATTTGTGGTCAAAGGCAAAGTTTTATTTCTTCATGAACTTCTTTCTAATGAACATAGACCAGTATTTCTGGTGCATACCATTTTATTATTTCTTTTTGGGTGTTGTTCCCATACCACCCAGGTGTAGGTCCTTTAGAAAACAATGATTAAGGAAGGTCACATACAAGATAAGGATATGAGGATAGCTTTGGATGGCTAGGTTGCCTTCTAAAACTAGTCTTGTGTGTATTGAGATATAACCTATTATTTTGTATTGTCACCTTTAAGGTGGGGAACAATTGTATTTGATATACCTTGCAAATTTCTAAATATTTAAAATTTTAGTTTCAATATAAAGACTTTGCCTATTATATCATACTTGAGAAATTAATATTCATCATTTACACCACACATGTGAGTGAGTTTAGATTGAGTAAATTTCTTCATCAAATTAGTAAGGAATGGATCGCCTTTGGGATCCCACTCGTTGTAGTATGGTATCATAGTCATTATGACCGATGTTTTGAATACTTCAAGCTATCCTCTATTATTCCTATACATACACCTTTATAGGTAGATAGGTCACCTTAAATATGTTATTTTTGTACCTATTCTTAAGTCATAAAATATCAATTAGGGTTTCAAGCCCCATATAATTTGATCGTTACCACTCCCCAAATCCTTCCTATGGATGAAATCAGTTTCAGTAAACTTAATCACCCCTACCCTCTCTTTGTTTATGGAACTTCTAATGATTAGTTCCTATCTCCTAGATTTTAGGAAGATGGTTAAACTACGATTAAGTGTATGCTGGATTGAATAGTCATATCTAGGATTAAACCTAGTTTTTATCTTCAACCCTTTCCTTTATTGACTATCTAAGTATGTTTTGACTACATCCACTTTTGGGACTGAGCACGCAGAGCTAACCAACTTGAAACCCTAACGTAAGAGTGGCAAGTGTTGTCCCTTATTAGGATATGCTAAAAGTTGATTGTGTGCAATTAAAAACTTTTCTTCACCCCCATGATATATGCAATCAGATGTTGCAATTCTTCATAAATGACTTTTCATCATGTTTTGAATTGTATTTTAGATTTCGTTTTGCATTATTGTTTGCATTGTACTTAATATTCCACTTATTGTATGTTTATGTAGTTTATGCAATTTATTTGGTATTTAATATATTGTGTTGTTTTGTTTGTTGGCTGATACAAGAAGAAAACATATCCAATTATCCCTAAATAAAAATCGTTAGAGAATACTCAAATATTGCATATCCTCAGTCCCCATCTTCGACAATAGAAGTGATGCCAGTCAAGGTTGATCTATCAACCATGTGTGGGTTTACCCTCTTCTTTCTACATGAATTGTCTTGCCACCACTAATCAAGGGTGATCCATGTGCCATACCCCCTCTTAAACATCTTCCTCCTCCCATCAATACCTAGAACTATTTCATCCAACACTTGCAACCTCATATGCCATCTGTGAAGTCATCTATCCTTCTAGGCATATGCCACTACACCATCTTCCTTCCCCCATTCCCTTAACCCTTTCTGCTACACTCTTCTTTGTACTCCATTTTCAATTGTTGTAATCCACCTAGATATGTGATGAGAGTTCTATTGATCATGCTTGATGTGGATCCTAACCTTCTATGGTCGTTTTAAGGTTATTCTTTCTAGTTCCCTTAGGCCTAGTGTTCTCCCCAACCCCTCTCGTTGTTAGTCCCCAAGACAAAATTTTTGGTCATATTGGGACCTCATAGGAACTAAGTGACATTGTGGGAGAGTGGAAAAGACTTCTATGATGATGGAATGCTTCTTTTCTTTTTATGATCATAGGTGATTGTCAACTTCCTTTCTTTCCTCTTTATTTCTATGTGTTTATATGTCCTTGATGGGCCATCGATGTCTGGGTGATTTCCTCACTGTTTCTCTCTATTGGGTTCATGGAGGTGATATAACTCATCCCCTTTCTAAGATTTCTTTGATTTTACTTTGATGTATTTTTCCGCTCCTTTTGACCTTTCGTGTTAAAAGTTGTTATATGGCCTCATATTAACACACGATTCTTAGTTTAGGGTGTGATGTGCAACAGTGGGTGGATATTGTAGAAAAACTCCCCTCTAGTGCTAAGGTGTAGTACATCTTTGTCATACCTTTCATGCCAATATCCTTACCCATCCTCCACATCTTTGGAAATAACAAGAAGGGTTCTCGAGCGTTGATTTCAGACCTTGCCAATATAATATTAATTATCTATGATGCCATGTATGGAACTCTGGTTCATTTCGTTTCATGTTTTATATGGAAGCACCAATTTTAGTGTTGTCATCTTATCTAATTAACATGGTCATGACATGTGCTCTCAAATTCCAAAGTGAGGGTACAAAGGTCTTTTCACATACACTTTTACTTTATAATCTAGTTAAATATTGTAATTTTATAAATATCAAAACAAATACGGATAAGATAAAAAATAGTGAAAAGATAGTTTGGAATTAGAAAATTGAGGCATGTCGATCGGTGTAGTTTTGTATACCTAATTGGAATTAGTGCAAAGGCAAATTTTTAGGGCCACTACATTTAATGAAACTTAACCAAAATCCTTATATAAATTATTATTAGGTTATTTGATACTACGATATTTGGACTTAGGATTTGATTGTGGATATTTATATTCGAACACCATATATGTGCTTCTTCCCAATTTTAATTGGGCATGTAATCACTAAACTTAATTGTTATCAATGAGACATCGTTTGAGTAATGCTCCCCTTTTTTAATCTTTTTGGAATCCAAATTATAACTCACATATTTCTTTGATGACTACTAAATCCTACTTGTGATGTATATGGGTCTCTTGACCCCAATTGCTATATATTGGATGCTTCCATCTTCTTTATACATGATTATTAAATTGGATGACATTATGATCTTTCCTACTCTATTTGCATGTGATATTTACATGAGTAATATATAATAGTATTTTAACCATGTTTTCGGTACTAAGGTTTTATTCCTCTATCCAAGAATGCACTTTATTCCCCTACAACATGATATATTGATTGGTACTGATGTTTTATTCCTCCTTCTAGGCAATGGGGATTTATTCTCCCTGTCATGTTTTATATTTTGGGCACTAATATTTTTTTCCTCTTGCATTGGCTAGTGCTTTAGTGTACCCTAGACCTACTTTAAATTATTCTAGTATTATTCTAATCTACATGAACTTTTTATATGTTGTTATTTGTGGTTAAATGGCAAGAAATGATTTATCCTTGAACTTGTATATTAACTTGATAATGCCTCAATAATTATTGCATATTCCTTGGCTACTCATTCATTCCATAAAAATATTATTTTGCTTACCTATTTCTTGATATCATCCTCTTATATGGGAACACCCACTTTCATTCGTGAAATCATTTATAATGCCCAAATATATTTAATTATGCACATATGCCAGTGTCTGACGCATACCCTTTTTATTATCTCTTTCTGGGAGTCATTCCCAAACCATCTAGGTGTAGGTTCTTTAGAAGACAATGACTGAGGGAGATCATATCCAAGATGTGGATATGAGGGTAGCTTGGGATGACCAAGTTTCCCTATACAACTAGTCTTGTGTAATTAGATGTAAGATTTTATTATTTTTCAGCCGAGGAACAATTGTATATGAGATACCTTGCAACTTTTTAAATAGTTAAATCTTATGTTGCAATATAAAGACACTATTTGTTATATGATACGAGAAAATTTAAAAATTCATAATTTTCGTATACATATGATTATGTTTGGATTGGATGGATTTATTCCTCAAATTAGTAAGGAATGGATCCCCTACTAGATCCCACTCCTTATAATCCCCCACTTATGGTGATTACATGGAACTAAAAAATCAAGATATATACTTTGATGTAGCATATATTTGGTTGTTAATTTTCCTCTTTACATATTTCACAAGTAAAATCAATGTTGATTCAATATATCATTTTCATTCTTTGTTCCTATTTTCTTATGTATGAGGAACATACATATAGGAAGTATTACATTTGTCTAGGAAAAGTTGAGTTTCAGGATTTCTTCCATACCCAAACTAAGTTAGCCTACATTCCAACATGATAGCTGTAATTGTACTAGATGTAAGTGGAAAATCATCAATAATTATTTAGAAATGTAAGTGGAATGCAGATAACTAAAAAGCATGTTATTTCTCTATTATATTAATATGCAACCTATACCCTTCGATTTAGACTTCTACTTGTATGATTGTCACAAATCATTTCATAAAGTTCATATGATTTTATTTGACTTTAGAAAGTGGACGTTCATGAAATTCTAAGACAATAAATTTTCTCTGAGACTGTTATACATAGAAGTGCCCTATTTTCTACAGACTTAGAAATTTATTCCAAAAAGTCATTACAAGATGTTGGTTTATTCCTTGTTGTGAATTGAATAAGTGTTGTTTATATTGTACAAATATTGTGTTGGATCTCTGGGCTCTAGAGGGGGTGATATAGCTAAAACCACTTAAACAAAGCACATTAGACCTTCAAGATATTTGCTAAAAGATATTGCAATATTTAAAACCAAGGGAGAGAGATTGACAAAACACCAAAAGAAGGTTAAGATGTATAGTGGATCCAATATACAAACTAGGAGATGTATATCCATTACCTACTGGGGTCAATCTCTAGGATTTTCAACCATGTCATACTTCTTATATTCCATTTTAAGAGTTACAACATATAGAACACCCTTTTTAAGAATAAGGGATAAACTAGCATTCCTTTTTGGATCATGGAGCCAATAACCATTACAAAGTCTTACATATCTACCTACCAAGAACCTTCCACCTTGCCAAGGTCGTACCCATCATTGTAGAAGATCATCAGGCTTTGATCAACCCTTCCTTCTTCAAGGAAGTCACCTTCAAACCACCAAGTTTATAGAGAGAGATTGGGAAAGAGAGTTGAGATCTTCACAAGATGTACATTGGAGTAGCTCTTTTACAACGATCCTAACTAACTCAATTTGGTTGTAAAGTAATAAGCAAGCTAGAGGGACATTAGGGTCTCATGGAGGCAAAAACACTCAAGCATAGCAAGAGAGCATAGAAGGCAAACTTGGAATGAAGACCAAGGGCCCCGTTTTATAGTTGAGGTTTCCTACTATCTAGTAGAGACACTTGGGATCAAATTCTAGCCATTTTGGGTATTGCAACAGATATATTTTTTAGGTTTACAACACTCTAACAGTTAGAAACACTTTTCTTCATGCTACTGTATAGTGTTTTTGACTGAGTTATCTTTAAGGAAGCTTGACCGACAACACTATATGATAAAACAAATTGTAGTTGTCGATCGAGTTTATTTGTGATGAAACTCAGTCGACAAATGTAATTAATTTTGCTTGTCTAGGGTGTTAATTGAGTTGCCACCATGACAAACTCGGCCGACCCTGGGTATATCAAGAGCCAAATTGGTTGTCAGCTGAATTGCCACTTAGACAAACTCAAGCGACAAGAAAGTCTATAACCACTTTGGAAATTTTCCAAAAATTTCTTAAATGTCCGAATTAAGTGCTCTGAATTTTCATTGAGCTTAGTTACAACTCATACATTCAATAAAAATGATTTACAACATGATTCTAATAGAGACACTATTTAATCTTCCAAAATTTCATTTAAATTGATTTTGACATAATTTTTGATAGACTAGGGGTTGCTAAATTCATCTTCATCATGTACCTAATACCCATAATTGATCTCATATATATATATATATATATATATATATATATATTAGATACACATTTATGGAATTTTCAAGTCATCATCAAAATATAAACAATGTATAACTATTAGGTCAACATTATCCCCTTTTTGGAAGATGAAAAGCATTCATTAACACATTAAAAAGAACTAAAATTTGAAGCATTTTACCTTTTATATGTAGGGGAATACATAAATGTATAATAGCCATTGATCGCCCTCAATTTATGGTTACCTTTACCTATATGGTTAGTTTCTCCAAAACCATAACCACCACATATATATCATATTTTTATTCACTTTTCCATAAACAATAAGATATGCAAATATAGATCAATTTCAATATTTACCAAGCTAAATCTCCCCCTTTGTCATATCAAAAAGATAGGGGGAAGAAGACCTAGGTATGGTCTTATCCAAATCACAAGCACCATGCACAAGCACCAACACAAACACCAAGCACAAAATAGCTAGAGAGGGAATCAATAACATTAAGTCATAATCAAAATTTAAGAGTGCATATGTCAGAACTCATGAAAGTAACAAAGCAAAGAGTTAAGGGAACATAAGATGATGATCACAATGAAGGTAAAAAGTCCATGATGGAAATAAAAACAATGAAGAATGACATAAAGATGTAAATAGTAGCCTTAGATATAGGTTCCCTATGTGAATTACACACAAAGCTTGCAAAATGATAAGTACATGGGCATTCTAAGACCTAAGAACTACACGTAAAGGTCATCTATGTCTAGGTCATCCTGAGCAGGGTCATAGTCTTCATCACTAGTTGGATCTGGTCTCATAGAAGATGCAGGTGCAACATCGACCTCACCACCATCATCATCTCCATCACCATCAGATCCATTTACCTCACCTTCATCATCTTCATCAACATCCTCATCATCTTCCTTGACTATATCCATATCCTCAGGAGGAGAAAAGGAGCATGTAGCTGACCATTTGAGATGTTGCTCGCACTAGGACATACCGGTGTGACCAATGCCTTAGCTTGCTCAAAAGTGGGTGTAGAAACCTCATCAAATTCTACAAGTACATATGAGGCAGGGCTAGGTGGGAGAGAAAGAAGCAGAGTCATACTTAGTTGTGGATGAGATGAAGCAAGTGTAGATCCAACAACTGGAGTAGGGTGTACACTGAAAAAGAAGCATACTTATGTGATGGGTAGAAGTGATCATATGCATAGGTAGTATAGTCAGTGGCATAAAGAGATGGTTGGTATGGTGGATATGGTGAAGTACATGACATGTTCATGTTAGTCATAATGTAAACTATGTCCTAGTGGAGATGTTCTTAAACCTGCATATGATAGACATTCTGATACATCATGTACCCCATGAGAGATTCATTGGATACAAATATCAAAGTCCTATCATGTCTAGGTGGGGTAGGAGGAGGCTGGGAGGAGGAGGAGGACCAAGGTAGAGGAGCTAGAGGATTGGGACCCTGTCACTATGGTTTCATTGATGGAAAGACCTTTTCTATTTTCATTATAGTTCAAATCTTTGGAAAGGGAATTCTTAGTAAAGGAATGAAACAAACCACAGATGTGGTTAGGATAAGAGGATAGGATTCTGGCATGTTCTTTGTAGAGTCAAAATAGGTCATGTGGTGAAGCATGTAATCGGCCCATCTGACTCAGATACCTTGAATGATACAATACACTATCACAATGGAGTCTTCTACAATGCCCATTTGGTTCTTTGTTGGATGGATATTGTGATTTAAAATGAGAGTAATGATATGTGTTTTGAGATCTAGGGAAGAAGATGGTAGGATGGCTTTCTTCCTATATAGCAGCTCATGCTTCTTTAAGACTTTTTGAATATCATATAGAGATATTCATGATCAAAGCTCTTATAGAATTCCTCAGGGTAGAGCAGGTCAAAGTGATAAGTATTGGTGGCTATCCAATAGGTGTGGACACAAATACAATCAATTAGGTATTTGGTCTATCCTTGGTGATTGTGATCCTAGACCCTGTAATCATGGAAGTAAGACTGATTTGGGTATTAGATAGTGGTACTAGGATAGTGTAGTTCCATGTAAGGTTAGCATGGAACTCATGAACTACTTTTGTGCTAGTGTAAGAATTAAAAAACCAATAGTGTTCGACACAAAGAGAACCAAGACATTGTCCAACAAAAAGCTTCTAAATTGTAGTTAAGAACTCATCCCTAGTTTCCACCAAAGGTCTAAAAGGAAAGGTGGCACAAGGGAGCAGATCTTTGTATCGATTAACAACTTGAGTATGAGCATAAGAGGCTCCATCATAGGATAGGATGTGTGTGGCAGGAGAAGTATGAGGAACATATGTGTTACCAGTTGTGGAACTTCATTTTCTCCTACTTGTCCCCATGGGAGATGAGAAAAGTGGATAGAGAGGAGAGAATCAAGCTCACAACTAGTGGATAACAGTAGGAAACCTCCTAAAATGGGATAGGATTAGGATAGGGAGAGGATTTAGGACTGGGTAGGCTAGGATAATGGTTGGGTATGGTCTAGGATTAGAGAATGAACAAGAAGAGAGGGTTGTCAGGCAAGTTGCTCTAGTGGAAAGGGAGAAACTTGACCAGTAGAACCCTTTTGTAAAACTCGACACAAAGTTGTTGGTCGAGTTTGCTCTTTGGGTAACTCGTCTGATGACATTGTTGTTTAGTTCTTTGGCTGACATGACAGTCGAGTTACCCCAGGGCAAACTCAAAAAATAGTAGGTTCTAGCATAAAGATAAGAAAAATATTTTCATGTCCTAGAACAAATTAAATGCATTTAAATATCCTAGCATGTATATAAAGCATATATAGGCACCTTTTTATCATTATGGACAACTATTTTGCCTGTAAACAAGATTTTTGCAACTAAGGACAATATGAGAAAAATAAGGCATTTAAACTTGGTATTTTAAGCAAAAAGGAGCAGACTATATGCGATATTGAGAAAAAATCATTTAGGAGTAAAAGACCATTTTATCTAGGAGACATATAACTACCATCAATGTTAATAAAAAGAAATTTGATCTAATAAAGTTAAATTGTTCTAGGCTAAAGGTTTCGTGAAAATATCCACAAGTTGATTTTTTGTGTCTACATGAGTGATGTATATGTCTTTGTTATCAAAGTGTACATGAAGGAAACGATGGAAGACATCTATGTATAGCTCTACTATCCAAGATATGATTATATGACAAGTTAACTACACTAGTATTATCAGAAAAGATAGGAGAAGCATCATAGAAAACATTAAAGTCTTGGATCATTTGCTTCATCCAAAGGACTTGGGCACAACAACTACTAACTGCAATGTATTCAGCCTCGATAATTGATAGGGCCATGATCTTTTCTTCTTAGAAAACTAAGAAACTAAACATGGTCCTAGGAAGAAGCAAGTACCACTTGTGTACTTCCTATCAACTAAGCACTCGACATAATGTGCACCACTATAGACTGTAAGAGTAAAATCCCTTGACTTAGGATACCATAGTCCAAAATTTTGGGTTTTGGCTGGGTACCTTAAAATCACCTTAACAACTACAAGATGAGATTTTCTAGGGTTTTATTGAAATATAGCACACAAGCTAGAACTAAATATATTATTTAGTCTAGAGGCAATTAGATATAGTAAGCTACCAATCATACCTCTATAGAGCTTCTCATCTACCTTTTTATCTTCTTCATCCTTGTCAAGTTTGGTGGTGTCAGACATGGGATTATCCATTGGCTTTTTGTTCTCCATCCCAAAGCACTTCAAAAGTTCATTAGTGTAATTGCTTTGGTTGATGAAGTTTTTGTCTTCTGTTTTCTTGATTTGGAAGACAAGGAAGAATGTGAGATCCCCCATCATGCTCATTTCAAATTCACTCTACATGAGAGAACTAAACTCCTTGGAAAGATCAAGATTAGTCCATCCAAAAAATGATATCATCAACACAAATTTGAATGGTTAAGAAAATGTTAGAAGTGTGTTTTAGAAACAGAGTAGAGTCAACTTTTCCCATGAAATAACCATTATCAACTAAAATGTCTCTTAATTTCTCATACCAAGATCTAGGGGCTTGTTTGAGTCCATAAAGAGCCTTTCGTAATAGATAAATATGGTTTGCATGCTTGTCATGTTCAAATTTAAGAGGTTGATCCACATAGACTTCCTCCTTTATTTCTCTATTCAAAAACACACTTTTAACATCAATTTGGTGAAGAAAGAAGTTTTTATGACTAGAAAAGGCAAGTAGAATTCTAATGGATTCAAGTCTAGCAACATGGGCATAAGTTTCATCAAAATTAATACCTTCCTATTGGTTGTAACCTTGAGCTATTGACCTTGCCTTGTTCCTTAACACCTTATGAGTTTCATCAAGCTTGTTCTTGTAGACTCACTTTGTGCCAATGATCTTTCTATCACTTAGTCTTGGTACTAGAGTCCACACCTTGTTCTTTTTTAATTTCTCAATTTCTTCTTGCATGGATAGGATCCATTCATTATCCTAGAGCTTCTTTGACTCAAGCTGGGAGATAAAGACATTGTTTGTTCTTTGTTGAAAGTTTCCTGTGTCATCAATTTTTCAAAGGGGTTTCCTATGATGATCTATTTTGGATGATCTTTTGCAACGAGGGGAATGTAATCCTTCTTTTCATCTTCTCGATAGCATTCAATTTCATCCACCTATTTTCCTTTGTAGTTGATGTCTAATTGCTTTAATCAAGGAATTACCTAATCTATAGTATCACATTCATAACATTCTTAGAACTAGAGGGGTTAGTCTCAATAAATTTAACAATTATGGATTATTCTACTTTAGATGGTTCAAGATTAAAAACTCTATTAGATCTACTAGTAGTGTTATAGACAAGAAAGGAAGCCTTATAATATTTTGCATCAAACTTATCGATAAAATCTTTAGTGCTCAAAACAAAGGATGGACAACTAAATATATGAAAGAAGTTGATATAAGGCTTTCTACCACACCATAACTCCTAGAGGGGTTTCTTAAGAAAAAGATGTATAAAACCCGGTTTTGCACAAAACATGTAGTGCTAACGATTTCGGCCCAAATCTTTTTGAGAGTGTCATACTCCAACAACATCGTCCTGGCCATCTCTTCTAATGACATATTCTTCCTCTATACTACCCCATTTTGTTGAGGTGTATGGGAGGAAGAAAAGTTGTGCATGCAACCTAATTTTTTTGCAAAAACTTTCAAAAAAATCATTTTTAAATTATCCCCGTGGTCACTAAGGATAGAGACAACTTGTAAAGAGGCTTCATATTCAATTCATTTTCTAAAAGTCAAGAAAACATCAAGCGTATCACTCTTTGCAATCAAGAAGAAAGTCCAAGTAAAGCGGGAGAAATCATTAACAATCACTATGCAATACTTGCTACCACAAAGCACTTGAGTTCTCAAAGGTCCAAATAGACCAATGTGAAGAAGATCAAGAGCTTTCTTGGTGCTAATGATTCCTTTGGATTTAAAGGAGGACTTGGTTTTATTTCTTGTGTGCAAGGTTAGTATTCCTCATCCTTCTTAAAATCTAATTTATGTAGCCCTTTGAGCAGTTCCTTTTTGCTCAACTTCTTTAGTTAGTGCATATTTACATGAACAAGGCTACATTGTCACAAAGGTATATCACTCTTATAAAAAACTAGGCATTTACTAAGAATAGGCTTAAGAGAGCTCATAACAATAGTTCATAGATTTCCAATTCTTGTTCCTTTGTATATGACATTATAAGTGAAGGAATCTAGAAGCAAACATTAAAGAGAGGTAAAGAGAACAAGATATTCATTATCACAAAGTTGACTATCACTTGTTAAATTTAGATGTAGGCCATCCAAAATAAGAACATTCTTTATGCATAATGAGTCACCTACATCACCCTCACCTACCACTTTACTTCTTGTTGTACCCAAAAGTCACCATACCTCATTTTCTTCTTGTAAAGGTGTTGTAGTGGCTAATCTCACCAGTCATTTATGTGGTTTTTACTACACTAACCAATTCACCTAAGGGTTGAGATCCCTAATGTTTGACAAAAAAAACGTGCAATACACAAGCAGACAGGTCTTATCACGGTACAGTTAAGGATCAAATCCTAAGAGACAGTGTTTTTAAGGATCTTCTAGTTTGTATCCAATTAAACTAAGACTGATATATAGAACCAAGAGTTTATTGGGTTGATTTTAGCTAATTGCAAGGAAAGTAAGAGAAAAATTAAAACATGATCTAGATTAATGATGAGGGTCACTATGGTGGTATCGAGTTTCAACATCTCCACATGCACAAGCACATTTATAAGATGTCCAGGTTAGATATACCCATTTAAATGAAGAAAAAACAAGATCCAACCATTTGGTGGGGGAAATCACATAGAGATTCCTTAGGAGATCGATGTCTCATCACTCATGGGTCATGTACCTACTGCTTCAGAGATATCCCTTCAGAAGCTCTCATTTAAGCAAAGACCAAGTTAGTTGATATTCAAATCTAAGTATACAAGTTCTTGCAACAAAGGATATAATATATTGTATAGAGTAGGTGATTATTCCACAAAACATTCGTAAAGCAATTAACATTGAAATGGAAGAGTTATATACAAGGCATGGTCCATTATGAAATGGACATGCAAGAATGGGTAACGGGGCTACTCCCTACACCAAATGAGATGGACTACTTGCTATTCATGATAGGGATAGAGAAAATAGGGGAGAAGGAATATTTAGCCATCATCTTTGGAATTTGGGAAGGATTAAGGCACTAGTGTAGAGGTGGGTGTCTTCTTGACCGATGAAGAGGCTTCACTTAGAAAAGGAAGGAGGAGATGTCAAGTAAAGACATCAATTTGATTTCATCCTTTGCTATCTTCCTTTTTCCTGGTGCTCTGGTCCATTAAAGAAGGAGTAGATCATGGATGAATGGAAATGGCAGAGTGGAGGCGGAGAAGAGATGGATAGAGGCACTACCACGACACCACAGAAGTAACTGTGGAGCACGGGTCGATGAGAATCATCTCCCCTAGCTACGTTTGGAGTGTGGCATCCTGGCTACATAATGGAGAATGAGAAACCCCCTCCCCAAATGAAGGAGGGGTATGGGTATTTACAAACTCTGGGTGCAGTGGATTAGGAGGTTCACCAGTCAACAAAATCTGGGGGATCAATAGATACAAGTATGCAATCCCATTGTTAGATGAGTTTTGGCATTATGTATGGCATGATTCTCTTTAGGCACTGGGAGTGCATGCTACCTATTGGGCACTGGGGCATCATTGGGCATCAAGACTTCATTCGGCACTGAGGTGTAGACTGAAAAAATGGTAGAGTGAGTGTTGTTTCTTGCTCAGAATGACTCTTGTTGGACAATCGTCCAACATGCATGAATCCTTCCAGTCATGATTCCCATCGGTCTATGGGCACCCTAGTTCAAAACAAACCCACCCCTGTGGGGGGTGGCTATTGTTGTGCCATCAGAGGTCTATGTTGACAAAGAGGAAGACCATTGGGGATGTTGATCGGTGAAGGTACTAATCATAAAAAATAAGGTCTAAATTATCAAAAGTCTATTGGGCCCCCTAGTCAGTTAGCGGGACCACAGTGGCCTAGTAGGTGCACATGATGTGAAGGTCGATCCTACCATGGAAAGTGATGGATTCAAATTAAATATAATTATTTACATAAAAGTAAGAAAATCTATAATGGGGCAAATTCATAGGTAAATTTTGAAAATTGGGGGGAAAACTGAGCTAAGGGTGCAGCTGAAACTAAGATGAATATGCATTCATCATTCATGTCATTGGAGCAACCACTATCAACAATACATTTTTATTCTTCCTATAAGACAAGGAGAGATCATTTCCCAATTCAAACTTTGGGATTTGGGGTTAGATTGGGGACCCATTCCATGTTTGGGTTGGTCCCCTTCTTTTTATAAGGAAAAACGTAGAGTAATGATCATCGCTCTTGCAATGAGTATAAACCATTGATGTCTTAGATATAGAAGTCTCTTCATGGTATATTGGAGGACCCTTTCTCTACCTTTGCCCTTTCTCTTTGGGCCTCCCAAACATGTGAAACTACTACTACCCACTTGATGAGTAGAGTATTCTAGGACTTCATTTAGGAATTTTTTCCCTTTGAGGAATTTTTGCAAGGATGCTCTAAGAATATGATTGTCATCACTAAGAGTTATGACTATATAAGAAAGGCTGGCAAGATCATCTTGAGCATACAATAAGTGGGCCTCTAAATAGAGGTATTTAGTTAGATAAGATTCCTTTTCAAGAGTTAATCTAGCTACTTCTTTACTAGGAAAAATAGATTTATATTCAAGATCATTAACTCTGAAAAGAATCCTTCATTTTCTGCTCTAAGCATACAAGTTCATCAATATAAGTTTCATTTTCATCTTTAAGATAATTCATTTTCTTGAGATAAATACCATTTTTAGTTACAACACCATTATATTCAAGTGCAATCTCAAGGAATTGATCTTGCAAGGAATCTATTCTATCATTATGAGTTTTTCATTTTGTTCAGGCACTTCTATTCTATCATATCGAGCATCAATGCTTTTCCCTAATCTCTACTAATTAGATTTGTACTTTGAATAAGAAGAACGGGAAGCATGAATCATATCAATAAAAGCATCTTTTAAAAGTTCATTTAGACTTGCTTCACTTACTTAGTCACTTGTGATAGAGATGAAGGCCATGTGGCATCATCCTTCAGTTCATCTAGAATTACTAGAGGAAGACTCCTTCCAAGCGACATGGGCTACATTTTTTTTAAATTAAGCCAGGAGGTAATATTATTCATCATACCCTCCTCGTGTAGGCATAATCGGTCAAAATAGCATATACATCTCTGCTCATATAGGCGGTTGACCCATCCCCACAACACAAACAAAAAACTATCCATCTGTCACTGTAAAGGTCATGTATCTATCCACTCACAAACTATGTAAGGTATACCCCTCTTTTACAAAATAGTGATACCTCAGACACACATTGGTAGCATACTCATCTCCCTAACAACATAGGAGTCCTCTCGGTCAGCACCCCAGTACCCCAGCTCTTTTGGAATAGAATTCAAAACCTTGTGACAAGAATGTCCAAGTAAAGAAAACTCATCTACTAACAACTTGATTTTGTGAACCCATGTTGTCAACTTCCAAGGGTAAGTGCCAAAGCCCCAGGTACAATCAACAACCCTCTTCTCATCAATATCCATAATGGATACTATGAGGTTATGATCACCATCTGTCTTCAGTGCAACTATACATCCCTACAAAATAACTTAAAAAAGGTTGCTTTGCCTCTTCATTCTTTCTTTCCTTGTTGTTGAATTTACCGTCTTTCTTGTAGACCTCCTTCTTCCTATGGCTTTTCTTGTGGTGTGACTTCTTGTTGAATCATTCTTGAAGTGCCCATTTTGACTAGACTCATAATATTTAGGAATGGAGGAGGAGGATGCTTTACCCTTAAAGTGATTTCCCTTTGAGTAATGAGGTTCAAGATCACTAGGGGAGTCATCTTCACTTTAGGATGGAGAAGTTTGGATAATGACTTGTTGTTGCACAATATCTTCAATTTGATCTTTGATTGCAGGTTCCTTGACCTTCTTGGATTCTTTATCTTCTAGTTCTTCTTCTTCTTCTTCTTCTTCTTCTTCTTCTTCTTTCTTGTCAAGTCTCACTTCATAGGCTTGTAGATTTCCTATGAGCTCTTCAATAGGAATTTTGGCAAGAGACTTTGTTTCTTCAATGGTAGCCACCTTTGTTTGCCACCATTTGGGAAGAGGTCTAGGGATATTTGAGTTGATCTTACCCTGATCCATTGGATGACCCAAAATCACAATGCCATCCAAAATAGTGGTGAGTCTTGAATACATTTCAACAACTCTTTCCTTCTTGCCCATATTGAAGATTTTAGGAAGACCATTGTGCATATACACCTTGGATTCTTTGACTTTCTTAGTGCCTTCATAAGTGATGCAAAGCTTGTACCAAATATCATAGGTTGTATGCCAAGAAGAAATCTAATTGAACTCAGTTGGAGTAAGGGCAGACTAGATGATGCTAATGGCTTTAGCATTGAGTTGAGCTTTCTTCAAGGAAGCCTCATTCCATGTAAAAACTTCTCCCTCTGACTCATTGTAGAGAAATACAACAATATTTCACATATCATATCTCATGCCTTGGATGTAGAATTATGAAACATCTTAATAATTTAAAAGGAATATGAAAGGCATGTATATTTTCTATCAACAACATTGTACAAAGATCAAGCAAGGCCTCAACCAATATTTTTGTATTTGATCCTATACAACATTACTACACGGCTGATTGCGCATTTCATTATGTCCCAAGGATTTGAGTCGTACCACCCAAATCCAACCATCCACTTGATAAGTCAAAATCAGTGTCATACAAGGTCTAGTGGAAGATCTGAAATCCATGACCTCATCCCCTTAATCAGTACAAGAACATTGGCAGTGACATCATTTGTGAGACTACTATCAGCTGTACATATCTAGCTTGCATTGGTACATGTCACAACGCTAGTGAGTTATGACCACATCCACACTCTTTATTAGGATATGACTGCAGTCATGCTTGTATCTCAAATTGAGCTAAAACTGCAGTTGTACCCATTAATGGGATATGACCGCAGCCAATCCCATTCATATACATTCAGGACACAAGGAGATACCTCAACTTACACCCAGAATATTCAACAATATGCACTCTGAGTTAAACTCGTTTCACCATTCAGCAAGTGTTGACACTGAATGGATCTATGGTAAGGAAAAACTACACTATTAGATTTCACTTGATTAACTAGATTAGTTTAAACATCTTTAAGCATCAATCAAGTTACAACGTATAACCTCTAAATAAGATCTACATAAATAGGACATAACTCATCACCGGAGAAATCTAAAACATAGTAAGTGGGATCTCATCACATCATCACTTTATGTATGTTATTCATCATATGTCCATCTCAAGGACCAATGTCCATCACAAGGACCTATGTCCATCACAAGGACCAATGTCCAATAGGTCATAACCCTCATAGCTCATACTTGGATATGTACATCAATTGGTATCACTTTCATGGTTAGAAACTGATAACAAGAAGGAAAAGCATCATCAACATCATTATCTCATAGGATCCATGCCATACATTTACATCATACATTTTACATGATGACAATTAGGGTTTCACTTTACCCGATTAGGGTTTACAAGGTTGGATCAACAATCACCCTTAGGTTATCACTTTCCTCATCATTATGAGATGTGTTAAGAGAAATAGAAGCATGTTTCTCATCATTATTATAAAATATGTTATGAGATATAGAAACATAACCCTCTCATAGGATATCACATCATCACTATGAGACACTAACATCAACATGGTGTATATCACCATCACCACAAGGTATCAGTTAGGGTTTACAACATGTGATATCAGATTGTCCTATGTGTGTCGGGAAACCACCCAAAGGGTTATTGGTTTAGGTTTACACTGGATGAATAACTAGGGTATCGGCCTACCACCATGATGGTGTATCACTTTGGCATCAAGATGTGTCAGCCAACCAGGTATATCGGGTAATGCCATAAAGGCATAATGGGCGTTGGAATATTGGGTAACACTGATGTGTCAGGCATCACCACACAAGGCGTAATGGGTCGTCAAGGTAGTGGGAAATGCCCTAGCTTATCGGGATAACAAGGTATCAGTGTCAGTAATGCGTCAACTATGACAAGATGTCAGGGGTGCATCAGGCAACAATGCCTTCAAGGCATAATGGCCAAGCTCTGACGACAACAATACCCTAGCATAACAGCAACCATGCACATCATTTCTAAGCCATCAACAAAGCATGACGTCAAGCTAGGTCATGATGTCCTGCCATAAAGGGTGATGGCCAGGGGTGCATTGCAAGTCATGATGACCTCCCAAGGCACATCGATCTCCAAGCCTATCAGCCAACACAAACATATCGGCTGCCTCCTCCTATATGTCGGCCTACTCATCCTCTACCTTAGGACAATGTTATAAACAAGGTAAAAGAAGGTGCAACACTAGAAGCAACTAAGCAAGCTTGTCTTTCCAAAACTATACACAAGGCTACCAAGGAAAAGTTATTAGCATGCAATAAATAACGAACCATAGATCAAGAGCAAGATAACAAGTAAAAGGTGATAATAACATTGTGGGTTTAGAGTTATATAATCCGCCTCAAGGATCACCACCAAGCTCTAAGCTCCAAGGTTAAGCTCCAAGATCAAGGTAGAACAAGATCCTCCTAGATCGTTCTCCACAACACCTCCAAGAAGGAAGATAGAATCAACGTTAAGAGAGTGCAAGAGAGGGGAAAAAGAAGCAACTAAGGTCCATGGTCGAGAAGAAGAAAGAAAGAAATGAAACTAAGGATCATGGCTTACCAAGGACGAAGATGAAAGGAGCACACCACAAGCTTAGGCTCATCCACCAAGCTTCTAAGGAAGAGCACTCCTTAAGCTCAAGATCATCCACCAAGGAAGAGGAAGCAAAGATGGCCAAAGGATTCTCTTGCATGGACAGAAAGAAGTATATATACAAGATAGATGAAAGAGAGAACAAGGGAAAGGTGCCATCACCAAAGAACTCTAGATGACACATGTCCATGGAGAAAGAGCCACATGAAACACCATGCAACAAGGTGATAAGAGCTATGGATCACCCACTAAGACTCCTTCCTAGGTCAAGGCCGATACACACCTCCTCCTCCCTTCACAAACCGATAGGGATGAAACCCAAGAGCCACAAACTGACATGGCACGTCTCTAACCACAACAAAATGATACAATGCCTCCTCAAGGTACCCCCAAACCAATATGGTATCCCTCAAGACAATGACAGACCGATACAAGGTCTAGCTAAGGCTCTCAAGTCTGAGACAACACTCCTAGGTGTAAGATACACCTCAAACATGAGTGCAAAACATCACCAAGGATGTCACCACTCAACCATGGCTCAACCAAGGTGTCCATCTCTTTCTCACTCCTCTAGATGATGACAAAAGAGAGAAGGAACACACTAGAGGTGGCAAACTTAAACACCAACCCTTAACCTGGGTAAATTGCAAATTTGCACCAAAACCTCTCCACAAAACACAAACATCAACCAACAAGCTCAAACAAGGAACTCAAACCTCCAATATGCCCTAATTACATCTTAGATGATTAGAGAAACGAGCTAAGCAACAAACTTAAGCAAAGCAAATAGGGTTATCCCAAAATGTGGGTCAGGGTCCTTACAAGATGTATATTGGCTCCAACCTCTAAACTAGGATATGTCCATCCACTACCTAGAGGGGTCAATTTCTAAAAAAATTCAACTTAGTCACACTTCTTATATTCCACCATAAGAGTTACAACATATAGATCACCCTCAAGAACAAGGGCTAAGCTAGCATACCTTTTCAGATCAAGGAGTCAATAACCATTACAAAGGTCTTACCTATCTACCTACCAAGAATCTTCCACCTTCTCAAAGACTTACCCATTCTTGAAGAAGATCTTCAACCTTTGACCAACCCTTCCTTCTTCAAGGAAGTCACCTTCAAACCACCAAGTTTCTAGAGAGAGACTGGGAAAGAAAGCATAAAGCTTCATAAGATGTACACTATATCATCTCTCTTATAAGGATCCTAACTCACTCAAATTGTATATAGAGTAGTAAACAAGCTAGATGGAGATTACATGCTCTTGGGGGGAAACATTGAACTATAGAAAGGGGTCATAGAAGGCTATCTTGGAATGAAGTCCAAGGGCCCCTTTTTATACTTTAGGTTGCCTACTTGCCAATAGAGACACTTAAGATCAATTTCTATCCATTTTGGGTGTTGCAATAGATATATTTTCAAGTTTTGCAACACTCAAATGGTTAGAAATACTTTTCTACACTTTACCTACAATGTTGTCGACTGGTTTACCTTTTGGAAAACTTGACCAACAACACTATATGAAAAACAAATTGCAGTTGTTAGTTGAATTTATTTGTGATGAAACTTGACTGACTGTTGTAGTTGATTTTGCCTATGTAGGGCGTTGGTCGAGTTGCCACCAGGACAAACTCAGCCGATTGTGGGTATCATCAAGAGCCTTTTTTATCTAAGTTTCCACTAGGACAAACTCAACTGACAAGATAGTTTGTAACCACCTTTGACAAATGCCCTAAAAGTGCTTAAATGTCCAAATTAAGTGCTCTAAATTTCCATTAAACTTAGTTACAAGTCATATATCCAATACAAATCATCTACAACATGATTATAATAGAGATGCTATTTAATTTACAAAACTTGCATTTTCATTGATTATGACTTAATTTATGGCAAACTAAGGTTTGCTAAATTCACCCTCTTCATGTACATAATACTTGAAATTGATCTCAAATAAACATTTTTGACACACATTGATGGAATTGTTAAGTCATCATCAAAATATGGACAATGTGTAACTGTTAGGTCTAATATTGTAAGATGAAGCTATTTATTAGTATGAAAAATGAAATTATAAAATATTAATAGCTTAAAAATCGTATATATATTTTAGTGTATTGCATTACTTCAATATGATCACTATATAATATCAATCTTGGCAGTCCAATTTGATTATAAATTATTCTACATATTTTAACAAGTTAAACACTAGTAATAATTATAATGGTAAAATAACAGTACATTATAGGAAAAGAATAATATGTAATTTAAATACAATACATTTTTAGCTAGGTCATTGTAAAACAAAAGTACATGACCAAATAGACATTTTATGCCCTGAACACTATAGAGTCCATGTATAGGTCTACATCATAATGGAAGAAATAATTTATCCACTAATAATGGTAGGAATAGGTATGAGGAGCATGCTAATGGGGGTATGAGGGTTTCAACATTATGAGGACAACCTCATGATTAATAGTTGGGAGTCCAACATAAATAGGAGATACTAGTGATATCTAGTGGTATCCAATAATAACTAGAGATCTTGATCGTGAGTGAGACTAGGAGGGGGTGAACTCATTATTTATTGAGAAATACAATCCATCCATATAAAAGAACACCAACATGTACAATTGAACTCCATATTTTCATTTTTTAAAAGTAACAATACACAAAGCAAAATGACTGCATACCAGTGGAAAATTGACTGTTAGAAGATCAATATTTTACATTATTTCTCACCATAAGGGTGGAATTATGTAAAGGAGAAGTCACAAAATAACCTACACCAAATGTTCAGTTGCACAGGACAACCTAGTTATCCCAAGATATTCTTGAAGTCTAAAGTCTTAGGAAAGGTTCCTCCTGAAGGATCTTCCCTAAATAACACAAATTGGGTTGTTTAGGAACACCACCCAGAAAAGAGAGAAATAAAAGAAAGTATGCATCAATATATATGGGTGCATTAATAAAGATTATCTAGGAAATAAGGGATAAATCACAAGAAAGGTGTTCCAATTCGAAACGAAAAGTGTAAAGACTACATTGACTAAAAGATTAGAAAGCCATTAAGAGAATTAAACATCTAGTGAGGATTCAAGGTAAAAATAATATATATTGCATTTAACACATTCCAAATGATTACAATTATGTTGTGTGCATATTACAATTAATTTTACCAGTACCTAGGAGCAATTCTAGAACACCTTAAGTCCCAAGAAAATGATAGGAGAACTAAAACATTTATTCCAAATATGAAAATGTGAAAGTTGTACTAAAACCTTACTATGTAACATAAAGCATGGAGGTAGGACTCAGACATCAGTCCCTAGAAGGAGTACTAAATGTTGGTTATGTATGCTAAAAGAGCCAATCATGTGATGATTGTAATGGCATATCATGTAAAAGAGATTTGATTATTAATAAAGGCAAGCTTCCAATTTATTCTGTTTGTTCAGTTATGATATAATGAAAGAACATAATAAATATCTAGAGAATAATATTACTCAATGACGTATGTCTTCAAGTATTAGACTTGGGAAATGAGATCATATGGATGTTTAGAGTATATATATATATATATATATATATATATATATAGTCATTATGTCCCAAATCAGTTGTTATGTAGAAGGTTGATAGACAACAATAACACATAAGATCAAACTGTGAGTTGGTTGATGATTGAGTCTCATTGGTCATGATATGGCTATATTAAGCCAAGCACACTGATACATGTTAGAGAATAGTGTATCAGACAAACCCACCATGGGACTAACACATGGAAGCCATCATCATGCAAGTCATAGTCAGCTCTCACAGTGATGGTGGTGTTTGTGGTTATTAGACCTGAAATCACTGCACTCCTCACATGTTGTTGGGTACACTTTGACATCATCAAATGCAATCCTGAAACATGGGTTGTTATAACAGTGATGATTGGGTGGCTTTGACACATGAGCATTGATTGTGAGTGATACATATGAAATTTTCCCCTCCTATGGGAGCATGATATACTAGGCCTATTGATTAGAGAGACTGAGAAAATACATGGCCATTTACATGTAAGTCAATGTGTTTAGTTTACATATATCTCATACAACCTGCTCTGGCTCAAGAAACAAGATTGAATAATAATGAGGGTGACTACTCCATGCCTCTAGTTCAATATGGATATCAGTGACAAAGGAACTATACAAACACTATAACACCATACATAGATTGTAGGTTGAAGTTGTTCCCCAACTTTTCCATTTACTTGGGTAGCAATGATGTGCGACTAGGCACCACTCTTTGCGTGTGATGTCATAATTTGTTATGGACACTCACTGCCAACCTAATATGGCACCTATAGGGTCACACACCTATAGGACTACAATGATTCAGGTCACCAGACGATCGACTGGGTGAACTGAGATAGTCGTCTTGCATGGGCAAGATGGTTCAGTTTGGTTGGGTAAAGTTCTAGATGTTTCCCTATTCAATTTGCATGAGCAATACTTGTTGGACAAGGAAATCAATGTCTAATATTGATAGGAATTGATTTGCCAAATTTGTGTACAACTAGAAACTGCAAAACAACTGTCTCACAGTGCAAGACGACCATCTGGCTTAGCCAAATGGCCATTTTTGAGGTCGCAGGTTGTGTAATTTCCAGAATTGTTGTGAAAATTTGAGTTCTTTCAATCCTTCCCACTCCCTCACATTAATCTCGTATCAGATAGCAACTGGGAACCTTAACCCTGGCCTCTACTATGAATATAGGGGTATTGAGGATTTCCCAGAGCACAACATAAACAATTGAGAATCAGTTCCTCTGACAATTGTTGTCCTCTCTAGTTGTAGTAACTAAGAGAGCCCAGACAAGTCCTACTCGACAAGGGAGGGATATCCATGGGAGAGAACAACTGAGAGTTGTTTTGTAGGAGAGCAACTTGGTGACTAGTACCCTAATGGGAGGGATGACTCCTTCTTGGTCATCCTAGCAGGATGATAGGAGTTCTAGGCGGTCTGTGTCGACTACCATAGATGCGAGAGGCTATTGTCTGTCGCTCAGAGGACAACATCAACCAGCAGTCCATGACAAGAGGAGTTGTAGTCTCTAGTGAGACCAGGATGATTTGCAGCAGTCCCACTTCCTGAGGTGTAGAACGGAGGGCGCAACAGTTAGATGAGTCCCAGTGCAATAAGGAGCTCTCACAGTGATGGTGGTGTGTGTGGTTCTTTGACCTAAAATCACTGCACTCATCACATGTCATTGGGTACACTCTGACATCATCAAACCCAGTACTAAAACATGGGTTGTTATAACAGTGATGATATGGTGGCTTTGACACATGGGAATTGACTGTGAGTGATAGATATGGAATTTGTCCCTCCTAAGGGAGCATGATATCCTAGGACTCTTGATTAGCAATACTAAGAAAATATATGGCCATGTATATGTAAGTCAATGTGTTGAGCTTACATATATCTCAGACATTCTTTTTTGGTTCAAGAACAAGATTGAATAATAATGAGGGTGACTGCTCCATGCCTCTAGTTCAATCTGGATATCAGTGACAAATGAAATATACAAACATTATAACACCATACATAGATTGTAGGTTGAAGTTGTTCCCCAACTTTTCCATTTATTTGGGTAACAATGATGTGCGACTAGGCACCACTCTTTGCTTGTAATGTCATAATTTGTTATGGACACTCAATGCCAACCTAATATGGCACCTATAGGGTCACACACATAGGTCTTGACCTAGAAGAGGAGTTCAAATCTCAAATTATAGTTGAATTAAGTGCTAAAGTGTTTAAGCATTTGATTTAGGCAACAAATAGGCTGACAACACCTCCAAACGCCCATCTCAAGTGTTGAGACAGTTGTCTGGAAGTGCCAAACAACCATCTCAAGTGTTGATATGGGCATCTGGGTGTTAGCACTACTACAAAAATAGCTTATAACGTCACATTTAGAGGCTTCAGTTGTATCCAAAAAACTGACGCCTAAAACCTACAACGTCGGCTGAAAACACAAAGTGACATCTATATGTGAAGACCGGCCAGACACGGGTATCACTTTTTATTTAGTGTCGGTTTCTCAATAAGAAACTGACGCCTAAAACCGCCCGCCAAATCCAATTTTTCCAGTGCAAAACAATTACCTCCAAAATTTCACATACAACATCAGTTGTTTACTAAATAACTGACTACTAAAGATTTTTTATGAGACAGAAATTGGCGTCATTTTTGTCGTCGATTTGCTTACAATAACCGACATTGATGTGTGTTCGCGCGTTATCCCCGCGAAATTTTTTACCCCCCTTTGGCGTCAGTTTTTTATGGCAACCGACGAATATTGAACTTAGGTGTCAGTTTCTAAAACAACCAACGATGATGGTAAAATTGATAGCACCTACAAAACAGACTCTTCCCCATTCTCCGTTTCATCGCGATTTCACCAGCGCCGCTAGGTCTCTGGCGATTCTACTCATTTTCCACTGCCACCTGTCGCCATCTGCTCGGCCGTCGCCGTCTGTCGCTGCCGCAAGGAGCTTGGTCGACCTACCGCACATCTACCACCACCTGCTCGTGTGCTCAACGCCACCGCCTGCTCATGTGCTCAATGCCGCCACCACCTGCTCATGTGCTCAACACCGTCGAACTGCTTCCCCTACTGCTATAGGTAAGGAAATCGTGAATGAGAACTAGAATGAGAGCCGATAAGGCTCGCTGGTGAAATTGGATATTAACAGGTTGCCCTCTATGTGTAGGAAGCTACAAGCAGGAGGAGGATCGCTCGACACGTCGACCTGATTATGATTTGTAGGAGTTGGATAAATTCCAAGTAAGGTCTGAAACTATGAATGTATGTGAAGGATATATCGATAAATTGTTCATAATTTACTACAAGAAGTACATGATTGCTATATGGTTTCTTTTTTTCGTATCTTCAAAATTTTGCAACAACATCAGGTTTGTAACTTTATATACTTGCTATCAATTTAAACTATGAAGATGACATTCATGTTGCTACTGTGAGTTTCCCATTTTTTTATGTGATGGTGTCAATCATATATGTTTTTTTGGTCGGTCAATCATATATGTTAGAAACATACAAAAATTCAATTTTGGTAAGTAAAATATATGAAATGAGACTAATTTTCAGATTTTATGTCATGAAAATATGAAAAAAAATCAGAGAAGATATGTTAGTTTGAAATTTGGAAATAAATGATGAATGATTGGATACCTACATCTGTGTGTAATGATTATCTTGATGATGAAAATGCATGTACATTGGAGATGTTGAAATCAATGTTATAGAATACGATACCTAGACTAGGGTATGATTAAGATTAGAAGATGTTGCTATTGTAAATCAACCTAGGATATGAACAAATCTTTTGCTTGCATATATTTGTGCGTCTAATCCTCAGTCTTGACCTAATTAAGTAAATTTTGATGCATGTTGAAATAAGATTCAAACTTGTCCATTCTAGCATCCTAATTTGATTTGATTATGTGCTTTGAACCTTGAAACATGTGTGTTAAAGATACATTGATGTTGAATCTTAAACTTAACTCACATGTGGGTCTTTTATTTCTAAAATAATTATGTGAACTCCTAAACCAGTAACATATATTATTCTTTGTGCACCCAAATACCTTGTGAATCATGTATGCGCCCTAAGGTGATTAAATGCCTAAGTCTTGACTTGAAATGTGACTTGAAAACCCAATACACATTATACACTTACTAGTGAGATTAGGTGTTCAAGAATGGGATAGGTGGTACACAAATTGTAGGTATAAGAATGACAACATACATATATTTGTTGGCCTAGAAACCCGTCCAAGATTTATTCATTAGGAGTAAATCTTGGATAGTCCCCGGTTTGGGACTGTTCTTGATCATTTAATCTCACTTAGGATGTAAGTGTATAATGTGTATTGGGTTTTCAAGAAAATTTCAGTAGCATGTCCCCGTTTGTTCTCTAAGTACATATGTACTTGGAGAACAGCGGGGAAATGCTGCCGAAATTTTCTTGAAAACGCAATACACATTATACACTTACTACTCAGATTAGGTGTTCAAGAATGGAATAGGTGGTACACATTTATTATATATAAGACCTTAAACCCTAGACTTTTAACCATAAACCCTAATCTTTTAACCCTAAACCCTAATATATACGTGTTTTCTCTTTGATCATAGAATGGATAGATCATGGATGTCCATTCCAAATCGCTGCACCCTAGAGTTTATTTCTGGTCTTGATCATTTTATTAGATTTGTCGAGGAACATAGGAAACAACCTGGAGATAGGTTCTACTGTCCATGTAGGCATTGCGGTAACAATTTGAAAGTCAGCACTGGAGACGAAATCAAAAGTCATGTCATGTGCAATGAGATTGTACAAGGCTATACAGAATGGCACTAGCATGGAGAGATTTCAAACCTGGAATCAGTGGATGTCGATAGCAGTCCTTGTATGGAAGAAGAAATTGCCTCCGATGATGTAGATGTGAATGAACCGATTCCAGTAGACATCATTGATGCGATGTGGGATAGTTGTGGGGTAGAGCACACCGATCCACCTCCCATGTTTAGAAACATTGTGCATGATGCTCAGATACCATTATACACAGGTTGTACTAAGTTTACGAAGATTAGTGTTGTGTTGAGATTGTATAAGTTGAAAGCTAACAATAGATGGGGTGACAAAAGCTTCACGTCATTGTTGTGTTTGTTGAAAGAAATTCTTCTTGAAGGAAATGAGCTGCCAATCTCAACATACCAGTTAAAGAAATTATTGTGCCAAATGGGAATGGAGGCCAAGAAGATACATGCATGCCCAAATGATTGTGTATTATTTCAAAAGACTATGTTGATTTGAAAGATTGTCTAAAATGTGGTGCGCCAAGGTATCAAGAGACAATATCCTTGAGTCAATTCAATGTGGCTTGTTAGAGAGCATAACAAGATATTTATTAAGTGGTTTGAAGATAAAGTCTTACAACAACTATCTCAAACACCAGATAATCTTACTGAAACTATCAAATGTCTCTCCTTTAAACCAAAATTGAATGTTATGTCTTATGAAGGTTTTGACATAAATGGATTCTCATATTACACAAAGCGTCAAGATGATAAGAGTGTCATCCAAAATAGTGGGGTCACCCTTCAAGCGTCTTCATTGTTTTTTGCAAGTGCAAAGGATAAGAGTCTACGTGAAGCTAAAATGTCATATTACGGTATCATTGAAGACATGGGAGTTTGACTACGTAGATTTCAGAATTCCTGTCTTTAAATGTAATTGGGTTGATAACACTAAAGGAGTTATAGTGGATGAATTGGGTTTCACATTAGTGAACTTTGAAAAGATTGGTGAGAAGGGTGAACCATTCATATTGGCATCACAGGAGAAACAAGTATTTTATATCGATGATCCTGCAAATGATAAATGGTCAGTTGTTCTTCATGATAAAAGATAGTTCATTGAAGATCCTATAGATGAAGAAGAATACTATGATAAGTATGATGACTCCACTCCATTCTCAGTTGGGTTGCCAACACCACCAAATATTGAAGCTAATGATGACTTGTATGTGCACATGGATCACAATGAAGGATTGTTAATTGATAAAAGATCGCAATATTAGAGGCATGCATGTTTATATTTTTTAAGCATTTTATTTTTATGAATGTGAACTTTACAATGTTTTATTATCTTCTAGTTATGTCAAATGTTAAATATTTGATTTTTTGATGACACTTTCAGATGGCTAAGCATGAGCATAATGGACATGCTGATGATTACCATGAGGGTGAGGATATCAATGTGCCGCCTCACAATGTAAGTTTTAAAAATATATCCTTTATTGCTATCTATATGTCCATTTATAGTTATATCCTGTAAGTGTGTTTATTTTGTCAAATTTTAGGTTGATTATGTACCCCCTAAAGAACTTGGGGCACTTGATGAGTAGCAAAAAAAATTGAGAAAGTGAGGGGCATCACAGTGATGAATAAGTTACTACAGCAAAGGGGCAATGGACCCAAATTGGCTGTAGATTTTGATCATGCAAGAAATCCAGTTGGAGTGCACCACAACTCATTTATTTCATATCTTGGGGTTCTTACTCGTATCCATTGCAGTCCTAATTTTGAATCTTGGCATAACGTTCCTAAGGGGAAGAAAGACTTAGTATGGAGGGAACTATGTGTGAGTTATTATTATTTACAATTCTATTTTTGTAGATTACTCATTTTTAGGATACTAGTTAATAGCAATTCTATTTTGCAGAGTATATTTCATATGAATGAAAAGTTGCATCGTAAATGCGTGATGCAATGCTATGGAAGGGTCCTAAGGAACTATAGGACAAATCTCACCCGAGATTACATACACGATGTTGAGAAGAGGTTCTTGATTGATTTCCAATTCTAGACATTGATCAGTTTTTGACTAACTCTACACTAATATTTTTTTTGTATTCTCTTTAAAAAATAAATTTAGGAAGAAGGCAGCCACTGAGCAATAGAACTACCGGGACCCCAAAGACTGGGAGGAGTTTGTTACCCAAAGAAAAATGGATGAATTCAAGGTATTAAGCACCACTCCCAATTTAATTAATATACATTCTTATGTATTCACCTATTCAAGATTAACCTTTAATGTTACTAACCAAGTCAATGTGCTTACTAAAAAGGCTATCAATGATGCTCAAAGAGCAAGGCATGCACTGAATGTGCATGACCACACAATGGGTCCAAGAGGCTATGCAGGCGTTCGCCAAAGACTATAGGCTGAGTCTACTGCTCAGTCTGCTGCTACTCAGGAGACTACAAAGTCCTCTACTATTGGTCCCGCACCTCTGCCTCACCATGCTATGTGGATAGCTGGGAGGCAAAATAAGAAGGGAGATATAACAAAGCCCGCAACAGTTGAGGCAGCTACAAAAATGGTAAAATTCAACTCTTAGAGCAATCAATATTGATTATTGTTATGTTTACTTACCAATTTCTGTTGATGGCGATTAGTAAGAGCTTCATGAGCAGAGGAAGGAAGGCAAGTTCATCCCTGATGGCACAAGGGATGAATTGATAGTTGCTCTTAGTAACCCAGAGCATCCTGGATGTGTTAGGGGTGCAAGAACTGGTGTGGGCATAAAAGCGTTCTTTGGGCCATCACAACACAAATCTGTCCCAAAAGAGAAACTATCAAATGTTGAGGTAACCTGTTCTTTTTTTAGAATGTTATTGTGAAAGGAAATTCAATAATCAAAATCTAGTGTTTCTTTTATTTATGTAAAGGTAGATGAGTTAATTAATAAGAAAATCCAAGAAGCAATGGTGAAGTGGCAGGTGTCTTAGGCTACCACTCAGACAGTACCTGTGGTGTGCCGCTCCTCTCCTACTACAGAGGTTGGGAGTAATCCTATAGACCCACCTAGCACGTCCGCTATAAGTATTTTTATGACATAGTATCTAGTCTTTTTAATATGATATGTTTATTTATATATGTATATAACATTCTTTACATAAATTTGTAGGGGTTGAAGCCATGTCGTCTAAAAAATCAAGAATATATTGTTATAGAGGCACAAGCTTACCCAGCCCTACAAGGGGACATGTTTCATGGGACTCCAGTACCAGCTGGTGCAGTTCATGTGAGATCGATACATGTACTCCCCAATTGGAGGGATCATCCATTGCCATATGCCCACCCTGATTCTGAAACACTTGGTGAGGCAGAAGGCAGAGTGATAATGTGGCCCAAAGAGGATGTCATCTATACTAATATTGTATGGTAAATTTACATTACGTTAATTTGTTAGTGTGTATATATGAATCAATTTATTTGAAATTATATATACAAGTCAAAAGGAAGACACTCACTACATCTTGACCTCCACATCCACCTCCACCTCCACCTCCTAAAGTACCAAGTCGGCTTCCAAGGGACCTACATGCCTCATTAGGTCCTAATTGTAGGGGTATGACAGTATGGATAGGCGAACATGATCCAAATTGCCCTATAAATGCTTCTATTTCAGAGGATGCTGCAGGTCAATCAAACGATAACAAACTATTTATACAAGATATTTTGGAGTTGTTTTGTTATGATTGGATGAATAAATCTATGATAGAGCTATGGATATGGTGAGATCTTATTTATACATCCATATACCTTGTTTTATATACGGTGATCTGGTTTCTTATATATTAATGCATACATAATACATGTTTTGCAGCCACTTACACACGATATGTACATATTTTTCATTTTCCCATGTGGGATTTTTGGTTCCATCTTTGATTAGTCTTGTAGATAAAGACCCTTCTTTAGCTACTTCATACTGTTGTGCTTCTTTTAAATATTTTGGTAAAAAAAAAAGACGGTGATAATAGCTCCATTCAATGTCGAGCAAGTTTACTTTACTTATAATTTGGACAAGAAAATTATATTTTTATTGTGGATTTTAGGTTATTAATTTTTAACTTTCTTACCTATATTGGTAAGCATTGGGAGTTACTAGTTATTGTCCCCAATACGTTCACTGTCTATTATCTAGATCCTGTGGGGAATGAATTGAATACACTATATGGACACACAATGAAAAAGCCATTATTCCCATGAGAAATATTTCATATTTTTATATCAGTTAACATTTGTTATTACATTACTATTTAATTATGCAAGTTAATGTGTTGCATTAACATGTAGGGCTTTACATGAGTTCAAAAGAGCTGGAGGAAAAGTCCCCAAGAAAAAGAATCAACCACTGATTTGGGAGAATGGGAAAGTAATTTCCCGACTCCAATGTATATATTATAACTGTGCTTATTTATATTTTTGAATATTTTGTATGTTTCAATTTATAGTGTGCTACACAAGACAACAGTTGGGCATGCACATACTATGTGATGTGATTTATGGACTTAATCATCAAACATGCCGCAATGAAAATCGATACTATACATAAGGTATTATATATAGTTTCATTAGATAATATGAAATATATCAATCTTATTATATATTATTAATTATATATATGTCATTCTCTTTGCAGGTGTTTAAAACTGACTTGACTACAGGTGGAAAGTTATTAGATGTACATACTCCCTATACGAGGGAAGAATTAGATGATGTAAGAGAAGAACGGGCAAAAGCCCTATAAGTAGTGAGAATTTTTAAATATAATTGGGATACTGATGGTGATAATGATGATGATGAATAAAGAATGATATTTCTAAACTTTGTTCTCATAATTATTTTTGTGTGAATGTGAATGGATTTTTCTGAATTGTCATATGTGTGAATGTGAAGATGATCAATACGTGAATGTTTCTACATGTGTTTGAATGTGAAAAGAGATGAAATGAATGGAACTGCAGGTTGCTAAATGTGTGTGAAAATAGAGGAAATTTGAAATGGAACTACTGGTTTCTACATGTGTGTGATGAAAAATAATATGAATTAAATGTGCTTATACATGTATGTGATCATAAATGGTTGTTCATCTTGTTAATTTTGTAGGTTAGTGGCTTGTTGTTGGCTGATATCAATGGAAGATGTAAACCTACAGTTTAGAACTAAACTGCAGGTTCTATATCCTACTAACCATCCATACAGTAGGCCTACAAATAGATAAGAACAAAAACAGAACACAGGCGTCGATTATTAGCAAAAAACCGACATCTATGTGGCTATGGGTGTCGGTTATATATAAAAACCGACGAGATGGTGCCCTTGCTGGCACATTTTATTGGTGGTGGGAAGGGTTATATAGTGTCGGTTTTTGTGAAATGCCGACGTCTTTGACATGGATATAGTGTCAGTTTTATTAAATAACTGACGCCTATAGTGCCCTTGCTGGCGTGTTTTTGGTGGCGGAAAGGGTTGAAGGTTTCGACTTTAGCGGCACCCACTTGGGTGTCACTTTGAAACCGACGCCAAAGGCCTTAAATAACCGACACTAAAGGTCAGTTTTGTACTAGTGTAGGCCTGGTTTTGAGTTGAAATTGGCAAAGGACGAACTGACCCAACCAAATGGGCTCAACTCAGGTCACTAGATGACCGTCTGGGTGAACTGAGATGGACATATCTCATGGTTGAGATGGTTCAGTTCAGTTGGGGAAGGTTCTATATGTTTCCCTATTCATTTTGCTTGAGAAATACTTGTTGAATAAGGAAATCAATGTCTAACATTGATGGGAATTGATTTGCCAAATTCTTGTAGAACTGGAAACTGCAAAACAACTGTCTCACATGTAAGATGATCGTTTGGCTTAGCCAAACGACCGTATTGGCTATTGCAGGTTGTCCAATTTCCAGAATTGTTGCAAAATTTTGAGTTCTTTCGGTCCTTTCCACTCCCGTACATTAATCATGTATCCGATAGCAACTGGGAACCTTGACTCTGGCCTCTACTATAAATAGAGGGGTATTGGGGGCTTCCTAGAGCACAACACAGACATCTGAGAATTAGTTCCTTTGACTACTATTGTCCTCTCTAGTTGTGGTAACCAAGAGAGCCTAGGCAAGTCCTACCCAACAAGGGAGGGATAGCCACAAGAGAGAACAACTGAGAGTTGTCATTGTGGGAGAGTAAGTTGGTGACTAGTACACCATTAGGAGGGATGACTCCTTATTGGTCATCCTAGTAGGATGATAGGAGTTATAGGTGGTCTATGTAGACTACCATAGAGGTTAGAGGTTGTTTTCTATCACTCGGAAGACAATGTCAACCAACAATTTTTGATAAGCGGAGCTACTAAAGAAGACGGTGTTCGTGGCTGTAGTCTTTGGTGCGACTAGGAGGAGTTGCAGCAGTGCCACTGCCTGAGGTGCAGATCAGAGGGCGCATCAGCTAGATGAGTCCCAATGCAATAAGGAGTTGCACAGACAGCGTCCAAGATAGTTGCAAATGAATGATGACAAGGAGATGTCAGTGGACTTGCTCCAGGACCATGTATTCCTCGAAACCATCCTTCCTTCATTATAGTTATTGACGCGATCTACTCATTATGGGGAATATGGTAGATGAAATTATAAATTATGATGCCTGCTCTGTGCCATATTTCCCAATACGAAAATATCAATGCCTAAAAATATGGGTTCTATACTCCCAAATATTACTAGTTGAAATTGCACATGAATAATAGTGAAGTCAAGATGTACACTTCAATACTTTTCAAGTTACAATCATAGAATAGGATAAAGAATCCATATCATTAAAATTGGTGTCAGTGGAATCATATATAAGAGATGCAAAAAATAGTAGTTAACAACAAAGAATCAATGGAAATTAAGAGAAATTCCAAAAGAATTCCAAAGATTCCAAAAGAGGATTTAATTTAGGTTTCACGCCTCATTACTAGCAAAGTAGGGTTTCGTGCAGTTCATACCCAATTTAAAATAGGGAAGGCACACATAAATTTTTTCGGTACCTAAAACATCTAGAGTCAAACCTTAGGTAAAGAAATCATGGTATAATAAATCATATTAAGATTTCAAATGTCAGAGTTAATATTCCATTAATGTATAAATCATAAAAAGTTTACTTTAAAATATAATCAATTTTGAACCTAGAACATATCTAGATAAATGTCGTATGATTTTAGGATTGTATAACTTTATAATATTCTTATAATTACACATTAGTTTTACAAGATTATTATATATTTTTGTATTCATAACAAGAAAATTCAGCACTTAAACTATTCTGCCCCACACATAGATTGTAACTGTGTGCATGACATGGATTAATAGGAGTATGAATGACTGAAAACAAGTGTTAAAAACAAAATATAGTATGGAGAAAATAGAAGTATCCCTATACATTTTTAAAAAAGGAAGTAGCCACACATGACCATGTGCGCACTCATAAAAAATCTTTTGGACCTTCCCCTCTCGAAATCCATGGAAACAATTAGCATCTTGTTGGTCGGCTCCCATGAAGTGGGAGAGGGAAAGAAGTGGCCCATAAGCCACCTTCAAAACTTTGTTACTAGGCAAGAGTCTCTTCAGTCAAGAGAACTAGACATAGAGGAAAATGATTATGAACACAAATAAAGTGGCTCGCTACAACAAAGTTACGGAGGAGGAAATAGAAGTAAAAAATCACATGTATTTATGGAAAATAAAGGGGTAGACCAAGACTGACAAGGTAATTACAACCTATTCCAATATCCTATGAGCTATGATGGGCCCATGGACTAACCAACAAAGAAGCTTTATGGATATACTATAAATGAGGTTGAGGGATATTATATGTCAAGGTAGAGAAATTAGGCATGTGAAAGTGTTAAGAGTACAAAGGAGTTGGTTCAAGATTTGTGACTTAAGTAGAGGAGGACAAATGTGGAATTCCCCAATCATGCCTAATTAGGATGAAATTTTGATGGGTTTTAATCTTATTAGTAGTGTGAATTTGATAGTGAAATCTATTAAAGGTATATATATACCAAAGAGGGATGAAAAATTATGTGCATCAAACAACCTATGGGAATTGGTTATATCCACAATAGAAAGAGACAAAATTTGGTTTGGGGGTTTCACTAGAGAAGTTCTTAGGTATGAAAATGAAGGATAGTTTGGTTCTAATTCTTGTCTTGATGTGTTTGGGAGTAAACATATAATTTGAGGGGGAGGAAGCCATGGGGAAATCAGTAGATAGGATACAATCAGTGTACACACTAAATGGAAACTTGTCTCAAGATTAGAGGCAAGGTCCTAACCTAGATATTTGGATCAAACGATCTACAGAAACACCCAAAAATTATTACATAACAGTTCAAGCATAATTCTAGCGTGATGCCCTAAAATTTGGGATATATGTCTAATTTAAACAAATAAATTTTTATTTTTCTATATTCTTTTTATGGTAGTAGTTCTTGGAATATTGAGAGGTAAAAATTATGCCTAGACCAATTAAGATGCATGAAGTCTGAATTGATTTTTTTTTAGTTTGACTTCATCTTGTAAATTACTTAGTATAGTAGAGTTTAGTAATATTATTTAAATTGATATGATTATAATTCTTAATAGCCAGTGACCTTTTTAATGAACGGTTAAATCTTATTAAAGCTTGATTACTATGTTAGCTATTATCAGATAAATAATGAAGTTGTCTCCAAATACTGCCTTTTGAACTTGGTATGGGCACTACAAATTCCTCTTTATGCCCTTCAGGTTCACGAGTGCTCATATTGCCTTTATCTGCCTCTCGAATATGGTCTTTAAGCCTCATCTTGATTCCCTTTTAGTATTATTCATCTTCTATATGTGCTTATCTATTTAGAAACTGCTGAGAAAGATTACTAACATCTATTTGTTGAGCTTCCTCATAAACCACCATTTGTATTGGTAGTTCTAGAAATATGAATATTGGCTATCTAAAGTCATGTTTTTGTGACGTGCATCCTCTGAGGGTCACATAGTTATGGAACTAGCCAAAGTCAAGGATCCTATGAAATAACACCTATCTTGCAATCCTTCCTAGATATGAAGCTTAATGGGATTTAGCTAGAAACTATCATATATTTATTCAAAACTTCTCAAAGAATTCTTCCCTCTGACCTAGATTACTAGAAAGGTTATAAAGTTGGTATAGAGTCTACTATGTTAAGAAAATTTCTAATAGTTGAGTAGAACCTGACCACGGTTCTTGTCCAAACCCTAAATATTGAAGGAAATAGCTATGTCATATAACACAATGCTTCTCGAAAAAGGTTGGGTTGTGTACTCATGTAAGGAAAGAAGGTGATTACTTATGGTTCCGGATAGCCAGATCTGGATGAGGACAACTATCCTAGTGATGTGCACTATTTATAGTCTTTTTGCCTACTCTTGCATGCATTCTCAATCCATTTTCTGCCTCACTTCACCTCTAACATTGCTAGATTTCTACTTTATTATTATCATTACTTGCACCATGATTTTGATTGCAGGTACAACATTTTGATGCCAAAATAGGAATGATGATCCCAATTCAACCTTTATTAGATTCCCAAAGAGATTTCTCAATTTTTAAGCAATTCTTGAGGAATCTAATGGAAACATGTCATGTGGTTCAACCAATCTGAGATGTCAAAAGCAGGAAAATGAACATTATATAGGAGAGAAAATCACATGACGTGTTGACCAACCAACACAATGTGTCACCTCAGATATAGGGAACTAAAAAGTCACTGGATTCTAGAAACACAGTGTGTTGGCCAACCAACATGGCATTTACTCTCACACCAGATTTTCCAATTCCCCTTGACATGTAGAATCATGGTGTGTTGGGCCAACCAACATGTTGTATCTCCTCCATCTAGAAGAAGTTAGATCATTTAAATGTAAGACCATGATGTGTCATTATCTCAACATCATGTGTTCCTTCACTCCAAAACTTTCCAACGTTTCCTAACTTGTAGCAACAAAACATGTGGGTTAACCAACCCGCCCTATCATCTTCGATCAAGGAAGTTTGACTTCAGTTATCGCAAGTAACACGTCGTGTTGGACAACCAACATGTCGTGTTACTTGTAGTTTTGGTTCAAAATTAAAGGAAAACTATACCTCATTTTTATATATAGATGGAAGTCACTTGGGATGATTATCATGTATCATTTGGAGAAAAAGACATCTACAATAGATCTAAGAAGAGGAGCAGGTGATTTCAAAGGAGAAAGGGTGGTTACTCAAGAGTTAACCTCCTTCTTCCTTAATTATTTTTCAACACTTGTAATAGAAGTCTCAGTTCTCTGTTCCAACCGCTCCGGATAGAAGGTTGATGAAGAAAGAGCCTTATGAAGGATGAAATTGTGACTCCTCATTGGAGTTCCCCTTTGTTCTTCCTTTAACTTGGATATTTTCTCTCTCTTTGTTCTTCTACTATGTCCTACACCTTGATATATCATTTCTTTATGCAATCTTTGATCATGGACAAGTAGAGACCTTGTTCTTGGGCATGGTAGAACAACTCCCATATCTTAACATGTTGAAACATGAATCTCATGCTTAATGCTAGTTATTTTCATAGTTCTAAGGTTCATTGATATTCCTTTCTTATTGTAAGTTGGGCTAGTCACTTGCTATGTTTGACATATGCTCTTTGTATGATCTGGGAAGGTATGCACATAAGTAATGAGGTATGCCTTAGCAACATTACTTGACCACGAGAGTGTCTAGGATGTGTCCTGGACCAAGGTTTGTAGACAAATTTTTTACATATGAACGAGAGTGCTATATGAAATTAGGATTGTCCTACACTATCGAGAGATTTTTGTAGGACACTAACCTCCTTTCTGTTGTTTCTAGAATAGATATTTTCATAGTTCATATTGTTGTCATATGGTTGTGAAATCTTGTTCCCAAGACCTTTGATCAATTAAAATCTTGAAACCAAGTGATCTTTGTTTTAAGTTTAGTTCTCTAATTTGTTTAGTTTACTAGTATTCAAACAAATCATCCTTTAAAAACCAATCAAGATTGTAAAAAAAATGGAGACTCTTGAGTGTAACTAAACCTAGATCCATGGACGACCTTGACTATTCTACACACACCCGTATACTTATGGGGTAGTGTTCGAGTAATAAATTTAAGATTTGTGCTCAATGCTAATATCTACACACAATCTAGATCTTGCAATGATCATTTGTTCTCTAAAAACATGGAGGTGTTACTTGTATGGTGTGCAAACCAAAGTCTTTTTCAACCATAAAAGTGTTAAGTACCTTCACCTAAAAAAACTTGAATTTTCAACAATTTCAATGGGAGAGTACTTTAAGGACTATAATTTATTAAGTTCTTACCATCATTGTAAATCAAATGTACTCATTGATGTTGTGACTAGAAAGAAGGATGTAGTATATCCTTCTATGAAATTTTCTAAATAGGAGAACATAAAAAAACTTGAATAAACCATAGGAAAACTAGTCCTACCATCACTCCTAGATGGATTTCTAGTTTAGTGAGGTCCAATAGTCCAATCCAAATCTGGTATAGATCGTGAAGTAGAACAGCCTTACAATATACAAGTTGTCTTGGATGGAGTGATTTGTTTTTAACAAAGGCTTTGGATTCTCAACAACAATGGCTTAAAAATAAAGTTTGAAGGAGTCTCACTCCTCCTTGTATATCATCCACCCAGAGACAACAACAATTTTCAAGAATTTGCAATGGTATTTGTAGTGGAAGTATATAACGAATGACATTGTTAAGTTTTTGATAAAATGATTGATATTTCATTAATTATAGATCAACACCAAAGATAGGGATTCTTATGAAAACACTTGAAATTCCTATTTGTAAATGGGACAAAATCAAAATGGACTTTGAGATGCCCATTTTTAAAATACAAAGCATAATTATGGCATAGTATGGGTCATCATTGATTGACTTATAAAGTTAGCCCACTACCTGCCATTTCATACTACCATGAATGTTGCCAGAATGGATGATTTGTATATCAAAGACAAAGTTCACTTGCATGGAAACCTAAGATGGTTGTTCGTGATAAGGATCTAAAGTTCATCTCTAGATTGTAGAAGCATATAAATTCAGAATTGAGAACTCACATGGAATTCAACACAGCAAACACTATCAAATGGATGGGAAATCCAAGTATAGTTAAAATATTAGATGACTTACTCCATTCTTGTGCTATGGATTGGAATGGATCTTTTTATAAGTAGTTTTTCATGAGTGAATAATGTAGTTGTTGGGAAAGTATCATAATACCACCATATGCATAATTGTATAGCAAACCTTATAAATCTCCCTTGCAGTATATTATATAGGTGAAAGGTATGTGTGTAAATATAAGAAGATTCAATTTTAAGTTGATAAGGTTGAAATGGTTAAGAAAAGGGTGAAAGTTTCCCAGTAAAGATAGAAGTTGTATGATAATCATCACACTAGTTGGGAAAATTATTTTTGTGGAAGTGAAGCCCTTGAATCCATTGTCAAGTCAAAGATTAGGGAAAATTTAAGTCCTTGGTAGGTAAAAATTTTGAGATTCTTCAAAAAATGGAGAATTTTCTTATAGGCTATCATTGACACCTTCTTACAAGAAGATGCATGATGTATTTCATTTTTTTTGGAAATAGGTAAATATATTGCCAAAGGAGCCTGTACAAAGCCAGGACTTATCAAGCCTACAAAAATGTATACATGGGGGTGTTATATACAAAAACCCCAGTATCTTTTAGCTTGCTCAGACAGGCTTGAGGCAAGCCATTTTCTAACTTTAAAGGATCGAGCAGTGGTCATGGTTATCTTCTCCACCACCACTTCTTCGCTGCAATTCTTCCTTCCATGGTTCATATTGTTTCTTTCCTCCCAGACATAATAGCAAACACCCGATAAGAAGAGTCCACCCACTTCTAAACTCTATTTTCCATTGAGTTTGGCCATCACCTTGGTTGTTAGACCTTCAATGTTATCATAAAAAATTTGTCCCCATTCGCTTTTGAGGCACACAATGGCCCAGACTCGTCTGAAGAAGTTGCATCCCCGAAAAAGGTGATCGTGGCTTTCATCACATCTATTGCACAAAACACATGTCGTATGGACCTGCAAACCCTAACACGTCATCCTATCCTTTGTGGGTAGTCTTCCTTGAATTTCTCTGTAGATGGTAGTGCTCCATTTCGGTATATGGAAAGGGTTCCATAGCAGTTTATACTAGGTAAACTTAGATGCCACTTGCTCATACTCTTAAAGCCACTTGTTGTCACCCAAGCTCCACAAACATAGTCTGGTGATACACTCTAGGTAGTGTATCATGTATCTGGGCACCCTTCATGGGTGACACACCCCCTAAACTGATACATACTCCAAGCTCTACCTGATACACTAAAGGACAAGATAGCACATGTGACATATAAGGCATAAAAACTATATAGAGATGTCATTCCTTAACTATCATCCAAACAAGGTGCCCAAACCTTCATCCACATCCTATATGATGCCAAACTAAAGCAAGAAAACTCTAGAGTAGGTAAATTGCATATTGACCCTCCACTTTGGGTAATTTGCAATTTACACCAAAACTAGCACTTAAAGCACAAGCATCATCCAACCAATCTCAAACTTGGAGCATAGGCCCTCCTCAAGGTGCCCCCACAACATCATTCTATTTCAAATGATGCTAGAGAACTAAAGGAATGCTCTACATGTGAAATATTGTAATATAACCCATTACTTTGGGTAAATTGCACTTTGTCCAAAACAAGCAAACATTGCTCAAACATCATCCAAACGGGACCAAACTAGAAACATAAGCTTGTCACATGATATCAAAACTTCTTGAGGGATTAGATTAAGGTTCTAATCACTTTTCTTAATCAAAGCAAATAGGGTTAGCCCAAAACATGGATCGGGGTCCTTACAAGTCATAAACCCCTAATAAGGATTTCGTCCCAAAAATCCCAAGCAAAAAGAAGATGGGTGTTACTCACGCATCGCATCATACAACTCCACAAAAGCTCCTGGGTGTCACAGATCTATGACCAACGTACTTGCTATTCCTCCATAGGGTTTCCTTGTACTAGTCAGACTCAACCCTCTGTCTCATCATCCTTTGTCTGATAACACTTTATATACTGGAACATCACATGCAACTTGTATCACTTAGGTATCAGTTCCTTTATTGATATATCACCGTCCTTGCTATGCTTCCACTATGCTACTCTGATCTTACATGCTCAACTCTTAAGCTTCACATGACTCATATTACCATCTTCCTACTATATATATATATATATATATATATATATATATATATATATATATATATATATAGAGAGAGAGAGAGAGAGAGAGAGAGAGTCAGGCTAGAATACACTTGAGTGTACGGATCACACGGATACACTCAAGTGTGTTTGCATATCAAGACTATTTTTTTCAAAATATTGATCTTCATCGTCATACTATATCTAAGCTACATACAAATTTTGAGCCCATTTGGATGAGTGTAAGTCACTCATCCAAGGGGAACAAAATCGACGCGTGAAACTAATTTGAAATGCATAATTTTTGCGGTCTTCATAACATGAGCTATACATATCCAAATGTGCTCAAATTTTGCATATGAGTTGTTCACAAGATGTTTAAGAAGATCAATGGATTAGATTTTCAAAAAAAATATTACATCATGAAAAACTACTTAAGTGTATTCCGCTCCAGATACACTCGAGTGTATTCTAGCCTGACTCTCTCTCTCTCTCTCTCTATATATATATATATATATATATATAGTCCAACTGTTCCTTCTCCTTTCACAAAATATGCCTCTAATCTAAGAGAGATCTATCTCAGAAGGGATTATCACACATAACAAGGCTCATAAGGTACTACACTAGGTATCGCTCAAGACTTAACACAAAGGAGCTATAAGGCAACCAAGGAACTAAACATCTCTGGTTAGCAACAACATAGCAAGGTACAACTCATCATCTCAGGTTCAAGGCTGCCACAACTTCAGATCAGTTTCCAAGGGCACAACAAGCATCTGTTGGCTAAATTGGACATTATGATAAATCCCTTTGTTTTGATGATGACAAACATTTCATTCTTGTTGATCTAACGTGCTACTTGAGTGTTGAAGGAATAAGGTGGATGACAAAGCATCAGGGAAATCTATATGCTTAATGTTTGTACTTTCATGAAATGTAATCAATTTGTAAAAACTTGTACAACCATATAATGTACAAGTACTTAGACTTCATGTAAATCAAGCGTTAGATCTTCCCTAGTTAAAAACCAAACTTAGATAGGTCATCTCCTTCAATAGTGTCACATATGCACACTCATACACACACTTAATGCCTTAAATTGAAACATTGAAACAGGGTCAATCTCGGTCAACAAAATCCTCGACCGAGACACTCTCGGTCGACAAACTTCTCGACCGAGAAAGACCCAAGTAGCCGTTAGACACAACTGACAAGGTAGTTGGCAGTTGGAAATGAACGTTGCAAACACCTGATCCAGAGAGCCTGTCGATCGACAAAACCTCAACTGAGTAGGCATCTCGGTCGACAATTCCTCGATCGAGATGGACTCTGACAGTAACTGCAGAATTAATTAACTAGCCGTTGCTAAAGCAACTAAAGTGTACCTAATGGCTAGTTAAGCACTTAGAACGCCCTAGAAAGTGTCTAGAACGTCCTTAAGCACTTGTAGGTCATTCCTATAAATAGGACATGCCTTAGGACACCTAAACTCACTAATCTACACTTGTGATACACTTGATCTTACACTTGCAATTGTCAATCTGTTTTGAGAAATTGAGCAACACTTGCATTGGCTATTCTTCTCCTTGCTCTAATTTCGTGTCCTATAGGCTAGTATCTCCTATCCACAACAATCACACTTCTATATACATTGGTTAGGAGATCTATATGCTTGATATAGGCAAATCAAGCCTTGTGCTTCAAAGGTTAAGTGTAATTTCCTTTTTCCTTCTTGTTCTTTTTATTCTTTGTATTCTCCTTGCTACTCCTAGGGTTGGAGGCTGCAGATTGGAGAAGGTTCTTCTCGGTGGAGAAGGTGGACTTCGAGCTACTTCAAGAAGGCTATTGCAACGGGAAGCTACTTTAGGAGGAAGGCTACTTCAAGGGGGAGCTTGAAGTTACTTCAAGAAGGCTGCTTCAAAGTTGGTGCAATTACTTCAAGGTGAAGGCTGCTTGAAGGGTTTAGGAAAAGAATTGTAATTTTATGTAAAGTCCTTGCGAGGTAATAAAATTAAATTCTTTCAAAATCCCGGTTGGGTAAGCAACAGGGTAGTGGACTGACTACCTTAGTATTTGCTAAGGTAGGAACCACTCTAAATCCTTGTCCCCTTGTCCAATATTCTTGTGGTTGGTTGTTTGAGTTAAATAATTGTTAAATTAATTTTAAAACCCTATTCACCGCCCCCCCCTCTAGTGGTTTTTCAATTGGTATCAGAGCAGGCTTCAAGGAACTCTAACCAAGTCTTGAAGAATGGGTGATGAGTTGCTCAACAACCTCAATCTTGAAGGAACACTTGTGACTAGGCCTCCTATATTTGATGGAACAAACTACACCTACTGGAAGAGAAGGATGCAATTCTACTTCCAAGGGATTAGTTGGGATATATGGAGAATGGTGTCAACCCCATATGAGCTTCCTCAAGTAGAATATGTAGCTTGGGACACCAATACGGTAAAGTCAGCTCAATTGAATGCAAAGGCTGTAAGTATTCTCTATTGTTCAATTTCAATAGGAGAATTTAATAGGATATCAAACTGTGAAACAGCCTATGAAATTTGGCATAGACTTTCCATAACTTATGAAGGTACTGTTCAAGTTAAGAATTCTAAGATTAGTATGCTTAAACAAAAGTTTGAACACTTCCGTATGGATCCGAATGAATCTATTAGTGAAATGTATGCAAAATTCTCTTCTATTGTAAATGGTTTGAATGCTTTAGGTAAAGTTGTTCTTGAGGAAGATTAGGTGTCAAAGATTCTTAGATCACTTCCTCCCAAATACAAGCCCAAGGTGACGGCCATTGAAGAAGCAAATGACCTCACCCGACTAAAGATGGAACAACTCATTGGCAATCTAGAAGCTCATGAGGAAACTTTAGAAGAGGAATAAAGAAGAGAACGTGAACTTCAAGGGAAAAAGAAGGACATTGCATTCAAAGCATCAACCAAGGATAATCATGACACAAGTGAAGATGATAGTGAAGAAGAAACTCTCATTGTAAATGGTAAGCAATATAAAAGTTTTAAAACTAATAAAACTTCTAGTGGTTCTTCTTCCAGGTACTTTGAATGTGGCAAGAAGGGACACATGAAAGGTGATTGTCCAAAACTCAAGAAAGGGAAGAAATCATCGCACAAAAAGAAGGAAAGAGCATATAAAGCTGCATGGGATGATTCAAGTGATGATAGTGATGATGGAAAAGAAGAAGTAGAATGCCTCATTGCTACAACAAATGAAGAAGAAGAAGAAGAAGAGGTAAGTCTTTTTGATCTACCAAAAGAAGATCTAATTGCTAGTCTTCAAGATACTCATGAGAAATATATTGAGTGCAAGAAGAAACTTAAGAAATCAAATAAAGTAAATGATGATTTAAACGTTAAACTTCTTGCTCTTGCATCTGAAAATGAAAATCTCAAAAAGGCAAATGAAGATTATGATGTTAAGTTAAAATCTGTAGAAGCTAATTGCAATCTTCTTTCCTTAGAAAAGTTAAACTTGCAAACTCAAGTGAATGATCTTCAGAAACAATCTATTTTATGTTCACATTTAGATTATAATGAGGTTGTAAAAGAAAGAAACTCTCTATTATCTGATTTAGATCAAGTAAGGAAAGATTTACACAAGAAGATGGATGACATTGCTAAGCTACAAAGAAACCTAACTGACTTAAGAGGTAAAGACATCTTAAATAATATTCTGAAAATTTCTTCTAGTTTCAATGGAAGAAGAGGATTGGGATATGCTCCAAAGAACAATCATCCTAAAAGAGCTAAAGTATCCAAAACTCAGACTATGTTTATACCTAAATACACAATTCCTAGAAAGAGAAATGAAGTTGATTCTATTACTTGTCACTTTTGTCTACGCCTGGGAAATTATTCATTTTCATGCCCACATAAGAAAAAGAATGCTTATCTAGCTTGGGTTCCTAAAACTTAGAAGATTAAATTTAACTAGTTGAGATTTGACCTAAACTGATTCTTGATATACAAATGTCATATCTCAACACAATCGAGCTCTAACTTACATAATTTTGTTTTACTTGGAAGCAATTAACAGTTCTGAAGACAGTACAGAAACCTTGTCGGTCGAGAAACTGTCGATCGAGAGAACAGTCGGTCGAGAAATTGTCGACCGAGCAGGTCACTGATTTCCAGTCTGCAATAAATCTGTTGAATATGTTTTCAATTGATCAAATTGCTATCTATTTGTTATTAATGACTGATTTTACATGCAATACAAGTTGAAAACCATTTTTGAAAAACTTATAAATATAAATGAGATTATTTTGATCCTCTAAATGAGTTAAAACTGAAAATTATGAACCATGTTGATTTAAGTCAAGGAAAATTACTGCTTTCATGGTCTATTCTAAGTATTCCTTGACCTAAAAACCATGTGTTGAATTTCATGTTGTTATTGCTCTATCATTACATCATGGATATGCTTTCAATATTTCATCATTCAGCTTTCTACATATAAAGATGATGCTATGTTGCATAAAAATACAACTCTATGGCACAAATAGATAATGATTATTGTGTGCATGGATTATATCATCCCATGTAATACATGAATGATTCGTTGTTGATATGTTGCTTAGAACAAGAACTTCAATGCTTCTAGGAGCAAAATGTCATAACACATAAGATACAAATTTCTCAATTGGTATCTTTAAGAACTTGAGATATTATTCTTGATTTCAAAGATATATGTATATTTTCTTGAAGAATCTTATGATTAATCTGAGTCCAAGAAGAAATAGGACTTGATATTCATAGCAAAGAATAGGGGACATCATTCATAATAGATATCACTCAAAGTGCCTCAATTTGCTATTTAATCTACATGCATAAATTATACTTCACAAATGAATGTTCAAATATGAAATCTGCAGAATTTGCCTCTTGGTTGAAATAAAATTTGACCAAGGGGCGCTATGGTCGTAGTCAAGGTCGGCCTAAAATAAGCTTGACAAAGTGCTTATTTGTACATCATTTTATTGTACTTAATCTTAGTATCTTAAAAATCATTTGTGACCTTAGAAGCTTTAAAATGATTTAATTATAAGATTAAGGGGGAGCTCACAAAAAAAAATTTGATTATTTGATTAAGAAGCTTACAAAAACATTGTAAACATCATTTGAAGATTGTTATGACCTTAGTATTCTTACTCTTGATTATGAAGAAATCTACAAATTTCATAAAAATGATATATCTTGTTCTCAAAGGAATTCTCTAAACAAATCAGGGCTTAATATCCTGTGCATTTGGTTAGAGACACTTTTTTATGTACTCTAAGAATAAAGGATTTTTACTTCATTTTCAGGGCTTCACATCCCTTGCAAAATGGATGAGAAATCAATATATATCATAAGCTTAAGAGGATCTCATATCATTTTCAGGGCTTAACATCCCTTGTAAAATGGGTGAGAAATCAATACACATATGCCATAAAATTAAAAGGAACTTATATCATTTCAAGGCTTAACATCCTTTGCAAATGATTGAGAAACAAATTGTGGCAAAATTTGACAATAAAATCCCTTAATTTTTATTGGATATCTCTTTAAGGGGGAGCAAAGCATAAAATTTAAAAAGAAAGACACAAAGTCATACTAAATGGTTATATTGGTTATCTTTTTGAAATGACAAAGGGGGAGAAATAATATAAAATCAATAACATAAAACAAAATGAGTTTCATAATCTTCCGACCAGCATTCACTTGCAAATCTTAGAATGGCTACAAAAGGTAAAATTCAGGTATGAAACTTACATGATTTATATTTCCTTATTTTATATTTAGGAAATGTTTGTCATCTTAAAAAAGGGGAGATTGTTAGCTAAATTGGACATTATGATAAATCCCTTTGTTTTGATGATGACAAACATTTCATTCTTGTTGATCTAACGTGCTACTTGAGTGTTGCAGGAATAAGGTGGATGACAAAGAATCAAGGAAATCTATATGCTTAATGTTTGTATTTTCATGAAATGTAATCAATTTGTAAAAACTTGTACAACCATATAATGTACAAGTACTTAGACTTCATGTAAATCAAGCGTTAGATCTTCCCTAGCTAAACACCAAACTTAGATAGGTCATCTCCTTCAATAGTGTCACATATGCACACTCATACACACACTTAATGTCTTAAATTGAAACATTGAAACAGGGTCAATCTCAGTCGACAAAATCCTCGACCGAGACACTCTCGGTCAACAAACTTCTCGACCGAGAAAGACCCAAGTAGCCGTTAGACACAGCTGACAAGGTAGTTGGCAATTGGAAATGAACGTTGCAAACACCTGATCCAGAGAGCCTGTCGGTCGACAAAACCTCGACCGAGTAGGCATCAAGGTCGACAATTCCTCGACCGAGATGGACTCTGACAGCAACTACAGAATTAATTAACTAGTCGTTGCTAAAGCAACTAAAGTGTACTTAACGACTAGTTAAGCACTTAGAACCCCCTAGAAAGTGTCTAGAACATCCTTAAGCACTTGTAGGTCATTCCTATAAATAGGACATGCCTTAGGACACCTAAACTCACTAATCTACACTTGTGATACACTTGAGCTTACACTTGCAATTGTCAATCTGTTTTGAGAAATTGAGCAACACTTGCATTGGATATTCTTCTCCTTGCTCTAATTTCGTGTCCTATAGGATAGTATCTCCTATCCACAGCAATCACACTTCCATATACATTGGTTTGGAGATCTATACGCTTGATATAGGCAAATCAAGCCTTGTGCTTCAAAGGTTAAGTGTAATTTCCTTTTTCCTTCTTGTTCTTTTTATTCTTTGTATTCTCCTTGCTACTCCTAGGGTTGGAGGCTGTGGATTGGAGAAGGTTCTTCTCGGTGGAGAAGGTAGACTTTGAGCTACTTCAAGAAGGCTATTGCAACGGGAAGCTACTTCAGGAGGAAGGCTACTTCAAGGGGGATCTTGAAGTTACTTCAAGAAGGTTGCTTCAAAGTTGGTGCAATTACTTCAAGGTGAAGGCTGCTTGAAGGGTTTAGGGAAAGAATTGTAATTTTATGTAAAGTCCTTGCGAGGTAATAAAATTAAATTCTTTCAAAATACCGGTTGGGTAAGCAACCGGGTAGTGGACTGACTACCTTAGTATTTTCTAAGGTAGGAACCACTCTAAATCCTTGTCCCCTTGTCCAATATTCTTGTGGTTGGTTGTTTGAGTTAAATAATTGTTAAATTAATTTTAAAACCCTATTCAGCCCCCTCTAGTGGTTTTTCAGCATCAACTCAGGTCGAAACAGATATGCACTATCTCAACTGATCTGGATAAGAATCAAAAACCTTGTTCATCCGTCTCTAACTGATGCACATCCCACCTGGACCTTCCTTTACTCGAGACTTAGCTAGGAGTATTCCAAGGAATCATGCTTAACTTGATGAACTTTTCCCAAGACGATCTTACAATAATTCTTTTCCTTGGGTGCATATCTTCCGTCCCCATGTTTATGCAGAGTATAAACCCCTAACATGTGATAGCCATACTATAAGCACTTAGCCAGGTCGACCAAAGCCAACTTCTCCATCTGGGACCACTTCACACCTTTCTAAGGATATCCATTCCCAGGATTATCTCAATCCTCAACATGTCACATGGAAAGAGGTTCACTTGACTATCCTATCCTAAAAAGGGAAGGACGCGAGAAGGATATACTTCATCCAACACAACAAGGTCATCCAACAAGGCATTCTACAATGAGTTATCTCTCTTCAGGCTAACAAGAAGGAAACATCTGCCACACATCCTATAAGCATTCAAAGGAGGGTACATCCTAGACTGTATCAACTAGAGTAGATAAGAGGCAATAAGAAGACAAAGCGGAATGGAGTGACTCCATCTGACCTGCCAGCAAACATGCAGGTTAACCTACCGTTCTGGATAACTCCTCTCACAAGATCTATCTATTTCCTGTTTCCTTCCGATCCTTGGTCATATTATTCGGTCCTAACTTACTTATCCTCATCAGCGTTCCTCTGTGTTGCTGAACTACTGCCTCTAGGGTCACCTCGCAGATCCAGACTCCAAAATAAGATTCATCTTATGGGTTCAAGGTCAAGGATGATCTATCAAGATGGTCCATCCCGTACCTCCACGATCCAAGTCTTTTGACTCTTAACTCACTTACCAGATGACATGTTCTCACATTCTCATACACTAGGATTCCTTACCTTGGTATCCATCTCATGAGTCAAAACTCATCACTTCTGGTATCACATCCAAATTCTATCGTCGTCACCAGATCGAAAAACGTCAAGAGGATCATATCATCATCTCAAAACATCATCTATCACATGTATCTCCATCTTGGAAACTAAAGCCCAAGATCAACTGATACTTGTCAAAGTATCCAACCAAAGATCACTTCAAAAGCATACATATCAAGACTCACAAGGTCCATTTGGTTGCCAGTCCCTTAGAAGGAAGGAACACAAGGGAACAAACTCCTCCTATCACCCCATCAACACCTGTGGTTTCATATTGAGGGGAGGAAATTACCACTTTCTTTGATCCTTACATGAGTTTTCAACTGTTTAAGTATTATGAAACCTTATTCCATTTGGTTTTATCCTATTTCTTCTTGGTTTCCTTGCAATCAGCAAAGGAATCATCAAGACAATTACATGTCATTTCACTTTTTCCCTTGTTGTCATTTTATCATATTCATGATTCTTTCTTGATTATATCACATTTCCCTTTTCTTTTTGTGAAAAAGATCATTATTATTCACATATTCTTTATTGAAAAAGGATCATATCCCTTGTTCTCTCTTACTTATCATGAATTTTCACTTTATATTTTCTTATTTCTGCTTACTTTCATTAGTTGGTCTGAGATTAACTCATGTTCCATCTTATTTACTCATCACTTGTTCTTTCCTTTCTTCCAACCTTATCTTTGCTTTCAGGAATTTTCTTCATCTTGTGTAAGTTTTATACTTTAACCCACCTTGTTATCACAGGTTAATCTATCTTTTTCCATGTATATCTCTTAAGATTATGATTTCAAGAACTTATCTCATCATATTCTTACATGGATTTGGGTTTCATAGAACCATTACTTCCTCTTTTGATTATCAAGAATCCAGGTTTTAAAGAGTTATGGTGCATTTATTTACTTCTTTTATAACAAGATGAAGGTATTAGCATCATATTCCTAGTTTGTTATGCTCTTTAGATTGTTCCAAAATGACTACTTGATCAGAGTAATCAAAGAGGAAACAATCTAAGGCTCCACACTTACCTTTGTCTTCAATATTTGAATACTTGGCCAGGGCATCAAGTACTGAGATTTGGTAGTATGCACCATATTTTATGTCATAGTCCAACCTTAGACACCATCCTAATCCTAGTCCTAGTGTCCCTGTAGACTCGACGAACCTAGTGCTCTGATACCAACCACTTGAGACATCCCAACTCGAACAAAACACGATTACATACTAACCAGCGGATTACCAAAAAACCACGGGAAATTAAAACCGATTTATAACAATCATCATAAGATGAAACATATTACATCTGAGCCAACACGTTCCTCACAATGAAGATCATCCATCCTAAGCTCCATACTTGCCTTCGGCACCATCATCACCTCAAGAAACAAAAGATGAAGAAGAAGAAGACACCATGGTTATGCATAGCTCAAGAATAAGAAAAGAGAGAGAGGACCACAGCCTTGCCTTCTCTCATCAAGGGTCCATCCATGGCCAAGAGGGGAAGAAGGAGATGAAGAAGGGAGCACAAGGAAAATCTAGTAAAGAAGCATGACTCACCAAGGTCAGATCTTGAGCAAGAAATCTCCATGGGCAAGGAACTCGGCCTCCCAAGCTCCATGGGGGTTTCCTTAAGCTTCCAAAGCTCCCAAGCTCATCTCATACAGGAAGGGGAAAGAGGTGGCCAAAAAAGTATCACTTGGGTAAGGAGGAAGGGAGTTATATACACCAAGGAAGAGAGATGTAGCAAAGGAAAGGTGTCATAACCACATAAACTTAGATGTCACTTGCTCATGCTCTTAACCCCACTTGTTGTCACCCAAGCTCTACATGCATGGCCTGGTGATACACTCTAGGTAGTGTATCGGGCAGATGGGCACCCTTCATGGGTGACATACCCCCTAAACCGATACATACTCCAAGCTCTACCCGATACACTAAAGGACAAGATCGCACATGTGACATATAAGGCATAAAAACTATATAGAGATGTCACTCCTTAACTATCATCCAAACAAGGTGCCAAACCTTCATACACATCCTAGATGATGACGAACTAAAGAAATAAAACTCTAGAGTAGGTAAATTGCATATTGGCCCTCCACTTTGGGTAATTTGCAATTTACACCAAACTAGCACTTAAAGCACAAGCATCATCCAACCAAGCTCAAACTTGGAGCATATGCCCTCCTCAAGGTGACCCACAACATCATTCTCTTGCCAATGATGCTAGAAAACTAAAGGCATGCTCTACATGTGACATATTGCAATATAACCCCTTACTTTGGATAAATTGTACTTTGGTTCAAAACAAGCAAACATTGCTCAAACAACATCCAAACGGGACCAAACTGGAAACATAAGCTTGTCACATGATATCAAAACTTCTTGAGGGATTAGATTAAGGTTCTAAGCACCTTTATTAAGCAAAGAAAATAGAGTTAGCCCAAAACATGGGTCAGGGTCCTTACAAATGACCTCCTCGAAACTCCTCCACCATGGTCGTGCTGCCTAGCACATCTGTGCTACCAGCCTTCATTTTCACCCATCCAACCTGTGATTTCACACTTCACCAGAATGGCCATTCTCCACCACCATGACTGTTCTCACCTCTACCCACCACGGCCGTGAGCACGGCTGTGCTACCACTTAAAATCTAACACTTTTCACACTGTTTTTTCCATAATACCCCTACTTACCGTAGTTCTTCCACCACCACCTATATATACATAGGTGGAAGCCACAACACTGGGTTAGCTTCCCTAGCTTCTCTTAACCTCCATTACTCCTCCCTTTGAGCATTTAGTGCACTTCCTTTGCATTTATGCTCTCCATCCACTATTTCCACCTCCATTTCACCTTGGAAACCTAGTTTTCTAGGTTTTCATCCATAATCCCCCATATTTTCATGCTCAACTGCACCCTTGGAGGAGAGAGATCGTCCACAACAGCAAGTAGGTGAAGACGAAGGCTACTTCCCCGAGCTCCATGGCGTTTCTTCCCCTTCTTCCCATCTCTTTTACTATTTCTTTGACTATGTGTAGCTAAGCCCCTAGTGGTGGGGTGTTTGGGGTTAAAGTGTGACTTTGATACCATGTTGGGGGAAAATAGCTTGTAATGAACATAATTTCTATCTATGATGATTGCCTCTTACTTCTATCTCATTTCCTATTTCATTGCATGTGGTTTGTGCTTATAACATGAATTGCTTACTTTGAGATGTTTGATGACACTTAGCTTCTAGGAGGAATTGGAGTGTATGTGGCAATCTTAGGAATGGCTCCTAGGTCCAATTAGTGGATCCCTATCTAGTCTCCTTTGTTCCTACATACACATCCCTCCTCCTATAAGTGAGTGTGAGATCTAAGTAGCTAGTGTAAGTGTGATTAGTGCAATTGCCTAGGGCTTTCTAAAGGCTAGAATGGCTAGTGGCATGAGGTCAAATATCCTCATCTCTACTCCCATCTCTACCCTTGGCTCTCAATTGACCTAATACCAATTACCCTAGAAACCTATACTTGACAAGTCCTACTAGAATTACACCTAGCCCTAGTTACCCAACTAGTAGTATAGGGTATATTCTATTAGCACTTGCCTTGTTGTTTGGTTTGGTAACCTAGAAAGAATTGTGATGGTTGCTTGCTATGTTGCGATCCCCCAACTAATATCAAACCACATCCCCAAATGGCCCAACTACCCTAATCATCTTACTTAAAACCCACCTCGCTTTTCTTGCTTGTTCATGCTAGTTTAGTTTAGTAGCTTTTACTTAATCTAGTTAATTGCTTAGTTTTGCTCTTTAGCGTTAACTTAGATTCTTGCTCTTTCTAGTGGTTAGTTTAGATCTTAATTGCTTCTTGCCTTGCTAGAGTAGTTTAGTTCATCTTTCTCTCATTTGGTTAATTGCTTGGACTAGTTTCTTAGATTCAACTTGCTTAGGATAATCTAGCTTTTTGATAACTTCGTTTCCATCTTGCCTTTCCTTTCTTGTCTGCTTAGTGTAATCACAAACAAACCTTTTAAAAACCCTCAAACCCTAATATCTGCACTAGGAACATAGAAAACACTACCCTAGCTCTAGTGCCCCCTCTATCCCTGAGGATTGACCCCTATTTTTTCCAATCACCTATACTACAACAGTACCTCGTGTGCTTGTAGGCAACCTGTTTAGTTTTGTGATCGAATTGGTTAGGGCCAATACACATTTTGAAAGTTTTCCCTCCCGTGTGTTCTGATCTTGTGGGGTGCATCTAGTCAAGTCAAATTGGCTAGTGTGTAGAACCTCTAGCGGACGCACCAAGCTTTCTGGCTCCATTTCCGGGGACTCGAGGTGCTCAACCTAGCTAGATAGTGTAGCTTTTTCTTTCCTTTTGCCCTCACCATTACTATTATTTATTCTTTGTGTTAATTTTGCATCTTGGTTTCTTGTTGTCTGTTTGTGTATTGTGTAGGTGATAGTTGTGCATGCGCCGAACGCATTCTACTTGTACCGACTTGGTGTTGTACGACCCCAAGATTGATAGAAAGAGGTGGTAAGCTTGCCACAACCAGCACCGAGAGGCCGAGATGGCTGAAAACAACCCACCCCCAGATGCTCAATCACCGTAGCACCTCCCGCTCCATGAATACTTCACCCTGGGGAACTACAACTCCCCCATCGCCACCTTAGTTGGCCAGATGTCGGGTCAACAGTTCTCCATTCTTCCTGCACTCCTAGGACTCCTCCCTACTTACTATGGGATGGAGAATGAGAATCCCTATCACCACATTGATGCTTTCTTGGAGACGTGCTCCACTTTCCACACACCCACCACCACTGACAACTCCATCCGCAGAACCCTCTTTCCTTTCTCCCTAAAAGAGAAAGATAAGGAGTGGTATGTGTCAAAGCCAGATCTAGTTACATGGAATGAATTTAAAAATGAATTCCTCAAGAAGTTATTTCCTATTGCAAAGTTGTCCTACATGAGGAGGTGCATCACTTATTTTGCTCAGAAGGAGAATGAACCCTTCCATGAGGCGTGGGAGAGGTTCCAAAAACTGCTCTGTGACTGCCCTCACAATGAAGTGCCTTTGTGGCAACTCGTTCAAGCCTTCTATACAAGGCTTGAAGAGAAAAGCCAAAACAATGTCGAATCCTCCTGTGGAGGTACTTTCATGGCATAGCCGCCCAAAGAATCGTGGCCCTTGTTCGAACACCTCATTGAAAACTCATGCCATCGCATTTCTACAAAAGGGGAGCATTGCAGTAGAAGCTACATCCCTCCACCTTCTTCTATGACTCCAACCCGCAATGTTACCAACCCTGATATGATGAAAATGATGGCAGACATGATGAGAATGATGAAGAATCAAGCTGGTGGCTCCCCTAGCCAACCCAACATGGTAGTCGACTCTGTGGATGAGGAAGTGAATGCTTTGCACTCCTTTGGCGGCCACAACAATCAAGGCCCCATGTCCAACACCTACACTCCCGTGTGGAGGAACCATCTGAATTTTTCTTGGAAACAACAAAATGAGAATGGACAAGGACAAGGACAAGGGCATCCGAGGCCACGTTACAACTCCATGTTTGAAGAGGAAGTGCTTGGAAGGTTAAGAAGTTTAGATGATGTGAAGAAGGATGTGACATCACATGGGCAGTCCATCAACCACCTCGAGCAAAGATTGGATCATATATCTCTCTTTCTTGAAAGGAGGGAAGAAGGAAGACTTCCATCTCAATCAATGCCCAACCCGAATAATGATGGCACTTTCCTAGTAAACACCCCAAGTTCATATGTTCTTCCGTCATACCAAGCACCGCCAAACCCTTATGCTCCACCACCTCCCCAGGCACCTCTTAACTACCAATATGCTCCACCTCCACCTCATTCATACCAACAACCACCCCCACAATACCACCCCCATCTGCAACAACAACAACCACCACAACAACCATAATTGCAATTCATCCTCCAAAACCCAAATTCACCCACTAAAGGCCACCACCACCCCAACAGCCACAACTGCCACCACAAGCCTCTTCTTCCACTACACATGAGCATGTGAAGGTTGTCACTATTCTGAGGAGTGGTCGGATGTTAGAGCACCCCCTCATACTGTTGTTGTTGATAGAGGTGATAATGAGACTGGGCAGGTTGATATTGAGATGCAGCCTGAGGATATCGTGATGAGAGCCAGGGTTGATACCATGATATCAGGTGATGATACTGTGATTCCTGTGATACTTATTGATGATACTGCTGATCTACACCATATGTGGTCCCAACTTCCCCTATTTCCTGAGGCTCTTAAGGAGCATCCTGCTAAGAAGAGAAAGAAGAAGCACACAGAAGACATCCTTAAAACCTTCAAACAAGTGAAAATCAACCCTTTGCTTGATGCAGTCAAGCAAATCCCTTCTTATGCTAAGTTCTTGAAAGATCTCTGCACCTTCAAGAGAAGGACTGCGGGAAGAACACCAAAGAAAGTGAAGCTCACCGAGCAAATGAACTTGATCTTACAACACACCATGCTAAGGAAAAGAAAAGATCATGATGCTCCTATCATCTCATGCTACATTGGGGCACACCGCATAGACCAAGCTCTACTAGACTTGGGCTCTAACATCAACCTAATGCTTTATGATGTGTTTGCTGAGCTACAAATGGGGCAGTTGAGTCCATCTTAGTGTACTTTACAGTTGGTCGATAGATCGGTAAAAATACATAGAGGGTGTGTGGATGGTGTGCTCATGAGACTTGATGATGAGACGTCCGCCTTCTTCCCTACTGATTTCATTGTCTTAGACATGGAAAAGGACACAAGGAGGGTTCCTATCATCTTGGGAAGACCTTTCCTAGCCACGACGTATGTGGTTATTCATGTGAGGACTGGTACGATGTATGTGACATTCATGCACATGAAGATCCGGTTGAACATCTTTAAATCGTCAGCCATGGCCGAGGTGATAGGGGCCACTGAAGAAGATTGCTATCTCATTGAGTGCCTAGATGAAATTGTAGAGGAATGCCTACATGTGTGGATTCAAACTGCCACTCAAGGTAGAGGTCTAGAGATAATAGTTGAGTTCCTCAATGGTGATGAGGAAGATGATGAAGAGAATGAGCTAGCCTTGGTGGCTGCAAGTGAAGACCTCCTGTCTATCTCTGAACCATCAAAGAAATCTCTTGAAGAATCTCCCAATCTTGAGATGAAATCACTTCCAAAAGGACTGAAGTATGCTTTTCTAGGGGCAAATGACACCCTCCCGGTGATCATTTCTTTCATTCTTTCACCAGAACAAGAGGAGGCTTTGATGAAAGTCTTAAAGAAGAACATCCATGCCATTGGATGGTCTATAGCTGACTTGAGGGGTATTGATCCCTCCATCTGTGTACACATGATCTATCTAGAGGATGATGCAAGGCCGACCCGCCAAATGCAAAGGCGGTTGAATCTAAAGTTGAAAGAGGTTGTGACCCAAGGACCCAAGATGTTGTGAAATTGCTTGATGCTGGGATAATCTACCCCATTTCTGACAGTACATGGGTGAGTCCCATCCGAGTTGTAACCAAAAAAGGGTGGGATCACTGTTGTGGAGAATGCAGATGGTGAGCTAATGCCAGTAAGAGAACAATCCAAATGGAGAATGTGTGTTGACTATCGGAAGCTCAATGAAAAGACCAAGAAGGACCACTATCCTCTCCCATTTCTTGACCAGATTCTGGAGAGGCTAGCGGGATAAATCTTCTATTGTTTCCTTAATGGATATTCTGGATACTTCCAAATTGTCGTGCATCCTGCAGATCAAGAGAAGACAATATTCCCTTGCCCGAGTGGCACCTTTTCCTACTAGAGAATGCCATTTGGGTTGTGTAATACCCCTTCTACTTTTCAGAGATGTGTGACCTCGATCTTTGTGGATATGCTTGATTCATCTTTGGAAGTGTTCATGGATGATTTCTCAGTTTTTGGTAAGACGTTTGATGAGTGCTTGCTACATTTAGCTAATGTTCTTCAGAGATGTGTGAAGGTTCACCTCATTTTATCTTGGGAAAAGAGTCACTTCATGGTACTCGAAAGCATAGTCTTGGGTCACCGGGTTTCAAAGGACGAGATTGAAGTTGACAAGGCCAAAGTGGGCCTCATTTCTACTCTCACCATTCCTTCTAACGTAAGACATGTCTGGTCTTTCTTGGGACATGCCAGTTTCTATCACCGCTTCATCAAGGATTTCAGTAAAATCTCAAGACCTCTATGTCACTTACTTGAAAAGGATGTTGAATTTCATTTTGATGACAAGTGTATTGAAGCTTTCACTCACTTAAAGGAAAGGCTCATTTCTGCTCCGATTATGCAGCCCCTAGATTTCTCCTTACCATTCAAGATTATGACCGATGCATCTGACATGGTAGTGGGGGTTGTGTTGGGCCAAAGAGTTGGCCGGATTCCTCATGCTATCTACTACGCGAGTAAGACTTTAGATGAAGCCTAAAGGAATTACACGACGATCGAGAAAGATTTTCTTGCCATCATCTTTGCTCTTGACAAATTCTGATCATATCTTTTACAAAACAAAGTAGTGATATACATGGACCACGCTGCACTAAAGTACCTCATGTCAAAGGAAGACTCAAAGCCAAGGTTGATCAGATGGATTACCATGCTTTAAGAGTTCGATGTGGAGATTGTAGACAAGAAGGGAGTGGAAAATGGTGCTACCGACCATCTCTCCCAAATTGATTACCCCTTTGATGATACAAGTCAAATCAAGGAAACGATGCCACATGAACAACTCTTCCTTCTTTCATCCACTCAAAGGCCATGTTATCAACACATAGCCAATTTCTTGGCTAGTGGGAGGATACCTAGCACATGGATAAGGGAGGAAAGCAAAAGGTTGTTTTCCATGGTCAAGAATTATGCTTGGGATGACCCTCACCTCTTCAAATATTGCCCCGATCATCTCATAAGGAGGTGTGTTCCGAAAATAGAACAATAAGAAATCATATCCATGTGTCATTCCAGAATATGTGGAGGTCATTTTGGAGGAAAATGCACGCTGCAAAGGTTCTTCAATGTGGGTTTTATTGGCAATCCTTGTTCAAAGATTCACATGAGTTTTGTAAAAGTTGCTTGAAATGCCAAAAAGTGGGCACTATCTCAAAAAGGGACATGATGCCTCTATCACCCATTCATGTGGTGGAGGTGTTTGATGTATGGGGGATTGACTTCATGGGTCCTTTCCCACCTTCCTTTGGGTTGTCTACATTTTAGTAGCCATTGACTACGTGTCCAAGTGGATAGAAGTTGTTGCATCCCAAACAAATGATGATAAGGTGGTGTGTGACTTTGTGAAATCAAACATTTTTAGCCATTTTGGCATCCCAAGAGCCATGATTAGTGACGGGGGAAGTCACTTCATTCACTGCACTTTTGAAGGGTTGCTCAAGAAGCATGGAGTAAACCATCGAGTAGCCACTCCATATCATCCTCAAACTAGTGGCCAAGTTGAGTTGGCCAATCGGGAGATAAAGCTCATTTTAGAGAAAATGGTGAGACCAGACTGTAAGGATTGGTCACTCCGTCTCAATGAAGCTTTATGGGCATATCAGACTGCATACAAAGCCCCGATTGGCACTACCCCATTCAAGCTCATCTATGGAAAAATCTACCATTTTCTGGTTGAATTGCAACACAAGGCATTATGGGCTTTGAAGATTATGGATCTTGATGGAGAACACGTCGCAATGAAGAGGAAGTTTCAACTCAATGAGATGGAGGAAATGCTCCATGAGGCATATGACATGTCCAAGAGCTATAAGGAAAGAACCAAGTTCCTTCATGATAAGATGATTAAAAAGGAGTTTGAGCCCAACAAATGGGTATGGCTGTAAAATTCAAGAATGAAGTTCTTTCCCAAAAAACTCCAGTCTAGATGGGAAGGTCCCTATCTTATCAAGAAAGTATACCCATCTGGGGCTGTTGTGATATGTGAGAAAGAAGGTGTGAAAGAGTTTGCCATCAATGGACAAAGATTGAAACCAATTGTTGAAGTCAGCCCGGATAAGGCCAATCAAAGTTTTGATATTGTTATGCTTGTAGAAGAACAATCTGATGAAGAAATGTGCTTGGAAGCGGATGAGAAAAGAATCTACTACAAGGATGCCTTGAGGATCCCAAAGAAGTGAAAGAAGTAAAAGATTAATAAGCCCAGCTAAAGGCATAAAATTTAGCACTAGTGGGAGGCAACCCACATGGTTTGAGATTCTTGAGCCTTACTTTTTGATACTTTTGTTTTATTTTACACAAAACACACACATGCACACTTGTGCTTGATAGTTTTTGTTTTTAGTTTTGATGAAATGACCGGTCGGACAGGATCAAGTTGAGGATTGAGGCACATTCAATCAGGGTGTTGGATATTCCATCAAGAAAAATCATTCAAGAGGATTAAATGTTGAGTTTCTAAAAGTGTTGATGAAATAAGGAGATTTTGAACTGATAGAGGGTAGCACGGCCGTGTTGACCAGAATGGCCGTGTTGGCATGGAATGGCCATGCTGGTTAAATTAAAACAACAGGTTGTTTCAAAATTTTGGCCACTGGAAGCATGGCCGTGTTGACCAGAACGGCCGTGCCAGCTCCCCGCGAGCATGGTCCTGCTGGCCCAGAAAAACCACATATATAACCCGATTCAACCCGACCCAACATGACCCGTATTTCATTTTTGCATCCCAGAACGGTCATTCTACAACTCCAAGTGGATGGGGCGAGTTCCCAACACCCCTAAATCACCTCCTCTTGCTCCTAAACTCTGGATTTGGGTTTCCTTTGGTCCCTAATCACTTTCCCTAACCTCTATCTTTGATTTCCACCGTCCATCACCACTGATTTCTCCACCTTCAAGCAGATTTCTCCCCTACAGCCCGAAGCTGTGTTTTTCCAGTTCCAACTCGGTTTTTCACCAAAGAGACTTGCAAGAATGAAGGGCATGGGCAAGGCCATCAAGAGGGGAGTAGAGAAGACTACAAACATCCTCACCGGAAGCAAAAGATGATCCAAATGGGCGCCCAGTTCACAGCAGTCCGACAGTGCCTCCTCGCCGTCCAACTCAATTTCACGTTCCTTTGGACGATCGATGTCGATGAGTGCCTTTTAACTCCATTATTCCTCCAGTGAGCACATCTTAGATCCAAACTGGAGCAACCCCAGGGAAGAGGAGGAGGAAGAAGAAGAAGAGTTGGAAAACGTTGTAGATTCTATTGAAGTTAATGCATCGGCTCATGAGCGAAGAACCAAGAAAACTAATGAGACATCTTCCTCATGCTTGCCACCACGACCAGCTCCAACAAGGCACTCAACATCATCAACATGACCCAGTGGAAGCAATGAAAGAGTGCCCTTGAACTTGGACACAAGTTCGGGGTCACACACCTATGAAGAAGAAGAGGTAGATGACACTGAGAGCGAGGAATTGGAGGACGAACCGGTGGACATCATGTTGAGGCTAGAGGAGGACAGACTGACATGGGTGGGAGAGAAACCAGAAGGAACCACTTATGGTAGAGGAATAGCAAGAAAGGAGGCAATGAGACCTCTCCACCCCGAGTGCATGACAAGAAGGGTGATTCCCACCAGATATGCATGTGTGCCCACAATGGAGGCCATAGCGGTCAACTTTGCATTTGGCAGTCATTTATGACGTTGTGGACTGTACAAGATTTTAACTAAGGTTGAGGAAACATACATGGAAATTACTCGTGAGTTCTTTGCAACCTTAGAGAAGGTTAAGTACCAAGGAGAGGATGCTATTAGATTCAAGTTAAACTGCTCAACACATGTCCTCAAGGCTTCTCAGATCAATGCAATCTTTGCCCCCAATCCACAAATGGCAAAGAAATTTGACGAGGGAAGATTTGACAAGAATGGTAGAGCATATTACTCCAAGATGTGGAAGACGATCATAGGCCAATCTACTTTTTCTATAGGGAAATCCAAAACGAGCAAGATCTACAACCCTTTCTTGAGATACTTGCAAAAGGTGCTAGCAAAAACCTTGTTTGACCACTATGATAATCAAGGATCAAGTTCTTAGAAATACTTATTTCTTATGGCCACAGTTGTAAGTCAGGGGTTTGTGAACGTTGGTGCCATGGTGATTGATCACTTGAAGACAATCCCATCCAAGAGTAAAAATCCATTCATCATGGGAGGGATTGTCACCACTTTGGCAAGGGCAATGGGATGCACTCTAAAGGGACTTACCAAGGTAGATGGAAACAAATATGTGGATCTAAACTATCTTGCGAGGTCCCAAATGGTATCCCTTATGGATAACAAAATTTTCTATGTTCTGAACCCCGACTACCCTGGTGTCACCCTGTAACTCCCATACCACACCGCCCTTCTTCTTAGGGATGCAGGGCCTGCGGATGACTTTTTAGATTTGTTATCACACTATGAGGAAAGGACCCCTAGAGAGGGGTACAGAGCACCAAGTGTAGCCTTACCTGAAGAAGAGGGGGAGACAAATGTGCTAGAGCAGCAGTGGTCACTTGAGCAGCCACGCCACACGAGACCGAGAATGGAAGATTTTGATGCGCAGCCGCCTCTAACAAATGCATATGACATGTCATCTATCCATGCATAGTTGGAGGGGATTCAAAAGATGCAACATGACATGTGGTTGGATCAGTAGCAGATGCATCATCAAATCAACCACATGTACCACTACCAGCATGTGCAGACACAAAGAAACCCCCAATGGGGGGAGGATTTCTAGGGTTCAATTTCTGGCTACCAGGAGACATACCCGCCTCCACAGGCAGACTACTGGGGCCATTACTACCAGCAACCTCCTCCACAGTCTAGCCCATCAAAGGACCCCACACCACCAGAGCCTTGACTTCTACCCTATCATCCCTATGCTTTAGTTTCATGCTAAGGACAACATGGTTCAAAAGTTTGGGGTGGTAGGGAGGTAAGCCCTCAATTTTTAGCTTATTTTGACACGTTTCCTGTTCCACCTGATCGTGTTTGTTTGATTTTTAACTCACTTAGTGTAGATTTTTTTTACTTGCATTCATGCATACATGTAGTTTAATTTCATGCATATTTGTGTAATTTTTCAAATTTTTTTCTCTTATTGCTTTTCCATATCATGCATTGCATTCTCATGTAGTTTTTGGTAATTTCTTGTACATTTTAACTAGGATTTGCTTCTTTATGTTTTAAATTTCCCTAAAGTAGGTTTAGATGTGATTTAATACAAATCAGCACCATTTTGGCCAATTTTGCCCAAACTTGAATGCTCTTGCCCAAAAAGCATGTTTTGACTTAATATCCACTGTTTGAAATGAAATGTTTTAATACTTTGACAAATACATGATACTTTCTTAAATCTTATTTCTATGTGGTCTTGTTTGTTGACTTTTTACATGTGCACCATCTCTCTTAAGTTTGTGAATGTTTTGGTTGAATCATGAATTGAGCAAGCTACAAGTGCTTAAAGCATGTGGAATCACTTGGTAGAAATGTGAATGTCATGTTGTTCTATGATGTAGTGTGATATTATTTGGTGAAGTGTTGGATTACCTTTCATGCAGGAAATCTTATGTTGGAAACCACACTAATGACCCCTCTTTGATCTGACTATTCTTTCATCACCTTCATACCTCTCTGCCTCATGAAAAGATGTCAAAGTGCACATAGCAGCCGTGGCCACCCCCAAAAGTTTGGGGTGGCCACATCTCAACCTCCCCACTTCACTCTATCCACCATATGCCCTATCTACACCAAGGGCAAAGAAAAAGAAAAAAAAAGAGAAAAGCAAAAATAAAATAAAAGGATGCTCCTGTTTAAGAGCATTCAAATAAAGAAAAGATGAGTGTGTAAAAGCACTCCAAAATCTTACTACAATCCTTTCTTCCTCTTTCACAGCCATTGAGATAGAAAACATCAAATCTAGCTCACTTTACCCTTTCTACAGCCAAGCGGGTCATATAATGTGGTTTGAATCATAAGAGTGAATGCATGAAAGCGAAACAATACTCCTAGTCATCTTTGATTAATACCAACATGAAACAGTTTACCCGGAGTGGCATGAAGGACATATGGACAACTTGTGTCTCTATGCTTTATATTTGAAGTTTGTATGCTCTGTGTTCGGTTCATGAATGGTTTGCAAAAGAGGAGAGGAGAGAGGTGAAGCACATGCATTTTGTCACTCCCAAGACTATATATTCATTAATTATCGGTTGCTATGCATTTGTCATTCGTTTTTGTTGAAAAGAATCTGAAAAGAGAGATTGAGTTGGAGCATACTTGAGGACAAGTATGCTTTAAGTTTGGGGTGGTGACGCAACCCCATTTTAGGGCTCCATCTTGTGCCTTTTTGTGCTTTTATCACATCTAAACAAAGTAGATTGCAAGTTAATTTCCCCAATATGTTTATCATTGCCGAATGCACTTATGGACATTCTTTGCGTCATTTTCAGGTACTTGGACCATACTTTGGATGGAAAAGAGAGAAGGAAGGAGTCCTAGGGTTCCTCCACTCATGGAGGGGTCCAAAGAAGGCCCCAAAAGCTCCCTCAACCTACCCCAATGGTCAAGATTTGACTCCAAGCAAAGAAGTCCTTTGATAATGAAGTTTGAGGTTATTTTAGCCCTTGAAGACCCCAGCATGGCCGTGGTGCCAAGGAACGGTCGTGCTGGCAATTACACAAAAGTTACAGGTTGATTGACAAATCTTGAAGTCTCAGCAAGTCAACCCCCACGAATGTGCTGCCCAGCACGACCGTGCCACGAAGACCCCACCACAGTCGTGCTGTCCACCACGGCTGCGCTAGATGAAGGATAGAATGGGTGTGCTCTAGGGAACAACCTCCTTGAAACTCCTCCACCACGGTCGTGCTGCCCATCACGATTGTGCTACCTAGCTACCACCACGACCGTGCTGCCCAGCACGACCGTGCTACTAGCCTTCATTTTCACCCATCCAGCCTATGATTTCACACTTCACCAGAACGGTCATTCTCCACCACCATGTCCATTCTCACCTCTACCCACCACGGTTGTGCTGCCCAGCATGGCCGTGCTACCCCCTAAATCTAACATTTTCACACTGTTTTTCCCATAATACCCCTACTTACCCTAGTGCTTCTACCACAACCTATATATACATAGGTGGCAGCCACATCACTAGGTTAGCTTCCCTAGCTGCTCCTAGCCTCCATTACTCCTCCCCTTGAGCATTTAATGCACTTCCTTTGCATTTATGCTCTCCATCCACCATTTCCACCTCCATTTCACCTTGGAAACCTACATTTCTAGGTTTTCATCCATAATCCCACATATTTTCATGCTCACCTACACCCTTGGAGGAGAGAGGTCGTCCACAGTAGTAAGGAGGTGAAGAAGAAGGCTACTTCCCCGAGATCCATGGCATTTCTTCCCCTTCTTCCCATCTCTTTTACTATTTCTTAGACTATGTGTAGCTAAGCCCCTAATGGTGGGCTGTTTGGGGTTAAAATGTGACTTTGATACCATGTTGGGGGAAAATAGCTTGTAATGAACATAATTTCTATCTATGATGATTGCCTCTTGCTTCTATCTCATTTCCTATTTTATTGCATGTGGTTTGTGCTTATAACATGAATTGCTTGCTTTGAGTTGTTTGATGACACTTAGCTTCTAGGAGGAATTGGAGTGTATGTAGCAATATTAGGAATGGCTCCTAGGTCCAATTAGTGGATCCCTAGCTAGTCCCCTTTGTTCCTACATACACATCCCTCCTCCTACAAGTGAGTGTGAGATCTAAGTAGCTAGTGTAAATGTGATTAGTGCAAGTGCCTAGGGCTTTCTAAAGGCTAGAATGGCTAGTGGCATGAGGTCAAGTATCCTCATCTCTACTCACATCTCTACCCTTGGCTCTCAATTGACCTAATACCACTTACCCTAGAAACCTAGACTTGACAAGTCCTACTAGAATTACACCTAGCCCTAGTTACCCAACTAGTAGTATAGGGTATATTCTATTAGCACTTACCTTGTTGTTTGGTTTGGTAACCTAGATAGAATTGTGATGGTTTCTTGCTATGTTGCGATCCCCAACTAATATCAAACTGCATACCCAAATGGCCCACCTACCCTAATCATCTTACTTAAAACCCATCTCGCTTTGCTTGCTTGTTCATGCTAGTTTAGTTTAGTCATTTTTGCTTAATCTAGTTCATTGCTTAGTTTTTCTCTTTAGCGTTAACGTAGATTCTTTCTCTTGTTAGTGGTTAGTTTAGCTCTTAATTACTTCTTGCCTTGCTAGAGTAGTTTAGTTCATCTTGCTCTCATTTAGTTAATTGCTTGGCCTAGTTGCTTAGATTCAACTTGCTTAGGATAATCTAGCTTTTTGATAACTTAGTTTCCATTTCCTTTCCTTTCTTGTCTGGTTAGTGTAATCACAAACAAACCTTTTAAAAACCCTCAAACCCTAATCTCTGCACTAGGAACATAGCAAACAATACCCTAGCCATAGTGCCCCCTCTATCCCTGAGGACCGAACCCTATTCTTGCCAATCACCTATACTACAACAGTACCCCGTGCACTTGCGGGCGACCTGTTTAGTTTTGTGATCGACTTGGTTAGGGCCAATACAAATTTCAAAAGTTTTCCCTCCTGTTTGTTCCGATCTCGTGGGGCGCATCTAGTCGAGTCAAATTGGCTAGTGTGTAGCACCTCTAGCGGACACACCAGATCATTATAGGATGGTTGAAATGGAGGAGTGCAATTGGAGTTTTATGTGATTGGAAGATCCCTCTCAGGTTAAAAAGTAATTTTTATAGAACAACTATACGACCAGCCATGCTCTATGGGAGTGAATATTGGGTGGTAATGAAATAAGGTCTCAACAAGATGAACGTGGCTGAAATGCATTTGGTAAGATGGATGTGTGCGAAGACAAGAAAAGATTGCCTGAGTAATGACTATATTAGGAATAAAGTGGGGGTGGCGAGCATTGAGGACAAGTTGTGTGAGGGCCAACTCAGATGGTACGAACATGTGCAACACATACAGATTAATGCATCTATTCGAAATAATTCTATTGAGTAAAACACAATAAATAGAAGAAGAGGAAGGCCTAAATTAACATGGAATGAGCTTATAAAGAGAGATTTTGAATCTCTACATCTTAACAAGAATATGGCCCATGATAGAACTGAATGGAAATGAAGGATTTATGTAGTTGACCCCAACATAGTTGGGGTCTGAGGCTTAGATGATGATGATCATCATCATCATCATTTCACATAGTTGTGTCACACATTCCACCTATAAGGTTAGAATCACACAGGTAGGAGATAGAAAAGTAATCACATGCAATTCATTTAAAGAACTCAACAAGTGTAGAAAAATCTAGGATTAGGGTTAGGGTTTCACATATATAGCAAATTAGGGTTTCATAACATTATTCAATCACTAAATCCTTGTTATGTCATCTCCCACTATCTTGGATCATACTAGGATTAGAACATCATCATTGTCTTGATTGATTAACTATTTAGACAACATTGGGAATCAACCAACATTACATGTACACAGGTAACAATCTTACAAGGCCACACATATGTCACGACCACTCTCAAAATAGGTGTCTCGACCACAATCCAACCATGTGTCTTAACCACAAAAAAAGCACATGTCTCGACCATAAACAAGAGCACAAACAACAAAAAAACATGTGTATCGACCCTAAGTGTTACAACCATCAATCGATTAGGGTTTGGGTCATGACCGTGACACAAGGTTATGCATTTTAACCAAGACATGATATCACCCTATAAACAAAGTGTGTCGAACAAGACAAAAATCAAAGGGGCTAGTGACCACCAAAGTTAAGACACAACAAAGGCAAATAATCGTCCTCAAAATGGAGATAAACTAAGATCTAAAATAGAAGTACACCTGTGACGTCCTCGGATTTTCTAAAACTTAATCTGATGTGAGACATCCAAATTGAAACCCTCACCTCAGCGAGAATCTCAATTTAAACATCCCACACTAGGCTAAGAAGAAGAAAATCAGAGGAAGTCAAAAGGAAACAATCAGTAGCACATGTACATGAACAATAATAAAACCATACACACATGTTCACCATTCAACATATAATTACAACATGAATTGTTACAACATTTGATATTACATATTGAATAGCAAACTATACATATACATGTACTACAACTAAACTACATGATCTTAAGACAACAGGTCCACCTGTACATCAGCTCGCCACACAACTCTCACTATCCTGGATCTTCAAGAGCATAACCACAACCTAAACAAAAGATTACATGCGGTACACGTCAGCACAATATTTCATGAATACTGTACTGAGTACGCCTACGTGTCTTTTATATACCTCTCATCATATCTTGGCAATAAGATAAAACTAATACTTGGCAGTAACAGAAGAATATAAGAAAAGCATATACTTGCACAAGGATATTCATTAACAAAAGAGAACACATATTTTAAGCTTATTTTCCATTATATACCAAGGCCTTTATGATCACTACCAAAGAGTTAGATCATTTTTACAAGGTGACCACTACCAAAGAGTTAGGTCAGACCACTACCAAAGAGTTAGGTCATATGTACAATGTGACCACTACCAAAGAGTTAGGTCACTTCCAAGCACACTGCCAAAGAGTTAGTGATTTCATATAATGGAACATATATATTATGTTTCAAGTGTCCATAACCATAAGTACAGAGAATCATGCAACATATCGTACAAGAATAATCATTTCATCCAATATCATATGCCAAGTATTCTACTATGCATATAACACAACATATTGTATAAATAGGCCAAGTAAGAGGTAATGGCGTACCTTCCAAAGAGATAGATCATTCTAACCACATGTTCCTCATGTCATCTATTTCTTTGTTAAACCTGATTAAGACAAGATCATACACTATCATCAGGTTCTCATCCTATTATATCTGATCTTAACCCTAATTGTGTTCATATCAGGGTTTGCTTATCTCATTATGTTATATACATTATTGCTTGTCTTCTTATCTTAGATTTATCATAATGACGTCATTTTCCAGATTGTGGTTCATTATCTGAACATTAGGTTCAATATCCTTTTTGTGTACATATGAACCCTAGGTTACACCATTAACCAAAATTAGGATTTCGTAACATGTATCAAGGTTCATCTTTATGTAACATAGATTTTATGCATAATCATGATCTCATAATTAAAACTGAGGTTTCATATACTGATATGAGCTTAATCTGTAAATTTCATCATTTATTGATCATATATGTATTTATTGCATGTTAATTAGGGTTATAAGCCCTAATTAGCAACATTAAGCAAAATGCATGATCTCATAAATCAACATGGCCATATCTGACATCATATGCATTATAAACATGATTATAGACTTACTGACATTTTCCCATAATTTTAGATCTTCGTTTATTATTTATTATTCATGAAAAGACCATTATACATCTTACAAGATATCAATGAGATTTAAGCATCAAAACACTGATATTATCATTCCATGATGTTCTACGCATTTTTCTGAGAATTTCAGTATATTGTACTTATTTTTCTGATCACTGTGCTATTTTCTATGGTTTATGGAAGATCTGGGAATTTGCTAAATATTTACCTTATGTGGCCAATCCAATACCGCCACGTGGCTAGCAAGGTTTCTCTGCACTGTCGGACCGGCTGGATATGTAGATAGATCCACGGATTCCCATATCCATTAGCCCAGGTTGGGGCTTCCCCCCTTTTCTCCCGATCTCACGCGAGGACTCTGTTTCCTCTGTGAAATAGAGCCCCGCGCAAGAGGTGCCCCCAGGCGATCTGCAGGCTTCTCCAGCACCGTGCATATCGGCGATGGCTTCTCCTCGCTCACGTGTACGCCCGGTGGGTCGACACCTGTGTGCGTTGCTGTTTCCATCTTCTTCGTTGCCCACCATCCAGTCTGTGAACTGCCGCCACCGCGAGGAACTTGTCTCCGTCGGCTAGCGATCTGCACCCGCGCGAGCCGTTCACTCTCCGCAACCCGATACAGGCACCGCCACAAGGGCTCGCCTACACGGACGCTCCCAACTCCATCCCTCCACAGGTCTACCGCCGCCTGGCTCTCCTCCGGTGTGGATTAGGGGCCGCTGTCCTCCTCGGATCTGGCTCCTACTCAGGGATCATGCGTGAGAACTGGGTTCTCTGCTACAGCGCCGCTACCGTAGCTCTACTCTCCAGTGAGATGTCTCGGTCGTTCCTTGTTACTATCCTACCAAAACCACCACCAACAGGTTCGAGGAACTTCCCCCAACCATCTCAGCTACTCGAAGAGGTCCAGTGGTTGTTGGAGCTGGGGTTCACCTTTTACGGCTGTTGCTGCGGCGGTGAAAAGGAGGGGGGTTCTTCTCCCTGTCTTCATGGATGGCGACCATGGCAACACGATTGGATACAACCAGATGCTTCGCTGGAATGCCTACTCAGAGTTCCAGACCGATGAGGAGAAGCTGGTGACAGAGTTTCCCAAGCTGAACCCGTCGGACGAGGAGTTTGTCCCTCTCCCTATTGATATGAGTAGGAAAGGCAGAGTTGAGAGGATCTCATTTCCTCACCCCTCTCAGTGCCCATAAGGTGTGAGGAAACTCCGTAGATAACCCACGATTGCAACTACTCAGGTGAGGTCGTGGCATCGAGGCTGGGCCACGATCACCCCATGTCTCAGCGGAAACCGTCGGGGGTTGGGGACAAACACACAGCCCTCAGATCATAGATCTAGGGTCAGGAACAAGCCGTACAGACCCAACCAAAGTACAGGGCGCGTGACACTGAATGCAAGCCCCAACTTAGGTCTATGAACATAAAAAAAGGCACATTATTTCACCAATTTCAAACTTAAATAACTCTCTCTAGGATGCTCCAATTTCCACCAAATTTTAACCATAGCTTCCTCACTACTCAAGCTTCCTTATACTCAAATTTGATGATAAAACTCGACTAACATTCAAAATAAATTCCTCAAGAAGGCATAAAAAGAAAGATCTTAAGCATTGTATAAATCTCATTCAACATTTCAACTTTACCAAAATACTTGGAACTCTCATTATAACTCAAGATATGGATTCTAATATGTTATTGGAGATTTATGGATTTCAAAAATCCACTCCATCACCACACCACGACCAAAACCGAAGATTAACATAAAGGAAATATCATCATTAACAAGGTGGAAAACTCCATGGAAAAGGGCATCAAAACCTTGAATTTCGATCTCCAACATAGTTCATCGAGAAACCAAACATGGGCAAAGAAGACCCAACTTCAACCTCAAGAAAAATCGATCAAAACTTCATGCAAACATTTAAAAAAAAAATTGGCCATTCTATTCATCCTGTGGCCTGGGCTCGATCCTGGGACCTCTCACTAACAAACCGAATATCTAACCATCTTGGTGTCTTCTGTTAGACAACTTCATGCAAACATGAGATCTGAACCATAACATGATGATACAAACAAGTATCATGATGCATGTATCAAAATCACCTCAACCATCACATAACAAGTCGATGCAAGAAACTTATGGTTTAAGAAAGAGAGCAATGTACAAGAGAATACTACAAGGTCTCAAACCCTAAAACAAGACATCATTGTTTAGCACATTAGCATCACGTTTTAGAGATGAAAACGGTATCATGCAAGCACAAATAAGAGTGCAAGTAATAGAAGAAGGTAGAGAGTTACATGACCCACCTTAGGTAGAAAACCAAGATTCCAAGATCATAAGATCCAAGGAAGAAGTTGAAGCTCCAACCAAGGTCAACACTTCATTCATATGGTCATCTCCAAAGTGAAGAATAGCGTGGTCAAAAGATACATCAAGAAAAGAGGGCAAGAAACCCTAGGCCGAACCAAAAGAAGAAAGGAGAAGGAGAATAAAGCTTCCTTTCTCAGGTACCACCATGTCAAACATAGTCATCGACCCTTGTGATGAGGAGTTTCTCTCAAGGTGACCACCATCGTAGAACCATGGTCTCATGGTCGAGCAAGAAAGGAAGAAGAAGAAGATAGGGTGCAAGGGAAAAATAAGATCACGACTTCAAAACCACTTACCAAGGAAGAAGGCCACCAAATATCACCACAAGAAGGATGATAAAGCTCAAGAACACCACATGCAAAGGTGATCGGCCACCAAAGAACCAAGATTAGCACCTTCTAGATCCACCAAGCTCCAAGGTTGAGTAAAAGAGAGGGGAGAAGAAGAAGGGATGAAAAGATCACTTGCATGAAGGAGAAAGGGGTTATATACCCAAGGGATGAGAGAGGTAAGGTAGATGTGAGGTGTTAGCACAAGGAAGCACCAAAGGGACACTTGTCCACCAAGAAAACATCCATGCAACCACTAAACACATGCATGCAACACATGGTGATATGACCAAGGTAGGGTATAGACCACTAAGGTCACCCACACCTTCATGGTTGAAACACACCACAATGGAATACCAAGGCCAAAACAAACTCATCCAAAGGAGTGTTTTGGTTGAAACACACCCAAGACACACCAATAAGGTTGAGACACTGGTCACAACTGTAACATCCTTGACCTGGGTTATGAACTAACCCTAGGTGTTTTGCTTAAATATGTAATTATATACTTGTGGTCATCTTGTGTAATGTAATTAAAGCTTCTGAGTAACATATATTTCCATTTCAGTCCTTTTTGAACAATGTTGTAATATTGTTTTGTTAATTATTGGATTAAAGTGCAAATTACCCAATTAGAGGGGTTAACTTGCAAATTGCACATATTGGGATGTTCCTCTGATGATAAGATATCATAAGAGTGCATATGATATGGTGAAGTGGATTCCACAAGCTTGAGCACCAAGATACAACTTGTAGAGCAATCCTTGTGCTTTAAAACCTAGTTATGGTATAATTTGCAAATTACCCAAAACCTAGGGTCCAACATGAAAACTGTACCCTCTAGAGTATCTCTCATGTTTCTTGGCATCAAGTAGAGCAAAGAAAATGAAGAGGGAACCTCATTTGAATGACCAAGTAAAAAAGATAACCTTAATAAATAAATAACCAAGTTTTAAGAAAAATGGCCCTTTTATACATGTATAGCTTAATAAGGTGTTTGGTTTCTTTTCCTTTTAACCTTGGATGAGAGAGAGTTTTTGCATGTAAAAAGGGGGAATAAACGTGGCCAAGGGTGGAGTGTGCATGAGTGGATGGGTTTAAGAAATAAAAGAAATAGCTATCTTTTCTTTGCTTTGAAAATACCCATAAAATATATAAGCATCATTTTTACACAAAGCAAAGGATCGTTCTTTTAGTTCTTTTCTCATCTTATTGCTTTGGCCAACTAAGGAGAAGCTCATGAGCATAGGAGTACGACCAAGTTGGTTTGGGTAAGCTTTGATCTTCACCTAGCTCGAATTCTTGGAGGAAACTCTAAACACAAGGTTGGTTTGTTAGTCTTTCTTATACAAATCTTCTTTCTAGCCATCTTCTCCATCCAAATCTTGAAGGGAGGACCTTGGACAACCCTTGGAGCTCAAGCCACCATTAAATATACGAAGCTTGGAGCTCTAGATCAGATTTAAAGGTGGGTTTTATAATTCTAACCCTTTAGTTTAGTTAATGCACCTCTTTTTCCTAGAATCGTTGCTTGTTTTTCTTCCTTTAGACACTTTTAAGTGTTCTTGCTAATAAATCCATGAAGAACAGCCCCTGTTCTTGAGGTAGAAGATGATGACGTTAAAACCAATGTTTATCCAAAAAGTAACTTTAGCAAACGGTCTTCCACCTCTTGCTCAAATGGTTTCCCAAACCGTTTGGGAGCAAACGGTTTCAACCAAGAACGCATGGAAGCAAACAGTCCAATATCATTTGGATGTGTTGACCAGGCATTGACCATTTGGAGGTCTGTTGTAAACATTATGGACTAATCACCTACCGAAAATCATTATCTAATTCCAAGAAAATCACCAATTGAAGGTACATTAATCACCTAAACCCTAATCGGGTCTATTGCTGATTTCAATAATACAATCATGTTGAAGTTTGGGTTAACTGGCCCAAACAGTTTCAAAACCAATTGGGAATCACCCAAACGGTCTCAAGACCGTTTGGTAATCACCCAAGACCATTGTGAGGTCTAGGGTTAAGAGGGGTTGACCAATTGAAGGTCCAATGATATCAAGTTGTTAAACAATCAAGTGCTGATTTTGTGACCTAATCTAGGCTTCAACCCTTAAGAGAATGACTTGGTTTTTGATGAAATAATGGGAAAACGGTCTCAATACCGTTTGGAGAATGTCTAAATGATCCCAAGACAGTTTGGGGGTCACCCAAGACCGTTTGGAGGTCTGGGGTTGACTATGGTCAAGTGGTTGTAAATCTAAGGATAGCAAGTTGAAGTGCAATTGATTAGTGACCTAATGATCAAATCAATGAACCAAACCTTAATAGGTTGAGTTATATTTTGGTGTTGACTTGAGAAAACGGTCTCAAGACCATTTGGAGGTCATCCAAACGATCCCAAGACCGTTTGAGGTCAGGTCATGACCAAATTGAATGATGGTTCAATGGGTTCAACATCATTTAGACTCATGTTGAAACATGTTGAAGGAAGATCGATTCCAAACCCTAATTCAATTGACCCAAGCCCTAATTGGTGATCAATTGAGGGTCAATTGAGGGTCAAACTAATTGAGGATTGACCTAATTGACTCAACTGATAAGTGGCTAACAAGTGCATGAACGATTGAGGGGTTCAACATTGAAAACCCTAACCCAATTGGAATGGTTGAGTCACCTTTTGGTCCATGCGGTTTTGAGATGGTTTGGACCAAACGGTCTCCAGACCATTTGGGTCCAAATGGTCTCCAGACCATTTGGGTCCAAACGGTCTCAAGACCGTTTGGGACCAAACGATCCCAAACCGTTTGGTGACCATGCAGTTTCAAGATCAATTTGCCCATGTGGTTTCAAAGTCAAAGTTGGCCAAACGGTCAACAAGACCAAACAGTCTTCATCCCACCTTGGGCAAACGGTCTTGAGTGTACATTTTATCAAATGGTTTTAAAAGTTAAAGGTACCAAATGGTCAACACCACCAAACAGTTTCAAAGTCTATCCAAAACCGTTTGGGGGTTTGAAGTGCAAGACCATTTGGGGTCTAAAAAGGTTAAGAACGTTTGATACCTTAGTGGTCAAGATGGTTTAATAGTTGATTAACTTACACCCTATAGAAACCTAAAGTGATTAAGGGACCAAGTGATTAGTGGATTAATTCATGTTATGACCAAGGGTGAACATTACAAAAGTACCCTGGATGGGATAGTGTGACTAATACCCCTTGATCAAGTAAACCCTAATGACCATAATGGTGATGACATAACTTATGTTGTCAAGGTTGATTTGATCAAACCTAATCAAGAGTGATGTAAACATCATCTAATAGTAAGAGGAGAGAGAACACTCCTATTATGAATGAGAATCAAGTAATAAACTTCCAATATGTATGAATGTACCTAATTAGGGTATGATCCTTTAGGGTGAAATCATGGAAACCCTAATTATGATGGTTAATGAATCTTAGCCTAATTTGAGGGCATTAATGGAAGTAATCCTCATACATGATGATGGTGTGATATTAATTCACAAGTAATGTGAATAGTAAACCCTAAATCTAGGATAATGTGATGTGATGTGAATAGTAAACCCTAATCCTGGGATATGTCTTTAAGCATGAAACTCTATGATTGAAGTATGAAATAGGGAATCACTATTCCTAATTAAGATGAAGGGGTTGAATAACCCTAATTGAATTGAATAGGGAAAACCTAACCCTATTAAGGGAAAAGGGGAACAACCCTTGAATTGAAAGTTTATCTTTGTTTTGCAATATATTGATACAGAGATAAATTGCCTATTATCAAATGTATTAATTATGCAAGTTTTTATGAAGTGGTGAACATAGTCAGGTAAGGGCTATGATGACATATTTATTAAAGCACTTTATAAGCTTTGAAAGTGATGATATGCCATGTTTCCTAGTAAATGGTAACATAAGAGATTGATAGGCTACGGTAGCCATGAGAAATATTTGCATTATTACAATCAAGGTCATGCTGTTAAATGACTTGATAATAGTATGTTACTTGGAAACAAGTGTTTTGATGATCTAAGGATTTGAACACCCATGTTCCTGAATCATAATGATGAGATGGTTAGGGATTAATATCCCAAATATAACTAGATGTGAAGTGAACTTGATACAATTAGTACTCTTTCATTATAGCAATGGTTTTAATGGTTTATGTTTGAAAACATGCCTGATGCTAAAAGAATGCCATAATATACTTAAATAATCAAGTATAATGATATCATGTAGAGCCCTGACCATAGATCCATCATTGTCAGAAGTTTAATGATGGTGGAACAGGTTTTCCTAAGGGAAATCCTGGAGAGCATACTTTTGAGTATGTGGGGGTTATGGACACGAATATCCTTACGTCCTAATGTAGGAATTGATGTGAGATGTATCTGTAATCTCCCAATCCTTCATTATATGTTTATGCTAGGATGATGTTTCACTAATCGCCCGATGATGTTGTTAATACCGCATCGATGAGAGATAAACAAGGAATCCCTCGATGGTGAAGAGAGTACAACACGCCACTATAACTCTAATAGTGAAGTTACCAGGATACCCTGGAAAGCTATTGTAGCAGAGACACAAGATGTCATGCATGTTGTTCCTCACACTGACTGAGGAAGATGAGGTCATAGGTATCCAGCTCTACTAATGACCTATGTATGGTACTCATTGCAATTTCGTAATGGTCGGTTGGAGTATGAGAGGTGTAACTCATCTCCTCGGGGCATAAATATGTTTGAAAAACATAATCAACCATGTAGCGTAACTGCTTAGGTTGAACTATGAGAAACAATGATTGATATTACATTGTTTATAGTGCTCTAGTTAAATAACTAGTATACATGTTCTTCATATTCCTTATTGATATATGTCTTGTCATTCAATTAAGTTATAATTGAAATGGTTACTTAAAAGTATGTTACTTCACTTAGTTTACACAATGTTAAACCTGCTGTTGAATGTTTACAATTCTACTATTTAATGTTATTCCTTTATTGCAATAACAATGCTTCTGGCGGAGAGTTATAACTCTCGCTGGGACAATTATTCAATTGTCTCACCCCCGTGGGATTTAACTTTTTAGGTAGACTCTGAGGACGAAGGAACCCATTAGTGGGTGAGCAACAACAGCAGCAACAGCAACATCTGGGACAACAATGATTCTCAGGTGGAGACACTGTCTGTCAAGTTTGTAGATAGAATGTCCTATGTGTTGTCTCTGTACTCTCAGGTCCTAGGAGTCAGTAGATGTTTAAAGATAGATCTGAGATTTTTGGCTTAATGCCTCGAGATTTGTGTATCTTACCTTGTACAACTAACATGGTAGTTGATGTTTGTAATATCCGAGATGTGATATTACAGAGATGTAATGATGGATCAGTCTGTAAACAACTTATTATGTTTCCTTATGAAAGAGTTTTATTGTTTATAGATCTATTTACAAAAAGTTTTAATTTTTAGTGAATTTCCATAATTCCGCTCTAGTTAATCGCTTCCGTTTTCATTGATCTTGTTTTCCGAGATGCATCGTTACAATTTAGTGGTATCAGAGCTCTAGGTTCGCTGAGTCTATAGTGACATAGGAATTAGGATGTTAAGTCTATTCTAGTGTCTTCCAGTATGTCTGATAGTGTCTTCTGCTCATTTAGGAGGAGAAGATAAGACTAAAGATGTATGGACCACACGGAGAACACGAAGAACATGTTGTAGAAAGTAGTGTTGCTGCACCCAGAGACGGTGCAAGAAACTAAGAAAGAGAAGAACTTGTGCTTAAACCACCTCAGTTCAATCCAACTGACATGGGGAACCCAGCTGTCCAAGCCATGTTGGGGCAGTTTATGACTGCCACGACACACATGACTGATAGGATGCCTATACCTGCACCTAGGGCACCTACCCATCTTGAAGAACAAGGAATCAACAAGACATTTGAACGACTTCGGTGAGTTGGAGCCACAGAGTATGCTGGAACAGCTGACCCAGCAGATGCTGACTTGTGGTTAACTGAACTAGAGAAGGCCTTTAGAATACTGAACATCCCAGAAACTGAGAAGATTAGACATGCTGTATATCTTCTCAAGGGGAGTGCTGGTCACTGGTTGACCATGGAAGAACAGAAGAGGCATGGTGTAGAGGTTTCATGGAAGGTTTTCCGATGGGAATATATCAACAGATATTTCCCTAAGATGTTTCTGGACAAGAAAATCTCTCAGTTCGAGAGGTTAAGACAAGGTCTGATGAACATTAGTGAGTACGAGGCTAAGTTCATGGAGCTTTTGCGGTTCTGTCCGCACATGGCGACCACAGATGAAGAAAGGATTAGGCGTTTTGAGAAAGGGCTAAACGCTGAGTTGACTACTCCTGTGTCTGCCCTAGAGATCAGAGAAAGGTTTGCTACCTTTGTAGAGTCCGTCAAAAGGGTAGAAAGGTCTGTGGAAGAGAAGAGACAGACCCAGAATAAGAGGATGTATCCCCAATTCCAAGGATCTTCATCTAAAGGTTTCAAGAAACCTAGGTTTTCTGTGCCTACACCACCGCCTAGATTCAGTACCCAGACACAGTGGACATCGAATAGGGGTAGAGGACGAAGCCTACCACTAGAAGGAGCTCACATTTCAGCATCTACATCGGTTACAGGACAACCCAGACCACAACAACTGAATAGAAGTTGTTATATATGTGGAAAGATGGGACATCTGATGAAGGACTGCAAAGCCAGAGAAGTGAGTGTGACTCAACCCCAGAGGCAAAGTCAGCAAGGATCTCAAAGGAGACAGTTTCCTGGAGGAGCTAGAGGACGTGGACAAGCGTCCCAAGCTGGATCATCGACACCTAGTCAACGCGCATCGAATCAACCACAAGTAACAACAAGATTCTACGCGATGAATCCACCTGATGCAGTGATCAACCCTCGGGTTGTGGCAGGTCAGATGGAATTGTTATCTTCTGATATGTCTATATCTTGCATTGTATCTATTTTAATTGATCCGGGTGCTACACACTCCTTTATCACTCGAAGAGTGATTCTTTACTGCAACCTGACTACAAGTCATAGAGCAGATGGTTTGTTGTTAGAAACTCTGTTAAGGGGATCTGCTGTGTTGCAGGAGGTATGTTCTCCCTGCATCCTATTCTTTTCTGAGCATCACATTCAAGTGAATCTTATACCACTTGAGATGCATGGATTTGATATAATCCTTGGGATGGATACCTTAGAAAGGTATAAGGTCGTTTTGGATTGTGAATCCAAGCAGGCTGTGTTTGCTGATGATAATGACACATGGATCTTTTAAGGAGAGAGAAAGATTCTACCCACCTGTCTTGTGTCAGCTATGGTTGCTGAGAAGCTGATGAGGCAAGGATGTTATGCATTCTTGGCCCATGTGGTAGATACTACCATGGATAGTCCTAACCCTGTTGAAGTTCATGTAGTCAGGGAATTTGAAGATGTATTTCCTAAAGAACTTCCAGGTGTGACACCGCCTTGAGAAATTGATTTTGAGATCAATCTAATCCCAGACACGCAACCTATAGCACAAACACCATATAGGATGGCGCCTGCTGAAATGACATAACTCAAGAAACAACTGCAAGAGTTACTTGAGAAGGGTTTCATCCGACCGAGTACTTCACCTTGGGGTGCTCCAGTCCTCTTTGTTAAAAAGAAAGATGGATCAATGTGGTTATGCATTGATTATACACAGTTAAATAAAGTAACAATAAAGAATAAGCATCCTCTTCCGAGGATTGATGATCTCTTTGACCAGTTGCATGGTGCGACCGTCTTCTCAAAGATAGATTTAAGGTTAGGATATCACCAACTGTGTATTAAGGATAGTGACATATCTAAGTCTGCCTTTAGGATACGGTATGGTCACTATGAGTTCACAGTTATGTCGTTCGGACTAACAAATGCACTAGCTGCGTTTATGGAACTTATGAATAGAATCTTCTGACCTTTTCTCGATCAGTGTGTTGTTGTCGTTATAGATGACATCCTGATCTATAGTAGAGATGCTCAGCAGCATGAACAACATCTTCGTCAGGCTCTAACTTTGCTAAGAAAGCACAAGTTATATGCTAAGTTTAGCAAGTGTGAGTTCTGGTTACCAGAAGTATCTTTCCTTGGACATGTAATATTTGCTTCGGGTATACGTGTTGACCCTAAAAAGGTAGAATCTGTCCTACAATGGGAGCAGCCGAAGACACTGATAGAGATCTGTAGTTTCTTAGGGTTGGCTGGCTATTATCAGAGGTTCATTAAGAACTTTAGTTCTATAGCCTTACCCTTGACTAAGTTGACCAGGAAGGATGTTCCTTTTGTTTGGAGTGATAAGTGTCAACAATCTTTTCAGTTGTTGAAGGAGAGGTTAACAAGTGCACATGTGCTTTTGTTACCTGAGCAAGGGAAAGGATATATAGTTTTCTGTGATGCCTCCAAGAATGGACTTGGATGTGTGTTGATGCAGGATAAACAAGTGATTTCTTTTTCTTCTCGACAGATTAAGAAACACGAGGAGAATTATCTGACACACGATCTAGAGCTAGTTGCTGTGGTTCATGCCTTGAAGATCTGGAGACATTATCTTTATGGAGAGACATTCCAGATTTTCACAGACCATAAGAACCTTAAGTATATCTTTTCTCAGCATGATGAGCTTCACATGAGGCAACGTCGCTGGATGGAGTTAATCAAGGACTATGATTGTACAATTGATTACCATCCAGGGAAGGCCAATGTGGTTGCTGATGCTTTGAGTAGGAAATCAGCAACACCAACCTTGGATAGAGCACAACTAAATTCCTTAGTGTGCTCAAGGAGAGATATGCTTATCTCCTTAAGGCAAAACAATGTACAATTAAAAGTATCATTGTTAGCCGGGTTGTTGGTTGAGATGCATATAAAACCTACTCTGAGAGAGCAGATTAAGGAGGCACAACAAGTTGATGCTGTAGTTCAACTGATTAGATCGGAGTATGGTAGCGAGAAACGAGATGGTTTCCATGACTCAGATGATCAAGTAGCATGTTATCATGATAGGATGATAGTGCCGAATGTGGATAACTTAAGAAAGTTAGTCCTGGAAGAAGCTCATTCTTCAATGTACGCCATGCATCTAGGAAGAACCAAGATTTATCGAAACTTGAAAGATATGTATTGGTGGCCTGGTTTAAAGGAAGATGTTGTTGAGTTTGTTCTGCGGTGTCCTGTGTGTCAGCAAGTTAAAGCTGAACACCAGAAGCCTGTAGGAACAATGCAACCATTACCCATACCATAGTGGAAGTGGGATCATGTAACCATGAACTTTGTGGTTGGTCTACCCAGGACAGCCAAAGGACATGATTCCATTTGGGTAATAGTTGATAGGTTGACGAAGACAACACATTTCTTACCTGTCAAAACAACCTATTCTGATGAGAAGCTGGCACAGTTGTATGTAGATGAGATAGTACGACTGCATGGAGTCCCAGTTACCATCATTTCTGACAGAGGTCCCCAATTTACGAGTCGTTTTTGGGAACGACTTCATAAAGCTTTAGGCACACAGTTAAGGTTTAGTACAGCCTTTCATCCACAGACTAATGGACAGTCAGAAAGGACTATAGAGACCTTGGAAGACTTGCTTAGAGCATGTACTCTTCAGTTAATAGGAAGTTGGGATCTACACCTAAGCTTGATAGAGTTTTCCTATAATAATAGCCATCAACATAGCATTGACATGGAACCTTATGAAGCTTTGTATGGTAGACGTTGTAGATCACCCTTATGTTGGTATGAAACCGGTGAACATCAACTTTTAGGTCCTGATCTAGTGTAGCAAACCACTAAGAAGATTAAAAATATTCAACAATAGTTGAAAACTGCACAGGATAGGCTGAAATCTTACGCTGATAAGCGTCGTAGACCTTTAGAATTCTAGGTTGGAGACAAAGTGTATCTCAAAGTCTCACCTTGGAAAGGAGTTCTGAGGTTTGGAAGGAAAGGGAAGTTAGCTCCAAGATTTATGGGGTCTTATCCAATCATTGAACGGATTGGGAAGGTAGCCTATAAGCTAGAGTTACCACCAGATTTATAGAAGTTACACCCTATGTTCCACATTTCCATGCTTAGGAAATGTCATCCTGATACAGAATCAGTTCTACAACCTATGGAAGTAGAACTGAATGATGATGTGTCTTATGAGGAACGACCTGTGTCAATCCTTGATAAAAGAATTAAAAAGTTGAAAAAGAAAGACATAAGTCTTGTGAAAGTCCTCTGGAATCATCGTGGTGTTGAAGAAGCCACATGGGAACTAGAGGGAGAGATGAGAAGGAAATACCCTGCTCTTTTCTCTTAATATGTTTTGTTGATTTCAGGGACGAAATCCTTGTAAGGGGTGGATAATTTGTAACATCCCTGACCTGGGTTATGAACTAACCCTAGGTGTTTTGCTTAAATATGTAATTATATACTTATGGTCATCTTGTGTAATGTAATTAAAGCTTCTGAGGAACATATATTTCCATTTCAGTCCTTTTTGAACAATGTTGTAATATTGTTTTGTTAATTATTGGATTAAAGTGAAAATTACCCAATTAGAGGGGTTAACTTGCAAATTGCACATATTGGGATGTTCCTCTGATAATAAGATATCATAAGAGTTCATATGATATGGTGAAGTGGATTCCACAAGCTTGAGCACCAAGATACAGCTTGTAGAGCAATCCTTGGGCTTTAAAACCTAGTTTTGGTATAATGTGCAAATTACCCAAAACTTAGGGTCCAACGTGAAAAATGTACCCTCTAGAGTATCTATCATGTTTCTTGGCATCAAGTAGAGAAAATAAAATGAGGAGGGCACCTCATTTGAATGACCAAGTAAGAAATATAACCTTAATAATTAAATAACCAAGTTTTAAGCAAAATGGCCATTTTATAAATGTATAGCTTAATAAGGTGTTTGGTTTCTTTTCCTTTTAACCTTGGATGAGAGAGAGGTTTTGCATGTAAAAAAGGGAAAGAAATTTGGTCAAGGGTGGAGTGTGCATGAGTGGATGGGTTTAAGAAATAAAAGAAATAGCTATCTTTTCTTTGCTTTGAAAATACCCATAAAATATATGAGCATCCTTTTTACACAAAGCAAAGGATCGCTCCTTTAGTTCTTTTCTCATCTTCTTGCTTTGGCCAACTAAGGAGAAGCTCAGGAGCAGAGGAGGACGACCAAGTTGGTTTGGGTAAGCTTTGATCATCACCTAGCTCAAATTCTTGGAGGAAACTCTAAACAAAAGGTTGGTTTGTTAGTCTTTCTTTTACAAATCTTCTTTCTAGCCATCTTCTCCATCCAAATCTTGAAGAAAGGACCTTGGAAAACCCTTGGAGATCAAGCCACCATTAAAGCTACTAAGGTTGGAGCTCTAGATCAGATTTAAAGGTGGGTTTTATAATTCTAACCCTTTAGTTTAGTTAATGCACCTCTTTTTCCTAGAATCGTTGCTTGTTCTTCTTCCTTTAGACACTTTTAAGTGTTCTTGCTAATAAATCCATGAAGAACAGCCCCTGTTCTTGAGGTATAAGATGATGACGTTAAAACCAATGTTTATCCAAAACGTAACTTTAGCAAACGGTCTTCCACCTCTTTCTCAAACGGTTTCCCAAACCGTTTGGGAGCAAACGGTTTCAACCAAGAACGCATGGAAGCAAACGGTCTAAGACCATTTGGATGTGTTGACCAGGTGTTGACCATTTGGAGGTCTTTTGTAAACATTATGGAATAATCACCTACCAAAAATCATCATCTAATTCCAAGAAAATCACCAATTGAAGGTACATTAATCACCTAAACCCTAATTGGGTCTATTGCTGATTTCAATAATACAATCATGTTGAAGTTTGGGTTGAGTGGCCCAAACGGTTTCAAAACCATTTGGGAATCACCCAAATGGTCTCAAGACCGTTTGGTTATCACCCAAGACCGTTTGGAAGTCTAGGGTTAAGAGGGGTTGACCGATTGAAGGTCCAATGATATCAAATTGTTAAACAATCAAGTGTTGATTTTGTGACCTAATCTAGGCTTCAACCCTTAAGAGAATGACTTGGTTTTTGATGAAATAATGGGCAAACGGTCTCAAGACCGTTTGGAGAATGTCCAAACGATCCCAAGACCGTTTGGGGGTCACCCAAGACCGTTTGGAGGTCTAGGGTTGACTATGGTCAAGTGGTTGTAAATCTAAGGATAGCAAGTTGAAGTGCAATTGATTAGTGACCTAATGATCAAATCAATGAACCAAACCTTAATAGTTTGAGTTAGATTTTGGTGTTGATTTGAGAAAACGGTCTCAAGACCGTTTGGAGGTCATCCAAATGATCCCAAGACCATTTGGGGTCAGGTCATGACCAAATTGAATGATGGTTCAATGGGTTCAACATCATTTAGACTCATGTTGAAACATGTTGAAGGAAGATCGATTCCAAACCCAAATTCAATTGAACCAAGCCCTATTTGGTGATCAATTGAGGGTCAATTGAGGGTCAAACTAATTGAGGATTGACCTAATTGACTCAATTGATAAGTGGCTAACAAGTGCATGAACGATTGAGGGGTTCAACATTGAAAACCCTAACCCAATTGGAATGGTTGAGTCACCTTTTGGTCCATGCGGTTTTGAGATGGTTTGGACCAAACGGTCTCAAGACTGTTTGGGTCCAAACGGTCTCAAGACCATTTGGGACCAAACAATCTCAAGACCGTTTGGTGACCATGCGGTTTCAAGATCAAATTGCCCATGCGGTTTCAAAGTCAAAGTTGGCCAAACGATCAACAAGACCAAACCGTCTTCACCCCACCTTGGGCAAACGGTCTTGAGTGTACATTTTATTAAACGGTTTTAAAAGTCAAAGGGACCAAACGGTCAACACCACCAAATGGTTTCAAAGTCCATCCAAAATCGTTTGGGGGTTTGAAGTGCAAGACCATTTGGGGTCTAAAAAGGTTAAGAACGTTTGATACCTTAGTGGTCAAGATGGTTTAATAGTTGATTAACTTACACACTATAGAAACCTAAAGTGATTAAGGGACCAAGTGATTAGTGGATTAATGCATGTTATGACCAAGGGTGAACATTAAAAAAGTACCCTTGATGGGATAGTGTGACGAATACCCCTTGATCAAGTAAACCCTAATGACCATAATGGTGATGACATAACTTATGTTGTCAAGGTTGATTTGATTTAACCTAATAAAGAAGGATGTAAACATCATCTAATAGTAAGAGGAGAGAGAACACTCCTATTATGAATGAGAATCAAGTAATAAACTTCCAATATGTATGAATGTACCTAATTAGGGTATGATCCTTTAGGGTGAAATCATGGAAACCCTAATTATGATGGTTAATGAATATTAACCTAATTTGAGGGCATTAATGGAAGTAATCCTCATACATGATGATGGTGTGATATTAATTCACAAGTAATGTGAATAGTAAACCCTAAATCTAGGATAATGTGATGTGATGTGAATATTAAACCCTAATCCTGGGATATGCCTTTAAGCATGAAACTCTATTATTGAAGTACGAAATAGGGAATCACTATTCCTAATTAAGATGAATGGGTTGAATAACCCTAATTGAAGTGAATAGGGAAAACCTAACCCTATTAAGGGCAAAGGGGAACAACCCTTGAATTGAAAGTTTATCTTTGTTTTGCAATATATTGATACAGAGATAAATTGCCTATTATCAAATGTATTATATGCAGGTTTTTATGAAGTGGTGAACATAGTCAGGTAAGGGCTATGATGACATATTTATTAAAGCACTTTATAAGCTTTGAAAGTGATGATATGCTATGTTGCCTAGTAAATGGTAACATAAGAGATTGATAGGTTACGATAGCCATGAGAAATATTTGCATTATTACAATCAAGGTCATGCTGTTAAATGACTTGATAATAGTATGTTACTTGGCAACAAGTGTTTTGATGATCTAAGGGTTTGAACACCCATGTTCCTGAATCATAATGATGAGATGGTTAGGGATTAATATCCCAAATATAACTAGATGTGAAGTGAACTTGATATAATTAGTACTCTTTCATTATAGCAATGGTTTTAATGGTTTATGTTTGAAAACATGCCTGATGCTAAAAGAATGCCATAATATACTTAAATAATCAAGTATAATGATATCATGTAGAGCCCTGACCATAGATCCATCATTGTTAGAAGTTTAATGATGGTGAAACAGGTTTTCCTAAGGGAACTCCTGGAGAGCATACTTTTGAGTATGTGGGGGTTATGGATGCAGATATCCTTTTGTCCTAATGTAGGAATTGATGTGAGATGCACCTATAATCTCCCAATCCTTCATTATATGTTTATGCCGGGATGATGTTTCACTAATCACATGATGATGTTGTTAATACCGCATCGATGAGAGATAAACAAGGAATCCCTCGATGGCGAAGAGAGTACAACACGCCACTGTAACTCTAATAGTGAAGTTACCAGGTTACCTTGGAAAGCTATTGTAGCAGAGACACAAGATGTCATGCATGTTGTTCCTCACATTGACTGAGGAAGATGAGGTCATAGGTATCCGGCTCTACTAATGACCTATGTATGGTACCAATTGCGATTTTGTAATGGTCGGTTGGAGTATGAGAGGTGTAACTCATCTCCTCAGGGTATAAATATGTTTGAAAAACATAATCAGCCATGTAGCGTAACTGCTTAGGTTGAACTACGAGAAACAATGATTGATATTACATTGTTTATAGTGCTCTAGTTAAATAACTAGTATACATGTTCTTCATATTCCTTATTGATATATGTCTTGTCATTCAATTAAGTTATAATTGAAATGATTACTTAAAACTATGTTACTTCACTTAGTTTACACAATGTTAAACCTGTTGTTGAACGTTTACAATTCTACTGTTTAATGTTATTCCTTTATTGCAATAACAATGCTTCTGGTGGAGAGTTATAACTCTCGTTGGGACAATTATTCAATTGTCTCACCCCTATGGGATTCAACTTTTTAGGTAGACGCTGAGGATGAAGGAACCCATTAGTGGGTGAGCAACAATAGCAGCAGCAACAACATCAGGGACAACAGTGATTCTCAGGTGGAAACACTGTCTGTCAAGTTTGTAGATAGAATGTCCTATGTGTCTTCTCTCTACTCTCAGGTCCTAGGAGTCAGTAGATGTTTAAAGATAGATCTGATATTTTTGGATTAATTCCTCGAGATTTTTGTATTTTACCTTGTATAGCTAACAAGGTAGTTGATGTTTGTAATACTCGAGATGTGATATTACAGAGATGTAATGATGGATCAGTCTGTAAACAACTTATTATGTTTCCTTATGAAAGAGTTTTATTGTTTATAGATCTCTTTACAAAAAATTTTAAATTTTAGTGAATTTCCATAATTCTGCTGCTAGTTAATCGCTTCCATTTTCGTTGATCTTGTTTTCCGAGACTCATCTTCACAACAACACTCAACCAAGATCAACACGGTTGACACCATGTTCCACCAAGAAAACCCTAGTAAACCCTATCATCACCATATAATGCCACCTCATCAACCAAGGTCAACAAGGTTTCCCATAGAATTATTCTCTCTCTAATGATACTAAACACTAAGAGTACACTCAACATATGACAAATTGCAAGATAGCCCCTCAACTTGGGTAAATTCCAACTTGGTCCAAAACAAGGATACAAAGCTTAAACATCATCAGAACAGGACCAAACTGAAAACATAGGCTTGTCACATGTTACCAAAGCATATCAAAGGATTAGATTAAGGTTAAGTATATCATTAAGCAAAGCAAGCATACTCTAGCACTAAGCTAGGTCGGGGGCCTTACCACCATAAACCCATAACAAGGATTTCACCCCCAAAATCCAATGGGAAAAGAGACAGATATTTCCTACACATCTCTTTCTCAAGCTCCTAGGTAGCTTGATCTATGATACAATGATGCCACAAAACCTTAACCAACATTGTATTCTTCTTCTTCAACTTCTTGATCCTCCTATCCAGGATCAAGACAGGACCTTCCACATAGGATATGTCCTCATCAAGCTCAACCTCCACTGGCTGTAAAACCAACTCAGTATCAGGGTGGCACTTCCTCAACATAGACTATGGAATACTATATGTAACCTATGCAACTCAGATGGAAACTCCAACGTATAGGCCACCTTTCCAACACGTGCCACCATCGGGTAAGGTCCCATATACTTAGGAGCCAACTTACCCTTTTTCCAAAACCTCAAAACACCTTTCTAAGGAGAGACCTTGAGATACACTCTGTCTCCCACTTGAAACTCTAGCGGTCTATGTCGATTATCTGCATACAACTTTTTCCTATCTTGTGCTGCCTTCAACTGATGTTTAATCACGATCTTTTCTGTTGTCTACTACACAAGCTCAGGACCCAAAAGCTGATACTCACTAGTCTCATACCAACATAATAGAGACCCACAACGTCTCCCATACAAATCCTCATAAGGTGCCATATCAATGCTCCTCTCATAACTGTTATTGTAGGCAAACTCTATCAAACTAAGGTGTACATCCCAAATGCACAAAAATGGCAAAACATAGGCTCTCAACAAATCTTCCAAGATCTTGATAGTCCTCTCTGACTGCCCATCTGTCTTTGGGTGAAACGTTGTACTAAACGTTAACTACGTACCCATAACTATGTGCAGACGTTCCCAAAAATGACTGGTGAACTGAGGACCTCTATCATACATGATGGTAGTTGGGATACCATGAAACCACATTATCTCATCAACATATATCTATGCAAGCTTATCTGTCATATACATTGTCTTCAATGGTAAAAAGTGTGATGTCTTTGTCAACTGGTCAACTATCACCCAAATGGAATCATGTCTTTGGCTATCCTAGGGAGACTAACCACAAAGTCCATCATGACATGTACCCATTTCTACTGTGATATAGACAATGCTTGCAAAGTCCCTGTAGGATTTTGATGCTCATCTTTAACCTATTAGCACACAAGACACTTTACAATGAACTCAGCCACATCGCACTTCAAGCCAGGTGTAAGGAGTGCAGGATCACCCCCTTACTAAAAAAATTTGAAGAATAAAACATCCATTCCAAACACACTCAAAGGTATGCTAGAATAGGTGAAAAATTTTCAAACTTCAATAAATGGTATTCAAAACAACCAAAGTATTACCATTGGAATAAAAATAATGACTATATTCAATTTTCACAAAATATTACAAAAGAACATCCTAATCTCCCACAGAGGGTTTACATGTATGATACAACATAAGGATCTAAGTAGAGGGAAATCTAAACCATAACAACTTTGTATCCAAGCTTTAAATCCTTAAGATAGTCCAAAACTTCATGCCTTATCATCCAAGTCCTTCACCTAGGGTTGGAAGCATACCCCAGAAAGAAGAGAAAATAGCTGACATCAATAAAGGTTGGTATGTGCATACTAAATAGGAAATTGAGCAATATATGGAATAATAGACATCAAATATAAAAGGCTTCCTATAGAAAGGATAAGGACCACCCAAATGGGTATCAATAGAAAAGGAATTGAAATCATTAGATAACAAAAGAATACTTGCCATTAATAAAACATAAAGATTGTGTCACACAAGCACATGTAAAGAATTAGGGCACACACCCCGTATTATCAACCTGCATGCATGTGAGATAAACATAGCCCTAGAATAATATAAACACAAAGGTGGACAAGTCTCATAAACTTGAAACCTGATAGAGAAAGGAATACTTCCAATCTCTCAAATATTTAAAACATGGGCCAAGAATCACACATCTTGCCCTGGGTATGAGTTTCCTTTCCATCCCAAAAGAGTAGGAAATATCACATCTTCTCAGCAGGAAATAACACATATGCCATAAAAACCAATGCAATTACACTACTCTAGTGCTACTGAATCATATAACATGTTAAATATAGAGGCAAGTAGAAAGTATAGTCAGAATATATAAACTAGTCACCACATAAGTGACCAACATATACATCCACCTCATAAGTGGGCAAAAGACATCACATGTCATCTTTTACAGTTCCATCATGTACAAAGCATAAAATAAGAGCTCAAAAGAATATCCATCATCACATGATCAATATCAAATAAGGTAGTTCACATGAACCATGATTTTCAAAAGAGAAGACATTATGTATAGGCTAATGTCCATAGGACAAAGAGAATGAATAAGCATAGGTGAATTGCTCAATCATAGAAGAATAGGGGATACATCATACATCAACTTCAGAGTCTAAATAGTACAAGTCAAGCCTAGGCCTCCAAAGAACCTCTAGGGAAGGTGGACACGTCCAATAAGTAAGGTTCCAATCTTAGAGAGGTTGGTTTCTCTGACAAAGCTCCTATCTCGAGTAAGAAGCACCTTCTCCACTTTAGAGGTGAAAAACCCTAACAAAAGAACATGGAGATGAGGTGTTTATGGGTTCTAGGTGGGGTTTTACCATGGAAGACTAGGGTTCTGACCTGGATGAAGGTGGAAGGAAGACTAAAAACATGAAAATATGGAGGGAAAGGAGGTTACTTACTAGTTTTGGTCAAAATCACCAAGGAGGAGCTTAAGAAATCCTAAATAGAGAAATTTGGAACCCTAGGAGCCTTCTTCACCAAGGTAGGCACCTCCTTTTACCTTGGGACAACACCTTCATGGAAAAATAGAGTAGGAATTATGATCTAAGCTAGAGGAAATAAAGGAGAGAAAGAGTTTTGAAATTGGGAGTTGGGAAGGGGTAGATATGGTTATATAAAGGAAGAGATCAAGTATGAGGTGTCTATGAGACTTTCCATGTGTCATGTATAAGGGTGTCCATGGAAATGCAAGCCTTTATGGATAAGGAAGATGTCAAGCATGAACTTAAGTTACTTTCCACGTGTCTTATGCTAAGGGTGCCTATGGACATGCAAGCCTTTATGGATAAGGAAGAAGTCAAGCATGAGGTGTCCATGGAGTTTTACGTGTGTCCTTAGCCTAGGGATTTCTTGGCCATGCAAGAGCACAGCTCATAGAGGATTCTTGAATATCAAATTTCAAATTATGGACACTTATAGTCCATCCCAACTGACCTCCAATCAATGAAATAACCCAATTGGTTGATAGCTTCTAAAGATAAGCTCATTTATAAAGAGAGTAATCCCTAAAATGCCCTTGGAAAGAAACACCTTCAAACCAAGGTGCAACTAGGCTCCCTATGGTTAAAAATCTCGAAAATGGTAAGGTAATATCAGAGGATTAAAATTCAAGTGATAATTTGCAAAGAAAACCTCCCAATTGGGTAAATTGCAGAAAAGTCTAGAATGTACCTAAAATTGCATAACTTGCACAAACAACATCCAAATTGGACCAAACTTCATCCAAAAGTTATCTTTGATGTTTTGAATATGAATTTGCCAATATTTCCATATTTTGAAATTATATAATCATATTATTCATTACTTATGCCTTTTACTCATTTTCTCTCTCCTAAACTTATCCTAATATTTCAAGGTTGTCCAAATTAGATGAAATTTGACATGTAGGCTAATTTTGATATGTAGATTTCGAATTTGAAGTTTTTTCCACTTTTGAGACTTCTTTTTATGAGATATGTCATATGGCCCATTAACGACCCATTATTTAATTATTCATCCAATTAAGTTTCTTATCTTCATATTACCACCAAATTGAGTTATGTGGCATATTTTTTGTATCCATTATAAACCTAAGATTAATGTTAGAACATTAGGTTACATCAAGGTGACCTATACATGCATTAGATCATTGGGGTTATACTAAACATCTATTTAGGTCTAACCTTCAACCTTGTTTTGCTAAGTCCAAAATGTCAACTTCTAGTATAGGGTTCAAGATCTAGTATGTTACAGTACACTACCCCTTAAAGAGATTTTATCATCGAAAACAAAACATACACATATAAGAAAACAAAATATTCACCACCCCTTAAAGAATTCATCTTATTAAGTCAAAACTATTCTTTAGGTATAAAAGGTTCAACTACACTTCCTTATATCCAACTACATAAGCATCATGTAAAAAACATAACTTGTAAAGACTAACTATGAAACTATGGGTTAACATGCTCTTGTCCATCCTCAAACAAGTCTTTACAGTTGGGAGACTAGTTCAACATATTAGGGTCCCTAAAGATAAATCATATAGATGTCTAAGGCTACTATTGCCTAAAAGCATGCTATTTTGAACAATTCATATCAGCTCAGGCCAGGCCGGTATCATATGGATTCGGGAGTCCTCGTAAACCAAGCTAGTGGTGCGGAGGAAAATATTACCAACCCCCGAACCTTGATCCTTTCTAGACACATTTGCTTTCAAAATCTTGTCCTAGTAAATGCCTAAAGGCCAAGCTAAACATCCTCAAGTTATTATAGTTACTTATGCATCTTTTACTTGTAAGTATTTTAAGGTATTCATCATTATTCTAATGTGAAACTATATGATCCTAAATCAACCTTTCATCATATATTGATCAACTCTAGGGCAAACATGTCACTTAAAGGTAAGGCAAGGATTCTAAATAGGGAGACAAAATTGATGTAGTCAGATTCCAACTACTATGGGCTCTGATACCATGTTGTAAGGAGTGCGGGAACACCCCCTTACTAAAAAATTTGAAGAATAAAACATCCATTCCAAACACACTCAAAGGTATGCTAGAATAGGTGCAGAATCTTCAAACTTCAATAAATGGTATTCAAAACAACCAAAGTATTACCAGTGGAATAAAAATAATGACTATATTCAATTTTCACAAAAGATTACAAAAGAACATCCTAATCTCCCACAAAGGGTTTACATGTATGATACAACATAAGGATCTAAGTAGAGGGAAATCTAAACCATAACAACTTTATATCCAAGATTTAACTTCTTAAGATAGTCCAAAACTTCATGCCTTATCATCCAAGTCCTTCACCTAGGGTTGGAAGCATATTCCAGTAAGAAGAGAAAATAGATGACATCAACAAAGGCTGTTATGTGCATACTAAATAGGAAATTGAGCAATATATGGAATAATAGACATCAAATATAAAAGGCTTCCTATAGAAAGGATAAGGACCACCCAAATGGGTATCAATAGAAAAGGAATTGAAATCATTAGATAACAAAAGAATACTTGCCATTAATAAAACATAAAGATTGTGTCACACAAGCACATGTAAAGAATTAGGGCACACACCCCGTATTATCAACTTGCATGCATGTGAGATAAACATAGCCCTAGAATAATATAAACACAAAGGCGACCAAGTCTCATAAACTTGAAACCTGATAGAGAAAGGAATACTTCCAATCTCTCAAATATTTAAAACATGGGCCAAAAATCACACATCTTGCCCTGGGTATGAGTTTCCTTTCCATCCCAAAAGAGTAGGAAATATCACATCTTCTCGGCAGGAAATAACACATCTGCCATAAAAACCAATGCAATTACACTACTCTAGTGCTAATGAATCATATAGAATGTTAAATGTAGAGGCAAGTAGAAAGTATAGTCAGAATATATAAACTAGTCACCACATAAGTGACCACATATACATCCACCTCATAAGTGGGAAAAAGACATCACATGTCATCTTTTAGAGTTCCATCATGAACAAAGCATAAGATAAGAGTTCAAAAGAATATCCATCATCACATGATCAATATCAAATAAGGTAGTTCACATGAACCATGATTTTCAAAAGAAAAGACATTGTGTATAGGCTAATGTCCATAGGACAAAGAGAATGAATAAGCAAAGGTGAATTGCTCAATCATATAAGAATAGGGGATACATCATACCTCAACTTCAGAGTCTAAAAATTCCAAGTCAAGCCTAGGCCTCCAAAGAACCTATGGGAAGGTGGAAAGGTCCAATAAGTAAGGTTCTTAAGCTTAGAGAGGTTGGTTTCTCCAACAAAGCTCTTATCTCGAGCAAGAAGCACCTTCTCCACTTTAGAGGTGAAAAACCCTAACAAAAGAACATGGAGATGAGGTGTTTATGGGTTCTAGGTGGGGTTTCACCATGGAAGACCAGGGTTATGACCTGGATGAAGGTGGAAGGAAGACTAACAACATGAAAATAGGGATGGAAAGGAGGATACTTACTATTTTTGATCAAAATCACCAAGGAGGAGCTTAAGAAATCCTAAATAGAGAAATTTGGAACCCTAGGAGCCTTCTTCACCAAGGTAGGCACCTCCTTTTACCTTGGGACAACACCTTCATGGAAAACATAGTAGGAATGATGCTATAATCTAGAGGAAATAAAGGAGAGCAAGAGTTTTTGAATTGGGAGTTGGGAAGGGGTAGATATGGCTATATAAAGGGAGAGGTCAAGTATGAGGTGCCTATGAGATTTTCCATGTGTCATGTATAAGGGTGTCCATGGAAATGAAAGCCTTTATGGATAAGGAAGAAGTCAAGCATGAGGTGTCAAGTTACTTTCCATGTGTCCAATGCTAAGGGTGCCTATGGACATGCAAACCTTTATGGATAAGGAAGAAGTCAAGCATGAGGTGTCCATGGAGCTTTCCATGTGTCCTTTTAGCCTAGGGATTTCTTGGCCATGCAAGAGGACAGCTCATAGAGGCTTCTTGAATATCAAATATCAGTTTATGGACACTTATAGGCCATCCCAACTGACCTCCAATCAAAGAAATAACCCCATTGGTTGATAGCTTCTAAAGATAAGCTCATTTATAAAGAAAGTAATCCCTAAAATGCCCTTGGAAAGAAACACCTTGAAACCAAGGTGAAACTAGGCTCCCTATGGTTAAAAATATCTAGAATGGTAATGGAATATCTAAGGATTAAAATTCAAGTGATAATTTGCAAAGAAAACTTCCCAATTGGGTAAATTGTAGAAAAGTCTAGAATGTACCTAAAATTGCATAACTTGCACAAACAACATCCAAATTGGGCCAAATTTCATCCATAAGTTATCTTTGATGTTTTGAATATGAATTTGCCATTATTTATATATTTTGAAGTTATATCATCACATTATTCAATACTTATACCTTTTACTCATTTTCTCTCTCCTAAACTTATCTTAATATTTCAAGGTTGTCCAAATTAGATGAAATTTGACATGTAGGCTAATTTTGATATGTAGATTTCGAATTTGAAGTTTGTTTATTATTTTGAGACTTCTTTTTATGTGATATGTCATATGGCCCATTAACAACCCATTATCTAAATTATTCATCCAATTAAGTTTCTTATCTTCATATTACCACCAAAATGAGTTATGTGGCATATTTTAAGTATCCATTATTAACCTAAGATTAATGTTAGAACATTAGGTTACATTAAGGTGACCTATACATGCATTAGATCATTGGGGTTATACTAAACATCTATTTCAGTCTAACCTTCAACCTTGTTTGGCTAAGTCCAAAATGTCAACTTCTAGGGTAGGGTCCGAGATCTAGTATGTTACACCAGGCAACCAATACAAATATTTCATATTATAGTACATCTTGGTGCTACCTGGATGCATAGTGTACATCGATGAGTGAGCCTCTTCCAATACCATCTTCCTCATATTATCAACATCAGGTACCACAACTCTATCATGGTAGCACACTATCCCATCCTCTTCCTCATGGAATCCATCACACTTCTCGCTACCAAACTCTGCTCAGACCTACCGTATCACCATATCACTCTGTTGAGCATCTCATATTTACTGCCTCAATGTAGGCTTCACCTATAGTTGTGCTAACATCCCTGCTAACATGGACACTTTCAACTTCATATTCATCTGACTAAGGAGACCAACATGTCTCTCTTATGGCACACCAGGGAACATAATTGTGCTTTGTCAGCAGATGACAATGAAGAAGACTTCCTTCTCAAAGAGTATGCCAGTACATTTTCCTTCCCTAGATGGTAGTATATAGTGAAATCATAGTCTTTAATAAACTCCATCTAACGTCTCCATCGCATGTTCAACTCCTATTGCGAAAAGATGTACTTCAGGTTCCTGTGGTCGGTGATGACCTGACACTTCTCACCATAAAGGTAGTGCCTCCAAATCTTCAAAGAATGGACCAATATAGCTAGCTCTAGATCATGAGTATGATAGTTCTCCTCATTCTTATATAACTTTCGCGATGCAAAAGAGATCGAATTCTTATCTTGCAGCACCACACAATGCAGACCATTCCTCAAGGCATCATAAAAGACAATATAGACTTTAACTTGCTTAGGAAGAACCAACACAGGCACACTAGTCATCTTTTCCTTCAACAACTAGAAAGCATGTTGGCACTTGTCGTCCCAGAAAAAAGGCACATCTTTCCTCATCAGCTTCATTAGGGGTAACTCTATAGGATTGAAGTTCTTAATGTACCTCCTATAGTATCCTGCCAATCCAAGGAAACTACAAACTTCTATCGGCATCTTCAGTTTCTCCCACTCTATTACATATTCAACCTTCTTGGGATCCTCACAAACACCCTAAAAATATCATGTGTCCAAGAAAGGACACCTCCTTCAGCCAAAACTCACACTTAATGAACTTGGCATACAAATGATGTTGTCTCAACAAAGTCAACGCCTGACATAGATGTTGTTCATGTTGTTGGTTGTCTTGACTGTATATCAAGATATCATCTATGAACACCACCACAAACTAATCTAGATAGGGTCTAAACACCCTGTTAATCAAGTCCATAAATGATGTTGGTGCATTGGTTAGCCCAAACGGCATAACCACAAACTTGTAGTGACCATACCTCATCCTAAAAGCTGACTTTGGTATGTCATAAACCTTGATCCATAGCTTGTGATATCCAGACCTCATGTCTATCTTGGAAAACACTACAACACCTCATAAATGGTCAAACTGATCATCAATCTACGGAAAGAGATACTTGTTCTTAATCGCCATTGTATTCAACTATCTTTAATCAATGCACAACCTCATGGATATGTCTTTCTTCTTCACAAATAGCACTAGAGCACCCCATGGTGACGTACTTGGATTTATAAAACCTTTCTCAAGCAACTCTTGCAATTGTTTCTTGAACTCTACCATCTCAGCTGGCACCATTCTATATGGTGTCTGATCTATCAACTCCATTCCCAGAACTAGATTAATCTCAAAATCAATCTATTTGACTGGGGGAACACCTAGGAACTCATTTGGAAACACGTCCTCGAACTCACGGACAACTAGCACTTCCTAGATACTTGAACTCCTCACTTTGGTATCCACCACATGTGTCAAGAACGCATCATATCCCTGCCTCATCAACTTCTCTGCCACCATCTCCGAAACCAAACATGTTGGAAGAATATTCCTATCACCTTGGAAGACCCACGAAACATCACCATCAACAAGCGTCGCCACCTTGGAACTACAGTCCAAGACCACCCGATACTTCTCCAAAGCATCCATTCCTAGGATCACATCAAATACATGCATGTCAAGTGGCATGAGGTTCACTTGAATGTTATGCCCTGAGAATGAAAGGACACAGGAAGGACACACTTCTAATAGATCGACAGAGCCAACCAAGGGGGTTTCTAAATGAAGACTATCTCATCTATGACTAACAGGAAAAGAACAACTAGAAATCACTTCTCGAGTGATAAAAGAGTGTGTGGCATTGGGGTCAACCAAAACCAATATAAAGCAATAAGAAGACAAATTAAAATGAAATAGCTCCATTGGACCTATCACAACTCGTGGGTTGGCCACTCCTTTCGATTGACTCATCGCCTAGAATCGATTTGTTTCCTATTATTACCCCCTTCATGTGCTAGCTTCTCCAAAAGAACCAACATGCGATGCCTGACAACGTCCTCTTCCACTACCACTATCAATGTTGAATTGTTGTTTCTGCGAGCCCTACTGGATCTGCCTCAGCTGCTAGGTAACTTCCTCATCTCTCACAAGGCAATACAATTTGTATGACCAGTCTATCCACACTTTTAGCAAGTCTTTCTCTCATATCATGGCCTTGATGGCCCTGTCACTGATACTGACACAACACTATGGCTCCTGTCAGTGGAAAATGACAGCCTTAGCCTCTTCTTGGTGACCACTAAGACTGACCTACTGATCTCTACTGTGACGGAAGCATTGGTAATCTAGGCTTCTTAAAGCCTCCATATGACTGTCCTTAATATTGTGCATGCCTTTTCTTGGTCTTTGTCTCACGCTTCTCCACCACTAATCATTCCACCCCTCTAATCGACTCCACAAAAGTGGTGAACTTCTCTATGCTCTTAAGGGATGACATTGGAATCGTCTACTCTATACTCAAACCTTTCTCAAACTATCTAATCCTCTCCTTGTCTGTTGCAACCATATGCAGACTAAACCTTAGAAGCTCCATGAACTTAGCTTCATACTCGTTGACTGACATAGATCCCTGTCGGATCTTCTTGAACTGGTTGATCTTCTCATCAATGTAGGTCTCCGGAAAGTACTAACTCACAAACTCCCATCATAACTCTTCCTAACCGATCAAAACATATGGACTTTTCTCCTTCTGAATAGCCCACCAGTGGCCATCACTCCCCTTCAACAGATACACAACATGCTTAACCATATCCTCTTCGGGGATGTTGTGGATCTTGAAGGCCTTCTCTAGCTCAATCAACCATAGATATGCATCTGTCAGGTTTTCTGTACCCATATACTCCACCACTCCTACATGCCTCAACCTGTCAAAGGTCTTCCCAGATCCTGAAAGATTCCGCATTGGGGTATGTTGCTCTCGCTTGGGGTGAAGGCATTCTATCAGCCATATGCATCATCATAGACATGAACTATCCAAACATGGATTTAAAAGTGGGATTGGCTACCACAGTGGGGTCAAACTAGGGAACCTCATGTACTCCATCAAACCTCTCCTACCTCTAGGCACCACCTCCTAGTGTAGAAACACTACTCTTCACAGCAAGTTCATCTTGTTCTCCAACCATCTTTTCTTCTCTCCTTCTTCTTTTTCATAAGAAAAAGTAACCACTAATAGACTAGAGAACACTAGAACAGACACAAATCCTAGTCTAATATCCCTATAGAATCAGTGAACCTAAAGCTCTGATACCAAGCATTTGTGACACACTTGTCACACGGAAGTAAGATTACTCAAAACAAAGCATGGAACTAATATTAATCAACCAGGTTTCTAGAAAAAACATGAAATTAAAATCATTATCACATATCCACCTCAAGTGGAAGGATATCACATTAGAGTCCATGAAAGCTTCCTATTTATGTATAACACATGCCAAAGGATTATTACATAACATTGTCCATTAGCTCACTGGCCACAACTTGTACATGTGATAACATGTTCACATACATACATGCCATATCTGTACAACAAAGGCATATAGCCAAAATATTGTCTTGATATACAACATCTACAAAACTCCCCCAATGACCTGAGAGTACAGGGACGACACATAGGACTCTACTATAAAACATAAGTAGCTTATCCAACCTTTACCCAAATAATGCTCCTCTTGCAGCTCAGCCTCAACATCACAATCTCTACCTCTTCGTGCTTGACCACCTAAAAGATGTGAAAACCCATGGGGTGAGACCAAACGTCCCAACAAGATATATAACTCTTCACCAATGTCTATTAAAACACAAATACTAAAGTAGGTAGATAACATATATTATCAAGTTGAGTAGATTCAGCTAAATGATATGTATGAAACAGATAACACTAATTAAGTAAACTAGGCAATTACCACTAAGTAGTAGAAAATGATTATTTTAAGAAGGAATATGAAGAACATGTCTAATAATTGAATTCTCTTGCCACATTATAATTCAATAAATTAGTACAAAGATAAGGCTAAGGGGTCAACAAATGTTATTCATATTTGACCCTACACAACAATATACTACACTACTATATTATGTCTTTTGTTATACCCTGTGGATTTGAGTCGTACAACTCAAATCGAACCAACCACTATGAAGTCAAAATCAGTGACATACAAGGTCAATGGAAGAGTCAGAATCCACGACCTCTCCAACACCTCTTGGTCAGTACAAGACAAAACACTACTGAGACATATCAATCAACTACAAACAATGACATATCTTCAAGCTGTAGGATTGTCTCACACATGGCCATCCATATAAGAACACCTAGACTGCCTTGGTATAGGTCATGATGCTAGAAGAACATGCTCATGCATGGGCATTCTTAAAAGAGGCATCAAATATAGTTACACTGTTGCCATCACATATCTCAAGGAGATCAACTCACACATGTCTATCTCAAACCACCTATAATTGTAGATGCAAGGAGATACTCGACTTGCACCCCCACATATTAAAAAATATGTGCTTCGAGTTTCTCATAGGAATGAAACGTTTCACCATCCAACAATGAAACTAACACTAGGGTGGATCTATGGCACATGGCACTTACATGATTAGGGCTTCACTTGATTGATTAGGCCAATTGTGTGTCTTTAAGCATAAATCAACTTACATGCTATAAATCTAATAGAAACTCTACAAATATAAGGGTATAATACAACTCTAGAAGATATAAAATGTATATGATGTGAACTTGTCACATCATCACATGACACTTATATCACCGCCATCCACAAGGACATCAACATTATCACACTACCATGCAAGGTCATCACCAAAATTGCACTGCTATGGGATATAAATCCCTCATCACATCACTGGAGGGTAACACCTCTTGCTAGGCTTGAAGAATTTTCCAGGTCATAAGACCCATCACATCATCATGATCTCAACACATGTCTCATCAAGGCTCGTATCCACCACCCTTTACCAAATAATAATCACCACAACATTCACATAGTTGTGTCATACATTCTACCAATAAGGTTAGAATCACATAGGTAGGAGAGAGGAAAGTAATCACATGCCATTCATTTAAAGAACTCAACAAGCATAGCATACTCTAGAATTAGGGTTAGGGTTTCCCATATATAGTCGATTAGGGTTTCATAGCATTATTCAATCACCAAACCCTATTTATGTCATATCCCTCTATCTTGGAGCATACTAGGATTAGAACATCATCATTATCTTGATTCATTAACTATTTAGACAACATTGGGAATCAACCAACATTACATGTACATAGGTAACGACCTTACAAGGTCACACATGTATAGTGACCATGTACCCATGTGAGTGTATCGATGAACCCTCAAACATATGTCATGACCACTCTCAAAATAGGTGTCTCAACCACAAGCCAACCATGTGTCTTGACCACAAAAAAAAGCACATGTCTTAACCGTAAACAAGAGCACAACCAACACAAAAATATGTGTATCGACCCTAAGTGTTATGACCATCAACCCTTAGAGTTTGGGTCATGACCATGACACAAGGTTATGCGTTTCGACCAAACAAAGCAATCATCTCAACTATCACCCTATAAACAAAGTGTGTCGACCAAGACAAAAATCAAGGGGGTAGTGACCACCAAGGTTAAACCACCATAAAGGAAAATAATCATCCTAAAAATAGAGATAAACCATGATCCAAAACAAAAGTACACCATGGACAAAATTGAATATTAACATCAAGGAAAAGCCATCATTAACAAGATGGAAAACCCCATGAAAAAAGGTCATCAAAACCTTGAATTTCAATCTTCAACATAGTCCATCAAGAAACCAAACATGGGCAAAGAAGACCAAGCTTCAACCTCAATAAAAATCGATCAAAACCTCATGAAAACATGAGAGCTGAACCATACCATGATGATACAAACAAGGATCATGATGCATGTATCAAAATCACGTCAACCATCACATAACAAATTGGGTGCAAGAATCTTAGGGTTTAATAAAGAGCCAATCTACAAGATAATATGACAAGGTCTCAAACCCTAAAACCAGATAGCATCGACTAGCATATTAGCATCATGTTTTAGAGATGAAAATAGTAGCATGAAAGCACAAATAAGGGAAGTAATAGAAGAAGGTAGAGAGTTATATAACCCGCCTTAAGTAGAGAACCAAGCTTCCAAGGTCACAAGCTCCAAGGAAGAAGATGAAGCTCCAACCAAGTTCAACACTTCGGCCACAAGGTCACCTCCAAAGAGAAGAACACTATGGTAAAAAAATAGCACAAGAAAAGAGGGCAAGAAACCCTAGGCCGAACCAAAAGAAGAAAGGAGAAGGAGATGAAAGCTTCCTTTGACTTGGGTACCACCATGTCAAACATAGTCTATGAACCTTGTGATGAGGAGTTTCTCTCAAGGTGACCACCGTGGTAGAACCATGGTCTCATGGCAGAGCAAGAAAGGAAGAAGAAGAAGAAGATAGGGTGCAAGGTAAAAATGAGGTCAAGGGTTCAAAACCACTTACTAAGGAAGAAGGTCACCAAAGATCACCACAAGAAGGATGATAAAGCTCAAGAACACCACATGAAAAGGTTATCAACCACCAAAGCACCAAGATCAACACCTTCTAGCTCCAGCAAGCTCTAAGGTCAAGCACAAGAGAGGGAAGAAGAAGGAGGGCCGAAAAGATCACTTGAATGAAGGAGAAAGTGGTTACATACCCAAGGGATGAGAGAGGTAAGGTAGGTGTGAGGCGTCAACACAAGGAAGCACCAAAGGGACACTTTTCCACAAATAAAACAACCATGCAACCACTAAAGACATGCATGCAATACATGGTGATACAACTAAGGTAGGGTATCAACCACTAAGGTCACCCACACCTTCATGGTCGAAACACACCATAAGGGAACATTGAGGTCGAAATCAACTCATCCAAAGGAGGTGTGTTGGTTGAAACACACCCAAGACACACCAACAAGTTCGAGACATAGGTTGCAACACTAACCAAGATCAACATGGTTGACACCATGCTCCACCAAGAAAAACCCTAGAAAACCCTATCATGACCATATGATGCCACCTCATCAACCAAGGTCCAACAAGATTCCCCATAAAAGAATTCTCTCTCTCATAATGATAAAGAACTTAGGGTACACTCAACATATAACAAATTGCAAGATAGTCCCTCAACTTGGGTAGAGTGCAACTTGATCCAAAACAAGGATACAAAGCTCAAACATCATCAGAATTGGACCAAACTAAAAACATAAGCTTGTCACATGTTAAAAAATCATCTCAAAGGATTGGATTAAGGTTAAACATATCATTAAGCAAAGAAAGCATACTCAAGCACTGATCTACGCCAGGGGCCTTACAAAAACCTTCTAAACATACCTTATGTAGGGTTTATGGGTTAAGCTTGTCTTTGATTTCCCCTACCACAAAGCTATTTTTCCTGGTTCACTTCTTTCACATAGACACATAAATGATGTTGGAATCCTCCTCAGTCTTTCCTTCATCAAGGAGAGAATCCATTTCTAGATTTGGATCAAAAACATTATTGAGCGTCAAGGTGGTAAGAATGTGGGTATCATCCCCAAATATGTAGTGGAGAGCCTCTTCCCCCCTATATACAACCTTTCTCTAGAGTGGAAAAGAATTTGTGTGTGAGTTGAATGTAAGTATGTGGGATAGTCATCATCACATAAAACAAGCCCATGGAGTTCATGATGTCTTCAAAGTAAGAATAAACTCCCAATGTCTCCATTGTAGTTTGGCTAGCATAGAGTGTTGCAATTACCCTCTGTGTCAAGCACTCTAGATGAAGGGTCTTCACCAATTGGCTATCCACTCTCTTCAGTTGGTCATTCTTGGGTTGTTCATCTTTCATCTCCTCATTATACTCATTAAGAGACAATCAGCTTTTGTATTGTGGTTGTGGTTGGGCCACACTGGAGGAGGTAGAGTGATGGGTTGACATGCATGGTGGCTCTTCATATAAAGAAGATAGAATTGTTGTAGCTTTGCCATGTCGTGGCTGAGTGCTGAATTCCTCTAAAACAGACTCCAACAATGCCTCAATATCATTAGACACCATCTCATCTCCTTCCCCATTGTAATCCACATCCAATGTATGGTGACTGGAGGATGAATGGAGGTGGGATTGACATCCAGATGTTAAGGGGGATGCTTTTCTATGAGAGCCAAAAATTGGATTTTGTGATGGAGGAAGGAGAGGTGTAGATTAATCTATAGAGGAGAAATTTTTTAGCAATAACTATAGGAGGTAAAAATCTTGGCCCCCTCCTTCAACTATATTATAATTGCTTCACTTTTCACAAATATTTGGTAGGAAACATAGATGAAGCTAGGTTTCAGATTTTTGGGTAGGCGGGGCAAATTGGGGTTGGAGAGGGAGATTTGATGGTGGAAATGGAAGGGAAATGTGAGATGGAGATATGGAAAGACATGACAAAGTGGATTGAAGCTTGTTTTGGGATTAAGGAGGGAGATTTAAAGGTTGGGAAGGATTGAAGGTTTGTTGTCAGTTTCTTGTTGGCATGTCACAGCCATTCTGTTTCATAAAGAATGTCTAGAGGTTGTGCTGAGACTACTCTATTCTTTCATTTAAACGGTGGGGGTGGTGCTAGCACACCTATGATGGTGATCACAATCATGATGGCTGGATGGGGCCACAACCATTTTGAGTAATGTAATAGTGGTCACTAGCTTGCCATACAGGCATGATGATCGCCATGCATGTGCTATCAATTTTTCCTCTTCTTCAACTTAACTGTAAAAATGACAATCCCTACCAGGGTCGTTCCAAAGTAATTGACTTTGGTGAGTGTTTTAGCAACCCAATTCAAATTTTATTTTTGCAAATTATCAATATTTTGAACCGATATGAATTCTAATTAATTCTTTTTTCCATTTCAACTATTATGCCTCATTTCATCACTCTTAATTACAAAAAATCTTAAAACTATAAAAACTAGTGTGTGTGTGTGCTTTCTTATAAATACGTAATAATAACTTAAACGATTAAAAATTAAAGGTTGGGTGAAAAAGTCTCCAAACCTAGGTTAGTTGCCTCCCACTAGTGCTATACTTTATGCCTTTAGTCGGGCTTCTTATAGTTCTCTCAATCAATCAAATATTAGGAAACCTTGTGTGTACATTCTTTAAGTATATGTCTCTCTCATTTGCATCCAATAGTTGTTCTGCATCCCATTGATCACATAAGTTATCAAGAGGTGTTCTATATGGGTCCCCATATTTTGAGTAATCAATTGAATTTTTGAAGTGACAATGCTCAACATCCTCATGAAGATCTTTCCTAGTGGAACATATTGATCTTTATCTTCATGCCCATGAAAGAGACTATCTGTAATGACCACATTTGTGCTTAATTGGAAAACTAGGGTTTACTTGAATGATTACATGCTTGATTAGATTGAACATCATTTAGACTTGATTAATGATCATAGATCAATTGTGATGTTTCAAACATAATAAGAAACTCTAATTATGATTTTAGTTTGAAGAATTAGGGTTTGAGAAATGTAAACCTTAATCTGCAAAAATTACGGTTTTGATAGTACATGAATATGAATTTTGATAAGGATAGCAGTGTGGTAAATGATTTTTCATATTTTCTAAGAATTTTTTATTTAATTGAATTTTTTAAACGATATGGATAACTCAATCATGCAAATTGGGTAAAAATTTCAGAATATTTGGGTGTTCTTTGAATGTAGTTCTCAGTCGAACTATACTTCGACCGAAATGCTGACAGAGTGTTGTTTAGCAGTGTACTGTTTGATTTTTAGTTATTTATTGGTAACTCCTAATGATTTTATATTTATATTGTGGCTATGAAATTACATTTCATACATCATGATAAATTTTCATAATTTTTGGAGGATGTTTGACATCTTAAATAAATGAGTTACAATAACTTCTTTTATAACAGAAAAATCTACTGAAATAAGAAAAAAGTATAGTGAGGGGTTAATGTAAAAATTACCCAAACACCTAAATTTCTATATATGAGAAAGATAGCACCCAATTATCTCTCATATTTTTTGATCCATTCTAGAGAAATGAAATCCTAGAGAGATAGGGAGAGTTAGGGTTTGAGAGAAGAAAGTGGTGGAATTGCTGATCTAGGGTTTCTATATCTGAGATATGATGAAATCAAGTATGTTTAGCTTCTTTGCATAGCCTTTCATGATGAATCTTATCTCACATGTCAAGATTCCGTCACTCCTCTGATTTGATTCAAAATGGTATCAAATCTTCCCCTTTTCTCACTCTTTCGTCATAATCCCCCATTTGTAGGGTTTTTGGGTTGAAAGGAAGAAGAATTCAGTCATTTTCTAGGGTTTTGATATGAATTCGAATTTTTTAGAGATGAGCTGCATTCTTAAGGTGTTTTCACACCTTAGGGTGAGTGGATACTTCCTTCAAATAGTAGATTGCACGAAAATGAGTTAAATGATCAATAATCTTTACTTGTTTTGTATGCAGCTACAAACCCTAAACTGCCCTTTTGACCAAGCTTTTGCAAGATGATATGAGAAATATTATTTCTCTATTGTGATGGATTCCAGTTGATAAATCATACTAGAAATTATATAAAAATTATCTAAATGAGAATTCCTAAAGTAATTGTAGAGTTTATATGAAAATAGTGAAATCTAGGGTTTTTGGTTATGACTAAATTTGTTGTATAATTGAATAAAGAAGCTTGTTTAGTTGTATCTCCTTGGTTACAAAAGATTGTTTTATCTGAATGTGTAGTACATATATGTCAGATAAGATCTTGTTTTTCATTTGATGATATCACTGTTTGCTTGATATATCAGTAAAGAGGGTAAAACCCTAAATGAATGGAAAGTTGGAAGTTTGCGAATAGATTCATGAATTCAACTGTTGTGATTCTTTATTATTATAAATTCATTTATTTAAGGTTATTCTTGATGCATGATATTTTAATGAATATCTTGGAAACCCTAGTTAAATTCATACCAGGGTTTCATAAGCATGACTGATTGAAATGAGTTATGTGATAATTTGAGTTTCAAGCTGAATATCATTTTATATGAATACACATTTTGATTTGTGATGCAAAGAATCTTTAGTTGAGTTAATTGACATGAAATGCATAAGTTGTTATGATAATTTAAGAAAATAGAAAAGGTATTTTCCTAGATAAGGATGTCGTTGATGCCATGCATGAATACGAGAAATGTTGAATGTAAATGTTTATATCATTAGACATGATATCTGTTTGAACATATGAGGATTCTTCTATGTGCATGAGAAATGAGAAACCTTGAGAGAAGGGTAATCAATATGTTAATCATAAAAGAAATGAGAATCCCTAAGATAAGGGTAACCAATAAGTTATGAATTCAACTAAGTATTATCAGTGAATTCATTCTAATAGCTCAAGTAGTCAGTAAAACTACAATAGTAATAGTAGATGCCCTGAACACCATAGAACCCTCCCTGGAGGTCTGTATCGGGATGGGTGAAATAGGCTATGGACTATTAGATATAGGAAGAAGTAGCCTGGAACTGAGTATCTAACATCAAATGATTGGATATTAGTGGTACTTTAGTTGAGTAGCATAGTACCCAACAATAACCAGAGATCATGGTGGTACTAGTTCAGTAGTAGGTGTATCCACTGGAGATCCAGTGGTACCCACCAGTTGAAGTATACAACCCTTGTGGACCTACTTCTTTTGGCAATTACTCTATTTTGTGTGTCAGCCCTAGTGGAACAACATTACGTTGAGTTGAGGCTTTTTAGCCTAGAGGCATCCCTCTTGAGTACCCAGGACAAGGGGCCACAGTTTACGGATGTTGTTTAGCCGCCGTTAGGCCAGACGTGGCAACCTCACTGCAGACTGAGGTAGTTAGTAGTAGTCTTAAGGTCACGGGTTTACCTTAATACTTGTACAATAAGTCACACAGTAGTGGCTTTTGCTTGGATGGTACAATCCAAGTGAGTTTAGGGGAAAAGTAAAAAAAAAGGTTAATTGAGTTCAATTGAGTACAGATAAAGAGTACAGTAGTTAGATCAGTCAGTTATGTTTAATTGGACAACATAGTAGTAGTCAGTTTAGTAGTTAGGTCAAGTCAAATTTAATGAAAGATTACAAAGAGAATAATGAGAACATTGTTTAGATATTTGTGTAGTACTATTGATGCATAATAAGATGAATGAGAGGTTAACCGAGTGTGTGCAGTTATTCAATTATTCTTTGTATGTTTCTAGATCATTAGTTTTCTTTATGATCAATAAAGCATGTTCATATATTGATTCACTCTTGTAGATATCTAGAGTATCCTACCATATTTATGTATGTGAATGATCAGTCTCTCTAAAGCTTACTATTATTATAATTGATATCGGTTGCTAAAGGGTATATCTATAATTATATAAGTGTTTTAGACTATTTCTTTGAAGTACTCAGTCACTGAGGGAGTAGGATCACCCCTCTACTCACAATTTTTTTAGGGATAGCTTGTAGACTAAAGATGTCATTGCATCAACATAGATCTGCTACAGGAGTAAAGTATGAGATTAGTTAAGTTCAGTCAGTCCCTATCACTCTAGGTCCTTGTATAGAGTGGAGAGAGAATTCTAAATGATGATTTGTATCTTTGTTTCCTTAATGATAGAGTATATATTCGGTTATCATGATGTATGTACATAGAAGTGTGAGGAACAAAATGAATGTCTGTATGTGTATCATTAATTTTGAGATCATATTTGAGTAATCAAGATTGAATTCCCTTGTAAAGATTGTTTATGTGATTGAATGCGAAAAAAAGATTTTGAGATAAAGGAAAAAGAAAAAGTTTGGAGTAAATTTTGTATTAAGTATAATCCTCAAACTTATGCCCTTATCTCATGATTAGTGTTAATCATGGGATGTGGGTGTAACACTATCATCGTGCCACTACGCACAAGTATATCAACATCAGTTGTAGCAATGATGATATTCCCAAGATGATGGGATCTTCCTATCCTTCTGATCCCTATCAACAAGAATAAAATTTGTCAACAATACCACTGCCCTTTCTTTGTTTGTCATCACTAAGACATCATCCACCTTTTGTCTAGGCACTTTGATTGAACGATTTGCCAATTGGGGAGTATAATTGGTTAGTTTCAACTTGCCTAACCCAGTTCCACATAGACACTATATGTCATCAAATTACACTAGAACCAATATCAAGGAGGGATTAGAACTTTATATTCAATGTCCTCCTATGTACCTAGGTGTTAGTGGGGCTCACGGGTCTTCCTCTTCACGAGAAGTGCATGTTGTAGAATAGATCCCACTTGTCTTATCAAGTTGACTTTCTTAGGCATTCTTACTATGAACTTCCTCTTGAAAGTGCACATATCCTTGGGAAATTTGGCATACGATGGAATCTGCTTGGTAGAATCCAACAAAGGATATTCCCTCCACTTGTCAAAAATATCTATAGGATGTCAATATTATGTTTCTGCCTCCTTTTTTATGACGGGCGCTCATCCAATGCATTAGGGATAGGGGGTTCACTTGTACTTGATTTATTTGGTCAACATGATTATCTTGAGATATGACATGATGAATTCTTGAAATCATGGGTGGAACATCAGGGACTGTAGAACCAACAAACAAACTAAAATTTGAAATACATGATATCAAAAAATCAACATGACATATCATGAGATCATCTTCAACTATATCAATCACGGTATCAACATTTGGCTTCGTCATCCTCATCTCATTAACATATCCTTGGTTCACATGATAATTGACCATTCGAATCTTTAGATGTTCGATAACTCTTCCACTCCTTAGTATTGTCACAACATTAACTTGCTCATGGTGAAGAGGGGGAGCTTGTGGTTATTATGGAGGAGGTGGAGGTGGGTCTTGGTGTTGGAAATCAGCTGGAGAGGAGTATTGATGGTGGTGAGTGCATTGGTAGGGAGGTTGTGATGATGGAGGTGTATGAGGTATATGGGTAGGAGGGCCTTGAAATTGATATATGGGATGCACCTACAATAGGGTCAAATAGTAGGAGTTTTGAAAAGTTCCCATTGGTCCACTTGTAGCATTGAAGTTTACTATGGGTTGGGAAGGAAGTTTCCCTTCCACTTGGAGGACAAGTATTAAGGGGAGATGTGACACTCTTTTCTCAAGTCTTGCATATTATTTTGAACTTCATCAAAACCTTTCAACTAGAGAGAACTTCATCCTCCAACCTTGTGCTTATCCTTATTGTTCCTGGTTGCTATAAGAGTGAATGGCATTCACTTCTTCACCAAAGGGCTTGATAGAATTAATTGAGTAACTAGGAGCACCCCCACTTGATTCTTCATTAGATTCATCATTTCAACAAGGATCTTCATTATTTGTGGGCTTGAATCATTAGAAGTTGAAGGTGTCACACCAATGGCATAGTCACAATCATTAACAATGCTAGAAGCTCGATGATTTGAGTTTTCCACCATATGATCGAATAAAGGCCATGTCTCCTCGGGGGGTTTATCCGTGAATGCACTTCCCCAAGAAGAATATGTTGAAGCTTGAATCATTTGAGAGAAACCTGAGTAATAGTTTTAAACAATATGCCACAAAGGAATTTTGTGATGGGGCACTCTCTTAAAATCTTCTCCAATCTTTCCCAAGTATCATAGAACCTCTCATGACTGATTTGGCTGAAATTCACTATAGAACATTGCATTTGTGTCAACCTTACAATATAATAGAATGTAGTCAATCATATCTCCCAATTATTATTTTTGTTTTTGAATCATAAGAATCTTTGGTCTGGTCATTAAGGGATAATGGTAACTAAGAAAGTCAGATGGAGTCATTTGTAATGGTAGGCATTATGAAGGTGGAGCATTTCTCAAGGAAAGAGTCCACATGCTTGTATGGGTTCTTGTTCTCAAGTCTGTGGAAGGTGAGGAGAAGCTTAAGAAGAGCACATGAAATGAAGAATTGCTTCCCTAGAATTTGATCTACTCTATTTGCAATGGCCAAATTGTAGTTCATTGGCACAAAACAGTCATAAAGTGGCTTGTGCATGGGCGGTAGAGGTGGTGGTGGGACACGTGGCTCATCATTTACATTTAGATCCCTATTTTCCATCTCTTCCTCTAGATGTTGGTTGTGTCTATTTCACCACCTTCTTCTCCCTATCTTAGGATCATATAAGAAAGAGTTGATAGAAAGAGAACAATTTCCAAACATGTAACAATCATCACCTACACAAGGAACAACCCACCAAAATAAGATAAGTTAGTAAACAAGTTTTCACACAAAAAAAGAATAATAAATAGAAATGGTGAGGGAAGTAGGAAAAGTTAAAGCTAAACGAACTAGATAGTCAAGCACCTTTCTCCCTGAAAACAATGCTAGAAAGCTTGGTGCATCTACAGGACACCCAATCAATTGACTTGACCAGATGTGCCTTAGGCACACAACATGGTCTTTCAAATTTATATAACTTGATTGACACACTCTTATATATGTCCACAAGAACATGGGCTCAGGAGTAGCATAGGAGTGACATGTCAGAACCCAAGGGAGAGAGGGGCATTATAGATATTTTTGTCCTGGCTAGGTTCCTATAGATGAGTCTAGGACTCAAGGGTTTAGCTTGGCTTTTGTTAATTACACTAATTGACCAAACATGCAATTAAAGGAGAGCAAAAACAAAACTTACTTCAACCCTATACGGTTAAGGTTTAATTAATAAAGAAAGAGAGATAAGAAATAAAAGAGACAAATTACACTAAGGAAAGTAAACAAGATCAAGTTAACTCTATACTAGCATTGCAATTCTAGTTAACAACCTAGACATGGCAATTGGTTAAACTAAGCAAGAAACAACACTAGACTAGCAAATAACAACTAGAGCAAGCAAAGGACTCAGTTAGCAACTAACTAGCTAAAGGAAGAACAAACAAGCACAACTGAAGTATAACTGATCTATCAAGACCTATCTATCATGAACAAGACAATCAACTAAAAAGGAAAGTGTAGATATTATCTAAAAAAGCATTAACTAATCAAGAAAGCAAGTGGGGGTTTTAGAAATTAATTGGAAGTGAGGGATGTTTGGGTTAATGTGACTAGAACCTAGGTTGCAGGTCATAGAATGCAAACAATAATCATTTATTTAGATTATCAAGCCAAACAAAAAGTTAGATATTAGAGCATTTTCCTAAACTACTAATTGACCAAGCATGGAATAGGGTGTGTATATAGGAACTACTCCCTATCACTCTGTATCCAAACCTTGCGAGGCTCATTTGAATTAGGGTTTAGATGGAATTCTACTAGGATCCAATCAAGTCTAGGTTTCTAGGATAGAATCTCTTACAAACATTTGGGTCCATGGGTAGTAATGGATGTTGGAAATGAGGGTTTTACACCTCACGTCACCTATCATCTAGCCTTTAGGTAGCCCCAAACCAATTGCACTAAATTCTTCTAAACTAGCTAGTTAGATATATCACCTAGGTGTAGTAGAATGGATTAACATGTAGGAAGATGAGTAGCTAGCTAGGAATCCACTAGTTGTACCAGGGAGAAAATCTCAAAATAGCTATGTATAAGCCATTTCCTTAGAGTCCTAGGTGATTTCAAGCATAAACCACAATGTAATCCATGGAAAATGATATAATAATGGAATTTAATATTAGCAACAAATTGCAAAGGTTGCATACTTCCCCCATCATGGTATCAAAGTCACATGTTAACCCGAAACAACCCTCCTAGGTGGATTAATTACTCATAATGATAGAAAATATAAAAATGAAGTAGAAGGAGATATATGAAGCCATAGAAATCGGTGTAGAGGTTCAAATCTTCATCTTTAGTAGTTGCAAGCTTGAGCATTCCCTCCTTCAAAATGGAATGAAAAGTAACAAGAGTGGAAGGTGATGAAATGGGAGTGGAGTGAGGTAGGAACGTGAAATGGAGGTGAAATGAGTGCTCAAAGAAGCAACCCTCAAACCCCAATTGTAACTAATGTATATATAGTTGTTTAGGAAGCCTAGGGTTAAGTGGGGGTAGAATAGGGAATTTGTGGAAGAATCAGTTATGGTTGTTGGCCACCACACATGGTGGGTGGATTGTAATGGGTGTGTTGGAGGGGAAAGGAGAGGTGTAAGATGGTGAAGTTACAGTAAAATTTTGGAGTTGAGGAACTTAAGTGGAATGAACATGGTGGGAACCATGGCCATGGTGTGTAGGTGGTAACACAACCATAATGGCACATGGTCCTTCTATAGAGAGGGAGTGCTTGGTGGTTTTCTTCATTATGGTCATTTTTGGAGCCTCTCACCATGACCATTTTGGCCATGGACGTGGTGGATGGTTTGTTGTCCTGCATCAAACTTAGATTTGCATCAATGCTAGTACAATTGTTCCATGGTACCATGTTGGGCTCTTTTACTTACACTTTGATATTTATATTCACCATCCATGAATGTATTTGCTTTTTCTTGACCCTTTAACACTAGGCGTAGGTTCGGGAAGATCTTAGACCCTACTTAGGATCCTCCAAGGGTGAAGGAAACCTAGGATCATCCTCCTTCTCTTATGTTCATCCAAATCATGGTCCACGTACCTGGAAAACATGCAAAGAATGTCCATAAGTGTCGTTGACAATATACATTTATTGAGGGAAGTAGCATGCATTCAAACATATATAGATGCGACTAAATGATAAAATGGCACAAGGTGAAGTCCTAAATGATTTCTACATCAGTAGCACTACTCTTTACTTATCTTTTTGAATCTTTCCATATTTTGACCATTTCTCATATCTTCTCAAGGAATACAAATTGGAGAAACCCTAGCTTGCATAAGGGGTACACGAAGGCCTTTAAGTTGGAGGATATGTTCAGTGAGATATTTGTGTTCTAGTTCCCTTCATCCTTCATATAATCTTAGAAGTAGTGGGGATTGATCCAACATGTTCTGAGCTCTATAATTTTTCAAAGATGCAGGAAAACCTCCATTGGTCAGATTTGCTTATGTTTAGATTCTTGTGATCCTTTATTTTCAATAATTAAACTTTCATTTTTATTATTTATCCATCTTGATTCTTTCCTATGTCATCACTATACATTTGATGCCAAATGTTTATTCCTTATTGGATGTTCACTCCTTTTCATGTATTTGCTCACTGTGAAAGCATCCACCCCTTGGATTGACATATTTTTCATGTTTCCTTTATTGTGTTGTCTTTGGTTCTGGTTAAAATACATTGGTATTGTTTCTTTTATAATAATCTCATTTCATTTGTCTGTGAACATTATGTAAATAATGGTGTCTACTGGACATGCGAATGGATGCTCGGTTAATCAGTTGTGTGCATTTGTGTTGTTACCCTGTAAGTAGTAGATATCATGGTTTCACAAATTTTGTTCCAGTTGGGGTTCAACCTATTGTGTTATATGTTGTTTGCTAGTACTGATTTAATTAATTGTTTAATTGTTCTACCATTGACATAGATACTACAACTGTAACACTTGTTGTCCTTAGCTCATGATATTTTGAATGTCTAATATATATTAGAATGTACATATAATCATGATGACAATTTTTAAATACTACCATAGGGATGCTTTCTGAAACACTTCTTATATTCATCGTGAACCTCTTAGCCAGATGGTTGTATCATGCCCAATGACCTGACTGTGATGCAAAATAAGGTTTACTTATGATATGTTTCTTATACCTAAATACAAATGGTTGTCACTCCACATTTGATACTATAATGTACATATGAATTGTAACCATGTCGCATAATGTGGGCCACTATTTTGGCATTAATGTATCAAATCACACCACTATATTATACATGTGAGAATAAATGTACCAAACCACACTAGTATATTATAATACTGAATTAAGTCTAACTCAAGCCATTGTTTTTTCATTCCTCATCAATGCATAACCGTTTGCAAGACAAACTCATTTTTTGTGCGTGTTGACACTATGATTGTTTATACTTGTAGGGCAGTCTCCAATATTTTTCTTCTCATAATCAAACCTTATCAAGCTCACTTCTGATCCTAATTGTTGGCCCCTCTTACTATTCAATCCAATGATTTAAATTGATGATCAAGTTATAAAAACTATATTTGACTAAGAAATTTAAATATTATGTAATACATAAACTTCATCTCAGATTGATCATTTCAACTAGGGTGTGTTCGTGGTTATTGCAATAATATGGACAGTGTGGTCTATGCATGTGGTAATACCACAAATGTTGTCCACACATTTGGTAATTCATGTTTTCCAAATATGTCATTTGTAACTACATCTATCATTTATTATTCACTTATTATTGTTTTGTTATGAATAATGTAAATATGCTTAGAAACTAAATTAAGTTTCCCAATTAGAGTATATTAGTATGTTGTTTTAGTTCAATCCATGGTATGTGTCAAGGACATTTTTCTAAAATAATGGAGTTTTTGGATACAATTTTGATAACCAATTTTGCATAGATACTTTCATTCATGTCATGTGTAGCTCAATTGTAGATGCATGAAGAGCTCTATTCTCCAGTCTTGACTTTGTCATGATACAAGTTGTATGCGCTTAAAATACAAGTTATGTCTACTTGAATTCTTTGTTGTGAATAAAATCTAGGTGTATTCTTAAGTATATTTCATATTCAACCCAAATAAATTAAATAATGAATCTAATTTAAAAGTTAAATGTGATTCTTTAATTCAGTTATAGTAGTAAACATAAAATCCAACCCTAATTGATATTTTTATACGCAACCAATGTGTCTATCTTCAACAAATAATACATTTCATGAAATTGGATATATCAATCATACACAATATTAATTATCTTAATATATTTATAAATACATATTAAATGTTAATTATGTACTAGTCTATCCTACTATTATGAGATCGTGTTAATTTTTTGTGAGATTAAACCAAACTTTCTGTGGATAGGGGATGGATACATTTTAAAAACAAATGTGCACTATATAACTCAATCCAACATATGGGTGGGTTAATTATGGATACATGAAGTGTTCTATTATCCAATCTTGACTCTACCAGAACATATTATTTTATTTAATTGAAATTGTCATGTTGCCAATAATGTTAGTGAAAGTGATTATCAATATAATTTAGATTGCGAAATTAGGCCACATTAGCATTATGGTGTACATCAATACATAAAAAAGGTCATGGATAGTTTCCTACACATAGGTCTATGAATGGATGCTATTTTGAAAAGCCATATAGATACTTTGATCCATCATATGGTTGTGGTCATTATGAATGTTGTTGGGAAGTGTGCTAAATATCCTATCATAGTTGCTTCAAAACACATCATTAGTTGCTTATTATTTTCCTAGTATAAATAGTATATATTTAAAGTGCTTACAAATTTGAATTGGGTTTGGGTAGTTTGGTCTTGTTAGTACTATTATGTCCATGGTAGAGTCATGATCAGTTTCCTATAGTTAGGGATGTACATGGAATTATGAAAACCCATCTAGAATGGGTACTTCAATCAATCATATGTGTGGGTTAATTATGAAAGCATGAAGTTTTATTATCTTCGATCTTGACTATTACAGATCAAAACTTCTTACGATTACTATTGTCCAACTATTAATAATGTTGGTAAGATGTTTATGAATACAATTTAGAGAGGCCAAATGGGGTATATTTGTACGATTGTGCAATTCAATCCATGATATGGTTCACGGATAGCTTCCTACATATAAAGGGTGTGAATGGATACATTTCTAGAAACTTGGTTAGAATAAATACTACAGTTGACCATATTGGATGGGTTAATTATGGATATAGAAAGTATTTTGATATCCGATTTCATATGTGTCAGAGTACGTTTATTATTATTATTTATTATTTTCCTGGTGTCGATGATGTTAGTAATATGCTTTTCTATGCAAATTAGAATGACTAAATATGGCAGACCAATACTTTTATGAAACTCAATCCATCATATGTGTCATGGACAAATTTCTATGGGTAGAGTTCTGAATGGATACATTTCCAAAAACCCGACTAGAATTCATACTACAATCCACCATAATGAATAAGTTTATTATGAATGTAGGATATACAATGATCTCTAGATCTGACTGTGTTAGAAGACATTTAGTAGCTATTTTGTATTGTCCTCATCTCAATATTGTTACTAAAATTCTTATGAATGATAATTAGATCGGGAAATTTGGACATATTAGTATTGATGTGTACTTTTGTTAATGATATAAGACATGGATAGTTTTTTACAGATTAGGGTGTGAATGCACACTATTCTTAGACCCATTAAGAATGTATACTTGAATCATGCATATGGGTCGGTTATTTATGGATGTATACAATATTGTCTGCATCAAAACACATTTTGTTTGATAACTATTAATGCTTTAGTACTAATAGAGCTTGGAATGGATACAATGATCAAAACCCTATTAGAATGGATACTTCAGTCCATGATATGTGTGTATTAATTATGGATCATTAGAGTGTTATAGTCTCTTGACATGACTATATGAGTCTTCTTTTAACTAGGTGAATTGTTTTAGCATAAAGATGTAGACGAATCCACCATGATGAGACCAACATTGTGCTTACCTTTTGTATCATCATTGATTATAAATATTTATCCCATTTTTTGGACATTTATCTCATTTTTAGCCAAGGGATGATACTGCTATAAAACTACAACATATCAATTTTATTAATACCACTTTTAAAGTTATAGTTTTTATGATGACCCATCCTTTTTCCCTAATTACATGTAATCACATTGATGTTTTTGGCTTAGTATTCATCACCCACATTCAATTTAAGACCATCCATTCACAAAAACATTCCAATACAAACTACATTGACATATCAATACTCTATCTTCTCTATCTACATCAATGATACATCAATGATAATCATCCAAGTAACTAATATCTTCTCTATCATCCAAGCAACTAATATCTTCTCTATCTACATCAATGATACATGCCTAAATAGATCATGACAATTCTTGCCAAAAACAAATACCCTGAATAGTCTTGAATGTGCCACTATTTCCCACCACATGTTAGTGCCAACATTAAACTTTTTACTGACTAATTTGATTTTTGAACTACTTTTTAATAACATGCCAACAAATAACAATCTTCCATACTAGCTCAAATGAATTTGGTAGGCTTCCTTCATGATGGTATGATCATTTGATTTGTCAAATATAATCAATATTTTGTGTTGTGTTTCTTCATCTTCCTCCATTTTCTTACATTAACTTGTTATAGTTGGTTCCTGTGCATCTTCTCCTTCAACCACATGACTAGTAGTACGCACCTCATCACTATCCTTGTTGTATACTCTTCCCTTGTTTAGTTAATGTAAGTAACTTGAAACACATTTTCCAAATTTCTATGTTGTATTTCTTCAAAAAGTTTGGTAGAAACATTTTGTCCTCCTATGTGGAACATAGTCAGTATGTAGCCATAAGTTAAGAACATTGTTGGAGTAGTTTGCATCCATTCATAAATGAATATGCTTTTCTGTACATCCCATTCCAATTTATGTTATGTTTTTTTGGTAATCCATGAAAGTATGTATCAGTATGCAAAGTATCATATTTTCTTGCATAACTTTTGCATGTAGATGCACTATATTTGTATCTATATTGTTTGGGATGGTGGCGGTTATACTTGATCCATGTGCATGACACTACCTATATCCATTATATATACTCCAAATAAGTGAAAATACATTATAATTTTTTTAATAATACCTTTGACTTGCATAGGAGATACATACAACATATGTAGTTGCACTTTTCATAATTACATCCTCTTCTTTGTGATGTATTGCAATAAGTTGCATAACATGGATTTTGAAGACATGAGGCTTCATGTTGTATGGACTAGGGAGGCCAATGAGGCCCTTGTAATGTTGTTGAGAGATCAATTTGAGATAGGTAGATGTGTAGATGGTCAATTCACTTGTGAATCCTAGAGGGAGATACATTGTGATTAGGGAAAACTTAATAGGAAGGGCTGAAGTTACCATGGAGCAGGTGAAAACTTGTTGAAATAATCTTAGGAAGGAATATGGGAAGATGAAATCTATTACAAAACTTAGAGGTGTTGGATGGGATGAGTAAAGAATAAGCCCATTCTGCCTAATGTTGGGGAAAACAGAGATACACTACATGTATGTCGAATATTAAACACAAACTTACACAATAAGTATCACCAATTTCACTATTTTTAGCAAACTAATACTTTTTTCACTGTTAGAGAAACAAGGAATTGTTGAACTATCCCTTCTACCATTACCGTGATACTGAGGTGACAGGGGTGCAAAAACATTGAAAGGGGACATCATGTCATGTCATCAAATGATAAATAAGGTGCTAATAGATAATTCCTTCGTGGATGAAGCTGAGGTTGACTTAGGAACATCAGATAGAGGTCAATCAACTCAATCACCAGAGTTAGCTCAACTCCAGTCAGGAAAGAACACCAGACCTTTAGGTAACATGGGATATTTTGTCTAGCTAGGAATCTATGATGGGAAAAGTTTATACATGAAAGTTGCTTAGAAAAATACAAGGAACAAGATAAAAATGGTTTGATGACCTGATTCTATCTCGTTTTACAAAAGTACATTAATTTGGTAGAAAAAGGTATTAAAAGGTAATTAGAAACCCTAATTGAATATAAAGGATAAATCTTTGTGGTTTAATAGGTTAATTTGAGGAGTATTAACCTGTTGAATATTAAAATAGAGTTTTCATCTATTTTGAATGCAAAGCTGGCTAATTTAGGGGTTTAATCTATAAATGGAGGATAACACATATAGAAACCCTAATTTAGGGTGAAAAGGAGAAAACCCATGTTTATTTTGGATTAAGGAAATAAGTTACTAAATAATGATCCTAAGTCTGTTAGGAGTACTAAATGAGAAATTTAAAGGTTTTATGTAGTTTTGTTGAATTAGGGTTCATAATACTAAAAGTGGAGGCAAAACCCTAATTTCAAAGGAAACCTAAAATTGGAATAGAAATCCTAAGGAATAAGATGAAGTTGGATAAATTTTGATAAAAGTAAGTTTGTATGTTTATTTCTGGATTTCTATGCATTTTTGCTTGCTTGATTGGGTTTTCTCTACATAGTTGATTCTATCTCCAAAACTACAGTTACAGGTATGTGGTTACGCTTATGGATAATCGCTTTAGTTTCACAACGATTCCCGAACGTTTTTATTGGTTGCCTAAAAATAACTGCTTGGATGACTTTTATTTCATGCAACTATAAAGTGACTATGATTATCACTATATATATATATATATATATATATATATATATATATATATATATATAAAACTGGCTTAGATCCATGTCCTCCTCTGTGGCTTTGTAAATGCTAAAAAGGGTAACCTAGAACTGTCATGAAGGAAAAAATACTTATTTAGTGGTGCAAAGACTCTAACTTATCAACACGGGAGGAAGCAATAAGTAAATACACCTATAACACTTAGTTTGTCAAATGATGTGGTAAGTGAATTCACACATGTTTATGTGAAGGTACATGATTGGGAAACGATGTTACCAATTGCACAAAAGAGAAGGAGGAATATACACAAATTCTATGACAATTTTATCACAATTGTATAGATCCACCAGTGATGATGTGCACTACTATCATGAATGTTATATGGAGGAGATCACACCATGTATCTTGTATTATGTAATAAGACTAAAAAATCTCTGGGGTGGTTTCTTGGCATGTCTTTTAGGTACTACACAAGTTATCCACCAACTCAGATTGACTTGTTCTTCTATGTCCATGACTTCATTTCCTCCAATATAGGGATGCAACTCCCACAGATACCAAACCTAATGGGGCATCATCAATGCACCTTTTGTATGTTCCCCCTCCCATGGGACAATGACCACACACACTGGTGCTTTTCAATAAACCTTTTCGTAAGACATCCATGTGGTAGATGTAGGAATTACTAAGCCCCAACTGCTAGATCGAGACCAATCACTTCTTATGAGTGGAACTCTAGGCAAGGTAGAAACACAGATGGCCATGGCGGTGCTTCCACATAAAGACTAATAATGACTTCTTTGTATTATATTCCACAAGACATATTTAAGTTTCAATACATTAGTTTGCCTACATTTCATTTCACTGATGGAGCTTCCACTTGCGTGGAGTTGCGTGCACCACTAAAAATCCTAAATATAGTAAGTCTTTAGGTTTAGCCTTGCTTATACTAGATTAAAAACTCCACCCACGTATGCTAGGATACATGAAAGTCTTATCATAGTATAGTTAAGGGTCGAATCCACATGACAACGGTCTTGTTAAGATTAACAAGATAGAAAACATTAGAATTTCATTTAACTCCTTAACAGTTGGTATTTAGATCAAAGAGTTGGTTTGGTTGTTTAAACTAAGTGCAAGTAAAGTAACAACAAGAAAGTAAATTTAAGGTTGTAAACAATGTTAAGAAACCACTAGGATGTGATCGGCTTTCACCACCACTACACATGGATCAAAACATTCAACATAGTAACATAGCCTGCAATAAGAGTCTAAACAGTTAGTACTTTTGTAGATTTATTTTCCTTTCAGAGAACTAACTATGAGAAGTGTGGGAATTTTGCAAAGCCAATCATCCCCAAACAAATGGTCACTTACTTTGCATCATTCCCTTCACAAAATGTGTTCCTCGACTTATCAAGGTTGTACTTTTATACGTCAATTGATTCCATTTCATAGTATGAAAGTACAATGATGGAAGTGAGTTTACTCCACTCCTTGAAAAACACTCCTAGATACCAAAATAGATGCATGGTGACTACATACATCAAGAACCGACATTCAATCGAGATTCGAATCTAATAGTACAAATGTAGACAATTCATACTAATAGATAATGAGTAACACAAGTTGGTGATCAAGCAACAAGCATTCATTAAACGATTGATGTTCAACTAAAAAGAAAGTATATCTCTATTGAAAACTCATGAATTACATTGCATGAAATGAAAACATGGGTAGCGGGGCTACTCCCCGCACCCTAGTGTATGAGACTACTCGCTCATGGCAAGAATAAAGAAGGGGGAGAGAAGAGAGAGAGCGTCATCTCCACAAAGGAGGGAGGAAGGTCGACCCCTTGGAGGAGAGAGAGCAATGATCTTCACACTTCGTAGCTTGCTTGATGATGAATCCTCCTCTTCCCACCTTCTTTGTCGATGAGAGAGAAAGTAGCTTGGAGATGGAGTATGGATCTCAGACCGGCAGCCTCGGGGCAGTGGGTGAAGGATGGAATGGCTCTGGAACAATAGAGGCAGCCTTTGGACGTCTAAGACTTGATGATTTGTGAGGACCCCTTTGGGTTCTATTTATAGGATTTTGAGTGAGTCTTAAACGGTTTGGGGTATGTGGGTCCAAACGGTCTTGGAGACCATTTGGATTTTCACACGGTTTGGAGACCATTTGGACTCTCTCAGTCTGGAGACCGTTTGAGTCCTCTCGGTCTGAAACCATTTTCTTTCATTCGATCTTGGGGTTGTGTGGCTTCATACAGTCTCGGTACCAGTTGATCTCCATTCGGTCTTGGGACCGTTTGGCTTCATACGATCTCGGGACCGTTTGGCTTCACACGATCTCGGAACAGTTTGATCTTTATTCGGTCTTGGGACCGTGTGGCTTCAAACAGTCTCGGGACCATTTGGCTTCACATAGTCTTGGGACCATTTGACCTTTATTCGGTCTTGGGACCATGTGTCTTCATACGGTCTCAGAGCTGGTTGATCTCCATTTGGTCTTGGGACCGTTTGGCTTCATACGGTCTCAGGACCATTTGGCTTCACACGGTCTTGGGACCGTTTGGTCTCCATTCGGTCTTGGGAACGTTTGGGGGTTTTGTAATTTTTTTGTGCTTTTCTGTAAGAAGTGAAAAGGAGAAGTTAATCTAATGGTATATTTACAAAAAGGTGGAAAGTTAAAGATTCTATCTAATTTAACTAAGAAAGAGTATGGAAAACTGAGGAAAACTAGTAAGATAACATTGCAAAATGGGAGGTTATCACCCCCCCTAACTTAGAGTCTAGCTTGTCCTCAAGCTAGATAGAGCTAAGGCATGTAGTGGTGAGGCAATTTTATTTAGTAAAGATTTCCATACTCTTGCTTTAATTCTAAACCAGAGACCTCTTAGAGTTTTATCGGGCTTCTGCTCGCACTAACTCTTTCAGGTATTGGGAGTTGTGTGGATCTTAGATTTCTTCCGTATCACGTAGCTCGCATTGGGACCACCTTTTCCTCGATCGCATTCTGTGCATGTTTTCAATTCCAATCAGTTTTATACTTCTTTGAAAAACCTACTGGAAACTAAAATAGGCATGAGGGTTGGCTAAAGGTTGATGTGTAACTCCCCCTTTTAGTGGGAGAGGGTTTACCTAAACTTTTAGGATCTCACTACCGGGCTCGACACATCTTCCTTTATGAGTGTAGCTAAATATACCGGTCGGGCGAGTCCTTTATCAGCTTTTTCATATATTCAGAGACCTTAGGATCTCATTACCGTGCGCGACACACTTGCCTTTGTGAGGGCAGCTGAATGTACCGGTTGGGTGAGACCTTTATTGGTCCTTCATATAGGTCCTTAGGCGTGTCACAACTCTCATCTTTTTATTCAACACTCTAGCTTTTATTCTTATACTCACAAGCTTACGAGTTGGATATTTAGGGATTTTGTTTGGGTTGCCATGCCTCTTTTTTTTTGAAAAGAAGAAAACTGTTCTTGGAGTCTCTTGACATGCACTTATTTCAGTTTCGTACTTGGTGGTCCACTTGTGAGGTTCCTTGATTTGGATTTCACCTGGTTCCATCCTGTCCTTGAGAGAGTTTTGGCTGGCTTCGGCTATGATGTTAACTTGTGGAGAGTATGGAGCACAGTTGAAGCAAAAGCATGAAAATTGACTGTGAAAGTAATTTATTAATTCACCATTACATGCCTAAATGCCTTTTCTGTTATTGCTTTTTTAGGACTACTTTGATTCTAAATTTAGATGGGGTGACCTTTTCTAAGAGTGATGTTATACTTATGTACAAGAATTATTCTATCAAAGAAATTATTGAAAAAGTCTAAATGTGAAAAGAAAGAAAAAAAAACAATGCATAGAAAAATAGGAGTGAATAAAAAGAGAAGAGGGAGAAGGGTTGAAAAATGATACCTCACCCTTGTCTAGTGTACCTCCCCCCTAACTTATCACTCACTCTATCCTCAAAGTGTCAAAGTGATAGGTTGAGAAGTACATGGACAAGGGAATTAGGCTTCTATATTAGTTGTGAACTTTCCACGTAGAGCGTGGTAATCCACGTCCGTCATGTCCTCTACTGGTCTTCCAAGAATAGTGAGGGTGCACATCCAGTAGAGGATGTGGAAACCACATTCGTTTGATTCTCGGAGCTGTTGGGGGCATTTGTGGCTGAAGGTTGGGTGATGAAACTGTTCTTTATCGTACGCCCTTGTGTGCTTGCTTAAAAGATCATTTAGTTTGTCAACACATTCCTTTGCCACCTCCTCCGTGGGTGTGTTACCTGTCACAACATACTGGTTCTGGTTAGGATCAAATTGGATGTCGGAATTGTTATAGATGATTGTTGTTCCTTTAGGAAGGTTTTTTGCCAGTAACATCCAGTGCTCTAAGTGAAGGAAAGGAAGCATAATGAACTTTGGAGTTGTATGCTGGAGGCAAGAGATAAGCACATCCGTGATTCTGAAGTTCTTTAACTTTAGTAGGTCATCCTTCATGTAAGCTGACGCCATGTAAACCGTAGGATGGTTCTGTCCGAGGAGATATTGATAAGCAGTCATCAGGCTCACAGATAGAAATCCTTGTAATTGTACGGTTTCATGGAGGGTATCTGCCATGACTAGAATATCTCCGGCTAGAAAAATGAGCTCATCTTTCTTGGCATATAGCCTAGACATGATGAGTCGGAGTTCATTTTTAGAAAGACTCTTGCAAGCTGCAAGGTCGAAGTTAGGAAACCTCAGTTCTATGGCAGGTAGGGGCACCATTTGTGTGGAAGGTCTGTTAATGGTGGCCCCTAATATCAAGTTGATGTCCCCTGTGTCTTCCACCAAATCAAAAGTGTAAGGGTTCCATTGTCTTTTTTTAGGGACCATGGCGGGTTGTTGTTCTTTCTCCATTTCCGTTAATGTTTGTCGGAAAGGTTGCCTTTGTGGATGTTGGATGGCCGAGAAAAGATAGAGAGGGATGTCATCTGCTTCCATAGTCGGGTCCTTGAAGAACCTTCTATCACATATGGGCTCCATGGTGTAACACCCTTGTAGCGAGTGAAAATCTTCTGTGGTCAGCTTGGTGAAGGGGTTTGTTGATTAAGCGCTTGTATGTGACGTATACTGTAGAAAGCGTAATCCCCAGATCCGTTAGTGGTTTGGACTGGTGGAGCGATGATTTGGAACCAAGGTTGGTTCCAACCATTCTTGAGAGAAGGGAAGGCAACCCAAATTAGTTTAAGAAGCCGGAAGGGGATGCATCTTACTTCTCCAACTTCTTCTCCAGCAAAGTTGATTGTTCTGGCCTTTAGTTTGCTGGCACAAAAGTTGTACACCTTGGCATCGCGGGCCACGCTGTCAACGATCATGAGTAGCCAATGGCCGGAAACTTGAAAGGGGACCGTGAAATATCACACCTTACGAGTGATCCCAACGCACAACCGCTCTTTAGACTTATTGCGTAAGTCTTTGTATAATAGGCTCATAGCCAGAGCTGGTGAAGCATTGAAAACTGGCTACGGTCACTTTGAGCTTCTGTATATTTTGATAGAGTTGGCAAGGATAGGAAGATTGCCGTCTTCACTATTGATTGCGGTCGAAGGATGGTGCAGAAATCTTTGTGTGTCAATTGACGCTTAATTTTTATATTCATGTAGATGATGTCCCCCCCTTCTTTGGCATCGTCTACGATAGTGTTCAGGATGAAGATATCCTGGACATCTAGGGTAGAGATGGCCTCCATGTCTAGGTCATGCATCATCTTAGGTAGAGGTGGCAGCGGGGGAAGCTCTTGCGGAGGTAGAAGAGAAGTTTGCACTAAGTCATCCATATAATGTTGCAGATCTTCATCTTTTTCTGATTCGGAATCAGAGTCGAGTCCAATATCCATGTCTAGACTCACTTTGTCTTCCTCTACGTGGTCTGGGGGAAAAGGTGAAGATTGCTTTGGGGTGAAATGTTGTGGAAGGTTTGTTGTTGGTTGACTTGTGCTAGTTCCCAATATACATTGCTGGAACTCAGTAAAGGTTGCTTCTTTGACAGTTTCCCCCAGAGATCCCATGGCTGAGTAGTCAAGGAATTGATCCCCATATGACATGTTAATGTTGTCATTGTGATCATGGGATTTGGGATTGTTTCCACCTTTGTGGTGGTCTTTGTCATCTGCTTTCTTTGAAGGTTCGTCTCCTCGGCTGGTTCCCTCCCCAACATGTCCTGGGTCATCAGGTTTGTCATTTGAAGAGGAAGTGTCATCGTTGGAGTTAGCGGAGGAGTCAGAATCTTCTTCATCTTCATCTTCTTCTTCTTCATCATCGTCTACTGCTTTATCTTTTGTTTTCATCGTTGTAGTCTTCTTGCACTGCCGGTGAAGGGCTTGTAGTTCGTCGAAAGCCACTTGCACATGCTCATGTGTTTCAAGCAGTGTGTTGTGGGTTTTTGTAAGATTTGAATATCTAGCCTCAGCAAAGAGGAGTCGTGCAGTAAGACCTGTCACCTGAGCTCATAATTGGTTGATTTCATTATTTGACGACTCCTCTTGGCGGCTATGGAGTTGTGCAAGGGTGTTATCGATGTCATCCAAGCGCATGCTAAAAGCAATTTGTTGCTACTTAAGCTCACATAGGGTCTCAGGCATAGGTTGAGTCTGTGTAGAGATCGTGTCAACTTGCTGAGCCAACGCTGGTTGCTGGCTTTTCACCTCAAGCGCCAACTGTGGCAGTTGTTGTAGGCAGTCGTCGATGTGTTCGACTTGCATGGCCGCTGCTTCCTGCCGTTGGTGGATACTTGAGAGGATGCCTGGTAAGGCGCAGTTTTTCTCGTCGATCTTGGCGACCTATTTAGTGAGACCCTGAACACAAGAGAAAATAGATTGCATTATGTTAGAAGGGTTGGTGAGGAGGTTTTAGATGGTGTCAAATTGACGTCTAAATTCCTTACCAACATTTGTAAAAGGGACCCCAGTTATGGATGGGTGTGGTGGTTGGGGTCGGGGTGGAAGGGCGGTAGTGCCTTGTGAAAAAGACATTTTTATGGTCCCTTGAATTGTGTGGTAACTGTAGATGGAGTCACCAGTGGTGTCGGGGTGGCAGATGGGAAGGGTGGTGACATTTTGGGAGAGAAGGGTGGAACCGAGAATGTCGAGGGAAAAGCGGTGGAGGTGGAGGCGAAGGAGGTGAAGTCGGGCGTTGAAGTGGGGAATGGGATGCCCGAAGAGAAAAAGGGTGGAGCGAAAGATGTGGGTGGTGGTGTGGTTGCAGAGAAAGGAAATGTGGTGGACATCATTGTGGAGAATGATGAGAGATTTGTGGATTATGGAATAGTGGAGGATGGTAGCGTGGTGGGGGTGGTGGTGGAGGTAAGTTCAACATTTAGACTCATGATGAAGGAATCTAGTGATGAGGTGATGATATTTTCTTCAGGGAGGGGGGTTCTGCCTCTGGATTTGGTTTTGATGTCGGCGTTCCTGACAGTTGTTGTGTCTGCAAACGCCCTTTGGATGGTCATTTCACCGGTATTTTTGTTATTCTTGTTGTCGGGGCGGTGATGATGTGCTCTGTCTGCCCCACTTTGGATTTCTTTTCTTGTATTTTACCCGAAGCTAGGAGGTTTGCAAGCTCCTGTTCGGTGAAGAGAAGCTTTTCCTTGTCGTAGTCTGCAAGCTCCGGAAGCGGTAGTAGAGTCCTTGAGGATTTTACTGTAGGGCAAAAGATATAGTGCATCTTTGCATCCTTTTCTTTGATGATGTATGAGTTTTTTAAGGTCTGCTTGTTGGTAAGGATGTCACCCTTGATCTTTGTGCACCTAGGGAGTAGTCTGTCCATCTTGAGACATTTTAGGATGGATGTTATGTGACCTCCCATACATATTTCTTTCCCGAGGGCGTAATTTGTGTGCTTGTGTATCAATTGTCATCCGATGTTGACTGGCTGCCCTTTTAGAATGGACTAGAGGATGAAAAGATCGGAAATGCTAACATTTTCGCGCTCTGTCCTAGGGAAAAGTGCTCCTGTAAGAATTTTGTGCAATGTGTGCACCAGACCAGATTGAATATTGGAGGCCTTGTAGGTTTTTGCCTCATAGGTCGGGATCCCTGTCAGGGATTTCCAGAAGATATGCTTGTTGAACTCGGAGCTTTCTACGCCTACAACTTTGCCCTTCTTTAGTTGCTCCTGGTTGTCTATAAATATTTCATTTAGCAAGTTTTTCGTTATGACAACCTTGTTGCCAAAGAGTTTGGTGACCAACATGTGGTCACCTCTGTCCCTTGATCTATCTATAATGTATACAACTTCTTTGTTGAGATGTGTGAAGAATTCAGTTGTGGGCTCAACATAAGAAATCTCAGGGACAAAGCAGAGTCTTGAAAGGTTGGTGTTATCTAGCAGAGTGAGGATTCTGTCATATATCCCCATCTTTAGTAGTACGCTGTAGCAAACATACTTTGTTGGCTTCAGGGTCTTGTCAATAGACGGCAGGGTGTGGATGAAAAGATTTTCTAGTTGTGGTGTTGTGGTGGTGATGGTGGTAAAAGTAGGGGCAGCAGTGGTGGCGGGATCGATAGTGGTTGATGGAACGTATCCCTCTAGGGTTTGTTCCCTTGCAGTTGCAGGAGGTACCTACTTCCTTGCCCATTTCTTTGTTGGTTGTTCTTTTGCAACTTATTGGGTCTTTCATTTCCCCTTTGTCTTTGTGGATGGGGATTCCTCCTCAGGAGTTGGCTCATATTCTGAGGCATCATCAGATGGGGAGATATCTTGGGCTTCTTCCTCCGGATTGACTGCTAAGAGTTGGTTGATTTGTTAGAGGTCTTGGATGACCATGGGTAGGTCAGCCGGAGTTTTTCCAGTCTTTTCACATGAGTCGATGATGTGCTTGAGCTTAGTTCTACATGCCATCAACTATTCTGTAGTCTAGGTGGTGATCTCCTTTGCAGGTGATACCATTCTGAAAGTTGACAAGGAATCTTGAAGTTAAAAAAAATTTGATGGAACCAAACGATTTGGAGGACCATTTGGATCCAAATAGTTTTGAGACCGTTTGGTTTCAAAGGGTTTTGCAAAACCGTTTGGTTTGCTTAATAGAATAAATTGTGAAGGTGAAAACTATTTGGGTTTAAACGGTTTGAAGACTGGTTGGGTCCAAATGGTTTTAGGATCGTTTGGGTCCAAATGGTCCTGAACACAAACGGTTTTAGGACCGTTTGGCACCAAACAGTTTTAGGATCGTTTGGGTCCAAACGGACCCGAGCTCAAATGGTTTCAGGACCATTTGGCACCAAACGGTTTTAAGACCGTTTGGGGCCAAAAGGTCCTGAGCTCAAATGGTTTTAGGACCGTTTGAGCTGAGATCGTTAGGAAGGTGAAGCGTCTGGACGGTTGAAAATGGGCAGAAGCAGCGGATGACGGTGGCGGCATGCGGGTCGGCAGCGAAGATGGCACTGATTAAAGAAGAACTCATTGTTAGCATTAGAATGGACAGCTTTGGCAGGTTCTACCTTGCTACTGCGGATGAAGAAGATGATGGTGCTGAGGGTGAAGGTGACGATGATGGCGATGAAACGACGAACGGCGATAACGACGGAGATGAAGTCGCGAAGGGGCACAGAGATATGGTGTCGTTGGCAGTGACGTCGGCGATGGTCGTAGAATGAATAGGAGTCAGGAGCAGAGAAACGGAATGGAATAGGGTTCACGTGAGGGTTTAGAGAAATCGAGAATCTAGGGAAAGAAAATGATGGGGGGTTATATTTATAGAAAATGTTGGGTGTCGCTACAAATTCCCAAGGGCAAACGGTCTTGAGAGTGTTTGGGGTCCAAATGGTTTAGGGACCGTTTGGGTTCCAAACGGTTTCAAGACCGTTTGGGTTCCAAACAGTTTCGAGACCATTTGGGTTCCAAACGATTTTAGGATCGAAAGGACCAATTAGTTTCGAGATCGAAAGGACCAATCCGTTTCAAGACTGTTTGAGTCCAAATGGTTTCAAAACCGTTAGGTTAAGATTTAATTAGGTTTTTGGATTTTATATTTTTATGTTTGTTTTGGTTATTTATGTGAATTTTTATATTTTCAGATTAAAGATGATAAGTCTAAATGAAACGAAGAGATTAGAAAGTTAGAAAAACTAGGCAAAATAAAACGGTGGTACTCAGATCTTAGGTTTCCTCCCAAGTAGCGTCTGGGTTTTACATCGTTGGCTCGACGAAAATCCGATTTGGTTATGTCGATGCTGAGGGATCGTGGATCTTGATAGTTTGTCTTGGTATTTTGTCTGCTGGTGTGTAATATCTCTTCAATCTGTGGCCATTAACGGTCTGTTCTCCCCCATTATTATCAAGGATGATGACTGCTCCGGTGGGGTAGATGTGTTTAATTGTGAAAGGTCCAGACCATTTTGTGCGAAGCTTTCTTGGAAACATCTTAAGTCTGGAATTGAAGAGGAGGACCTTATCTCTGACAGTGATGTCTTTTCTTTTGAGGTGGCCGTTGTGCCACATCTTTGTTTGTTCTTAATAGATTCTGGAACTTTGGTAAGATGTCATTATAAGCTCCTCAAGTTCTTGTAGTTGAAGTTGTCTATATTCACCAACACTTTTGAGATCAAAGTTCAGTTGTTTGATGGCCCTCCAAGATTTATGTTCTAGTTCAACCGGTAGATGACATGACTTTCCATACACCAGACGGAACGGGGTTGTTCCTATCGGTGTTTTATAAGCTGTGTGGTATGCCCAAAGGGCATCGGGGAGCTTGGTAGACCAATCAATACGATGTCTATTGACTGTTTTTTCTAAGATAGCTTTCAATTGTCTATTTGAAACTTCAACTTGGACACTTTTTGTGGATGGTAAGGTGTGGCGACCTTATCGTTGACCCCATATTTTCTTAGGAGGGCTTCGAAGCTTCTTTCCAGAAAATGGGTTCCTCCGTCTGATATGATAGTTCGGGGGACTCTGAATCTAGGGAAGATGATATCTTTGAACATCTTGATGACTGGCTTGGAATCACAGGATACGGTGGGTATAGCTTCTACCCATTTCGAAACATAATCCACAACGACCAATATGTAAGAGAATCCATAAGATGAGGGGAAGGGACCCATGTAGTCTATTCCCCAAACATCAAAAAGTTCAATTTCTTGCCACAAAGTGAGAGGCATTTCATTCCATTTAGTTATACCGCCAGAAAGCTGACATTTATTGCAGGATCTTACAAAATCATAGGAATCTCTTGCTATTGTTGGCCAAAATAAACCCGATTGTAGAACTTTGAGAACGGTCTTCTTCGAACTCATGTGCCCCCTAGTGAGGCCAGAATGACAGTGCTATAAGATAGGGGTAATTTCCTCTTCTGGTAGGCAGTGACGGAAAAGTCCGTCTGCACATAGACGAAAAAGATAGGGTTCGTCCCAGAAGTATTGCTTAACATCATGGAGAAATTTCTTTTTATCATGGTGAGAGGCAGAAGGGTGGATGATTCCTGTAGCTAGATAGTTCACTATGTCGGCGTACCAGGGAAATTCGGTGGTAATTTTCATAAGCTGGTCATCAGGGAGGGAGTCTCGGATAGGTACATCGTCATCCTCTTAACACTCGATGTGACTTAGGTGGTCAGTGATGACATTTTCCACTCCGCTCTTATCTTTTATTTCTAGATCAAATTCTTGCAGCATCAATACCCAGCGGATGAGTCTGGGTTTTGCATCTTATTTTTGAATAAGATATTTGATGGCAGAGTGGTCTATATATACTACGACCTTTGATACAATTAGATCAGAATGAAATTTTTCGAAGACGTAGATGACGTCTAAGAATTCCTTTTCAGTAGTAGTATAATTCTTTTGTGCCTCATCTAACGTCTTGGATGTGTAGTATATTACATATGGCTTTTTGTCTATTCTCTGCCTCAGCACCGCCCCTATAGCATAGTCGCTAGCATCACACATTATTTCAAAAGGTTGTGACCTCAGGCGCTCTCAGAATGGGTGCAGAGATTAGAGCATTCTTCAAGGTTGTAAAGCTATGTAGGAATTCATGGTCAAAGTTGAAATCACCATCCTTGGTCAATAGGTAAGTCATAGGTTTTGCTTTTTTTGAGAAGTCTTTGATAAATCTCCAGTAGAACCCGACATGACCCAAGAAAGCTCACACTCCCCTTATGTCTTTGGGTGGTGACAACTTTGAGATGACATCGATTTTTGCCTTGTCTACTTCAATTCCTCTTTCACTCACTCGATGTATGAGGACAACACCTTCGGTCACCATAAAGTGACATTTTTCCCAATTTAGGATAAGGTTTGTTTCCTCGCATCTCTGTAAGAATTTACTTAGGTTGAGCATATAGTTGTAAAAAGAGTCTCAATATACTGAAAAATCATCCATGAACACCTCCATAATGGTTTCGGTTAATCCCGCGAAGATAGCAGTCATGCACCTTTGGAAGGTTGCAGGTGTGTTGCATAGCTTGAAGGGTATCCTTCTGAAGGCGTATGTTCCAAAAGGACAAGTAAATATCATTTTTTCTTGGTCTTTGGGGTGAATTGGAATTTGGTAAAACCCAGAATATCCATCGAGGTAGCAGAAATTTTTTTGGTGGGCTAGCCGCTCAAGGACTTCATCAAGGAAGGGTAAGGGAAAATGGTCTTTCCTTGTTGATTTGTTCAGTTTTCTATAATCAATGCACATTCTCCAACCAATAATGGTCCTTGTAGGTACTATTTCATTCTTATCATTTAAGACAAAAGTGGTTCCCCCCCATTTTAGGGACCACTTGGACAGGACTAACCCACTGAGAGTCAAAAAATGGATAGATAATACCCACTTTCAAGAGTTTAAGAACCTTGAGGCGAACTACCTCTTTCAGATTTGGGTTCAGTTTTCTCTGGTGCTCCCTCGAAGGTTTGAACTCTTCTATCATATGTAGTTTATGCATGCATAGAGCTGGGTTTATGCATGTTAGGTCAGTCATATTGTACCCAATTGCTTTCTTGTGCTTCCTTAGTTCAGTGAGAAGCCTTTCTTCCTGATCGTCAACCAGAGAGGAGCTAATGCTAACTGGACATAATTTTTCTTCATCTAGGAAGACATGTTTGAGCCCAGTTGGCAAAGTTTTCATTTCCAGGGCTTTGGGTACTTCTGTTGTCTCTAATATGGTGACAGATTTTAGTTCTTCAAAAGTAGCTTCTGGGGCTTTTTTAGCCTGCTCCAAGTATTGCAGGCATTGCTGAACTAACTCGTTTGTTGAAAATTTAGCTTCCGAATTTATTAGAGCGTCCTCTATGACATATGCTGGTTATGGATTTGCTTGCTTGAGTTGAGACATTTTATCAATTGCTTCAAGTAGAAAAACCTCTTCATGGATACTAGGGCTCTTCAGGCTATTGAAAACCCTGAATTGAATGGTTTCTTTACCCAACCTCAAGGTAATTGTGCCAGCCTCGACATCAATTAATGCTCTAGTTGTGGCGAGGAAGGGTCTACCAAATATTATCGGGTACTTTAGGTCTTCTTTTATATCCATAATGACGAAATCACAAGGGACATAAGAGTCCCTCCCCACTCTTACTGGAATATATTCAATGATTCCCAGGGGTGCAATATTGGTGGAATCAGCAAGCTGTATGGTCATTGTTGTAGGCAACAAGTCAGTGAACCCCAATCTTTTGCACATGGAAAATGGCATAATTGATATGATGGCTCCCAAGTCGGCCAATCCCTTTTTACAAGAAGTGTTCCCAATAGAGCATTGTATGTCAAAGGAGCGAGGGACCTTCTGTTTTTTCGGCATTTTATTCAAAATCCTATCATACGTGGTTTGGGCTAGCTTGACAGTTTCATGCTCCTCTGTCATGTATTTCTTTGACAGCAAGGTCTTCAGATATTTGGACCAGGCTGGGATTTCAGATAGGGCGTCGAGAAAGGGAATATTAACATAAACTTTCTTCATTGCCTCTTTGAATTTCTAGAATCTAGAGTCTAGTCTGGTATCCTTTAACCTGCCAAGATAGGGTATCCTTGGCTTATATTGTGGAAGCTCTGGTTCTTTGGGACCTTGTTCCTTTTCTTTCCTTTCTTCAGCTTCTTGACCTGATTCTTCTATTGGGATGACTTTATTTACATCCCTGTCTTCTTGATTAACCGAGATGGGTTCAGTGAGAGCACGACCAGACCTTGTTGTAATAGCATTTAATTGTTCTGGTCTATGTTGATCGTGTCTTGGATTTGCTTCTGACTGGCCAGTAAAAGTGCCCACTAGAGGTTTTAGCTGAGCTTCTATCTGTGTTATCTGGGTTTCCATAGCTTTTTTCTGAGCTTGCTGGTTAGCCAGCATGGTTTGCTGTTATTACAACATCTGCCTTATAAAGGACAATTCATCAGTCTGATGTGGTGGGGCATTCTTCTATTGAAATTGAGTGAGTTGTTGCTGCCCTTGATGTTGTTGTTGTTGAGGTGTTGTCAACTGAGGTTGTTGTGGCTATTGCAGCTGAGTTTGTTGTAATTGCAGGTGCAGAGGAGGGTGAGTATATTGGTAGTATGCATAGGGATTTCTTGGGTAGTTGGATCTCTGGAAATTATTTCTAAAATTCCCTTGATTTTTGTTGTAGTTTCTTTGAAATCCAGGTGGTAGTTTGTTGGAAGATCCACCTTGTGTTTGATATTGCGGGTTAGCAGTCCCCACAAGATTTCCATATTGAAACCTGAGATGGTTTCTCAGTTGATTTGGATTGTAGTAATCTTATCTAGGTATGGAATGGATGGAATTTACTTGTTCTGGCATATGATCCTCAGGGTGTTCAATGATTGGCTCATACTTTGGTTGAGGTGGTTGCAAATCCATCATTACATTGTATAGGAAACCACATGACAATGTGGGATGATCAGATGCATGACAGGCCTCACAAGTTCCTGTAGCTGCTTTAGCTTGTTGGGGGTTCTTCTTTCTGTCATACTCCCCAAATGATGCTTCGAGGGCTTGTTGTTGGTTGGCTATGGTTTTCAAAGCTTCGACTATGGCTTTCATTTCCATAGATTCTTCATCTTTACAAACCTTTAGAACTCCTCCTGTGGTCGCCCTCCCCCAATTGGATTGATTTTCAGCTCCGAGAGTGACGATCATCTAGGTGTCTTCATAGTTATGTCTCATAAAGTTTCCTCTAGATGAGGAATCTAAGAAATTATTAATTTCATCACTTACTCCCCTATAAAAAGTTTCTATGAGCTGATTTTGCGAGATTCCATGGTGAGGGCATTTCCTCAAGAGTTCCTTGAACCTTTCCCATGAGTCAGCCAGACTCTCCCGGTAGTTGAAGGAATTGGTTGAGTTGTCCTCTGATTTGGTAGGTTAGTGAAGGGGGAAAGAATTTCTCCAAGAACTTCTCTTCCAAGGGAGCCCAGGTGGTGATTGGCTCCCCGTCCAAAGAATTGTACATGCTTAGTGTTCTTCCAGACAAGGTGAAGTTGAAGAGTCTGAGCATGACTGCGTCCATGGTTGTTCTAGCTTGTGGTACCAACCTGCTAAGAGCTTTAAACCTCTTCAAATAGTACATGCAGTCATCTCCGACACTTCCATAGAATGAGATGCCCTGCATTATTTGGATCCAGTGTGTCCTAATCTCAAAATTAGGAGAGTTGATGAGTGGTGGTTGGACTAGATGGTTGTCTTCATAGTTCTTGGGAACAGTGTAATCCCATAATTTCTTGCTTCTTACCAACAATTGAGAAGCAGTCGTGGCTGCTTCATTCTCAGAATGGATGCAGGCTTGCTCTTCAGCCCATACTTCAGCCTGAACTTGGGTGCGCGTGTCGGCATTGAGTTGTACTCGCTGGGCTTCTATGGTAGCATTGACCCTTTCCATCACTAGTGCAACTTGGTGTTGATCTTTGGCCATTTGTCTAGCTCTTTGACGATTAAGTCTAATGTGGCGGTGGAAGCTTCACTCTACCTCAGAGTCATACTCTGGATCAGGGGAGAATCTGAGATTATTCGATGGTTGCATACACGTCTTCTACCTGAGTAGAGGAAGAAACACACTTTTTAGATTATGTAGGAGATATGATGAAATCAAGAGAATATGGGGTAATGTTTAAAGAAAAAGTGTAAAACCGTAACCAACTAGCAAGATGATAAATGAAATAAAAACATTCTGTTGTCCCCGAAAATGACGCCAATTTTTGATGGTGCTTCCACTTGTGTGGAGTTGCGTGCACCACTAAAAATCCTGAAGATAGTAAGTCTTTAGGTTTAGCCTTGCTTATAGTAGAATAAAAACTCCACCCACGTATGCTAGGATATGTGGAAGTCTTATCGTAGTATAGTTAAGGGTCGAATCCATAGGACAACGGTCTTGTTAAGATCAACAAGATAGAAAACATTAGAATTTCATTTAACTCCTTAACAGTTGGTATTTAGATCAAAGAGTTGGTTTGGTTATTTAAACTAAGTGCAAGTAAAGTAACAACAAGAAAGTAAATTTAAGGTTGTAAATAATGTTAAGAAACTACTAGGATGTGATCGGCTTTCACCACCACTACACATGGATCAAAACATGCAACATAGTAACATAGCCTGCAATAAGAGTCTAAATAGTTAGTATCTTTGTAGATTTAGTTTCCTTTCAGAGAACTAACTACGAGAAGTGTGGGAATGTTGCAAAGTCGGCCATCCCCAAATGAATGATCACTTACTTTGCATCATTCCCTTCATAAAGTGTGTTCCTCGACTTATCAAGGTTGTACTTTTATACGTCAAATGATTCCATTTCATAGTATGAAAGTACAATGATGGAAGCGAGTTTACTCCACTCCTTGAAACACACTCCTAGATACCAAAACAGATGCATGGTGACTACATACATTAAGAACCAACATTCAATCGAGATTCAAATCTAATAGTACAAACGTAGACAATTCATACTAATAGATAATGAGTAACACAAGTTGGTGATCAAGCAACAAGCATTCATTAAACGATTCATGTTGAACTGAAAAGAAAGTATATCTATATTGCAAACTCATGAATTACATTGCATGAAATGAAAACATGGATAGTGGGGATACTACCCGCACCCTAGTGTATGAGACTACTCGCTCATGGAAAGAAAAAAGAAGGGGGCGAGAAGAGAGAGAGCATCATCTCCATGAAGGAGGGAGGAAGGTCGACCCCTTAGAGGAGAGAGAACAATGATCTTCACACTTCATAGCTTGCTTGTTGATGAATTCTCCTCTTCCCACCTTCTTTGTCGATGAGAGAGAAAGTAGCTTGGAGATGGAGTATGGATCTCAGACCGGCAGCCTCGAGACAGTGGGTGAAGGATGGAATGGCTCTGGAACAATAGAGGCAGCCTTTGGATGTCTAAGACTTGATGATTTGTGAGGACCCCTTTGGGTTCTATTTATAGGATTTTGAGTGAGTCTTAAATGGTTTGGGGTATGTGGGTCCAAATGGTCTTGGAGACCGTTTGGATTTTCACACTGTTTGGAGACCGTTTGGACTCTCTCAGTCTCGAGACCGTTTGAGTCCTCTCGGTATGAAACTGTTTGCTTTCATTCAATCTTAGGGCCGTGTGGCTTCATACGGTCTCAGGACCGGTTGATCTCCATTCAGTCTTGGGATCATTTGTCTTCATACGGTCTCGGGACCATTTGGGTTCACACAGTCTCAGGACCGTTTGACCTTTATTCGGTCTTGGGACCGTGCGGCTTCATATGGTCTCAGGACCATTTGGCTTCACATGGTCTTGGGGTCGTTTGACCTTTATTCGGTCTTGGGACCGTGTGGCTTCATACGGTCTCAGAGCCGGATGATCTCCATTCAGTCTTGGGACCGTTTGGCTTCATACAGTCTTGGGACCATTTGGCTCCATACGATCTTGGGACCGTTTGATCTTTTATTCGGTCCTGGGACCGTTCGACTTCCATTCGGTCTTGGGACCATTTGGCTTCCATACGGTCTTGGGACCATTTGGCTTCCATTCGGTCTTGGGACCGTTTGGGGGTTTTGTAATTTTTTTGTGATTTTCTATAAGAAGTGAAAAGGAGAAGTTAATCTAATGGAATATTTACAGAAAGGTGGAAAGTTAAAGATTCTATCTAATTTAACTAAGAAAGAGTATGGAAAATTGAGGAAAACTAGTAAGATAACATCGCAAAATGGGAGGTTGTCATTCACTTATCTCCAATCTTATGAGCATTTATAATATTTATTTGATTCTCAAACATTGGTGTTCAATTCTCTGTGCCATTTTAATCATGTTATGTGTTGTATGCCTTTCGTAGTACTTGTTAAACTGGAACGTTTTTTAAAGTTTATGTGCTCAGTCAATCATGTATTAGTATTTCAATTTTGTTTTATTTACATTGTTGTATCTTGTGTGACATGGATTGAATCGATGTAAGAATGGATCCAAATTTTAGTACAAAAACATCTAACCTACTGGGCAACATGTTGGACACTATTGTGCAATCTTCAAACATAACAGATGAAACAATTGCATAGTTTTTCATGTACGACTGTGGAGAGTATGATGAAGCATCAAGTACTTGTATTCCTAAGTTAGTCATTATTAGGAGTGGTAATTAAAAGGTAACAAACATCATTATTACATACTAGTTGATACACTTGAAAGTTGTCATTTTTTACAAACTAGAAAGGAAGCTTCATCATTCGAGATGATATGCTACTTCCTCCAGATGGTTGGCCATGGACTCACTAACCATTCTTTAGTGGAGCATCACATCCACTTAGGGGATATAATATAAAGGAATGTTCAATTAAGACTTCCAGGCCATTTGTAAGCTATGTGAAGAGTATGTGGTGATTCCTACCACATCAACAATGAATTAGAGACAATCCAAGGTTATAATCCTCACTTTAAGGTACACATCATACAAATTGTAACTAATAGGAAATTGTCACAGGGGCACTTGATGGTACACACATTCATGTATTAGTAAGGGATAGAAAAAATTGATACCACACCAGGAAAGGGTTTTTCTCACATAATGTGCCCACTGTTATAAAATTTGACATGGAGTTTACATGTAACTTGTCAAGGTTAGAAGAAGGTTCTACATTAGATATGAGGATCCTCTAGGAAGAAATTCCTATTGGAGGATTTCACATCCTGGATGGTAAGTAGTATCTAGTTGATACATGATACGCTAACACCAAGCAATTTCTTAAACGATATCAGAACACAACTTATCACTTCACTGAGTATACATGAAATAGACAGACATACATGAACAAGGAGTTGTTCAACCACCAACATGTAAAACTCAGCAATGTGATCTAGAGAGCACTAAGTTTTTTAAAGAGATAGTTTACTTATCTCAATAAATATGGCACATACCCAGTGAAGACACAACAACTTACAAAATTATCTTGTTACGTCATCGACAACTTTATACAACACCTACATGATTGTGATCGGATGATGGAAGAGTATCATGAAGAAACATCAATGCAAAAGGCCCAAGCAAACAAGTTGAACTCACCACAATAGACTAACCAACCCCATGTGCATGCGGTGAGAGGCTACCTAAAGACATAACTAGTATATTTTGGGAAACATATTGACTTTCGTAGTTTTACCAAATTATATATATAACTTGATGTTTGCTCCCAACATTAGGTACTCATAGTTTGTTTAGTATTGTTCACTATTCCTACTTAAATGATACCCCAGTGGTTTAGCATACCTATGTTTGGTAATCGGAACTAGCCCTAATAGGGTAAGAGATCGATTTTTGAACATTTTGTATACATGTTTCTTTATGGTCAGTTAATGCATGCATTCTAAATTTGGTTATGATTTTACTGTCACTGGTTGATTTGAATGAGGTTTGACATTACTTATGAATATACTCACCCAATTATGTTGAGGCCACATTAGGGCATGTCTAGTTTAGTTAACATATCTTACTTTGATGTTAGTTAGTACTTCAGCTATGTTTTAGTATTTTCTATCTGACATAGCTTTTCAAGAAATTGACATAACACTGTCGATATGCTATTGTGACCTTCCATGCATAATGACATCGATGGTAGTAAGGTTTTCTATGAAGAAGATACTCCCCATAATCCATATTATACTTATGGGTGAGGTCTAATACCAAACACATGTCGCATGGTGATGGCAATCCATCAGTTCCAACACAACTTGACCACCTTGACTGCATTGAGGGATACAATGATCCGATAGCTCAATTTTACAAGGAGTGAACAGAAGTAGTGGTCTATTGCGTGTGGCCGTGTGTCATCAAAAAAGTGGACATGAGTAGGCTGCTGGTACTTAGGAGAATACGCGACTATCTATGACAATAGCTTCACCTCCATTAGATAGTGGTACATCTATAGAGGAGGATAGATGAAACAACTCTTACGTGACGATTACCATATAAATTTTGAAATTCTATTGTTATGTGTGTTAAATAAGTACTATTACCTTTGTTGTAAGTTCTACTACAATTCACTATGATGCATGTAAAACTTTAAATTCTACTATCAATACTAGTTCAACAATATTAGAGTCATTTCACAACTAGTAGAAGTTCAAGTTGTATTCTATTATATATATCCTGAATGATTACTATGATATAATTTTCAGTGCCTTAGGAATTGTTTCTTGTGTAGTAGAGGTACCATCGTTAGGTTCAAACACAACGTTGCTAATTTGTGGAAGTATATGTAAAATAGTGTATGTCATATGTATTCATCATATAACTATCTTATCTATGTATTTCGAGCTAAAACACGTCTAACAATTGTATTGTATAAAATTTCACCTATAGTGAGGTTGAAATGGATGTGTGTGTTCAAAAACTCTTTCATCCATATACATTATGTTAACCATTTTTTCGCTATTTCCAAACGTCACTCGTTAAATTACTTTGCAATTGTCAGTGCCAAATGTTTGCCTTTACGTTATTGGTGAAAATAACATGTAAAAGAGGAATAGCAAAGATATTTCTCAATCAATACAATCCAATAGCATAATATATTTTAAAGTACATATATAAAAAAACATACGAAATGTCCGGCCATAGTAGCCTGGGTGGTAAGAACTCAGTAAGATCCAATAAAGGACACAGGTTCAAGTCACTCCAAAAGCATTTTGCAAATGAAACTACACGCTAATTGGGCTCAGGAGGGGGTGACCGGACCACACCCTCTCAGACCTTGAGAGTTCACCATTCTGTGGTGGTTCCATTAGTAGCCCTAGCCGGGGTGAGTTCCCTCATTAATTTTAAAAAATATGAATTCGTGTAGAAAATTAAATTATATTATGTAGTAACATTCATGTACAACTTCACACATAAAAACGAAAATACATATAAATTTATCATTTAATTCGTGGTATGTTTTTTACTTCAATACATATAAAAAAATGTTAAATATATATTTTTTTAGTATAATATACAAAATCATAGCTTAGACAAATCATGATTTTTTCTATCTAAACAAAACCAAATCAGAACCATACTAGATTGCCAAATAGAGTCAAATTGGATCCATATCAGCCTCTTTTAGATATCCAAACTAACCCTCACTAACCCAATCTAGACTACCAAATCCCGATCCTATCTTTTACTATGAAAATCAAGAGGAAGAGGATGGGAGATTAAAAAAACTTCTCTAAAAATGCATTTGAAATGCACTTGTTTTGTCTTTTATTTTACTGTTATTTTTGCATTTTTAGATTAATGTATTGTTTGAATGTCAATATGTTCAATAGTTAGCTTTTATTTATTGATATTATTATTTATGCATTGTTTATATATATGTATACATGTGTATGTATTTTTAAATTTGTATCGTGGTAAACAGTTCATCACTTGAGTTTTTGAAAAAACTTTTCCTTTAGTTGTAGGAGATTACAATAATTATATACTTCCTATTTTTTTAAAACATATTGTATTCTCAATAATTAGATACAACATTTTAATCGTAGTTCTAGTTTAATAGTGCATCACTACTACAAAACATATCTTATGTTCAAACAATGTTCCTATAGGCCCTACGTGAACATATTGAAAATAATGTTTGAATATTTTATGTGTAATGTATTTGTTATTATAAGTTTAAAATTGCAAATTTATGGATTTTATTACTTATTTAGACTTTAAGATTGGTTTTATCATATAATATTTTAGTTAGTATAGTATGCATGTGTATTTTATTGTATCTCTAAACATGTGTGGGCACTACTACTATATGTTTATTGTTAAGTATTATGTTATTCATCAAAATGAATATTTTTAGTGAGTATGTACATTGTGTTTGTTAAATGTATATGATGAGAAGTATATGGCTTGCCCCTTTGTTTTTTCCTTCTCTTAGGAAAGATAAGTGGTAGCATTATCAACTATCTTTCTCTCTATTTTCTTCTTTCTAGAGCATGGGTCAAAACTCCCACCTACTGAGAAATGTCATGGATGTTATTTCCGTCCTTTACTTCCCCCACTTTTATATCTCTTTCCATGGATACCATAAATGTTATCAATTCACCTTCTCTTTCATAGACCTTTTTTTTCATTTTTCCAATAGGTGTACACTCCCACAATCACGTGGGGTCTGAATAGTTTTTTTTTGTATACAAGGTGCTACTTATAGTAACTGGTGATGGTGGTGTGAGTGGAAGTACCATCTATAAATATGGATGGGTGGGTTTTTGAGAGATGAGATGAGAAAAGATTGAAAAAGAAGATGGTTAAGAGAATTCTACAAGCGTCGAATAGAATCCTCAACTAATAGTTTGCTATTGTGTCATGGTTGTCGGTTGGGTATGACGTTTAAGGATTTTTTTTGCTTTCCTAACCTCAATTATAGTGGTAGGTGTGTATGTCCTCAATAGATAAGTCTAGCTATTGCCATGGAAGAGGAGATAGTTGAGAAGTGTGGTTTTGTAAACATTAAAGAAGAAGAGGAGCATATTGCAGAATTCACATATGAATCAATCAACACCAATGGTAAAGTTATGGATCTAGTTTTGGGAACATGACTTCTCACTAACTAACCCTACAATTTTCAAGTACTACTGGGAATCAAGACCCATGGTTGGATCCTGACTAGGAAGGCTACATTCCAGAAGGCAAAACATAATACCTTAGTAATCAGTTTCACACATAAGAGAGAGAAGGATACAATCATGGGTGGAACATCATGGAACTCCAAAACCAAGCCCTCCTAAAAGATATCTAAAGTGGCTCTTGATTATCTATCATATTGTTGAATGATTCCCTCTTTTGCAACAATTTTATGATTCCCTCCTGGATATAAATCATATGAAGCTAGTAGAAAATAATAGTGTAGGTGGTACCATTGTTGAGATCAAATTTGAAGCCAAATAATAGGCTAGAGTGAGTTGCTAAAAGTAGAAATAATATATTGATAACTATCTAGAAAATGAGGACTATTGAGGTTACATTGTCAAGGTGGAGATCTACTCTAAAAGATTACCTATCTTTTTCTTTGTTTGTATATGTTTGTCCATGTTAAGAAGGACTACCCTATAGAATAAGAAAATGAAGATGCACAGTTGGGGAACATAGATCAAAGCATCTGGAGTTGAAAACATGATTTTATGAGGGGGCCAAAAGGAAGCAGTTTGATCTAGAGCATGGTAAGGTTGTGTAGAGAAATAAGTGGACCATAGGAAAATGACAACATGAAAATGAAATTGAAAAGGGCACACAAAGAAATAAGAACATAAAGGGAGTCATCAAGCTATCAAAGAAATCTAAAAGAAAGATGTTGGAGACGAGAGATGATCTATATGAATACAACAATACTGAAGTCTCTTCTAAAATTAATGATGAATGTATCATCGTAGTTTATTTGCATTATCAGTATGGCTAACCTTAGTTCATACATTTGACCTTAATTACTTTTTAATTTAGTTTTTGATCGTTCTGATTTTATGATGTTTAAATGCATTATAACAATTTTTACTAAAAGACTAGATGGAGGGAGGAGATAACTCTCCCACTACCCCAAAAGAAATACTTTAAAGATAGTCCAAGTCTTTAGGCATGACTCCCCAAGATCGACATCTAGAGCGATTGCCTAGACATCATTGTTCTAATTTTCATCCATCTTCAAAAGCTTCTAGAAAATAGGTTAGCACTCTCACCTAGACCTGTCACATGGGTGGGTGGGTGGGTTAGGTTTGGGTTGGGTCATTGTGGGTTTGGGTCTCGCGGGTGCAAGTCAAAAAGATGTAATTCTAAATGGTCATAAAAAGACAAATCCAACCCTAACCCAGCGGGTTGCGGGTCACCCGTGGGTGCCCATATAATATGTGTTCAATAAACAATTATTTTGTGAATTGCTACTGCAATGGTAAAGGAATACCATTCGTTAGTGCTATTACATAAAATATAGAATAAGAACAACCAATTATTATACATTGTCACTATCAAATAAAAAGTATGTCATATTTTTACAACCATTGAAGCATATACACATGTTTAGGTTACACTTTGTAATGTGTGATTAAAATATAGAATAAGAACAACCAATTATTATACATTGTCACTATCAAATAAAAAGTATGTCATATTTTTACAACCATTGAAGCATATACACATGTTTAGGTTACACTTTGTAATGTGTGATTAAAATACTCTAATGTATTATTAAGATTAATAAACTATAGTTAGTAACTTTTACTATGACTTTACATTAAGTTTGATAGTGTTGGGTTTTATGTGGTTGGAGTAAGCAGAAGAAACAAAAAATATACTTGACCATAAACCCATAACCAGCAGATCACATCAATATCTATGTAATGGGAAGGATGGTTTTAGCGAGATATACATAGTCCTGAGGCTTGCTCAATGATAATACCTCGTAGCTAGTGCGGTCTTCAACCACCTATCTTTGATGGCATCTATACAGCTCCTGGTTTTGACCTGAACTGTTGTTGACTGTCATCCTCCTGGGCGGCAGAAGTCTCCCACCTCTATAGATAGTCCACACAGATTACCGAGAACTCTAGTCGTCTTGAAGAACAGACTAAAAGGAGTTGTCCCCTTCTTTCGGCATACTAGTTAGTGACACACTCTCCCACAACCAGTTTCTTTTCTGTAGTTGTCTTTCCCTCGATGTTCCTCCCTGGGCGATTAGAACTTGCTTGGGCTCTCTTGGTTACCACAACCAGAGAGGACAACAACTTCACAGAGCAATTGGTGTTCTGAGTTGTGTCTATGGAGAAGCCCCTTGTACCCCTCTATTTATAGTAGAGGGTAGGGTCAGGGTTCCCAGTATGTGTGAGAGTAGAAGGGTCCAAAATTTCCATGAACAATTTGCACTTCGGCAGGCGAACTGGTCTTTGCATAAATGAAACAGTCATTGGGCAAGGTGAGCTGATCGGTTCACTTGTGAACCGGTTGGTTGGGAGTGTGAACCGATCGATTCACTTAGTGAACCGGTCATTTCACTTCCCATACTTGCCTCCAATTGACTTTCCTTGTTCATTTCTAATTAATACAAATATTAATTCTTGTCCCAATCGAATTGATCAAGTGAAACGAAAAACCTTTTCTTATAAACTAGGAAAATCCAACACTGCTTGTTTGGACTAATGAACCGATCGGTTCACCAGAGTGAACCAGTCATCTCATTGTCCATGAGCTGATCGGTTCACCCAGTGAACCGGTTGGTTGGTGGTCCTGATTGTGCAGAACATAGTCAATTCAGTTCTCAATCAATATGACACTCTAATCAGTTGGTTCAATACTTGAACTTGATGATTCTGAGTCAAGTCTATTGATTGAATGTTTGATTAAGTACCTAAATACTTTAGTAATCAATCCAAACAACATTCATGGATTAAATCCTCTTCCAAGTTAATCCTTCGTGTGTGACCCTATAGGTCCCATTTCACGTTGGCAGTGAATGTCCATAACTAGCTTATGACATCACAAGAAAAGAGTGGTGCCTAGTCACACATAAGTGCTACCCAAGTGAAAAGGAAAGTTGGAGAACAACTTTCAATCCTACAGTATGTGATTAGTGTTCTAGTGAATGTATAAATCCTTTGTCTATGATATCCTGAATGAACTCAAGGCATGGATTTGTCATCCTTTCAACGTTCATTCATGTTTCTTGAACTAGAGCAGACTATCTGAGATATGTGTGACATCAATATCATATATTGATTCACAAGTGCATGCACATGCCTTTCTTGATCTCGCTTATCAAGTGGCCTTGACATCATATTCCCTTAGGAGGGACAAATCCTATATCTATCACTCACAGTCTATCTCATGTGTCAAAGCCACCCAATCATCATTGTTATAACAACCCATGTTTCAGGACTGCATTTGATGATGTCAAAGTGTACCCAATCACATTCGACGAGTGTAGTGATTTCAGGTCTAAGAATTACAATCACCACCATCACTATGAGAGATGATTCTGACTACCATGTCATGGCTCCATGTGTCACTCTTATGGTGGGTCTATCTAATACACTATTCTCTAACATGTATATGTGTGCTTGGTTTGATATCATATATCATGAGTAAGGAGACACTGTCATCAACCAACACACACTCTAGTCTTGATGTGTCATTGTTGTCTATTAGCCTTCCACAATGACATCTGACTAGGGACATAACAAGAATGCACATACTCTTAGCATCCATATGTTATCATTTTTTAGGTCCTCAACCTGAAGACATACGTCGTTGAGTGTTGTCATTCTTTAGACATTCATTATACTCCATTATTTATCTCATAATCGATTGAGCTAGAATAAATTGGAAGCTTGCCTTTGATATTTATCAAAAAAAAATCATGATGTATGCCAATCCAATCATCATATGATTGGCTCTCATGGCATACATACCAACAGACTCCCACTTGCACTTAGAGCCAATCACCTTTCACTCATATTCTCAGTGATCTCTAAACATGTCCCACATGTTTCTACTGCGCTAGTGCTAATCCAGTGAGTTAGCAACACTTTGCTTTAGTCGGTATATTTCATGTTCAACATCTCCTCACTGTACGACATTTTGTATGAGATGGAGTTTCCATAATATGCTATCTGATATTCCTTTCCTAATAATTAGCTCCATTGTTTGACTTAGTATTTCTACTTTGTCATCAATGGTTGGAATATCTATAAGTTCATCTGTATGAACTTCTAGATCTATATAGTATCCTATGTTGTTCATAACACAATGATACTTGGCATTTCCTTTTAGAATTAAATGGCTTTTAATTTTACTCGAAACATTTCCACTTAACAACACATATTCACTTTTATATTTTGTATTTTGCGATCATCTTTCTATCATTTTGGAAGCTTGCATCAGTGTAACTCATTTACACTCAACTCCTCCTTTTAATGCCATAGAACTAGTCCTTTAATACTTCATAAGTACTTAAATAAGTTTTTTATGGTATTCCAGTGACTCTCACTAGAATTAGATAGACATCCACTCATCATGTCTAAAACATACGATATAATTGGATGAGCATATCATATTGTCACGTCCAATACATACAAAATGATACATGCATATTCATTTTTTTGTCATATCCGATACATACAAGATAATGGGATGATTACATACATGATAGATCCAATTACGAATGCATAAGGCATCTATCTATGTGTTCCTATTCTTCATAAGAATTTGGGACACTTGGCATCTGAGAGACTAACTCCATGCAACATGGACAAGTTTTCTCCCACTGAATCTTTGCATACTGAACCCTTCAATATAGACTGCCAATGTATGCTCTCTCTTTATCAGGTCAAGAAACTTTCGAGAACTATCTCTATAGATCTCTATTCCTATCACATAGGACATTTCTCTTTATTCCTTAAAGAAGGAATTTCCACACCAGTTTTGTTTTATTCCTCATCATCATGTAGAATATGAATATGCTCCCACTATATCTTTGTAATCACAGATCCCTTCTTTATTTTGATATATCAGTCAAACCTTTTGACTATATAATCAAAGCAAAGACTCCAATTCTGAGGTGCTTGTGTTTAATCAATCATATTGATTAATCTCTTGTAATTTATAGACTGCATTTGCATTAATGGAATTATAAAACCCTTAAGGTTGTGTCATGTACATAGCCTCATGTTATTTCTACTAGGAATGTGGTTTTAATATCCACATGCCAAATTTCACAGTCTTCAAGTTCCCATAGCAAGCATGATCCTTTCTTTAAATGGCATCCATCTCAGTCTTAACACTATAAGTGCACTTATGGGTTTTATCCCTATAAGTGCTACCCTTAAGGTCATACCTTATTTGGTTCACATGGAAGTCATTTTGGATCTTATGGCTTCAAGCCATAACTCAAAATCTAGTTCCTCAACATCATATAGATAGATTATTAGCTCATCATGATATGACCAATTCATCACCTTTGAGTTTGTAGGATATCATTATCCACCAAGCTCAAGGTGTTTTCTACTAGATATATGAGGTCTATTTGTTACATAAGGAATTTGAGAATCCACAACACTTGTGACTCTTAATCTCCTTTTGTTCCTTTAATTAGTGTAAAACATGTTCTTTAGAAGAATTATAGAAGATTAGTTATTTGTTTGATGATCATGATCTTATTATTTAGAGTATGATTCCTTCTTTGATTTAGACATCATTATGCCTTAATCATGAGTTCTCAATGATACACTATCATAGTTACTCATAAGGTCCTAAAACATTTAGTTTAAGTATATCATAGTTTGATCAAATCAAAGTATTAATACTTTTACCAAGTGTGTACTTCATTTATGACCCTCTTGAACACTTCAAGACACTTTTAATGAAGTTGTGGGCTCTGATCTCCAAACCACGATATAAACACGATTTAAAAGTAGCGGAAACGGTTCGATTAACAGCGGAAGACAAAAATCACAGAAAATTAAAACTTTTCGAGATAAGAGCTTGAATCCATAAAAACTTCTTTCATAAAAGGAGATAAACTGTTTACATCTTTGATAATTACTTCTTGAGTAATTATATACAACATGATACAAAATCTCAAGAACTCAAAATCAAAATCTCAGACCAAAAGACTCCAAGGACCTGAGAGTACAGAGAAAACATAGGACTGACTATCTAACTACACAACTCAGCAGTCTGAATCTCCACCTAAGATTTACTGCTGCTCCTGGTGCTGCTGCTGCTGATACTGTCCACCTGCAGACTGATTCCTTCGTCCTCGACGACCACCTAAAAAGGTTGAAATCTACAGGGTGAGACAATTTTAAATAATTGTCCCAGTGAGAGTTATAACTCTCCGCCAAAAGCTTTATTATAGCAAATCAAGAACAACATAGGCAATAAAAGCATTAAGGTAATCAACATCAGATTGTTATCAATTAGAACAACAACATCTAAGGGATATGAAAAACATGTATACTAAGTAATGTATCTTCAACCAATGTATCTCGTAGTTCAACCTAAGCAGATATGCTACACAGTTGATTATGTTTTACAAACATCATTATCCCTACGGAGATGAGGTATACCGTTCATACTCCAACCGATCACTATTAAGTCGCATCGGTATCATACATAGGTCATCAAAAGAGCCGGATTCTTATGACCTCATCTTCCTCAGTCAGTGTGAGGTTCAACATGTAGGACATCTAATGTCTCTGCTACTATAGCTTACCAGGGTATTCTGGTACTTCGCTATTAGAGTCACAGTATTCTGTACTCTCTTCGCCATCGAGGGATTTCTTGTTTATCTCTCATCGATGCAGTATAAAAGACTTTCTCGGGAGATTAGTGTTACATCACTCCGGCATAACCCATAGTGAAGGATTGATAGATTAAGATACATCTACATCAATTCCTACACTAGGATGTAAGGGCATTCACATCCATTTTCCCCACATACTCAAAAGTATGTGATCCAGGAGTTCCCTTAGGAAAAACTGTTTCACCATCATTTTGCTTCTGACAATGATGGATCTATGATCAGGGCTCTACATGATATGATTATACTTGATTAGTTAGGTACATTTCAGTATTCTTTTAACATCAAGCATGTTTCCAAGCATGTAAGTATCAAAACAATAATATACAAGGAGAATACTAAATGTATCAAGTCTGTCTCATACCTGTGATCAAATGGATATCAAATCTTAATTCTCTCATCATAAGTCATCTTATCAGCATGACCTTGATGTTACTCATGGCTCTTGCAGCCCATTAATCTCATATGTTTCTCTTATGCTTAAGGAGCATAACATATGTCACTATTCACAAGCCTATAATTATGCTTTTAGTGAATATGATATCATAACCCTTACCTGGCTATGATCATTCTCTTATAAGAACCTGCATGGTTAATTCAATAGACAACAATAAACAATTTATCTCCAGATCAACAATTACTATTGCAGAATTAACCTTTCAATTCAAGGGTTGAACGTTCATGCCTCCATTAAGGCTAGGTCCCCTGATTTATATCAATTAGGGTTATTCAATCCCTTTCATTATGTTTAGGAATAGTGATTCCTTTGCTCATGCTTTAGTCATGATGATTCATGCTTAAGAACATCACCTGGAATTAGGGTTATTGTATAATTCAATGCATCACCCTCAATTAGGGTTTACTATTCACATTATGTGTCATTACCCTAGAATTTAGGGTTTACCATTCACATTATGGTGAATTGAGCTCATAGCATCATCATGTATGAAATCATCATCATTAATGCCCTCAAGTTAGGTTAAGATTCACTATTTATCATAATTAGGGTTTCCATGATCTCACATAGGTGGATCATACCCTAATCATGCACATTCATATATATATTGAAGGTACATTACTTGGATTTTAACCATAATTGGGATCTTCTCTCTCCTCTTACTCATAGGTGATGATTACATCACTCTAGATTAGGTTGGGTTAAGTCCTTATTGACTATCATAAGCCAAATCACCACTATCATGTGATTAGGGTTTGATTAGAACAAGGTATTACTCAATTGAACCCTTCAAGGACATTTTGGTAAATTACCCATTGATCGTCATCATGGGTCAATTCATTAGTCATTTAGTCCCTTAATGTCCTAAGTTACCATTAGGGTTTAGATTAGATCACCATTGAACCATTTACACCTTCAAGTGATTAAGTATAAACAACCTTGAAAACCTTCAAACGGTTTCAACCTTCAACCACCAAACGGTCTTGAGACCGTTTGGTCTCAAACGGTCTTGAGACCGTTTGACCTCAAACGGTCTTGAGACCGTTTGGGGAGAGTTGACTTTCAAACCATTTGAAGCTTATGCGGTTTGAAACCGTTTGATCTTAAACGATCTTGAGATCGATTGGTCCAAACGACCTTGAGATCGTTTGAGCCCAAACGGTCTTCAGACCGTTTGGCCTCAAATGGTCTTGAGACTATTTGGTCCAAATGGGCTCAAACCGTTTGGACCTCAAAAGTGGATTAAAGGTTATAAACAATTGGGGTTTTCTATGTTGAAGCCTTCAATTGGCCAAATCCTTGTTAGCCACTTATCAATTGAGACAATTAGGGTTATCCTTAACCAATTGGTCACTCAATTGACCCTCAATTGATATCCAATTAGGGTTGGAGTTGGTTCAATTAAGGTCTATAAACATTCAACCATCAACACTCAACAATGTGAATCAAATCGAAGTTGATCCCATCAATTGACCTTCAATCGGGCTCAAACTTGGCCCAAACGGTCTTGGGATCATTTGGATAACCTCCAAACGGTCTTGAGACCGTTTTCCCAAGAATTCATCAAAATCTAAGTTGATTTGATAGGGGTTGAACCTTAATTAAGTCACAAATCAGCAATTTGATTATTTTAATAACCCATTGTAATTGGGCCCTCAATTGATCAAATTACCTTAACCCTAGACCTCCAAACGGTCTTGGGTGATCCCCAAACGGTCTTGAGACCGTTTGGATGATTCCCCAAACGGTCTTGAGACCTTTTGGGCTAATCAACCCAAAATCACTAATTAACTCATTGGAATTTCAGCACTGATTTCAATTAGGATTTGCCCTATTAATCAACCTTCAAATCATAACTCGTTTGGAATTAATCCATAAAATTTGGTGAGTCATTAATCAACATCATTATGAACAGTAATCCCAAACGGTCAATGCTTGGTCAACCATCTTAAATGGTCCTGAGACCGTTTGCCCAAAAAGGGCAAACTAAACAGATTGAAAATCAGAACTTAATTCAATTGGATTTGCTAATTGATTTGCTTATATCTCACGATTCCTTTGGAGTTAACCCCTCAAATTTTGTGGGTGGTTAACCTACATAATTATAAACAATATTCCCATACGGTCGTCGCTTGGTCAACGCGACCAAATGGTCTTGAAGGCCGTTTGCCTTCATACGACCCTGAAACCGTTTTCCCACCAAATGGTTGTGTAAACCGTATGGGCAATTGGTGGAGGTCGTTTGGTAAAGTGGAAATCCGTGGATAAGCATAGGAATTAACTCCCTTATTTTCTACCTCAAGAACAGTAGCAGTTCTTCACGATTTTTCTTGCAAGGATGCAAGGGAAGATAGGGAAGAAGAAGAACTAGCAACTATATGCATAGAAAAAGATGTATAATCAAAGCATAAGGTTTAGAGTTATAAAACCCGCCTAAAGGTTGTTCCTTGAGCTCCAAGATTCCAAGCTTCAGGTCTTTAATGGCGTCTTTGAGATCCACAGGTCGGCCGAGGTGAATTCTCCAAGGAAAAGTTGGAAAGGAATGGCTAGAAAGATAAAGCTAGGTGAGCTAGCCATGAATTCAACCTTGAAATCGAGTTTCCTCTATGAATTCAAGCAAAAGGGATGATCCAAACTTACCTTGAACTCCCTGGTCATTCTCCTATGCTCCAGAGCTCTGCCTTAGTCAGTTCGAGCAAGGGGGATAAGTGAGGGAATGAAAGAAACGTTCCTTTGCTTGCAAAGGAAGTGGTATCTATATTTTGGGTGAAATTTCTCCATAAAGCTTCTACTTTATCCCATTTCTCATCTAAGTCCTTCCTTTCTTCTTTGCTCGTCCCTACCCCTTATTTATAAGGACAATATCCTTCTAAGGCCAAGAATTTAAGGCAAAGAAGATCAACCCATTACTAAAGTATACATATAAAAGAGCTATTATACTTATTCCTTGATTATTTAATCACAAAGGTGTTTATTTATTATATGATTATTCAAATGAAGTGCCCTCTTCATCATTTCTACTCTAAATGATGAAAAAAGTTATAAAAGATATTTTAGAAGATGAAATTTACAAGTTGCACTCCAAATTTTGGGTAAATTGCATTTTACCCCAAAACCAGGGTTTCAAGCACAGGGATTGCTTCCACAGCTGCACCTTGGTGCTCAAGCTTGGGAAATCCTTCAAACTTTACCATAATCATTCTCATGATGTCTCAACATCAGAGGAACATCTCAACATGTGAAATTTGCAAGTTAACCCCTTTAGCTGGGTAATTTGCACATAGGTCCTTGTATTACAAAACAATACTAAAACATTGTTCAATTAGGGCAGAAATGGAAATATGTGTTCCTCAAGAGTTTAATTACATGCCAAAAGATAATCACTAGTATCTTAATTACATAATTAGGCAAAACACCTAGGGTTAACTCATAACCCAGGTCAGGGATGTTACAAATTATCCACCCCTTACAAGGATTTCGTCCCCGAAATCGATAAAATGTATTAAGAGAAAAGAGCAGGGTATTCCCTTCTCATCTCCTCCTCTAGTTCCCAAGTGGTTTCTTCAACACCATGGTGGTTCCAGAGGACTTTCACAAGGCTTATATCTTTCTTCTTTAACTTTTTAGTTCTACTATCAAGGATTGACACTGGTCCTTCCTCATAAGTTATATCTTCATTCAATTCTACTTCCATAGGTTGTAGAACTGACTCGGTATCTGGGTGACATTTCCTCAACATAGAAATGTGAAACACAGGGTGTAACCTCTGTAACTCTGGTGGCAGCTCTAGTTTATATGCTACCTTTCCAATCCGTTCAATGATTGGATAAGGCCCCATAAATCTAGGAGCTAACTTCCCTTTTCTTCCAAAACGAAGAACTCCTTTCCAAGGCGAGACTTTGAGATACACTCTGTCTCTGACCTGGAACTCTAAGGGTCTACGACGCTTGTCAGCATAAGATTTCTACCTATCCTGTGCAGTCTTAATCTGTTGTTGTATTATCTTAATCTTTTCTGTAGTTTGTTGCACAAGATCAGGTCCTAACAACTGATGCTCACCAGTCTCATACCAACACAAGGGTGATCTACAACGTCTACCATACAAGTCTTCATAAGGTGCCATATCAATACTATGCTGATAGCTATTGTTATAAGCAAACTCTATCAAGCTTAGGTGTAGATCCCAACTTCCGGTAAACTGGAGAACACATGCTCTCAACAGGTCTTCCAAGGTCTGTATGGCCCTTTCCGACTGTCCATCAGTTTGTGGATGAAAGGTCGTACCAAACCTTAGCTTGGTGCCTAAGGATCTATGTAACTGCTCCCAAAAACGACTTGTAAACTGGGGACCTCTGTCAGAAACTATAGAGACAGGAACTCCGTGCAAACGCACTATCTCTTGAACATACAACTGTGATAACCTCTCCGCAGAATAGGTTGTTTTGACAGGTAAGAAATGCGCTGTCTTAGTCAACCTATCAACAACTACCCAAATGGAATCATGTCCTTTGCTTGTCCTGGGTAGGCCAACAACAAAGTCCATGGTAACATGGTCCCACTTCCACTGTGGTATGGGTAAAGGTTGCATTGTTCCTGCAGGCTTCTGGTGTTCAGCTTTAACTTGCTGACACACATGACACCTCAGAACAAACTCTGCAACATCCTTCTTCATTCCAGGCCACCAATACATATCTTTCAAGTTTTGATACATCTTGGTGCTCCCTGGATGCATGGCATACATCGAAGAATGAGCTTCTTCCAGGACTAACTTCCTCAAGTTGTCCACATCCGTCACTATCATCCTCCCATGATAACATGCTATTTGATCATCTGAGTCATGGAAACCATCTCGTTTCTCACTACCATACTCCGATCTAATCTGCTGAACTACAGTATCACCTTGTTGTGCTTCCTTAATCTGCTCTCTAAGGGTAGGTTTAATATGCATCTCAGCCAACAACCCGGCTAACAATGACACCTTCAAATGTACATTGTCTTGCCTTAAAGAGATAAGCATATCTCTCTTAGAGCATACTAAAGAGTTTTGTTGTGCCCTTCCCATGGTTGATGTTTCTGATTTCCTACTCAAGGCATCAGCAACCACATTAGCCTTCCCCGGATGGTAATCAATCGTACAATCGTAGTCCTTGGTTAATTCCATCCAGCGGCGTTGTCTCATATTAAGCTCATGCTGAGAGAAGATATACTTAAGGTTCTTGTGATCTATGAAAATTTGGAATGTCTCTCCGTAGAGATAGTGTCTCCAGATCTTCAAGGCATGAACCAAAACAGCTAACTCTAGATTGTGTGTCGGATAATTCTCTTCGTGTTTCTTAAGCTGTCGGGAAGCAAAAGAAATCACTTGTTTATTCTGCATCAACACACATCCGAGTCCATTCTTGGAGGCATCACAGAAAACTATGTATCCTTTGCCTTGCTCAGGTAACACAAGTACTGGTGCACTTGTCAACCTCTCCTTCAACAACTGAAAAGATTGCTGGCACTTATCGCTCCAGTCAAAAGGAACTTCTTTCCGAGTCAACTTTGTCAAGGGTAAGGCTATGGAACTAAAGTTCTTAATGAACCTTCGATAATAGCCTGCTAACCCTAGGAAACTTCGAATCTCCGTTGGCGTCTTCGGTTGTTCCCACTGTAGAACAGATTCTACCTTTGTAGGGTCAACACGAATTCCCGAGGCAGATATCACATGTCCAAGAAAAGATACCTCCGGCAGCCAGAACTCACACTTGCTAAACTTAGCATACAGCTTGTGTTCTCTTAGCAAGGTCAAATCTTGGCGAAGATGTTGCTCATGCTGCTGAGCATCCTTGCTAAAAATCAGAATGTCATCTATGAAGATGACAACACACTGATCGAGGAAAGGTCGAAAAACTCTATTCATGAGTTCCATGAATGCAGCCGGTGCATTGGTTAGTCCAAACGACATAACCGTGAACTCATAGTGACCATATCTTGTCCTAAAGGCAGACTTGGATATGTCACTATCCTTAATACGGAGTTGATGATATCCATACCTCAGGTCTATCTTTGATAAGACGGTTGCACCACGTAACTGGTCAAAGAGATCATCAATCCTCGGTAGAGGGTACTTATTCTTTATTGTTACTTTATTGAGTTGTCTATAATCAATGCACAACCGCATTGACCCATCTTTCTTTCTAACAAACAAAACCGGAGCACCCCAAGGTGAAGTGCTCGGTCGGATAAAACCTTTCTCAAGTAACTCTTGAAGCTGTTTCTTGAGTTTTGCCATCTCAGCAGGTGCCATCCTATACGGTGTCTGGGCTATAGGTTTCGTGTCTGGGATCAAATTGATTTCAAAATCAATTTCCCGAGGCGGTGGTATACCTGGAAGTTCTTCAGGAAACACGTCCTTGAATTCCCTGACTATAGGAACTTCAGCAGGGTTGAGACCTTCTTTGGTAACATCTACCACATGGGCCAAGAATGCATAACATCCTTGCCTCATCAGCTTATCAGCAACCATAGCTGACACAAGACAGGTGGGCAGAATCTTCCTTTCTCCTTGAAAGATCCACGTGTTGTTTTTATCAGCAAACACAGCAAGCTTGGCTTCACAATCCAAGACAACTCGATACTTTTCCAAGGTATCCATCCCGAGGATTATATCAAATCCTTGCATATCAAGTGGTATAAGGTCCACTTGAATGCGATGGTTAGAAAAGAAGAGGATGCAGGGAGAGCATACCTCCTGCAACACAGTAGACCCACTCAATGGAGTCTCCAAAAACAAGCTATCTGCCCTATGACTAATTGTCATATAGAAGTTACAAATCACTCTCCGAGTGACAAAGGAGTGCGTAGTACCCGGGTCAATTAGAACAGATACACACAGGATTTAGACATATTAGAATATGAAAGTTCCATCTGACCTGCCACTACCTGTGGATTGACCACTGCATCAGGTGGGTTCATAGCATAGAACCTTGCTATCGCCTGGTGTTGAGGTGGTGCTGATGATCTAGCTTGAGACGCTTGTCCACGTCCTCGAGCTGCTCCTTGAGATTGCCTTCTCTGAGATCCCTGTTGACTCTACCTCTGAGGTTGTGTCACACTGACAGGCCTAGATCGGCAGTCCTTCATTAAATGCCCCACCTTCCCACAGTTGTAACAGCTCCTTTCCAGTTGTTGTGGTCTGGGTGGTCCTGTGACTGACATCGATGCTGAACTATGAGTCTCTTATTGAGATAGGCTTCGTCCCCTGCCTTTACTTGGTGACCACTGTGTCTGAGCACTCGTTCTGGGTGGTGGAGGTGTAGGTGCAGAGAATCTAGGCTTCTTAAAGTCTCTAGATGAAGAACTCTAGAACTACGGATATCTTTTATGGGTTTGTCTCTTCTCGACTACGGATTTCTCTATCCTTCTGACTGACTCAACGAAGGTAGCAAACATCTCCCGATTCTCTAGGGCAGACACGGGAGTAGTCAAGTCGGCGTTTAAACCCTTCTCGAACCTTCTGATTCTTTCTTCTTCTGTGGCAGCCATGTGCAGACAAAACCGTAGTAACTCCATGAACTTAGCTTCATACTCGCTAATGTTCATCATGCCCTGCCTCAGTCTCTCAAACTGAGAGATCTTCTCATCTAGGAAGGTCTTTGGAAAATATCTATTGATAAATTCCCGACAGAAATCTTCCCACGAGATCTCCACTCCAGGCCTCTTCTGCTCTTCCATGGTCCACCAGTGACCAACACTTCCCTTGAGAAGATAGACAGTGTGTCTAACCTTGTGTGCTTCTGGGATGTTGAGGATTCTAAAAGCTTTTTCCAATTCGGTCAACCACAGATCGACATCTGCAGGATCAGCTGTTCCAAAGTATTCGGTTGCTCCGACACGACGAAGTCGCTCGAACGTCTTACCGATACCTTGTCCTTCAGGCTGGGCAGGTGCCCTAGGTGCAGGCATGGGCATCCTGTCAGTGATGTGTGTCATGGCAGTCATAAACTGCCCGAACATAGTTTGAACAGCTGGGTTTTCCATGTCAGCTGGGTCAAACTGAGGTGGCTCTCTGGGTGGCTCAGGTACAGGTTGTTCTATCTCCAGGTTCCTTGCACCTCCTTGGGGTGAAGCAACACTACTTTCTGCCACGAACTCCTCGTGTGGTTTAGACATTCTTAATTATCTTCTTCTCCTGAGGAGCATAAGACTCTATTAGATAAGAAAGAAATGCTAAGAATAGACTCGACATCCTAATTCCTATGTCTCAGTAGACTCAGCGAACCTAGAGCTCTGATACCACTAATTGTGGGCTCTGATCTCCAAACCACGATATAAACATGATTTAAACGTAGCGGAAATGGTTCGATTAACAGCGGAAGACAAAAATCACAGAAAATTAAAACTTTTCGAGATAAGAGCTTGAATCCATAAAAACTTCTTTCATAAAAGGAGATAAACTGTTTACATCTTTGATAATTACTTCTTGAGTAATTATATACAACATGATACAAAATCTCAAGAACTCAAAATCAAAATCTCAGACCAAAAGACTCCAAGGACCTGAGAGTACAGAGAACACATAGGACTGACTATCTAACTACACAACTCAGTAGTCTGAATCTCCACCTGAGATTTACTGCTGCTCCTGGTGCTGCTGCTGCTGATACTGTCCACATGTAGACTGATTCCTTCATGCTTGACGACCACCTAAAAAGGTTGAAATCTACGGGGTGAGACAATTTTAAATAATTGTCCCAGCGAGAGTTATAACTCTCCGCCAGAAGCTTTATTATAGCAAATCAAGAACAACATAGGCAATAAAAGCTTTAAGGTAATCAACAACAGATTGTTATCAATTAGAACAACAACATCTAAGGGATATGAAAAACATGTATACTAAGTAATGTATCTTCAACCAATGTATCTCATAGTTCAACCTAAGCAGATATGCTACGCGGTTGATTATGTTTTACAAACATCATTATGCCCTGCGGAGATGAGGTATACCGTTCATACTCCAACCGATCACTATTAAGTCGCATCGGTATCATACATAGGTCATCAAAAGAGCCGGATTCTTATGACCTCATCTTCCTCAGTCAGTGTGAGGTTCAACATGCAGGACATCTAATGTCTCTGCTACTATAGCTTACCAGGGTATTCTGGTACTTCGCTATTAGAGTCACAGTGGCATTCTGTACTCTCTTCGCCATCGAGGGATTTCTTGTTTATCTCTCATTGATGCGGTATAAAAGACTTTCTCGGGAGATTAGTGTTACATCACCCCGGCATAACCCATAGTGAAGGATTGATAGATTAAGATACATCTACATCAATTCCTACACTAGGATGTAAGGGCATTCACATCCATTTTCCCCACATACTCAAAAGTATGTGATCTAGGAGTTCCCTTAGGAAAACCTGTTTCACCATCATTTTGCTTCTGACAATGATGGATTTATGATCAGGGATCTACATGATATGATTATACTTGATTAGTTGGGTACATTTCAGTATTCTTTTAACATCAAGCATGTTTCCAAGCATGTAAGTATCAAAACAATAATATACAAGGAGAATACTAAATGTATCAAGTCTGTCTCATACCTGTGATCAAATGGATATCAATGTCACGACACCCGCCATCATTTAAGATAACAAGTGTCATTAACAATAATAAAACATGCGGAAGCAAATCAGTTGCAGCGGATTACTGAAAATCACTAAAAATTAAAACCATTTATTAAGAGATCCATTCATAGGAAAACTCTTTCATTTAGAACCAAAGTAAAACATTACATCCTGGTTCATATATATACATATCATGCCGCTTTGCACAAAATCTCAGATCGGAGAATCAAAATACTAACTCCTAGGACCCGAGAGTATAGAGACGACTCATAGGAATTTCTATATACAACTTGACAGCTCATATCCCCACCTGGGATTTACTGCTGTCCATGCTACTGCTGCTACTGCTCTTCCTCTGTAATAGGTTCCTTGCCTTTTCATCAGCGGTTACCTAAAAATTTAATCCCACAGGGGTGAGACAATTATAAAAAATTGTCCCAGTGAGAGATATAACTCTCCGCCAGAAACATTGTTATTGCCGATAATAGAATAACACTGAGCAGTAGAATTATATTTACTCAACAGTAGGTAAATCATTGAATAAGATATGCAGAGTAGTATTCTCTATGCAATCATTTCAATTATAACTTGATTAAGCAGCAAGTCATTCATTTAAGAAGGAATATGAAGAACATGTATATCATTTATCCAACTATGATATAATAGAGCATGTATCATCAACCATTGATTCTCGCAATTCAACCCTAAGCAAATATGCTACACGGCTGATTACATTTTACAATCATACTTATGCCCTGAGGAGATGAGGTATACCGCTCATACTCCAACGGACCACGGTTACGTAAAGCATCGGTACCACACATAGGTCAATGGAAGAGCCAGATTCCCATGACCTCAACTATCTCGGTCAGTACGAGATAACATGCAGGACATCTTGTGTCTCTTCTAGATAGCTTTCCAGGGTATACTGGCAACATCGCTATTAGAGTTATAGCCCATAGCATATACTCTCTTCAGGATATGGCCCGTAGCCAATGCCCGGTATTGTTTTGTGGAGTCATGGCCCGTAGCCATGCTCTTATTGGGGTATGTTCCGTAACCAATCTCGTTCATAGGACATAGCCCGTAGCAATGCCTATGGGGCATAAGGATATAATTGCCCAATTACCCCCACACATTCAAAAATATGCTTTCCCAGTAAACTCATTTCACCATTCAACTAATTCTGACGCTGATGGATCTGTGATCAGGGCAACTACATTATATGGTATCACTTGATTAATTAAGTACATTATCATATTCTTTTAGCGTCAGCCAAGTTTCCAAACATAACTTAATAAGACAAATGCTATAAAGAAAACATGTACTATTTCCATTAATCACTTCTCAGTCTTTATAAGACATGGGGATCTCAGTCCCTCATTTCAATACTGGGAATTTTCATTCCTTTGCAACTCAATGCCATAATCATATGGTTCTGGGTATTCAAACCCTTAGCTCATCATTGAGCATTATTACCACTTTTTCAGGTAATTATCACCTTCAGGTCACCTGACCAAGGTAAATATGATGCTTATTACATAAACATCTTCTCATGGCACTTAAGGCCCATTACTTCTCTTATTACCTCATACTAGGCAATAAGGTATAGCATGGCACATAAGGCCCAATAAACAATGTCAATACATAAAATGTCATAGCTCATACATGGCTATGTTCATCATCACATCATACCTGCATGGTTACTACAAATGATAATACATCAATTTCATATCAGCACCATGCAAAACAATATATAACATCATTATTCAAGGGTAACACTACTATTCCCTTACCAGAGTTAGGGTTTCCCATTTCTCATTAATTCAGACCCTCTTGAGTTAACCAACTTTATCTTATATTAAGGTATTTCCCCTCTTAATACATTCCATCACAAAATACTCACCCTTAGCATATAATGCATAGGCCACACATTAGAATTGTCCAGCTATCTCACATGATATGGACTTATCTTAGTTTAAGGCATAACTTTATTATAAAGTTGCCTATAAACAATCGCAATGATACACCCTCAACTAGGGTTTCACAAGGATACACCCTCAACCAGGGTTCACAATGATACACCCTCCACTAGGGTTTCAAAAGGTTACACCCTCAACCAGGGTTCACAATGATACACCCTCCGCTAGGGTTTCACAAGGATACACCCTCAATTGGGACTTCAATTATGGTATGATCTCAATGGGATTAGGGTTTATAAACACCAATTAGAGCTTTGAAGTTGATCATCAATCATGCTACTAATTGTGTTTCAATTGATTACATTGGACCTTCAACCATTGAATTCATGGAACCAATCATCAATTGGACCTATGCTCATACTTCAATTGAGTTTAATAGGTCAACCTTCAACTAATTTGACCCTCAATTGACCCTCAATTGGTCATCAATTAGGGCTTGATTCAATTGAATTAGGGTTTGGAATCGAAGATCCAACAACACTCATCAATGCAAGATTGGTTACTTTGAAACTATTGAACCATTATCCAAATTGGGTATGACCTGACCCCAAACGGTCTTGAGGTCTTTTGGATGACCTCCAAACGGTCTTGAGACCGTTTGCCCATCATATCACTCAAATCCAAGCCATCCAATTAAGGTTTGGATCATTGGATTGATCACCAAATCAGCATTGCATTGTATAACAGCTTGGTACCTTTAGACCTTCAAACACCTAACCATACTCAACCCTAGACCTCCAAACGGTCTTAGGTGACCACCAAACGGTCTTGAGACCGTTTGGCCCATCCAACCTTTGGATTCTAGTGAAAAATCATCATGGATTGGTCTATCGAGTTGATCAACAGATCAGCACTGCATTGCAATATGATTAGTACCTTTGGACCTTCAATCGGTCAACTATACTTGACCCCAGACCTCCAAACGGTCTTGGGGTGATCCCCAAACGGTCTTGAGACCGTTTGGGTGATCCCCAAACGGTCTTGAAACCGTTTGGGCTAATCAACCCAAAATCTCAACTTAACTCATTGGAATTTCAGCACTGTTTTCAATTAGGGTTTGCCTAATTGAATAGCCTTCAACTCATGATTCCTTGGGAGTTAATCCCTCAAATTTGGAGGGTTATCAGCCTACATAATTAGGAACACAATTCACAAACGGTCAACGCTTGGTCAACTATCTCAAACGGTCTTGAAACTGTTTGCTCCCAAACGGTTTCAAACCGTTTGCCCTTAAACGGTTTGCTGAAACCGCATAGCCAATCAAATTAAAACGATTTGGAGTAGCTATCAAAATGGTTTTTCTTGGTAATTTTCTTTGTATAAGAATCTAGGATGATTTCATCATCCCCTTCCTTCGGACAACCAAGAACAGCAACCGTTCTTGATTGAAATTGCGGCAAGAAACAAGAGTGCATCAAATTGAAGAAATCAATCAACAAAGCATAGAGAATTGATGCAATAGCAATGTTTAAGGGTTTAAGTTATAAAACCCGCCTCCAATTGAGCTCCAAAGATCCAATCTCACGCCATTAATGGTGGATGAAGCTCTTGCAACTCCCCCTAGGCTCGTCCTCAAGCTTTTGATTGCAAAAGTTGGCTAGGGTTGAAGAGGAGATCGAAATAAGAAGGAATCCATAATTTATTTTCGATTTCCACCATGAAATCAAGGAGAAAGAAGGTCAAGAGCTTACCCACAGGTTGGGGTTCGTCATCCTGGTCCTCCCTAGCTTCCTTGGTCGGTTTCCAAGCTAAGAGAAGAAGTGGGGTCTAAACAGCCTTTCATTTGGCTAGGAAAATGCCTTTTTATAAAAATTCAATGAAAGAGAAAATGCATTATTAAAATGCATTTAATTCCAAAATTGGTGCCGCCTCTTCCCCCTCAAATTCTCCTCAAAATCCTTAAGGACGAGGCTATCTTCATTGCCTCTTATTCCTCTCCATTATCCATGATTTAAAGAAAATCAAATTAAGCACCTTAATGCTTATTATATTAATATCCATATGTGAGTGGGTTTTCTTTTCCTTATAATAATGGTGAGTGGAATTTCTCCTACTTAGGATATTTTCGTTCCTTATCTTGGAAAAGGAACGTCCATCCTTATTCAAAATCAACCCAAAACATTTTGGTTAAAAGCCCTTCAATTATTTTTATTCATTTTTGCCCTAAATCGAATTAGGGTTTCAATTAGGCATTAATCTTGATTATTTTAATATCAAGATTCTCTCTCCTCCAACGTAATTCAAATGAAGCACCCCTCTCATTTTATTTGCTCTACATGATGCCAAGAAACATTAGGGACCTTGTTGAAGTGGTAATTTGCATATTGAACCCTAGATTTTGGGTAAATTGTACTTTACTCCAAAACTAGGTTTTAATGCACAACATTGTCCAACAAGCTCTATCTTGGTGTCCAGGCTTGTGGAAACCATACTACTACATCATATTCATCCTTATGATGTCTCAACATCATAGTAACATCTTATCATATGCAATTTGCAAGTTAACCCCTCAACTTGGGTAATTTGCACTTTAATCCAAAACAAGCAATCATTGCTTTAACATTGTTCAAACAGGACCAAAATTGAAACATAAGTTCCTCATGAGCCCTAATTACTTTTCACAGGATAAGTACAAGCATATAATCAACTTTGTTAAGCAAAACTCCTGGGGTTAGAACATAACCCAGGTCAGGGATGTTACAAATTATCCACCCCTTATAAGGATTTCGTCCCCGAAATCATCAACAAAACATTAAGAGAAAAGAGTAGGATATTTCCTCCTCAACTCCTGGATCTATTAACACAAATACGAAGCAGGATAAAGACATATCAGAATTAAAGTAATTCCATCTGACCTGTCACAACCCGAGGGTTGACTACTGCTTCAGACTGGTTCATAGAATAGAGCCTAGTCGTTGCCTACTGTTGGCCTTGTGCTCTATTATTGGACGCAGAAGATCCCACCTGGGATGCTTGTCCACATCCTCGGGTACCACTAGAAAACTGCTTTCTCTGAGAACCTTGCTGACTTTGTCTCGGGGGTTGATTCACCACAGCATTCCCCGTTGGGCAATCCCTTGCCAGATGACCTACTAGTCCACATCGATGACAAGTTCTATTCTCTAGGTGTGGTCTAGGGGGTCCAGTTACTGACATAGAAGCTGAACTGTGAGCTTCCTTTGGTGGTGTAGGCACAGAATACCTTGGTTTCTTGAAACTCCCAGCACTATGCCCTTGAAACTGTGGGTATTCCTTCTTACCCTTAGTTTGTCGCTTCTCAACTATAGATCTCTCTATGCGTCTTACAGACTCCACAAAAGTTGCAAACCTCTCCTGGTTCTCCAGAGCAGACACCGGAGTGGTTAATTCAGCATTCAACCCCTTCTCGAATCGCCGAATTCTTTCCTCATCATTGGATGCCATGTGCGGACAAAACCGCAACACCTCCATGAACCTAGCCTCATACTCACTGATGTTCATAGGTCCTTGTTTAATTCTCTCAAACTGGGATATCTTCTCATCTAGAAATGTCTTAGGAAAGTATCTAGTGACAAATTCACGCCTAAATTCATCCCATCCAATCACAACTCCAGGTCTTTTTCCCTCCTCAATGGTCCACCAGTGTCCAGCACTCCCTTTCAGGAGATATACAGCATGCCTAACCCTCTCATCATCAGGTATCATGAGGATTCTGAAGGCTTTCTCTAATTCAGTCAACCATAGGTCAGCATCCGCTGGATCAGCTGTACCAGCATACTCTAATGCTCCTACCCTCTTCAGCCTTTCAAAGGTCTTGCCGGCACCATGTCTTTCATCATGGGGTGGTGCCTTGGGTGCAGGTACTAGCATTCTATCTGTCATGTGGGTCATAGCTGCCATAAACTGCCCGAACATAGTCTGAAAGGCTGGGTTCCCCATATCAGTTGGGTTGAACTGGGGTTGATCAGGTACAGGTTCCTCCCTATCCTGGTCTCTTGCACCTCTTCCCGGTGTAGCTACACTGCTCTCAGCAGCGTGTTCATCGTGTGATCCAGACATCTTTAGTTCTTCTTCTCCTATATGAGCAGAAGACACTATCAGATAAACTGGAAGACACTTAGAACAAACTCAACTACCTTAATCCTATGTCTCTATAGACTCAGCGAACCTAGAGCTCTGATACCACTAAACTGTCATGACACCCGCCATCATTTAAGATAACAAGTGTCATTAACAATAATAAAACATGCGGAAGCAAATCAGTTGCAGCGGATTACTGAAAATCACTAAAAATTAAAACCATTTATTAAGAGATCCATTCATAGGAAAACTCTTTCATTTAGAACCAAAGTAAAACATTACATCATGGTTCATATATATACATATCATGCCTCTTTGCACAAAATCTCAGATCGGAGAATCAAAACACTAACTCCTAGGACCCGAGAGTACAGAGACGACTCATAGGACTTTCTATATACAACTTGATAGCTCATATCCCCACCTGGGATTTACTGCTGTCCCTGCTACTGCTGCTGCTGCTCTTCCACTGTAATAGGTTCCTTGCCTTTTCGTCGGCGGTTACCTAAAAATTTAATCCCACGGGGGTGAGACAATTATAAAAAATTGTCCCAACGAGAGATATAACTCTCCGCCAGAAACATTGTTATTGCCGATAATAGAATAACACTGAGCAGTAGAATTATATTTACTCAACAGCAGGTAAATCATTGAATAAGATATGCAGAGCAGTATTCTCTATGCAATCATTTCAATTATAACTTGATTAAGCAGCAAGTCATTCATTTAAGAAGGAATATGAAGAACATGTATATCATTTATCCAACTATGATATAATAGACCATGTATCATCAACCATTGATTCTCGCAATTCAACCCTAAGCAAATATGCTACACGGCTGATTACGTTTTTCAATCATACTTATGCCCTGAGGAGATGAGGTATACCACTCATACTCCAACCGACCATGGTTACGTAAAGCATCGGTACCACACATAGGTCAATGGAAGAGTCGGATTCCCATGACCTCAACTATCTCGGTCAGTACGAGATAACATGCAGGACATCTTGTGTCTCTACTAGATAGCTTTCCAGGGTATACAGGCAACATCGCTATTAGAGTTATAGCCCATAGCATATACTCTCTTCAGGATATGGCCTGTAGCCAATGCCCGGTATTATTTTGTGGAGTCATGGCCCATAGCCATGCTCTTATTGGGGTATGGTCCATAACCAATCCCGTTCATAGGACATAGCCCGTAGCAATGCCTATGGGGCATAAGGATATAATTGCCCAATTACCCCCACATATTCAAAAATATGCATTCTGAGTAAACTCGTTTCACCATTCAGCTAATTCTGACGCTGATGGATCTGTGATCAGGGCAACTACATTATATGGTATCACTTGATTAATTAAGTACATTATCATATTCTTTTAGCATCAACCAAGTTTCCAAGCATAACTTAATAAGACAAATGCTATAAAGAAAACATGTACTATTTCCATTAATCACTTCTCAGTCTTTATAAGATATGGGGATCTCAGTCCCTCATTTCAATACTGGGAATTTTCATTCCTTTGCAACTCAATGCCATAATCATATGGTTCTGGGTATTCAAACCCTTAGCACATCATTGAGCATTATTACCACTTTTTTAGGTAATTATCACCTTCAGGTCACCTGACCAAGGTAAATATGATGTTTATTACATAAACATCTTCTCATGGCACTTAAGGCCCATTACTTCTCTTATTACCTCATACTAGGCAATAAGGTATAGCATGGCACATAAGGCCCAATAAACAATGTCAATACATAAAATGTCATAGCTCATACCTGGCTATGTTCATCATCACATCATACCTGCATGGTTAGTACATATGATAATACATCAATTTCATATCAACACCATTCAAAACAATATATAACATCATTATTCAAGGGTTCCACTACTATTCCCTTACCAGGGTTAGGGTTTCCCATTTCTCATTAATTCAGACCCTCTTGAGTTAACCAACTTTATCTTGTATTAAGGTATTTCCCCTCTTAATACATTCCATCACAGAATACTCACCCTTAGCATATAATGCATAGGCCACACATTAGAATTGTCCAGCTATCTCACATGATATGGACTTATCTTAGTTTAAGGCATAACTTTATTATAAATTTGCCTATAAACAATCGCAATGATACACCCTCAACTAGGGTTTTATAAGGATACACCCTCAACCAGGGTTCACAATGATACACCCTCCACTAGGGTTTCACAAGGTTACACCCTCAACCAGGGTTCACAATGATACACCCTCCACTAGGGTTTCACAAGGATACACCCTCAATTGGGACTTCAATTATGGTCTGATCTCAATGGGATTAGGGTTTATAAACACCAATTAGAGCTTTGAAGTTGATCATCAATCATGCTACTAATTGTGTTTCAATTGATTGCATTGGACCTTCAACCATTGAATTCATGGAACCAATCATCAATTGGACCTATGCTCATACTTCAATTGAGTTTAATAGGTCAACCTTCAACTAATTTGACCCTCAATTGACCCTCAATTGGTCATCAATTAGGGCTTGATTCAATTGAATTAGGGTTTGGAATCGAAGATCCAACAACACTCATCAATGCAAGATTGGTTACTTTGAAACTATTGAACCATTATCCAAATTGGGTATGACCTGACCCCAAACGGTCTTGAGGTCGTTTGGATGACCTCCAAACGGTCTTGAGACCGTTTTCCCATCATATCACTCAAATCCAAGCCATCCAATTAAGGTTTGGATCATTGGATTGATCACCAAATCAGCATTGCATTGTATAACAGCTTGGTACCTTTAGACCTTCAAACACCTAACCATACTCAACCCTAGACCTCCAAACGGTCTTGGGTGACCACCAAACGGTCTTGAGACCGTTTGGATGAGCTCCAAACGGTCTTGAGACCGTTTGGCCCATCCAACCTTTGGATTCTAGTGAAAAATCATCATGGATTGGTCTATCGAGTTGATCAACAGATCAGCACTACATTGCAATATGATTAGTACCTTTGGACCTTCAATTGGTCAACTATACTTGACCCCAGACCTCCAAACGGTATTGGGGTGATCCCCAAACGGCCTTGAGACCGTTTGGGTGATCCCCAAAAGGTCTTGAAACCGTTTGGGCTAATCAACCCAAAATCTCAACTTAACTCATTGGAATTTCAGCACTGTTTTCAATTAGGATTTGCCTAATTGAATAGCCTTCAACTCATGATTCCTTGGGAGTTAATCCCTCAAATTTGTAGGGTTATCAGCCTACATAATTAGGAACAAAATTCCCAAACGGTCAATTCTTGGTCAACCATATCAAACGGTCTTGAAACCATTTGCTCCCAAACGGTTTCAAACCGTTTGCCCTTAAACGGTTTGCTGAAACCGCATAGCCAATCAAATTAAAACGATTTGGAGTAGCTATCAAAACGGTTTTGCTTGGTAATTTTCTTTGGATAAGCATCTAGGATGATGTCATCATCCCCTTCCTTCGAACAACCAAGAACAGCAACCGTTCTTGATGGAAATTGCAGCAAGAAACAAGAGTGCATCAAATTGAAAAAATCAATCAACAAAGCATAGAGAATTGATGCAATAGCAATGTTTAAGGGTTTAAGTTATAAAACCCACCTCCAATTGGGCTCCAAAGCTCCAAGCTCACGCCATTAATGGTGGATGAATCTCTTGCAACTCCCCCTAGGCTCGTCCTCAAGCTTTTGATTGTAAAAGTTGGCTAGGGTTGAAGAGGAGATCGAAATAAGAAGGAATCCATAATTTATTTTCGATTTCCACCATGAAATCAAGGAGAACGAAGGTCAAGAGCTTACCCACAGGTTGGGGTTCGTCCTCCTGGTCCTCCCTAGCTTCCTTGGTCGGTTTCCAAGCTAAGAGAAGAAGTGGGGTCGAAATAGCCTTTCATTTGGCTAGGAAAAGGCCTTTTTATAAAAATTCAATGAAAGAGAAAATGCATTATTAAAATGCATTTAATTCCAAAATTGGTGCCGCCTCTTCCCCCTCAAATTCTCCTCAAAATCCTTAAGGACGAGGATATCTTCATTGCCTCTTATTCCTCTCCATTATCCATGATTTAAAGAAAATCAAATTAAGCACCTTAATGCTTATTATATTAATATCCATATGTGAGTGGGTTTTCTTTTCCTTATAATAATGGTGAGTGGAATTTCACCTACTTAGGATATTTTCGTTCCTTATCTTGGAAAAGGAACGTCCATCCTTATTCAAAATCAACCCAAAACATTTTGGTTAAAAGCCCTTCAATTATTTTTATTCATTTTTGCCCTAAATCGAATTAGGGTTTCAATTAGGCATTAATCTTGATTATTTTAATATCAAGATTCTCTCTCCTCCAACTTAATTCAAATGAAGCACCCCTCTCATTTTATTTGCTCTACATGATGCCAAGAAACATTAGGGACCTTGTTGAAGTGGTAATTTTCATATTGAACCCTAGATTTTGGGTAAATTGCACTTTATTCCAAAACTAGGTTTTAATGCACAACATTGTCCAACAAGCTCTATCTTGGTGTCCAGGCTTGTGGAAACCATACTACTACATCATATTCATCCTTATGATGTCTCAACATCAGAGGAACATCTTATCATATGCAATTTGCAAGTTAACCCCTCAACTTGGGTAATTTGCACTTTAGTCCAAAACAAGCAATCATTGCTTTAACATTGTTCAAACAGGACCAAAATTGAAACATAAGTTCCTCATGAGCCCTAATTACTTTTCACAGGATAAGTACAAGAATATAATCAACTTTGTTAAGCAAAACTCCTGGGGTTAGAACATAACCCAGGTCAGGGATGTTACAATCAAATCTTAGTTCTCTCATCATAAGTCATCTTATCAGCATGACCTTGATGTTACTCATGGCTCTTGCAGCCCATTAATCTCATATGTTTCTCTTATGCTTAAGGAGCATAACATATGTCACTATTCACAAGCCTATAATTATGCTTTTAGTGAATATGATATCATAACCCTTACCTAGCTATGATCATTCTCTTATAAGAACATGCATGGTTAATTCAATAGACAACAATAAACAATTTATCTCCAGATCAACAATTACTATTGCAGAATTAACCTTTCAATTCAAGGGTTGAACCTTCATGCCTCCATTAAGGCTAGGTTCCCTGATTTATATCAATTAGGGTTATTCAATCCCTTTCATTATGTTTAGGAATAGTGATTCCTTTGCTCATGCTTTAGTCATGATGATTCATGCTTAAGAACATCACCTGGAATTAGGGTTATTGTATAATTCAATGCATCACCCTCAATTAGGGTTTACTATTCACATTATGTGTCATTACCCTAGAATTTAGGGTTTACCATTCACATTATGGTGAATTGAGTTCATATCATCATCATGTATAAAATCATCATCATTAATGCCCTCAAGTTAGGTTAAGATTCACTAATTATCATAATTAGGGTTTCCATGATCTCACATAGGTGGATCATACCCTAATCATGCACATTCATATATATATTGAAGGTACATTACTTGGATTTTGACCATAATTGGGATCTTCTCTCTCCTCTTACTCATAGGTGATGATTACATCACTCTAGATTAGGTTGGGTTAAGTCCTTATTGACTATCATAAGCCAAATCACCACTATCATGTGATTAGGGTTTGATTAGAACAAGGTATTACTCAATTGAACCCTTCAAGGAAATTTTGGTAAATTACCCATTGATCGTCATCATGGGTCAATTCATTAGTCATTTAGTCCCTTAATGTCCTAAGTTACCATTAGGGTTTAGATTAGATCACCATTGAACCATTTACACCTTCAAGTGATTAAGTATAAACAACCTTGAAAACCTTCAAACGGTTTCAACCTTCAACCACCAAACGGTCTTGAGACCGTTTGACCTCAAACGGTCTTGAGACCGTTTGGTCTCAAATGGACTTGAGACCGTTGGGGTGTGTTGACCGTTTGGGGAGAGTTGACTTTCAAACCGTTTGAAGCTTATGCGGTTTGAAACTGTTTGATCTTAAACGATCTTGAGATTGATTGGTCCAAACGACCTTGAGATCGTTTGAGCCCAAACGGTCTTGAGACCGTTTGGCCTCAAATGGTCTTGAGACCGTTTGGACCTCAAAAGTGGATTAAAGGTTATAAACGATTGGGGTTTTCTATGTTGAAGCCTTCAATTGGCCAAATCCTTGTTATCCACTTATCAATTGAGACAATTAGGGTTATCCTTAACCAATTGGTCACTCAATTGACCCTCAATTGATATCCAATTAGGGTTGGAGTTGGTTCAATTAAGGTATATAAACATTCAACCATCAACACTCAACAATGTGAATCAAATCAAAGTTGATCCCATCATTTGACCTACAATCGGGCTCAAACTTGGCCCAAACGGTCTTGGGATCGTTTGGATAACCTCCAAACGGTATTGAGACCGTTTGCCCAAGAATTCATCAAAATCTAAGTTGATTTGATAGGGGTTGAACCTTAATTAAGTCACAAGTCAGCAATTTGATTATTTTAATAACCCATTGTAATTGGGCCCTCAATTGATCAAATTACCTTAACCCTAGACCTCCAAACGGTCTTGGGTGATCCCCAAACGGTCTTGAGACCGTTTGGATGATTCCCCAAATGGTCTTGAGACCGTTTGGGCTAATCAACCCAAAATCACTAATTAACTCATTGGAATTTCAGCACTGATTTCAATTAGGATTTGCCCTATTAATCAACCTTCAACTCATAACTCGTTTGGAATTAATCCATCAAATTTGGTGAGTCATTAATCAACATCATTATGAACAGTAATCCCAAACGGTCAACGCTTGGTCAACCATCTTAAATGGTCTTGAGACCGTTTGCCCAAAAAGGGCAAACTAAACAGATTGAAAATCAGAACTTAATTCAATTGGATTTGCTTATATCTCACGATTCCTTTGGATTTAACCCCTAAAATTTTGTGGGTGATTAACCTACATAATTATAAACAATATTCCCATACGGTCGTCGCTTGGTCAACGTGAACAAACGGTCTTGAAGGCCGTTTTCCTTCATACGACCCTGAAACCGTTTGCCCACCAAATGGTTGTGTAAACCGTATGGGCAATTGGTGGAGGTCGTTTGGTAAAGTGGAAATCCGTGGATAAGCATAGGAATTAACGCCCTTATCTTCTTCCTCAAGAACAGTAGCAGGTCTTCACGATTTTTCTTGCAAGGATGCAAGGGAAGATAGGGAAGAAGAAGAACTAGCAACTATATGCATAGAAAAAGATGTATAATCAAAGCATAATGTTTAGAGTTATAAAACCCGCCTAAAGGTTGTTCCTTGAGATCCAAGCTTCCAAGATTCAGGTCTTTAATGGCGTCTTTGAGCTCCACAGGTCGGCTGAGGTGAATTCTCCAAGGAAAAGTTGGAAAGGAATGGCTAGAAAGATAAAGCTAGGTGAGCTAGCCATGAATTCAGCCTTGAAATCGAGTTTCCTCTATGAATTCAAGCAAAAGGGATGATACAAACTTACCTTGAACTCCTTGGTCGTTCTCCTATGCTCTAGAGCTCTGCCTTATTCGGTTTGAGCAAGGGGGATAAGTGAGGGAATGAAAGAAACGTTCCTTTGCTTGCAAAGGAAGTGGTATATATATTTTGGGTGAAATTTCTCCATAAAGCTTCTACTTTATCCCATTTCTCATCTAAGTCCTTCCTTTCTTATTTTCTCGTCCCTACCCCTTATTTCTAAGGACAATCTCCTTATAAGGTCAAGAATTGAAGGCAAAGAAGATCAACCCATTACTAAAGTATACATATAAAAGAGCTATTATACTTATTCATTGATTATTTAATCACAAAGGTGTTTATTTATTATATGATTATTCAAATGAAGTGCCCTCTTCATCATTTCTACTCTAAATGATGACAAAAGTTATAAAAGATATTTTAGAAGATGAAATTTACAAGTTTCACTCCAAATTTTGGGTAAATTGCATTTTACCCCAAAACCAGGGTTTCAAGCACAGGGATTGCTTCCACAGCTGCACCTTGGTGCTCAAGCTTGGGAAATCCTTCAAACTTTACCATAATCATTCTCATGATGTCTCAACATCAGAGGAACATCTAAACATGTGAAATTTGCAAGTTAACGCCTTTAGCTGGGTAATTTATAGGTCCCTGTATTACAAAATAATACTAAAACATTATTCAATTAGGGCAGAAATGGAAATATGTGTTCCTTAAGAGTTTAATTACATGCCAAAAGATAATCACCAGTATCTTAATTACATAATTAGGCAAAACACCTAGGGTTAACTCATAACCCAGGTCAGGGATGTTACAGAAGTATTAGCATTTATTTCCATCAGGTTTGTATATACATCAATATGTGTTATACCTAATAGAGTAGTCATTCTCCCACTACATCTAGTGAAGATTGACTTGTCATCATGCCTAATAAACAAGACATTCATATCTCTTAATGGTTCATTAACCAAGAGAGTCTAGTTTATCCATCAACATGGAACCTAGAGATGAATTTCTCATTCATTTGTTTGGATGATAATGCTAATTTATTGTTTGAGTCATCAAATAACTTTTAGGTATTATTATTGTATCTCATACATACCAAGTACCATAAGATAAATAAGGCATTGCCACAAAAGATCATATCCTTGAAATTGAAACATGAACTTTTATTGATAGGCATCCTTGTCATTAAAAGATGTAGAAATAAAATGTTTCTATTTATTAAAAAAATGAAATAGTAGTTCATAACTCTATTACATGCCCTTTGGGCTGAAATAAACTAAAAGGTACATCTATCTATGGCAGCAACACTTGCTCCAATGTTGATGAGTGTTCCTTCTTGGTCCTTTCCTAAAGGCCATCACTTCTTTTTAGATCATGCACATGATATATGTCAAATCTATATCTTGGTATCATATGCCTAAAATAAAGAAGCATTTTAAGTTTATTTCATAATACCTAAGGTGGAGACTTCCATACCCTCCTTCTTCTTTAATTCATCTATGTAGAGAGGGAAATTTCTCTTCCAATGTCTTGGCTCATGACAATGGTGACATTTGCCTCCCTTGTTCACGCCTCCCTTGGCTTTAGGAGTTGAAGATGACTTGGGCTGTTGGCTAGCATTAGAACCTTTCTTTTCTTTTCCCTTGCCCTTGCCTTTAGACTTTCCCTTCATTTTGCTGATCATCATCACAAATTTGGTTTTGTCTTTCTTCATCTGTGCCTCAGCTGTCCTCAACATGCCCAACAACTCTGTCAGTGGCCTGTCAAAGTTGTTTATGTTGTAGTTCATCACAAACTGACTATAGGATTCTGACAACGATTGCAGTATTACATCAGTAGCCAACTCTTGTCTCATAGGGAATCCCAATCGAGTTAGATTCTCTACATACCCAATCATCTTAAGTGTGTGAGGGCCTACTGGATCTCCTTCTATCACGATGAACTTGAACAATACCTTGGAGACATCATATCTCTCTAGTCGTGCTTGGTCTTGATACATGTTCTTGAGATGTTGAACCATCTCAATGACATCCATGTTCTCATATTGTCTCTGCAACTCATAGTTCATTGAGCACAGTATCAAGCACTTCACATCAATGGCATCCTCAATATGCTTCTTGTAAGAATCTCTTTCATCCTTTGGTGCATTGGGAGTGGGTTCTTCTAGATCTGGTGTATCTAGGACATAGAGATTTCACTCTTAACTGAGAACAATTCTCAAAGTCCTAAACCAGTCATGGAAGTTGTTCCCATTTAGCTTGTCCTTCTCAAGGACCGATCGCAATGAAAAGTGATTGTTGTTGGTAGCCATTTATTCTACAAAAAGGAAATTTGCAATTTTAGTCCAAAACTCTTTTGACTTGATTTGATTTGAAATTGATGATATTATTTAGGTCTTTAATTAATTATTGCTCCCACTATTTTGATCAAATTGATAGCCCTCACCATCAATTCAGAAGATTGCAGGGTACAACCTTCTAGTGAGCTAAGACCCAAAACAATTGAGTTATTACCCGGCCAACGCCAACGTCCATAATCAATTATTAAGGTAGGTAACATTTACCGATTGTATCATATGCAATTCATGAATAGATGATATGCACAACTCTTTGCCATAGTCATCTTCATGCCTCTAAGTGCTTAATCTCATTAAGACCACTTAGTTAAGCCTAACCCAAAAGCCAACATGATAGGAGTGCACCCTGCTTGGCGGGCCCACACAACTACCATCACACTTCCACGAGATAGCCAGCGCACCACCCTTGAGATGCCCATGCTTGTCGATCAAGATTTTCATGTGTGCTACTTATGGAAAGCATCTAAGAATTAATATTATATTGAGAGTTTTTTAATATTCTTATATATGCATATATGTATCCAATCACCATGTATATAGTACATGCTATATCCCACAAATGAAAACATGCAATAATAATAGAGCAATGATTATGGCCATCCTATTGTAGTTCCTTAGAGACACAAGGAACTACGGTCATCTAAGATCTACATCACATGCAACCTATTGTTGATGAAGATCTATGCTTAGGCCGTTCTGGTTTGATTAGCTCATCCTATGACTAATCGGCTCACCTCATGGCCGGTCAGTTGGTTGTCACCAACCGATTGGTTGGCTCCTCCATATGGTCGGTTCACCAGGTCGTCGAGCTCCTTGTCAGGCCACCAACTACTCCTCAGTTATTCATCTCGGTCCATCAAGCGGTCATCTTCAGTCTTTGTCATAACAAGAAATAAAGCTATCCTACTTTTACATATATCTTTGTGAAACCTCGAGTTACATTCGAGGGGAGCAAAGGTAGAAGTGAATCTCGAGTCATCTCGAGTTACATTTAGAATAGAAGAAGAGGGCTCAATGTGTAGAACGAGATGCAAAAAACCTAAACCAACCACACACATGCACATAGGGTTTATAGGCCATAATCATGACACACATCCACCATCAAAAACCATTTTAGGGAGATGCTTATCGATTGCATATATACCATATCATATATGTATATATTAGTTTGGGATCATGTGGTATTAATCAGATATTCACATTAGTCATTTAAATATTTGCATCCTATACAATAAATAAAAGATGATAAAACCAAAATCCGATCATATCGATTATCCCAAAACATAGAGTATTGAGGTGGTTCTGATACCACTGTTGGGTTTTATGTGGTCAGAGTAGGCAGCAGAAACAAAAAATTTACTTGACCATAAACCCATAACCAGCAGATCACATCAATATCTATGTAATGGGAAGGATGGTTTTAGAAAGATATATCTGGTCCTGAGGCTTGTTCAGTGATAATACCTCACAGCTAGTGCAATCTTCAACCACCTATCTTCAAAAACATCTGTGCAGCTCCTGGTGTTGACCCAAACGGCGGTTGAATATCGTCCTCCTAAGTGGAAGAAGTCTCCCACCTCTATAGATAGTCCATACGGACTATCGGGAACTCTAGTCATCTTGAAGAATGGACTAGAAGGAGTTGTCCACTTCTTTTGGCATACTAGTCACCAAAACACTCTCCCACAACCAGTTGATTTTCTGTAGCTGTCTTTCCCTCATTATTCCTCCCTGGATGGGTAGAACTTGCTTGGGCTCTCTCAGTTACCACAACCAGAGAGGACAACAACTTTGCAGAGCAACTGATGTTCTAATTTGTGTCTATGGACAAGCCCCCCTATATTTATAGTAGATGGTAGGGTTAGGGTTCCCAGTCTGTGCGAGAGTAGAAGGGTCTGGAATTTCCATGAACAATTTGCACTTCGATAGGTGAACCGGTCATTTCATCAAAGAAACGGTCATTTGGCAAGGTGAGCTGATCGGTTCACTTATGAACCTGTCAGTTGGGAGTGTGAACCGATCGTTTCATTTCCCAGACTTACCTCTAATTGACTTTCCTTGTTCATTTCTAATTAATACAAATATTAATTCTTGTCCCAATCGAATTGAACAAGTGAAATGAAAAACCTTTTCTCACAAACCGGGAAAATCCAACACTACTCGTTTGAACAAATGAACCGATCAGTTCACTAAAGTGAACCGGTCATCTCATTGGCCATGAGTCGATTGGTTCACCTAGTGAACATGTCGGTTGGTGGTCCAAATTGTGCAAAACATAGTCATTTTAGTTCTCAACCAATTTGAAACTCCAATCAGTTGGTTCAATACTTGAACCAACTTGAACTTGATTATTCTGAGTCAAGTCTATTGATTGAATGTTTGATTGAGTACCTAAACACTTAAGTAATCAATCCAAACATCATTCATGGGTAAAATCCTCTTCCAGGTTAATCCTTTGTGTGTGAGCCTATATGTCCCATTTCACGTTGGCAGTGAATGTCCATAACTAGCTTATGACATTACAAGCAAAGAGTGGTGCCTAGTCGCACATCAGTGCTACCCAAGTGAAAAGCAAAGTTGGAGAACAACTTTCAATCCTACAGTCTTTTATTGGTGTTCCCCTGAATGTATAATTCCTTTGTCTCTCATATCTTGAATGAACTCAAGGCATGGAGTTGTCATCCTTTCAAAGTGCATTCATGTTTCTTAACTAGAGCAGACTGTCTGAGATATGTGTGACATCAATATCATATATTGATTCACATGTGCATGTGCATGCCTTTCTCAGTCTAGCTTATCAAGTGGCCTGGACATCATGCTCCCTTAGGAGGGACAAATCCCATATCTATCACTCACAGTCTATCTCATGTGTCAAAGCCACCCAATCATCACTGTTATAACAACCCATGTTTCAGGACTACGTTTGATGATGTCAAAGTGTACGCAATCACATTCGACGAGTGTAGTGATTCAGGTCTAAGAATCACAATCACCACCATCACTATGAGAGATTATTCTGATTACCATGTCATGGTTCCATGTGTCACTCTCATGGTGGGTCTGTCCGATATAGTGTTCTCTAACATGTATCTATGTGCTTGGTTTGATATCATATATCATGACTAATGAGACATTGTCATCAACCAACACACACTCTAGTCTTGATGTGTCATTATTGTTTATCAACCTTCCACAATGACATCTGACTAGGGACATAACAAGAATGTACATACTCTTAGCATCTGAATGATCTCATTGTTCAGGTCATCAACCTGAAGACATACGTCATTGAGTATTGTCATTCTTTACACATTTATTCTTCTCCATCATTTATCTCATAACCGATTGAGCTAGATAAAATTAGAAGCTTGCCTTTGATATTTATCAAATCAATCATGATGTATGCCAATCCAATCATCATATGATTGGATCTCAGGGCATACATACCAAAAATAGAACAATTAGATAATGTAATAGAGTTGGATTTATTTCCACAACATATCTCTCTCATATTAAATTTTTTAGGAAAGTTCGAGTTTGGACTAGAACTGCTTAACAATTTAATGGTTACTAGTAGATCTACTAATTTATTCTAAGTACGAGAATATCATTATATTTTTATATAAGTAATTCTGTTAAGTGGGTTACCCGCAGGTGCTCGTGGGCCACCCACAAAACCCACTAAATAAACGAGTGGTATGGGTTTGGGTAATTTCCAGCGGGTGAAAATTTTCATCACCCAAACCATGGGTGCCCATGGAATTGGATCTAGTTTGATAGGTCTATTCTCAGCTGGATGAGTTCTCAACTTCACTTATTAAGAAAATCAACATATTGTTAATTGATCAATTGGTATTCATAGACGACCGAGTAACCTCGATTGGAAAATCACAAACTTTGAGAATAATGGTATGTCTGTTAGCTAAAATGCCTAGATGATCATATGACATCTCTTCCCCCAAATACCTACAACATTTGTGAGGTGTCTGGCTTCGTCAGTCTCTTAATTGGCTAACCTCTAGGAAAACTTCTTGTTGAAGTTCATACTCTGATACCTTGAACCCTGAGATTATTTAAAACAAAAATTCCAAATGATCCTAATAAACTTTATATCCAAAAAGGAAAGGAGAAACTTAATATATAATTTCAACAACATGTCCACATAGATCCACATAAAAGGGGCATCATATTCATTACTATAAAGTAATTTTACTTTGCTTATCGTGCATGACCACTGACACAAAATGTTTATACAATGTACCCATATGTCAAGGTTTATATAACATGATCATATATACATGACATACAAGCCAAAAAAAGAGTCATGGATACATTGCGATATAAAAAAACCTATCTAGACCCAAGTGTAAACAAACAACTATAGACATCTCCAAAGAGCTAAATGTCAACCTTCACTTAAAGCTAATCTCCATATTGTGACTCATCTCTTATATAACACTGGGTATGAGGCTGAGCACATAAAATATGTGGAGAACCACAAGGGTGAGACTCATGTTTCAGCAAGAGATATAAACTTTATAAGGCATTCTAAGCTTACAAGACTACTATTAAAAGTTGAACAAGACATGTTAATCATGAAACTGTAACTTTAACATAATATAACCAATAATAGATGAAATATAAAGGTAAGGCAATCTATACATGCAACACATATAAGGGCATTAAAGAATCATGATTTGAATGGCAATGAAACTTATATAGATATGGTAACATAGCTTCATTAATTATTAGTTTGAGGTGAACCACTTAAACCGCTAGCTAGTGAATTTATGTCCCCTCCCTTACCTTATAGTATCTTAGGATAATCGGTCTCCATAACATCCTCCATTCCTTGATCAGTGTGAGTATCTCAAGCGGGTAATCATTAGACAAAAACATACATAAATAATACTAGGTCTATCCTGGATACTTAGGCCATGATACCTATCTCGTTGATATAAAGATTTGTATATTTGTTATTACATGGTTCTTCATCCCATTATTGTGCATTACAATAGATATGACCTCAAAAAAATGTCCATAATCATCATTAAGGTAACAAGAGGATCCATACCTAGCATGGACCCACACTTGTTCATATATACTTAACATCATATTACTTTGAGTAACTTCTCAAAATCCAATATTGATGCAAGGTTAAAAGTTTCACTGCCTCAAATTCTAAACACTCTAGTAGTTTTATGATCATGGGATACTGCCTGATTTAGGTTTCACCAAATTAATTAGGCTTTTGTTTGTCTTTCCTGAGGTAAACATAGTCTAAAATAGAACACTACACAAAGACATAATGTCATTTACTCATTAGAATCCTCAATGGTTTTAGGCACCCCTATACCATCTTCAAGAGGTTACATAGCCAAAATTGTCATACTCATTCATACCAAAGGCAATTTCCCATAAGGTTCAACATTTACATCTGATGATTATGCATCTTTTCATGTCAACAATAAACACCCATGCAAAATTTTGTCCCTAGTTACCTTAGTATGAATGGGATATAAGAAAATTGGTATAATTTATATAATGTCATATTTGAATAAGAATCATATATATTACAAAAACAAATCTACATCTTATCAATATCAGAAGCTTATTATTTTTATGTTAGATCCACATACAACAATAAATAGGTGAAAATATCATATTTTTTCAAACTGTAACCCACACATCTCTTAAAGATAGTAAGAAAGAACGTGTACATTATGAAAATTTCAACATCATATAAGTAAAAGACATGGGTTCTCACTTTATATCAACAAGAAAGAATAGTGAAGGCATGAAATCCTAAACTTCCCCATTATAGTACCCAAACAGTTTATAGAAAAGTTACAACATTGAGCCACTTAAGCATACATTGAGCATTATTACAGGTTACATGTAGGGTTTTGTAAGCAAAGAAGGAAAAACATGCCCCATCACTTTCCTTTCGGGATGTATAAAATCTAACAATGCAAATAGCAATCCAAGCTCCAACACCACCAAACAACCCACCAAAGTCCCTCCTAGCAAGGTCTAACTTCAACTAGGCCAAAGAAGGTAGAAAGATGAGAACTTTCTTCAAAAATTTTATTTAGTGAAATAACTTCCGACAACTACAATATATATAGGGGGCTAGGAATGATGGCATCTTGTTCTTCTTTTTACCGATCGAGATGGCCAATTTGGTTTCCACATTATCACGAAAGGAAGGTACAAAAGAGGAGAAACAACAAGAAAACATGAGAAAGAATGACAATCTTACACATTCTAGAGCCAACCTAGCCCCAAATGATGCTCCCAAGCCTTATATCCCATAGAGCAAGCTAAACCACCACCACCAAAGAACATGGACAAGAAACAATCTTGGGATTGGTCTCTCCTCACTCCATCGACATCCCAACAACTCAAGAGGTGTAAAATAAGTTCTAGGAATGAGGGAGAATGCATTTATAGGATGAGTTTTTTGAAATTTACATTTCAACCTCTGAGTTGTGCCCATATGTATCTCTTGTCGACCAAAATGAGCCATGATGCACCTGCATTGGGCATACAAAACATGCATCAATAGTCGCACGATGACACAAAGTGGCCAAGCCAAAAATGTGCATCAACCGACCCCCACCCCCAACATCCTGCATTAGGCCCAAGGCCTTTATTAGGTGATGCAGTCATGCGCTAGACACAACATCACGATCAATTCATATGAATCTAAATTTTAAGTGCAATTGGCTAGGTTTAACAAAAGTTGACAAGTGAAACATGGTGAAGCATTTCCATGTGAATTCAAAAGAGGGGATATCAAAGCCCAAGATCTTGAAGACTAGTGAAACATATATCCAAACAATTCATGTCAAAAATTATAAAAAGTAAACTAGATACCAGAAAAGAACATAAGAATAAACTAACTTAAAAACAAACTAACTCACCATTGCAACAACTTTCCCCACCCATGCTTACCTATAGTATTATCACTATATTTGTCAAGCCTAGAAAATGCAATCGGGTACCACATTGTGGTACTGGTTGATATTGTGGTGGGGTTGAAGGTCCAACCCATTTCCTGATTTAAAGAACAATGTGAGAAAGCATGCTCATCATCACGATGTTGATGTGAGGTTGTGTCCATCACTAGTGGAAACTATTACACAACATAGTGGCACTAGTTGATATTTCTAGTTTGTGTGCCATCCATTCATACAATGCATCATAGTATACATATCTGATATTGTTGTCAGAGCATGGTGATCTAGGCATTTGGTGATTGAGTCAGTGATGTATGTGTCTATACGTATGGCCATTACAAGTGTCATTCATATGCACTCTGTCTTTGTTGATGTGGATAGTAGGAGTTGTTACAATGTTGGCCCAATGGACAATGGAGGATCTATTTATCTGGTTGTAGAGGATTCAACCTAATCTCATTGATGATCAACATTCACTTCATCATCAAATTTTTACCTCCACTTTTCCTTCCTAGTTAGTGTAGTGATATTTTCATCGAAAAGTTCCTAGAATTTTCTACCATGGTGATGGATAACTAGATTGGATCTCCATCTTGTACAATTTTTTCATTATTCACATTAAGATGGTTCATAAAGAATGGTATTTTCCCAATAAACTCTATTATTGTCAAATGTGCTTTATAGATCCTTTTTGCATATTTATAGGTACTTTGACCACTACTTGATGGAATATACAGGAGGTTGAACCTAGGGCTTCCCCATGCTTGGAGTCCATATTGAGGGCAAGATCACTGCAACCTACCCATGTTATTAAAGAATGCATCCAAGAAAAAAGATCCATCATTTGATCAAGAATACTTAAGTACATCTCAAACCCGACAAAAAGATGATTGTTCTACATCAAGAATGGCTACTCAAGAGAAAAGAAAGCATTCAAAACCCTCAAAGTCATTCAAGTCCAAGTTTCACCAACCCTAGGCCATGGAACAATTGTTCTACACCTAGAACAACCATGATAAAATGGTCAAAATTCACCATTCCCATTCATTTTGCCTTAAAACCACCCAAAATAAAAAACACCTATTTTGCACCCATGAATATATCACGTCTGTTTCGGGCTCAAAATGACCATTTTGGTAAATAAAAAAAACCTCATTTGCCCAAAAATTCAATGCAAGCTAGAAAGGCCATTTTGGATGGCCTTTTTTCACCAAGTCCATGTTGAGTTTTACCACTACTCATCCATCTTCAAAAATCCATGTCTATAGTTGTTGTGATAGTCCCAGATAGGTTTTTCTTCTATGAAACCTACTATGTCCAATAGTGCATTACCTAAACGACCCCACTTATGTCTAAACACCCTAGTCCCTATATAAGTCTTAATGGTGGCTAGGGGGCAGAGGTCTGATCCCATGTGCATTCATTTCAGCATCTACCTCCTACCTACCCTGTTATCTCTCTCGTTCAACATCTTACACTCTAAAACCCTAAGTCCTAGGGTTTTGTCCACTCCACCCAATTTCCATACATTCCATCATCTTAAAAGAGCAGCCACATATAGTTAATGTTAGAGCTGAAGGAGGAGTCTCCTTTATTTTTGAGGATAAACTTCACTAAATCTTGAGGGTCATTGTGATAGAGGAGAAGATCCATAATCTTTTGGTGGCCCTCAGAGCTAGAGGTGTTGGTTTCATTCCTTACAATTGAAGCAAGGAGAAGAAGCCATGGTGGCTAGGTTGTTATCTATCGGATATTGATTGTAGGGACTAGAGGAGAAGACCTCATATAGGGTTCATGGGGATACCAATAAGGAGGTGAGGACAGAAAATAAGGGATCACTGCTACAAAAAATGGATATCACGTCAGTCATTTTAGGCTTATGTAGTTGGTTTACAATTGGAAACAAAGTGGGTGATGCTAAAACTCAGGACATACTTTGTCGGTTAAAGAAACTGACAACATAATCATATATTGTCAGTTGAATTTTATAGTCAAATCAATGACATGAAACATAGAGTGTGATGAAAATGTGATATCCATTGATCATTTCTCGTCCGTTATTTAGAAAGAATCGATGACATATGTAACGAAAATAGTTTCCCTTGACCGTTCCTCGTTAGTTTATGAATGAGGAATAACTGACGACTAATAGCATGTCATTTATTTTATTAGTGATAAACTGCAAAAATGAAGGGCTATCCCACCCATTTATGAGAAGTAACCGATGAAGTAGGTTTATGTAGTCGGTTATTTCATAATAACTGACTACATACTTCGTCACTTTCATCAGTGACTAAAAATGAAGTGATATCCCATCGGTTTTCTTACAAGTAACCTACTATATGATTGCTAGCCTATCTGCTGACTGTTGTTCATCAGAACTAAAAGTTCATCAGAGTTGCAAGCCTATGCAAATATTGCAACTCAACAATAGAACAGAAAACCTTCAAGAAGAAAGATATATAACAGAAATACAAATTCATTTGATATAATATGCACAAACATGCCACACAACCTCAACATTCTATCCATTTTCACTTTAAATGCGCACACATATGCATGAACTCCAAGCTCAATTGATTCATTTTCTCAGTCAAACATTCAATTTCATACATATTCACAAATACACATCATTCTCTTTCTCATGCACTTCATGTTCAATTCACACACGCATATGCATGCTACATATCAACGTCATCTTCCATCTCAAATTTTATGTCAAAAATGTATAATAATATAACAAACAAAAATATGACATCAATGTTTGAACTAAAAAAATATCAATCAACCCTACCAATTATCTAACAAGTCCACATGTTTGATGAAGTAGTATTCCCACTATTCACATAATTCATTCAGCTGCTCCAATATATAGGCTTCCGTAGTGTCAAAAATATGCAAAGAGAATGAGACACAATTCTAATTAGATTTGATTGTTTGTATTGTCAAATGAGACTACTTCATTAAATATGATCCAAGACTAGTAACACTACCTTCTCTATACATTTGATTTGTTGTGCATGCGTGACAATCGTCTGCAAGTACAACATCACGTAATATGTAAATGCTCAATCATTGTCTTGTATAGGGCACTGCAGATTTACAATTACATTAATAAATATAATTAATCATAGTTGGTAATATAATATGCAACTAGAATGAGAAGACTACATAAATACTCTTCCAAGTTATTGATTTCCTTTTCTTATCTACTTTCCCTCCACCAATATGGAATGTTTTCACACCCCTATAAGTTAAATTAACATATATGTTGCATTATTAATCTGTCATATGATGTAAACATTAACAAAAATATGTTGAGCATGGAAAAACTATACTTACACATGAGTCACCAATTTCATTGGGTGTCCCTCATATGATGTCAGTTTTATACTAGAAGGATCAAAGAAATACCCACTCCAAGTCTCAGTAACAATCACTAACATCTACCAATGCTTATTTATGAGTCAATAGAAGGTAAATAAAATAAAAATTAAATTCCACAAAAAATTGAATTCATAAGTCAGACATAAAAACAACAAGATCAAAACTTACACAACGTTGAAGGGAGCTATGATAATAGTCTTGGAAGCACCAAAAACCTTCATTGTGACTCATGTAATCTTTGATGTCACTTAGACTAAGTACATCACTAATCATTGATGGAATTAGAAATGCCACATTTGATATTCCAAACTCATCAGCTGCATAAAAAATGACCAAATATATATATATATATATATATATATATATATATATATATATATATATATAGAGAGAGAGAGAGAGAGAGAGTCAGGCTAGAATACACTCGAGTGTACAGATCGCATGAATACACTCAAGTTTGTTTGCATATCAAGACTATTTTTTGCAAAATGTAAACCATTGATCTTAACCGTCATACTATAACTAGTCTACATACAAATTTTGAGCCCATTTGGATGAGTGTAAGTCACTCATCTAAGGGCAACAAAATCGAAGCATGAAACTAATTTGAAATGCATAATTTTTGCAGTCTTTATAACATTACCTATAAATGTCCAAATGTGCTCAAATTTTACCTATGAGCTATTCACAAGATGTTTAAGAAGATCAATGGATTAGATTTAAAAAAAAATATTGCATCATGAAAAATTACTTGAGTGTATTCTGCTCCAAATACACTCGAGTGTATTCTAGCCTGACTATATATATAAATATATATATATATGCAATAATCACTTAATATATAGGAAACAATTAAAATAGGTATTCTTCACATATGATGGGGTATTCAGACTCACCGTATTCAACACTGATGTGTGTTAGCCTAACTATTATGCATTGTCCATATTTTGATGATGACTTAACTATCCCATTCGTATGTATCTAATATGTCTATTTAAGATTGATTTCAGGTGTTAGGTACAAGAAAATGATCATTTCCATCAAGCCCTTCTTGATCTAGTTCAACTCAAAATATATACAAATGCACTTCCTTGGAAAACACCCTAAACCCCTTATGACAATTTTTGTAACCATTTGTATTGATGTTATGACTTGTAACTATGATGAGAAAAAATCAGGAGCCCTTAATTCGAACATTTAATCACTCTAATGAAAATTTTCAAAATTGTTCACAGGCTATATGATCGGATGAGTTTCCTTCCTAGACACTTGATTGATGCCTTGGATTAATCTTAGCAAATGCCCAGGATCGACCGAGTTTGCCCAGAACAAACTCAATTGAATCCCTACACTGGAAAATCAAATTTAAGTGATCGATCGAGTTTCATCTAGGATAAACTCGACTGATGCTTTACATTTTCTTTGCCATATAGTGCAATCAGTTGAGTTACCTTTATTGAAACTCGAATGACTGCACTGTGCAGAGTGTGCAGAGAAAGTGATTCTAATCATTGGAGTGTTGCAAAACTCAAGATTTTATCTATTGTAACACCCCAAACGGATATAAAATGTTCCTTAGTACTCCTAGTCTCTAGTAGACATCCCCAACTATAAATAGGACCTCTTCGAGTTCATTCCAAGGTTGCTCCTTCATGCTATTCAAGCTTCTAGCTATAGTTGAGTGCATCCCATCCGCTTGAGCCCTTTTCTCTCTCTTGTTTGAAAATCAAAACGTCTATATGAGTGAGATAGGATATGTGTGAGAGAGATACTCCATTTTAGACTTGTAAAGCTCTCAAATCTTCACTTTCCCCAACTCCTTTCTTCAAGATCAAGTTGTTGAAAGCTTTTCTAAGTGAAGGAGAAGGTTGAAGGCTTCTCCAAGTGGAAGGAGAAGGTTCAAAAGTGTCTTCAAGGTGAAGGATAATGTCAAGGATGAAGATTCAGGAGTAGAGTGGGTAAATCCTTTAAGGCAAAAGACTCAATGCAAGAAGAGGATCCTCTTGGCGAAGGTGTCCAGCTGCTTGCAAGAGTGGGTAAGACCTTGTAGAGGTAGAAGACTCTAGCTCAAAGGATAGGTAAGTCCTGGGTTGTTTATTGGCTCCTTTTAGTCCTTAAAAAGGAGTTTGGCTATCCTTGGCCCAAAAACGGAAGGTCATCTTGTATGACTTATAATGGAATGTAAGTTTACATGGGTTGCAAAATCCTAGAGCTTGACCTCTCTAGGTAGTGGACTGATTTTCTCCTAGTTTGGAGATTGGAACCACTCTAAATAGCATGTTCTTGTGTTTGTTCAATCTCTCTTATCCTTGCTATGAATTCTTAGTTGCACAAAAAATTCAATTTTTGCAATCCCATATCTTAAATTAACTTGAAGGTCTAACGAATCTTGTTTAAGTGCTTTTAGCTCTATTCACCCCCCTTTAGAACCCATTGATTCAATAATGTGGTCATCTATTGATATTGAAATAGCTCAAAAACATATGTCAACATTGTAATGGTATTGCGATCTATACCTATGACCTCATCTCAAAGGATGAACATCATGGTATCTAATTTCTCTATACGGTCTAACCATATTGTCAATGCCTTGTAGTTAGGGCCTAAGGAGTTGAACAACTCATGCAGAATAGAATGTGGGGGTGGAGGCTTTGGAACCCTAGGGGGATTCTTAGCTATTGTGGTCTACATGGATGTATTCTCATATTAGCTTCAGATTATATACAAATTTTAATATATAGAATTTATCATACCTCAACCACTACGACGAGTCATTTGGGCCACCCAACAAATCCACCTTATAACTCTCCAATTGTGGGGGCATCCGGGTTCTCGTATGGGAGTGGTGTTTTGCTCCATGCTAGAATTGACACGTACGACGTTCACACAAACATGATCAATGAGAAGGTAGACACTATGAACCGCATCAGTGTCTGGATAAACCTCACCATCTGCCACAATATTTTATGATGGATAATCGATGGCAAGATGAATTTTTTGCCCACCTACAATTTCATGAAACACAACATATATATTATTTTATCATGGATTATAAATTAACTTTAATTGAATCTTACCCTAGGTGTGGCATGTGGGTCTAAAGGACTACTCCCAATACCCTTTGTGGGTGTGTGACGCTATACAAGTTCTGTGACTAGTGGAGAATCTTGTGCCACCTGAGAAGCCTTGAACTCCTCCAAGGTTGTAACTATCAATCTCTGCACCTCCTTGTGGTCCACTCCCCCTTTCTTTGCAGATTTTTACTTTTGCTAGGATGCGCCAATAAATATTTTAGCCCAAACCCATCTCCAACGGCCCTAACATGTCCATGGTGAAATTTTGTCCCTAGAGCAATCGATAAATTCATCGTATGTGCCCTGAGGGATGAACTTTTTCTCCTTTGTCTTCTCACCTAGCTCCATCTATTCTAAACAGTAAAACTTAGGAATCCATGAAGTCAAACATAGACATGCATTGTTAGACCAAGTAATGAAATTTAGCATTTTTGAAGCCATTTCCTGTGTTGCTTGGATGGGGATTTCTCGGGTTTTGTGTTTCCTCACATCTATCTACTGAATAGAATGGAAAGCATCTAGAAGCACCTGAAGACTCAGCTATAGAAGGAGTAGAAGTAGAAGGCCCTTGATATTTCTCCCTCAAGTGGTGGTCTTTAATATAACCACCTAAACCTAACCGGTGGTTGTGCACATTCTTGTCATACCTTTCTTTTTTAGCATCATGAATGGCCTGATTAATTCAAAAAGAACTATTTTTAACTAATCATAAGAAATCATAAGAATATAATCAATTCAATACCTTGAATGCATTTGTTTTTCTCACTAAACAAACTCTAGCCACTCATCTTTATCAAGATAGGGCCATTGTAGAGTGGGGTCCTTATCCTTCTTGTATCCAAATATGTAGTCTCTTGTGAGGATTGTTTGCCAATCCCTATGTTTTCTCACGACAGTCTGCATAACATACTTGTGATGCAACTTTTCATTGAGCTCATACTGGCTCCAAAAAGGTTCAACATTCACTACTTTTAGAAATGTAAATACAAAGAATATGAAAGTACAATAAAAATGTAAATGCATACATATCACCTCTAACCACCTCTAGATGAGGTCTTTAGTGGCCTTACTCTGTTGTCTCCAATCATCAATACAGAGAGGCACTTTGATTCAACCAAGGACCCACAATAGTTGATGAATTCCTTAGTAATTGGCATGATTCCTTCATTAAATTCAATGACACCCTTCTTCCCTTCCTTATTTGTGGCAATTTTTAGCAAGGTTATCCCTTGTTGTCATTTAGATTTACTAGCACCTACATCATCTTGGTCAGGAGGCCTAGAAGGGTCCTCATGCTCAAGATCACTATGCTCCTGGTCAGATGCCATCTATAAAATCAAAAGTAAGCATATAAAATTCAAATCACATATTAAAATTTCAAATTAGCTTATAAAAAAGTTAGATCACACATGAAAAAAAATCAAAATTGTTTGATCTAGGGCTCTACAGGGGGTGAATAGAGCTTCAAAATTCTCACAAGAATAGTTTGACCTTCAAATTGTATCAATTGAAACCAAATGCTTAAGAACAATTTGAAGTCCTATCTAAGCAAGCATGGAAGTGGTTCCAATCTTCAAACTAGGAGGCCATCAATCCACTACCTAGAGAGGTCAATATCTATGAATTTGCAACCCATGTATACTTATATTCTATCATAAGTGATACAAGGAGACCACCATACATCCAAGGACTTACCTATTCAAGACAAGAGTCTTTCACCTACACAAGGACTTACCCATTTGATTAAGATGTCTACAGCCTTTAACAAGGACTTACCCACACTTGCATCAAGTCTTTGTCCTTGAAGAAATTACCCACTCTTCTTCAATATTCTCTTTCCCTTCTCCTTCACCTGGAGAGGATCTTCACACCTTTTTCAACCTTGAAGAAAAATGGCAGCTTCACCTTCACTCGGAGAAGCGCATTTCAACCTTTGCTCTTTGAGAAAGGGGATTGGGAAGATGGAATGAATGAGAGCTTTACAAGATAACATGGAGGTAACTCTCTAACAACATGCCTAACTCACTCATGATCATGAAATGCTTTGCAAATGAGAGAGAGAGAGAGAGAGAGAAAAGGGCTCAAAGGGTTGCAACACACTCAACTATAGCAAGGACCAATGATAGCATGAATGATCAAACTTGGAATGAACTCCAAGGGGTCCTATTTATAGTTGGGGGTGTTCCTTTGAGTGTGGGATCACTTAAGAATGAAAAATAGCCATTTTACAACTTGCAACAAATCTATTTTTGTTTCCAACAACTCTCCAACGGTTGGAATCACTTTTTCTATGTTTTTTGTACAGTGCATTCGTCGAGTTTCAATAAAGATAACTCAACTGATCCACTATCCGACAAAGCTAATTTTCAAACTATCAGTCACATTTGTTCTAGGAAACTCGACCGATGTGTCAAAATTAATTTTGTTCACTGATTCGGTCTGTCAATTTCTGTGAGTCTACAAATCGACCGATTAACCCATTTCCAAAAATCCATCACTAATCAATCGAGATTTAAACTTGACTGACAAAGTTACTGTGATTTTTTTTAAATGGTTTTAGAGTGACCAAATGTTGGAATTAAATGTCCCTGATTTTTTCTCATCTTAGTTACAAGTCATATCATCAATACAAGTGATTATAAATATACTATAATGTGGTTTGGAGTGATTTCCCAAATTTCACACTTACATCTGCTTTTGAATTGAACTTAGACAAACCAGGGCTTGTGTAATTTGATCCTTTTCATGTTCCTAAAGCCTGAAATCAATCTTAAACAAACTTATTAGATACATATGAATGGAATGGTTAGGTCATTATCAAAATATGGACAATGTATAACTCTCAAGTCAACATTCTCCGAATTTTTGACAATGGCAAACCATTCATGAACATATTGAAAAGGATATCACTAGTACAAAAATGGGTTATAACATCACTACCTGTAGGGTCGGTTTTTCCAAATAACCGACCTTATATGTCTAAAAAAAATGCGGGCACCACTTAAGACCTCTTGGGTCAGTTTTCTTAAAAAAATCGACCTTGTAGTGTAACTCTATAGGGTCGGTTTTCCAAATAACCGACCTTATATGTCTATAAAAAATGCGGGCACCACTTAAGACCTCTTGGGTTGCTTTTCTTAAAATAACCGACCTTGTAGTGTATCTCTATAGGGTCAGTTTTCCAAATAACTGACCTTATATGTCTATAAAAAACGCGGGCACCACTTAAGTACTCTTAGGTCACTTTTCTTAAAATAACTGACCTTGTAGTGCATCTCTATAGGGTCGGTTGTCATAAAATAAGCGACCTTATAGAAAATTGGATTAGAAAGTCATGTCAATTACAGTTTCCCGCGGCAAAATTTTGCTTGATTTTGGCTTCACGCCTCAATCTATAGGGTCGATTTTTCCAAATAACCGACCTTATATGTCTACAAAAAATGCGGGGTTAGACATCTTGAATTCAGTTTGTCTTCACACATGTATAAACACCTCTAGAGTCGGTTTTTCCCTTATAACCGACCCTAAAGGGCTCCTCGGTCGACAAATTAGTCGACCGAATAAGAGCCAGATTTCACATCTATAAGCACCTCTAGGGTCAGTTTTTCCCTTATAACCGACCCTAAAGGACTCCTCAGTCGACAATATTGTCGACCGATATCAATTTTGGATCTAGTTTAGTTCAGCACCTCTAACGTCGATTTTTTACTTTTAACCGACCCTAAAGGGCCCCTCGGTCGACAAATTTGTCGACCAAATAAGAGCCAGATTTCACGTGTATAAGCACCTCTAGGGTCAATTTTTCTTTTATAACTGACCCTAAAGGGCTCCTCGGTCGACAAATTCGTCGACCGAATAAGTGCCAGATTTCACATTTATAAACACCTCTAGGGTCGGTTTTTCCCTTATAAACGACCCTAAAGGGCATGTCGGTCGATAATATTGTCGACCGACATCAATTTTGGATCTAGTTTAGTTCATCACCTCTAACGTCGGTTTTTTACTTTTAACCGACCCTAAAGGGCTCCTCGGCCGACAAATTCATCGACTGAATAAGAGCCAGATTTCACGTGTATAAGCACCTTTAGGGTCAGTTTTTCGCTTATAACCGACCCTAAAGGGCTCCTCAGTCGATAAATTTGTCGACCGAATAAGAGCCAAATTTCACGTGTATAAGCACCTCTAGGGTCGGTTTTTTCCTTATAACTGACCCTAAAGGGCATGTCGGTCGACAATATTGTCGACCGACATGAATTTGTACTTTTAACCGATCCTAGAGCTCTTCTCGATCGACAAATTCGTCGATTGAGAAAGAGCCCGATTTCACGTGTATAAGCATCTTTAGGGCCAGTTTTTCCCTTATAACTGACCCTAAAGGGCTCCTCGGTCGCCAAATTTTTCGACCGAATAAGAGCCAAATTTCACGTGTATAAGCACCTCTAGGGTTAGTTTTTTCTTTATAACCGACCCTAAAGGGCATGTCGGTCGACAATTTTGTCGACCGAGATGAATTTTGGTTCCAGTTTAGTTCACGCACCACTAGCGTCGGTTCTCAGTCGACTAATTTATCGACCGATAACAATTCGGTCGACAAATTAGTCGACCGAGAAGCACCTCTAGGGTTAGTTTTTCCTTATAACCGACCCTAAAGGGCTCCTCGATAGACAATATTGTCGACCGACATGAATTTTGGATCGAGTTTAATACTTTTCAAAATGTTATAAAGCATTGGGATCTCAATCCTTTGTCTCATTGTTGGGAATTCACATCCCTCAATACCACCATCATCACATTTGCTGGATTTGGGTATTCAAACCCTGAGTTCATCACTAAACATGGTTATCACTTATCAGGTAACTATTACCTTCAGGTCATCTGACAAGCATCTCACATAACTCACTAGGCATATTCAACTTCTTGTTGTCACCTCTCATTACGCAACATATAAAATAATGGCTCACAAGGCCCATTACCATCATAGCTCATACCTGGTTAATTACGCTTATTATCTCATGATACTTGCATGGTTAGTATACTTGATAACAGCCATATATATTTCATATCAACATCATGCAATACAAAAATAACATCACTGTTCCCTCATTAGGGTTAGAGTTTCCCATCTTTATCAATTAGGGTTTCACATAACATCATCCCATATTAAGGTTTCACATAACATTATCCCATTATAGGGTTTTACACAACATCACCCTATATTAGGGTTTCACATAACATCATCCCATATTAGGGTTTCACATAACATTATCCCATATTAGGGTTGTGTAAGCACCTTAGAGATCCCTCGGTCAACAAATTCGTCGACCGAGAAGTAGCCAGATTTCAAGTGTATAAGCACCTCTAGGGTCGGTTTTTTCCTTATAACCGACCCTAAAGTGCTCCTCAGTTGACAATATTCTCGACCGACATGAATTTTGGATCCGGTTTAGTTCACGCATCCTCGGTCGATGAATTTGTCTACCGATAACCCTTCGGTCGACAAATTCTTATCGGTCGACAAATTCATCGACTGAAAAGGAGCCAGATTTCACGTGTATAAGCACCTCTAGGGTCGGTTTTTTCCTTATAACCGACCCTAAAGTCCTCCTCGGTCGACAATTTATCGACCAATAACCACTCAGTCTATAAAATCATCGGCCGAGTAGGATCTAGATTTCCTTCGTATAAGCACCTATAGCGTCAGTTTTTTTCCTTAAAACTGACCCTAGAGGGATCTTCGGTCGACAATATTGTCGACCGATAACCTTTCGGTCGACAAATTCGTCGACTGAGAATGAGTTTGAGTGTTTTTAAATAACCCGACACGGGAACCGCTTATCTTTAGCGTCGGTTTTTTTGTGTTAACCGACGCTACAAGTCTTTCTCTCCGTGAAAAAGCCAAAAGCTAGTCTTTCCCTCCTCCTGCGAAAACCCTTTCGGTTCTATTTTTCTCTCCCGCGGCACCGTGAAGCCCTTGCCTTCTTGTGTCATTCCGTCGCAAAGCCCTTTCCGCCTCTCCGTGAAGCCATTGTCATGAAGCCGTGCCACCTCTCTGCACCGCCAAGAGGATCGTGGTATCCATGAAGCCGTTTCCACCTCTCCGCGCCGCCAAAGCCCTTTCCTCCTCTCTGCGAAAAGAGCTCGTCGTCGCTGCCTCTCCACTCTTCCACGAAGGTTGCTGCCTCTCTGTGAAGGTCATCTCATCCTCCACGAAGGTCGCCGCCATTTCCAAGTAAGTTCGCCGCTTCCTTCGTTCCTTCATTCCCGCCTTCCTTCGTTCCCGCCTGCCACCATGATAGCGTCTAGGTCCACTCTCAGTCGACAATTAGTCGACCGAGAGCCCACTTGTGCACAGTGTCCAGGTCCACTATCGGTCGACGAATTCGTCGACTGAGAGTGGACATGGACGTTGCGCATAGGTGGGCTCTCAGTTGACTAATTGTCAACCGAGAGTGGACCTGCTCCTTATTTATGTGGGAGCTATAAATGTTTTAATCATATTTGATGTAATGTTCACAAATAGTTCTGAATATTATAATGATTTCAATCTTTGGACTATTGGAAACGACCTTACTTTGCTAATTTGTACAAGTATTTTCCATTTTATGTGATTTGATAACCCAATAATAAAAACATGTCTTTTTTCATATGTAATATTTATATAAATTCTAGAAATTAATACGAGATTAGACATGTGTACTCCTAGATTGACACTTTAGGGTTGATGCATGATGTTTAACTTAATATATAAATATGAAAATAATGCATTTATATATTAACTTAGAAACCCGTTCAAAATTTACTCATTCGGAGTAAACTTTGGATAGTCGCCGGCTTGGGACTATTTTTGGATATTTAATCTCACTTAGGATGTACCTGTATAATGTATGTTTAGTTTTGTAGAAAATTTCAGTAGGATTTATTTATTTGTTCTCTGGGTACATATGTGAGTGGTTATTTGCCATTTACATCGGTGTACTTGGAGAACTTATGGGAAATGCTGGTGAAATTTTCTTCAAAACTAAACATACATTATACAGTTACTAGTGAGATTAAATATTCAAAAATGGGATAGGTGGTACACTTTAGTATATAAGTAATTAAATGTCATGACCATGCTGAAAGAATTTTACTTGACTAACAACTCAACCAATACTAAAGGCATGTATTCTTTGAATTGTTTATTTTATTATCATTCAAGCAAATAATCTTTTTAATATACATCATATATCATGTATACCTTATCACGTGTGCTTTTATTATCACTTTTTTCTTATCATGTATACTTACAGGTTCTAAAATGGCGAGTGAAGATGAACATTCTGAGCATGAGCATGAGCACCATGAGGATGGTAGTGGTGATGCTAAGAAAAGTAGAGGTCCCACACTGATGCGTAGGCTACAGGAGCTTAGGGCTAAAGGGGACAAATTGCCAATCCAATTTGATATCATAGGAGCACATGTTGGGGAACATGCTAGTGCTTTCAAGCATTACGTAGGGGTGACTGCACGCAGTAAGGTGCCAATAGATATAGAAAATTGGCATGATGTTCCTAATGCCAAAAAAGACCTCATATGGAAAGATATATCTATGAGTGGAAGTGATATTATTTTAATATGTTTTTTATCTATTGATTCTAATTTAGTTTGCTTGGAATTAATTCCTTTTCAAAACAACATTATTAATTGCTTCTTTTGTATGTATAGGGTGTTTTTCATCTAAAAGAAAAAGATCACAAGAAAAGAGTGCTACAACGTTATGGTGTAAGATGGAGGGGTTTTAAGACATATCTCGCAAGGGAATTTATAGATAATCCTAAACAAAAGAAGAAAGCAACAGATGTATATATTTTTATAGATCCTGAGGAGTGGGAAAGATTTGTTGCAGTTAGGAGATCGGAAGAGTTTCAGGTAATAAAGATTGTGATGTATTGTATGAATCTTTAATTTTATACAATTAAGGAGGTGAATCTTTTTATACATGTTTGCCAAGTCTAAATTGTAATACCTCATTTTAAATGATCAGGCTATCCACCAGGCTCAAAAGGAAAGACGGGCCAAAAATGTGCATGACCATCGCTTGGGGCCCGGTGGTTATGCCTTCCGCCGCCAACTACAAGAGAAGCAATCCTCTTCTGGAGAAGAATCTAGTACAACTCAAGTTGAGCGTCCACCCTGACACTTGACCTGGATTGATTCTAGAAAGAATCGAGCAGGTGAAATTCTCAACCCTGTAACTAAGGAGGTGGCACAAAAGATGGTAGGTTTATCCCAACTAAGTAAAGAGTAACTCCCACAAACTTAGATTTATTTATATCTAATTGATATTGTGATTTAATATTTTTAATAACTATGAATATATTGATCTCCACGAGCAAAGGAAGGAAGGAAAGTTCATCCCAACTGGCCACATGGATGAACTATTAGTTGCTCTTGGTACGAAGGAGCATCCTGGCCGTGTTAGGGGATTAGGAGCTGGCATAGGATTCAAGTCTTATTTTGGCCCTTCACAATCTAAAAGAGCTCGTGCAGGAGGTCTTACACAAGAGGAGGTTGAAGCATTAGTAGCGCAGAAATTAAAAGAAATAATGTCTTCATTTCAGCCTACTCAACCTTCTCAACCTATTCATAATGTGCGTCTCTCAAGTGATGAGGAACAAGCCCATGCTCCAGTTGTAGAAGGTCATGGGAGCACTCCCAATGACCCACCACAACAATCTACAGTAAGTTTTTATTCTATATGTTGTGTTATTAGTATGATATATATGATAATATATATAGTTGTAACAGGAATCTATTCGATTACTTTTTATATAACTTATATTATTTCAATCTAGGTTGGTATGAACTGTAAACTTGCAGTGGAGGTTCCAAAATATAATGTTGTGGCAGTGGGCAAGGTGTACAACCTTGGTGGTACATTGCATTGCCAACAAATTACTGATGACATTTGCCATGTGTCCATCCATCTTGTGTATGACGGAATGGGGGACAAACCACTACCCATTCCTAATCCTGAATATAGTACAGTTGAAGAAGCTGAGGGTGCAATGGTGGGTTGGCCTAGACACTTGGTTATCAATGACAATGTATACCTTATTTCTACCATATTTTTCATATTTGACTGCATATATGAACTCGTGTAATATAAGTATGTAATTTAATTAACATGTTTGTAAACCAAAAAGTAAAAATTGTACTAGTCGTCCTCCTATTCCCAAACCATCTTTCATTCCTGAAGCTACATTCGACGAATTGGGAAGCAAATGTAAATGTTTGTGTCGATACTTAGCCAACCAAAGCTCAGGATCACATATGTTGGTCAATTTAACAGAAGATGCAGCTGGGAAGGACTTTGAGAATTTTATTTTTCTTGATGATATTATAGAGTTGTTCCGGTATGATTGGATAAATACTTCGATAATAGAAGTATGGATAAGGTAAGGATCTATCAATATATATATATATACATATATCAAATTCCAATACACATTTTTAGCTTAGTTCTATATATGGAAATAATTACAAATGTTTTACAACCATTTATATACTGAGATCACAAACCTTGATATAAGGAATGTTGGATTCTTAGTTCCTTCAATCACTAGTCAAGTGGAGACAAATTTTGAGGATGTGAATGAGTACTTCTCTACTGCATTCAAATATTTTTCTAGTGAAGGGAAGGAAATTATCCTAATTCCTTTTAACGTGTAGTAAGTATTATTATTCAATATAATTTTAATAATGAATAAAATTATTTATTTTAATGTTTGTTTTATTCTTACTCAGAGCTAGACATTGGGAATTAGTGGTGATTTCCCCTAAATTGATGACTCTTTATTATCTTGACCCAATGGGTAAAACAACAAGGAGTCACAAATTGAAATTGTCAGCTATGGAGTAGGTATAAATTTAGTCAATGCTTCAACATGATATTTCTATTTAGAATTTCTATTTTACCAACTATTATTTAATTGATAGGGGTATAAAGGCTTTTCGTAATGCTGGAGGACAAATATCCACAAAATTAAAGACATTGACTTTGAAAAATGTCAAGGTAGCTACTTTGACAACTGCTTAGTCTTATATGTATTAATTTTCAATTCTAATATGTCAACTCTTATAGTCTTATGTCAACTACTATTTATAGTAGTTTACTAACATTAAGCATAATTCGTTATTAGTAGTGTCCTCTGCAAAATAATGACTGGGCTTGTGGCTACTATGTAATGAAATATATGCAAGCTATTGTCAAACAAGCATCACATGACATTCATACTATAAGTCAGGTAATAAAGAATAACAACATAAATTTACAAGTGATTGTAGTCATTTTATAAAATATTAGCATGTGCATTTTCTGTTACAGATCTTTACAACTCAGCCTTACACACTTGTGGACTTGAATGAATTCTGAGAAGAGTGGTCAGATTCTTTTCTAAATGAAGTCAATATAGCATTGGATTAAATATGTCAGTCCCATTTATGTATGTGGTTTGAGTACTCTTTCATATTTACTTTTGTATCTGATTAATATCATCTCAGACTTGCAATCTATCATTTTGTAAATTTTTATGTGATTATGAATCATTTTTGCCATGAATGTGTGGTTTTGAATGGTGATGGTTGAGCATCAATGCTCCCCTCTCCCAGAATATATGAATCTTCTTGTTCTTCTGTTCTATTTCATTTTCTACAGAAATTTTAAAAAAAATCATAACTTCTAGCGTCGGTTTTTTAAATAACCGACCCTAAAGATTGAATAACCACTTCTCCTCGGTCGAGAAAATTTTTGACCGAAATATTTTCGGTTGACAATTTTCTCGACCGAGAGAGTTTTATAGGGTCGGTTTTTTTTTAAATAACCGACGCTAAAGATTGAATAAACACTTCAGTGTAATCCTCGGTCGAGAAAATTTTCGACCGAAATATTTTCAGTCGACAATTTTCTCGACTGAGGATTACACTGAAGTGTTTATTCAATCTTTAGCGTCGGTGATTTAAAAAAAAAAACTGACCCTGTAAACAATCTCGGTCGAAAAATGTATCAACCGAAAATATTTCGGTTGAAAATTTTCTCGACCGAGGATTACACTGAAGTGGTTATTCAATCTTTAGGGTCGGTTATTCCAAAAAACCAACCCTGTAAACGATCTTGGTCGAGAAAATTGTCGATCAAAAATATTTTCTGTCGATAAATTTTTCGACCGAGATCGCTTACAGGGTCGGTTTTTTTGGAATAACCGACCTTACAGGCTCCTTTTTTCTCGCCTGGGTCGTATTTTTTACAACCTTTTGCATCGGTGTTTACTCTGTAAGGTCGGTTTTATTTGGTCAAATAAACCGACGCTATAGAGCAAATTCTATAGCGACGACCACTTAGGCGTTAGTTATAAAGTAAAGCTGCAGGCTTAAAAAAAGTGACGCTACAGACCATTCATGTACTAGTGTATGTAAAGTTATACCTTAGCCTTGTGAATTGCAAGGGGATTCAAAATTTTAACAATGTGAATTGCTCCCCCTCAATCTATGCTCACTCTTACCTACATAGTTAGTCTTTCTACACAAAGCAATATAACATGTATATACTATATGGTCCTTTAGCAAGTGACATGATAAATCATATATTGAACAAGAAAAGGATCAAATAGGCAATAAAAGCAATATGGTTGAGCTTCAAAACATTGAACTTCTCTCCCCCTTTTGGCATTATCATAAATCAAGGGGGGGGGGGGTAGAGAGAACAAAAATAGATCTTCTCCAAGCATAACCAAAACATACATCCATAAGATAAAACATGAAACCTCATAGAACACATCAAACAAAGATGAGAGAGAGACAAGCAAGCTAAGTCATTATCAAAATATGGGAAACATAGCACCAACTCATGAGATATAGTTAATATAAGAGTAAGTGTATATATGATTAAGATTACAACACTGAAAGCATGTCCGCAAAATAACTACAAGCCAAAATGATGAAACAACATGACGATAAAAATAATACATCCCAGATAATGTGCCCAATTGTTTTTAGTACAAAATAGTCTAGAAAGATATATATGACCAACATTTACATACAAAAAAAACCCACTTCGTCTGTATGCGTCCGTCACTCTGGCGATTAGGGAAAGCGGGCGTGAGCGTCTTCCTCCCTTAGATTAGGGTTTTCCCTTGCAGGTTCAAGCGAGCGGGTCTGGCTCTTGGTTCCGTCTCATCATGGCGGCAGAACTGGCAGAGAGATACGTTGGGTTGCATCTGACCGAGGATGAGGATGATCCCATTGACGTGCAGGCGATGGGGAAGGGTGAGGAGGTGGAGGACCACACAGCACTGGCGCAGGTGGGTAGGCTTCTGTCGGACAGATCTTTCAATTTCCGAGCGATGGAGAGAACGATGGCCCAGGCCTGGAGTCTCCGAAAAACAGTGGAGTTCAAGCAACTTGAAGGCGGAGCCTTCGTGATGCAGTTCACTCATTGGGCAGACAGACAACGTGTGATGGAAGGGGTGCCATGGAACTTTGATGGGCGCTTGCTTCTTTTCAAGGAGATCGACAAGGAAGAGCAGCCAGGTAGGCTGCGGATTGATAGCACGCCATTTTGGGTTCGTCTTTACGGTGTCCCTTTAGGGTACCGGGCGGAGGCCATGATCAGGAAGATTGCAGCTTGAATAGGCGAGGTGCTGGATACTGACAGAGATTGCCTGGGATGGGACTCGTCGCTATGAGTCCGGATAGCTGTGGACGTCACGAAACCTCTAAAACGATCCCTGAAGATCAGGGTGGAGAGCGGAAAGATCGTCGATGTCGAGATAAAGTACGAGCGTCTGTCGACTTTCTGCTTCATGTGTGGGTGCCTCAGACACGTTGAAAAAGATTGCCAAGAGTATGGCGAGGATGAGGACATACAAAACCAGTGGGGTGATTGGATGAGGGCTTCCCCATGGAAGCAGCGCCGGCAAACGGAGAGCAGGGCGGGGGGCGGAAGGGTGAAGAAGACCCTTACTTTCAAAGGGGTTCCGGCGGAAGGAAGGGGGTCGGGAGGAATAAAAGATAGCGCGAACAATGTGGGGGCGCATGACGGGGAGCAGGGAGACAGTAGCGAGGTAGGAGTAGAGAGAAGGGAGCATGGTGTTAGGGTTGAAGCGGGGAGGAAGGGGAGCGCCGGAGCGGGGAAGGTCGGTGACGAGGAAGGGGGTCAGGTGGGTGAGGGGGTTGCCGGTGATGTGGACATCGTTACCAATAACGACGGAGGCAACCAGGGGTATCAGGGAGAGGCTGGAGGAACGCAAGAGTTGCTAGGGGCGTCGAGAGGTGCAGGACGGAAGAAAATTACGAGGGAGGAACTGCTAGGGCTGCGGCACGTCAAGAAGATCCAGGAGACGGCGCAGATGGGTAGGGAGGTGAGGGACCAGCGTGAGGACCATGGAGAGGATGAGGACCAAAGCTACGTGAATAGTGATCAGCATGGGGCAAGTAGCAGGTCGACGGAGCACATAATCGGTGTGGTAGAACAGAACAACACGATACAGAACCATGACGCTTGGAGCATGCATGAATGTGAGAAGATTGATGCCGAGACTTAGTTGCACTACAGTTAGGGGGTGGAGGAATATCAGGCTCAGAACAAAGGCGAGAGAAGGGCTATCACATGTGCACAAAGGCGGAAGGAAGCGGGAGCAAGAAGAAAGTAAGGATCCAAGCTGGGTCAGGGGAAGAAGAAACACAAGCCATGGGTGTATAAAATGAGTCGGGGTGCTAGACTGGGCATTCCAGAAGAGGAGGTAGTATGGGAAAGTGCAACAAGAAAGAGGGACAGATGCGGAGACCTTTGTGACATGGAGATAGATGAATAGATTGTGCAGCCGAAAGGAGAAAAATGACAGAGGATAGGTGATGAAAGCAGGTTCGGGATGATAGAGGGTGTGACAACCCAAGTAGCGGCGACTGGCGGTGACCAGTCCCACGAAGGACAATGAAAATATTTAGTTGGAACTGTCAGGGGTTGGGTGACCCTGACACATCCAAAGCTCTCTGGGCCTGGGTCTGGAGGGAACGCCCAAATATAGTTTTCGTCATGGAAACTATGATGTTCAACAAACAGCTTGAAGATGTTAAAAGGAGCTGTGGCTTTTCTGAAGGTATTTGCATTTCCCATACGGGAAGGGTCGGGGGTCTGGGCTTCTGGTGGAAGGACTTGGAGGTGGATATTCTGAGCTACTCAAATAGACATGTTTCGGCCTTGATAAAAGATGAGACATCTGATGTTTCTTGGAGAGCAATTGGGATCTATGGCTGGGCAGATCAACAAAATAAAACAAAGACATGGGAACTGATGAGGAGACTGAAAGATGAGGCAAATGAACCGGTCATTTTCTTTGGGGACTTTAATGAAATTATCTCAAATGCAGAAAAGGAGGGGGGACCACCCAAGGATGAAAAGTTTATTCAGAATTTCAGGGATGTTATTGATGATTGTAACTTGATTGATATGGGTTTCGAAGGCAATATGTTTACGTGGAAAAGGGGGCTGACGGAAAGAACGCTTGTAAAGGAAAGGTTAGACAGATTCCTGCCGGAACTTGAGTGGAGAAATATGTATAAATTCTGTAAAGTTATTCATCTTCCCATCTATGAGTCGAATCATGCACCCATCATCTTGAAAGCTGAAAACAGAGGCAATAAGAAGAGGAGAGGAGGGGACTTTTTCAGGTTTGAGCCCATGTGGGCGAATGAGGATGAATGTGAAAATATTATCAAAGGGGCGTGGGAGAACGGAGGAGGGAATGATCTGAATACAAAACTTATTTTATGCAAGGACAGGTTGCGAGAGTGGGCTGTTGGGAAGTTCGGAAATAGGAAAAGGAAAATCAAGGAGCTGGAAGATGAGCTGAAAAGACTTCAAGCGCTTCACCCAGACCATACAAATCTTATGGCGGCGGAGGAAAAGTCAAGGGAGATACAATATTGGCTGCAAAGAAATGAAGAGTATTGGGTTGTCCGGGCAAGAGTGAAGGAATTGAAAGAGGGGGACAGGAATACTGCTTATTTTCATCAGAAAGCTACTAATAGGAGACAGAGAAATTGGATCGAGGGGCTTGAGGATGAACAGGGTCGTATGAGAACTCATGAAGGGGATATCCGCAACATCATTGTTGATTACTTCACCCAGCTCTTTCTGTCGTGCAACCCCTCGGGCTTTGAAGAGGCAATCAAGGGGATTCGGGAAGTTGTTTCTGGAGACCAGGTAGAGGAGCTTGAAAGAGACATTACTGATGAGGAAATCCGGGCGGCACTGGAACAGATGCATCCCAATAAAGCACCGGGACCTGATGGTATGAAGGCGATGTTTTATCAAAAATTCTGGGGAGTGGTTGGCAAGGACGTTGCAAGCTACATCAAGGGGTGGTGGAAGGGAGAAAGAGACTTGATGGCGGTAAATGATACTCTAGTGGTACTAATCCCAAAGACAGAAAAGCCGAAAATAGTGGGTGAATACAGGCTGATTAGCTTGTGTAAAGTGGTGTATAAGATTGCCTCTAAGGTGCTGACAAATAGATTGAAGCCTCTCATGAATAGTATTGTTTCTGAGAATCAAAGTGCCTTCGTCCCAGGGAGAATGATCACCGACAACGCCATTATTGCCTATGAGATTTTTCACAATATGAAGAGAGACAAAGGAAAGAAAAAGGGAAGCCTCACATTAAAATTTGATATGTCCAAAGCCTATGATCGAGTCGAGTGGAGTTTTCTCGATGTTGTTATGAAGAAGATAGGTTTTGGGAGTAAATGGAGAGATAAAATCCAGGAATGTATCTCCTCTGTCCAGCATACCTTTGCTGTTAATGGAGATAGGACCAAGAGCATGAGACCTGCACGCGGACTTCGCCAGGGTGACCCTCTTTCCACCTACCTTTTCATTTTATGTGCTGAAGCCTTTTCCACTTTGATTAGTACTGTTGTCCAGGACTCCCAACTACATGGAATCAAAACGTGTAGGGGAGCCCCAAGTATCTCACATATCTTTTTTGCAGACGATAGTATCCTTTTTTCTAGAGCAACCAATGCAGAATGTCTGAAGATAGCTGAAATTATCAGCCAGTACGAACAGGCATCCGGTCAAAAGATTAATCTTTCAAAGACAGAGGTTGTTTTCAGCAAAGGGGTACAAGGAAGCAAGAGAGAGGAGTTGCGAGCTCTCTTGGGAGTACGTGCGGTGGATAGACACGCTTTCTACCTTGGTCTTGCTACCATGGTGGGCAGGTCAAAGAAGCAGGTCTTCAGTTTCATAAAAGAAAGGATATGGAGGAAGCTCCAGGGCTGGTCCGAGAAACTCTTGTCAAAAGTAGGAAGAGAGGTCCTCATCAAGGCGGTGGCACAAGCGATTCCCACCTATGTTATGAGTGTTTTCCAACATCCTGTGGGTATTGTGGAGGACATTCGGCGCATGGTGGCGAGATTCTGGTGGGGAGCAAAGGAGAAGGAGAGGAAGCTATCATGGATGAGTTGGGAGAAGCTCTGCAAACCAAAACGGAAAGGAGGGCTTGGATTTAGAGATTTCCATACCTTTAATCAAGACCTTCTAGCACGACAAGCATGGAGGATAGTTGGCCACCCGGAGGCTCTAGTCTCGAAGGTACTCCAAGCAAGATATTTTCCAAGGACGTCGTTTTGGGAGGCAAGGAGGGGATATGATCCGATTCATGTGTGGAGAAGTTTATGGGGGGCTAAGGCAGTGTTGAAGGAGGGGGTCCAATGGAGAGTGGGGGATGATGTGACATAGACATATGGGAAGATAAGTGGGTCCCAAAGGTAGGGGATACGCTCGGAAGGTTCAAACAAGAAGGCAACCCAGACTACTACAAAGTGCGACAGCTCATGTCAGAGGATGGGACAAAATGGGATGAAAACAAAGTGCGGGAATGTGTGCCAGACAGCATTACGAATAAAATATGTGTGATCCCGATCAGATATAGGAAGCCCAAGGATTCATTGATGTGGTGGCCATCTAAGAATGGAGAGTTTATTGTCAGATCAGCTTACTGGATGGGTTTGCTTGGGGTGGAGGAAGCTCGGAGGTATAATGACAGGATAGGAGACGGGATATGATGGAGGGTATGGAAGGATGGTTGGAGTCCCAAGACGGCTCACTTTTTGTGGAGAGTATGCACGGGGGTTGGCGACTAGGGGACGACTTTTTGAACGGCACTATACGGAAGACGGAACATGCACGCTTTGTATGTCTGAGAAGGAAACTATTCCCCACATGTTATTTAGGTGTCTGAATGCAACAGAAGTATGGGACCAAACTTCAAGGGAGATCCGGAAATGGATGGAGGATAGGAAGTATGGTGAGCTTCAATCAACTATGGAGGCTTCTTTGCATGACATGACGTTGGACGAGAGGATGGTAATAGTGGCAGCAATGACGGCTATATGGCGTGGATGATGTAAGTGAGTGTTCCAGTCAGAAAATGTCAACATGAGTGTCTGTACCGCTGCGCTTTGAGCTGGGTCAGATCGGGTGTGGACGGGGGCGGGCTTTTCGACAGCCATGATGATCGGACGGTGGGCGGGAGTAAAAGGAGCAATACGGCCCATGCAGGCACGTCGAGCCAGTAGTGGAGCGGTGAAAACCACAGGGCGTCGAGCAGTGATGGAGCGAGCTGCTGGAGGAGACAGGAGCGGGGCAGGTTAAAAATCAACGTGGATGCATCGTGCGGGGAGGAGGGGACGGTGGGTCTTGGAGCTATGGCGAGGGATGAGGAAGGAGCAGTAGTAGGGATGATGGGGATGAGATTGACGATGGGGGGAGAAATAGCACTGATGGAAGCCATGGCGGTTAGAGAAGCGCTATCATGGGCAAAGGAAAAAGGATGGGAAAGGATCGAAATTGAATCTGACGCCAATACAATCGTCCATGCATGTAACAACAGCTGCCTCAGGAAAGACTACATCGGCTCCATGGTTGAAGACGTTATTGAACTGAAGAACCTTTTTTACTTTTGTAGTTTTCATTATGTTAAACATTGTTGTAACAAGGTTGCCCACGAGATAGCAAATGCTGCACGTAGGGGCCAAGTAGATAGGTTTTCCTTTTCTCAGCATTTTCCTTCGAACTTTATGCATTTTGTAATTAGTGATTTAGTTAATAGATGACAGGGAGTCCCAATCATAGGACTTCCCGTCCTTCCTAAAAAAAAACCAACATCTACATACTAAAAAACTAAAACATCTAGATGTCTAGGCTATCTATGTCCACAACAACATCATCATCCTCGTCAGCATCATCATGAGAAATTTCAAGCTCATAGTCATCATCTCCATCTAAAGTCGCAGCAGAGATAGTAGCTTCACCTTCATCACCAGATGCACCAGCAAAGACATCATCAGAACCATTTGAACCATCATCCTCAGATGCCTCCTCATCAATAGCAACAACTTCCTCACCAACCTAGTCGGGCATCTCCTCATCAGTAGAAGGATCGAAACCACAACCGGGCCACATGGCATTTTGCTAAGCTCAAGACATACCAAGATCATGCAACTCTTGGGCTTGAGGACAAGTAGGAGTAGAGGTGCCAAGTCCTACAAGCAAGGTAGATATAAGACCAGCAAGGAGAGGTAGCACTCCAGGGTAGATCCACCAACAGCAGAGGGTGTAGCAGTGGAAGTAGTAGTTGGAGGGGTTGAGTAAAAGTGATTGTATGCATATAATGCATAATCACCTCCTGGGTAGTGCAGATAGGTAGGGTAAGGATGGGAACATGAGAGGTTCATGGTAGATATGATAGCATAGAGATCTTGATGTTTATGCTCCTGAACCTAAAGGTTATATGCATGTTGATGAATCATGTCGGCAGGTCGGGATGGCCGAGGAGGTGGAGGTGCCTGGGTGGAGGTGGATACTTTAGGTGTGGTAGAAGAAGGGGTACGCACACTTTTTTGAATTGTAGTTTTACTGGTGTAAAGTCCTTTTCGAGTTTGTTTGTAATGAAGGTCATGAAAAAGAGACTTGCCATTGGTAGATTGGAAAAGACCACAAATCAGGGCTGGGTAGGGTGGGTGGGTTCCATAGGTGTTCTTACCAGAGTCGAAGCAGGTCATGTGATGGAGAATATATTGAGACCACTTGACTTTGATGTTCTTCAGGATACAAAACATAATCACTGAGGTATTTTCTGCAATTTCAGTTTGATTTTTCTTTGGATGAATATTGCAGTTGACTAGTAGGGTGAGGATGTGATTCTTCAGGTCTAAGGAAAAGGAGGGAAGGGTAGACTTCTTCCTATAGAGAAATCGATGCTTCTTCAAGAATTCATGTATGTCAGGGAGAGTGATATCATATTACTTGTAGAAGGCCTTAGGGTCTAGGAGGTCAAAATACTTAGGGTAATCCTTCCTCCATGTGTCGTTTACCTCATTACCAGAGAAAAAGATATTCAAGGTATCCTCTGAAACTCAAGAACAAGCCAACAATGCCTTCATCTCACAACTCGAGCCAAAGAATGTCAAAGAAGCTCTTGGGGATGATGAATGGATCTTAAACATGCAAGAATAATTGGAGCAGTTCAAGAAGAACAAAGTGTGGAATCTAGTTCCAAGACCATGTGATAGAAAGATCATTGACACCAAGTGGGTTTACCACAACAAGCTAGATGAAAGCAGCAAGGTGGTAAGAAACAAAGCAATGTTAGTGGCTCAAGGCTACAATCAACAGGAAGGTATAGATTTTGATGAAACATATGCACCTGTAGCTGGACTTGAGTCCATTCGTATGTTGCTTTCTTTTTCTAGTTATAAAACTTTCTTCTTTATCAAATGGATGTTAAAAGTACATTTTTGAATGGTAAAATTGAGGAGGAAGTGTATGTTGCAAAACCTTCGAGCTTTGAACATGATAATATACCTAACCATGTTTATTTTTTGCAAAAATATCTCTATGCACTCAAATAAGCACCTCGAGCTTGGTATGAGAAATTAAAAAACTTTTTGTTAGATCATGGGTATATCATGGGCAAAGTGGATTCTACCTTTTTTCTCAAACACACTTCTAAAAATTTTATTATCATTCAAATTTATGTTGATGATATCATTTTTGGTGGAACTAATCTTGATCTTTGTAAGGAGTTTAGTGATCTTATGTAGAGTGAGTTCGAGATGCGCGTGATGGGTGAGCTTACATTCTTCCTTGGCTTTCAAATCAAGAAAACTAAAGATGGGAACTTCATCTACCAAGGCAAGTACACAATTGAGCTACTTAAGTGCTTTGGGATGGAAAACACCAAGCCTATGGACACCCCCACGTCAAACACCACCAAACTTGATAAAGATGAAGAAGGTGTGAAAGTGGATGAGAAGATCCATAGAGGTATGATTGGAAGTTTACTTTATTTAACTACCTCTAGATGTGACATAATGTTTAGTGTTGGATTGTGTGCTCGCTTTCAATCAAATCCCAAGAAATCACATCTTATGGCTGTTAAGAGGAATTTAAGGTACTTACCCAAAACTCCAAATTTTGGACTATGGTATCCCAAGTCAAGGGACTTTACTCTTATGGATCATAGTGATGCAGATTACACATGATGCTTGATTGATAGAAAGTGCACAAGTGGCACCTACTTCTTCCTAGGACCATGCTTGTTGTCTTGGTTCTCCAAGAAATAGAGCACAATGGCTTTATCAACTACCGAGGTTGAATACATTGTAGTCGGGAGTTGTTGTGACCAGGTCCTATGGATGAAGAAAATGCTCTAAGACTTTAACATTTATTTCAATGCTTCTCTTATTAATTGTGATAATACTAGTATAGTCAATTTATCTTAAAATCCTATATTGCATAGTAGAGCCAAGCATATAGAGGTTCATCATCATTTTCATTGTGATAACATTACCAAGAAGGATATTTATATCACGCATGTGGACATGGAAAATCAGTTGGCAGACATTTTTACTAAAACTACTCATAACTGCTTTGGATGAATCTAATATGCCTTCTAGTTAGTTGTTATTGATCCTATATGCTTTGCTTATTCTTGATCACCCTTGCTTTCTAAAGTGCTAAATTTTTATCTTCGTATGCTTGTTTTATCGCTTGTTTTGGGTATTTTTTGCAAATGCTTGTTTTATCGCTAAATAGTACCCAATGATGAGTGATATGTGCCTAAGTATGTTTAAAATGTGAAATTGGCTAGAAAAATAAATTTTATTAGCACTCAAATGGCTAGAAATAAAAACTTCTAATGATGGTTCAGGTTCACCATTGGTCGATTTTCCAACTCGATCGATCCATGGACGAGGGCTTTTGTAAAAAGCCATTCAATCGAGTTTCCATCTCACAGAACTTGACTAATGGCTGTGATGGAGTAACCATAAGTATGGTTTGGCTGACTTTTCTCCCTCTCAAGTAGAGAAAAATTGAATGATTCCCTCTCCAGTTCCCTCTATCTTTCAACCCTAGCCCCGACCATCCCCTTCCTAGCCCTAGCCCGACCTTCCTTGACCTTCCTAGACCTCTTGCTCTTCAACCCTAGGTGTTTGGTCAGTTGTTGGTGGTTGTTCTTACGTTTTTGACCTCTCTTTTCTTCTTATCTCGCCTCCATGGCTTCTAATATGAGAAAGAGAGCCAGCCTCTCCGGAGCACCATCCTCCTCCTCCAACTCACGCCACATCCCCTTCGATGATACCTTCTTTGTGTCCAATGATGCTCTAAATAGATACAAGGACCTCCTTCCTAGGAACCCCTTTCCTTTTTGTGCCTTGTTTGAGCGACACCCATGTAGATAAAAGGTTATAGATCATGTTGTTGAGTTATCGTACGACCACCACCTATCTATCCCTAAGTGTTGAACGTGCACTTTAACAATTCCATCACAAGCACAAAAGTTGTTCATGAATCCTATACAAATTTGCAGTGGAATTATGACATTCTTGTACCCCCACCAAATACTCAAGTCGTTCTTACTTCCATGATTTCCCAGAAGAAATTCCTTGAAGGAAGATTGCATCTTCACTCTTTCAAAGGGATCATTTAAAATCAACTCTTTTGGATGATTTTTTGCAAAGCAGGGAGTTGGATCCTTCTTCTCTTCATCTTTTTCTTCTTCTTGAGTGAACCCTTCTTTTCCCTTTTGGGTGATGTCGAGTTATTTTAAGATAGGAATCACCTCACGTGGAACATCATCATCTGGAACAATATCTTTGGGAATAGAGGGGTTAGTCTGAATAAAAGTAACATGAATAGATTCTTCTACTTTGGCAAGATCAACATTAAACACTCTATAAGCCTTGCTAGTAGTATTATAACCAAGAAATAAAGCCTTGTATTATTTCAGATCAAACTTGTCTAGAGAATGTTTCATGTTTAAAACAAAACAAGGACATCTAAAAACATGAAAGTATTTGATAGAAGGCTTCCTACCACGCCATAGCTCATAGGGGTTTTTATTTAAAGAAGGATGTGTGAAAACTGGATTTTGCACAAAACATGAGGTACTAATGGCTTCGGCCCAAAATTTCTTTGGAGTGTCATACTCAAAAAGTCTACTCCTAGACATTTCCTGTAGTGACCTATTCTTCCTTTCTAACCCCATTTTTTTGAGGTGTTTGAGGTAAAGAGAAGTTATGTGCATATCCAGATTCTTCACAAAATCATTCAAAAAGATCATTTTAAAATTTCCCCCCATGATCACTACGGATGGAAACAATCCGACAAGAAGCTTCTTTCTCTACTCATTTACAAAAACTAGAGAAAAATCAAGTGTATCACTCTTGGAAATGATAAAGAAGGTCCAAGTATATCGAGAGAAATCATTGAAAATAAAAAGACAATACTTGAAACCGCGAAGCGATTGAGTTCTCATCGGTCCAAATCGATCAATATGGAGAAGTTCAAGAGCTCTGTTGGTGCTAAGGACTCCTTTAGATTTGAAGGAGGACTTGGTTTTCTTTCCTTGGGTACAAGGTTGTCATTCCTCATCCTTTTCAAAATCCAATTTGGGAAGTCCCTTGACCAAGTCCTTTTTGCCCAACTTATTCAATTGATGCATATTTACATGACCAAACTAACGATGCCAAAGAGAAATATCATTCAAATTGACTACTAGGGGTCTACCAACAATAGGCTTAATAGAGTCAAGCGCAATTACATAAAGATTACCATTTCTAGTTCCCTTATATATGACATGATAAGTGAGGGAATCTAGAATCAAGCATTCAAAAGAAGTAAATAGAACAAGGTAACCATTATCACATAATTGACTTACACTTATTATGTTTTGATGTAGGCCATACACAAAAAGACCATTCTTGATACACAAGGATTCACCTACATCACCCTCACCTTTTACCTTACCTTTCTTGTTGTCCCCGAAAGTAACTACACCTCCTTTCTTCTTTGTGAAGTTTTTGAAATGACTTATATCACATGTCATGTGTTTAATGTAGGCACTATCAACAATCCATCTTCCTTTTTCTTGCAAGAAAGGAGAGTGTCAGTTCCCAACTCAAACATTGGGATCTAGAGTTAGCTTGGGGACCCATTTCATCTTTGGGTTGGTCCCCTTAGGCTTGCAAGGACAATAAGCAGAATAATGATCATCACTTTTGTAATGAAAGAAAATCATAGGATTCTTAGTGCCAAAAGATTGTCCAATGAAAAGGGAGGTTTCCTTAATCTTCTTCTTACCTTTGGCCTTGTTCTTGCCCTGATGTGCTCCCCCTATAAATATCAAACCACTAGTACCACTTTATTTGGTAGAATGGTCAAGGATTTCATTTAGGGAGTGTTTCCCTTTGAGGAACTTCTATAGAGAGGATTTAAGTCTATGATTGTCATCAGTGAGAGATATAATAGTAGAAGACTAACTAGCAAGATCATCTCTAGCATGAACAAGGTTTGCCTCTAAACAGAGGGCTTTAGTCAAATAAGAATCATTTTCAAGAGAAATAGAAGCAACATCATTACTAGGAAAAATAGGTCTAGAAGATGGATCGTTAACTTGACCAAGAAGCCTAGCATTTTCATATTTAAGTAATTGAATTTCTTTGAGATAAACATCTCTCTCATCTCTATGAGCATCAACAATAAGCTTGAATTTAGAATTTTTAGTTTTTAAGTATTTCAAGCTGATTTAGGCACTTTTGGTTATCCTCCTTAAGAGATTCGATGTTCTTAAGATAGACGCCATTCTCTACCTCAACTCCATTTTATTGGATCTCAAGATAAAGAAATTGGCCTTGCAAGTTATCAATGCTCTCAAGATGAATTTTCTCATTTTTCTCAAGAATCTCAAGTTTAGCATACAAGTCATCAATGATTTTTCCTAACCTCTTCTTGTTAGATTTACATTTAGAATGAGAAGAATGGGTAGAAACAAGCATATCAATAAGAGTTTATTTATCTAACTCATGCAAGCTTACCTAACTTACATCACTTACCTCACCAATATCTTCACTTGTAGAGGCCATGAGTGCAAGGTGGCACTCTCCATCTTCATCGAAGCTTGAGCCACTAGATGATGATGCTTCTCAAGCTGCATGAGTTGCATCTTTGCATCTCCTCTTCTTCTTATCCTTCCTATTATACCTGCTATCTTTCTTGTACTCTTCCTCCTTCTTGGAGCTTCTCCAGTGGTGAGACTTTCTAGCCTTTGGATATTCACTCTTGTAATGTCCCTTTTGACCACACTTGTAGCACCTTGGAGTAGAAGAAGAAGATTGCTTTCCTTTAAAGTGATTTCTCTTGGATTAGTTAGCTTCATGCTCACTAGGGCCATCTTCTTCACTAGAGGAGGAGGGAGAGGTATGTCAATAAAGTTGTTGTTGAAGTATGACAGCCTCCGCTTGAGCTTTGAAGGCACTACCTTTGATCTTCCTTGCTTCCTTCTCTTCTTTCTTGGCTTCCTCTTCTTGCTTGTCAAGTCTTGGCTCGTGAGCTTATAGATTTACAATAAACTCCTCAGTTGGAATGTCACCAAGACTTCTCACTTCTTCAATGGAGGTCACCTTTGACTCCCATATCTTTGGCAGAGACCTCAAGATCTTTGAGTTGATTTCTCCTCTATCTAAAGTGTGTCCCAAAGTAGCTCGGTTGTTGATGATGATATTGAGCCTAGAATACATCTTGACAACTCCTTCTTTCTTCCCCATCTTGAAGTTCTCTAGGAGGCTGTTCAACATGTAGATCTTTGACTCCTTCACTTTCTTTGTGCCTTCATAAATGATACACAACTTATCTCATATCTCATTCCATGACGAGATGCGGTTGAACTTGGTTGGAGTGAGGGTTGCATAGAGGATTATAATTGCTTTGGCATTGAGTCAGGCATTCTTTAGAACAGCTTCATCCCATGTTGACATAGCTCTGTTTGGCTCCTTATAAGGTGTAATCATCACCTTCCACATATCGAAGTTCATCCCTAGAATGTATAGCTGCATACGCCTCTTCCAATATAGGATTTTGGTGTCGTTGAAGACTAGGAGCGCATGGAGAAGCTTCCCTCTAAGTTGAGTGAACCAAGTAGGTACTGACCCATGTTCTCGTCTTGTGGGAGATTTGTTGGAGAATATCCAGGCTCTAATACCACTTGTTGGATCTAGAGCTTTAGAGGGGGGTGAATAGAGCTTCAAAATTCTCATAAGAATAGTTAGACCTTCAAATTATATCAATTGAAACCAAATTGTTAAGAACAATTTGAAGTCCTATCTAAGCAAGCATAGTAAGGATGAGAGAGATTGAAACATACACTTAGACAAGGTGGTTACATTGGTTCCAATATCCAAACTAGGAGACCGTAAATCCACTACCTAGAGAGGTCAACCTCTAGGACTTTGCAACCCATGTATACTTATATTCCATCATAAGAGATACAAGGAGACCACCATACATCCAAGGACTTACCTATTCAAGAAAAGAGTCTTTCACCTACACAAGGACTTACCGACTTGATCAAGATGTCTTCAGCCTTCAATAAGGACTTACCCACACTTTCATCTAGTCCTTGGCCTTGAAGGAATTACTCACTCCTCTAAATCTTTGCCTTTTCCTTCTCCTTCACCTGGAGAAGATCTTCACACCTTCTTCAATCTTGAAGAAGAACAACAACTTCACCTTCACTCGGAGAAGCTCACTTCAACCTTTGCTCTTTGAGAAAGGGGATTGGGAAGATGGAAGGAATGAGAGCTTTACAAGATAATACAGAGGTAGCTCTCTTACAACATGCCTAACTCACTCATGATCACGAAATGCTTTGTAAATGAGAAAGGGAAAGGGGCTAAAAGGGTTGCAACACACTAAACTATAGCAAGGACCAAGGATATCATGAATGAGCAAACTTGGAATGAACTCCAAGGGGTCCTATTTATACATGGGGGTGTTCCTTTGAGAGTGGGATCACTTAATAACAAAAAATAGCCATTTTACAACTTGCAATAGATCTATTTTCATTTGTAACAACTCTCTAATGATTGGAACCACTTTTTCTATATTTTTCATACAATGCATTCAGTCGAGTTTCAATAAAGATAACTCGACTGATCCATGAACCGACAAAGCTAATTTTCAAACTATCGGTCGAGGTTGTTTTGGGAAACTTGACCGATGAGTCAAAATCAGTTTTGGTCAGTCATACATACGGTCAAGTTCTTTGAGTGTACAACTCAACCAATTGATCTATCCATCATTGATTGGTCGAGATTCAAACTTGACCGACAAAGTTGATGTGACAAATATTTCAAAATGGTTTTAGAGTGACCAAACGTTTGAATTAAGTGTCCTTGATTTTTTCTCATCTTAGTTATAAGTCATATCATCAATACAAGTGATTACAAAGATATTCTAAGGTGGTTTTGAGTGATTTCCCAAATTGCACACTTGCATTTACTTTTGACTTGAATTTGGAGAAGTTAGGGCTTGTGTAATTTGATCATTTTCATGTACCTAAAGCATGAAATCAATCTTAAACAAACATATTAGATACATATGTATGTAATGGTTAAGTCATTATAAAAATATGGACAATGTATAACTCTCAAGTCAACAAAATTAGCTTATAAAAAGCCTGATCACATATGTTAAAGTCAAATTAGATTATAAAAAAGTCAGACCACAAGTGTTATACCTTAAACTGATATCCCTTACATGTGATCTTCACGTGTATAGTCATCAGTGTTAGATCCAACATTTACACTTGATAAGACAATAGAGAATGGATTAAAGTCATCATATTTATCATAGTACTTTGCTTCATCAATCAGATATGAAATGATTGTCTTTTTCCATAAAGGATGACAGACCAATTTTCATTTTCAAGATTGTCAATATAGAATACCTACTTTAGATGAGATGCCATGATGAATAATTCATCCTCCTCGCCTGTTCACTCAAACTTTAGTATTGTGAAACTGAGTTCTCAATGATAAGTCCTTTGTTTCTATCAACCCATTTACACATAAATAATGGAACTCTAAACTTTGTAGAGTCAATTTCCCATATGTCTATGATGAAACCATAATAAGACATCTTTCCTTCACATGGAATCTTATCTTTTGCACTTGAAAAATATAATGAAGATGCTAGAAGGGTGACCCCACTATTTTTAATGACACTCTTATCATCTTCATTGTGTAGTATGAAAATCCATTTATGTCAAACCCTTCATACGATGTAAAGTGCATCTTTGGCTTATACCCAACCATTTTATAGTTTCTAAAACATTATTTGGTGTTTGACATAGTTGACTGAATGCATTCTCTTCAAACCACATAATAAATGTTTGATTGTGCTCTCTAGCAAGTTACATTGAATTGACTCAAGGATTATTTGTCTTGAGCTCGTTGTTGTGCTTGGTGACATAAATACACACATCGTCAATGTTTTCTAAAACATACAAGTGTGCTTGTTCCCACTGCTCATGCTTGATAATTTTATGACGTTCTCCCGAAGTACATTTACTAGAATAAATGTCAAGATTCACGATATTAGTAGGAGTTTTGTTGCAATTCAAGATGTCATTGCAATAGTCCATAATCTCCCTAGCAACATAGCCCTCATTGATACCCCCTTTGAGCCTACAATGGTTCAGAACATCACTTTTAAAAACACTCATGTACCATTCAAAAGGATATACATCCAATGCAAGAAAACTATACCCAACATTTTCACTTCCCTAGTCAAATGGTCAACCAGATGTACCATGATATCAAAGAATGAAGGGGGGAAATACTACTCAAGTTGGTACAAGGTAACGACTACTTCTCTTTGCAACCTATCTAGAATCCCAGAATCAATTACTTTACTGAATAGAGTGTTGATGAAGAAGCGAAGCCTAGTGATTGCAAACCTTACATGCTTAGGAAGGATAGATCGAGTATTCACATGCAATATCTATTGCATAAGAATGTGGCAATCATGAGATTTAAAACCTATCAGCCTCATATCTTTCATTGATGTCAATCTATGGATATTGGTTGAATATCCCTATGGCACATTAACATTAAGCAAGCACTCGCAAAAAGTTATCTTCTCTTATATAGACAAGGTTTAACAAGGAGGAGGTAAATATGTGCGGTAACCCTTGGTAACTTCTTTTGATAATTCTTTTTATATACCCATTTCACATAGGTTCATTCTGGATTTGATGTTTTCTTTAGTTTTTCTTTTTATATTCAACAAAGTGCCAATTATGCTATCACAACCATTTTTCTCAACATGCATGAGATTGATACAATGTCGAACTATCAAAGAAATCCAATAAGGAATATCCCAGAATATTGACCTCTTTTTGAGTAAAGCCTTTTCACCTGTGGGAGTAGTACATGGTCTTTTACCAAAATGATTTATAGTGTTGTTTACTCTTACATAAAAATCTTCCCCTGATATAGGTTTAGGGGCATTCCATTCCTCATTTGATCCATTGAATGTTTTATGCAACTTTTGGTAAGGGTGCACTTTTGGCAGAACCCTTCAATGACCAAGATATAAAATCTTACCACCATATTTTAGTCAGATTGAATCAATATTTTCCTCACATATTGGACATGTCTTGGTTCCTTTGACGTTGTAGTCATACAAGTTCCCATAAGTAGGAAATTCATTAATAGTGCAAAACAATATAACACATAAATTAAACATCTCTCCGTGTAGAGAATTATAAGTCATCACACCTTCTCCCCATAGTTTCTTTAGGTCATCAGTTAGAGGTTCAAAGTAAACATCAATAACATTATCAGGTTGTTTGGTGCCCAATATCATCAATAACAACACTACATATTTATTCTTCATACACAATCACAGTGGAGGATTGTATACAACAATCATGATGACCCAAGTGCTATGATGGCTTCTTAATGTTTCATATGGATTCATCCCATTAGTAAAAAGTCCAAGCCTTAGATTCCTGGCTTCTTCGTCGAATTCAAGACACAATAAATCAATCTCCTTCCATTTCAAGGAATCAGACACATGTCATAACATACCATCATTGTTTTTCTTTACCTCTATATGCTAAGATAAATTTTGTGTATCTAAGGTATTAATAAATAAGCATTGAAATTGTGGTATTATAGGCAGATACCACATCACATTGGTAAGAGACTCAGTTTTGGTCTTACCTGATGTTGTCCTTTTATACCTAGATGCCCCAGAAATATGACATTCTTTCATATTGATATAGTCCTTTTAAAATAGCACACAGTCACTTTGGCATGCATGTATCTTCTTAGCCTTCATTCCCATTGGTTATAACATTTTTTTGATTTTGTATGTTGAGATTGGAAGCTTGTTTCCTTTAGGGAGAATTTCTTTCAACAAAGAGAGCAAAGAAGTCAAGCTTTTATCACTCCACCTATTGTTAGCCTTCAAAGTATATAGTCTCAACATAGTGCTCAACTTCGTAAACTTATTACAAACTAAGTATAATGGTTACTTAGCATCATGAACAATGTTTCTAAATAAGAGAGGTGAGTCTATAACATTTACCCAACAACTATCTAGCATCGCATCAATCATGTCTGTTGGAATTGGCTCGCTCGCATCAACATTTCTTCTTTGATACAACTACCACTAGCGACATCTACTGGTGTCATACTAGGAATATCTCCATGCCAATATCATTCTATATAGCCTTGTACAATCCCATTGCACATGAGATGATCTTTAATCATGTCAACATTACCAACTTTCAAGTTGTTACTGCAATTCCTACAAGGGCAATAGAACCGATCTCTGGGTGGTTTTCTATGTTCCTCTACAAATCTTACAAATTCATCGAGACCATTAATAAATTCCAGGATGTAGCAATTTGTTTTAGACATCCATGATTGATCCATTATATGATCAGATGGGATACGAGTAGCTCATCAAGTGGTAGCTAATAAGTTAATTTCAGAAAAATATGTTTAAATTGAACCCTAATCATCTAGCAACATTCACATCATGAATGAGTACCACCTATCCCATTCTTGAACACTTCATTTCACCGGTAAGTGTATAATGTGTGTTCAAATTCAATAAATTTTGACAACATTTCCCCACAGTTTCCACGTACACCGATGTAGATGGGAAAATACTCACCTACATATGTACCCAGAGAATAAAATGGGAAATGTTGTTGAAACTTATTGAAATCAAACATACATTATACACTTACATCCTAAGTGAGATGAATTGCTCAAGAACAGTCCCAAATTGGGGACTATCCAAGGTTTACTCCTAATGAGAAAATCTCAGATGGGTTTGTTGGCCAATAGAGTATAGGGGAGGTTAAAATTTTAGATTTTACTTTTTAGAAGTTTACGATTTAGGGTTAATAAGGTAAACTTATATCAATTTTAGTGTAAATCAATATAATTTTGAGAAATTCATATCAACTTCAGCGTATTAATTCCTAGGTGTGATCATTTACCCATACTAACATTTAATTGCTAACATTAAACAATGCACTTATCATAGACATAAATGAAAGGAGTGTACATGAAAGCATAGAAAGGAACACTAATCAAAAAATACAAAACATCAATTGAGTGACATCATATTACACATATATACATGAAAAATTGGAGCACCAATTCTATGAATCTAGTCTTGGATATATGACTTAACTATTCTAGAAGCACGCATGAGTATCTTTTTTTATGTAAAATAATGCAATGAAATTTTAGTAGAACAAAATTATGAAAATTGTACCAAATTCGCATTACATTCACAATCAAACAATAAGGAGTATTTTCCATTCCATTCTTTATCAACATGGTACGAAAATACCATCAAAATAGCATTTTTATAGAACAAGCTTCTGCTTCCAGCAAGAGGGGTCATCTATGGTGATCAGAGTGGAGGAAGTAGTGGGCTAAGGAGGAGGAGCATGAGTGTCGGAACAGACGATATTGAAGTAGAAAAGGCATCAGTAGAGGTGAGGAGGAAGCAATGGCACAACCTTTAGAGCAACAACGGGTAGAGAAGGAGGATTAGTAGTGGCATTGATGTCAGCGACATCGGTGAAATGGAGGACCAGAAACAACATCGATGGATGGAGGAAGTAACAGTGGAATCACCAGAGCAGTGTTCTATAGAAATGCAGATAGGGGAAAGAGGGGAAAATGGGTTTCTCATGGGATTTATGTAAGACGTACCTCGTTAGTTATTTCAAAAACCAATGGCGTACCTCCTTTCATGTCAGTTCAAAATAAATACCCACTAACAAACCATTTGTATGATGTAAGCTATATTTTTAGTTGATGAGAAAAAATTGATGGCTAATGATCTAACCAACGATACCTACATCATAAGTTGAGGTGATGACATCCAATAAGAAACACCGATTTGGGGGGGGGGGTAGAAGGACACTTGGCATGTACCCCTATCTCATCGATCATTGTGGGAAAACCTAATGATATATACAAATGAGAATTACAAGGAGATTCTAAGTGTGTACCCTTTATTCCATCAGTTATATACCATAAACTAATGAAATAGGGTTTTTGGAGGCGAATGAAATGCCTCCCAAAAGTTTTGGGAAAATTGTATTTTTGCAGGCGATTTATCTTATCGGTTGGTTTGTGAAACAACTGACAATAGAAATAAAACACAACACTTGTTTTATCAATTTACCAATTGTGACAGTTTGTTTGAGGCAACTGACGCTATAAATTACACCGTCGATTTCCCTTGAAAAAAACAAAGATATAAGTCATATCTGAAGTAGTGGATGAAAAAGAGAAGAAGAGTAAGTGAGAGAACTGATGTCAGTTACCTGGCTTCCAATCATTGCTACACTGTATTAGTGTGAAGTTATGAGTAGGGAAAAGTATGGTCCCGAGCGATGTAACCAAAAAAATGAGTGTAACTTAGGTCTAGCTAAATGTTAACTGTACGTTAATATTAATTAAAATCATATAATTCAATCAATTAAATGGGGGGTAACCAATGTCTTATTGACCTAAAAGCTGACCTATGTGCTCAATAATATGTGAGGATTCTAATATTTAATGTTAATTTCACATGTTGAAAACGTTTGTTATATATTTCTTTATTTGGTTGATATGTAATTAATACATTTAATATCTTTTTTAATTGATTTGATACCTTATTTATATTCATAAAATTCCTTCAATTCATTAGATGTGGATTGATTATGTAATACCAATTTGGGGTAAAAAACTAACTAATTGGTGAATTTATATAATTATCACCCAATTCAAGACTTTATTAATTAATTAATCATTAAGCTTAAATAAAAGATTATTTATTGAAATATTTTAAGTTCTTGTCTCCATATACTCCTAATTGATCTAGTTAATTGAAGAAGGATTTCATTCTAACATTGTTAGAAAAGGGGCATAGGAAAAGGGAGGGTTTTATTGTGGTCCTAGATTTAGGTGTGTTACACTTTCATTTGATTAAATAACAAGGTGTATACCTTACAACACATATCATTTGTTTTATTATTAAGATGACCATCATCGTCATTTGCTCTTTTTAAGAACTTTAAGCCTATGTACCTACAATATGCCAAAACAAATGATGATTTATAGGTCGATTTCCCACACACATTGAGTGGATTTGTTTATTATAAAATACACATTAACTAAACTAAATAAATCCTAACCTAAACATGATGTGAAAGTTGTTAGTTATATGTCATGGGAGTCATCACGTGATGATTGTAATGGGTTAGTTTGTACATTATTTGATTATTAATAAATCAAAGTTCCATTTATTATTTTTGTATTAGCACTGAGATATTGAATAAATACAATAATGCCCTAAGAATGTTTTGGCTCGATGACATATGGTTTAGGCTGAGGACTTGAACATGAGATCATTTGTGTACTTAGCATAATAATTCTTTTTATGTCCATGGTCATATACTATTTTGGATATTATAATATGACAATAATACATAAAACTAGAGTGTATGTTGAATGATGACCACATCTTCTTAGTTATATTATACAATGTCGATTCATATACATGGGTACTTATTGGAGATAAACTTGTACTAGATAGAACCATTTTGATAATGCCAAATAGAAGTCATGTCATGGCAGATAGAGTCATATCTCAATGTGACAAGTAGTAACTGTGATCCCCATATCTAAAGTAATTAATATATTGTTCTGTGTATTTAATACCACCCACATGACTTTTTGTGTATGTCATTTGCACACCAAATCACTAGGACAAGTTCTAGAGTTTAACCTAGTAAAGAGACAGTCAACTCATTACAAGTAATGAATCAACTTTCTGGTAGTAAAGTATTGATCCAAGGGATAGTGTCAAGATGGTTGAAATCCAAAACCAATTGTGAGAACAAGAAGGAAAGTCCAGTTTGTTGAGAATTTGATTATTCTAAAAACATAAAATAAAAATGCAGAAATAAAATTTAACTAATCTAGTGAAAAAGGAAACTGGGGGTCCACATCATCACCACCTATAAAAATGATTTTACTTAACAAATCAATTCCTAAGATTTAATAATCAAATCAAGACCATGTGGATTTGTGTCCTTTCAGAGCACAAATCTCATAAGGGCCGAAGTTCCCACAAACTTGTTGATCCCAAAATTTGTGGATCCTCTTCCAACCATCCAACATGTTACTATTTGAGATCTCATTGAGAAACATGTGATTCCCATCGGACATTCAAGACCATGGATCAGGTGATCATGTCACCATGGGTTACAACAAACAAGGTAACTAGGTAAAAAGATCATAATCTAAATCATATGATCATGTCAAAAGATCATGAGTTCATTCTTGTGAGGATTAAGACCTCGGAACCCCCACAAGAATATAATCATTCTACCAAAAAACAAGTATGAGATCACATGGATAAAAAGATAACAATCTCTATTAAGGGACTATGGGTTCATTCTCATGGGGATCCAAGATCACATCACCCCACAAGAGTATATCAATTCATCCAACAATCAAAGTATAAATGGAAGGAAAGCACTCTTTTACTAGAACATTGGAGTTGATTACATCAAATAAGAATAGGACATAGGGGTAATCCCCATGCCCCAGTAGAGAATTACTCAAACATAATAAAAAAAAGAGAACAAGAACATGCCCAAAGGAGACTCTGGGGAATATAAAATGTGATCATTTTCCTTTGGAGTCCCGCCTCCTTTTATAGGGAGAAAGGAGAGGGATAAACCTTAGAAGAATGGTTGTTGGTGGTGGCTAGTTTGCCTCATCTAGGGTGATGGTTTCTCCACTGCATTAATCACTTACTTCAGCCTGAAGTCACATTGCTCAAACCTTGATCACATTGATGATTTTATCATTTTGACATTTTACTGAGTCTTTATTTGAATTCTTTCTTCCACACAAAAGAATATGGAATCAACCAAAGTTACTTTGTCTGTGTTGTAAAAATGCTTGCCCCAAATGGAGAGATTTATTGAGTCACTTTCTTTTAATATTTTGGCCATTTGACTCTCTTTGTTGTTGGTTCCCGCAACAATGAGTCAATTGACTCATAGGCCATTCAATTGAATGACAAGCCATCCAAGATACATTTTCAATGTAGACAATTAATTTCTTTTATAAGGCATATTTGCCCATTAAATTCCTCCTTGGGTCGTAAAAGTTATGACCATTTTGGTGTAGGGTATATATATTAGGACTACAGAAAGTAGAAAGATCTAGTGCATGTGAATTGACTAAATGGATGAGTCGGTCAATCGATTGAGATTTTTGGGAGGTGGTAGATAGACAGTTGAGCCTCTATTTCATGGGCCTTTTTAGTCTTTATATGTATTTTATCATTTCCCTACAAAAGTCAGTGAACACTAGTAAAACTCCAAATAAAAGGGAGAAAAACTAAAGTAAACAAATTGATTTTAAAACTAAATAATTATAATGAAATTCTCCTATACAGAGATCTAAACTATGCAATTAGGATGGAAAAATATGCACTTATCAACTTTGAGTAAGGGTTGTCATACATGTAGTGATTGGGTGCACTGATAGATTCTTGTGAGTGATGTAGACAGAATTTGTTCCTCCTATTATCCTAGAAACTTGATAAGTGAGACTACAGAATGCATGGTCATGATCAGGTGAGTCAATATATTATACTGATCTCACTATATCATATTAGTAATCTCTAATTCAAGAAACATAGATTGAATATTAATAGGATGACTACTCCATGACTCAGGTTTATTTGGTATCTCTGTGATAAAGGGATTATATGATAATGGTAACTTTGGTCACTTATAGGTTGAAGTTATCCTCCAATTTATTCCTATTATTTAGTTAGAAATGTTGTGTTTTTAGATACCAGTCTTTACTTATAAAGTCTTTGACATCACTACCAATATAATATGGAAACTATGGGGTCAGGATCATAAGAAGTCTTCAGGGAAAAAAATTGTGATCAAGCACACAATTAGAATGGAATTGAAATATATAAATGTTGATTTCCAACCCAGTTAATCGACTGCATAGATAGTCATCAAATGGATAGGTCATACATATTGATCGAATGAGTGTTAGAAGATTAAATGATCATTCTTTTTTTAAAGTAGCTAGTAGATCAACGAGGTATCCAAATTTATAATATGGACACAACTTAGGAAATTAAGAAAAAGAGGGAAACTTGTTTGATTGGGAATAAAATTGGTTGATTGGATTATATCATAATTTGCTTGATTTTTTCAGTTGGTGGGGTTGGTGTACTATTTTGTCAACTGTGTGACCCATTTGGTTGAATGGGTGAACCAATCAGTCAACTAGATGTCTCAATTGGTATATTAGAAGCATCTCCTAGTTGCCTTAGTTTTATTCTATTTTGATTTGTGATTAGGAACGCGATTGGATTTTTAGAAAATCCAAGCCCAAGAAAGGGTGTAAATCCAAAGGGTAAGACGCACTTTGAAACACAAATTGTCTTTTTCTCTTAAAGAGAGATAAACTCATCCAAAGGATGTTAACCCACAATAGGAGGAGAAGGAGAGAAAGTGATGCTAACACATTAATTACTCTAAATATGCTTTCACTTGGGTAACCAAGGTGGTTCACCAATTGCTTCGCAATCTATATGGATGATGTTGAGATTGAGCCACTTATGCAGAGGCTTGGATGATAAGTTCCACAAGACAAAAATATGTTGCTACGAATGCAACAATCAAGATGGTACACACCAATAGTGACTTTAGATCCAGATCCAGAAGTGAAAGTTTTACACCAACATAAGATTTGTTTGGTTGTTGGACAACTACTATGAACCAAGTTATATTTTTGTATCTTTAAATATATTTAATTTACCAACGTCTTATAACTACAACAAATCTATTGGTAAATGTTTTTAGAGGGAAATTTTTGTATTCCCAATGCACCCGCTTCACACAATGGTATTAATTCTTATGATTTTATAATAGTTTGTATTTGAATTGCAATCTTCTTGATAAATGAATCTTGGACAATGTGTATTCATGTTGATCATCAACTATAATGTATGATATACTATATCTATTTTTATATAAATTAATGTGACACCTTTGAAATTATTTTCTTAGGTGGATGTCAATATGGAAACTAGGTTATTGTGGTGATTTCATCTGATCCAAAACATGTAAATTTGTGGTCTTGATGCTTTAATAAACAATGCAACATGTATATTGCATGCTCCCCATGTCCCTTTTTCTACTTGTACTTTAATTCTTACAAAAAGAATAGGATTATGTAATGACATCATTGGTGGACCATGGTGAAGAGAAAGATATTATCAAAATCCCACACCAACAAGGAAGGTCCTTGGAGGGTTTTGATGAAGACAAGGTGAAGACTCCATCAACAAATAAAGAACTTCCCAAATATAGAGTTTATCCAGTCGACTAGCTTGCAATTCAAATGACTAAAAAACCTTGTAAATGCAATGTTATGGTTATAGTATGTATAAATGTTTTAGTTATATGTTTACAGACCTTGTTGGCTCAAGATGTTGTACTAGTTGCAATATCTTATTTTATCACTTGCGGTAATTATTATAGTATAGGACACATATAATCATATATATCTAATGGTTATTGGACATACATGAATATTATATCAAATCCTTTAATATAATACTAAGTCTAATATGCCTTCTAATGGGTGATACACATGAAAACATCGATCAACTACGAGTAGGCACGCCAAAGTTTTGTGCATTGTACATATTGGAAAAGGGTAATAATAAGTATGTGGGGTCTTTTAGAGTAGGCTTCTTTGTGATGAATGTCTATCCATCATGTTTTTAGGGGCATTTTATGTTTAGTTTTGCATGTTTATTGCATTTACTTGAGATTTCACTTATTTTAGTTTTGTATTAGTTCACGAAATCTATTTGGTATTTAGTGTATCATTATTTTTTAATTGTAGGTTGATTCAAGTAGAAGAAATAAATCATTATCCCTTTAGGAAAATCTCGAGAAAATGATCAAATATTGCATATCCTCACTCCACAACTCCAATAATTGGAGTGAGGATCACTAAAGTATAAGTAGTCAATAGAATGGCTCTGCTTTTCACATCTAAACTCAGAATTGAACAATGTTGAATGTATAATCCAATTACCTACAAAATGAATACATATACTAATACATTCAGTCGATCGACTCCTTCTTTAGTTGATCAATTAGGAACTTGCGCAAAAAAAATTTATAGGTGAAACGAATGTTTCACTTCTTAAATGACCAATTCACCCCTTTAGAAATCCCACAAACTTATAAATCAAACATATGTCTTTCCCAATTGATTGGTTCACTAAATCAGAGAAAATCATAGTAACTCTGATGTTTGGCCAATCATTCATTTCTCTATTGACCAACCGAAGAGTATACACAATCACTAAAATAGATATAGATTTCACATCCAATATCACAAATGGGTGATGCATTGAATTGTAATTCAATAATATACAAAACAACTATGTTTACTGACCATGTATGAGTGAATGGTCCCTGAGTCTACCAATTCTCCAATGCCAAAAACTACAATAGATGACTCACAGCTACATATTAATTCTATTTTATTTTATTATTTGCCATAAGATATAAAAGTACTTGTAGGACTTCTAGGGTAAGTGTCCACAACCTATCTCTCCCACCACAATCCTAGACATCACCAAGAATGGCCAGAGAGTCGATTTCTTGACATGCATACACTCTCCGTAGGAGGACGAGCGAGATATTGCAACTACTAATTGGAGGGTAGTTATATAGACCATAGAACCTCTCTTCTACACTGCTACACTATCCATGAACTTCTTCTTCATTTGTTCTATCTTTTGTTTTATAAATATAATTAGAGAGTAGATTCTTTACTGGGGCTCAGGGATTAGCCCCACTGCCTTTATTTAAAGTTTTGGATTGTGAATTGATATTTGTATGGAGCTATTGGATTCTTGATTTATGTTTTTACTACATACTCTAAATATTAGCTACATATCTTGCATGTATACTACAATCCTAGGCATAGAGACATTGAAACTTATGATTAGAATTTGAGTAGGTCTTTGTTGAATTACCGGATGAGATATTGAAAGGGCATTATATGAGGTGATGGACTAAGGATCCATAAGTAATGAGATCTCAAGCCTACAGGAAAATCCATCCTTTGTGAATTCCATACTCTTAAAGGATATTGAATTTCCTTTTTCCCAACCTAATATCCATGTGAGTGGGTGATGTGATAAGGAGAGAATATGTGATTTGTCTTGGTAATTTTATTAAATTATTAAAATCAATTTTTGCTTGTTTAATTTATTTGTTTGCTTAGATAATGTATTTTTTCATCAACCATCAAATTAATATATCCTTGTTAATTACTTTTCTTATTTAGGCTAAAAATCTAAATTGTTCTTAAAAATATTGTCCTCTAGGTTTGACCCTAAAGCTATACTATGATAAGACCTATCCTCTTGCGGGTGATGCTTGTTGCACATTAAATTAGGTACTACTAGGATTTTATATATTAGTGAATTTGTAGTGATATAATTTTCCCACATTACATAGTTTACCATATTGGTCTTAGGATTAGAGGTATTAAAATGGCATATACTTCATAAAGATGATTTCTGACAAGGAGTTGTGCAATTATTTATCTAAGAGTTGCATTCTATGTGATTGTATCTACCTAAATAATTGAGTCATGAGAGGTCTGTTAAGTTGTGAGCTGTTAGCTAAAGTTGACTCATGACTTAATATATTAAGGATCTTGTTTTGCTAGAAGATTGCTCAATGAAATCTTTGAAATTGATGTGAGGACTATTGATGTCATACAAATAGTGGGAGTGATATTAGTTAAAGGCGTAAGTAATGTCATTAAATAAAAATAATTCTCAAATCAAATTATTGACTCGTGCTTGCTTTCTTAGATAATGTATTTATTCAATAACCATCAAGTTAATATATCCTTGTTAATTACTTATTTTAATTAGGCTAAAAATCTGAATTGTTCTTAAAAATATTGTCCTTTAGGTTTGAACCTAAAGTTATACAATGATAAGACCTATCCGCTTGCGGGTGATGATTGTTGCACATTGGATTAGGTACTACTAGGATTTTGTATATCATTGAATTTGTAGTGTGATAATTTTCCCACATTATATAGTTTACCATATTGGTCTTAGGATTAGAGGTATAAAGATGGCATATACTTCGTAAAGATGATTTATGACAAGGAGTTATGCAATTATTTATCTAAGAGTTGCATTCGATGTGATGGGTAATTGTATCTACCTAATTAATTAAGTCACGAGAGGTCTGTTAAGTTATGAGTCATCAGCTAAAGTTGACTCATGACTTAATATATTAAGGATCTTGGTTTGCTAGAAAATTGCTCAATGAAATCTTTGAAATTGATGTGAGGATTGTTGAGGTGATCAAAATACTGGGACTGCTATTAGTTAAAGGCCTAAGTAATGTCATTAAATAAAATTAATTCTCAAATCAAATTATTGACTCGTGCACATATTCTCATTGTAGATCTAATTATAGACCAAAAAATCACTTCTCATTGTGATGTATTCTTGAAAAAGAGAAATTAAAGGGAAATAACTTCCTTAATTGGTAGAAGATGTTGAGGATGGTTTGCACATATGAGAAAAATTGTATGGCCTTGGTACCCTTTATAATGAGAACCATCTCTAAATGCACCTAGTCCAGAAAGGGAAGCTTATCATAAGTGTGTTGATGTTGCCATAAATATCAAGTGCCTCATGTTATGCTCCACAAATCATGAGATTCAAAAGAAACATGAGAACATGGGTTCTCTGAAGATGGTTATCCGCTTGAGGAATGTGTTCCAATAACAAGGAAGACAAGGTTGCTATGATGTCTCAAATGACTTGTTTAAGTGCCTCATGACTAAAGGTTATCCAATAGGGACACATGTATTCAAGTTGATTGGGTATGTGTAAAGGCTTGTAATATGGGGATTTCCTTTAGGCCAAGAGTTAGCTACTTATGTGATCTTACCATTGTTTCCATAATCTTATAGTCATTATTTTGAAGCACAACATGCACAATATTAACCATTTTCAAAGTTTCTTGGCATGTTCATAACTTCTAAAACTCAAATCAAGAAACACAAATCAAATTCTATGTTGACAGTCAACAAATGAAAGGGTACGTCAAAAGGAAAAGGGAAAGTTAAGAAATGTTCTAAAGCTATCTAAAGGCCCAAGTCTTATGGACATAACATTGAAGGTGGAGTAAGAAAGTAAGGTAATTGACACCATTGTAACAAGGCTACACATTGAAAAAGAAGTTTTCCTCTCTAACTAAAGGAATTAAATAAGAAGAACTAGGGGTCAAAGATCTCCACTTCAAGTATAAATGTTATTGAGATAAAATTATGTACTTATTCATTATGGGTATTGGATACCATATGTGAATCCACATAAGTTCTCATATGCATGATCATAAAAGAAGTTAACCCTTACTCAAGAAAGAAGTGGAACTATGAGTCATTGATGATATAAGAGTTGATGCCATAGGTATAAGCACATACTATATATCTATCTCTGCACAAGGGGATTATGATAGAGTTAGAGAACTATTTTTATGTACACGTCGTAGACTAAAATAACATTTTTGTATCTTATTTGGCCAAAATGATTTTTAGTTTCTGCTAAATAATGGTTAAACTTCTTTGAATTTCATTGAAGAGATGATATCTTTTATGGCAGTACCCTAATATCTTATGGTCTTAATTTGGTGGAACTTGAGAAAACTATACATAACATAAATACCAAGAAGTTAAAAATCGACGAATCAAATAAAAGTTACCTTTAGAGATGTTATATAGGGAACATGTATGAGAAGGAGATTTATAGACTCCATAAAGATGATTATATTGACCCATTGATTTTTGAATCAACAGAGAAATGTGAATCTTGTTTGTTGAGAAAAATGACAAAAGAACCATCACTAGAAATACTGAGAGAGCAAGTGGCTTATTAGTACTAAAAATGTTGATCCGTGTGGGACTTTTAGCATGAGTTCTAGAGGTGGGTATCGTTACTACATCACATTTGTTGATGATTTTAGTAGAAATGGATATGTATATATTATGAAATGGAAATCATATGCCGTTCAAAAGTTCAAAGGATTCATGAATCAATATCTTGGCAATAATATGAAATCACTAAAATATGATCAGGGTGAAGAATATGTAAGCCAATAGTTTGATGCTTCTGAGAGACGGTGGTATTATATCATAGTTGGTTTCACCTAGAACAATACAAAATAATGGTGCCCTAGAAAGAAGGAATCACATCTTCATGGAAAAGGTATGATCAATGATGAGTATATATAACCATTAAACTTCCTAGTGTGGATATGCTAATAAAACTATCATTTTTTACTTAATTATGTACCTTCTAGATCAGTTCAAAAGACATCATGTAAGATATGAAATGAGAAACATGCCATTATGTCTTTTATGAAGATTTAGAGATGTGAAGCGTATGTCGAGAAACACTCTAAAAGCTTGAACATAAACTAGATAAATGTTTGTTTCTAGGACATCCTAAAGAAACTGTGTGTCGTTACTTCTATCTTCCATATGACAACAAAGTGTTTGTTTCTAGAACTAATTTATTCCATAAAAGTAATTCATTTATGTAGAAACCAGCAGGAGGAAAATAGATCTCGAAAAATTTTGAGCCCAACAAGATAATAATGATACTATGCTTGTAGATGAGAATAAAAGGGAATTATAAGGTTTAAGGGGATCACAAATTCCTTAGTAGCACAAGAACCTCCAAGGTGTAGCAAGGAAATTATGGAGCATATGAGATTTGTATTTCTAATTATTCAATTAGACAATTTGTCAACCACAAATGATGATGAACTGACATCCTACAATGAGGATATTGGGGATCATATCTAGTAAATTACTTGAGTCCATTGATCTGACATGGAGTCCATGTATGACAAAAAGTATGGACTTTACTGGATGCACTTGAAGGTGTAAGACCCATAGTTACAAAAGGTCTTCAATAAGAAGACAAACATGGATGTTAATGTACAAACCCATAAAGGGTAGTTGGTTGCAAAAGGTCTCAGATAAGTTAAATTGTTGACAACGAGAAATTTTCATCAGTTTTTGTGGTATGTAACAAGCCATGTAACAATAAAGCACTAGAAAAACATAATTGTTCTTATTTTCATAAATATCACATACATTGTTCTTCACCTTAAAAAGGTGGTAACACAAACTAAAAGTTTTACATCTATGTACATCTAATACCCTTAACTAAAGGCAACTAGGCCATTCTAAGATATCCTTAAGACAAACAGTTGCGTACAATCTCATCCTCAGTCATGACCCTCTAATGAACCTACACTTGGGTTATTTTGGGAACAATAAATAGAAAAAGGAAACAAAGGTATGCATCTTAACATAATTGAGTATGTGCATAAAGTAACATTTTGGCATTATAAGGGATTAATAGTAAGGAGGGGAATTTCCAAGAAAATAGGGAGTCATAAGAATATAGGTAAGTTCCAAAAGAATAAATAAAAAAATGATATCCAAGGAATGAAATAAAATGTTGTCATTACTAACTCAATATATAATATCATGAAACAAAGAATTTACCGGATTTAATCACAATTAAGAACACACAAGAAGTGCATGTAGATTAATCAATACTAGATAATCTAAAGTAGTTCAAAGGAACTATAAACCACTAGCCATGGAAACATGAATAGAATTTTAGTGCCCAATGTGTAAAACATGGCAAGGCAATAAAATTCTAGTGCCTAGTAGTAGAAACAAATCTCAATTCCTATAAATGTATAATGAGGTAGCGAAATAAAACCCTCTGTGCCTAAAACATGGTTTAACTATTATTAGACATTACTAGTTCAAATTTCACATGGAAATAGAGTGAGCAAGATCATAATGAATTCCAATATAATAATAAAGTACATAAAGGATAGAAGCATAAAACGTATAAAAATTGGGGTGAAAGGGCCCATACACATGAGAAGTAGGATTTCAATAATCATCAACAAAATATGTGAATCATAATTAGGATTCCATAAAGATTCAAGAGATTCAAAAAGATGGGCGTAACTCATAATATGCCTAATTGATATCAATTAGGATTTATTCATTATATGCCCAAATAAAATTATAAAGAAGCACTTACCTTATGTTAGGAAAATAACAACCAAAGTCGAATCCTAGAGTCCAAAGGTCAGGATTTCAAAAAACCTAAAATCAATTATACAAGTATTAGGGTTAAATTCCATTAAACCTTAAAACCTTAAAAGTCAACTTATGAACCTAATCAAACCAGGTATGCACAACTACATCATATGATAGGGCTTATTTTATAATTTGATAATAGATTTCCACTTATTTTTGTGATAATCCATTCAATGGTTACAAATTATTGAAGAAAAAGTATTCATTAGAATCTAATAATTAAATATATGTCATAGTTTCATTTGAAAATCTATATGTATGACAAGGTGAGTCAGTAAACACTTGTGATCAAAACAAGTGTAGCTACTAAAATAACTAGGTAATATTACCATTTTACCCTTGTCATGAAAATAAATCAAACTATTAATAAGGAGGGTAGATACAAGAAGAAATCAAACTATAGATAAGGAGGGTAAATAAATGAATTAATCATGTTGATTGCTCCTTCTCAGTTTTTAAAGATCAAGGATTTGAAGGTTGACACCTTTGACACCCAAGTCTAAATCTACTGCAAAACTTGCAAAGAAAATGTTTGGGACGCCCTTCACAACCCCTAAATTGAGTCATGGGATGTTCAATATTAGAAACATGATTTCCCACCATTACATGGAAGGAAGGGAGAAGTTGACTCTCAAACACAATGGAAAAGTAAAACTACAGATTTCATCAACTTCCTATAGAATTGTAGAATTCAACCACTGGAGGAACTACGAGAGGACTGACTACAAAGAAAGATGAACCAGGAAGGATAAGGATGTGGAAATCTTGACATCATCATCGTGAAACATGGAGGAGATAGAATTAGGAAGGAACTAAACTAGGACTCAGGGAGGATGTTGAGCATCAAAGATGATTCTCCCAAGGCACCAAGTTTCATCATAGATTTCCCTCAACTAGGGGGAATATAGGTTTCACGAACAATCGTCATCCATAGAGCATGTGAAAAGGGAGTTCTTGAATATGGAAACCAAAGAAAAGCACAGATAGTAAAAGGCATAAACAAATCAAGGAGGTACCAAGTATGGTCACCTAATGAGGAATTTCTTGTAGTCAACGAGGATGCATTGTAGAGCTCTAACAAGTATCAAAAGAGTTTGGACTCAGCCATGTGGCATAAGGCACATAAGATTCAATTGATGGGATCATGTGGTGAAATCAAGTAGGAGTATATTTTTGGGTAAGTTTTAACCCTCATTATTTAGTGTGTAATGGACAAGGACTTCCCAAAGATGGTGTAGGTGAAGGAGGCCAAGGGGTATTTTGGGTTATTCTGGCCTCAATCTATAGGTCAAATGATGCATAATGATGAGGAGAGACTATCGACAATGAAATTGGAGGAATTAAAGGCCAACGCAAAAAAAATATCTGCCAGAGAGGACACACCCCCATGGTGGTGTTACTGAACGTAGTAGTTGTAAGACATGGGAGGTCGGAGTAGGGGATGAACCTTGTAGCATGATTTAAGGTGTGTTAAAGAAAGAAAACAATGGAGAATAGGTGTTTAAAGTGTGACACACATTAGATCAATGAAATTCTATTAAACCTTATTCTTTTCATCAATAATCCATATCGGATGTATTTAAATCTTGATGACCTAAAAATTCATAGGCACTCTAATTAGACCCTAAGGAAGATGAATTTAACTTTAGTTTTGTATTATGAAACTTTTTTGTACAACTGTTCATTAATTGTGTATTAAGTGCATACTCATGACATTTATTCTACTAGATTGGTCAAGTATTTTATTATCCTTGTATTGTTACAATTTCCTTCACACCTCACCACAAGACATACTCTAAGTAACCAATCAGAGGTCAAATCTATCAATTTGTATTTCCACATTACTCCTAATATTTAATTTACTATGGTTAATCGGTCTTAATATTTCATATACAATTGTATTCACGAATTAAAAAGATTATTTGGATCAAAACATATTGATATATTCCTAATCTAATATAAAAATATTTATCTATTTTTATGAAAATTGTGGGAAATGAGGGAATAAGACAAAGGTTGGTATTGTGTATGTGACACATAGGACAACAAGGTATGTATCTAGAACTAATTTGTTCCTTAAAAAGGGATTCATTTCCAAAGTACCTAGTAGGAGGAAAATAGATCTCAAAGAAGTTAAAAGCCAACAAGATAACATTGAACCTATGGATGTAGATGAGGATAAAATAGAATCACAAGTTGTTGTGGAATCACAAATTCCTTAGTGGTACAAGAACCTCCAAGGTGTAGTAGGGAAATTATGGAGCCAGGAAGATTTGCATTTCTCATGGCTTAATGAGATGATTTAATGGTCAGAATTGAGATAAGCCAACAACCACAATGAGGATACTTAGGACCAAATTCTGCCAAATTGTTTGAGTCCAAAGATCTGAGATGGAGTTCATGTATGCCAAAAAAGTATGGACTTTGGTGGATGCACTTGAAGGGGTAAAACCTATAGTTGCAAAAGGGTCTTCAATAAGAAGACAAATGTAGATGTAATTGTAAAAATCTATAAATGGTGATGGGTTGGAAAAGGTTTCAAAGAAGTTAAATGTGTTAACTATGATGGAACTTTTTCAACTATTTTAGTGGTTAAACCTATCATGGTCACATTTGGAATTGCAACTTATTATGACTATGGTATTTGTAGAATGTATTATTAAAACTTCTTTCCTTAAAGGAAAACTTCTTGAGAATGTCTACATGACACAACCTAAAGGTTTTATCATTCCACAGGAACTCAATAAAATATGTAAGATAGAAAACTAAAGCTATGTATTGAAGCAAGCATTTGTAAGTTTGGATATTCATTCTTAAGAATCAGTAAAAGATTTTAAATTTGTCAAAAATGAAGATGAACCTTGTGTTTAAAAGATTGTTAGTGGGAGAATAATTGTATTTATTATAGTAAACATAGATGAGATACTATTGATGGAAAATGGCATACCTTGTAGCATATTGAAACCAATCATCTGGACTCCAGAAACCTGAATCCTCAAAATGATGATTGTATGCTTAGACTTTTAGGTTTTGCCAAATAAGGATATACATAAAACCTAATACACTCATTTGTACATTAACAAACATTAAAAACACATGTAATTGTGTAACTCATGTATAAACCCTAACTAAGGTCATATGCAACTATAGTCATACCCTAGATCTATAAATTGTCATATCATGATGAAATAGATATGTGAGCTAACCCTAAGCTTGGGACATAGTGATGTTTTATAATATGATCTTGTTGCTCTAAACCCTAGTTTATTATTATAAACTGACCTAATTTACATACGATTGGCACCTCACGTGATGCATTAGCATCATTAGGTGTCATGATATTATGATGTGCCTTCATAATCCTAAAATGAATTCAACAACGTGTGTGATGTTTCACATGTAGGTGATATTCATTAATTATGTCAAATATGATTCATGGTCCACTAATGCATACATAATGACTAAAATATGTGTATAGAGAGGTGTAATACGCTTTATATTTAAAATGGAATAACAATGGGAGCTTTTGTTTGAATGGATAGCAATCATGTTCCAGCATGTAAATTAATGTTTACGTCAGTGGACTTAATGAGTATTGAATAAAATAACCTATTTCATCCAAAATAATATATGATAACCCTTTTGGTAGCAATGAGAAGTTAAGACTATGGCTAATGAATCTTGATAATAATGATATAATACTATAATAAATATAAAGATAATGAATCTACCCCATTTGTGTTAGAACTTATAAAAGAAAGTTTTAAAAGTTAACTATAATTCTATAATCATATTTCTCATGTTTAAATTTACTTATGGACCAAGTATCACATCAAACAAGTAATCATATATGCCTTAATTTCATTAGGAAAGGAAATATAAGATGAACTCAAAGATATTAAAAATATAATTATGACTCCGAAAATGGAAACAAATGGTAAATTCTACATGACAAAATTAGTCAAGGTGTAAAATTTAGTATTAGTTTAATATTGTATGGACCCTCAGATAAATAAGGAGAAAATCAATTTCAAATACTTAATAATAAATATATTTGATTGATACAAATTGTTCCCTAAACTCTCAAATTTATTTCATGGTCATGTTGTCAAAATAGGGTTGTGACTTTTCAAGTTTTGTTAGTATTTCAAACTCAATTTTGGCCATCAAATTTTTATCATACATGCGCCTTGCTTTCTTCTACATTTGTCTCAATTTCCTTTTTAGCATCAACAAGGATTATGATTTTCTCTATGTCAGATCTCTCTCTCTCCTCTATTTCTCACCTCCCACTTGTGTTTTCTTGAGCTTCCTCTCTCTATCATGATATGAGATGTTAATTAAGCCAGGGTTTGGTGATGTATAACTTTAGGTTGAGGTCTATCTATCTCGCTTGCCCCAATTTATTCTCGAGATAGGTTCCCCGCCACCATAAGACCTATGAATACTATATAAGCACATGAAAACCATTATCACACCCTCTAGTATCTTTTCTTATTTCTTATTTTTGTCCTCTTATGCCTGGATAGATATCCCTATCATCACCTTCTTACATATCATTGTTGACAACCAAGGGTACACTTTTGTTTGTCGTAAGGGGCTGGGAAGGTTCACACCTTTCCCTTGAGATTTGGTGAGGCTGGTGGTTCCTACCTTTCTGCCAAGTTTGAGGTGATTCTATGCATCACTCTTTTTCCTCTTTTACTTCCTTCTATCACTGTGTTAGGGTTTAATCTACAAACTCTTGATATGAAAACATAATTTGTCGATTTCTCGTCCCTTTTGCTTCACTATGATGTTCTAGATTCAGCCCACTGGTTATTTTCCTTTAAGTTGTTCCCTAGTTATTTTCTTGACTTCTCCCTCTTTGGCAGTGTCGATAGGTGGTGGTGTTTTGGCGTTGTTCCACCTCATGTCCCTTTTCGTTGGCTCATTAAAATCAAACTAGTTTGTAGATTGTAGGATGAAGTGTGTCTTCATGGTCATTTAGTGGAGTTTTGGTTTTGGGCTCATGGTTCTTTTACTCTTGTGCCTTCATGCCTTTTCTCCTGTAAGGAAGAATATAATATTATGTTCTTAGACCTTTATTGATTTGACTTTCATCACATTATCATGGGCTCATCCGTCTTTTTGAATTGGCTCCATCTTGGCATTACACTATTATTGAGTTGCACATAGTTTACCAGTTTACCCTATAATGCATCAATGTCATTATGTGCAGTCTAAGGGTACTCTGGTCTTTTGATTATAACTAATTTTTGGAATTCATTAAATATTTAATCTTTAGGATTTCATGACTAATTTTTTGTAGCTTAGAAAAAATAAAATAAAATATATTTAGAATCATTGGGTTTTTCCCCATGTACTAATATCAATCTCATCACCTAATCAAATATATGAATATGTAATTTCTCAAGGATTTTCCTAATTGTTTAATATTTATATAATTTATACCTAATAACCTATAAGTCAGAATCATGAAGTAAAATATTATGAAATTGACAAAATATAGTCAACAGGATGGTGTGGTTTCGATAGCCTAATTCACTAATAATAAAAAGGTGATCTTTAGGGTTTATGTAGTTAACATGAACTTAACCCTAATTCCATATATGTGTTTAGTAGGTGGCTTGGAAACATGATGTGGATCTAGGCTTTAGCTTGGATCTTGGTAGATTGGACATTAGGTATGTTACATCTCCTTAATTATATTGAGAAATTGATCTACTCTCTCTTGATGTATGTTATATTCTCATATGAGTTAAATTTACCAAAAAACTATATTTTCTCTCTACTGGTCTTTTGAGACATTGAACTTACCCAATTTTTCTCTCTTCTGAGATGTTGACTTTTATGAGTTCTTATACTCTAAAATTGATCTTTTTATCTTTCTAATATTCTAGATGTACTTGATACATATTAATTTCAATCTTATTTATTCTATTTCATGTGGTAACCCTAATTTGAGGATTTGATATAAACAAAACCTTATTTCTTTGGTGATGTCTTTTATGGTCTTATGATGTATCTCAATTGTGGAGATTTATTACATATTTTTTTATGAGTCCTTGATGCGATGATTTTGAGTCACATTTATGGACTTGTTTTACTTGTGTTTTATGCATTTATTGGTCATTTTAGTGGTTAATATTGCATGATTCATTTACTTTAGTCTATGATCCTTCTCAGTGTCAAATCTCCCTTATTTTATTGTTTTGAGCATAAATGATTACAATAATATGTTTTATTTTGGCTTATGTGGTTTTGTGTTTCAATTTCAGGAAAAACGCATATTTGCAGCTGTCGATACCATCGACGGCTGTCGATACTATCGACACAGCCACAGGTTTCCAGCCGCAAGGAGCAACACAGAGTCGATACCATCGACAGGGAAGTCAATGGTAGCGACATTCCATCAGGTTGCTAGCGAGTAGATAGTCGATACTATCGACCCTAAAGTCGATACTATCGACACCTGAAGATTCAGCGACGGAAAAAGGATAAAACCGACGCCTAAGGGTGTCGATACCATCGACCCTCATCGATGGTATCGAGTCAGCATCAGGCGCAACGAAGAAAAGAAAAGAAGACTTGCCGATATCGCGCAGAGTCGATACCATCGCCCCGCATCGATGGTATCGACACCGTCAGATGCAAGTTTGTTTCAGATCGATCTAAATCCGACGGCTTTGATATTTTTGCAACCTAACTCAGTGATTATACATGTTGACGGCGGCCAAGAGCAGGGGATCACATCATTAGCTACTGTACACATCCCGAGAAGGTGTGGAGAGAAGAACGGAGCCCAGAAGCATGCCCCAGCCGTTCTAGAAGCCGAAGAAGACGTTTTCCACCGCTAAAAGGTTGTAGATTGCGCATTCTACGCCGAGGAATGCTTGGATCTTCTCGGTTCAGGGGTTTCATTACTTATTCACGTTTTTATCCATGTTTCCCTTTTCTCTACCATGTTTTGCTCTGAGATGAACATGCGGGGCTAATCCCCTTTATCTTTAGGACCGGGAGTAGCCCGGGGAAGTATTGTATGACATTTTTATCATAGTGATTCATAATTTATCTCTTAAATCTGTGGTATGATTACGTTTTCCCAATTATATTGTTATGCTTGATCACCATAATGATAATCTAATGCCTTTAATTACTTTGAAAGAAGAATTAACAGTTGAAAAGAGATGAAATTCACATTAATTAACAAATCCCTTGAACAAGGTGATGTACGGTTAATGGTGGAAACTCAGAGGTTGATTCTAATGCACCTAGTTTAGGGTATAGGTTACTACAACGGTGGAACCGACCTAAACATAGGTAGTGAATTGTACCACGACAGTGGGCAATTCTGACTACAGGCCACTATCCGGATTGAGAGATGAACCTAAATTATTATATAGAAATCCATACCATGAGAACCCACGGTGAAACCGCAATCCTAAAGATCTCCACTTGAAGTGATTAAACTAAACCCTTAATCGATTGCTTCGTTTTATTTTATTTTCTTTTATTTTTACAACAAACTCTCAAACTCTTTTAATCGGTTTAGCTGATCGCAACCAGTTAGTAGTAGTATACTGATAATTTAGTGTCCCTGAGTTCGACTCGGGCCTCACAAGGGCCTATACTACATTGACGCGTGCACTTGCGTTCTACGCACGGTTAAATCGTGTCAAGTTTTGGTGTCGTTGCCAGGGACACGGAAATTGTCGGCACTACGAGTGCTGCAAGCGGCCATTCTAGGCCACTTTTTAATTTTTATTATTCTAAAATCATTTTTAAAATTCATAGTTTATCTTTCACATTTCGTAATCATCTAGCACGGTACTGAACTGAAATTACCATTTTGTAGGTAGTGGTGCATGGTGAGGACACGATTGCACTAACTACACGCAGCAATCACCAGAGGTTCCACTCTCAGGACCTAACGATGAGGAGAACAACGTTCAACTCCAACTGGAAGACATAGATTCCGACTTAGAACAAGAAGCCATGGCAGAAGAGCAGACGATATGGGAGAAGATAAAGGCTTCTTCCTCATCCACTTCAAAGGGGCCAATCAAGAAGCAGACGATCAACATTCCGACTTATAAGATTGATCCTGCAGTAATCAACTTGGTCAAGTCAAATTCATTCCATGGGCTAAAGAACGAAGACCCGGTGACTCACATAAGTCAATTCGTGAAGAACTGTGATATGATCAAGATAGACAGGTTCCCGCAGGAGACACTGTACCTGAAGCTGTTTCCAAGCTCTCTAGTGGGAATTGCATGAGAATGGTTGCATAATCTTGACGATGAGTATGTGGAATCATGGAACCACATGGTGGAAGTTTTTTTTGAAAGGTTCTTTCCGCCTGAGAAGACAAATGATATGATCATAAAAATTCATAATTTTAGTCAGAATGAAGGAGAGACTTACTCCGAGACCTGGGAATGGTTCCAGATCATGCTAAGGAGGTGCCTGCATCATGGACTTGACAAGGAGACACAAGTCAAAATCTTTTATTTTGCTCTTTCCGAGCATGATAGAAGTAACCTAGATTCCGCAGGTTCAGGGTTCTTCTTAAACAACACAGACACGAGGTGTTGGGAAATTTTGAAGAACATGGCTAAGAAGTAATCCTGGGGCGACAGAGACGCCGTAGAGCATGTACGGGCTGTGGGGGAGTCAAAGGCCATCAAAGAGCTGAATGAGAAGATGGACCTTCTAGCAAAGAAACTGCTTGCAAAAGAAGACACAAAATCAGATGATGAGGCTCAAGTAAAGTTCATGCACCAGTAGCAGGGGTACAGAAACAACGATTATTCATGGAGGAAAGACAAGAAATTTTCCTGGAAGGACCCAAATAATTTCTTGCAGGACCTCGACGTAAAACCCCAACCGGTGACGGAGGATAAGAGCAATGAGTTGCTCAACCAAGTGATCAAGCAAAATCAAGAACTAATGAGCACGTTTGGTCAGCAGATCAAGCAACAAGAGGAATTCATGAATCAGTTTGGGCAGACTCTACAAAGCCATGGGGCACATATGAGGACAATAGAGACGTCTTTGGCACAGATGGCAGTAGAAATAGCAAATTTAAAGAAGCCAGTGCAGCAAGGCTTTTCGGGTAATACAAACATTCCAGGAGGTAATCAGCAGGCTAAGGCAATCTTGCTAAGGAGTGGTAAGAATATTTTAAACCCCAGGGCCGATGAACCAAGCAAACCCCAGTCAGAAATCATAGATGAGGCCACAGAGGCGGTTCCGATTCCAACCATAGAGCCGGTTGAGGATATAGCAGAGGATGTCACAGCAGAACCAGTTATTGCTGAGGAGGAGACACAGAAGAGGACGCCATATGTGCCACCCCATCAAAGGGCACAGGTTGTCCCGGTCCTGTATCCAAATAGCATGAAAGCAAAGAAAGTGGACGCCCAGTTCAAGAAGTTTCTGGACAGCTTTAGAAAACTTTCTGTCAACATTCCACTATTAGAGGCAATAGAGCAAATTCCCTCCTATGGGAAGTTTCTGAAAGACATCATTACAAAGAAGAGGAAGATCCCTGACACTGAGGTTGTGGTTCTCAAGGAGCAGGTGAGTGCTTTCATCATGGGCACATTGCCACCTAAAAGGCAGGATCTGGGCTGCTTCAATATTTCATGCTATAGTGGGAAAGTGAAATTTGGCAAAGCACTATGTGATTCAGGGGCAAGTATAAACCTGATGCCTCTCTCTACGTTTAAGAAATTGGGATTAAAAGAATCAAGGCCGAGCAATATGACAATATAGTTGGCAAATAATTCAGTTGTGAAGCCGTATGGTATTTGTGAAGATGTGTTGGTGAAAGTTGATCAGTTTGTATTTCTAGTAGACTTTTTTGTAATGGAAATGCAAGATGAATAGGGTAATGAGTTACTCCTTGGATGACCCTTCCAAGCTACAGCTGACATGATACTTGAGATGGAGAGAGGTCGTTTGACCTAGGGTATCGCTGATGATCGGTTTGAGATGGTCATGCCCTCCAGCACAACGCAATCAAAACCTAAGGAGCAATGCCGCATGGTGAAGAACTTTGATCAGAATATCTCTCTCTGTCTAGGGAAGCCATTTTTAGATATGGCTCATGTAATGACTAAGGTGGAGAAGGGGACACTGGTTGTAGACATCATGGAGCAGACCAAGGTTGTGTCTCTTAGCAAGGCTGTGGGTTTTCCCAATGATGAAGAGGAGGACATCCCTCCTTCTACTGAAGATGAGGTCATAGCAAGTTCTGTTTTCAATGCATATCCAGCATTACCTCTTAAAGCCTGCCTAGTTAATATAACACATGATTGGATGAGAAGCAAGTCACTATAAGAGTGTGCCAAGATGCTTTAGGTGCTTCCATGTTTTTATTCTAGGTACTATGAAGACCTTGGTGAACTCCCACCACTGCTTCAGTCGTCCTTGATCAGCCCGCCAGATCTAGAATTGAAGCCACTTCCACCGCATTTGAAATATGCATTTCTAGCTGAGGGTGAGAAGCTGCCAGTGATTATTTCGGCATATCTGAGTGCCGAGGAGGAGGATCAACTACTGATCGTGCTGAAGAATCACCGAGGTGCATTTGGGTGGTCGATAGTGGACATCAAGGGGATTTCCCCTACATTGTGCCAGCACAAGATCCGGCTTGAGGAGGGAGCCAAACCGGTAATTCAGCCACAGCGTCGACTAAATCCGAGCATGATGGAGGTCATCAAGAAGGAGGTAATCAAGCTCCTATCTGCAGGTATCATCTCTGCCATATCTGACTCGACATGGGTGAGTCCTAAATAGGTAGTCCCTAAAAAGGGGGGAATTACAGTTACACATAATTTGTTAAATGAACCAGTCACGACCCGTTTGGTAACCGGGTGGCGTGTATGTATAGACTACCGTAGATTGAATGCTGCTACGCTTAAGGATCATTTTCCTCTCCCATTCATTGACCAGATTTTAGAGCGATTGGCAGGTCGATCTCAATTTTGTTTTCTCGATGGTTATTCGGGCTACAATCAGATTTCCATTGATCCTAAGGACCAAGAGAAGTCCACCTTCACTTGTCCTTATGGAACCTTTGCATACCGCCGTATGCCCTTCGGTTTTTGTAACGCACCGGAAACCTTTCAGCGTTGCATGCTTGCCATTTTTCTGATATGGTTGAACGTTGTTTGGAAGTTTTTATGGACGATTTCTCCGTCTATGGTGCGTCTTTCGACGAATGTTTATACAATTTAGACAAAGTTTTGCAACGCTGTGAGGACATGCATTTGGTACTCAATTGGGAAAAATGTCATATGATGGTTAGCGAAGGGATCGTGCTTGGACATAAAGTGTCTAGCAAGGGGTTGGAGGTAGATCCGGTGAAGATTGAAGTTATTTCCAAATTACCCCCACCAAACTCAGTTAAAGGGGTACGGAGTTTTCTTGGTCACGCCGATTTCTATCGCCGATTTATAAAAGATTTCTCAAAAATCGCCAAACCATTATCTGAGTTGTTGGAGAAGGATGTTGTGTTTGATTTTAATGAAAAATGTTTACATGCTTTTAATGTGCTTAAAGAAAAACTGATTTATGCACCGGTTGTGCAAACACCGGATTGGACAAAGTCGTTCGAACTGATGTGTGATGCATCAGATTTCGCAGTTGGGGCAATTTTAGGACAACGTGTGGAAAATAAACCCGTCGTGATTTTCTATGCATCCAAAACTTTAAATGAAGCACAATTGAATTACATGACAACTAAAAAAGAGATGCTTGTCGTTGTTTTCACTTTTGAAAAATTTCGGCAATATCTTGTAGGATCTAAAGTCGTGGTATGGACGGACCACGCCGCCATAAAGTACTTGATGGAAAAGAAAGATGCCAAACCTAGACTAATTAGGTGGATCTTACTATTACAAGAATTTGATATTGAGATCAAAGATAAGGCAGGAATAGAAAATGTGGTTGCGGACCATTTGTCTAGGTTGGAAAGGGTAGATGAGAAGGACGTGCATATACCCATTACCGAGACGTTTCTTGATGAACAACTTTTATCTGTGAAATCTAAAGATCCTTGGTTTCCTTATATTGTTAATTATCTTGCCTGCAAAATTATCCCAGATGATTGGACATACCAGGAGAAAAAGATTTTTTTCCATTATTTGCGGTATTATTTTTGGGATGACCCTATTCTGTTGAAGCAATGCAGGGATGGTGTGTTGTGCAGGTGTGTACTGGAGGTGGAATACGAAAGTGTCCTTCATCATTACCATACTCTACCGATGGGTGGCCACCATGCTAGTTCTAGAACTGCAGCCAAGGTACTTGAGAGCGGCCTCTACTGGCCTACTCTATTCCAGGACGCATATGACTATGTGCGGCAATGCGATTCCTGCCAACGGGCATGTAACATTTCAAAAAGATAGGAGATGCCCCTTAATGTATTTCAAGAAGTCAAGGTGTTCGATCTGTGGGGTATTGATTTTATGGGACCCTTTGTGTCCTCCAATTCTAACTTGTACATTCTATTAGTTGTTGACTATGTATCGAAGTGGGTAGAGGCAATACCCACTAGGACTAATGATGCTACCGTAGTGTGCATGTTTGTTAAAGAATACATTTTCTGCAGGTTTGGTATACCAAGAATGATTATTAGTGATGGAGGTACACATTTCCGAAATCAAAAGTTTGTGGCATTGTTGCGAAAGTACGGGGTGAAGCACAACATTGGTACCCCATACCACCCATAGACACAGGGGCAAGTGGAAGTCTCTAATAGAGAGGTTAAGAAGATCTTGGAGCGCATTGTGGCTTCCACGAGAAAGAACCGGAGCACCTTGCTACCATACAGTTTGTGGGCGTACAGGACGGCATTTAAGACACCTATAGGCACTAGGCCTTTTAGGTTGGCTTACGGTCGGGCCTGCCATTTGCCGGTGGAATTGGAGCATAAGGCGCACTGGGCGCTGAGGAAGCTGAATTTGAGCTATGATGAAGCAGGAAAGAAATGTTTGTTAGAGCTGAATGAACTTGATGAGCTGAGGATGAATGCATATGAAAGCTCGCTGATCTATAAGGAGTGAACAAAGTTGATTCACGGTCGACATATTCAGATGTGTGTCTTCAAGAAGGGAGATCGTGTACTCTTGTTCAACTCCAGGTTGAAGATGCATCCCGAGAAATTGAAATCCTGATGGAGTGGACCGTTCACAGTAGAGGAGGTCACGCCACATGGCACAATCATGGTGCGTGATGGCGAGACAACATTCTTGGTTAATGGACAACGATTGAAGTTGTATTTCGGTGGGGATTACACAAGGAAAGTGAATGAGGTCAAACTCATTGCGCTTCCAGATGCATGAGGAGCTTGATTTCATCTAGCCTAAGACGTTAAATAAGGGCGCTTGTTGGGAGGCAACCCAACCATCGGTAGCTTCGTTTAGTTTCTTTCACATTTGTACTTTGGTTTGATTTGATTTTGTTTTTAGTGTAAAAATGATACCTTGATCGTTTGTTCAATGTGCAGGACTGAGGCAGGGTCGATACCATCGAACCTTGTGTCGATGGTATCAAGATGCACATAGTTCGGCGACTGCAACAATCTCTCTACGTCGATACTATCGACGGCCTCATCGATGGTATCGACACACCATCAGGTTCATTGCAAAAATGAGGTCGAGAGTATCGACATCGACGTCGATACTCGCGAGATCTCTAGAGATATTCAGAAAAAAAGTGTCATAGTGAAGTCGATACCATCGACGGGCCTGTCGATGGTATCGACTCAGTTACAGGTAGAAAGTGGCGGTCGGGCCTCACGAGGGTGTGTGCCCTAAGCAGATTCAATACTATCGACTTGCGTCGATGGTATCGACGCGACATGTCACTGATCTGCGAGAGGATATCAATGGTGATCGTTGCACCAAGAGAGTCGATCCGTGGGATGGGTCGATACCATTGACACTTGTCGATGGTATCGACGCGTCATCGATATGGGCCCCCACATCAGGCTATCGACAACCGTCGATACTAGCGGAAGACCGAATTGTGCTACAGGTGTCGATACCATCGACCTGCGTCGATGGTATCGACGGGCACACAGCAGTGACGGCCACAGCTATAAAAGGGATGGATTGTTGTCATATGACATCACACATTCAGAGATTTCCTCCTCCACTTGTGTCGTGCATCTTGTTGAGCAATCGTAGCCCGGCTATGAGCATCCAAGGAGCGCGTTCTTCCCCGAGCCTTCATCGAGCGGAGATTGTCTTCTCTGACCTTCACTGAGCTCCGTCTTCTATTCCTTCTTCTTTCTCGACGATGGTGCGTACAGCCGGTGCATCCTCTTCATGGGTGAATCCTATGGAGATTCCTGAGTTCATTCCTCCACCCACTGCATCTATTCTGTGCCCGCAGATTGTCCATCCTTCCGCGGAGGTCCGGAAGGTCTACGAGGAACTTATGGAAAGAAAGATCGAGCCCACGCGCTATGTTGATCGGACAATGGTCCGTGATCTGGGGTTCGAGGCCAATCTTGCCTACGTTCTTAAGGGGCAGGCAAGGCATACGGGCAGGAGGCCCGATGAGATGGAATTCCATGTCGATTGCCAGCCATTCTTCGGTGAATGGCCGACATATAAGGAGCTAGTGGCAAAGTTCATGGCTTCGCTGGACATATGCGTCGTGCCAAACGACGTTATTGCCACTGATCGAGAATGGATGAAGGGCCGCATTTCTTTCCAGCTTTACAACAACGATTACACTCTCACCCTCAGGAAGTTCAATTCCATCTACAACTGGAATCATGGGAGAGACTAGTACCAGAGGCCAGACAACCGGATGGACTATGATGCTATTTTCACTGAGCTAGTGATTGTGCCTCCCGGCAAATCCATGAGCTACCACAACGCTGCAGTGGTGGATTTCGAGCATCTATTTGTGCAGGTTCTTTACCGCATGCCCTACACCACGTTGTTCACTCGTGGCGACCTGTCTCTCAGCAAGTTTTAAGAGACAGGCTTGTTCTTCCTGCACAAATTGTTGAAGCGTGAGGAGTGCAATTGGGGCGCGTTTTTCTTAACGCGCGTGTTGGCTGTAAAGAGGAGTACGCAGAAGGCTCCGATCCATTTTGGAGGGCTCATCACACCGTTGGCCCACTATCTTGGGTTAAATTTCTCCCAGCTTACTCCGCTCTCCAACAGGAGCAAGGTAAACCTGCACCATCTGCACCACTCCAACCTCATCCTGCTTTGTGATGGCTTGGCATATGCACACTACCATGTCAATCAAGAATATCAAGAGTGTTCACTTCCAGACTCCGTCTTCCACATCGAGGGCGCTCAGCATTTCTAATGGCTTGTTATTGCCATCAAGGACTCAGATGAAGACGGTGGCAATGACGATAACGAAAATGACGGCGAAAAGCATGCAGAGGAAGAGGAGGCTTTCACCCCTCTTCGTACACGAGTGGCACCCTGGAAGCATCCCCACATGCATCTGGGTGCATCTTCATCTTCACAGCCTCTGCCACCACAACCCTCGCAGCAAGGTGAGGATGTCTACTCCATGCAGGGGATGTATATGATGCTGCAAGAGATCCAACACACCTAGATGCAGCATACATCTTCATATGCCGGTATTCAGGATACGACGAACCGGCAGCTAGATAACCAGAGGGCTATTTTCGAGAATGAGTGCCTCCTCCTTGACAACCAACAACACATCCACGACAGGTTGCATAGGATGGAGATGTAGCAGCAGCCCTTCTACGATCATTACTGGAGCCAGAATTATTTTGGGGGGTATCCACAACCTCCACCAATGCCCCAGTATGATCTGAGCTTTCAGGGGCAGTACCCATCTTGGGACCCCACGACCCCGCAGTACCCGCCTCCTCCGGAAGAATGATCGGTATCACTGTTCCACCTTTTAAGGTTGTTTTGACTATGAGGTCATAGTCGAATTCAAGCTTAGGGGGGAGTTGGAATAGCTCTATCCTTTAGTTTTTAGTTTTATTGTTTTGTCTTTTGTTATTTGTTTCTCTTAGTTTTTAGTTTGCTTGTAGGATCCACACTCTATCTAGTGTAATTGTGGATGTCTTAAGTCATGTGTCATCTCGTTGCTTGTACATGGGAATCAGGGGCAAATTTAAAAAAATTTAGTGCTTTGCAAGCTTGTGTTGTTTAACTTTGAGCACATAACTTAAGGAAATGATTGGGTTTGTCAACTCTAAAATAGGAAATCACAATGTCTATTCCTATGATTCATGAAAAGTGGACAGAATTGGTTGTTTGAGCCTAAACTGATCAAATGATAATGAGACTCTAATTTGAAATGAAAGAGAAATACCTCTTAATTACTACACAGGTCAGTAAGGAGGGACACATAATAGTTTTCAAAGGTTCAGTCAATTAGTCTTGTGATCTATTCACCCCATTGTTTTTCATACTCCACCATAAGAATTGGAAGTACATTATAGTTTTAATCACTTTGATTGCATTCCATGTAGATAGGTCTTGCATTGCAACTATTTTCACATTTTTGAATAAAAAAAATAGACTAGTTATACATGCACATTATCCTTAGGTGCATGTCATTTAGTTGCATAATTATCATGTTGTAGTTGCATTCACATTTTTGTGCATAGAGTACATCATGCATCTTATATCTTCTGAACATTAAGGGTGATTAACTTGTTCCATACCTTCTGGATGCTTCAAGTGTATAAGTTATGCAGCAATAAGTGAGCCCGACAAAAAATTCGTTGTTAGCTATGAAAATAAGGGCTTGAAAAAAAAATAAGAAATTTTTTTTTGAAAAAAGAAGAAAAAAAAGAAGAGAATTGGGATGTAAGTAAGATTGAGAGGGAGAAAGGAACATAGTCTCACCTGCATTTTAAAGAAGAATAAGTACATGATGTAGTTCTCCTAGATATTCCATCTCACCTTGAGACGGGTTGTTAGTGCATGCATCATTCCACCCAAATGTAGGCATTAGGGCATTTTCACTTGCATTTGCATCATTTAGGTCATTAATGTTTTGTACATGTTAAAACCATATAATGCTTCCATTTCTTCCATGAGCCACCCATTCCATCCACCCGTTGCTCGAATTGGTAGGCCACCATGATTTTCTCCTCATTTGTTAATATCAGGAGAGTTGCTTCCATGTAGATGGTAGTTAGGGCGAGCAACGTAGAATAGGAGATCACAAGATGCACTGAGTCTGAATCGGAGAATTTTATTATGTTAACTACCTTATGTGATAGTGTTCATCAATTTTGAGGTAGATATCTTTTATGGATGATTATTGTCACCTTTAGGGTAATTATCATTCCTTGGTTAGTGAGGGCCGGAATGTGAATGTTCGGCGGGGATCATGTGGTGATGTTTGTTGTGATAATATGTTCTGTAGTGGACTCTCGCAATTCTATTCTAAAGTTTAGTTGCTCGAGGGTGAGCAATGTTCAAGCTTAGGGGAGTTTGATGCGATGATTTTGAGTCGCATTTATGGACTTGTTTTACTTGTGTTTTATGCATTTATTGGTCATTTTAGTGGTTAATATTGCATAATTCATTTACTTTAGTCTATGATCCTTCTCAGTGTCAAATCTCCCTTATTTTATTGTTTTGAGCATAAATGATTACAATAATATGTTTTATTTCGGCTTATGTGGTTTTGTGTTGCAATTTCAAGAAAAATGCATATTTGCAGTTGTTGATACCATCGACGGCTGTCGATACTATCGACACAACCACAGGTTGCCAGCCGCAAGGAGCAGCACAGAGTCGATACCATCGATAGGGAAGTCGATGGTAGTGACATTCCATCAGGTTGCTGGCGAGTAGATAGTCGATACTATCGACACCTGAAGATTCAGCGACGGAAAAGGGATAAAACTGACACCTAAGGGTGTCGATACCATCGACCCTCGTCGATGGTATCGAGTCAGCATCAGGCACAATGAAGAAAAGAAAAGAAGACTTGTCGATATCGCGCAGAGTCGATACCATCGACCCGCGTCGATGGTATCGACACCGTCAGATGCAAGTTTGTTTCAGATCGATCTAAATCTGACGACTGTGATATTTTTGCAACCTAACTCGGTGATTATACCTAATGACGGTGGCGAAGAGCAGGGGATCACGTCATTAGCTATTGCACACATCCCGAGAAGGTGTGGAGAGAAGAACGGAACCCAGAAGCACGCCCCAGCCATTCCAAAAGCCGAAGAAGACGTTTTCCACCGCCGAAAGGTTGTAGATCGTGCATTCTATGCCGAGGAATGCTTAGATCTTATCGGTTCAGGGGTTTCATTACTTATTCACGTTTTTCTCCATGTTTCCCTTTTCTCTACCATGTTTTGCTCTGAGATGAACATGTTGGGCTAATCCCCTTTATCTTTAGGACCGGGAGTAGCCCGGGGAAGCATTGTATGACATTTTTGTCATAGTAATTCATAATTTATCTCTTAAATCTGTGGTATGATTTCGTTTTCTCAATTATATTGTTATGCTTGATCACCATAATGATAATCTAATGCCTTTAATTACTTTGAAAGAAGAATTAACGGTTGAAAAGAGACAAACTTCACATTAATTAATAAATCCCTTGAATAAGGTGATGTACGGTTAATGGTGGAAACCCAGAGGTCGATTCTAATGCACCTAGTTTAGGGTATAGGTTACTACGACGGTGGAACTGACCTAAACATAGGTAGTGAATTGTACCACGACAGTGGGTAATTCTGACTACAGGCCACTATCCGGATTGAGAGATGAACCTGAATTATTATATGGAAATTCATACAATGAGAATCCGCAGTGAAACCGCAATCCTAAAGATCTCCACTTGAAGTGATTAAACTAAACCCTTAATCGATTGCTTCGTTTTATTTTATTTTCTTTTATTTTTACAATAACTCTCAAACTCTTTTAATCGGTTTAGCTAATCGCAACCAGTTAGTAGTAGTCTACCGATAATTTAGTGTCCTTGAGTTCGACTCGGGCCTCACAAGGGCCTATACTACATTGACGCGTGCACTTGATTTCTACGCACGGTTAAATCGTGTCAATCCTCTAATCCCACTTGATGATAGTATTTGGATATTTTGCATCCCTTATTTGAGCTTGACTACACTTAGTTGTTGCCTATACATTTGAGCATGGCGTAGGCTAATATTATTTCTAGTAGTGGTACATAAGTACAACCATATATAGGGCACGCTTTTCCGCCTAGAGTGTATTTTTCCACTCACTATATGCAAGGGAACGCTTATTCCACAAAGGTGTGCTTTTCCACCCACTTTTTGCATGAGATCCTATTGCGTCCCCCCTCTGATATAAATAATCTTAATCTAATGTTGATTATAGGCACCATTTATGATTGCAATATTATTGATGTGACATTGCTTAAGTCAAGAAATCTCTTGTTGATTATCTTTGTTTATTTCTCTTTGATACCACATGGATGTTCTACTCCTCTCCTTGTTCGAAGCCTTAGATAAATAGTTGTTACCTTTTACCTAGTATTTCTCAATTCCTCTTTATATGCTCATACCAACATTTTTGTGATAACAATTTCCACTTTGTATTTGTATGTATGTATGCCAAGAGAACCATTCATACGATGATTGTAATGTGGCACCATGTACTTGATTTATTAATAATAAAGGCAATTTTTCATCTATATTATTGTTCATTTATGAGATGATAATATAACATAATAAATGTCTAAAAGAATGATATTACTTGATGATATATGTCTTTAGGTAGAGAACTTGAATAGTGAGATCATATGTATGATACGAGTATATACCTTCTTGTTATGTCCCTAGTCATATATTATTGTAGAAGCAATAAATATAGAAAATAATGATGCATAAGACTAGAATGTGTGTTGGTTGAGGACATGATCTCATTCTTGTTATGTCCCTAGTCATATATAGGATATCAAGCCAAATACATAGGTACTTGTTCGAGAATAGTGTACGAGACATACCCACCTTGACAATGATACATGGAAACCATTGAATGGTAGTCAGAATTAGTTTCCATAGTGAGAGTGATGATTGTAGTTCTTAGACCTGAAGTCACTATACTCATCACATGTCATTCAATGTACTTTGACACCATTCAAGGTGACCTTGAATAAGGGTTACCATAAAGGTGATGCTTAGATATGTTGTGAAACATGGGGATTGACAGTGAGTGATGCAGATGGGAGTTGTCCCCCTTCTGGAGTTGATATCCTGGTCATTTGATAAGTGAGACTGAGAAATGTATGACCATACTCATTTGAATCAATATATAATATGTGAGCTCACATGCATCTCAGACATTCTTCTCTAGTTCAAGGAACATGGAATGGATATTAATAGGATGATGATTCCATGCCTCAAGTTTAATGTAGATGTTAGTGACAAAGAAACTATACGATCATCATAACCCTGATCACAAATTTAGATTTAAGTTGCTCTCCAAATTTCTAACTACATGGGTAGCAATGATGTGTTGCTAGATATCTCTCATTGCTTGTGATGTCATAATAGAGTTATGGACATTTACTGCCAATGTAATTTGGGACCTATAGGTTCACATGCATAGGATGCACCTAGAATAGGAGTTTACTCATGAATTAGGTTTGACTTGGTTACTAAAGTGTTTGGGTAATCAACTTAAACAACACTAGATGACAGTTGGATAATTGGAGTATTCAGTTGACTGACTAGGAATGACAGTCTATCGACTGGAGTGTCCATTCGATCGAAGGAAAAGTCTAGTTGATCCAGTTGACCGACAAGACTAGATTAAGGAATTGATGATGACATCATGACATGTATAAATCATCACATTGAAAGCTAGTATGTTTGCGAATAGGAAAACATATCAATCGACGATTGGATGTTCCAGTTGATCGATTCATGATTTGCATCAGCCAAAAATTCATGAAATTTGTCCCATTGTATCCCTGGGTATGCGAAAACCCTAGCCCATCCACTCTTATATAAATAGGAGTGTCCAAGGTACTCAGTATGGATACTCCTCATCTTGATGTTGTGGTAACATTAGAGCCAGATGAATCTTACCTATAAAAGGGAGAGATAGCCAAAAGGGAGAAAGTTGATGTTAGCACATTGACAACATGAAGGACAACTCCTTCCCACCGGTTCTAGAATAACAACATGGAGTTTCCAGTGGTCCACGTGGACTACATAGAGTCTTGGAGGTTGGTGCCATCATGTTAGGAGGACGCGATCAACTATCATATGTGGTGGTACACCAGGAGGCCGTTGTTGATTGTTGTCCTAGTACTACTTGAGAAAGGAGCACAATGCTAAAAGGATTGTTAATGGACTTGAACCAGGACTAGGTATATGTCTTGCAACCTTCCTTACCATTCATAGTTATTGAGGCGATCTACTAGTTTATAGGGAATATGACAAGAAACTTTTTATTTCCTCTTCCATCTCTGATGCTATATTTCCCTACAATGGTAACAGAGCCAAGTAAATTTATTATGTTTTGGGATTTAATCAATATGATCAATTTTTGGTTTTATCATTTATTTATTACATATGATGTGAATATTTAAATGATTAATGTGCATATCCAATTAATACCACACACGCTAGGAATGTCATGTAAATCCTATATGTATGTGATATGATATATATGCAATATATATGTGTCACCCTAAAATCATTTTGATGGTGGATGTAAGTGTGGTTATGGCCAATACTCTTGGATGTGTGTGCTTGGTTGAATAGTTTAATTATTGTCTTTTAAATTCAGTTTACATATTGAGCTTCTCTCTCTTTCTCAATATGTAACTTAATGCTTTCCTCCCTAAACTCTCCTCGAATGTAACCCGAGCTTCACCTTTTACAATGTAATACATAATAGGATAGTTTTATTTCTATTTTGCTGGAAGAGAAAATGTTATGCACCAGGCGAGTCAACCAACTACGAGTAGAGTCAATTGTCTGGGGGACCAAAGAGGCTACAAATTGAAGGTGCAAATCAATCGACTGGAGGCCCAATCGACTGACTGGAGGAGTCTAGATAGGAGCATGAGCCAAGAGCCATTCGACCAAGTGATAGAGACCAATCGACCGACATGTGAATAAATTGATCAAGTGGAAGAGTACAATCAACCAATCAACTTGTTTCCAACACAAAATTTTCTTTTATAGGTCGTAACATGTGATGTTTGACCCTATGTAGATATGAATTCTTTGTGGCTCCAAAGAATTGCATTTTCTTGGCCATAACCATTGCTCGTATTTTATGATTGCATGTTTTGTTTGTGGATATGGTATGTATATGATACATATTATAAGTATCTGGTGATTGAATATGTATATGTATTTATATATAAATAAAACCCTTAGCCAAACATTAAGTCTTAGATGTTTTCCTTAAGTAGCACACATGAAAATCTTGATCGACCAAGAATGGTCATTTCAAGCGTGGTGCGTCGTCTATCTCATGGAAGTGTGATGGTAGCTATGTGGGCCTTCCAAGCATGGTGCATTACTATCGTGTTGGCTTTTGGGTCAGGCTTAACTAGGTGACCTTAATGAGATTAAGTGCCTAGAAGCATACATAAGTAATATGAAGGAGTTGTGAATGTCATCTATCTAAGAATTGCATAAGATGTGATTGGAACATGTTGCCTACCTTAATAATTGGTTATGGATGTCGGAGTTGGCTGGGTAATAACTTGATTATTTTGGATCTTGTCTCACTAGAAGAATGTACATTGCAATCTTTTGAATTGATGGTGAGGGCTATCAATTAGAACAAAATAATGGGATAAATAATTAATTAAAGGCCTAATTAATACCATTAAGGTCTTATTTTACTCAAATTAAATCAAAAGGTTTGTGACAAAATTCAAACTTCTCTTGTAGAAACGAATGTCAAACAACATATTTTCTTTGTGATCAATCCTTGAGAAGGACATGTTGAATTGGAATAACTTCCATGATTGGTTCGGGATATTTAGAATCATTCTCACACAAGAACACAAGCTCTATGTCCTAAGACACTAGAGCCAGATAAATCTTCTTCCACCGCTCTTAAAGCTGACAGTGATGCTTACAGGAAGTATTTCAAAGATATCAAGTGTCTGATGTTATGCTCAGTGAACTATGAGATGTAGAGACAACATGAGAATATGGATGTTCTTGAGATGGTTACACATCTTAAGAATATGTACTAAGATCAGGAAAGACAAGAGAGATATGGTGTCTCAAATGCATTGTTTAAGTGCAATATGGTAGAAGGAGATCCAGTGGGTCCCCATATGCTCAAGTTGATTGGGTATGTGGAGAACCTAGCAAAACTAAAATTTCCCTTGGGCCAATAGTTCTCCACATATGTGATTTTGCGATCACTTCTAGAATCATATAGCCAATTTGTCATGAACTACAACATGACCAATTTTGATAAGCCATTGTCAGAATTTCTTGGCATGTTGAGAACTACTGAAGTACAAATGAAGAAGGACAGACCTAATTATGTGATGATGATCAATAGAGGAAAATGAAAGTCCAAGGCAAAGGCAAGGCTAAGAAGAGTTCTAAAACTGGACAAAAAACCAAGAATTATGCACTCAAAGCAAAGGGAGGGGTGAATAAGGAAGGCAATTGTCGCCACTATCACCAGGCTGGACATTTAAAAAGAAATTGTCCCCTTCACCTGAAGCAACTGAGGAAGAAGAAGTAGGGGATAGAGATTGTTACAACCCAAAATTTTGGGTTCCTTTGGTGAGGAATGTAATTTCTCACATTAAAGATATTGGAACAAATAATCATATAATTTGTTTTGAATAAATGGATTCTGTTTACAATAGCCTTGATGATTGTGTTGTGGACTTTATTGGCTATTGGGCCCAATAACAAGGAAATTCAATTAATAAATTAATAATTGAGTTTTTGAGAAAAGAGAGATGTGGAAACCTCTAGAAGGCAAAAGAATGTAATCCAAAGGTGGATTTCATGCATCTTGGGTTCCTTGGGTTCCAAGGAGTCCAAAGTTGCAAAGAAAAGCAATAAGAAAAGAAAAGATTAATTAAGTATTTCTTTATTAAGAAAGAAATTGAAAACAATGGTAAAATGTGGAAAACAAGTGAAAAGAGGTGTAATTGAGTTAGCCTTGGTGGAATTTAGTATCCCAAGGATTCCTAACATTAAAAGGAATACTAATGAGGAAAATAAAAGAGAAATGAAGAGAAATCCTCAAAAAGATATATTTTGATAAGAATAAAACAAGGTAATGAAGAATAATGCATTTAGATGCATCTAGAAGGATAATGAGTATTCAATAAAAAGGATTCCGAAATAATAGAGTTTCTTGGGATCTAAGGAGTCCCAATAAAGAAGAAAGAAAGAGAAAATACCAAAATTGCAAAATAAGATGATAACGTGATGCATTATTAATGAATTATGTGGTATTGCTAAAAGGAAGTATTTTCTATTAAATGAAAATAGATTTTCATGCCATTAGAATAAAGGGAAAGTACTAAGAAGATAAAAGAAGAGATTTTCAAAATTCTAATATCCCAAGGAATAAGAATATCAAGGAAATAGATGAGGAGAGAGAAAAATACTTCTCCTTGAAGGAATATGTTTCCTTTAAGAGTGGGACTCGTTTTCTCTTGGATGAATGTTTTTGGGCGTGGATACCCACCTCTATAAAAAGAGAGAGAGACCTGGGCCGAGTCCACGAAAGAGATCCCACGTACTCCCCTTGCTTTTTCATCGTTTTAGTTCTAAACCCTAGTAGAGGGGAGCCACGTTATCCTGGGGCAGAAAGGAGCCGAGGTAGGGTTGCGAGGGAAGCTACATGTGCCATGATGACAGAATGAGGGCAAGAAAGCATAGTCGTGCCCTGATGAAGGTGCAACAGCGGATGGTTGGCGGCAACAAGGGCTGCAAGATGTAGGCTTGTTTCTCCTGACCTCGCCACGTAGACCACACACTGGGTGGTGCCCCAGGTGCGGATGATGGCGGTGAGGCTAGGGTGAGAGGTTGTGGAAGTTGTCAAGGACCGAGAGAGAGAGAAACAGCTGCCCAAAGTCGCGCTTAGGGCTGAGCTCGACGGAAGCAGGAGTAGCCAGAGGTTGAAGACAACATGTTGGCCAATTGGACGGATATACCCCCGGGTTATGAAGCGCCAACCCACTTAAGTGGAGGGAAAAAGCATCATTCAATTCTAATCTCAAACGGGCCGCGCTGCATGGACAAAGGCCACATGGCGCCTCCCCATTGGCCAAAGTAAGTGGTTTTTGTAAAATTCATTGTTAATTATTCGTAGCTCGGATTAACACGCATAAAATATGAAAGTTTCTCAGAAAAACGAGGGGAATCCATTAAAAATTTAATTGAAGCCTGATTCCTCTTGAAATTCGAAAATTAATGGAAGATGTCAACTTTCATGTATTAATGTTCAAAGAACCCTATTTTGAGATGAATAATATATTTATAAGAGTTTAATGGATGGTTAAAGTTGATACTATCCTGTTAATGATAAAAAGGAACATTAGGAACAAAAAGGATGAACTTTGCATGTAATTAGTTTAATTTAGAGTTTATGTGCATAAATAGGCTTTAATGGGCCTTAAAACCCTAATGTTGGTAATTAGGACTACTAATGGCTTTAATTATTTGATTTCATGTATAGAACTGAGTTTTCATGGTTATAAGATATTTTGAGCATTCAAGTTCTTAATTTGTGGATAAATAACCTTAATATAGAAATTAGGGTTTTATAATGAATCAGGATGGGATTAATGACAAATAGAGTTCGTATGTGAATTCAATCATAATGAACTATGAATTGACGATAAATGAGCGTAATGATCTTGTCATATATTAAAAGGATAAAAATAGTAGCTTTAATGTAAAAGAGGCTTAATGGACTTAATTGATGGTTAAATGTTGTTAAAGGATAACTTTAATATCTTTTGTGAAGAATAGATGAGATAATTAGGGTTTGTGATCAATTGTGTTAAATTAGGGTTTAAAATAGTAAAAGATGAAGGGAAACCCTAATTGTAATGGAAACCCTAAAAGTGGACTTGAAACCCTAGGAAGCGAGCTAGATTTAATAGATCTTAATGACATGAGTAATAAAAGGAAATTGTATAATTGTTTCAGGATCTTATTGAATGCTTGCTTGCCTATTGATTGATTAGACTATTTTTGTCTCACATCAACTTGACAGGTATGTGGTTAATAATGAATAACTGCCTTAGTTTCCTGAGGATTTTCTGGATGGTTAATCACATTGAATCCAAATTATCAGTTTGGATGTTCATACTTGAAAATCATAAAGTCACTATGATTATCACATTAATAATAGAAGTATGTATTCTCGCACCTACATGCTACCCTGATGGAGATGCCAAAGGTCAGGCTCAGATGGGTAGACCAATGGGCACCATGAGTGGTGACCCCAGGCACCAGGCTCGGGAATGAGAAGGTGGCCTATGATATTGAATGACTAAGGGGCACTATGAAGGGTGACCCCAGGCACCAAGCTCGAGATTGAGAAGGTGGCCTTAAGCCATTGGCAAAAGAAACCCTAAGGTGGGTATGCCAGGGTTAGGGCAAAAGCGGTGGAGAATGTCATACTGAAAAGCGTAAAATGGCTTGTTAAGTAACTTGATTGTGATAATTAGATTGTTATCCATATGTGAAAACTTTTGGTTGTCCCCACATACCAGTATATTTTGATATGATGACCGACGTTTTGTTTGTTGGCATTTTAGGTACAAGATTGAAAGGCACAAATAGTAAAGTGACACATCATGAAAATAAGAAGTATAGTACAAGGAGGGTTAGATAGAATAATTCAAGTTGTGGATAGATAGTTTTCCCAAAGTTTTAAAAGGTATGCAAATTTTTGATTTTCTACCAGATTTCAGTTCAGTTAGTAGAATTTCATAAATATTATTGATTATTTGTCGAACCTTTGATCCAGATTACTGGATAACGGCTCTGACCTTTCGGTCTCCCTTAATTGGGGGTTATCGAGAGACGGGGTCATTACAATTGGTATCAGAGCGAAGGTTCCTGACTTAATCTTTAATAATTATTAAATTTTACAAATTCTATAGAATCCAAGGGAGTTATTAGAGGATTATCCAAAAGACAGAGGTGTCTAGAAAAGGATCATGACCGGGGGCTGGCAATATTTTCCTCTGCACCGCTAGTCGGAATACGAGGACTCTTGGATCTGTGTGATTGCTTGGCCAAAGTCTTAGGGTATGAATTGAAATAAGATACCTTTAGGACTCTCTCATCTTGTTCATCCCTCCTCAACTCAAATTCTGTTAAGGACCTTAAGGATTAGGGTTTTCTCTCTTTTCCTCACCCTCTTGAGGTATGGGTAAGGTCGATAAGGATTAAGGAATCATCCACCAAATTAATAAAAAGCATGTAAATAAGATGTCATGGACATAAGCTTAATAGAGTAAGCATAAAGGAATAGATACATGCTAAGGTCGTATGATACAAGTTGTCATTGCCCTCAGGAGAGACCTGAGGATAGACCTCCTTGGTAAGAGGATGAGTAGAGATAGTTAGTCTTGGAGGTAGAGACCTCCATTAAAAGTAGAGACCTAGCACATCCTTTGAGGATGATGGTAACCCTAACCCTAAGTGAAGGTTAGAGAGAGAGATGACATGATGAGTTAGATGTCATGGTTGACCAGGTGTTTGGTCGGGCATGCCTTGGGATTTCCATACGAGCCATGAGAGGTGGGATAACCTAGTACCTTTGACGACCCAACCCTAGAGAGGGTCGTGCATGCTAGAGCGAAGGATAGCTCCTTCATGGATGAGGTTAGAGGAGAACCTATAGAAACCCTATGGGCTTAGGCAAGTAAGGTATAACTTGCACCCAGAGTGTGTCAGTAGTGATGACAGTAGATTGAAACCCTGGTCAAGGGAGTATGCTGGATATCTTATGTGATAAACATAAAGAGCTAAGGATAATCATGAGAAAACATAAGTTTGAGCATAGGCTTCAACCGCGTAGAGGTAGGCATGTGAGCTTGATCCTTCATGGAGAGATGACGTCTAGTAGTATGGATGGATGTGGAGTTAGCTTTAGAGAGAGAAAGCAGGACCCAAGAAAGAAGGTTGGAAACTTAGATTCTGAGACATGAGGAACAGTGGGGAGTCGAGGATGATGTGACCTAAGTGGATGATAGTGGATGCTTCAGGTACCTATGTACCTATGGTATAAGTTATTACCTACTGGATGAGATAAAGAGTGCTTTAGACCCTGAGGAGGTTTGAGTAACCAGTTGCGAGGCTTTATACCTAGATGGTTGTCCTGGAAGAGGACTCAACTCCGAAGTGTTGCTCGAGTAGAAGGATCATGGGAGTACATGACATACCCTGGACATGCTGGATTCGTGGTTAAGAGATTAAGCATGCAGTTGGATACCCAAAGGTGAACCTAGGGTTCATAGGCTTAAGAGGGGAAGTGGTGTACCCGATGCTCATGACGAGGTTTTAGTTTCAATAGATTCAAGCATGGTACTTCTCATGTTCTAAGGAAAGAGAAACCTCATAAGTTTAAAGGTATGTTTGACGAACCCCTCATAGCTGAGTGGATGACATGGGAAGGTATGATCTTGATCTAATGTTGAGGATGAAAATAAGTGTGACCTAGTATGGTTTAGTAGGTGGTCTGCTTGTGCCTTAGTAGCTTGCTAGGGTTAAGCATGCTCATGCAGACCCTAAACATAATGACGTTTGTGACCTTTGTTATCAAGGTGGAGTTTCCTCCCATCCTGGGACAGGGACCCTTTTTTAGGGTGTATACCAGTTTGAGGTAACCTAAAGAGGTTTCAAAGGATCTTGAGAAGCTAAGGGAAGAGTACATGGTAAGAGAATGAACCTGTAGACCCATAGATAACCATCTCGATGTGCATGTGGGTGTGATACCATGGAGGTAACCAGTATGGGGCCTAACCAAGGTAGGCAGGTTTCCATGACCCTTGTGAAGGGATGAAAGACAACCCATTAATGCAAAGAGAGATGATGAAGACTTGGGTAAGGTTCCAAGTTGAACGTGTACTATAATAGAATCCTAAGTCTATCCTAGGGTCAGGTAGGGATAAGACTGATGGAAGAAGGAGCTGCCTAATTCCCTAGTTGCACATGACCATAGGGTCGGGAGGTAACAGCTATCATTATCTGAGGGCCATGGGTTAGGAGATTGATCACTTTCATGAACTCATGGGACCCAAAGGGCAGATGAGTGGGGCACTCTCTGGATGCATAAGGGAAAAGGGATGACCCCAAAAGTGTCGGCACCCTATAGACCTAGAGGAGATGACCAAGGATTGTGTGGTGACCCAAGTAGGTTCGAGACCATTTTCCATGGAAGTAACTTTGATATCATGATGTTTGTGATGTAGAGACATAAGTTGCACGTTTTAACTTAGAATTGAAGGTGTACTGGCGATGTGGGATGTATCATCTCTACTCTTTGAACAGGAAGTACTTTGTGTTTGGACGACCGCCAAATGCTTATTTCCTCTTGTTATGAGAGGGCGAGATGGGACAATATGCATGCCATACACCAAGGATAAAAGATGATACGAGTTGGAACATTGCTACGAGGTATGAGGACAGAGATGATGACATACCTTGGTGGAGTGAATGATACATGGATGGTTTGCAAACAATAAAATGTATAAAATAGTCATCTTATAAAGATTCTTCTAGTAGAAGCTTTGTGGAATTGGCAAGTTATACAAGGTTGAGTTTGATCACCAAGAAGATGAGCTCAAAGTGTTCTTAATGAAGATAGACTTAGAATTCGAGTTTGAGATGATAAGTGAAATACATGGAAGTGCATGTCTTCAACATTACCTAACACCTAAGGATGAGAAGTGGTAATGAAAGCTCGGGTTGAGGTATAGATGCCTAGTTTAGCTGGAAGCTAGAAGAAGTTGAGGTTGCTAGGACTTAGGTTGAGAAAAGAGATAAGTTTGGCTAACACCCAGATGTATCCATAGTGGTTAATCAAGTAAATGATTGATGGTTAGCCAGCCTAGTCTGTGATATAATGAAAGATTGTTGTAGAACCTCAGATGTACTTCTTTGGAAAGGAAAGTGATTTAACCCTGATGAGAGTGGTTTAGGGTTTCCAAGGTATCAAGCTTGAGGAATCATGACATACAAGAGATCATGGTTTTAAGATCACCAAACACCGTGATACTACAAAGATAGTAAGTGATAGTAGCACTTTGGTTGCTTGATGTGAAGTTGCAGGTAGCATGTGGCCATGCAAGCCAAGGGTGAAGGATGAACACCAGTAACCCAGTTCTTTGACATAGAGAATATAGAGTCCCCGAGAGGGAGTGGGAGTTCACCACTATGGAAGTTGTGGTAAGTCTCCCCTAGACCAAGGAAGGTCGAGATCCAATATGGGTTATGGTAGATCGCCTTACCTAGATGACATGAGAAAGAAAGAATGTTGTCAAGGGACGGATAAGGTTGAACTACATAAGAGAGAAAGATGGTTCAACCACACCATGATGCGAGTTCAAAAGTTCTTTAGTATGACCTAAAGGTTCACTCCCGTGAGGTGGAAGTAGATACCTGAAGAACTCGATGTTAGAACGGTTTAGCACCCCATATTAATGGTTAGTATGATCTAGAATAGAGGGTCTGAGGAGAGCATGTGTGCTCATTCAGGGTGATACAAAGAGATAGTTCTTGTGATGTGACATTAGCCACCATAGCCTTTATCGAGATGCAAGAAGTTTTATAAAGAGGTTGTGTCGGTCACCGCTTCATTGAGATGATGTTGGTGAAGGAGGCCTCACGAAGGTCAGAAAAACCACAGTGTGTGCAGATGAAGTCGCTTTGAACATGCAATGGCTGAGAGAGAGCCCAGTGGTGACATGAGTCACGAGCTGATGCAAAGCAGACTGACATTCAGTTCACTGTGGAAGAATATGTGATGTGAAAATCCGACCCCTCTAAGCTACAACTGAGAAAGTTAAGTCCCCGATATATGGGTTCATTTAGATGGATTGGTGAAGATGGTTGTGTTTAGGGTTCCATGAGTCCGATCTAGAGCACCATGTGAGGTACCCAAGCCATGTGCTGAGCCTTGAACCTATTTAGCTTTTTAGAGGCTAAAATGTCCGGAGTCACCTATGAGGGTACGATATACCAAAGTAAGAACTCAGATGGAAGAATATGAGATGATGAAGGTTCTTGGGAAGCACCATGGAAAGGGTGAAGCCACATGGGAGCCATGATGGACATATGAAAGGCATATCCTGTCTGTTTGCTTGCTTGATGGAATTTTGAGGGCAAAATTCTTATAAGAGGGGAAGGATGTTACAACCCCAATTTTTGGGTTCCTTTGGTGAGGAATGTAATTTCTCACTTTAAAGATATTGGAATAAATAATGATATAATTTGTTTTGAACAAATGGATTTTGTTTACAACAACCTTGATGATTGTGTTGTGGGCTTTATTGGTTATTGGGCCCAATAACAAGGAAATTCAATTAATAAATGAATACTTGAGTTTTTGAGAAAAGAGAGATGTGGAAACCTCTAGAAGGCAAAATAATGTAATCCAAAGGTGGATTTTGTGCCTCTTGGGTTCCTTGGGTTACAAGGAGTCCAAAGTTGCAAAGAAAAGAAATAAGAAAAGAAAAGATTAATTAAGTATTTCTTTATTAAGAAAGAAATTGAAAACAATGCTAAAATGTGGAAAACAAGTGAAAAGAGGTGTAATTGAGTTAGCCTTGGTGGAATTTCGTATCCCAAGGATTCCTAACATTAAAAAGAATACTAATGAGGAAAATAAAAGAGAAATGAAGAGAAATCCTCAAAAAGATATATTTTGATAAGAATAAAACAAGATAATGAAGAATAATGCATTTAGATGCATCTAGAAGGATAATGAGTGTCCAATAAAAGGATTCCAAAATAATAGAGTTTCTTGGGATCTAAGGAATCCCAATAAAGAAGAAAGAAAGAGAAAATACCAAAATCGCAAAATAAGAGGATAATGTGATGCATTATTAATGAATTATGTGGTATTGCTAAAAGAAAGTATTTTCTATTAAATGAAAATAGATTTTCGTGCCATTATAATAAAGGGCAAGTACTAAGAAGATAAAATAAGAGATTTTCGAAATTTAATATCCCAAGGAATAAGAATATCAAGGAAATAGATGAGGAGAGAGAAGAATACTTCTCCTTGAAGGAATATGTTTCCTTTAAGAGTGGGACTCGTTTTCTCTTGGATGAATGTTTTTGGGCATGGATACCCTCCTCTATAAAAGGAGAGAGAGACCTGGGCCGAGTCCAGGAAAGAGATCCCACATACTCCCCTTGTTTCTTCATCGTTTTAGTTCTAAACCCTAGTAGAGGGGAGCCACGTGATCCTGGGGCAGCAAGGAGCTGAGGTAGGGTTGTGAGGGAAGCTACATGTGCCACAATGACAGAACAAGGGCAAGAAAGCATAGCCGTGCCTTGATGAAGGTGCAACAGCGGTTGGTTGGCGGCAGCAAGGGCTGCAAGATGTAGGCATGTTGCTCCTGACCTCGCCACGTAGACCATGCACTGGGCGGCGCCCCAGGTGCAGATGATGGTGGCAAGGCTAGGGAGAGAGGTGGCGGCAGCTGTCGAGGACCAAGAGAGAGAGAAACAGCCGCCCAAAGTCGCGCCTAGGGCTGCGCTCGACGGAAGCAGGAGCAGTAAGAGGTTGAAGACAACCTATTGGTCGATTGGACAGATATACCCCCGGGGTATGAAGAGCCGAACCACTTAAGTGAGGGCAGAAGTGTCATTCTATTATAATATCAAACGGGCCGCGCTGCATGGACAAAGGCCATGTGGCGCCTCCCCATTGGCCAAAGTAAGTGGTTTTTGTAAAATTCATGGTTAATTATTCGTAGCTTGGATTAAGACGCATAAAATATGAAAGTTTCTCAGAAAAATGAGGGGAATCCATTAAAAATATAGTTGAAGCCTGATTCCTCTTGAAATTCGAAAATTAATTGAAGATGTCAACTTTAATGTATTAATGTTCAAAGAACCCTATTTTGAGATGAATAATATATTTATAAGATTTTAATGGATGATTAAAGTTGATACTAGCCTGTTAATGATAAAAAGGAACATTAGGAACAAAAAGGATGAACTTTGCATGTAATTAGTTTAATTTAGAGTTTATGTGCATAAATAGGCTTTAATGGGCCTTGAAACCCTAATGTTGGTAATTAGGACTACTAATGGCTTTAATTATTCGATTTCATGTATAGAACTGAGTTTTCATGGTGATAAGCTATTTTGAGCATTCAAGTTCTTAATTTGTGGATAAATAACCTTAATATAGAAATTAGGGTTTTTGAATGAATCAGGATGGGATTAATGACAAATAGAGTTTGTATGTGAATTCAATCATAATGAACTATGAATTGACAATAAATGAGCGTAATGATCTTGTCATATATTAAAAGGATAAAAATAGTAGCTTTAATGTAAAAGATTCTTAATGGACTTAATTGATGGTTAAATGTTGTTAAAGGATAACTTTAATATCTTTTGTGAAGAATAGATGAGATAATTAGGGTTTGTGATCAATTGTGTTAAATTAGAGTTTAAAATAGTAAAAGATGAAGGGAAACCCTAATTGTAATGGAAACCCTAAAAGTGGACTTGAAACCCTAGGAAGCGAGCTAGATTTAATAGATCTTAATGACATGAGTAATAAAAGGAAATTGTATAATTGTTTTAGGATCTTATTGAATGCTTGCTTGCCTATTGATTGATTGGACTATTTTTGTCTCACATCAACTTGACAGGTATGTGGTTAATTATGAATAACTGTCTTAGTTTCCTGAATATTTTCCAGATGGTTAATCGCATTGAATACAAATTATTAGTTGGGATGTTCATACTTGCAAATCATAAAGTCACTATGATTATCACATTAATAATAGAATTATGTATTCTCGCACCTACATGCCACCCTGATGGAAGATGCCAAAGGTCAGGCCCAGATGGGTAGACCAAGGGGCACCATGAGTGGTGACCCCATGCACCAAGCTCAGGAATGAGAAGGTGGCCTATGATATTGAATGACTAACGGGCACTATGAAGGGTGACCCCAGGCACCAAGCACGGGATTGAGAAGGTGGCTTTAAGTCATTGGCAAAAGAAACCCTAAGGTGAGTATGTCAGGGTTAGGGCAAAAGCGGTGGAGAATGTCATACTGAAAAGCAGAAATTGGCTTGTTAAGTAACTTGATTGTGATAATTAGATTGTTATCCATATGTGAAAACTTTTGGTTGTCCCCACATACCAGTATATTTCTATATGATGAGTGACATTATGTTTGTCGGCATTTTAGGTACAAGATTGAAAGGCACAAACAGTAAAGTGACACATCGTGAAAATAAGAAGTAAAGTACAAGGAGGGTTAGATAGAATAATTCAAGTTGTGGATAGATAGTTTTCCCAAAGTTTTAAAAGGTATGCAAAGTTTTGATTTTCTACCAGATTTCAGTTTAGTTAGTAGAATTTCATAATTATTATTGATTATTTGTCGAACCTTTGATCCAGGTTATTGGATAACGGCTCTGACCTTTCGGTCTCCCTTAATTGGGGGTTATCGGGAGACGAGGTCGTTACAATTGGTATTAGAGCGAAGGTTCCTCACTTAATCTTTAATAATTATTAAATCTTACAAATTCTTTAGAACCCAAGGGAGTTATTAGAGAATTATCTGAAAGATAGAGGTGTCTAGAAAAGGATCACGATCGAGGGCTGGCAATATTTTCCTCCGTAACGCTACTCAGAATATGAGGACTCCTGGATCCGTGTGACTACCTGGCCAAAGTCTTAGGGTATGAATCGAAATAAGATACCTTTAGGACTCTCTCATCTTGTTCATCCCTCCTCAACTCAAATTCTGTTAAGGACCTTAAGGATTAGGGTTTTCTCTCTTTTCCTCACCCTCTTGAGGTATGGGTAAGGTTGATAAGGATTAATGAATCCTCCACCAAATTAATAAAAAGCATGTAAATGATGTCATGTACATAAGCTTAATAGAGTAAGTGTAAAGGAATAGATACATGCTAAGGTCGTATGACATGAGTTGTCATTGCCCTCAGGAGAGACCTGAGGATAGACATCCTTAGCAGGAGGATGAGTAGAGATAGTTAGACTTGGAGGTAGAGACCTCCATTAAAAGTAGAGACCTAGCACTTCCTTTGAGGATGATGGTAACCCTAACCCTAAGTGAAGGTTAGAGAGAGAGATGACATGATGAGGTAGATGTCATGGTTGACCAGGTGTTTGGTCAGGCATGCCTTGGGATTGCCATACGAGCCATGAGAGGTGGGATAACCTAGTACCTTTGGCGACCCAACCATGGAGAGGGTCGTGCATGCTAGAGCGAAGGATAGCTCCTTCATGGATGAAGTTAGAGGAGAACCTATAGAAACCCTATGGGCTTAGGCAAGTAAGGTATATCTTGCACCCATAGTGCGTCAGTAGTGGTGACAATAGATTGAAACCCTGGTCAAGGGAGTATGCTGGATAGCTTATGTGATAAACATAAATAGCTAAGGATAATCATGAACAAACCTAAGTTTGAGCATAGGCTTCAACCGCGTAGAGATAGGCCTGTGAGCTTGATCCTTCGTGGAGAGATGACGTCTAGTAGTATGGATGGATGTGGAGTTAGCTTTAGAGAGAGAAAGCATGACCCAAGAAAGAAGGTTGGAAACTTAGATTCTGAGACATGAGGAACAGTGGGGAGTCGAGGATGATGTGACCTAAGTGGATGATAGTGGATGCTTCTGGTACCTATGTACCTATGGTAAAAGTGATTACCTGCTGGATGAGATAAATAGTGCTTTAGACCCTGAGGAGGTTTGAGTAACTAGTTGTGAGGCTTTATACCTAGATGGTTGTCCTGGAAGAGGACTCAACTCCGAAGTGTTGCTCGAGTTGAAGGATCATGGGAGTACATGACATACCTTGGACATGCTGGATTCGTGGTTAAGAGATTAAGCATGCAGTTGGATACCCAAAGGTGAACCTAGGGTTCATAGGCTTAAGAGGGGAAGTGGTGTACCTGATGCTCATGATGAGGTTTTAGTTTCAATGGATTCGAGCATGGTACTTCTCATTTTCTAAGGAAAGAGAAACCCCATAAGTTTAAAGTTATGTTTGATGAACCCCTCATAGCTGAGTGGATGACATGGGAAGGTATGATCTTGATCCAATGTTGAGGATGAAAATAAGTGTGACCTAGTATGGTTTAGTAGGTGGTCTTCTTGTGCCTTAGTAGCTTGCTAGGGTTAAGCATGCTCATGCAGACCCTAAACATAAGGACGTTTGTGACCTTTGTTATCGAGGTGGAGTTTCCTCCCATCCTGGGAGAGGGACCCTTTTGTAGGGTGTATATGAGTTTGAGGTAACCTAAAGAGGTTTCAAAGGATCTTGAGAAGCTAAGGGAAGAGTACATGGTAAGAAAATGAACTTGTAGACCCATAGATAACCATATCGATGTGCATGTGGGTGTAATACCATGGAGGTAACCAGTATGGGGCCTGACCAAGGTAGGCATGTTTCCATGACCCTCGTGAAGGGATGAAAGACAACCCATTAATGCAGAGAGAGATGATGAAGACTTGGGTAAGGTTCCAAGTTGAATGTGTTCTATAATAGAATCCTAAGTCTATCCTAGGGTCAGGTAGGGATAAGACTAATGGAAGAAGGAGTTGCCTAATTCCCTAGTTGCACATGACCATAGGGTCGGGAGGTAACATCTATCATTATCTGAGGGCCATGGGTTAGGAGATTGATCACCTTCATGAACTCATGGGACCCAAAGGGAAGATGAGTGGGGCACTCTCTGGATGCATAAGGGAAAAGGGATGACCCCAAAAGTGTCGGCACCCTATAGACCTAGAGGAGATGACCAAGGATTGTGTGGTGTCCCAAGTAGGTTCGAGACCAGTTTTCCATGGAAGTAACTATGATATCATGATGTTTGTGATGTACAGACATAAGTTGCACGTTTCAACTTAGAATTGAAGGTGTACTGGTGATGTGGGATGTATCATCTCTACTCTTGGAATAGGAAGAACTTTGTGTTTGGACGGCCGCCAAATGCTTATTTCCTCTTGTTATGAGAGGGAGAGATGGGACAGTATGCATGCCATACACCAAGGATAAAAGAGGATGCGAGTTGGAACATTGCTACGAGATATGAGGACAGAGATGATAACATACCTCGGTGGAGTGAATGATACATGGATGGTTTGCAAACAATAAAAGGTATAAAATAGTCATCTTATAAAGATGCTTCTAGTAGAAGCTTTGTGGAATTGGCAAGTTATACAAGGTTGAGTTTGATCACCAAAGAAGATGAGCTCAAAGTGTTCTTAATGAAGATATACTTAGAATTCGAATTTGAGATGATAAGTGAAATACATGGAAGTGCATGTCTTCAACATTACCTAACACCTAAGGATGAGAAGTGGTAATGAAAGCTCGTGTTGAGGTATAGCTGCCTAGTTTAGCTGGAAGCTAGAAGAAGTAGAGGTTGCTAGGACTTACGTTGAGAAAAGAGATAAGTTTGGCTAACACCCAGATGTATCAATAGTGGTTAATCAAGTAAATGACTAATGGTTAGCCAGCCTAGTCTGTGATATAATGAAAGGATTGTTGTAGAACCTCAGATGTACTTCTTTGGAAAGGAAAGTGATGAAACCCTGATAAGAGTGGTTTAGGGTTTCTAAGGTATCAAGCTTGAGGAATCATGACATACAGGAGATCATGGTTTTAAGATCACCAAACATCGTGATACTACAAAGATAGTAAGTGATATTAGCACTTTGGTTGCTTGATGTGAAGTTGCAGGTAGCATGTGGCCATGCAAGCCAAGGGTGAAGGATGAACACCAGTAACCCAGTTCTTTGACATAGAGGATAAAGAGTCCCCGAGAGGGAGTGGGAGTTCACCACTATGGAAGTTGTGGTAAGTCTCCCCTAGACCAAGGAAGGTCGAGATCTAATATGGGTTATGGTAGATCGCCTTACCTAGATGACATGAGAAAGAAAGAATGTTGTCAAGGGACGGATTCAGTTGAACTACATAAGAGAGAAAGATGGTTCAACCACACCATGATGCGAGTTCAAAAGTTCTTGAGTATGACCTAAAGGTTCACTCCCGTGAGGTGGAAGTAGATACCTGAAGAACTCGATGTTAGAATAGTTTAGCACCCCATACTAATGGTTAGTATGATCCAAACTAGAGGGTCTGAGGAGAGCATGTGTGCTCATTTAGGGTGATACAAAGAGAAAGTTCTTGTGATGTGACGTTAGCCACCATAGCCTTTATCAGGATGCAAGAAGTTTTATAGAGAGGTTGTGTCGAGTCACAACTTCATTGAGATGTTGTTGGTGAAGGAGGCCTTGTGAAGGTCAGAAAAACCACAGTGTGTGTAGATGAAGTCACTTTGGACGTGCAATGGCTGAGAGAGAGCCCAATGGTGACATGAGTCATGAGCTGATGCAAAGCAGACTGACATGTAGTTCACTGTGGAAGAATATGTGATGTGAAAATCCGACCCCTCTAAGCTACAGCTGAGAAAGTTGAGTACCCGATATATGGGTTCATTCAGATGGATTGGTGAAGATGGTTGTGTTTAAGCCTTGCCCTCAGGATAACGTGATGAATAAATGTGTTCCATGAGTCCGATCTAGAGCACTATGTGAGGTACCCAAGCCATGTGCTGAGCCTTGAACCTATTTAGCTTTTGAGAGGCTGAAATGTCCTGAGTCACCTATGAGGGTATGATATACCAAGGTAAGAAAGAACTCAGATGGAAGAATATGAGATGATGAAGGTTCTTGGGAAGCACCATGGAAAGGGTGAAGCCACATGGGAGCCATGATGGACATATGAAAGGCTTATCTTGTCTGTTTGATTTCTTGATGGAATTTTGATGGCAAAATTCTTATAAGAGGGGAAGGATGTCACAACCCCAATTTTTGGGTTCCTTTAGTGAGGAATGTAATTTCTCACATTAAAGATATTGGAAAAAATAATGATATAATTTGTTTTGAATAAATGGATTTTGTTTACAATAGCCTTGATGATTGTGTTGTGGGCTTTATTGGCTATTGGGCCCAATAACAAGGAAATTCAATTAATAAATGAATAATTTAGTTTTTAAGAAAAGAGAGATGTGGAAACCTCTAGAAGGCAAAAGAATGTAATCCAAAGGTGGATTTCGTGCCTCTTGGGTTCCTTGGGTTCCAAGGAGTCCAAAGTTTCAAAGAAAAGCAATAAGAAAAGAAAAGATTAATTAAGTATTTCTTTATTAAGAAAGAAATTGAAAACAATGGTAAAATGTGGAAAACAAGTGAAAAGAGGTGTAATTGAGTTAGCGTTGGTGGAATTTCATATCCCAAGGATTCCTAACATTAAAAGGAATACTAATGAGGAAAATAAAATAGAAATGAAGAGAAATCCTCAAAAAGATATATTTTAATAAGAATAAAACAAGATAATGAAGAATAATGCATTTAGATGCATCTAGAAGGATAATGAGTATCCAATAAAAAGGATTCCAAAATAATAGATTTTCTTGGGATCTAAGGAGTCCCAATAAAGAAGAAAGAAAGAGAAAATACCAAAATTGCAAAATAAGAGGATAATGTGATGCATTATTAATGAATTATGTGGTATTTCTAAAAGGAAGTATTTTCTATTAAATGAAAATAGATTTTCATTCCATTAGAATAAAGGGCAAGTACTAAGAAGATACTGGGGATATGCTCTAGAAACCTCAATGTTTACACATATATAACCGCGTACCATCTAAATCGGTTCAAAAGACACCATATGAGACATGGTATGGGAAGCATCCTAATGTGTCTTTTATGAAGATTTGGGGATGTGAAGCTCATGTGAGAAAGAAATTTCCCAAAAAGCTTGGACCCAAACTGGATAAATGTTATTTAGTTGGATATCCTAAGGAAACCAAGGGATAATACTTCTATACTCCATCTAACAACAAAGAGTTTGTTGTCAGGGATGTCTTATTCCTAGAAAAGGAATTTATTTCCAAAGGAATCCGTGGGAGAAAAGTAGAGCTCAAAAGGTTTAAGACCAACAAGAAAACATTGAACCTATAGATGTATAATAGGAACATGGAGAGTCACTAACCACTGTGGAATATCAAGTTCTTCATGTAACATAGGAACCTCATAAATCTAGTAGGACATGCCCTGAGCCTAAAAGATTTGCTTATCTTGTGACTCAAGAAGGCAATCAGTTGGCCATAGATGATGAACCAACAACCTATCTAGAAGTTTTTAAGGGGCCAAAGTCTGAGAAGTGGCTTGAGACCATGAGATTTGAAATACAATCCATGTACATCAACAAGGTATGGACCTTGGTGGGTCCACATAAAGGGGTAAAAGACATAGGGTACTAGTGGGTCTTTAAGAATAAGACAAATATGGATGGTTGCAAAGGGTTTCAGACAAGATCAAGCTATTGACTATGACAGAACTTTTTCTCTAGTTGCCATGGTGAAGTCCATCAGTATCATGCTTGTCAATGTAGCATATTATGACTATGAGATTTCACATATGGATGTTAAAACCACATTCCTTAATGGGAATCTACTTGAAATTGTGTACATGATACAACCTAAGGGTTTTATAAATCCAAAAGAATAGATAAAGTTTGTAATCTAAAAAGGTCGATCTATGGATTGAAGCAAGCATCTCAGAGATGGAATCTTCAATTTGATGAAACAGACAAAGAGTTTGGTTTTAGTCAAAATGAAGATGAACCATGTGTTTACAAGAAGGTTAGTGGGAACATGATTGCATTCCTCATATTGTATGTAGGTGACATGCTACTGATGGAGAATGACATCCCTACTTTACAAGTAGTAAAAGATTGGATGAGGAGTACATTCTTTATAAAGGACTTATGAAAAGAACCATATATCTTAGGAATCAAGATCTATAGAGATAGATCTAGAGGGCTTCTTGACTTGAGCCAGAGCACATACATTAAAAAGTGATAAAGATGTTAAGAATGGAGAACTCCAAGAGAGGAAACTTATCCATGTCTTGTAGAATTTTGTAAGACCTCTGACCTAGCTTTTTTATTGATCTTGCTTTTGTAGCATAATTAGATGTTTAAAAACTTAATCTAATCATGTGATGTGCTTAATGACATGTGACATTCTTGTGTTTCCATCTTGTCCAGTTTGGATGTTGTTTGAGCTAGATATGCTTGTGTGCTTATTTTGGACCTAATTGCAATTTACCCATGTTTAGGGTTTATCTTATAATTTTTCACATGCTTGACGTGCCTCATATGTTTTGGCATCTTGTTGGAGAGAGTGGTTCCTTAGGGTGCTTTGTTGTATCTTGGTTTGATGAGGTGGCATCATGTGTTAATGTTCAAGGGTTTGCTTGGATGCCCTACTTTGATGTTGATCTTGCGTGTTGACCAATGGTTTCCCTTAGTTTTCAACAACCACCATGTTGTTTCTTTAACCTTGGCTTCAGTCGATGAGGCTTGGTGTACACCTAGTGGTCTTGGCGTTCAATGAGCCAAGAAACCCTAGGGTGAGTTTTATGTGACCGATGGCCTTTTGTTTCCCTTCATCTGATTGAGCCTTTGGCCTAGTTTTTCTTCAAGCAATGGGCTTTCCTGGACCAGGTTGGTCTCTAGTTTTCTTTGGTTTATTTACCTTTGTTGCATGCATGATCTTAATGCTTGTAGGGCCGAGATATGATGGATACATGGCATGTTTGGTTGGACACCTAACCTCCCTTCCTTCTCTCCTACCATTGGCTATATAAACCCCTCTCTTTGCATGCATGTGATCTTTTTGCACCCTTTTATTTCTCTCTTCTCCTTGGAGCTCATCCCCCTTGTTGTCTTGGTGGTGAAGGATCTTGACCTTGGAGAAGGTGGACGAACCCCTTTGCATATGAGCTAGGATTTGGAGCAACTCTTCTTTGGTGATCCCTTGGTGTTCCTTGATCTTGGTAAGTGATAAACCCCTCTTGATCTTTGTTTTCTTGATACCCTACCCTCTTCTTTATCTTGTTAAAATTCATGGTTCTACACGGTGGTGTTTCTTGAGAAACTTCTCTCTCTCTCTCTCTCTCAGTTGAATCCATAGTTCTCCATGGTAGTGCTTGAGTTGGGTTGAAAACCCCTCTCTTCCATGTCTTTTTGTCCTAGGGTTTTTCTCTCTTCCTTGTGCTCCTTTAACCTAGGGTTTGTTCTTATTTCTTTGAGGTGGTTCTAGCTTGGACGTGGAGGTGATCAAGCTAGGTTTCCTCTCTTCTTGAAGCATCTTTGCTTTTGGAGTTGTTCCTTCACATCCAAGGTGAGTTATATAACTTTATCCTTGATTATTGTTGCACCTAATCTTCCATGCTAATAACTTAGCTCTAAATGTGGTTCCATATAGTATGATGATAATATCGTGATCTAGGGTTTAAGTTTCTTAGTGATTCTTGAATAGATAACCCTTTTCACTAAACCCTAATCAAGTGCACATTTTGTTGATGACATAAGTGTTAATCTTTGCATGCATGTGCTAAATGATGGTTTCTCTCTCATGAAATAGTTTTTCTTTGACTTGATGATGATCCAAATTAGGGTTTTGGTTTGTTTTCCTTCATTTGGTTACATCTTGTTGGTTTGGTCTTCTCTCATGTTGATGGTCAAAATTAGGACGTTGAGGTGGTTTTCCTTCATGTGCATTACTCCTTGTTGGTTTTAGTTTCATGGTGATGATAAATCTATTTAATCATGTGGTGGATAGTTTTCTCTCCCTTTATGATCACTAAGTTTAATCTCATGACGTGGTCGATGAGTTTTTTTCATGTTCTTTGGTCACCAAGTTTTGAGGCCATGTTGGTCGCTAAGGTTTCTACACCTTGGTGAATGTTGATTCCTATATATTATGTAGTCAATGATGATTCAAGTATTCTCCGACCAGTGATATTATTGACCCAAGTTGTCACTTGGATGGTGTGTTTCTCTTCGATCGATGGCTTGATGTGGTTCTCTTTGGTTGAAGACTTGACCTTGTTTCTCTTTGGTCGTTGATGTGCTTGATATATGTGGTCAACGAGAGTGACTCATCTCTTTGACCAATGAAGATAATGTAGTCTATTTCTCTTTGATCAATCAGACATATGTTTTCCTTATGTGTTTGACCCTATGATGTCGATTGTTGACCTAATGTGCTTCCAGGAATGTGGGAGATAATGATATTTAGGGTTTATATCTATTACTGATTTGGAAACCCTAATTTGTTACAATGTTGAAACTTAACTCTAATTGCAAGTACATAATGTTAAAACTTAGCTTGTTTGAGTAGTTAACATTATGATAGAGTACTTTCTCTATCCTAAACGGTTATAGCCCTAAGTTGTTATCTTATGAGCATCATAGTTCTAAAATACATGGTTATGTCGAAGTTATGTGTATCATGTGTGGTGATGATTATGAGCCTTGATGAGGCATGTAGAGATAATGATGTTCTTGTAGGGAACAATTTGAATGGTCCTATGACATTAGAAATATCTTTGTTCTCTAATTTAGGTGATATCTGCGTGTAACACCCGAGCCCACAACCCAAGGCTCTAGTAGAGTTTTAGGAATGACAACTAGCCCCACAGACCACCACTAGCCTTAATTGTGCGCTTTGTCCTCACTCACGTGCAAGTCGGGGTCAACTTTCTGACTGGTCGCCCATCCTAGTACTACTCCAAGTCGAGCATGCTTAACTATGGAGTTCTTTAGTGATGGGCTCCTGGAAAAGGAGGTGCACCTTGGTGATATAGGTAGTCCAATCATTCCTTTTAAGATCATGTTATCCGAGGCCTCAAATCCTGGGGTGTTACAATCTCCCCCACTTAGACTCCTGACGTCCTCATCAAGGCTCAACTATATGGCTTCATAATCTGACCCCATTTAAGTGCAGACCCACAATGGCTAATGGACACCCAGCTCCCAATCACGGAATACTAGCACAGGGGTGGCTACGTCAACCATGGACATCCCTTTCCTACCTGCCTGGACCACACGGCTCAAGACTGGCATGCCACATGCCCATTTGGGCCCCACCTACTGGAGGGGTTATGACTCTGATACCATTTGTAACACCCGGGCCCACAATCTAAGGCTCTAGTAGAGTTTCAGGAATGACGACTAGCCCCACAGACCACCACTAGCCTTAACTGTGTGCTTTGTCCTCACTCACGCGCAAGCCGGGGTCAACGTCCTGACTGGTCACCCATCCTAGTACTACTCCAAGTCGAGCATGCCTAACTATGGAGTTCCTTAGTGATGGGCTCCCGGAAAAGGAGGTGCAACTTGGTGATATGGGTGGTCCAATCATTCCTTTTAAGATCATGTTATTTGAGGCCTCAAATCCTGGGATGTTACACCTCTGGTGATGTAATAAGGGATTGGTATCCCATGGTAATGTGATAATGATGATGGCCTTATGTATGGCAGCGAAATAGTACCATGTAGTGATGTGATCAACTTTATGCTTTATACGTTTTATATCTTCTAAAGTTTCAATCTACCTTATCTTTTTTAGAACCTTTCTAGGGTTTGTATGTAACTTTATTGATGCAGTTAAAAGACACCCAATTGGCATTAACTAATCAAGTGGAACCCCAATCATGTAGTTGCCTTGGCCATAGATCCATTCTAGCATCATGACTTGTTGGATGGTGAAATGAGTATTCCTAATGGAAACTCAGATAGCATATTGTTGAGTATGTGAGGTGTAAGTGACTGTGTGTCCTTGTCATCTGGATCCTAAGGTTTTGAGGATGGATGATGTCATGCCTCGGTAAGAGAACAGTTGCGGTCGTGTCTCAATGTATATGATGTTATAGAGGACATCTACGGTTGTACTCAGATTAATGGGTTTGTATACCCTATTCACTAGTGTTGTGACTTGTATACCAACATGGACTATGCTGATTTGTAGTTGGATTTTATATGTCACTGCGGAATACTGGTACTAACCTAGGGTAGATAAGATCATAGAATTCTGACTCTCCTAGATCTTGTATGGCACTATTTTTTAATTCACAGTGGACAGTTGGAGTATGATTTGTATACCTCATCTCCTCAGGGATTAGAAGATGTAACACAGTCGTGTAGTATATCTTCTTAGAGTTGAACACAACTCACATTGGATGTTTACCCTTTCTTTATTTCTTATACTGCTCAATGTAACATAATGCAGGTAGAGAAGTTAACTATTATACATGTTCTTCATATTCCTTCTAAATGCATATGATGTTCTTCTTATCTATTAGAGCTGCTTAATCTGCTTAGATTGTGTAATCAATTTAAATTATTCATTGATATAAATCTGCTCATTCTATTTAATAGTAATATATCTATGGTAGTAATAACCGTGGGTGAAGAGTTATACCTCTCGTTGGTACATGGGTCTCACCTTGTGGGTTTCCACATCTTTTAGGTGGTCGTTAATGGTGTGGAGATCGTGTTGTTGAGAAAGAGAAGCTCATAGGCCAGTATTCGTTAAAGGTTGGATAGTAGCTAGTGTTGTGTAGTAGAGTCCTAGTGTTGTCCATATACTCTTAGGTCTGGGAGGGATGTGTTTTCTTGTAGATGTTGTATTTCATTATAAGATTTTGGCAGTATGTCGTGTTTGAATATAAGTGGCTTGTACATATGAATTGATCTTTTGTAATAGGTGTGTGGCAGATGGTCATTGTACAAATGTAAATACCTGGTATGGTATGTGATATGTCATAGGTTGTGGATCTTCATGTAATATGTTTCTTCATAGTGATGGTTATATGATATCAGTTTTAATGTACCTACTTTTATGGTTATGTGGTTGCTTAGTTGTTGATCATATGCTTTGTTTTGAGTAATCTGGTTTGTGTGGCATCAGGGTGTTATAGTGTTAGTATATCTAGAGCTCAATGTCTCAATCTTGTGAAGAACAAGAACACATGAGTAAGATTCCATATGTGTCTGCATTTTGATCCATCATGTACACAATGTTATGTACTCATCCTGATGTCTTGTATGCTTTTGAGCATGATGAGGAGATATCAATCAGATCTAGGTGAAGGTTACTGGATTTCTGTGAAGAAAATCCCTAATTACTTGAGATGAACTAAGGATCAGTTTCTTGTCTATAGTGGTGAGGAAGATTTGGTGGTAAAGGGTTACACTGATGCAAGCTTCCAAACTGACAAAAATGATTTTAGATCACAATCTAGATTTGTTGTGTTGCCTCAACAATAGAGTTGTAAGATGGAAGAGTTCTAAGAAAGAAGAAGTTGTTGATTCTACAATAGAGGTCGAGTATATTGTTGCCTCTAATGCATCAAAGGAATTTGTTTGGATCAAGAAGTTTGTCACTAAACTTGGGGTAGTTCCAAGCATTAACAACACAACATAGTTTTATTGTGACAACAATGGAGCTATTTCACAAGCTAAGGAACCTAGATCACATTAGCATTCTAATAACATACAACGATGGTTCCATCTCATACGAGGGAACGTACAACATGGAGATGTGAATATTTTTAGAGTACCAACTGAAAGCAATGTTATTGACCCCCTGATAAATGCACTTCTGCTGTGAAGGTCATGCTAGATCACTTGGTATTAAATGCATGGGTGATTGGAACTAAGTGAAACTGGGAGTCTATTGGTATGTATGCCTAGAGATCTAGTCATAAGATGATTGTAATGTGGCATCATGTATTTGATTTATTAATAATAAAGGAAATTTTTCGTCTATATTATTGTTCAGTTATGAGATGATAGTACAACATAATATATGTCTAAAATAAAGATATTACATGAAGACATATGTCTTTAGGTTGAGGACCTGAACAGTGAGATCATATGTATGATAAGAGTATATACATTCTTGTTACGTCCCTAGTCAAATATTCTTGTAGAAGCAACAAGTATAGAAAACAATAACACATGAGACTAGAATGTGTGTAGGATGATGACAAAATCTCATTTGTCATTATATATGATATCAAGTAAAACATATAAGTACTTGTTAGATAATAGTGTACCAGACAAACCCACCTTGAGAGTGAAACATGGAAACCATTGAGTGGTATTCAGAATCAATTCTCATAGTGATAGTGGTGATTGTGGTTCTTAGACCTGAAGTCACTACACTAATCACAGGTCATTCAATGTACTTTGACACCATTCAACGTGATCATGAATAAGGGTTACCATAAAGGTGGTGCTCGAATATGTTGTGACACATGGGGATTGACTGTAAGTGATGTGGATGGGATTTGTCTATCCTACTAGAGTTGAAATCCTGGCCACTTGCTAAGAGAGACTGAGAATTTTATGGCCATACTGATGTGAATCAATACGTGATATGCGAACTCACATGCATCTCGAACAATCTTCTCCAATTTAGGGAACATGGATTGAATATTAATAGGATGACAACTACATGTCTCTAGTTCAATCTAGTTATCAGTGACAAAGGAACTACACAATCACGATAACAGTAATCTCAAATGTAGGTTGAAGTTTCTCCAAATTTTCAGTTACTTGGGTGGCAATGATGTCTTCTAGATACCACTCATTGCTTATGATGTCAAAATATAGTTATGGACATTCACTGCCACCATAATTTGTGACCTATAGAGTCACACACATAACATTCACCTGGAATAGGAGTTTACTCATGAATAAGGTTTGATTTGGTTAGTAAAGTGTTTGAATAATCAACTTAAACAACACTAATTGACAATGGGCTGACTAGAGTGTCCAGTCGACCGATTGGAAATGCCAGTTGATTAATTGGAGTGTCCAGTTGACCTACTAGATGATTAGTAAGACTGGATCAAGATGTTGATGTTGATGTCATGAAATACATTAATTATAGCATTGAAAGCAGTATGTTTGCAAAATGAATCATTCCAATCGACCGACTGGGAGCTCAATCGTCGGGTGATTTGCAACAGCTAAAAATTCATGAAATTCATCCCATCATGTCCCTAGGTTTGTGGAAACCCTTCCCACCATGTCCCTGGGTTTGTGGAAACCCTATCCCATCCATTCCTATATAAAAGGGGGTGTCCAAGGCTTTTAGTACAAATATTCCTCATCTCAACATTGTGGTGACGTGAGAGCTAGAGGCATCTTACCTATAAAATGGAGAGGTAGTCAAGGGGGAGAAATTCAACGCTATTGACAACACAAAGGGACAACCCCTTCCTATCAGTTCTAGAAGAAAAACATGGAGTTCTTGGTGGTCCACGTGGACTACATAGAGGTATGGAGGTTGTTGTCATCACGCTAGTAGTATGTCGTAAACCACCATCTGTGGTGCTACCCTAGGAGGCGGTTGTCGACTGCTGTCTGGCTGCTGCTTGAGAAAGAAGCACAATACTGTAAGCATGGTCACTGGACTTGCTCCAGGACCAGGTATATGCCTTGCAACATTGCTTCCTATTCAGAATTATTGACACAATCCCTTGGTTTATGGGGAATATGGCAAGATTTTTTTTTTGCTACCATCTATGACGCCATGTTTCCCTACAATATTCTCTTGTGGGGTATGCTTCCAACCTCTTAAGTGAAAGGACATGGAAGATTTGGAATGATGACATGAAATGACTTAGTGGAGCTGACTCTTGTTGATTATCTTTGTTTATTGCTCTTTGATATCCACATGAATGTTCTACTTACCTCTTTGTTGGAATCCTTGGATAAATAATTGTTTTCCTTTTACCTAATATTGCTCAATCCCTATTTATATTCTCATACTGATATTTTTGTGCTGACAATTCCACTTTGTCTTCTCTTGTGGGATATGCTTCCAACCCCTAAGGTGAAAAGACATGGAAGATTTGGCATGATGACATGGACCTAGATTAGTGGATCTAACTCTTGGGAGATAGACTTGAAATTGAGTAAGGAGTGGATCCTCTTGAGTCCCACTCCTTACAAGATGGTATCAAAGCCTTGGTAGTCAAATTCTGACTATTTCAATTTTACCTCCCTTTGTAGATCCCATATCCTACTTGGGAACTCCTCTTAGTGTGTTTCCTTACCCAAGAATATACCTAAGGTGCCTGTGAGATTATGAAATTAAGTTTTAGAATCATAATATGTACACATAAAAATCTTGATGAGTAAACCCTAATGTGAGGAGACCCATAAGCTCATACCCTATAACACAGTCTAGTGGTGAATTTTCTCTTTGTATGTTAAGATTTGAATTTAGGATGGAATTTGGTATGAGAATGAGAAAGTAGTTGATAAGGAGATCATATATGGAAAATTGTGACTTGGTTCTGGAAATTTATTTGGATCCATATTTTATTTTATATCAAATCATTTTAATCGCCAAAATTTATAGTCTAATATTACTATATGTAAAAATAAAATTTTATGGATTTTATTGATGGTTTCTCATATTATGTCACAAAGAGTGAATCTATGAAGTCAAGTAGAGAAGACCCTAGAATTAGATAGAATAAAAATCTTAAACCCTAATTTTCAGAATAGAGGAATGACTAGGAAGATCTAGCTTGTAATAAAGGTTTAGCTGACCTACCCTTTTACCTCCCCTAAGTTGTGGATAGTTGTACCCAATGACTTATTGGATGCTCATGTGAACTTTAGGCTTGTTAGGTTAGAACCAAATTGAGATAAAACTCAACCCTAGGTGTATATGACCTTTTGTTTGAAGGTGTGACCTATGTATGTCTCAAACCCACCCCTATGTTTGATCTATAACCCTGATACCTTTAAGAGTTGTTTAGTTTGGCTTATTAGGTTAAACCTTTAAAGTGGTGGAGAGTAGTTGGTTGATAATGTATGGATGATTTTATTTCAAGAATGAAATCCTTTTAATGGGTGGAGTGTTGTAACATACTGAAATCTAGCATCTTGACTCCAAAAACCTTAATCCCTTAGATGTGATGCTTGTATGCTTAGAGCTTCAAATTTGGCTAAATAAAGATACACGTAAAATATGATACACTAATTTGTACCTCAATAAACATTAAATACACATGTAATGATGTAACTCATGTATAAATCCTAAGTAAGGTCATAAGTAACCCTAATCATACCATAGAGTTATAAACCGCCATACGATAATGAAATGGATATGTGATATAACCCTACGCTTGGAATATAGTGATTTTCATAAGATGCACTTGTTGCCCTAAACCCTAGTTTATTATTATTAACTAGTCTAACCAACATATGATTGGTACCTCATGGGATGCATTAGCATCATTAGGAGTCACAATAATATAAGACACCTTAATAATCCTAAAATGAATTTAATAACTTGGGTGATGCTTGATGTGTAAGTGATATTCACTAATTATGTCAAATATGCTTCATGGTTCATCAATGCATTCATCGTGACTAAAGTATGTGTACTAAGAGGTATAATGTGCTTAATATAAAAAATGGAATAATAATGGGAGCTTTTATTTAAATGGATACAGATCATGTAAATTAATGTTAACTAATGGAATTAATGAGTACTTGAGTAAAATAATCTAATTCATGCAAAATAGTATAATATAACTCTTTAAATAGTAATGAGAAGTTAATAAGACTCAAGCTAATATATGTTTATGATAATGATGTAATATTATAATAAATGTAAAGATAATGAATCCTAACCCTATTGGTACTGTAATCCATAAAAGTCTTAAAAGTTAAATATAATTTCATAATTGGGTTTCTCATGTTTAAGTTTACTTATGGAAAAATTTCAAATTAAACAAGTAATCATAGATGGCCTAATTCCATTAGGAAAGAAAACATAAGTTAAACTTGAAATTATTATATAATATGATTGATGACCCCAAAAGTGGAAACTAATGATGAATTAGGATTCTAGATGTCAAAATTAGACTATGTGTAAAATTTGGTACTAAGTGAACATTATTTGGACCCTCAAATATTTAAGGAAAAATATATTTTGAATACTTGATAATCAATGTATTTAATTAGTACACATTATTTCCTAAACTCTCAAATTTATTTCGTGGTCATGCTATCACAATAAGGTTACAACTTTTTGGATTTTGTTAGTATTTCAAACTCAGTTCTAGTTGTTGGATTTTTATGGTATGTGAGCCTTTCTTTCTTATATCACCGACTCAGTTTCCTTTTCATTGTCAATAGTGGCTCTCATTTTCTTTGTGCCACATCTCTCTCTCCTCTACTCCTTGCCTCCCACTTTCCTATTATTGAGCTTACCATACTAGGAGATCCTAAGTAAGCTAGGATTTGGTGGTTTATAACTTCAGAGTGCGGCTTGGTCATCTCCCTCACCCCAATTTCTTCTCTAGAAGGGTTGTATACCACCTTGAACCTATACATCCTATATAAACACGTGAAAACCCTTACCACACACTATAGGATTGTTTCTCATTTCTTATTTTCTTCCTATTGTTCCCAAATACATCTCCCTAGCCTCACCTTCTTTATACTCATGGACGACAGCTGAGGTTGCACTCCTGGCCATTGTGAGGGGTTGGAAAGATTTGTGCCTTTCCCTTGAGCTTTGATGAGACTGATGGTGCCTTCCTTTCTGCCTGATTTGAGCTGATTCTTCTCATGCCTCTTTTTACTATTTCACTTCCTTCTTCCATTGCATTAGGGTCCGATCTACAAATTCATGTTATGAATTTTTTGTTGTTGATTACTTGCACCTTTGGATTAACTGTGATATTGTGGATTCAATCTTGTGGTTGTTTTCATTTTGAACTATTTTCTAGATGTTTTCTTGACTTCTCCCTCTTCAACAGTGTTAATGGGAGTTGGTGGTGTGGAATTAGGCCATCTTAGGTCCTTTTTGTTCAGCTAGGGTGGTTTAGTGGATTTTTGCTTTTGGTTTTTGATGATTCTTTTGCTCTTGTGCCTTCATTAAATTTTCTCCTACAAGGAATATGATATTATAGAATATTATGTTCTTAGCCCTTGATTGATTTGTTTGTCACACTACACTGGCTCATCCGTCTTTTCGTCTTTTCTTCCTATTGGCATGACACTATGTTTTAGTTGCACATAATTATTGGTTTACCCTATCACACATCAATATCGTGATGCATGATGTAAGGATACTTTGGTCTTTTGGTTATAATTATTGTTCATAAAATCATTAAATAGATTAATCTTTAGGAATTCATAACTAATTATCTATAGCTTATAAAAATAAAATAAAATATGTTTTAGAATAATGGGAATTTATCCATCAAACGATATCAGTACCATAACCTAATCAAATATAACAAATATGTGACTTTTTGAGGATTTTGTAATTATTTACACTTTATATAGTTTATTTATAATAATAAATAGGTCAAAAACATAAAGTAAAATATTCTACAAACTTAAGAAAACATAATCTACAAGATGGTGTAGTTTTGATAACCTCATTAATTAATAATAGAAAGGATATTTTTAGGGTTTATGTAATTAATGTAAACTTAACCCTAATTCCATACATGTGTTAAATATGTGGCTTCGAACCCTGATGTGGATCTAGAGTTTATCTTGGATCTTAGTAAACTAGATACGAGGTATGTTGCATCTCCTAGATTCTATATTGAACATTTCACCTAATTTTTTTTATCTCTTGATGTATGTTTCATCTCTTTAATTGTATTGAGTAATTGATCCAATTTATTTCTCTCTCGACGTATGTTGCATTCTGATGTCAGTTATATTGATCACACACCAATGTTTTATCTCTCTCGGTCTTTTGAGACATATATCATACCCAATTTTCTCTATTTTGAGATGTTGACTCTTATGAATATTTATACTCTAAAGTTGTTCTTTTTATGTTCTTACTTTGTTGGATGTACTTAATAGATACTAATTTGAATCTTATTTGTTCTATTTCATGTGGTAACCCTAATTTGAGGAATGGAGCTAAATGGAACCTTATTTCTTTGGTGGTAGCCTTTTATGGCCTTATGATGTATCTCAATTGTCGAGGTTGATTGGATATTTGTTTATGGGTCATATGACACCACATGATGATAGTAGTTGGATGTTCTCATCCCTTATTTGAGCTTGAAAAAACTTACTTCTTGCATATACATTTGTGTATGTCTTACACTAATTTTATTTATAGTTGTGGTACATGAGTAGAACCATATATAATGTGTGCTTTTTCATCCGAGAGCATGCTTTTCCACTCATTATATATAGGGTCGTGCTTATTCTGCCCAAGGTGCACTTTTCCACCCACTTTTTGTATGAGATCATATGATGTCCCATACTTGCTTTAAATAATCTTAGTTTAATGTTGTTTACATGCACCATTTATTATTCTGATATTTTTGATGTAACATAGTTTAAGGAAAGAAATCTATTGTGAATTATCTTCATTTATTTCTCTTTTATATCCACTTGGATGTTGTACTTCCCTCTTGTTCTAAGTCTTGGATTATTAATTATTTTACTTTTACCTAATATTGCTCAATCCCTATTTATATGCTATTACTGCATTTTTTTGGTAACAACTTCCACTTCGTCTTCTCTTGTGGGGTATGCTACCAACCCCTTAGGTGAATAAACGTGGAATATTTGACATGATAATATGGACCTATCTTAGTGAATCTAACTCTTGGGAGATAGACTTAATCGAGGTTGGAATCCCTTTGATTAGTAAAGAAGTTTTTTATTTCATGTTAACCCCATGTCAGAGATTTTTATGTAATCTTGTAAATTGTATATAGTCATGATATTTTATTTTGCTTCTATTCTTACATACCATCCTTTTAAGATATGAAAAAATACACATATTCTAGAATACTTATTAGTTTATTTGGATTAGATGGTTTGTTCCTCAAATTGAGTGGGATATGGATCCACTCTTAGGTCCCACTGCTTACATACCTACTCTAACAATTGGCTAACATTTGGTTGGGAAGTACCTTATAAAGGATTTAGGAGAAGCATCCCATATTTTAGGAATCAAGAATTATACAAAAAGATCTAGAGGCTTCTCGGCCTAAGATAGAGTGTGTACATTGATAGAGTGGTGAAGAGGTTCAACATGTGTGATTCTGATATAGAAAACTTACACGTGTCTCATGGAATAAGTCTCTTTAGAACCCAATATCCTATCTCTTTGGAAGAGAGATCACACATGAGTGAGATTTCATATGCCTCAATAATGGATCTATCATATATTCAGTGTTATATACCCAAATGTATCGTATGCTTTGAGCATGATGAGTAGGTGCTAGTCAGATCTAGGGTAAATCCAATGGATTTCCATAATGAATATATTAAAATAATTAAGAAGAATAAAATATCAATTATTGACATGCGCATATGAAGAATAGTTAGTTGTAACGGGTTACGTTGATGCAAGCTTACAAAGTAACAAAGGTGGATATTAGTTACAATTCAAATTAGTGTTTTTCTCAAATGATAGAGCTATAAGTTGTATGAGTTCCATTCAAGATATAGTGGTCGATTCTATAACAAAAGTTGAGTATATATCTGCATCAACTACAACAAAGGAAGCAATGTCAAACTAGAAGTCAATTACTAAACTTGGGGTGATTCCAACTATTAATGACACATTGGAGGTGTATTGCAACAATAATGGATCCACTGCACATGCTAAAGAATCCAGATCACATTAGCATTCCAAGCACATACTTTAAGATCAACATGCTTTATTAACTTAATTGTATGCTTGGATGCTTTCATTGCATGTTTATTATAGGTTTGTCATTAGTTTGTTTATGATATCGTTATGTTGATCTATGTATCTTTTTTGGTAATTTGCACATATAATTGTTTTATCTCCTCTCTCTCTTGTGCTTAGTTTGGTAAGCCTGTGTTTCTTAAGAAAAATCCATGCCTTCCCATCGGTTGTGGATTGATAAAGGCATTGAATCTTGTATATCTTCTTTGTCCTCATCTATAGGAGGATAGATTGTGTGGAAGCCCACAGAGTTCTACCATTCATAAATTGATATATGACTTTATGCATACCAAACGTTTGGGGGTATCTAGTTCCTTCCTTCTCTTAAGAAGGGAATTAATGAGGGCCAACACGCTATCCATCAATGACAACTAGCGATGGGCTCCTTGCCTTCTCTGATCAATGAGAATGATGGGGGCTCTTGATCAATGAAGAGCCTGACTAATGTCCATTGATGGACTTATTGAGCCTATGAATTGATGATATCCCTATGTGTGAAAACCAATTATAGAGATCAATGAGACTTCATATCTCCTTGTACTAATGAAGATTTTGTTACCATAATAATGAGAGATCGGAGTCATCCTCCAATGATGTTGTTGATTGATGATGCTGCCTGTATGAAGACTGATGGTTTTACAACTTTGATTGTTTCCTTCTTTGTCTTCTTCTCTTTCCTATAAGGATATAAATACCCCTATTGACCCTCATCTCTAACTTATTTGTTTGAGTCACTCTTGACGATCCAAATTTGTATCAAGTCATCATAGGCTAACAACAACTAATGAAATTTTTTCCTTCATCAATCTTTGATGGGTCTATTATTTTCTTTTCTTCTCTTCTTCTAAGAAGATCGACATTCTTCCTTATGTCACTTGGGTCTAGATACATTTTATCTTAGATCCTGCAGTTGGAATTGTTGTAATCACTAGAGGAAGAAAGTTAGATCTTTAGGAATGTGGTGTCTTACTTAAGGTTTGGAGCTTGTTGTGTCTTGAAGAGAAAAGCTCAAGGCTTTGCATCGACATCACCAAGTGTACTTATTTAAACTTCTTAAAGGGAAAGTGATATAACGTATGTTGCATTTAGTGCCTACACGATTCATGTGAATCGTAATATCATTCTGGAACCTTCTGGTATGCTAAAATATGGAATATTAATTCTAATACAAGGAAATATAAAGGGAATATGAACTTGAATGTTTTTATAGACCTCTTATATAACTTCAAAAGACTCTTATTCATTATGCATGTACTTAGACTCTAGCAATGTTGGCAAATTATCCTAAAGATGGTATATTTAAGATGTCCTTATACCAACATGCTATGGAATATAAAGTATGTGATATCCTTTATGTTATAGAACCATTCTATAATATTGTTAAGTATTTCTTCTAGATGTCATGCTACTTAAAAATTATAAAATTAGTCTGCTATATAGAAATTATCTTACTTATATTGGGAGATTTATCTTTCCTTATACTTAAATCTTGAAATTTGTATGTCACTTTTATCTTTCAAGTGTTGTTTTGTTACAAATCATAATAAGAAGAGTAGATCACATATGACTATGACGTCACTACTACAGAAACGGCCTTTGGTGTCGGTCTTTTAACCCCATTTGGCGTCGGTTTCCGACCGACGCCTATGTGGGCGCCGCTAAAGGTCGAACACTTCGGCGTCAGTTTTTTAACCGACGCCTATAATACATATAGGCGTCGGTCTTTTAGTAGATCACCGACGCCAAAAGGGTTCGCGCCACAGAAAACGGCGTCATCTAGGGCACTTTCTGCGTCGGTGATTTACTAAAAGACCGATGCCTATATTCCATGTAGCGTCGGTCTTTTAGTAGATAACCGACGCATAAAGTGTCTTAGATGACGCCGTTTTCTATGACGCGAACCCTTTTGGCGTCGGTTATATACCAAAAGACCGACGTCTGGTTGTTTAAATAGGCGTCGGTTCGATACGAATATCCGACGCCATTTCCAGGACTGCTTTGGCCACATCAGGCGTCGGTTATCTATACATAACCGACGCTGTAGGTCTTTGCTGACGGTTTTCTATAAATAACCGACGCCTATTTATATTATTTTTTCATATCAGTTTGCAGGCCTGCTGTGGCTACTCAGCAGGATGAGAACCTGCAGTTCAGTTTTCTGAACTGCAGGTTTACGACATCCATTGATATCAGCCTACAAACAGGCCGCAAACCTGCAAAAGTCACAAGGAAAATTTCACACAAGTACATACATTCAGACATCAATTCAATTCTCACATTCACACATATAGAAACATTCAAATACATGTATTAACATTCAGAAATATTCATTTACAAAGTATCATTCATTATCGCTATCAACATCCCAATTATATCTTACAGTTGCCACTGCTTGTATGGCTTTTGCCCATTCTTCTCTTACTTCATTTAATGCTTCCATCGTATATGGAGCATGTATATTTTTTAAGCATTTACCTATAGTGTGGTCAGTTTTAAACACCTGCAAAGAGAATGATGTATATATATAAGTAATAATATAAAAATAAGATTGATATATTTCATACTAACTAATGAGACTATATATAATACCTCATGTATGCTATCGATGTCCAATGCGGCATGTTTGATAATCATCTGCATAAATCTCATCACATAGTATGTGCATGCCCAGCCATTGTATTGTATAGCACACTATAAATTGAAACATACAAAATAATACAACTAAGCACAATTCACATCAATGATATATACATTGGAGTCGGGGAGTCGGGAACTTACTTGTACGTTCTCCCAATTTATTGGCTGGTTCTTTTTCCTTGGGACCTTTCCTCCAGCCTTTTTGAATGCATCTAAACCCCTACATGTTAATATAACACAGTAAATTGCATAAGTAAATAGTAATGTAATAAAAGATGTTAACGAATATAAAAATGAAATATTTCTCACCAGAATAATGGCATTCTCATTACGTGTCCAATTTTAGGGTTCAATGTACTCCCCGCAGGATCTAGATAATAAACAGTGAATGTCCCGGGGACAATAACTAGTAACTCCCAATGTCTACCGCTAGAGGTAAGAAGTTAACAATTAATAACTCAAAATGCAAAATAAAAATGGAATTTTCTTAAGTCCAAATTATAAATAAAGTAAACTTACTTGACATTGAATGGAGCTATTATTATCGTCTTCTTTTGCTGACCAAAAATTGTAAAAGCATCTATACAGTATTGTTGAACATTATCAGGGTCTTTAGCTACCAAACTAATCAATGATGGAATCAAAAATCCCAAATGATCAAATGCAAATTGTTTGCAATGATCTTCGACTAAGTAGCTGCAAAACATATAGGCGTATGCATTAATATATAAGAAACCAGATCACCGGATATTACACAAGGTATATGGATGTATAAACAAGATCTCACCTTATCCATGTCTCTATCATTGATGTATTCAGCCAATCATACATAAACAGCTCAATAATATCTTGTATAAATAAAGAGCTATCGTATGATTGACCTGCATAATCTGCATCTAAAGAAATAATTATAGGGAAATGTACATTATGTGCCTATAGCCAACATGCCATTCCCCTACAAGCAGGACCTAACGGGTATGTTAGGTCAGTTGGAACCCAATCGGGTAATGCGGGAAGTGGAAGTGGAGGCCTAGGTGCTCCTGGTGTCTTCTTTTTAACTTGTACATATAATTTCAGATCAGTTGACATCATATATACACATTAACAGTCTAAATAAATGTAAATTTATCTTACAATTTTAGTCGTGTAGACGACATCTGCTTTGGGATCACCCCACCTTCTGCATCAGCAAGTCTATCAATATCCGGGTGGGGATATGGCAATGTAGCTTCTCTCCAATCGGGTAACACACGTATCGGGCTCACACGAACGTAGCCCTGTGGCATTGGAGTCCCGTGAAACATTGCCCCAGGAAGGGACGGGTAAGCCTGTGCCTCTACAACAACGTAGTCTTGCATTCTTAAGCGACATGGCTTCAATGCCTACAAATTTACGTAAAGAATATTATACATATATACATATCATCTTGAAAACATAACAACTTGAAAAGACTAACTACAATGTCATAAACAATACTTACAGCAGACGTGCTAGGCGATGGGTCTCCAGGATTACTCGCAGTCTGTGCATCAGGAGAAGAGTGGGTCGCCATAGGTGTATTGGAAGCCTGAGATGCCTGCCACCGCAGTAATTCTTCCTTGACCTTCTCAGCAACTACATCGTTGACCTTCTTAGCAACTAAATCCTCAACTCTCTTATTCTCCTATACATGGATAAAAGAAACATTAGCTTCTTATTAATGAATTTCCTTTTGCAGTAACATTCTAAAAAAAGAATAGGTTACCTCTTCTTGAGAAAGTCCCGCTCTGGGTTTGCGCTGGGATGGCCCAAAGAATGCTTTGATGCCAACACCAGCGCCGACACCTCTAACACATCCAGGATGCTCTGGGTTACCCAGAGCAACTGTCAATTCATCCCTTGTGCCCTGAGGGATGAACGTGCCTTGTTTCCTCTGCTCGTGCAGCTCCCGCTAATCACCATAAACATAAATTGGTAAGTTAACACCACAAATAATCAATATTCAAATGATTTCTCTAAGAGTTGTATTTTACCATTTTTGCAGCCGCCTCAGCAGTTACAGGCTTCTTTATTTCACCCTTCTTGTTTTGCCTGCCAGCTATCCAGATATCATGGCGAGGCATGGGTGTGGCAGACTCCTGAGTAGGAGCAGACTCCTGAGTAGCCGCAGACTCCGCCTATAGTCTTTGGCGAACGCTTGCATAGCCTTTTGGACCCATAGTGTGGTCATGCACATTCAGTGCACACCTTGCTTTTTGTGCGTCACTGCGGGCCTAGTTAGTATGCACATTAATGATTTGGTTAGTAGCACTAAATATTAATCTTGAATAGGTGAATACAATGTATATTAATTAAATTGGGAGTGACGCCTAATACCTTGAATTCTTCAGATTTTCTTGAAGCAACAAAATTGTCCCAATCTTCTTTGTCCAAGAAGTTCCATTGTTCAAGGGCTGACTTCTTCTTCTTATCACCCTCTTTTATGTATTCTCTGTTCAGATTTGTCCTACAATTCCTAAGCATCTTTCCAGCGCGTTGCATCACATTTTTACGATGCAACTTCTCATCCAATGCAAACAGATTCTGTAAAATAGAAATGTTATTAACTAGTATCCAAAATAGAATTGCAAATAATAGAATTTGTAATCTACAAAATAGAATTGCAAATAATAATAACTCACGCATAAATCCTTCCATATCAAGTCTTTTTTCCCTTGAGGAACTTTATGCCAATTATCATACTTAACACCACAATGGCTCCGAGTGGTACACCCAAGATAGTTTACAAAATTATTGCGGTTCACTCCAATTGGATTTCCTCCATTATCAAACTCCACCACCAATTTGGATCCACTACCACTTAGCGCTAATAACTTCTTCAACAGAGTGATGCCCCTTTTCTTGTTAAGTGTTTGGTGTTGCGCATCAAGTTGCTCCAGTGCTTCAGTGGGTACAGGTGCATCAACCTAAAATTTGACAAAAATAAACACACTAAATTAGCCCAATATAGAAATATAGGATATATGACATAACTAGAAGATAATGAATTTTATAGAAATACAGGATATGTTTTTAGAACTTACATTAGTATCCTCGCCATGCTCGTCATGGACAGCATGCTCATCATGGACATCATGCTCATCATGGTCAGCCATCTGAAAATGTCATTTAAAAGGCAAACATTTAGCATTTGTATTAACTAGAAAAAGGCAAACATTTAGCATTTGTATTAACTAGAAAAAGGAAAACATTTAGCATTTGTATTAACTAGAAAAAGGCAAACATTTAGCATTTGTATTAACATACATGTCTCTAAAATTGTGATCTTTTATCAATTAACAATCCTTCATTGTGATCTCCGCGCACATATAAGTCATCATTAGCTTCAATATTTTGTGGAGTGGGCAACCCAACTGAGAATGGACTGGAGTCATCATACTTATCATAGTACTCTTCTTCATCTATAGGATCTTCAATGAACTGTCTTTTACCATGAAGAACAACCGACCATTTATCATTCACAGGATCATCGATATAGAATATTTGTTTCGCCTGTGATGCCAATATGAATGGTTCACCCTTCTCGCCAATCTTTTCAAAGTTCACCAAAGTGAAACCCAATTCATCCACTATAACTCCTTTGGTGTTATCAACCCAATTACATTTAAAGAGCGGAATTTTGAAATCTATGTAGTCAAACTCCCAAATGTCCTCAATGACACCGTAATATGACATTTTAGCTTCACGTGGACTCTTATCCTTTGCACTTGCAAAGTACATAGTCGACGCTTGAAGAGTGACCCCACTATTTTGGACGACACTCTTATCATCTTGGTGCTTTGTGTAATATGTGAATCCATTAATGTCAAACCCTTCATAAGACATAACATTCGGTTTTGGTTTAAAGGCGAGGCATTTGATAGTTTCTGTAATATCATTTGGTGTTTGAGATAGTTGATGTAAAACTTTATCTTCAAACCACTTAGTAAAAGTCTTATTATGCTCTCTAGCAAGCCACATTGAACTTGCTCGAGGATGTTGTCTCTTTATGAAATTGGTATGTTCCTCGATATAAACACTCACTTCGTCCATATTGTGTAAAATATACAAGTGAGCTTGTTCCAACTGCTCACGGCTGATTACTTTCACCCGTGATCCCAAAATTCCTTTGCCCTCCTCAATATTCTTGTCATTATCAGGAGTGTCATTACCACTGAGAAAGTCATTTCAAAAATCCATAACCTCTCTCGCCACATAACCTTCAATAATACTCCCTTCAGGCCGATAACGGTTTCGAACATCACCTTTAAAAATGCTCATGTATCGTTCAAAGGGATACATCCAATGCAAGAAAACTGGTCCCAACATTTTCACTTCCCTAGTCAAGTGGACAACAAGATGTACCATGATATCAAAGAACGAAGGAGGGAAATACATCTCAAGCTGACATAGGGTAACAACCACTTCTCTTTGCAAATTATCGAGAGTATCAGGGTCAATAACTTTGCTGCATAGACTGTTGAAAAAGAAACAAAGTCTGGTAATTGCAAACCTTACATGCTTCGGCAATATAGATCGAATTGCCACGGGCAATATTTGTTGCATTAGAGTGTGACAATCATGAGATTTAAGACCTATCAACTTCAGATCTTTCATTGATACCAATCTACAGATGTTGGATGAGTAACCATGTGGCACCTTAACATTTACCAAGCATTCACAAAAAGTTTTCTTCTCCTTTCTAGACAATGTGTAACAAGCGGGAGGTAAGTATGTTCTTTTATTACCCATTTCACGTAATTCTGTTAATTCTGACCTTATTCCCATTTCACGTAGGTCCAGTCTGGATTTTATCCCATCTTTAGTCTTACCTGGTATATTTAATAGAGTACCAATGATGCTATCACAGATATTTTTCTCAACGTGCATTACATCGATACAATGCCTGACTGTCAAAGAACTCCAATAAGGAAGATCCCAAAATATTGACTTCTTCTTGAATGAAGAATTGTCACTCCGTGTGGCCATACTACATTGTGATTTCTTACCAAATTCATTGACAATGTCATTTACTCTTTCATAAACAACATCCCCTGGTATAGGTTTAGGTGCACTCCGTTCATCATTCCATCCATTGAATGCTTTGCGCTTCCTACGATACGGATGGAATTTTGAAAGAAACCTTCGATGACCAAGATATACAGTCTTGCCGCCATGTTTTAGTCTTATTGAATCAGTGTTTTCTTCACATATAGGACACGCTTTAGCTCCTTTGACACTATATCCAGACAAATTCCCATATGCTGGAAAGTCATTAATAGTGCAAAACAACATAGCATGCAAATGAAATGTCTCTCTTGCTGAAGCATCATAGGTCATCACACCTTCAGCCCAAAGTTTCTTTAAGTCATCAATCAAAGGTTCAAGATAAACATCGATATCATTTCCGGGTTGTTTAGGGCCCGATATCAACAATGACAACATAACGTACTTATTTTTCATACACATCCAGGGAGGAAGATTGTATATAACAAGCATGACTGGCCAAGTGCTATGTTGGCTGCTCAATGTCCCGTACGGATTCATCCCATCTGTACAAAGCCCAAGTCTTAGATTCCTATCTTCTTCACCAAATTTAGGGTACAATAGATCAATCTTCTTCCACTGTGGGGAATCAGACGCATGTCGTAGGATCCCATCATTATTTTTCTTAACATCTGCATGCCACCTTAAATTCTTCGCATCTTTCGGATTTGCAAACAAGCGTTGAAACCGTGATATTATAGGTAGATACCACAACACCTTGGCAGGAGAACCAGTTTTGGACTCCCCCGAAGTCGTCAATTTATACCGTGACGCACCACATTTTGGACAATCTTTCAAATCTACATAGTCCTTTTGAAATAATACACAATCATTCGGGCATGCGTGTATCTTCTTGGCCTCCATTCCCATTGGGCACAACATTTTCTTTACCTGGTATGTTGAGATTGGAAGTTCGTTTCCTTCAGGAAGCATTTCTTTCAACAAAGTCAACAATGAAGTGAAGCTTTTGTCGCTCCATCTATTGTTAGCTTTCAACTTATACAATCTCAACACAGCGCTAAGCTTCGTAAACTTAGCACAGCCTGTGTATAACGGTATCTCAGCATCATGCACAATGTTTGTAAAGATAGGAGGTGGATCGGTGTGCTCTACCCTACAACTATCCAGCATCACATCAACGATGTCTGCTGGAACTGGTTCGTTCACATTTACGTCATCGGAGGCAATTTCTTCTTCCACCCAAGCACTGCTATCGACATCTACTGGTTTCAATTTTGAAATCTCTCCATGCCAGTGCCATTCTGTATAGCCTTGTACAATCCCGTTGCACATGACATGACTTTTGATTTCCTCACCAGTGTTGACTTTCAAGTTGTTACCGCAATGCCTACATGGACAGTAGAACCTATCTGTAGGTTTTTTCCTATGTTCCTCGGCAAATCTAATAAACTGATCAAGACCAGATATAAACTCTGGGGTGCAACGATTACGAATGGACATCCATGATCTATCCATTCTATGATCAGAGAAAACAAGTATATATTAGGAAACAAGTATATATTAGGAAAAGATTAGGCAGCATTTCCCCGCTGTTCTCTAAGTACATATGTACTTAGAGAACAAACGGGGAAATGCCAACAAACACATTTGATGTCATTCTTATATATAATAAATGTGTACCACCTATCCCATCCTTGAACACCTAATCTCACTAGTAAGTGTATAATGTGTATTTGGTTTTCAAGAAAATTTCGGCAGCATTTCCCTGCTGTTCTCTAAGTACATATGTACTTAGAGAACAAACGGGGAAATGCTACCGAAATTTTCTCGAAAACCAAATACACATTATACACTTACATCCTAAGTGAGATTAGGTGTTCAAGAACAGTCCCAAACCGGGGACTATCCAAGATTTACTCCTAATGAGTAAATCTTGGACGGGTTTCTAGGCCAACAAACACAATAATAGATATCTACAATGAAGCCGGACTCCATACAAACAATATATAATTTAGTGATTGTTCATTCTAATTTATACCAATGTACAAGTAATATAAAGAACAATGATTGTTCACATTCTAGGCCAACAAACACATGTGATGTCATTCTTATATATAATAAATGTGTACCACCTATCCCATCCTTGAACACCTAATCTCACTAGTAAGTGTATAATGTGTATTGGGTTTTCAAGAAAATTTCGGCAGCATTTCCCCGCTGTTCTCTAAGTACATATGTACTTAGAGAACAAACGGGGAAATGCTACCAAAATTTTCTCGAAAACCAAATACACATTATACACTTACATCCTAAGTGAGATTAGGTGTTCAAGAACAGTCCCAAACCGGGGACTATCCAAGATTTACTCCTAATGAGTCAATCTTGGACGGGTTTCTAGGCCAACAACATGGTTAATCCTAATATGTTGGGATCACATAATTATACTGGTAGGATTTTAATAGACATGATAAGTACCTAATCTATAGAGCATTATTAAATAATAAATCAAGAATTTAATAGTTTCAAACATGCAATAATTCACAATGCAATGTTATAAACTATAGGCAACATGGATAGATGAGACTAGAGTTCATATTAGAATAAAAATTAGCAACTTAGGACAAAGTGTGTTACCTTTCAATCTGTGTAACCTAGGGTTCAGAATATCATGATTTACTTAATGTGATAATCATAAGGACTTTATAATTTGCATGAAATAAATAAACATCCAGCATCTATCACTTATTCAATCTTCAAGAAACCTTGACAAACATAGGAAGTAAATACATGTAATCATAAGTACAACCACGTACCTTGATGGTGATCCATGCAAATCATACATTAATTCATTGAGTATATTATCCAAGCAAATAAGAAAACCAAGCAATTAACTTTTGTTGCATGTATATACATCCTAAAGTGCCACAAATCATATAATAACATTAAACGCTACTCAAGTCCTAATCTAGAGTTTAGGTTTCCTTATTATCCTGTTATCATTAGGGTTATTCTTGAACCCCCAATTCCTAAGTTCATTGATTTAATGACATAAAAAGATCTAGTTCATATTATGTTTAGCCATGATATTAGGACCACTTAAAGCAGATTAGGCACATTAAGCAAGCAGAGTAGGGAGCCAATTTTGCACAAGCAGATTAGGCAAGCAGATTAGGTCGGCACATAAAGAACCAATTTCGCACCTGGGTAGGTCGGCAGGTACCTGGGCAAGCAGAGTAGGGCGAGGTCGAGCTGGTTGAGTACGTGGGCGGCGGCTGGCGAGCTCCAGAACCAGTGGCAGCAACTCCGACGAGCAGGGAGCATTAGCGGCGGCAGGCAGACAGGCGGCCAGGCGGCGGCAGGCAGGCATCGGCCAGGCGGCGGCAGGCAGGCAGCGGCCAGGCGGAGGAGAAGGAGAAGGGGGTGCGGCGGCGGAGGAGAAGGACAAGGGGGCGCCGGAGTAGCAGTGGCGGCACGACGACGCTGTCGTGGAGAAGAAGGAGCAGAGAGTCGGGCGACAGTAGAGAAGAAATCGCTCGCAATGAAACAGAAGAAAGGGGAAGAGTCAGGCGATCAAGGGTTATGAAGTTCCCAAATAGCGTCGGTTGTTTACAACAACCGACGCCTAAACATATTTAGCGTCGGTTGTTTGAAACAACCGACGTCCAATTGGATGATATTTTCATGAAATTATTTGGCGGGAACCACTTTCAGCGTCGGTTATAAAAGGATCACCGACGCTGAAAAGGACACTTTTCGCACAAATTTCCATCACACATAGGCGTCGGTTTTTTATCTACATAACCGACGCCGAAAGTGACACTATTTTTTTCGCTCGAAAATTGGATTTCGTGGGCGACTTTAGGCGTCGGTTTGTTATAAACAACCGACAATGAATACAAAGCGGTACCCGTGTCTGGCTGGTCTTCGAATATAGACGTCGGTTTGTCTAAATAACCGATGCCTTATAATATAGGCGTCGGTTTTCCTTAATAACCGACGCCCAGAAAAGCGACACTGAATGCTATTTCTGTAGTAGTGCGTTCTCATAAAATTGAGCCTTGCAATTGTTTACTATGATAACCTTGAGAGGATTAGACCTTGGTATGGTCTTTTATGCAATAATGTGGCCTTGTGGATCCCTAATATTAATGCATTGCCTTGTAAAGCCAAGAGGAATTATAGTGAACCACCATATTTAGATAGATGGAATCGTATTAGAATATGATTTATATCTTCTATAGTTGTCAATGCTTGATTAATCTTTTGATTACTATGATTTTGATTGCATGTAACTTGATTGGTGTAGTCATAAAACCAATAACTGATCTTATTAATCAAGAAAAATTCTAATCTTGTAATGTTGTGAGTTTGTAGATCTGTTCCTTTGGGTCGTTATGGGAAGTAGTGAAGTGGGTGATCTTGTAACCATATGATAATTGTGAGAAAATGCCTAGATCCATATATTAATGATTATATGGAGACGATTGGGGTTTGTATATATCGATGTCTTTAAATCTTATTACAACTCGGTTGGAATTGAAGGTCTAATGATATATGACATGTCATGGAGAGTGATTGTAGTCATGTCTCAATTTCAATGTGTTGTTACCCTTTGTTTGGTGTTTTGATGTGTATGTATGATGGACCTGTGATTTGTAGATATGCTTTTAAGCAAATTACTTGGTGAATCTAGACTTTGAGCACTCTACCTTTAGAAACCCTTTCTTTGACCCAAAAATGTATGGAGAGATCTAATGAAGTTTGAATATCCTTGGATCTTGTATGAATTTCTATAGATTCTTCATAATGAATGACTAGTAGTTTGAATGGTGGGCTTCAAACTGCCAAGGCATGGAAAAATATATAACTCAACCATGTAGAATATCTATTCAGGTTATTTGCATGAAGAACATGGATTTTCTTATTATGTGTGGTCACCTTCCACATGAATTATATGTGATTCATATCATGCTCAGGTATCCATGATGACACATGTATAATCATGGTAAGGTTAAGCATTTGATATATTAATTGCTCAATGATCTGAATATCTCTTGTAATGTTTAATTAGTTATACCCCTACTGTAAGTAATATATGTTTAGAGTTGTTATATCATATTTTCGGGACTTGGGGTCTCACCCCATTATTTTCAACATCTTGTGACGTGACAAGTTGAGCTTCTCCAGTAGATGTGGTGAGGATGAGTCTTGTGGTAGAAGTCATTCACCTGGAGGTAGGTGAAATTTGTGTGTCACCTAGTGTCCTTTACTACTTTACATCACTTGGAGATAGTTGATATTTTTGTCTTGGAGTTGGATAGTGTTAGAGTTGCCCTTGTGCTCAGGTCCTCACTTGTAACTTTTGTAAAGTTGTAATAGGAAAATTGAGAGTTTGACATGCATGCTTTGTATGTTCACTTTCAATTTTACAAGTTTCATGTTATCCATCCAAGCATATGATATTGTTCCTTTTGTATATAGACATCATAAAAGTCACCAATATCAGTGAAATGCATACATAACTATGGAAAGTAAATATCATTGCCTAACTTATGATGTTATCTTGTGGAGTTATTTTAAACTTTTATTTCATTCTATGATATGGAGAGTTCTGGTAATGCTAGTTTCTAGTTTTAATCAATGTTTCTTTTGAGTAATTTTGTTCTTTTGATTGTGGGGCGTCACTAATGCTACAATTATATCATCTCATATAAGAAATTGTAGAGTGAGAAGATGTAAATATATGCAGAGAACCAAATGAAACCAATGGTGTTTATGCCCCCTTAAAAAGTACTTTCATAGCAAAAGTATGATGTTGATTTTCATGTTAGATCACTTAGAATTTGATTCATGAGTGATCAGCTCTAGTACAAGTGGGATATTGTTGGTTGTATTCCCTCAGTGCCATCTTGTGATGATTTCAATGGGATAATTTTGAGATGATTTGAGTATAATAAAAGGTAGTTTCACTTATTAGGTACGTTTCACTATTGAGATAATGAATAAACATAATAATGTTCTATTAATGTTTTGATGATTTGTTTGTCTTGAGGACCTAAACATGAGATCATATGTGTACTTAGTGTATTCATCCTTCTTATGTCCTTAGTCAGTTATTACTGTGAATATTATATGACAACAATAATACATAAGACTGGTGTGTATGGTGAATGATAACTTTGTCTCTTTAGTCATGATATTGAATATCCAGTCAGATACATGGGTACTTGTAACAAGTTTTACTGGACATACCCAGTTTGAGAATAAAACATGGAATTCATGTCATGGTATTCAAATTCATATCTCAATGTGACATTGGTGTCTATGATACTTAGACCTAAAGGTACTATAATAATCTCATGTTTTTTTGTGTAATTAATCACTATCCAACCTGACTTTGAATAAGGGTAGCAACAGAAGTAGTGATTGGGTGCACTATGACACTGGTGGATATTGTAAGCGACGAAGATGAAAATTTTCCCTCTTATTGGAATGATAACCTAACCACTTGATAAGTGAGGATATGAAATGCATGGTCTCTCTTGGGACATCAATATATGATACTGGACTCACAATATATCAATACTCTACTCTAATTAAAGAATAAGCATGCTTTAATGTTAAGAGAATGACTGCTCCATGACTCAGATTCACTCTTGATATCTTTGACAAAGGGAATTTACAATCATGATAACATGGGTCCCTTATTGGTTGAAGTTGTTCTGCACCATATTCCTTTTACTTGGATAGCAATGATGTGTTGCTAGATACTACTCTTTTCTTGTTAGGTCTTTGACATCACTACCAATGTAATATGGAACCTACAGGGTCACACACATAAGGATGCTTATGGGAAAAGAAGTTCACATTTATGCACATAACTAGAATGGTTCTAAATTATATAAAGGATGATTTTCAACCCAGATGATCCACTGGGAAAGTGCACTCGGTTGAATGCATAGGTTAGACTAATTAATCGAAACAATGTTGATTTTCCTTTTTGGAAAATGATCATTCATTTGACTAGACACAAATAAAAAAAGGGAAACTTGTTTGATTGGGAATCAAACTAGTCGATTGGAATCAGATCAAGACTAATCTGATCTAGTTAGCTGTTCGACCATTTTTATCCATTGCTCAACTAATTCGCTAGTCAGTCGATTGTATGTCTCCATCAGTTGATTAGAAGGATGTTTGAGTTTTTCTTATTTACTTTTATTTTGAGTTATGATTAGGAATGTGATTGTATTTTTTGAGAATCCAATCCCATGACTCTCCTATACAAAGGGGAGGATGTCCATATGATGACACACACATTCAGACACAATTTGACTTAAATTATTTCTCTTTGAGAGAGTGAAATTCATACCAAGGTTGACAACCCATTATGGGAGGAGAAAGAGAGAAAGTCATGCTAGAACGTAGGTGACTCTAGTGCTGCTTCTTCTTAAATACTAAGGTTGTGCTCCAAGAGATCCTACATCCACATGGACAATGTAAAGTCTGAGGCACTTATGCGAAGGCTGGGAGTGTGATTTTTACAAGACAATAGTGTGTTGTTATTAAGGAAACAAAGGAGCCGTAGTATGACAACTATGACTTCAAATTGGATCTAAATGTGAGTTATATAAGGACATATGACATGTCTAGTTATCGGAAAACTAGTGTGTGCCAAGGGATGTCTGATATCCTTCTATTTCGTTAACATATCAAAATTTTAGCTATGATATAGTTCCATTATCTAAAGGTCTATGTTGGAAGTTTTGTATTTTCATTTCCCACTTCCCACAAAACCCTACATAAATAAATCATGAAGGCACTCCTTTTATAGTCTAGAGTAAGACACTTCATATAATTAAAGGGACTAAGACGAGGAATGAGCCCCCCTTGGGTTGGGTTCTGGCTATCAACTTGTCCTATTGATGCACAAGAAGTATCTTACTGTGTAGTTTGAATTTCCAACATTCTAGAATGATTTTATATTCCATCTACTTTGTTGTATATATATTGTAAGCATCTTTCTTAGCCTTCCCTTGTTGGAGGAAACTCCTCAACTTGATTGATTCATGTGAAGATAAAGGTCTCCAATAAGGATCCAAATTTTACAATAGAGAAAGATGTTGTTGGATATTATTGAAGTTGCAATTTATTGTTGTAACTAGACGACAATTGGTTTCCTTGATTTTGGAATAGAGGAGGTTGTTGTTTCCTTCCCCATCGTTGAGGTGGATTTTTCACATTATTCAAGTGGTAGGAGGAGTTGGCACTATCTTGGCATCTTGTCTTGTAAGCTCTTGAGAAAATTTCACATGGTTTCCAGTTGCCAAAGTTCCCTACTACATTACATGGTCTAAGATAAGTCTTGTGGTACATGCTAAGTAATTTTTTTCATTTTGAAGAATAATTCATGGTGTCTCCACATTCTCACACACAATAAAAACATCATTGACTGAATGAGTAGACATTTTGTCTAATCTCTATGTGATGGTATCCATCTAGGTGGTAAACATGTCTATTGAATCGATATAATGCTTTTGTCCCTGTTTGGCCTAGGATGATGACGCATATACATAACCCCTTTTTGTGTCTTATTGTCTGTGGTTGAGAGACATATCTTCGATGTCTATTGTAAAGAAATAGTTGTAGAAAGTTTGTGTTAGAAGCCATTTATCAAGTTCATGATGTGGACACAAGCACAACATGTCTTTGAAATACTACCAATCATCTTAGAGTGACTATCAATCCTTTTGAAAGAAATTATCCAGTTGGCTCCCTAGTTGAGCTGCCTTTCTAGGCAAGGTAGAACTTATAAAAAGAACGCCTTTAGCACGTAATCCCATGTTTTAATGGGATTTTGATGGGTCTTGTATATTTTCCTTGAAGTAAATGGGAACATGAGTAAAAACACTTCTTATGGCGGTACACCATTCCATAACATGGGGGTTTACATCCTTCATGGAAGTGCCTCCAAATGATTTTTCTAGAACATTTGCAAGATTTGACTTTGAGGGTTGATGAAAAAGTTGTTTGCTTCAATATTTGAAATTTGTAGTAGTTGGCACAACAAACGCCTTCACTTGGTGGGTGTCTGTCATTGTTTGAAGTGAATCCTCTTGGTTGAAATCTAGTGGTGGAATGGGTGAATCATACCTTTTTGTGCTATGAAGGGTACTAAGAGTGTGGTTGACATTCAAATTTAAAACATGAATCATTATAGAAATAATTCTCCTAGTATGTGGAATGCACAAGAGAATAATACATTATATGTAATAAAGATAATTATTGATAGAAAATCAAATGAAATGAATATGCATTAAATAACCAATTGAATATGACAGTAGAAATAGACGAAATATGATAACTATAGAACGTATCTAGCAGTGTAAGTGACCTAGAATTGTCTACTCGTTAGAGTTCTTACTCAACAATCACAAAAATTTCCACAACAATAATGCCAAAAAATTATTACGCTTATAACTAGTTTTAAAACATATATTGAGACTCAACTTCTACACCCACAAGTATACGAGATAGAACTATCCATGGTTGTATCCTAAGGAACTATTGTTGTTTGGTTCAATGACTATTCATTTTCAACAATTTAGGTTACTTTAAAGGAATTTGGTTGCATTAAATAAAGAACTAACTATTGCCACTATCTAGAAAATATGCTAACAAATGATTAGTTAAGTCAATTATCATGTTTAGAGAGTGAATCTCAGGCTTAGAGTTTCCTCACCACATATTAGCAGATAGAAAAACCATATACTAGTTGAATGCAAGTGTATAATATAAAAAAACAAGTGCATTCTATCGTCTCTTTCAACAATACAAGAATTAGAATAATATCAAATGTAGCAGTTTCTTACGCACTTAAGGAATTAGAACTAATTTAACATTGACCTTATCACTTATTTCAATCACTAGTGTTAATTAAACTAAGTAGATATATTGAATTCTCCATAACCTTAGTACACCCTTACTCCATGTATAAAAGACCATAAAATGTGTGTTGTAGTTGGTGAAACAATAACACACACATCTGTCATATAATATGAAAAACCATGCATTTAATATAAAAAGTATTATATATTCAACATGAAACATTGTGAGAGATACTCCCCTATGTCCAAGATAGAAGAAACTACTTACTCAAGGTAATGTTTTGTAGGAAAGAAGAGAAACAACAATGGAGTTCACGATATAACTAAGAAAAATGATAAAAAAATAAAATAGAAGAGAAAAGAAATCCTAGATGACTACTGCTAGTCCAAAATCTCCCTTGGAGCTACTAGAAGTCACCCCAATACTTATCCTATAGGTAGACAAGAAGATGGTTGAACTCCACACTGAAGAGAGGAATGTAGACCTATCAATGGATAGATTCACTTCCAAACTTCTCTTTCTACCTCTAGGTCTTGGTATATGATCCTCCTCCACTTTCTACATGACTACACTTGAGAATGACCCAAAAAGACCATGGATCCCCAGCTCATGCGGTTCATGTATCCTTTTATACATTGAATTATGATTGGATTATGAAGACTATCCAATGAAACTTTATTATAGGTACACATCATGTAGTGTGAGTACAACTTCTACTAATGCACACTGTTAGAAAGGTATATGATGCTAGGTGAGAGTGCACACGGTGTAGCTACTTTTTGGTTCTGGATTAGTAGTGACATATACATTGTGTAGCTGACACTGCACACCATGCTCCCTGATAGTCAATTTGCTCAGTAATGTCACAAGCCATGTAGTTGACACTACACACCGTGTGGTCTTCAGGAGACATCATTTTTTCTTTACAGTCATGGTATATGCCATGTAGTTGGGACTACATGCAATATATAGTCACACTAAAACACAATTTTATCACAAATGTAACTATCGATCGATGCTGTGTGCACCAAATTAAGTCCCATGACTTCTCAAGTGATGAATGTCATTAATTTAGATTGCCTACAACCCAAACCACAAAATAGACGAAAATAATATAAAAAATATGAATTGGCAATGGTAGAGGATAAACTACGGGGGAATCAAGCACACAAATTAATAAAAATTAACATAAAATGTGCTTATCAGACCCATCAACTTGATTTGATGCAAATAGAAGAAGTTAGCTTATAAAAAAAGCATTGACGTGTTAAATAAGACCTTAGATTTTTATTAATACCAGTAGAGGAATGTGCTAAGCACATGCTCTACAATTGAATTTATCTAATATATGGGTACAAATTGTAAAATGGTATGTTTTTCTCATTTAGAATATATCTTATATTTTATATTCTATACCTTCTCTTTAATGACAAAATAGAAAATTCAATATGTTAAAAACACATATATTGTTGTCAAAGAACTTGGAATTGACTAAATTCCAATTTGGACTTCTACTTTCAGACCTTTTCAAAATCATAATCAGTCCATGCCAATAAAATTTAATCTAAGTATCAATTTTTTGGTACATATTTAGTAATCCAAATAATTTATATACAATCCACTAAAGTTGATTAGTCAAATTAACACCCAATCGACTCCTCTGACTTGTAGCATGTCATTTGTAAATCTCATGTACTTCTTTATGTGTATAATGCTTGTAAACTGCTAAAAAGAGCAATACAATAAGTAGCAAAAGGCAAATGAAAAACATAAGATGCAATGTAAAAGTATATGGACCAAGCAATCTGATGAACTCACACGGATAAAATTTAAATTAAAATTGATTTTCCCTCCAAGTTTATAATTAATATTGACAATAGTTACATACAACATTCTTAAAGATAACAACTCAATCAACATCAAGTTGACTCCATCGAATTTTTACATGTCATTATTAAAATTAAATTTAACCCCCTTTTCAACCATGTGCATGTTGATTGTTATGAGAAGTAACACAAAAATCGGCAAGAAAAGCAAATAAACAACACAATATACAACACGATAAAAAATATAGGGACTAAGTAGGTGGATGAACTGACTGCTGACTTAGATTGAAAAAAAATTAAGACTAACACTTTTTGTAGAGTTTATAATTATTAGTTATAGTAATTTACATATAACCAGCTAAAAGAGAACATTGCGATGAACAATCATCTGACTCCCCTTAAACATGTGCTGTGTGATTAGTAAGATTATATGTGCTCCCATTCGTTAACATGTGCATATTTACTGTTTAAAAACTAATACATAAACAACAAGAAAGGTAAGAAACTTGAAATGACTATGATAAAAAATAAAAGGTCTAAGTAAGCATACTAACTGACAGTCGATCCCAAAATTGATTTTAATTATAATAATACTCATAAATAATATGCATACAACTTATTAGAAGAGAACAACTTGACCAACCTGGTATCTATGGAGTTGGTGGTCCGGAAGCGGTTGGGTCTGCTCCAGACGACAGGGGCGATGTGTGAGCTTCTTGTTGGGCGGCGGGGCTTGCGTCTTGTTCGTCCTCCAGAAGGTCTTTCCCCCAATCGCCAACCTCAGGTCCACGGAGGGTCTTCGACTTAGGGGTTCTGGACGCCCTCTCCGGCGTCAGGCTCGTCTAGTCGAGGCTTCCCTGCATCTGTAGTTTGAGTCTAGCTCAAGCCTTTTGGCACTTGTGTGCAAGTACACCTGCTTGGTGTTTGAGGAAACGTGGAGGGTGGCTGATTAAGTCTGGTTCCCATTTCCTGGCTGCTTGGTCGGTGGGAAGGTTGTCCTGGGTCTGACCCAGCGTTCCTGGCGGTGACCTCTACAAGCTGACGTGCTCCGGTCTTGCCCCTGAAGCTCTGCATCGGGTGGAGGCCTTAGCGGCAACTGGTTTCTGGTTTCCTCTTGACGGATTGGGCGCTGTCCTTCTCTGTCCGGATCCCCTGCTCGCCGACATGAAGGAAGCCATCTCGACCTGCAGTTCTTCCTTCTAGCTTGAGGACTAGCTTCCTGCTGCAGCGAGAAGTCTTACAACTTGGTTTATGGGTTTGCATAAAGAACTATCCAGGTGTTCTGGACACTGGATTCAGTAGTTCAGGATGTTCCTTTGTTGGCGGATTAGTCCACACAATTTCAGAGGGATGAGGATAACGTTCAGTGTGTGAATGATCAGCTAGCTGAGTCAATCTGCTCTAAAGGATCCAATGGTTTGCAGGCTCTCTTGATGGTTTCTTTTGCTTGCCAGAAATTTGAAGATCTGGATGATAGTAGTAGTGGACTTTTCTGCAGTATTGCCCTTGAGATCTCCAGGCTACTGAAGTGATGATTCGGCTACCCATGTTGCCACACTTTCAGAGGATGAGCCTATTGCCGGTGTCGGCATGTGTAGATTAGGATGGTCTCTTCAGTTTCTCTATTATCTGTTTGAGTTAGTATTACAGGTTTTTTTATTCCTTTTATCTAGGTAGATGGCTACTGTAAGTAGCTTAGTGTTTAACTTGCTTTCTTTAGTTGTTCGGATGTTTTTCATCCAGGTTTGTAATGGGGGCGCAAACTCTTTTGTACCCAAAGTTTTGGGCATCAATTTTTTTAGTAACGAGACTTTTTACCGACCAAAAAATAAACAACTTGACCAACTAACACATGACTCCTTAAAACTTGTAGCATATCGTTATCAAAATTATATTTGCTCCCCTTATTTGACATATTTATGTTGACGGTTAATTTTAAGTGAATACACAAAATAACTTATGTATAAATTAAAAAAAATAACTCAGTTAACTGCTAATTGAATTTCTCCAACTTGTAACGTCTCTGACTAATAATATATAACGTGCCACATTGCTGAAAAATGCTCTAAAACTCTATAGTGGACCAATAAGATCCCAAGTAGCACCTTGAAGAGCGTCAATAGGCTTGTGAAACATAAAGACAGAGCACACAGACAAAGATGCTGACAGCTGAGACACAAACTTCCTAAGAAGACACACATGTTGATAGAACGAGCTAGTACCCACATTCTTAAAATATTATTGGTAAATGTAGACAAAATAGATAAGGGAGAAGTAGAGACTTAACTTTGTTGTATATTTATAATTTCTGAACCTATTGCTAAAAAGATCTGGAACAAAATAGCACTCGGGAAACTCAAATATAATATTTTTTTAATGAACTAACAAATGGGCAACTCAAATAGCGTTCGAAACAGCTCTCTTTTTATATGGCAATCAAGAGTAAGATAAAAAATGTTAAAAAATTCCAAGCAAACAACCTAACTGTTTAAAAAACAGCTAAACATGCATGTCAATTGCTTTTATTTATAGAGTAGTAGATGATATGATTAATTCTTATTTATACATTAAAATGAACTTAAATATTCGTTGTCCAGAAAACTATCAACCAATGTTTTCAGAACCGAACCGGTGTTCGGACCAGTACTGACTCAGACCGGATTGAGTCGGGTTCAACCGGAGTGGTTGAACCGGTTGGACCGGAAATGATGTCAGCATGACATAAAAAAATATTTGAACCGAAAAAACCGAACCGGTCACCATGATAAAAGGCAATCAGCGGTCGGACCGGTCAAACCGGTTGAACTGCACAAGTTATATATATATATATATATATATATATATATATATATATATATATATATATATATAGTTTGTGTATATATATACACACACACACACACACACACACATATATATATATATAAATATATGTGTATACATATATATTGTTGTGCAAATGTATACATATATATATATATATATTATATGTATGTATATAAATATATATGTATACATATATATTATTATGTAGATATACACATATATTCACACATACATATATATATGCATATATACAAATATACTTATATTTGTACACACACATATATATATATATATATATATATATATGCATTCTACCTTATATGTATATTTTCTATATAAATAAATACATACATACATATATATACCATATGTATATACATATATGTAAATTCCTATATGTATTCTACCTTCTGTTTTTTCTTCTCTTTGAACCACCGGTATACATATATATTATTATGTAGATATACACATACATTCACACATACATATATATATGCATATATACAAATATACTTATATTTGTACATATATATATATATATATATATATATATATATATATATGTATGTATTCACCTTATATGTATATTTTCTATATAAATAAATACATACATACATACATATATATACCATATGTATATACATATATGTAAATTCCTATATGTATTCTACCTTATGTTTTTTCTTCTCTTTGAACCACTGGTTCAATCCGGTTCGGTCCGACCGGCTGGTTGGACCGGTTGGACCGTATTTCTGACCGGTTGGACCGGAAAAAGACACATTACCGGTTTTTTAGGCTTCCGGACCGGTCAGCTACCGGTTCACCGGTCTGATCGGTCAGACCGGTCGGCCCGTTCGGTTTTAAAAACACTGCTACCAACTATTCCCCTCTAAACGAAAGAACCCACCATTTCGCATAATTCTACTGCTTGGTGACCAACGACCATCACTTGTAAACTCTCTTTAGGTATTGACCGGTTTGTTGTAAATGACCAAGAAATGTATTCCTTCTTTGGACTAACTAACATCTCTCATGAGTATTCCTTCTTTGGAAGTCCCATGAGATATTCCTCTGTAACTACCATTAGTAACGAACTTTTTTCACTCTAATAAATTCAAACATTTATAACCACATTATTTAAAAAAGAGCCATATTAATTATGGAACGTTGGAATTTCTTCATTCACACTCACAACAGAACAACCACATAAAATTATCGTCGTTCAGATTCTGGAAGCTGAAGTAATTCTACTGAAATTAGTACTTGCCCCAAATCGTATTCGTAAGACTAAAAGCCACAAATTTAAACAGTTATAAACAAAGATTATGGTTACGCCCTTTTGGAGTATAAAAATATGATTGACTGAGCTGGTAAAGCACAGATCATGAGGTCTACTAGTTCGCATGTGAAAAACACCGTTACCTTAATAAAGCAATAAAAGCCCTTTCGGAAAAGGCCAACTTCTCTTACTTCACCTATATAATGATGCCAAGTAGCCTACAAAGTTCTAGCCGTTGCGACCGTTACGTTCCCGGGTTGCCCAGTCCTCCATCGCCATATGTTTGCGCCTCTTTACCGAAAAGAAACCCTATTTTTTGCCCAAAATTCCGCATCGTATCTCACAAGACGCGCTTGGACGTCGAACGCAGAAGCGGCTTTCTGTTACGAACCTCCGCCACCACCTGAGTTTTTTCTTCTCGTGTATACTCCTGGGCTGAAAATCTGCTCTGTTTGCTTGATTCCAAATCATCGAAGAAGCTATGGCTTGTACCGTCATCAAGCGTTCACTGAACCCGTGCACAGATTTGCCCGGGTTATACTCTCCACCATCAAAGAAGCGAGAGACGGTCGGTTCTTCTGACGTTGTCTTCATCCAGGAAGCTTCAGATGGCTGCCGCTCCGGTCTTTCGGACATTGCGGACTCTTCCCACGGATCGAATCTGCCAAATCCACCATCGGCTGATACTGTAGATGTTGAAGTTCAGACTGGTGTGGGCATCGTGGGAGAGGCAATGGTTGACGACGAATCCGCTACGTTCAGCCCTAAGTCCGGCGCACGCGTTCTGGCTTCCTCGGAAGACGAGACCCCCCTTCCTTCTGTACATGAGAAAGCTGATAGGGCCCATTTCAAATCTCCAGGAAACCTGGACCCTGCTAAACCTGCTGCCAATATCAGGTCCATGCTCTCTACTGGACTTTTGGAAGGAGTACCAGTGGTATATAAGCACAGTAAACAAAATGTATCTTACCTTTTCCTCTATCAGATCTTCATAGTAAATTGAATTAAAGCAGAGTTGATCGGAGTGTGTTCCTTAAATTCCTATAGGCTGAACTTCCCGGATTTATAAAGGATCTAGGCTACGCCTGTGGATGCAAAACTTGTAACTACAGCAAGGTACTCTTGATGAGTAGTTATTTTATTAGAAAATGGGCCAAACTCTTACCGTGCCAGCAATGTTAAACTCCCTAGACAGCTATAGCGGGATACCTGATGCTTATGTAGTATGCCAGAAATCACCTGTATTCATGAGTTGTTTCCTGTTGTGTCTTATTATAAACGCAACCTTTTCTTATTATAAACGATGCTTCATTAAAAGATCATTAATGCTTATAAAGTCCGACGACACTGGTGTTTGATATGCAGGTTCAATGTGCTCGAAATTTTGAGAGGCATGCAGGTGCTACTTCAAAGCATCAGAACAATCACATTTTTCTGGAAAACGGGAAATCACTTCATGTGGTTATTAAAGAAGTCCAGGATGTGCCCCTCAATAATTTAGACGCAGTTATGGAAAGGGTGATTGGCTCTCGACCAAATTTTGAGAGATACATGTCCTGGAAAAGTTAGTTAAGCCAATTTTGCTCTGTTAATTCAAATGCATGATTCTTATATACACGAGTCACGTTGACCATCACTTTTCTTGTTTTGATGTTGATGCCCTTTTTCCTTCACAGACTCTATCAGCAAAAATAATCTTGATCGGAATCCTACTGATTCTATGTTCAGCACGGGCTGTCAAATGCCAATCAGTGATGCAGGACTCTCTACTGCAAGGTAAAACTCTAGCTGAAAACTCACCAAATTTTTGGTAAACCAGAGCTTTCACTGCACTCTGCTGCCCAGGTGCTGCACTAAGAGCCCCCTGAGTTTATCAAACTCCACTAGTCAGAATATTAAAACATACCCTGGTGCCAACTGCAATAAGACCGCTCCTCTTTTGATGTCAGTAAAGTTTTCCAACTGACTTCAACCAAATAAGTTATGACCTTAGAGTTTGCACACAGTCCAATCTGTGCTGCAGTGCTAAATGCCTGAAAGTCATAAAATTATGCAATCAAATTATTTGTCTTTCAATGAGATGTAGCTGAATCAGTTTAATGTGAGCTGAATAGGTTTAGGTAACTAAGTTTGTTTCTCAATGAACTCCGTTAGAAACTTGGCCTTGCCATTACCCAATTGTTACATGCTTAGAATAATGGGCTACTACCCTTCATCAAATATGAGTTTCTCAGAGTGCTGCCATATCCCGCAAGATTCGTAGCTGCTTGTGCAATAGTTGTCCCAGGGATTCTACTTGAATTTCATAACATCTATTCTGCTCAATGAACTTGTCATTTTTTTCTTTCAGTGAAAAAACTTCTTTATATTTAGTGTGCACAATACAATCCTTTTCAGTTCTCTTAGTGACGGGTTTTGTGAATTGGAGTTCACTTGTGATGGATATTATAAAATTATGTTTTGGTAGTTATATACGTATCAGAATATATCATTCTGTGAAACCACCATATATTTAATTGTTTTATGGATCCCTTGTATCCAAACTTTGTTTTGAGCCATATCCTCAATAAAACAATGAAGCCATGTCTCTCCTTATTGCTTTAGGTCTAACTCTTCCACTTTAACTATGTTTGCTCAATAACATTACTCTGAATTGGTGCACTTGCCAGCCTACATCATACATGTATAAACCATTTAAGACAACACGCTAATAGTTTCTGTTCAACACTTCCAATTCCCATTTTATTTCTTATACAGTAAATTTGAGGAAAAAAATGTTGGTTAGGCCCTCACCGATGTTTCAGAAAAGAAGCCATGTTTGAACCCCTCAATCTACTCTTAAGAATAAGATTGTATTGAATGCAATGCAATGGGATGAATACAAGACTGGACGCCCTCTCCTTTATATAGGAGAGGGGAGACACCCTAAGACTTAAGACGCAAGTAATCTAAACAGGCTATAATAGAAAAGCCCACTAACTAAATAACCTATTAACTAAATAGGCTAATATATACTCTTTAACATCTACCATAGATATCGTTGGTAAGACTTATTTGGATTTGATGTACTCTTATCATCAATTGATATATGATGATCATCTACCAATTACAAACCTCATGTATTGTTTATATGCAAGCTCAAAATCATTTTTTGTTTCCTCTTTTGAAGTAAAATATCAATTGGTTGTGTATTGATTATGATGTTATCTATGGAAATTATTCACTGCATACATCTAAAGCTCTAACTAAGAATCTCACTCCCTTTAGTTAGTCGACGATGAATGCCAATTTGTACTTTTACAACTTTCTGGAGTGTACTCAAGAAACGCTTCTAACCCTTTCTTTCACGTCAAAACCTTTAATTCCAAGGTATATCACATTCAATGGAATTTTGGTTATTAAGAGAGTGTTTGTCCATTTTTAGTGAAAACTCTATAAATCATGAAGAATAGGAAGTTAGTATTACTTCTAGTTCCATCATAGTATTATTCTTATTTAACTCATTGTAATGTCATTAATTTAAAAAGTGTTCACTTCACTGCTTAAGTGGTGGTGGCCCATTTACTGGAGGAATCTTAGATGGAGTTGTTGATGAAGCATTTTGTTGCTAAGAGGAAGCTTTTTCTCGCTTCATCCCTCTTTATCCCACTTGTATGGCCAGTTTAATCGCCCTCTTAGGGCAACTCAATCAAAATAAAGATTGGCATGGTTTAAGAACAAATGCATAAAAAAAATTGATTGCTTGGTGCCTTCTATGTGTTACATGTTATAGAAGTACAAGAATAAAACCACAATATTGGACTATGTACCGGTGTTTTAAGTGTTTGTGTACTCACCACTTGTTATAAATATAACACTGTATAGATGTAATTGATAATATCATGTAGGACCTATATTGATCTACATATAAGTGTTCTACGTCAATATCGTGAAATCACTATTTAAATATATCACAAAATATATATGCGTATAGTAAATTAATAAAAGTATAAATCTTATAACTTATAGTATGTATGCGTACTACTATAGGATATTTAGCTGATTATTCAAAAGTTGGTAAAAACTTGTCCTAAAATTGTTGGTTGGCTGCTATAATATGCTATAGGACACCCTAATACAATCTAATGTTTAGTTTATCATCCATTAACTAATATTGTTTAATAGTTAAATGTATTTCAATGACATAATATGCTTTTATATTACAGGTCCACATAACTTTAATAGATTCGATTGCTACATATATAGTACTACCTACCCTATCTGAACTAATTTCAATCATATTACTTGGTTATTGTGCGACTTTTCAAAAATTAGGAATACCATAATACCGAAAGTAAATTTCTACATTGTTTCATCACATAATCTTCTTTTTTCACAAGCACTTATTTAAGTAGTCGCTTCATGCTTAAGTGCTAAGAGAAGATTGGCCACTTCCAACTCCACATTTTCTAAAACTTAGATAATTTGATATGATTAGATACATGCATTTATGTGGAATTACCCACTTTAGCCCTAGATCAAGCCTCATTTACTATCTAGTCGATCATTTCAAAGCCCAGGGCTTTATTCCTTATTTTTACCCCCAAAATTGGATTCCACGGTTATGTAGGAATAGCTTAGCTATATCACCCTCGTCATTTCTCTTTTTGACTGATTCCTAACCTCATTTTGATCCCATCTTTGTTGAGTACTATCATTCATACTAGTTAGATATAAAAGGATACATTAGGATCCCCGTAATGTACTGCACTCATTCATTTATAACCAAACATCATTCATTTAGCTCACTTGAGCCTATTTCATCAATATTAGTCCAAAAATGGTTAAATTTGTGGAAAACGATATGAGTAGTGGAAATCCCCAACATGTTGGTTTTTCTAAATAGAAGGTAGCCATCCTTTCCTGTAAGTAGGATAAGAGGGAAACATACAGACACTAGACAAACCCTAATTGGCCAAGATACACTTGGGCCCACATTACAAATAGACTACAAAGAACTTAAGTAAATAAGCACAACTTAGGTAAATAGACTCTCTAACACTCTCCCTGAAGTTGGATCTTGGGAGAATCCCAAGTCAACTTGCAAACAGACATACGGATGGACTAAATATAATGAAAAAGATAACCAAGCCCATATAAGAATTTCTCCCTCTCAATGTTACAACAAGTCACTCAAGCATTCAAATGCTCCAGGACTCCCCCTCAATGTTACAACAACTCACTCAAGCATTCAAATGCTCCAAGACTCCCCCTCAAGTAGATATTCCAAATCAACAAATATCAAGGCAGGCATAGAGACTTCTTGATCATCATAATGGCATCTAGAGTAAAAGAAAGAATAGTGATAGACACCAAGATATTCATCACAATCGTCGTCATAGTAGCCAGAGAGAGTTGGATCATAAGTCCTAGAGAGTGCTAAGTCACAAGAAGCAACAGTAGTCAACGTGCAAACAAAGCACAAACGAACCAGACGGTGCTGAATCATAGTAGTAGAAAGTCAACATGCACACAAAGCATGAACAAGTAGAGACTCAACATGCGCAAAGCATGAACAAGCCAGAGAGTGCTGGCACACAGAAGAAAAAGTCGATGACGTAGGCAGATAGAAGACCAGTGTGCAAAGTAGCAAACAAATAAACAACTCCAATATGCAATGTAGACGAAGCTCCATGTAAAGTCAACAACAAAAAGTCTTCATCATCTTCCCTCTTCATAAAGTATCCATCACAGTAGCAGACGTTAAAGTCCAGAGAGTGTTGGTTCACAAATTCTATAGAGTGTTGTTCATAGCATAGTCACAAATTCGGTATTCGGGATAAGTACGGTCAAGTTGAAAAATTCAAATATTGGGAATTATGCGAAAAATTCGGATAAAGAAGTTAATTACATAAGTTTCAAACTCTAATTTTCCTAGTAATTGGTCAACATAAGGTAAAAGTTCGGTCAGCTATTCGGAAAAAAGTCGGAAAAAAATGAATTGTGTGTGTGTGTACATATACATAAACACGTATAAACATATATATACACCCACACATATAATGATTTAAAATGACTAAACATCAAACTGATTACCCTAATATTGGACGAAGGGGAAGAAGTGGGAGCAGCAAGCAACAGACACAAATCAGGGAAGAAGGGGGGAGAATGGAGAAGGAAGATGGAGCGTACATGTAGAATGTCGAGGGTTACTCCTGGCTCAAGGTGTGTCGAGGGATAGAGGAGCAAGGTTGGACGGTTTAGTGGAACCCTACTACAAGTAAACAATGACGAGGAAAACACAAATGTGAAGTAAAAGTACAGAATTGTAATAAACGGCAAAAAAACGTATTGAATGCGTTTAAAATGCAATACACGAATAAAATGTGAATTAAATGCATTTAAAACGTATTATTCGGTTTGGATTTAGAACGACTGTCATATACGGAAGGTGAATAATACGTGTTTTAAACGCCTTTTTTTGAAGAAAAAAAAGGAGTATATTGTGACTGGTTCATAGTAGAAAGTCCATGTGCAAATAGAGCACGTACAACATATAGTGCAAAAGCACAAAGCAACAAGTAAAATGTGCTAGTCATAGCACAAGTAGCAAAAAAATGACGTCCTAGTATGTAACTTCATAGCAACAGTCGAGGTAGACGATGAATAAGCAATATAGCAGCAGAAAACTCCACATGTATAAACAAGCTTGAATAGTCCAAATAATAATAGAAGGATCTTCATAGAAGCAAAAAGAACACCATATAATAGCAGAAGGATCCATATATCAACAGTAAAAGTGGCATGAAAATCCATATAACAACATAACTAAATTCTTCTTCTTCCTTCATCTCTCCTCCATCTCATCTCTTCTCTCTACTCTTCATCCTATATTCTCCCCCTCACGCCAACCACAAAAAGAGTCAAGAGAGTGGTTGGAGTGGAGAGTAAAAAAAAATGGTAGAGGTAGGGTTGTGTAGGAAAATATGAGTAACCGACAACGTGAGCCAATATTCAACATGACCCGATTACATAGATCCGGGTAGAAAAATAAATGGATCTTTTTATGACCCGAAAAAAGGAGATTTATCCGGCCCTTAGGCCAAGTATTGAGGGGGTAGACAAAATTTTAAATTATGACTCAAAAAATTGTAGATTAGGTCAAAAAATAATATGGGTGGTAGGACAAGTATTGAGGAGGTAGACAAAAAGGTATGTAGGGCTAGAAAGACTAAGGGTTGTAAAGAAAATATAAAAATGTTGAAAAAGGGAAGATAATTGTTGCTGGTTAGAAAAGGATAGAAGCACGCTATATATAGAACCTTCCGCCATGAGTAGATGATGTAAACCGCCAAGATGTAGCAGCAGGAAGCAGCGGACACATCCTGTGGTTAAAAGCATGGTAACAAGAGTCTCCGAGTTTTACGAAAAATTAGTGATTTTTGCAATTTTATAGGCTCCTGAATGTTCACTACGATTAATACGTCGGTTGCCGATTTTTAGCCACTTTTCACGATTATTCCCGCTTTTTTCACGATTTATACGATTTTTCACGATTCTTCGTGACTTGTCACGATTTATCTCTTTCAAGTCCTTTGCTCCCTTTTTTACCACAAACCATGTACAAAGAACTCCCGATATACACTAAACCTCCAACCCCCCACTCTCCCGACCACATTGTTACTATTCAACTATTCTTTAATTCTTTTCCTACTTTTTTCACTCAATAAGATTGTATGTCTACTGACCTTAATAGTTACATTTGTATCTGATTTGTATGTACATATATATATATCTATATATGTATATGTATATAAACATATATACACACACATATATATGTACATATATGTATATATATGTATATATACATATATATGTTTATATATACATATATATGTTTATATATACATATACATATATATGTGTATATATAAGTATATATATGTATATGTATAGCTGGCTTATTCTCGAGTAATTTCGAATAATTAACCGAACTTTGACCTAAATATATCGATTTTTTGACGAATTTTTCTGATTCTTTCCAAATTCTGGTTTTTTTCGGCCAGCCGAAAAGGTGCTGAATCCCAAATTTGTCACTATGGTTAAACGACACGCCGTGTCAGTTGACACAGGAAGCAATAGTAGCAGGAGACATGCCGTGTCATTGAAGAGACACGCCGTGTCTGATACTACAGCAAGAAGCAGATGACATGTTGTGTCGTTGAGTGACATGTCGTGTTAGTTGACAGAATCTCGGGAAAAACGTACGTGATACGCCGTGTTAGAGAGTCTATATTAGCCTATTTAGTTCAATACAATATTCTTCACATGGTATCAGAGCGGTGAATAGTGCGGCGGCGTGAACATTAACAACGGCTTGAACAATAACTCCGGCATGAATAGTAACTCCGACGTGAACAATACGTGGTGTGAACAGTAACTCCGACGTGAACAGTACGCGGCGTGAATAGTACGACATGAACAATAACTCCTAGAGAGAGTAACAAAGGGGCGCCTTCGCCTGTGGACGGCTGCCGCCATCTCCATGGCTTAGGTCGGCCGGCCGCCCGCCACGTAGATCCTGGCCTCCATGGCTCATCCTCTACTTTCTTAATTTATCTTATCTTCTTTACTTATGTCGATGTCTTCCTTCCCGGCTATCTCCTGTCTATCCATACATCCGTTGTCGCATCACGCAGCTGTCAGCCGCAAGCAACATCGCCACTGCCGCCAGTCGCTTCAATCAGCTTCGCCGGCCAGGCCAGCAGCCGTCGCTTCCTGCCCATGCGCTACTGATGACCGCCTGCCCTACGCCCTATGCCGTCAGAGCACGGCTATTAGTGCTACCACCACATGTATCCAGCAGCAAGCAGCCGCTAGCCGCAACCGCCACCAATCCCAAGAGCAGCAATCAACGCCATCGCAATCGCAGCCATCGCCTCTGCCTCTGCCGCTGCATCGCCCTGACGTCCTCAACACTAGCCTTCACCACCTCACATGGAGAGGCTCCACACTTGACTCGACATGTAGCCTCATGGCATGCAATATCTCTGGAGCCGTGCATGAGATCGGTATCATCTCCTTCGTTGCGGCCAAGTGCTACATCAACCGAGTGCTACATTAGCCGAGTGACACAATCATCGCCATCTTTCGTGTCCGTCCGTTGTTGAGTTGCTGCCTCATTATCCAGCAACCGTATCCCCAGCCGATGATCGCACTCTTCAGCCGTCGTCGTCATCATCCATGCCCATAGGTCACTACTCCACATTGCTGCCCTGCTGCTATTTATCTTGTCATTACCACCCATTATCTCTATCTATTGCTGCCGCCTTACTTCTGCTTAGAGAGATGCTCCATTACCCCTAATTGTTCCATCTTCTCCCAAGTTGCTGACGTCCTCTAATACTTATGATATTCAGATCCTTACTCGGATATATTTTTGGCTAATCAGATCCAATTTTAAGCCTAATCGGATTTTTTGGACCGGGATTAGATCCATTTAATTTTCTACCCGGATCTTACTTTGACCCATTTAGCATATTCTCTCCAGTTATCAATTTCATTCTCCACATATTACACATCTCCATATCACAAAATCCTCTCAAATCCACCAATTCCTTTCCCACCCACCCATATCATGTATGTATCCCTTTCCACAGTTTTGGGGGGTCATATATCCACTCCACACCAATTTCTCACTCTCGTAGTATTTGGTGTGTGGGAGGGATAGAGAGGAAAGGAAGAGATGAGAAGAGAGAGAGTGTGTGAGAGAATATGTATGAGAGAGAGTATGAGAAGAGATGATATATGTATTCAGGTTATATATATTCCAGGCTATTATCTTCATTGAGCTTCGCATTGTTCAGCACATCCGTTCTCTACTTCCAGATAGCAATCAATGATCTTCATTCAACATCAACACCGAGCTATCCACGTTCATACCGCATTATGTACGTCAGGTGTTGATGGTGTACTTCAGCTGCATTCACATGAGACAGATGGGTGCTTCTTCAGATTTTCAGAAGCTCAGCAAGCCTGTCAATCTACTTCTACAAGGTTAATTCATCCAATTTATCTTCACCGAGCTGCTTCATCACGTCTTCTCCGAGCTGCATCTGCTATTTTGACATCACCTATTACTGATCTACTTGGGACTTTCCTTGATGGATGATCTCCTTTCCCATCAAGCCCCTAAAGTTCATGCGTCAGAGTTTTATGGTACCTGAATTGTATCATCAGCACATCGTCCGTTCGTGTTCGTGCCACGTTATGCACGTCTTCTCAGACAATTTGAAGATTCCGCTACTGCTGCATCGACATTGGGCATCAACGTTCGTGTCGCGTTAAGTATGTAATCCGATGAAGATGATATAGTGATGGTGTTGAGGACCGTCTGCTCCAAGTGGCAAATTACTGTTGTAGTATTAGGTTCCATTCTTCAGATGCTCTTCATTCCAGATGCACTCCAAAGACCTTCTTCAAAGCTCGAGGATCTCCATCCTGCAGAATACAATTTCAAAGAAGAGAGGCATTGTCACCACATGGTTCAGGGGGAGTATCAATTTTTGTATGGGGAGTGATATTTATCTTTTATCTTTCATTTATCATCTCTTTTATCGTTTTATCGAGTCACAAACCTTCAAGCTTTGGACATGTGTTTCACCCATGCTCCAGCTTGAGGGGGAGTGTTAGAGAGTCTATATTAGCCTATTAGTTAATAGGTTAATTAGTTAGTGGGATTTTGTATCTCAGCCCGTATAGATTGCTTGTGTCCTAAGTCTTAGGGCGTCTCCCCTCTCCTATATAAAGGAGAGGGCGTCCAGTCTAACATATGTATCCCATTGCATTCGATTCAATATAATCTTATTTTCACACGCCGTGTCATAGTGCAGGAAACACGCCATGTCAAGAAGCGACACACCATGTTGTCAGGGGCAAATTTTGAGAACAAAGTCGTGAACGACCCAGACATCACCTACATGTTGTGTCTAGAAGCAACACGACATGTTGGCAGCGAACATCGGCAGAAAAACCCCAGAGACAACAACAAAAGAGGGGAAATCCTTCCGGATCTCCACCGTAGCAATATAGGGACTATGTATCCCCAAAATCACCATAAAGGGGAGATCTTTATCCTAGATTGAGGACTAGATCTCAATAGATGCATAGATGACAAAGGTGGTGCATATCTACAAAGGATAGATGATGGTGGTGTAGATCTGTGATGATAGTGGCGAATAAGATAGTGGCGACTTCATTAGCAAGCAAGGTTGATGAAGGCATGGCCACCCTTGTAGATCTGGTACCAACAACATCAAGGTGGATGATTTTTGTTGAAGATGAAGACGGCTCGAAGGAGACGACTCCGAGGAGAAGAAAGGATGGAAAATCCTTGCAGGAAGCCATAAGCAGTGCCTAGCGGCGGTGGACGCCTGTAAAGGGAGGCATCTTTTTTTGTTCTCTCTCTCGCTCTCAGGGTTAGGGGCGATACAAGACCGACTGCTCTGATACCATGTAGAAAACGATATGAGTGGGGGAAATCTCCAACATGTTGGTTTTTCTTAATAGGAAGTAGCCACCCTTTCCTATAACTAGGATAAGGGGGAAACATACAAATACTAGACAAACCTTAATGGGCCAAGATACACTTGGGCCCATATTACAAATAGACTAAAAACAAATTAAGTAAATAGACACAACATAAGTAAATAGACCCTCTAGCAACATTTTAATATAAATACCCTAATTTAGTTCTAATACCTAAAATTGCTTAAAAATGAATCAATAAGGATTGCTAAAGACATATATCCCAATTATTAATCCAAAATTCCATGCAAATTACTCTATTAGGCTAATATAAAAAATACTAGCATTAAAATAGGTATATCTTCATAAAGTGATCTAAATCAATAAATGATTAAAAGCAAGCTAGAATCACTAAAGATTAATTTCAATTCAAGAACCATAAAATTTCCTCTTAATTTTTTTTTAAAAAAAGCCCAAAGAATCAAAATAGCAAGAAAAAAATTTGTTGATTCCCCAATTAGTCACAATGGGCACCCCTAGTGAAATTGTTAGATTATTGTAACCCTCATTGGGAAAAATGATTTTAGAGAAAAAGACAAAGCTTGATAAAAATAGAGTCCCTGCATATGCTTTTAGTTAAAATGAAAAACAGATCCATAATTCTACATTGAAAAGATAGTCAAACAAAGAAAAAACAAGAAATATGCTCTATTAAATAAGGAAAGGTGGTAGGCACCCCAAGTTGCCCCTGAAAAGTTGTATTACCACTTGTTCAAAATCTCGTGAAAATGGGAATAAGGGTTTTGGAGGATGGGATGGGACTTTGTAAAAAAGATAATTTAGATAAAAAAATTCCAACAAAAGCGTTGACTTACCGCTTTAAGCTACAAGGATTTTGAAAGTAGAGTGAGGTAATAGTTGCCACCCCAGATGTTGCACCCACATATAGTGTCAATTTGACATCCTCATGGTGTTGAGTTGACGAATGGAGCAAAGCTGACATAGTATTTCTTAATGATGATGTGATGTGTGATAAAGGGAGGCTACGTAAGTGATTTGGGAATGCATACATGCATGTATATGTGTGCGTACACACGTCCTTGTGTGTATCCATGCACACAAACACAATTCTTTTTCCATGCACGTGCATGTATATATGTCTTTGTGTATATGCCTGCACACAAACACAATTCTCTTTTCCATATACATCTATGTATATATGCACATATGTAGCAGTGATGTGTGTGTGACTGTGTATCTGCATATATGTGTGTGTCTAGTTGCGTCAAAGAAATGTGTAGCACTCAACACAAAACACAGATCTTTCCTTTCTCTCTATACAGTTGGGTTTGTTGTTGTTACTCCAGGGGATTGGTAAGTTGGTATGAATAATTCAATACTTGTCTCTTTAAAATAATGATCCTCTTTTGATTATGGATAGATCAAAAACATTGCAATGAGATTCCATTATACCTTTTTACCCATTCTTGCTTCATGTTGAACTTTATGATACTCTATTTCTGGTTTCATTAGTGACCATTAAGTAAAATATTAGAAATATTGTTATACATAATACTCAGAATATTACATGCTTGTAACAAAAGGAAATCACAACCTTTAGCTAATTCAATTAAAATGTTCTATTTTACTTAGAAAAGTATTTTCTGGGAACATTGTGCATTTTGAATACATAAAGACCGTTGAAATAGTATATGCTCAGTTAATTTGATAAAAATGGTTTTTCTTGTGTTATTTGTTGATCAAACGAGATATTTCTAACCCAGGTTGAAAAATGCGAGAGGCGTAACGAGGCGTTTTTGTCTCAGTGAGGCGAGGTGTAAGCCTCGAGGCGTTTGAGGCGTAAGCCTCAAAATATGTATGAGGCGGTCATAAAAAATAAATTATACATGTATTTACATATATATATTTTTATAGGTTATGTGTATGAATGTGTTATAACAAAAATATGTATATACAAGCACAACAATATGAAATAATAATTATTTCTGAAACTTAATAATGATAATAGAGACTAAGGACCCACTCAAATACCAAAATAAATATGTAAAAAAATAACAAGATATTAATTCTGTATACTACTAGAATAAAAGATGTCAATAAATAAACTAAAGGAGATAGAATTTCAAATTAGTAGGAACGAGGAACCAAAATTAGTTAACAATGATATGAAATTCACCGACATAGTGAATAAGAAGGTAGCAAACAAAGAGAAATTTAACAATGAAGATTGAAAGATGTTACTCTAAAATGATGATTAAATGTTTATTAATGAAAAGTAACAATCAACTACAAGAACTTTGATTTTTTTGAAGAAAGTGTTTTTTTTTTTTGGGAAGAAGAAAGTGTTTTTAATAAACTTAAAAGTAGACAATTTGGTGCATCATTCAGAATTGAGGCGTGCGCCTCAGCTAAGCCTCAGAGCCTCAGTACTTTGAGGCGTAAGCCTCAATCCAGGACACTGAGGCGTAAGCCTCGAGGCGCATTTGGGATAGCCTCGCCAAGAGGCGTAAGCCTCGAGACCCTCAAGGCGGGTTTTTTATTACCACGCTTCTAACATATGCAGATAATGGTTCTTGTAGCAGCAATTTTTTTGATGCCAATATGTATCCTGTCTTATAGTCTCATATTTTTCTAATTATCTTAGATGTTGTGAACAGCTCCACAGGGACGGGCATGGAGGGACCAGATTCACAGTTTCTTTACGAACCTGTAGAAGAAAGGCAACCTAGTTTCAAGTTCGGTCCATCCTTATTGAATGGTTCTACTTTTAACTTTGATGAAGCAATAGTGACAAAGTCATCATCTGCTTCTACTTTTGATGAGTCCCCTTTAGGAGTGATCTCTTCCCCCTTTGTATCATCTATCATGAAGGAATTTTCTAGCTTCTATAATGATGGTCTTCCATCAAGTGATGGCCCTTTGATTCATTATAAATCTATGGAGGAAAGTGGAGAGGTGAATGTGTACGTGTCCTTCCTTTTTAAAATTATGCCAGAGTAAAATTCAATCTTTTGTCATTAATTTCATGATCCGTTGTGGCTTTCCTTTTTTAAATCTGTTTCAGAGTAAAATGAAATCTTTTGTTATAAATTCCATGATGCATTATGGATTATAGCGATTAGAATGGTTTGGCGTAAGCTTTTCTCACTTGTATACATCATCAATTTGTAAAACAGCGTTAAGCCAGCTAGAGCCGGTTTGCCTCATAAAGGAGATGCACATGTCTGCCCCATCCCGCTTGCAAAAAACCCTCAAGCTGAACCCAAGAGAAAGTATGGCTAGAGTTTGTTCAGGACTTCCTTTACCATTTCTTTTACTTTTTTTGTTGCTTTCGTTCAGTGAATTTTTAATAATTTTTCTATCATGCCTCACCATTGTAACAAACATTGCATGCATAACTTTTTGAAGAGGTTTTGATTTACACCAATCAATATTCAAAGATAATGGTCTACCTGATGGATCTGCATTGGCTTACTGGCATAGAGGGAAGGTGATGCAGTTGCTTGTTTTACATTTTTATACTGATAATCTTTCTGGTTGTTATAAACATGTCTGATTTCTATTTTTCCCCACAGAAACAACTTGAAGGGTTTAAGATGAGAAATGGAATTTTCTGTAATTGCTGTAATAGTGAGGTAAAAGTCCCTCATATTTTTACATCTGGTTTCAAACTCATTAAAGATTTGCTCAAAAGAATGTGGTATATCATTGACAGATTTCCCCTTCTCAATTTGAAACTCATGCCGGATTTGGTGCTAGACGTCAACCGTAAGCTACTACTAGTTTACTTTTGAATGAAGTTGAAATGTGGAAATACTAAACTAGTATTTGAAACTTTATGCTGTGCCTGCAGCTACCATAACATATATACATCTAACGGTTTGACACTGCATGAGCTGTCAATTTCATTGTCAAAAGGTGCAAATTTGCAAACCGTTTGCAGTGACAATGAATGCAGTATTTGTGGTGAAGGAGGAGGGTTAATTTTCTGTAATGGATGCCCGAAAGCCTTTCATGCAGGTATGTTGCTTATGTGCTGCAGTAGCACCACTTGTATATGTAAGGTTGCCGCTTATTATAATTGTTAAAGTATATGGTTACTGCTTCAATGAATTTCTTGATATTAGCTGATGAGTTCTTGAGTATTTTTATTTATGTATCATAGGTTGTTGACCTGTAAAATATCTGCCTCTAAATTAGATCTATAAATTTCTTCTAGTCTACAACTTATGCAGCTGGATTGAGTACCTAAGATTTTCTTTGGAATGTAAATAGTAGCGTTACATAGTGAATCTGATATCTATCTATCTATCTATCTATATATATATATATATATATATATATATATATATATAGAATCAGGCTAGAATACACTCGAGTGTATTCAGAGCAGAATACACTCAAGTAGTTTTTCATAATGTAATATTTTTTTCAAAAATCTAATCCGTTGATCTTCTTAAACATCTTGTGAATAGCTCATATACAAAATTTGATCACATTTGGACATTTATAGGTCATGCTATAAAGACTACAAAAATTATGCATTTCAAATTGTAGTTTCAAGCGTCGATTTTGTTGCCCTCGGATGAGTGACTTACACTCATCCAAATGGACTCAAAATTTTTATGTAGCCTAGTTATAGTATGACAGTGAAGATCAATGGTTTACATTTTGCAAAAAATAGTCTTGATATGCAAATGCACTTGAGTGTATTCGTGCGATCTGTACACTCGAGTGTATTCTAGCCTGACTCTCTCTCTCTCTTTGTATATATATATATATATATATATATATATTTATAGGCTTAAGAGAGAAAGGTTTCTTCTCCCTCTCCCGCAACCTATAGTAGAGGTCGGACGCCCAGGGGGGTAATAAATTAAGAAATGCTTGTTCGGTGGTTCGAACCTGGGTCCCTTCCTTGAGGACTATATATATATCTGTGTGTGTATGTATATATACATATACATGTGTGTGCAACCACTATAGAAGACGTAAGCCTAACATCACTCACATACAATGTTTTAGAAAGCGGGAAGCGGGAGGCATGCAGATGCCACCTTGTGGATGCTTGAGCGGCAGGGCGGGCGCTTTTTGATAAAGCGGGTTCCTAAATGATATAAAATTACACATAAGTCTATATAAATCACATATTGTAGGTAGACATTTTACTTATCTAAACACATTATACAACATAATAAAACACCCAAATAGTCTATGAATTATAACACAAGTTATAACTATAAAATAATGGATGACATTATGACAATGAATAAATACAACTAAAGTAAAAAAAATTAATACATGAAGAAGGTCAAGAAATAAATATAAATTACTGTTGTACCTGTAGATGGAGCATGATCTGTATAAAATTAGTTGATCCAATTGCAGATACGCCGCAACACACCGACATGAAAATATAAAAACAAGAAACAGTTAATACAAGAAATAGTTTATGCAGTGCCACCACAAAATAATTAGATATCAAATTTCATAGATAATTTGCATGTAGCATAAGGAACATTAGCATACTGAATGTAAGTATAAAACAAGTAGACACTAGGCAATAGCTACATAACATAATAAAGGAAAGGAGGATGTTTCCCATGACTATGACATTAGTCTAATCCCAAATAGCATAAAAAATGAATGCCCAATAAAAAAACACCACAAGTATATTCCCCAAAACATCAAAAATGCTACAATATCACATCCCCCTTAATTCAACCCTAATTGTCCCCGTCTTCCTCCATGTCTTCAGTACTAGATTAGTTGTCAGCCTCTGGATCAGCAACATCCCTTAGGGGATCATCTCTTCCCTCAACCTCTGGATCAGAATCTTCTTGGTAAGCAACTCTTTTTGCCTTATCTCTTTGTGCATCTCCAGGAGTAAAAGGGGCATACTGAGCAGGAATGGTGGGTTGGAGATTTCTTCTGGTCCTGGTATAAACCCTTTTTGTCACCCCAGATACTTCAACTACTTGTTCCCATGTAAGTCCAGCACATGGATAGATCTCATCTTCATCTGGATTGAGATCTGAAAATCAATCCTTTGCATTGTCTCTATAGGCAGACTCCAAGGGTTCTCCCTGTGCTTCAACCTTTTCCTTTTTATCTTTGAGTTTTGCATTGAACTGCACATATACCAAATCATTTAACCTTTGCACATCAAGTCTGTTCCTCTTCTTGGTGTGAATCTGTTAGGCATGCCAAAATGAAAATAAAAATTCAAATAGACTAGTCATGTTATGATATCTAATATCTTAGATACAAATTTTAAAAATCTTAAATGTTTGAGATCATTACCATCTCAAATGTACTCCAATTTCTTTCACACCCTGATGATGTGCATGTTAGATTCAGTATCCTAAGTGTCATTCTTTGCGGGTAGGGAGTACCATATCCATGATTTGTCCACCACTCCACTGCTCATCATTAAATGCTATTAGTCAAAAAAATAATAATGCTTTATATTGAATTTATCATAATTGTTAAGTTTCAAGACATTTTACCGGGGTCCAAATCAGGATTTGATCTCTGTCTTATGGCACTTGGTTTCCCAAATGCCCCAAGACTCTCTATAGGTAGAGACATCTCTTTCTCCAAAACAATTTTATCTTGAATGGCCTTTCATGAAAAAAAATATCTATGCACTCCATGAGTCCATCCATCACACCTTCTCGCGTGTTAATCTCAGGATCATACGAGTAATAGTATGGATTCAGATAGTAGCCTACATTGTGTAATGAATAGAATAGAAAATTAGAATACATTTAATAGACATTGAATATAAAAAGCCATGCATAAAATTTCTTTACCTGCCACATGCAAGGGACGGTGGAGCCTTTTGTCCCATTTCTCATCAACAATCTCCATAACCCTCTTCAGGAAGGGTTGATCATGATATAGGCTCTGTGCCAGCTCCTTTTCAGCATCAAGCATTGCAACATATATGAAGCCCATAGCTGGCATCCTCTCACTGTCTACAAGTCATAACACGTTGACTAGAGGCTTGAATGTTTTCACAGTAGACACCACTGAAGGCCAAAATGTTGACGATGTCACCATATTTGCAAAGCGCTCCCCCTCACCTATCTAGAGTACTTGCATTCCTCCCATGGTTGTATAGGCGGCTAGGTGACCAAGCGTTGCCTGGGGACGCCCAGACCGCCTAGGCGCCCAGGCGGAGGCCCATGCGTTTTCTTATATATATTAATTTAATGGATACATGTAAAATTTATGATAAATAAAGTTAAATGAGTAGATGATTAAATAGTACCAGAATCAGTACATAAATGGGCACAAAACAGTAGATAACGAAATAAAAAACCGTAGATAAATAAATACAAATAACTATATGAATAAATACAATTAAGTGGATAAATAAATACAAATCAGTTGATAAATAAAGTTACATCACTAGATGATTATATAATTTCAAAAGCAGTACACAAATGAATTCAAATGAGTAGATAACTAAATAAAAAACAATAGAGGAAAAATTTAGTAGATGAATAAATACAAATAAGTAGACAATAAATACAAGTCAGTTGATAAACTAATATAAATCAGTAGATGATTAATTCATTCCTAAATCAGTACATAAATAAATACAAATAGTAGATGAATAAATACAATAAATACAAAATAGTTGATAAATAAAATTAAATCAGTTGATAAATAAAGTTAAATGAGTAGATGATTAAATAATATCAGAATCAGTACATAAATAAACACAAATCAGTAGATAACTAAATAAAAAACAGTAAAGTAAATAAAAATAAGTAGACGAATAAATAATGTTAAGTGGATAAGTAAATACAAATCTGTTGATAAATAAAGATACATCAGTAGATGATTATGTTATTTCAAAAGCAGTACATAAATATATTCAAGACAAATAAATACAAATAAGTAGATGAATAAATACAAATCAGTTGATAAACTAATATAAATCAACAGATGATTAATTAATTCCTGAATCAGTACATAAATAAATACAAATAGTAGATGAATAAATATAGATCAGTTGATAAATAAAGTTAAAGCAGTTGATAAATAAAGTTAAACAAGTAGATGATTAAATAATAACAAAATCAGTACATAAATAAACACAAATCAGTAAATAACTTAATTAAAAATAAAAAAAGCCCAACAGCAACCTAGGCAGCGCCCAAGCGTCCGCCCAGGCCGCTCATAGGCCTAACTAGGCTGGGCACCTGGGATTGGGACCCTAGGTGAATGCCGGGGCTGCCTAGGCGCCGCCTGGGCGAGCGCCTGTACAACTCAGATTCCTCCCACTCTGAGGAACAAAACATACTTCTCAGCTCATTTCTTTTGTCCAACAAGCTTTGCAAACTGAGGTAGGCCGTGGCAAAACGTGTCATGCCAAGCCTAACCAAGTCACCCTTAGTGAACTTCCTCATCAAATTGAGAGTATTGTGGTGGCTATAAATAAAGATGGCCAACTTCTTGCACTTCTGAATCACATTTTTTATCCTAGGCAACTTTCAATGCCCTCAAGCATGAGATCTACACAGTGTGCGACGCAAGGAGTCCAAAAAATTGCAGGCCTCTTGTCCTTGAGAAGCGTTCCTGCTGCAATATTAGCTGTGGCATTGTCAGTGACCACCTGCACTACATTGTCTGCTCCAACTTCCTCTATACAACTATCCACCAACTTAAATATGAACATAGCATTGTGAATGTCAACAGATGCATCTATAGCTCTTAGGAAACTTGTACCCTTCTTACAATTGACACAAAGGTTCATTGTACTTCTTCCTTTTCTATCTTTCCATGCATCTGTCATAATTGAGCAGCCACTCCTCCACTCATCTCTGTGAGTCTCCAGCAAGTTCCTAGTCTGTTCCACTTCTCTTTTTAAGAGAGGCTCCAACAATTCATGTATTGTAGGGCCCCACAAGCCAGGACCAAATTGGCCAACAGCCTCCAACATTACATTGAAGCTCCTCAATGTCACTGTATTCATCGCTATCCCTGCAATTTTCATTGTGTTTCATGTAAGTACATGCTTACGTAGGTATACAATATGCTAAAATAATCCCTGGAAAAAGATGAAATGATATATTAAACAAGTAAAGACATGCTTACCAGCTTGATAAACCATCTTGCAATGAACTGCAATGCCTTCTTCCTTTCTTCTTTCTTCAACTTCATGTTAATTTCCTCTTATTTTGATGACAACCTCTCCTTCACTACAACTTTTGGGTCCCTATTAAATTACAATTTAATCTGTCCAACCACCTTAGGCTTCTTTGGTCATGTAACACCAAGAACTACCATATCTTCATCATCAGACCGCTCCCTAATGTTGACCTCCTCTCTAGCTTCATCCATTTCCTTTTGTTTCTTGGCCTTCTTTGCTGCTAATATATCCAAATACTCAATAATCTCCCTTTGGTGGCACACTCATACAAGGATCCACATCTCCTCTCCTTCCAGCAAGGTGTTTCTTCAATCTGAAAATCCCACCCATGGAGATATGTTTGCAATAATTACAGCGAAGGCAATCTCTACGAGTCGGGTCTGGAAGATCACAATACTTCCAACCCGAATCTTGCGACCTACTGTTGGAAGCAACATTTTGGAGATTCTCGGGGGCTGGAGGAGCAGACGTATCATTGGCCATATGCAAATTATGATCACAACAGGACAAACAAATATTACAGAATATATCTGTCGTAAATTGAAAGAGAACACATACTCTAATCTTTTTGGTTTTTATCTTACTGTTATAGAATGTATGTATTATATTATCTAATGTATAATAACCACTATCAAGTAAACAATAGTATACATAATGCATATCTAGTACATAATATTAGAATGTAATCGATCATATAAGGATCAGTATTATAGAATTAATTACTATTATTGTAAATGAGGTACTAAGGTACTGTTTCGTATTAGACTATTAGTGTATTAGTAATACTACGGTAAAAACTACAGAAAAAAAGAAAGAAATAGTACATCATAAAGAACTGTTCCGTTTTTGTGTATTTTCTAATGTACTTCAACAAGATATTATACTCTTATAGTACTATATAATGTATTATATGATGAATAACATGCACACATAGCCATAGACAAACGTAGATACTAGGATTTAGCATGAATGATAAAAAAATGAAAAAAAGAAAGAAACAATAGACCCGCAAGATGTATTTTTGAAGAAAAAGAGGAATTTAAGAACCAATTAATAGAAACAAGTGATTAGATTACCTTTGGCTTGATCCTTCCTCTCTTGAGCAGTAAAAGCTTCTCCAAATCACCCGCTACAACAAGAGTCAAGTTTGAAACGTACAAGCTTCACTAGCCAAAGAAACCGCTGACTTCCTTCTGAACGGCAAACACAGGAGGACGAGAGGAGGTTGCTTTGTAACCGGATCTTCACCTTCACTGGAGACCCTTGGGTGCAAGGAGACTTGGATCGCTGTGGGCTGCCTCTTCTGGAGTCGACGGGGAGATTGGATGCAGACGGCAGTGTCCGCGGCAACTACAGTCGGGGATACGCAAGCGTCGCTTGCATGAATCGCAAACAATGCGATTAAGTTAAACCCTTGTGGGCCAATGCTTAATTTTTTATTGTGGATAGTGGGCCAAATTTCAATTGGGACCCAATACCAGTGCCTAAACAAAAGGCGCCTAAAAGCGGACGCTCAAACAGAGTTCTCAAGCGGGCACACAGGCGGCTCAGGCGGGCCTTAGGCGGATGCTTTTTGGGCCGATGCCTGCAGGGCCGCTTAAAGGCCTAACCAGGAGGATGGGCCTACGATCCGCATAGGTGGGTGCCCAAGCGGCCGCCTGGGCCACTTTTTAAAACATTACTCACATACAACTCAAAGATGTATGTGATGTCATGCCAAGTAGATATATGACTCTTCCCTTTTTTTGCTAGAAGATCAACTAAGAATCTATGTTCTACTAACATGGATACACTTAAGCCATTGTTGGGCATTCCACAAAGGAGTGTGCGGAAGATGAGGAAGACGAAGATCTGCAAAGAAGCAGGTGGGAGCTGTGGCTTTGAGTTTCACTCAAGATGAAGTATGGAAGATACATCATACTTTCATAAGTGGGTGTCTCAATAGAAACAAAGAAATAATATAGAAAGGCTGGAGCATACCCTTTGTCAGTCGACAGGAGGATCAAAATCGACACGCTTTGATTTATCTCTGGAATCGACATGCTTTGATTTATCTCTGGACTCCAGAACTGTGTGGACAACATTCATCCATAGAAGATAGTTCTTCCCATTCTGCTTGATGGAGGGAATAGGTGACACCTCGTTGTAGACAACGAAAGTCTTGTCCTCCATACTTCAGCTGTGATGTAGGGATCTTCGAACTATTGCTGATAAAGCGAAGATAGAGAGCTAGGAAGCATGGATACGGATACGTATCCGATACGAGTATGGGTACATATACGAGGATACAACAATTTTCAAAAATATAGGATAGGGGTACGTCATGGATACGTCAAATTTTTAATATTTATTTTAATATTTTAAAAATAAACAATATATTTATTTTAAAAATAGATGAAGACAATCAAATTTCATTCAAAAATCACAATATTTCTAAAGAAAATGGAAACAAATACCATAATATCAAACAATGATTTAAAATGGGGTCTTTCATTCATATTAATGTGAGACAGAAGTTACAAAAAGACATGATAATATCATATTCTAAAGCTTATTCATTTCATGTATCATGTAATGTTGTGTTGTAAAGTGAGTTGTGTCATCTGTGATACCAAACTATCTTCTTTCATGTATGGCTAGCTACTATGAAGCACGGATATAGATATAGAAATGGATATAGGTACGGTACGGGGATATGCCAATTTTTGAAAATATAAGATACAAGAACATGGATACAACAATTTGTCAAATGTTTATTTTAAAATTTTGACAGAAAATACCAATTTCATTCTCAAATCACAATACAATAGGGGGAGTCTAGAGTTGGAAGTCACATGGTTTTGGGATTTTGAGGGATCACACGAGTGGGGTGCTCTCTTGGCTACTAAATGGGTTGGTTGTATCCTGGCTGCATTGAGGTCATATCCTGCTAATAAAAAAAGGACTATGGCTTAAGAAGTATTTGGTATGTACTAGAGAGTATCTAGGGAGTATTTTTATCAAATATGCATTTAGCACTGGTAGGACACCTATTTTGGAGTATCGGTGCTTGGAAGTTCTTTAAAAAGTGAAATCCAAAAAAACAGATGAGGTACAAACAATAAAGAGAAGGAAGATTGGCATTTAGAAAGAGGAATGGTGACTAACCTTGAACTACTTCAAGGAAGCAACTATGACAACCTTTCTGCAAGCTACTAATTAGTAGAGAGGGTTGAGACATGAGCTGGTGTCAAATATTAATCAATTAATGTCATGCCCAGATTTTTTTCTAATTTTTACCAAGTGGATACGGCTTGGATACGGATGGATACAGATTAGGAGTATCTGATACGTATCCAGGAGTATCCACGGAGTATTGGTATCCGATACGTATCGGATGCGGGTACGACATATGTTTTGGAGTATCCGTGCTTCATGGACAGAGAGATACACGTCTCCAATAACAAACAAGGTGACAGATTGATCCACGTCAGGACGAAGAGAGGAGTGACAGAGAGATACACGCCACTTCACGAGAAACAAGATGCGTTTATGATGCATCTACAACCTCCAAACGAATATTTGCTAATCACACATGGAGGAGATGTGATCAAGAAGTCTCTACGTAGACGCGGACCCTTCAATCTGGAGTTTTAGAATCCGTCTTAGCCTTCGATAATGCCCGCGCTATCGGCCAGAAAGAATGCCCAAGACTGCCGACACTGTTCACACCGCCGTAGTGTTCACGTCGGAGTTACTGTTCACGCCGCGTATTGTTCACGCCGAAGTTATTGTTCATGCCACTGTACTGTTCACCGCTCTGATATCATGTGAAGAATTAGGATGATGCGCTGTGCAGCGCTGGTTAGGGCAGCAATGTGTTGTCCCTCTTTTATTAATAATTGAGAAGGAAAAATTATAGAGAGGCCTAACAGTAAATATGACAAAGAAATGTAAGAAACATAAAACAACTATATTAACAATGTGTTTTCTTGGGTTTTCGATGTGGTCTTCTTTAAGCATATGCCATTCTATTATGCAGCAGGTTCTACTCTGGCATCTGATCTATTGATTGATACACCACTTCCTGTGTTTGTTGACACTGCCTTGCCTCCTACTGATGTTGCACCTTCTCCACCTTTGGAAGTGTATCAACAAAGACCAAAAGCTACAAATCCCTCCATGGCCCCTCCCTTACCAATTCCTACATCCTTGTCGGCAGATCCACCTCCAGCTCAGGTGTTTTCTAATTTAGATGTTCCTATTAGTCTATGAAAAGGGATCAGGTCTTGCACTCAACATCCTATTAACAATTTTTTTTCTACTACTAACTTGGGCATGAACTTTGCCAATTTTACCTCTGTTGTATCTATTCCTAAGAATGTTGCTCAGGCTTTACAACATCCTACATGGCGCCAGGCTATGGAGACTGAAATGCAGGCTCTTACTGATCGACATTCGTGGGACTTGGTTGATGCACCTGTCGATTGCCGTTGGATCTTTACTGTAAAGTATGAACCAGATGGCACAATTAAACGAAAGCTTGCCTTGTCGCCAAAGGCTATACTCAAATATATGGAGCTGATTATTTTGAGACTTTCTCTCTTGCCGCCCGCCTGAATTATGTTCGTGTTCTTATCTCTGTGGTTGTTAATTGGGATTGGCCCGTGTTTCAATTACATGTTAAAAATGCCTTTTTATATGGTGATTTACATAAGGATGTATACATGGAGGAACCACCTGGGTTTGTTGCTCAGGGGGAGTGTTCTAAAGTGTGCAGGTCGCATAAAGCTATCTACGGATTGAAACAGATTCCACGTGCCTAGTTTGACAAACTGAGTAATATTCTTCAGAAATCCAACTTCTGCCACTCTCATTCTAATCACTCAGTGTTTACTAAGAAAACTTCATCTGGCCTTGTAATTCTGATTGTTTATGTTGATGATATAATCTCTTGTGGGAGTGATCAACCAGGCATCCAGGCTACTAAAGAGTACCTGGAAAAACATTTTTCACTAAAGACCTGCTAAAATTGAGATATTTTTTGGGTATCAAAGTTTCTCGCTTTTCTTCAAGAATTTGCTTATCATAGAGAAAATATGTCCTGGATCTTTTGTCGAAAACAGGAATGTTTGGAGCAAAACCACCTACTTGGGGGCGGTCGATAGCTCAAGTGGTGTGGCTCGGTAACACCTTAATGAAAGGTCCTGGGTTTGACTCTTGGCATCGGTTGTGGTGCAACCGTGGCTGACATTTGATTGGACGCGCTGTGGTGTCCCCCCAATGACACGGCTGGTCCCGAGGTTTACTCTTGGCTGGGTGGGGTCCAATAGTGGCTGATCCGGGAGGGGTCCTTGTTATAAAAAAAAACCACCTAGTACTCCCTTAGATCCTAATACTAACTGGGATGATTATACTTCTCCTCCATACCCACACAACCAACAATATCGTAGATTAGTTGGTAAACTTATATACCTGACTGTGACAAGGGCTGATATATCTTTTGCGGTTGGCTTAGTCAATAAATACCTGGATAAAGCCAGACAATGCCACTGGGATGTTGTGCGTCATATTTTGAAATATTTGAAAATTTCTCCAGGAAAGACTTATTCTACAAAAAGCCTAGGCATTGTAAAATTAGAGGATATTCTAACTCTGATTATGCAGGTAGCAGGATAGATCACAAATCTACTTCTGGTTACTATACCTTTATGGGAGGTAATCTTGTTCCCTGTCATAACAAGAAACAAATTGTAGTCGCCTGCTCTAGTGTTGAAGCTGAGTATAGGGTTATGGCTCATACTACTTGCGACTGTTGTGGGTCTGTGGGCTTCTGAAGGAGTTTGACATTTCTGAACACAATCCTATTCCTATGTATTGTGACAATAAGGCTGCTATATTCATTGCCGACAATCCAACATTTCATGAACACACCAAGCATGTTAAGGTGGATTGCTATTTTATCCCAGAGGCTGTCTTATACTGGCAATATGTCTACTCCATATACTCACACTTTTGATCAAGTAGCAGACATCTTCACAAAACTTCTTCTTAAGGCCAGATTCACTACGATGGTAGACAAAAGCTGGGCATGATTGATATCTATGCTCCATCTTGAAGGGGAGTATTAGTATATATGCTTTATTGCCTTATGCTATGTTATTTGTTTTGTTATGGGCTTTAGACTTGTCCTGTCTTTTGCCTTTCTTTTATTCCATATTGCCTAGTTCTGTTTTCTGACTTACTCTCTTATCCTATAAAAGAGAGAGCATTGTATTTTTGTTTTACACATCAAATAAGACTTTCTATGCTATAGTTTTACATGTAAACATGGATTCATATATGTTATTTTTGTCAACAATTATTCTTGTGCTATATGGATTTATTTGATGAAGGAATGATATGAACTTTGTCCTTAATTAAATCCTTTTCTCTAAAAGGGGAAATCCAATTTAGAAAGAAATTTTACTCTTCGTTCGGACAATGCCAAAGAGTACTTCAGTTGCAACTTGCAACTTGCAAGTTCATCCATTTCTTCTCCACACATGGTATCATCCATCTGTCATGTTCCCCACATACTCGACAGAAAAACCGAACGGTTGAGAGGAAAATTTGTCATATTTTGAGACCACTTGAACTCTTCTATTTCATATGCATGTTCCTAGAGGATTGGGGGAGGGCACAAAGCATTGGTCACTATCACCTACCTCATTAACCACATGCCATCATCCTTTCTCCAAAACCGCATACATGTCAGATCCTTCATCCTATTATTAAGCTATTGTATAATACTCTACCCAAAGTATTTGCATGTGCTTGTTTTCTCCATTGTCTTGGTCCATGTAATGGATAAGTTGAGTTCAATGTCCAAAAAATGTGTATTCTTAGGTTATTCTCGGGATCAAAACTGGTAAAAGTGTTACAACCATATCTTACATCACTTCTTTGTATTTGTAAATCTTACCTTCTTTGAAGACACATCCTACTTTGATGATTGTTCTTTAGTGACCACCATAGTTATAAAGTAGCTCTTCCCTTTTCTATCATTGTTGAGTCTCCTATTTTTTATTCCTTCGATGGTCCCATGATGTAATTCCACCGATCACTCATTCTGCACTTGTCGTATAGGTCTAGATAGATACTCTGGGTTTGGCACCAACGCAGGAGGTACATCTGCTTCATCACCTTCTCCAAATGCTTAGAGATAGTACCTTCTCCACCTTGTCAGTGGAATCTTCCCATTTCTTTGAGTAAAGGTTGCAAATCTTGCACACGAAAAAATTAACATCCAATTTTTTAAACTTTGTTCATATCTTCTTATCTCTAGTTGCTAGTCACTCTTGGACTTCGCACAACTTGTTATTAAAAACGTATTCCTGCATGGTGATCTAGAGGAAGAGATTTATACGGAGCAACCACCTACTTTTGTTGCTTAGGAGGAGCCTCTAGTATGCCTTTTTCACAAATCTTTCTATGGACTGAAGAAGTCACCTCGTGCCTAATTTGGTAGATATACCAATGCTCTTTCTCAGTTGGGACTCTAGAGATGTATAATGGATCATTCAGTCTTCTATGTCAATTCTTCTTGTCTCTAGTTGCTAGCCACTCTTGGCCTTTACACGATTATAAGTATGCATTCCTCCATGGTGATATGGATGAGGAGATTTATATGGATTAACCACGAGGTTTATTGCTTCGGGGGATTAAGATCTAGTATGCCTTCTTCACAAGTCTCTCTATGGACTTGTTCCTGGTTTGGTAGATTCAACATGCTATTTTGGAGTTTGGACTCTAGTGATGTATTATGGATCATTCCATCTTATATAAATGACATAATCTTAGGAGCATTTTGCCGGTGGTATATGTTGATAATAATGTGACTACTGGTGATGATTGACACACCATTGCATAGTTAAAGACCTTTTTGCAAAGCTAGTTTCAGACGAAGGATTGGATCAACCTTCATTATTTTCTAGGGATTGATCTTTTCAAGTCCAAGTCTAGGTAGTTATCTCACAAAGGAAGTATGTCTTAAATCTTCTCACTGAGATAGGGATGCTTGAGACTAGATGTGTGGATACTCCAATGGATCCTAAAGTCAAATTGTCTATCGGGCAGGGGGAGTTACTTGATGATCAATGGAGATATAGATGACTTGTTGGGAAGTTGATTATCCTTCACTCAGCCCAACATTGCCTTTTCCAGTAGTGTTGTTAGTCAATTTATGGATAAGCTATACACATTTCTTGTGGAGGTTGTGCTGCACAGTTAGAGGTATCTCGAGAAGTCTCATGGCAAGGGACTTCTATATCAGAATCGTGGACATCTAAAGGTGCGGGATTTTATGGCTATTACTAGTATTGACACAAGGTTCATTTTTTACTACTATGTATATGTGGGAGGATACCTGGTGTCCTATAAAAGCAAAAAGAAGACTGTAGTAACAAGTGTAGAATCATAGTACATAGCTATGGCCCTAGCAACATGTGAGTTACCACGGGGTTCACCACTTGTCAGAGGAGCTTGTCTTTATGTAGAAAGCTCCTATAGATGTCAACTATCAATTCCTACTGCGAAAGATTTAGGAGAAGTTGATTCGGTTGTCACCAGTCAGATCAGAAAACCAGTAAGCTAATTTGTTTACAAAGTCCCGAAATAATTGTTAGGTCCAATACTTATGTAACATGTTGGGCATATATGATATCTATATGCTCCAACCTGAGGGGGAGTGCTAAGATATATGTACAAGGACCTACTTGTAAGTGTGAGAAAAGGTAATGGACATATGTGTAAAGTCCGTAAAGGTTCTTGTAATAAATATACAAGTACCCCAATCATTAAAAACAAGTCAAAGTTTTTTTGCATCTTTTGCTTTATTACAGATGAAAATGACCGTAAGGCGACACGTTGAATGATGAAGACATTAATGAAGATGATGGTAAATATGATTAAGATAAACCAAAGGATGGTGGAGATCTGTTTGAATTTTAGATGTTTTATGTTCGTTTTCGCATCAGTCTAAGACTACCATTTTTGTTTTTATATGAAGACTAAACAACATGCTATTTTGGAGTTTTAGACTCACTTTTACTTATACTATATAGGATACTACTATATCAACATGGACGGAAATATGATGTTGTGTCCAACACTGTTCTTTCTTTGACTTTTAAAGTCTTTTATATTGCAATTTGGAATATTGTTCTACAAATTTGAGTATCATGATACCATCTCTACTTTTTTTGTATAACTATGATTGTAGGACTTTGGTTATATATTTCCTTATGTGTTAATAAAAATACATAGAATGATATTTACAAATAGCTCAACAACACCTAGGCAGTATACCAAAAAGATCCACCGCCCGGCCGCCTCGACATGCATGGTGCCACCTAGGTCGTCTCAACGGTGATTGTGCAAAGACAACTTGTTCCTAATAGATTGTCCACTATGACATTGTTGGTCACAGTTCTCATCGTTGTTTGGTGTTACTAGATCAGGTTCTCCAGTAGCCGCTGCCATGACGACAAAAGGCCATGATCCATGTCTTTCAAGCTCCAATTTTATCTTTCTTGAGCAAGATTGGAGCTCCAATCTTTGTCTGGAGCTATTCATGCAAAAAACACCTACTATTCTACTATCTATTCATGCAAAAAACACCTACTATTCTACTATTACTAGTGCTACTTTACGTAGTCACAAATTCGGGATGTAAGATTCATTTAATGAGGTAGAAAAATTCGGCATTCAGGAACTATGCTTTCGGATGAAATTTTGGCAAAGATCTGTTAGAAGTTCGGTTAATAATTAGGGTTAAAATAAGATAAAATTTGGACAATACAATATGTGTCTATATTTACATACAAATGTTCCAGATGTATACATATATACACATGATAAATACACGTTCTATAATTACATATATGTACACATTATTCTCTTATTAATTCTTTTCCCAAATGCCAAATCACATAGAACATTCTTATTTCGTAAACAATTAATTAGTCGAATTCAAGAATCACGTATGTAATTTATAATAATTTGTATAATTGTGAATAATGCTAGGAATTGGAAAATAGTATCAGTTTTGTTGTGATATTAGGGAGTATCATTCTTCACATGAAAAGTTATTGAATTATACTCAAATAAATAATAACTTCAGAGAATTTTGTGACCGCTATTGTAGATGCACCATCAATATTTTGAAAAGCGGGAAGCCGGAGGTGTGTGGACAACACCTTGTGGGCCGCTTGAGCGCCAGGCGGGCACTCCAGCGGCTGCTTTTTGAAAAAGCAGATGTTTAACTTCCTATATAAATTTATGCAAAATTATATGTGTTTGTATATAAATAACAATTTTCTAGAAACTTTTATGCATATCTAAACCCATGTGGCCGTGTAAAATCATCCTACACCACAATATAAAGTGTTTATAACATAACTAGAAAACAATGAACCAAAATAAAGCAATCACAAGGCTTTAAGAGATGAAGAAATAATCTAAATTAGTTAGTAACATTACATGGATGTTGATATACATGTATCACTTACAATAGCATACTAGTATCATATTATTAAGAGTATATTATATAGTTGTACACACTACATACAGTAGTGTACTACTATCATGCAATCCTACAACTTGTTATAATTTATCGTCATATAATACTGCTTCAGAGGACTATACAGTGTTACAGTTACACCATATCACAGTTCCATGTACCAATTTACTGTTATTTAGTAGCTTAATGATCCATTCTTACTAATCAGTACTACAAAGCAGTACTATATTACTGATTTATGATAGAGTTACGTAGTAATATATTACATGTACACAATACTTGTTATTCTAGTAGACTAAGTCGTACACAATAATTAGTTTTATATAGTAGCAGAAACATCAGTGTAGCATTTTGTATGAACATACTTTAGTTGTATATACAGAAGTATTATAGTAATATATTCAATAACATTATAATATTAAATGCCAAGACTCCCATTTCATGTTCAATATGGGCCTGAGAAGTGGGTCTGAAGCCTGTTCTTCATTAAGCGGCCTTAGGCGGGCGCCTAAAACCAGTGTTCAGGCGGACAACACCTTGTGGGCCGCTTGAGCGCCAGGCGGGCACTCCAGCGGCTGCTTTTTGAAAAAGCAGATGTTTAACTTCCTATATAAATTTATGCAAAATTATATGTGTTTGTATATAAATAACAATTTTCTAGAAACTTTTATGCATATCTAAACCCATGTGGCCGTGTAAAATCATCCTACACCACAATATAAAGTGTTTATAACATAACTAGAAAACAATGAACCAAAATAAAGCAATCACAAGGCTTTAAGAGATGAAGAAATAATCTAAATTAGTTAGTAACATTACATGGATGTTGATATACATGTATCACTTACAATAGCATACTAGTATCATATTATTAAGAGTATATTATATAGTTGTACACACTACATACAGTAGTGTACTACTATCATGCAATCCTACAACTTGTTATAATTTATCATCATATAATACTGCTTCAGAGGACTATACAGTGTTACAGTTACACCATATCACAGTTCCATGTACCAATTTACTGTTATTTAGTAGCTTAATGATCCATTCTTACTAATCAGTACTACAAAGCAGTACTATATTACTGATTTATGATAGAGTTACGTAGTAATATATTACATGTACACAATACTTGTTATTCTAGTAGACTAAGTCGTACACAATAATTAGTTTTATATAGTAGCAGAAACATCAGTGTAGCATTTTGTATGAACATACTTTAGTTGTATATACAGAAGTATTATAGTAATATATTCAATAACATTATAATATTAAATGCCAAGACTCCCATTTCATGTTCAATATGGGCCTGAGAAGTGGGTCTGAAGCCTGTTCTTCATTAAGCGGCCTTAGGCGGGCGCCTAAAACCAGTGTTCAGGCGGACGCTCAAGCGGGCCAAGCGGGTTTCAAGCGGGCACTTAAGTCCAATTCGCCCAACTGCCACCTCAAGGCCCAACCAAGCGGATGGGGGTCTGATCCGCTCAAGAGGCCGCCTGAGCCGCTTTTTAAAACAGTGTGCATCTCTTTAGATTGTCAAGAGGCTCACCTCAGCTGGTCTTGGAGTTGTTATAGGAGAGGGTTTGTTTAATGCTATTCATGCTTCAGGGGAGAGATCAACTTGTTTTTGTCACGACCAAACTGAATATTTCTCATGTTCCAGCCTGAGATGTTTCTGTGTTTTGTTTTCTTTTTGTGGGTGTCACAGTAAGAGTAGGATTAACCTTCTTAATAGTTCACCTAGATAAATTATATGTATTTCCTTCTGATTTATTTTCATTTCCTACGTTGTACTTTCATGTGCCTCATATAAAATGGACCAGCCACCTGATGGAATTTTGATCAAGTTATTTCTCTTTACACCTTTTCATAACCAGGCTTGAAGTTCTGAATATTATGATACATTTTGGAGTATGTCAATTGAATGCACATGCAGTACTAGCTACCAATTAGATTTTGATAATTCACATGTGTCGCACACAATTGTGAAATTTGAGAGATTGCACATGGCTGAATGTCATCAACTGCATGATCAAATTCACATTATATGGAAAAAGAATAATAACATCTAGATTCAAGAGGCAGCATGTGGACATGTATACTTGGATCCAATTAGCGGCTTGCACTTTGATTTTTTTCCTTCCTTTGAATGTCGGGGACAAAACTTACTCTTTAATGTTTCCATCTTTTAGGTATACAAATATGATTTTTCGAATGTATGTTGATCTTTTTCTGGACGCAGGTACTATAGGTATTATCTGTAACATTTGTGTAAGATTGTATCCGTGTTGTATAGGCGGGCATCCAGGCGGCGCCTAGGCGGGCACCCACGGCGCCTAGGCGGCCCAAGCCCCGCCCCAATCTGGGCGCCCAAAAGTAATACATGTAACTAAGCTTCTAATTTTACCGATTTCTATCAACTGATGTATTTACTTATCTGCTAATTTGTCTTTACTTGTCTACTGATTTGTATTTATGTATCTACTGTTTGTATTTACTTAAGTACTGATTTAGATTTACTTATCTACTGATTTGTATTTACTTATCTACTGATTTGAATTTACTTATCTACTGATTTGAATTTATGTATCTACTGATTTGTATTTGTGTATCTACTGATTTGTATTTACTTATCTACTGGTTTGTATTTACTTGTCTACTGATTTGTATTTACTTATCTAATGATTTTAATTTTACTTATCTACTGATTTGAATTAATGTATCTACTGATTTGTATTTACTTATCTACTGATTTGTATTTACTTATTTACTGATTTATATTTATTTATCCACTGATTTGTATTTACTTGTCTACTGATTTGTTCATCTAAAGATTTTTGATTCATCACATTATTTAAATTTAGGGCTTTGTATTTGTTCATCTACTTTTTAAAATTATTTAATCTATTGATTTATATTTGTTTATCAACTGAGTTATACTTTTTTATTTAATGCTTTGTATTTGTTTATCTACTGATTAGTATTTATTTATCTAATGCTTTGAGTTTACTTATCTAACACTTTGAATTGTTTTTATCTACTGATTTGTATTTACTTATCTAATGCTTTATATTTATTTATGTACTGATTTGTATTTACTTATCTAATGTTTTGATTTTTTTTATCTACTGATTTGTATTTACTTATCTACTGATTTGTATTTATTTATCTACTGATTAGTATTTACTTATCTACTGATTTGTATTTATTATCTACTGTTTTTATTTATTTAGCTACTGATTAGTATTAATGTACTGTCTTAACTTGTCTACTATTTGACTTTATTAATCTACATTTTTGTTTTATAAATGTACTGCCTCATGAATAGAAATACAAATATAGTTAACGTTTCTGATTTATGAGTAATCAATTTGTGACTAACTCAAATCTTCCCTACAAAAACCCAATAAAGGAAAATGGCAAATATTTCCTAATAAAGTACTATAAATTCAGGTTTTTGTATGTACTATTTTTACTATATATGCAATATATATATATATATATATATATATATATATATATATATATATATAAACACTTGGGCCTCCGCCTGGGCGCCTAGGCCGCCTGGGCATCGATATGGAACACCTGGCCACCTATACAATATATCGAGGCAGAATTTATCTCTGAATATCATCATATTTTCTATATCACTCTTTTATCCTTGACACTAAATAAAAAAATGAAAGATAAAAAAACATATGTACAACATGTTCCCTGACCAAATTGGGTACATTTTAGAAATTTGAAAGTATAGACAGGTTCTTTGTCTATTGAGTTTGTATTTTGATTTGCCAACTTCATGCCTTGATTATTATGGTTGTAAATTATTGGGCAATATTAATAGTGTATGCTTTGGTGGTACTGTATACATATTACTGTTTAAGAAAGTTCAGTGGATTTTTTAGTGTTCGGGTCTATAGCTGGTAAATATGTCTTATATTTATATTGCTGAATTGCAAGTCCTGTTCAAGTATATTTGTCAGTAGATTTTGTTTTGTCCATTTTAGTTTTCCCTTACACGGATTCTCATCTTTTGTAGAGTGCTTGGAGATACAAGGTGTTCTACAAGGAGATTGGTATTGTCCATACTGCAGAGATAGCATAAATTCTATTGAAGACCCCATGCGTGCGACTACACCAATTAGAATTCGATCCATTCGTGTTATTGAGATTCCAATGGATGAAATTGGTGGTTGTGCTGTATGCAGGTTTTGTTTTTAATACACCTTTTCTTATTTGAAATTTACAATCTTCTTGTTGTGACATAATTTCCCACCTTCTATTATAATAAGCTATTATAGTGGTGTCCAAAAGTTAGACTATTCACTACATTCTGTACCCAGAATTGAAGGTAAATTAGTTTGTATGCTGGTACAGGAGTCCCCATTACAGCCAAGGTGTATTCAACTCTGATACTGTAATGCTGTGTGACCAGGTATGCCATTGAAAATGTGATTATCCCGTTCTATTTTGTTGGTGACTGTGATAACTGTTCTAATTTTCTTTCTTGTTTGTTTAGTGTGAAAAGGAGTTCCATGTAGGTTGCTTAAAAAACAAAGGATTATGTGACTTGAAGGTGGTGAATAATTTTTTTCCTTTCAGTTTGTATGTTTGAAACAACCATCTTGCCTAATGGCTCAGATGATTGATTGCAGGAGCTACCACGGGGTAACTGGTTTTGTTCCTGTGAGTGTGCCAAAATCCATGCTACGTTGCAAGCTTTGGTGTCATGTGGAGTAAATGCCATGGAAAAGGAGAATTCATCGGATTCAAACAATAAAGAAGGGGTCAACTGGCAGCTTTTAAGTGGGAAAGTTCGAACCACTGAAAACAAGTTATTACTTTCCAAAGCAGCAGCCATATTTCGAGTAAGGTCATTTTAAGGCACTGCATAATGGACCTAGTTATTTGAGAGCTAAGCTTTACTTCTTGATTGCTTGATAATGAAATTAGAGAAATAGGACTTTGTTATCTTTTACAAACAAAACCACCATCACAGCCAATGCCGTGGTGCTTCCTTTCACGCAGCAGTTTCTGAGTGGTTGGCGGCAATCAAAATTGATGGGGCACTGGGCAGCTTGGTCACTCTCACTTGATACGTAGGATTGCCCACCGAGTGGCTCAGTGCCATTTTATACTGGGTGAGAGATGACCAGCGAATTTGGATTCCCAATTTACCACCCCAACAAACTCTCGCAGGACTGACTGAACGGTGGGCAACCACTTTAGAACTGATCGATTTGTTTAATGCTGCATAAGTCTCTAACCGATGTGTTGGGTGGTTGGGGTTGACTACACGGTCCTCTATAGCAGTTTCTCTCGAGGTTTGTATTTTCATACTGTTAATCATTGAAATGTTTATTATTTCTTTAGCTAATGGTTTTCTTCACAGCTTCTTTGAGCTCAGTAGTGCTTTTTTCCCTAATATTCATTGATCACACTTGAATTTGGCTGTACTATCTAGGAATCACACTGTATCCTCATTGGAGCTGGACCTATTTGGTTTGTTTTGACTCACTGTATACCAATGCACAATTTGATTGTGAAGATCTACTATACCCACTGATTATATAAGATGCATTTGGGGGCCTTCCTGAATCGCATATTTGATCAAACTAGCTGAACTTGGCTAGACCTTGGCTAATGGCTAATAAATTGAAATGCTTAGTTAAGGACGACTTTGAAAAATTATAAATCCATTTCACAGTATTGCACCTAAATCGTTTGATTTCGCTACCACAGGAATATTATGTTGTTAAATGCTTGATTAATGCTCTTGTTCCTTGGCTAGGCATATTAGCTCACAATTACTAAATCTATGTGTATGATAAATATAATCTCCTGTTGCCTTTCATATAACATTGTCTAAAAGCACATCTAAGGTATTGTAGATGGATAGCATATGAGGATTGGAGGGTTATACATGGTGGATGGTAAATCGAGTATACATGGTGAGTTGAAATATCATTCAAATCACTGGCATCTAGGAAGCAAAGACATGACAATGGACAAGGACACATACACAAACATGCTACACGTCTATTTTAAAAAATGTAGGACACAAACACACATTGAACATGACAAACATACTTATGTATATATGTATGTTATGTATTATATATATGCACCATGGTTTTAAAAAGCCTACTTTGAGTCTGTCGAGGCTTACACCTCGAGTCGAATCTATCCTATGTGTGCCTCATGGGTTATGCCTCGGTGTCATAAAATGAGGCGTACGTCTCAAAATATTTGAGGCTTGCCTCAAAACACTAAGGCTTCAAGGCTTTGATGAGGCGCTAGCCTTAGTTCTAGATGATAAAGTCTTATGTTAACCACCAACTTTTCCACTTTTGAGATTATTACATGCACTTTCGTCAAAAGTGTTTTATTTAGAGTTGTCGTAGTTCATTTTCATTCTCTCAATTAATAAAAATTTAATTGTCATTCACTTAATTACATTTAGCAACTTCACTATTAAAATTATCTTTGTAATGTCTTTTTTGTATTATATCAGTGAATTTTAAAGCTCATTTTATCTAATTTTTGTTCCTTGTTCCTATGATCTTTTTATTATGTTTCACCTTTTTTGTCCAATGATATGTTTGGATCTGAACATCTGCTACAAGTTTACTTTATTAAGGTGGTGGTCTTTATTATTTCTTTTCCCTTAATCCCAATTTGTTTTTGTTAGTCGTGTAAAATAATTTTTTTAGTTTAAAATTTTCTTCTATATACTATTAAAATTATATATGCATAAACATATATATATAATATCTACACATATATACATACAATATACATATAGATATGCCAAAATATGTATTAATTTATTCATTTATGAATATCTCGTACATATTTCGAGACTTATGCCAACGCCTGAAGGCTTAGGCCTCACTTCACTGAGTCAAATGCACCTCGTTACATGTCAAACACTTTTCAACCTTAACATGGACAAAGAAAAACATCTAAAAAGAATCTAGAGTAAGTTTTTGATAGAACTACAAACATCCATCCCACACTCTAAAGTAAATCACTATATGAAATAAATAAAACAAAGACACAAGAAGGATAAGATTTATTCCAAATCTCATTGCAATATACAATTAAGCTATATATGAGAATGATTAAACCCCATTTTATATAAAATGTGAAACCATTGTGTGACAAAGTCTTCTTAAAGAATTTGATATGCCTGATACTAGCCCTATTCTTATGTTCTGCGATAACAAAGCTTCTATTTTTTATTGCTAGCAACCTTACATTTCATGAGTGCACAAAGCATATAGAGGTAGACTGTCATTTTTTTCCGTAATATGTTCTTTCTGGCCGCATATGTACCCCTCATCTTAGAACTGAAATCAAGTGGTAGACATCTTCATCAAGCTTCTACCTAAAGCTCGATTCAAGAGTCTAGTGGACAAGCTGGGCATGTTTGACATCTATGCTCCAACTTCAGTGGGAGTATAGAGATATGCTTATATTTCCTATTTATCTATGCTCTACTCTACATGGTGCTTGTGTTATTTATCACATATTGCTTAACTGTGCTTATTGTGCTACTCTCTTATCCTATAACATGGAAGGCATTACACTCACTTTTACTTACCTAAAAACAATAGATTCAATTCTCTATAGATCCATAGGAAGAAATCATGGCCAAGAACCTCAATCTGCCTCTAGATAAGAGTAACATCAAAAGATCATTCACTACATTCTTTATATTTCTAATTTGATGTATACTCAATCATTTTTTACACATTTAGATGATGCCACCTATTAATAATAGCATGATGGAACATAATAAGAAATAAACACACATAGTTATCTAGTTATGTCATCGATCCATAAATAAATGTCCAGGGTTCTTAAAGAAAAATTAGTTGATATTAAGAATAAGGATATTGAATACTTCATCTTTCCTACAATGATAGGGTGCTTGAAAAAAAAGCTTTTCTGTCAGAAAACCGGTGTCCTCAATCCACCTTTGTTAGAAGGTTATGTTCCGCCAAGGGATTGATCGAGAAATTTTTCTTATTCTAAGTTCTAAGATTGTGCCGCATTAGCATCCATGCCATTATAAATGATGATCTTTATTCAATGATTGTTTTCCTACAATTGTTTATGTATTAGCATCACCATTTCCTCCCCTTTGCCTTTGATATATTTGGAGCACTAGCCGACAAGGAGTGGCTCAAGTGGTCAAGTACGGTGTCTCCTCACGAAGGGACCCGGGTTCGAATCCCAGTTGCTACCTTGATTTACAACCCTCCCGGGCATTCGGCCTCCTTCACAGGCGTGGGAGGGGGGGAGAAATCTTTCTCTCTTAATCCCATATATTTGGAGCACTAGCTGATGAATCAATTTCTCTTTTACGACGCACCAATAGGAATATGATGATGCAATCATCAACTTCTTTTGATTTTTTCTTTAGATCAATGGGGGTTTGACCAAGGTGCATCTCTTTTTCCGGGATCCCATCACTAAAGAACTCCATAGTTAAGCGTGCTCAATTTGGAGTAGTACTAGGATGGGTGACCAGTCGGGAAGTTGACCCCGACTTGCGCGTGAGTGAGGACAAAGTGCGTAGTCAAGACAAGTGGTGGTCTGTGGGGCCAGTCGTCATTCCTAAAACTCTACTAGAGCCTTGGGAAGTGGGCGCGGTCGTTACAATATCAGACTATAATATGAACTAAGAGTAATTAATGTATATTTCTAAAGAGGTTTTGGGGGAGTCTAAAGGTTTTGGGCCTCCACAGAAGGAGACTTGATGGTGGAATGATGAAGTACGGAAGGCTATTAAATTGAAAAGGGAGATTTATAGGAGTTTGCCCAATTCGGGAGATGATGCAACGTTCTAAAGATACAAGCAAGCAAAGAAAGAAGCTAAAAAGGTTGTTCGGGAGGCAAGGTCTAGATACTTTGATGATATGTACAAGAAGCTGGACACTAGAGAAGGGGAAAAAGATATATATATAAAATGGCTCGTATAAGAGAAAGGAAAGGAAGAGACTTGAGTCAAGTAAAATGCATAAAGAATGAAGATGGTAGAGTATTGGTGAAGGACGATGATATCAAGAACCAGTGGAGAAATTACTGCCATAAGCTTTTCAATGGAGATACTGCATATAATGTTAGCGACTCGTGTGACATGAATACAAGAGATATCATTTACACATGATGAGTTTCACTATTTGAGGTCAAGAATGCTTTGAAAAAGATGAAAATGAGAAAGGCATGCAGACCAGACGGTATTCCCATTGATGTATGGAAGAGTATGGGGGATGAGGGAGTTACGTGGTTAACAAATTTCTTTAACAAGATCATGAAGACCAAGAAGATGCCGGATGAGTGGAGAAATAGTACTATAGTCCCCATCTACAAGAAAAAGGTGACGTTCAGAGTTGTACAAACTACAGAGGTATAAAGCTAATGAGTCACACGATGAAGCTTTGGGAGAGGATTATTGAGCAGAGGTTAAGATCTATAACGCATGCATCAAACAACCAATTTGGTTTCATGCCTAGAAGATCAACAACATATGCTATTTTTCTAATAAGGAGGCCTATAGAGAAGTATAGACAAAGCAAAAGAGATCTTCATATAGTGTTTATCGATCTAGAAAAGGTTTATGATCGAGTACCCATAGAAATGTTGTGGATGTTTTTGAAGAAAAAGGGTGTGCATAAACATTGACTTGATCAAAGACATGTATGATAGCTCTACTGCAAGTGTCATGACTCCTGGAGGAGAGACACCAACTTTTCCTATCACAGTTGGGGTACACCAAGGATCCACACTCAGCCCATATCTATTCGTTCTTGTTATGGATGAGTTGACAAAGAATGTTCAGGATGATATTCCTTGGTGTATGTTATTTACTGATGATATTGTTTTGATTGACGAAACTAAAGATGGATTGAATGATAAAGTTGAACGTTGGAGAAAGGCATTGGAATCAAATGGATTGATGATTAGCAGGAGCAAAACTGAGTATTTGCATTGCAATTTCAGCCAATCTCGCAGTGTGAATGATGGAGCCAAGTTGGACGGAGTAGATATACCAAAATGTGATAAATTCTGTTACTTGAGTTCTATTATTCAAATAGACGGGGATGTCCAAAATGATGTTTGTCACAGGATCACTGTAGGATGGTTGAAATGGAGGAGTACAACTGGAGTATTATGCGATCAGAAGATCCCTCTCAGGTTAAAAAGTAAGTTTTATAGAACAGCTATACGACCAGCCATGCTCTATGGGAGTGAATGTTGGGCGGTGAAGAAATAAGGTCTCAACAAGATGAACGTGGTTGAAATGCATATGCTGAGATGGATGTGTGGGGAGACAAGAAAAGATCGCTTGTGAAATGACTATATCAGGAATAAAGTGGGGGTGGCGAGTATTGAGGACAAGTTGCGCGAGGGCCGACTCAGATGGTACAGACATGTGCAATGCAGACCTACTAGTGCGCCTATACGAAGCAATGCTATTGAGCCAAACACTATAAATAGAAGAAGAGGAAGGCCTAAATTAACATGGGATGAGCTTATAAAGAGAGATTTTGAATCTCTACATCTCAATCAGAATATGGCCTATGATAGAGCTGAATGGAAACGAAGGATCCATGTAGCCGACCCCAACATAGTTGGGACTGAGGCTTAGATGATGATGATGATGATCAGTGGGGGTTTGCCATACAAAAAGGTCTAGAAGCCTAATTTTTAGCTCTTGCTTCTACAAAGCCATTTATGTAGAAGGCGATGTAGTTGTAATGTTGAAAAGTTAATGCAATAAAACTTCCTTGTGCGCGTTCCGAACAAGTTATACCTCTGAAATATTTTGTCATTCCATTCAGATTTTGTTATGCAGATCTTTATTCTGTTAAGGGATTTACTTCAGGTTTACTGTGAAAATTTAGGTTTGGATCTATGTAGAAATAGGTTATATGTATAAGCTGTCTCAACAAAGCACTATCCAATCATAATTGCTCTCACACAACATCAAGTTGTAGCGATTTTGAGTTGGAGATGGGTGCAGGGGCTAGGCCTAGAACCCCTCTTTTCTTCACAGATTATTGGTACTAGAAATGTTGGACTTTAATGATTAAACCACAACTTGTATTTCTCTGGAATTCGTGATATCTTTATTTCTCAGGTCTTATCTTATATATCTACTCTTTCCCAGAATGGCTTTATTCCCATTTTAGCATCGTCAGGATGTGATTTAGTGCCTGCTATGGTGTATGGGAGAAGCATACCAGGATATGACTTCAGTGGAACATATTGTGTGATTTTATTTGCAGGGTAAGTTTTCTCCTGTTTTAAGCAATTTAAGAAATTTCCAACTTTTAAATGGTACTTTATTTGTGTTTGTATGTGATACAATTATGCGTCTTAGAATTTCACCCACAAAAGTTATCGATTCATTACTTTTGTATATGCTACTAAACGTTATGGGTCCATGACTGCTGATTGTTTTCAGCTCTCTATGACTTGTCTCTTTACCTTCTATCTATATGTTATTACCGTCAAATGTTAAGGTCATTAAGTATGTCAGGTCCATAGTTGTATCTGCTGGAGTATTCAGAATATTTGGTAAGGAGATTGCAGAACTTCCTCTAGTTGCAACATCAGAAAGAAGTCGTCGAAAGGTAATTTACCTGTTTTCATATATTTAGCTGTAATTGTTGTTTTGAATTGCTTTAGTGAAAATATAAGTCTCATTTAGTTGTTTAAAAGTAGTAGAAAAGGTGTCCATACTCACCACAACAAGCACTTTGGAATTTTGAGTAAATCAAAATACATGCTTGGCACTTTATTTAAAATTCAGCTCTATTTTCATTTATTATCAGTTTAGCATGGATGTGTGGCACCTGAAATTTAGTCCTTTAAGGTTTATCAAGTATTTATGAATATGTAAACTTATCCCGTTAAGTTGTAGTAACCACTGAACTTTTTATGATTAAATATAAGATAATAAGAAGGTGCACTAAATTCTTTTTGTTGTGATGGAGGATGAGAATTCTTCAGATCTCCAAGGCTTAATCAATCCACAGGTTACACATTCACCATATATCAGTCCACGGACCTAGGGTTCAAACCCCAAATGTGTGAGAAAATAATTTTCTTAATTGTTTTTTTTTCCTCTTTTCAACTGTACCTAAAACTATAAATGAATTTAAGCATGATATCTTATAGTATAAAAATGTTAACTTACTGATAACAGTGTGTTGGTAACTTATAAATGGGTTTTTGTACTCCATGTTGGCCTGTTTAAATAGGTATTAGTAAATGAAGTATTATAAGTGGGTTTGTGTGGCATGCTTGTATATATGATTTCCACTATAATCTTACCGTCATTGTCATCTTCGTGTAGGCCTCAGTCCCACCCATGTTGGGGTTGGCTGCATGGATCCTGCTTTTCATTCAGCTCTGTTTTGGCCTGTGTAATACTAAATTTAGAGGCTCTTTCTAGTTGACAATGTGACTACACTGAATAAGGCTACTGAAATGGTGTAGACACACTTGAATTTATAAAAATTTAAACGTCGCCTTGTATGACAGTTTTTCAAAGAATGTTTCTGCAAAAAAACTCGTTTGGTATGAGTTTGAACATTGAAGAATGTGTTATTATTAATCAGTATGCATTCTTTCCCTCAAATTCTCTAACCATTCTTCTTTTAGTGGCGATTCAGGTTGTGGTTTTCTAAACAGTCAAGTATAAGATGAACCCTAACTATTTTCTGAACTGCATAATTGTCCGTGTATCATGTTTACATTCTATCTTGCCAGATTTTTCTAGAATTGATCGCGTTAATCTAATACTCTTTCTCTCTCACATAATGTCATACAAACTCTATACAACCACAAGACTTGTTAATTCTTTGTCTTGTTTATTTTAAAAGTTATTGTAGATGTTTCTCATATATTTAACGGCTACCTTGGTAGATTTCTTTTGGATCCCGTGTGGAAAAAAATTTTAACTCCCAAATAACTTTCTCTATGCCATAGTCTTAATGTGATTACAGTGTGCAATGGCTAGTTTAGACTTTAAAGTTGAGTACATGTCCAGAATTGTACCGGGAAAATAGAATGTGGAGCCTGTTTTGCAAATTTTATATATGCTTTGAATATTTTTCTTTGGTTTAATAAAGTTAATGAACATCACTTATGAGTCATGTTAAAAGAATGAGGTTGTTGATAGTTCTTTAACTTTGAAGATGATTTTAGGAACATGCATATTTTTAGTGTCATGTCTACTCGTGCACACACCCACACAATAAGACGTGGAACTTTGTATGCTTCATAATTCATAATTGGGTTTTTCCTATATAGTATAAAAGATGAGTTTCTTTGTCCCTTTTCCCTTGTGTTTTCTAGAGTCAGTTATTTCATATATATTACCTACAAGTACTTGTACAATCGTATATGTTTCCTCTATGAAATACCAATAAATACAAAAAATTATGCTCCATCACCTTCATTGTCGTCATCCAAGTATCAGTCCCAACCATGTTTGGTTTAACTACATGAATCCTTCTTTTATATTTAGCTATTTGAGGTCCATATTCTCATTGAGGTGTTATGACTCCATATTTCTGCTAATCATCTCTTCCTAAGTTTATTTTGGTCATCCTCTTCCTCTTTTAACTTTGCCTAAGAAAATAACATCACTTCAAATAGTGCATATTTTGGTCTTAGTTGCACATGTCCAAACTAAGGCGACCTTGTAATATGTCATGAATGCGAGTCACTCCCACTTTTTATCTTGTACGGTCAATTCTACCTCGATCTTTCCTTGTCTTTATTACATAGCCTTAGCATTCTCATTTCAGCTACATTCATCATTTTACCACATTGTTTCTTCATAGGTCGACATTCACTACCATACAACATAGCATCGCGTATAATTATTCTAGAAAAAATGTCTATAGCTCTACTTTTTTATTAAACTCATCTTTAGTTTTATCAATCAACACCATCGTTAATAAAAAAGGTATACACAAAAGGTATTATAAAAAACATGATTTTCCAACTCATTAATAGTTAAAGAAATAACTATGGACTCAAATTTGGTCCTTGATGTACCCTGACGTTTACGAGAAATATTGATGTCTCACCTCCTAGAGACTTAGAATTGGAGGTTGATTATCATACATGTCCTTGATTGAGTTAATATATTGAGCCGAGGGCCTTTTTCCTCTAAATCTGACCAAACACTTCCCCTCGATACTCAGTGTATGCCTTTTTCTGAGAAAGTGGGTTAAATATTAATCTTTACCATCTATAGGACCATATTATCATTCAAAGGTAATTTAAGGTAGTGTCTTGTGTTTAGGGGTATGGAATACCATACAAAATGATTGTTCAATATACCATATATCTATGCTATGTTGTTTTAGCCAATTCACCCGTTACCCTACCCATTTATCCTATGGGTAAACTTGTGCGGGTAATAGTAGGGTGAAGGTTTTTACGGAGATGGTAATTACTGATGCACGTCGTTTAGCACACCAATCACTAGGAAAATGATCCTAGAGTTTATCCTTTTTCTACTTTCTGATAAAGGCTAGTATAGAAGGGTCAATCCACAGAGACGACGATGAAGATGTTGAGTTTCAAATCCGATTGCGAGAACAAGAATGTAAAATCTGTTTTGAAAGTTTGTTAAAACTAAAACAAAAAAATAAAGATGTTGAATTAAAGATCAACTAATCAAAAGAAAGAAATACCAAAGCTAAGGGATTTCACCACCCTGGCTGATGTGAAACGAGACCGAAGAAATTACACGATAAGAAAGATAAAAGAAGGTGTGTGAAACATTCATAAATGATTCACAAAAGATGAACTCCCTGTGAACCCATTGGTCTTGGCGTTCACAGATCCTAGTTCAATCATCCTAATGGGGACTTTTTCGAGGTCTCATCCAAATTCCCATGAAATCGATTTGGTTGTTCTAAATCTTGGGTTTTACGGTCGCATCCGCCAAGATTAACAAGCAATGAAAATGAGAGATCACTTCGTTAAAATCGTCAAGATTCAAATCAAAATCCATTTCCTAAAAAATCATATAAAACTTCGATCTAATCATCACATGGATAAGGGGTTGCTCCCCCCGCCTCGGTAAGAAAACTACTCGCTAATCATACTAAGGGATAGAGAAAACAAGGAAGGTAGAAAGCCATAGACCAGAAGTGACAGAATCTCCAAGGAGATCTTAGTTGGTGACAATGAAATGACTTGCTCTCTTAGTTCCCCACTCCAAAGAAAAGAACAAGAAGAAGAAACAAGATCTAGAAACCAGAGATAAAAGAACAAACTTTTATTGAAGAAATAAAAGATTACACTTATGAACGGAAATGACAAAGTTTAATTACAAGATACAACTATAAAATATGGGATGTTTTTCTTAGTGGAGTCCCCCCTCCTTTTATAGGGGAAGGAGGGGTGGAAACCCTACATACAAGACTCTCTAGAAGACTCTTGTCCGGCGGCTGAAAACTTTCTGGATCTGGTCAATAGAAGAAATGGTTGATTGTTTTTAATTATGTTGACCGTTGACATTTTTTTGCTACAGATTCCCGTAACAACAATTTTGAGCAGATTCCACTCCCATCAAGGGCTCTAAAACGATCCAAATAATAGGATTTTCTTTTAGAAAATAAAATTTCCTTTCCAACGAATACTTGTACATCTAATTTGGAGTTTGTATGCAGAAGTTATGACAATTTTGGTGTTGGGTATACATTAATTTCAGTCACTGCGGGAATTGTGCAAAACATCTATCTTCCAAGGGAAATTGATTATTGGAGTGGTTAGAAAATTTTCCTACAAAAAACCAACCAAATATAATTAAAACTCCAAATAAAGAGAAAAATAAAAATTAATACAATTAATTACAAAATTAAGAAAATAAATAACAAAATAATCCTAAAAAGATATCTAAAAGATTAAATTAAAAAGGATTAATACACATTTATCAATTACCCTACCCATTACCCACAACTAAAGCGTGGGTAAGGGTATGTGTAAAGCATTACCCCAGCCTACCCTACCCATGTACAACCCTACTTAACGAACTTCACATAAATTTGTCATTTTTTCTACATCTTCTCCATAAGCATCATGGTCACAAGAATACCCTCCATAATCTTCTAAGCATGAAATTAATTCGGTTCTCTATATGTGTTATATAACTTAGTCTACGCTCAATAATCCTCTCTGAAAACTTTGTCGTATGATTTATCATTTTGGGATTTGAGTCGTGAATTTTAATCCGTATTCTGCAATAAAAAGTGAAGATATCTTGGATATAATTTTATTATCTTTTCCAACAAAAAAACATGAATTGATTTTTAAATTATATACCTGAGTAGTTAGACTTTTGAAATTATAATTTATATAGGTCAGTAATAAAAAGTCTTATCTGTTCATTCTTGTGAGCTTATAACTAAAATAAGATCCATGGTCTCTACTTGTTAGAAACTACAAATATTGGTTGCCATGTCATATAAATAAGACAATCCAACTAATTGATATAACATGACATGGAATCTAGGAAGAATGGACACGGACACATATTCCGACATGGACACAAGACTCGGAGATTTTCATAAATATAGGACACGAACTCGGCGCCAGACATGGCAAAAGGAAAATACATGTATATGTGTATAAATTTTATGTATAAGCACAAAAAAAAGCACAACCAAACACAAAGATCATCTCCTCCATGCTATATTCAATTTCAAATGTGCATTCAATCACACATTCCACATCATGTAATTAAGCCATCAAAGACATTCTATTTAACAAACCCGGTTGTAATTAAAATGATAGTATAAGCCGACAAGGAGTGGCTCAAGTGGTCAAGCATGGTGTCCCCTAACAAAGGGATCTGGGTTCGAATCCCAGTTGCCGTCTTGATTTACCACCCTCCCGGGCGTTTGGCCTCCACAATAGGCTTGTGAGAGGGGGAGAGAATGTCTCTCTTAATTCCAAAATGATAGTAAAGTAATAGACAACTTATTCAAAAATTACAATATGAGTCAAACACCATAAGAATGAACTCATAGTAAAATATTTTGCTCATCTAAATTTTGGGCAATATGAAATAGTGGTGATGATGGACGAGGAAGTATAGGAGCTCCTTCTTGTTGTGGCTTTGTCTCTTGGTGGAGAGGAGAATGCAGCACTGGGATTCGTGAGAAATAGGACGTTTTCCCTTCTTAATGAGTGTTGGACCATGTCTTGGCTGTGTCCAATCCATGCCTACGAAGTGTCCAACTCCTAATAAAAAAAGTGGGGACTTGGACGTGTGGGACTTGTCCACCATGTGTCCACGGCGTGTCCACATTGGACGCATGTTGGACCCAGACACAGCAGCCTCCAGAAAGTGTTTGTGCTACCTAGGACTGAAGTATATATACAAGCTAAGAACCAACCATGAATTGTTTAGGGAAAAAGGTACTGAAAGTGTCCATGGCAAGACAACCAGTGACCTCTGTACTAATTTTGAAATAACAAATCACCTGCATGGCTTGTTGCATCTGTCCCCTAGTATCATGCATCCTAGCCTGAATTGTGTCTCACCAAATATGTTGCCATCCAATATTGACGCATCACTCACCGGTGTCATACATCCCCACCTGGCACCATTGTTGTTGGGTGCTTTACTGGTCCAGGGGGGGCAGAGAGGTAGCAATGGTGGTGCTGCGTGGCTACATGGGGTATTAACGTGCATAGTGGTGTCAAACACTGACAGTCCAAGGCTTGGTACGTGTAACGTTGGTGGTCAGGGGTGACAAACCCTAGTGTGGGAGGAGATAAAGGAAAAAAATGACTTTTTCTGTCTAATGTGATGCCCTAGGTGTCAAGTTGACTTCCTGAGCCTAATATAATTTTTTGTGGATGTTCTATCAAATGTTGGTATAGAAATCTCAGTGACAAGCACATATAGGTATATACTCTTAAAATTATATCCCCTTTAGATACAAGTTTTGCACACATGTATATATGAAGCTTAGCCTACATTTTGCAATGATTATTATTGTTGTAGTGTATATGCTTCACTAAGTCTGTTGGAAGACTAATTATCTAAATTCTTTTAATCTTCCAGGGTCATCTACGTCAACTATTTTCAATCATTGAGATGCTACTATCCCGTCTCAGTGTAGAAAGCATCATGCTCCCGTCTACTGAGGATATTGAATCAATGTGGACAAACAAATTCGGATTTACAAAAATGTCTGTAGAGAGAGTAAGTGGTCATCTGTATTTACATGCGTTTTTTCTGATTTTGGTAATTGGAATTAAGGATCTGTTTCAATTTTCATCAATGTTTGTGGCGCGCACCCGGATTTCCGAAAATTGGTGCTCATGTTATGCTGGTTATTTTGGATCATTATAATGAATAAGTTGCTAATCCACTGTAGCTGATTAGAAAGTTTTCTACTGATTGCAGTTGAGGAAGTATTCTGAACTTTACCCACTAACAATGTTCAAGGGTACCGTCATGTTAGAGAAACCGATTGTACATAGCTCAAGCTAAAAGGATGCTCATTTCATGATGACACATCAGTCTTGATGCAGCCTTAATGCACAGGTTTTTCATAAGATTTCATTGATGTATATCATTTTCAACATGCATTGTAAAAAAATTATGAATGCAAAGGATGTTCATATATAATTTTAGATCTGGTTGTGCAGAAAGTAGTATTGTCGATGTTGATCAGAATCGATATTTCCGAATGAAATGCGTTTCTTCTGACCGTGGCTTTTATGAACAATCATTGCCACAGTTTGAGGGTGTGAATTTTATGTTAATAGCTAAAACCACAATTGTACATGCAAAACCAGAAATTTCTAAATTGGTGTCTTCTTTGAGGATAAAACTAGAACCACTACATTTAAATATTATACTTCTATTTACTGGTTGAAAACATGGCATCCGATATTAAAATTGTGAGGAAAGACTGGAAATTGCATCACAGTAGGTCAGTTAATAGTAATAATAAGATGATGCACGTTTCAAAGTACTTGTACTTACATGCAACTGTAAGTCAGTTTATATAGTAATAATGCGATCATTCTTTTGTTTTGATATAATATTAGTATATAGGAGATTCTAAACCACACCAGATACAGCTGTATTCATAACTGACACTTTGAGGGTAGTGAAAACTGCTTCCACGTGCCAACCTGCTGCCCTGAACAACAGGATATCCCTGCTCACCCAGTGATCCTAAAATCGAATACTGATATAATACTAGGATTTTTGAAATCGGGAGCGCAGAAGTCCCTTGGTGTCGTTGGAGACCTTCAGGGTTCTGGTATTTGTACACAATAAAAAGTACTTTGCAATAGCAAAGTTGGGGTACGACAGAGCAAACACGAGTTATTCAGCAGGTCAGCACGTCAAGCGTGTGCCGATGGGATGGACTGACCTGCACGTCAAGCATGTGCCGGTGGGATGGACGCTGCAATTTTTAGTTTCGTTGGAACTGGCGTGTAGATGAGTCCCATAATCTGCCACAATAAATGGTAGAGTAAATTCACAAAGTGCTCGTTAACCATTAACATACAGTGGTGTGTATACACAATTATCGATAATTTAAGTGATGCAATCCGAACCGCTCCTTAGGTCTATTTTGGCTGCTGACTTCCAAAATATTGGTACTTTGGATAGTAATTGAGGGTCCATTATATTGTAAGTGGAACTCATAATTACGTTCCGTAATTAGTGTAACGGTCACGGTAAGCTTTTTCAGACGCCGAATTGTGAGGTATCGTAAAAGCCCGCCTGAATATAGGCGATCAAAACTGGGCATTATGCTGCTTTTGTTTTGCCGGCCTAGTAGCACCACGGCAAGCATTTTATTATGACAAAATTTGTTGTGCCGTTTAGAGTAAAAGTAAGATGCCCTACGGATTCAGATAACGTATCGTTTGGGATCCATAGAGATCAAGTTTATTTACGGCGGATATCTATCCACCATGTCACCTTTTTAACTGATTCTTTAACACATGCAACATTATGTGTAGGACATAATAGACATTATGTGTAAAAAAAAATCTGTAGGACATAATAGACTTTATCTAAATAGAATAAGATTACTTACATATGTACCAAACTGACAGTCGTCCTACCATTAAATTTATTTGTCATTATTTCGTTAACTTAGCTACGCCAATTTAACTCATAGTAGTTGTAACTGTATAAGAAACGCAGCCTTAGGGCCTGTTTGGTAGGACAGCGTCCAAATTCATGTAACTTGAATGATCAGATTTTTTTTTATTTGGTAGAGTGAAATTAGGTGTAGTACTCGGAATTCCATTTCTCGATTTGCTTCTGAAGCGGCCAAAATTCACGAATATGTACCGCGCCAAAAAATTAGGTGGTCGGGTGTAGTTTGCATTTTGTAGAGCTGTGACCTGCACCACGTCAGCTTTTGAAGCGCGCTGCACACTTGCCAATACACATGAACTGCTATCTCTCATCAACCGGAACTGTTGTATCACAGACGAAAAGAAGACCGACAGCTGGACTGCTGCTACTACGTTTTGTTCTCTACCAAAAGGTTGCAAATAAAAACAAAGAACTTATACTCTTCCTCCCAAATAAATTTAGGGCTAGTTTGGTACGATGCAGTAGGGTGTAGTTTTAGAATTTTAAAACCAAATCAAACATAATCATGTCTTATGCACTGCACAAATTGTATTTGGTAGGACGCAGTATATATTCGTTGTTTTTGTTCAGAAGAAGTGTTTGGTAGGTGAAAAAATAATGGCACGGCTGCCACGGCCTGGTATGGTCGGCTGATATCTTCACCAGGTACCGGTTGGGTGATCATGCTCTTCACCGGCTACAAACAGTCTATTTGCGCTAGATTGTAGTACACTAGTACGAGCATTCACTGCTGGTCCCATACGATTCACTCTCCGTAATAATGGGGTGGGGCCAACACTCCGTAACTGCACGCGACCACTCCCTGTTTCGGCGCGGTACATATTCCGAGAGTTGGTCCCCAGAGGTGCAGTCCGATGATGTTACAAAACATTGAACTCTAACTACATCTTGCCATACCAAACAAAATTAATCATGAAAACACTGGTTTTGAACTCATTGAACCCGAGACGCACCCTACCAAACAGGCCCTTAGAACAATTAAAAAGAAATGATTATATTTGTTTAATTTTTCTTTTTATCAAAGTACACCCAACAACATCCTACCAAATAGGCCTTAATGTTGTCACGAAAAACCCGCAAGGATTGGTTTGACTGCCAAAACCAATAGATCAATCTCTTGACGAGGGCAACCGAGTACGGATACCTACGTGAATAACTCTAGTTTCCGTTCAATCCTTTCCGGCGCATCCCAGCAGTAAAGATGGACACGTGACTTTTGCGTAACGGCATTTGAGAAGTACATAGTCAATGTTTCTTTTGTCTCGCATGCTTTTGGTCAATACTTTTCCGTTTTTTTGGATCCTTTCGTGGCTCATACCTCGCCCACCCTCCCGGCTATCGACTCTCGTTAAACGTCTTCCTTTATCCTTCGAGTAACTGTAGCTTTGTCTTCCACACTTTTTCCCATAGTTGTCTTTTAAGTGCGAAGGCAATCTTCAATCGATTCCACCATGTAGCCTACAAGGTTCAAACCATTACGGTGCAGAAATCCTTGGTGCATGAAGGATAAACGCTTTAATAAGTAAAATGCACGCAATTACTCACAAATTATATCTCCAAACTAACTGCAAGCGTAGAAGTCAAGACACGGTAGTAGTACATGTAAGTCGGCGACAATATTATCCACATGATTAAAGGTTAATACACTGTAAAGTAATTAGAGTCTAGCGAGTAATCAACGGATAATAGTATAACAACCTAGATTATGACAAGACTGGCTTCTACTGTCTATCCTAAGTAGAAGCAATGGCACAAGCCTATTTCCATTGGATAACAGTATAACACATTGCTAAATAAGGGCTACCATTCACACCTAGTAATAAGATCAAGTTTTGAACACGAGCAAGTAATGATGTCACTATTTTCTTCAATTAATCTTAGAAAGGCTAAATTTGGATAAATACTGCAAAACTAAGAGACATTCTCAAATATATAACTAAGCAAAATTAACAAACATTAGACAATGAATTGTCGTGAAAGGGTTCACAAGTGCTACATCAAGTATTGTACTAGCCCTTCAAGGAAGATTTAGTCAGAGTTTATGAATAGAATATTTGTATCAAATGAGGAGAGAGGCTTGAGAGAAGCTGTGGATGAGGATGATGAAGAATGTCTTCTAGATGATATATGTACTCCTTTGGTGTCTAGCACAATCTCTAATGAGGGATTGAGTTGGAGAAGCATATTGGACTTTCCCAAAGCCTTTCCTGACCTCCTTAACCTTTCTTTGCCCTAAGTGGATAGGATATTTTCCCCTAACAAGGTGGAGAGAAAAGTGATGGTTGATGATGCCCTAGAGTAACTTAGTTGAGTGTCTAAATAAGGCGGTGATAATTAGTGTCAATTTTCATAAGCGATTGGGGCACACCAACCTTTTAACACCTTTCTGAAACATATAAGCTGGACATGGAAGTTTATTAACTTGGCCCAACTCAATTGAATTAGATTTCCAGCACAAGTTAGTTTGAGAGGTGAATAGAGTAATTTGAGTGAACTTGCTAGCATATGGATGTTTTTCCCTTAGGTCCATGATTAAATTTGGTGTCTATGAAGTGAATAAATCTAGATTGAATTTAGGAGACCTAAGAATTTGTTGTGATTTTCATTCCAACAAAAAACTAAAACAATCCATGTGTGATTTTGGCCACTTCCACCAAGAAATTCAGATGACGATCTATCAAGTTCATTACTTTGGTCTTAGTGAGGACCGACTAACTCCAACGAGCTTTGAGAGAAATAAGTTAAGTTCTAGTAGAGAAAGGTGCTACATGATGACTAAACAAATCTAAACCCTCTAAATGAATGATCTAACTTCAAATTGGTTGGTTACACCTTTTATCTCTTTAGAACTAGCTGGAAACTTGGTCAAGATCCTGGGAAATCGTTCCAATTCCTAAGGGTAATAAAGATATAGGAATCTCTTATGAAAACCTTTGTCACCAACTCTGTCAGTTTGACCTTATATTAGGCTATCTTGAGGATGAGGACCGGACAATTCAATCAAGTTCAAGAAAATTGAATGAAAAAACTTGGTATGATGCAACATTTACAAGTCATTGAGGAACTCATGAACTCATGTAATATTGGTGCAATTACCAAAGACCAAGAAATTAGTTGAGCTTGAAAGGGTTATAAAGACATAGAAATGCCTAATGAAAATTGGCATTTGCAAGTCAATCAGCATGCCTTAGATTATGCTAACTAACCAACATATCTATGCTCACAACAATTCAAATAAGATTAAATAACCTTATACAACCATTGAGTTATTTGAGGCACTGATGAACTCAATTGATATTGGTGAAATGCACAAAGCTTAAGGTAAAACTCATCAATCTCCATACATATACATCATGAAATTACTCCTTGACTACTTGACCAGATCATCCTATCATAATGAGCAATTGTTCACTCCAATTAAGCTTGCATAGCATGCATTTATCCAATGTGGAAATTTGGTTCTTATTTAATCAATAGTAATTTTATGTGGATATGCAAAATTCTATAGAGATGTAAAAACACAACATTGAGTCATCCCTCAAGAGGTATGGGTTGAAAGGTTCATCTGCTTTTCAAGATTAAGTAGCCCAAAAGGTGTATCAAGTCTATTGTGTAGAGGGGCACACTAGTCTAGAGTGCAACCACTCTACCAAGATATGTTGAACATGTGTGAACCTTAATTTGACAGTAGCCTGGTCATTAAATAACTCAATGCTCTCAAGCCTATTCTAGGTAAGGGATAGTCTAAGAAATCATCTAGGTTGCCGATATGGGAATCCATATGGAGTTGAAACGTTCATCAAATCAAGTAATGACCAATGCAAAGCAAAGTTTGAGGTCCTCCAGGGTTCCAACAAACCAAAAACTTACACCAAAACAACTTCAATCCTATACAGTACAGTAACAACTTCAATCAAGGTAACAACTATAGTTCCAAACAACATCTCTACAATAACCAAGGATTTTTTTCCTCAGATAGATAATCCAATAGAAGTTGCCAATGTCTAATGACTCAAGGTCTCCAGGAGGCTATTGAGAAGCTATTGTTTGGTCAACATGTATAAAATAAAGACATAGAGGCTTAGCATAGATTGCTTTTGTTGTTTTCCCTCCCACATGTTCTTTTGTGGGTTGGCTAGAGAATAACTCAAAGTATATTGAGGATTTGAAGGCAATGATTACCTGTTCAAAATTTACTCTACCAGAGAGGATAGATTTAGCCGCTATGAAGGCCAACAAAAATGAGTCTATAGACACTCAAGGCAAAGTGATGAGGTAGGAAGTGGGATGTAATGCACCAAGAACACCACAATCGGATGTTCCCGCGTACCATATCAGAGTTGACTGAGTCATAATCAAGTGGATGCCAAATTTCTTAAATTCAAAGAAGCCATGAACAAGTTGCATATTGGTCTTCCCTTCATGGATGCAATAGTCAAAATTCCATAGTGGAAATAAATTCTTTCGAGAATTACTCACTCACAAATACACAACAAATGAGTTTTAGAATGTGAAGTTAGCAAGTACACAGTCTAACATCCAGAAGAAGATGCCATACAAGCTCAATGATCTAATATCTTTTGGCATATCTTGTTTCGTCAGTGACTCTACATATCAGAAGGGATTAGTTGATTTGGGTGAAAGCATATCCATCATGCCCCTTATTTTATGCTAGAGGATTATACTTATTAATATGTCACCTACATGAATAGTGATCCAACTAATCGGTGTCTCCATGAGCAAACCAGTATGTATTGTTGAAGTCCACCTAGTGAAAGTGGGAAAATTATATGTCCCATACGACTACATAGTGATGGAAATCAAGTAGCACCTCCACCACCCTTTTATTTTTGGTAGACCATTCCTCACTACTATAAAAAATGTGATATATGTAGAAGTTGGAATTCTGACTGTAGGAGTGGAAAAGAAATCCTTAGATTTTACGTGGTTGACGGCATGCTAGTAAGGTATGGAACGATTATCAATTTCGTTGGTCCTCAATAAAGAGACCCGAGTTTGAACCACATAGACAATCATTCCTTGATTTACCACCCTTCCAAGTGTCTAGTCTCCACCACAGGTTGTAGGAGATGGGGAGAAAATATTTTATCTCAATCCTAAAGTATTTTATGACATGAAGAAATCCATTCTGGCAGAAGAGGTGTATTTCATGGATTGCATGTATCAGTTTACTCATTTATAACAACTTGGATCTTTAGGGGTATTCTAAGAGACAAGTTTGAGGAACAATTAGAGGATGATGGCATTGCATGACCAATCAAATTTGTAATTTTGAACAAAAATTAAGCAATACATATGTAAAAGAGACAGTTTCAACAATTGAGCCAGAAACTTATATTGTTTCCATCCATGCAAAACACTCTAGTTGAAGCATCATTGAGCCAACAAATATCCACATCCATGCACTAGTGGTACATGATATAGAGATTGCTCCTCTCTAGACGCATACACAACTAGATGAACAAGATATTGTCTCCCTTCAATAGTTATGAGGGACACTACATGCATCCATGTGATTATGGGACGCATTACATTAACCAAGGAGAACCAATTGGAAGTAAAACCTTTACAACCCATCATGATCTACTCTACATTCATGCATTGCTAAGGTAAGCAAGATCTATTCCCAGATTCTAATGATTCAACAACCACAAATAAACCCCCCTACACATATTCATAGCATTTTTCCATCTATGATGAGCACCAAATACCATATCAATGCTCAACAACTTGCATGGATCAATTGGAGCTAGTCTAACACAAATTGAATTTCTTGCCCCTCAATTCCACATTTTTACACCACATGGAACAATATGCTAAATATGAGACTCAAGAATTGGTTTTGGGTGTGGTTGTCACAAAATCCACTAGGAATACTTTCTGGTCCAGCTCCAGTATCATTTAGAATTCCCTCATTTGGTTGAACTTCAAGTGTTGAACCATCAATTTTAAACAAAGGTGCTTGTTAAGAGGTAGATCAAAGAAATATTTTCTTTAATCATCTTTAATTTTTAGATTTAGAATGAACTTTGTTGTATTTATATAGTGCATCTCATGATAAGATCATAATTTCTAACAATTTTGGTTGTAGGTGGATACATTTTGTTTAATGGACATAATCCATAGTTCATGGTCCAGCCAATTGAGTTCTCCACCTCCATCTTGGATTTAGTATTTTCCCAATGACAAAACCAATCTAACTTAGGGAGAGTGGTGTGTATTCTATGTTCCACCAACACCTGCCAGTTTGTAATTTAAGGTTTCATTTTTTCATTGCATTCAGCTTAAAAAATTATCTCTTAGAGTGAATAAAACCATCATTTGGTTGACTTAGACTCAAGTTCTCTTTTACAATATATGCATGTTGTCATCATTTGAATCACCTTATTTGAAGTAGCACCTCAAATTGACTAGTTTTTTTAAATAAACCAATGACTAGAAAACACCCTGTGTGGCGTAGGAACTCTAACATAATTTCCCTAGAAAAGTGGTAAGTAATTCAGGAACTAAGAGGGATCAAAGACACTGGTCTTCCTATCAACTAGTGAAACAAATTCATGGAATCGTCATTTGTTCACTTACCTTGTCACTATTAGAGCATAATGGGCCAAGAGAACAACATGATGCACTCAATTAATAATCAAGTTGCAAGTTGATCTGACCCCTCTTCTACACTTATTATTCCACCTTCTTACCTTCCATCCACCAAAAAAAAGGCCACAAAAAGTGCCAAGCCCTAAGTTTGGGGTGTTACACCCTCCTTCCTACTCTATCTTTTTCTTCCATACCTCTCTCTATGTAATAAGGGCGTACCATCAAAAATAAAGAAAAGATGTCAACCCAAACAACAAGCAAATCTTGTATGTCATTCAAGGCATAAGTAAAAATGAAATCTCAAGTCCCATAGAGGATAGATTTGCATCCTCCTTAGCACCCCCTTTCCATTTTCCACCTAGGGAGATAATAGATATCTCTTTTTAACTTCCTTTACACCCACCCCAATGTTCGATCACAAGCATACTTATTATCATGTGTAAGTCTTTAAACTCTCATAATACTCCTAGACGTGCTTGGTATAGGGGCAAGTGGTGAGAAAATGATTTTAGAAGCAAAATTGGGAATTAAAAATGGCTAGATGTGTGTCATAATCTCAAAAAGTTGAACATCTTGGATATATTAGGTGGAAAGGATTTTGGTGTGATGTGAATGTGAGGTGATTGAATGGATTGAAGGTATTCATCTGGAGATTGTTATAGATTTTGTGTTACTTAAGGACAAGAAACATTTAAGTTTGGTAGTTGTTTGATGAATGAATATTCACCCTAGTTTATGTTGCATTTTTAGCCTAGTTTTGCATTTGGATTTCACATTCTAATTTAGAATTATCTTTCATTTATTTTTCTTTAGTTTTATGCCAATTTGTTAAGATTTTGACAAAGCCCTTTGATTTTCATGGTAGTTTCAAGCTTTGAAATCTACACATTGGATTAGGAGGATGGGATCACTGACTTATCATTGGGCTTCAAATAGTTTCTTATCCATGTTAGAGTTTTCATTGATCTGGTGTGTCATCAATCTCCTATTCTCATTGACTATCGATCCTCTCAGTTTGCATTCTTCTCAACCAATGGGAATTCCATCGAGCCTATTTTACATCAATCTATATTCTACTTGACCCAGAATGTGGGTGCAACATGCTCGTCAGTTTCCTCACATTCCCATAGATATACATTCCTATAGGTTTTATATTCATTGATTGATGAGATTCCATCAATTAATGAAACTTTAATTGGTATTCAATTTTGCTGGATAGACCATTCATTAGCATGCATTCTCATTAATGAATGAGACCACATATAGATGGCCATCAATTTATGAGACCACATACTAACGGACACCAACTGATGGAACCACAAACTAATGAGCACCAAGTGATGGTTTCCTGCTTGATGAGCATTGACCAAAAATACATAGATTGGTGACCCACTAACCAATGACACTCATCAATTGATGAAAACTTTGCACCCTACAATAGGTGAAGCCACAAATTAATGAAGTTTCCATCCTAACGAACCTCCCAATTGATGGAATTTGAAAACTCACAATTGTAAAATTTCCATTTGACATTGCACCCCTCATCTTTCTTGTACAGATACCCCAACATTCATAACCATCGATGCCTTTACTATAAGAAGATGGGGAGTTTGATCTCTAATCCTTACAACCATCTATATATATCAACTCATCTTCCATTGCAAGGCATCATCTTCACTACACCATCATGATGCCACACTCTATCATCAGTATCTTCTTTCAGCTTACATTGATTGTTTCGTCGGTTGACCAATCCCAACATTTGAGGATAACTTCACCTCTACCAAGAGTATAAAGAACTAACCTTGAAAGAAACTAGGTTGACGACATCTGATCTTCATTGATGGTGTCTTCTGTCCATTGTTCAACATGCTCTTCCCTCACAAGGATAACTCTGATTCATAGATAAGGAGAACAAATACCAACAAGTCTACCTCCAACAAATGCTAAACGGTACACTTGTTTCTTCATTGATTTCCCTTCTCTCAAGCTTGAAGATAATGCAATCACACACCATGATTGCATGTTCACCTTCTATTGTGAAGACGATCTTCTCTTCTATCTTTTCCTATTGAACTTTTATTTTTCATGATAAGTGAGTAGTCATCTCACTAGGGTATGGGGAGTATCCCCTTTACCCATTTTTATTTTTTACTTTTGCATTTATACTTACATAAACTATTCTATTTTTGGAACCAAATGTATTATGCTTGTAAATCTTATTTATCCAACTATTTGGCATATTTATCAAATTTTTTATGTAGATAACTTAGACTTAACATCTAGGATATCATTTTATTCTTATTAAAAACTTGAGGAGATTTTTTCATAGGTATTTTTAAGGCTATGGATAGGGACGCAAAAGGTAGATCTTTGCCTTCATCACTCACCAACCCATCCTCTCCAATAAGTTAAAAAAGAAATGAAAATCTTAACTGTTAGGTTTTATTAGAGTGGGCAATGGTTGCGGTTGTCCATGGTTGGAAACCATCCTTCAGTTTGTTCTTTGTCAAAACACCCTCCAATATCCTTTATCACCAAGTCATGCAGGAAAAAGAGGAACGTTGGAATGTGATGAATAATGTTCGAAATGTACTAAGTAATCCATCACGTTGTTGACCGACTTCAACCTTGAAACCATCGACCTAGCTACACTCTTGTCATTGTCGACCAATTGCATCCTTGTGTCATTGTCCGGCTGGATCTTGATGTCATCAGCCCACTGATTGTGCCCTTGTTCATGTTGATTGGTTGTGCCATTGATGTCATCAACTGGTTGTAGCCTGGACAACACCTCCTGGTAGAACTTTCGAAGATATAGATTGGATGGACACTTGATGTCACTGATCAACTATTAGTATTGTCCTCTATGTCACCGTTGACATCATTGAGAAGCTAGAACCTAGGTGACGTTGATAGGATTGTACCCTAAATGAGTTAATTGGTTGCAGAGATTGTTGCCCCTATCACCCTTGACTCTATTGAGAAGATGGAACCTTGATGATGTTGTTTGTCTAGAAAGTTCAAGTACACTATCAAAAATTCCAAACATCTTCCAATTTGTGCACAACAATCACCTATGACATTATCTAGTCACAGCTGCGTGAATAATGCAACAACTCTTTATTCTGAACGTAGGTTTGAAAGAGGTATGAACTATAGTTACTATGATGTACATGGTGTTTTCTTGTATATGTAAAAGCTCATCACCGTTAGGACATACCAAAAAGGATGAAGCAGCAATATTGAATCATGATTTGCAATCTACTTTTCAATGCCAAGATAGGACCCACTAGGGGTCAAAATGTAGTGGAGTTAGCATCAGTTCTTATTTGATAGTGGTAGGCCTTGACTCAGTTTATCCAAAACCAACCCACATCTACTCTTGAAGAGTGGGTATCCCATCCATCATCCATTCATGAGTTGGACAACCAAACAGAGGGAGGGTGAATGGAGTGAATGGTGACAGATTGTGGATGCACTGGATAAATTGGCATTCCTAGCTATGGATACATGACCTTTTGGTAACAAGAGCCTATAGTAACATATATCCCACTTGAATCCTAATTTTAAAAGGGTGTATTTACTCAGATTCAACATTCATATGTTCATGATTATTATGGTGTAGTGGGAGACAGAGAACATAGCTAGTGATGGTGAAACCCACTCACCCTAGGGTTTCCATCTATCTGATATGTAAAATTTTAATCTAGACTTTTTATCATTGCAATCCTAGAGTAATCAAGCAAACCAAAATTTGAATCAATATTGGTTCATGTGTGGTTCAGTTGATCACATGACTCTATTCCTTTGGGTTTGATCATGTATTATACTATGATAAAATTTGTTTTCTTGCAGGTGGGATTTTTGTTCATTGGATTGGGCTAGATGTAGAGAATTCATCTCTAGAGAATCTGCAAGTGAAATAAATCCTACATCATAGAGAAGCTACCATCCATAGCCATCAATTACCATAGTCACCAAAAACTATCATTATTGCTTATAGGACAACATGCTTTGTCTTTCCCACCAAGAACCAACACCACATTGCTCACCCTCAATTTGATCTTTTAGTAGATTGTTTTAAAAGTGAGATTCCATGTTATATTGAATGGTTATGGTTATAGATTTTGATTATAGTTATTTATTTTGATTATAGTCATAAATCTTGATTATTATTGTAAATCTTGCTATATTGAGAACCTTGGTGTAGGAAGTCAAATAGGTATATGAGACAATCCTCGTGGATTCCTAAATATATTATTTTCTATATTTATTAGAATGTAGACTCTTTTTCACTTGTTGATTTGATCCTTTTTAGATGTTTAGCATGAACAAATCCATTAAACATGTCCAAATACATAATGTTACATTTATAATGTGATATGAATCTACACTTAATATTAAGATGTTAATTAATTAATAAAGTATATTTAAAACATTGAATGACTCCATTATATGACTTTTCCTCATTTAGCTTTAGGTATATATTTCTCAATAATTTTTGTGAAGCATATCTAAAACATATATATATATATATATATGCATGAAATTGTTTCCCTTATGATTCCTTATTGGCTTCAAAAATGGAATTTTGTTAATCCATAAATATAAACCACAATGCAAAGGGATGTCAAAGATATGTCCAAACCAATGAATCTGGCCCACTACAATCTATAAAAATACTTTTGGTCCTAGATCATATTCAACAGGATAAGTTTAGGTTTGAAATTTCATGTTTAAATTCAAAATGGGCCAGTTCTAAGTTTGGATTTTGTCAATATGGATTGATTTTAGATTTACAAAATCAAGGTTCTAATATGGAGCAAAATATGTATATACCAAGAGTTATTTATACTTTATCACATGTTTGATCTTACCCAGCAATATATCATATAAAAAATAAATATGTATGCACTAACATAATATTTAGTAAATTATTGAAAGATAGAAGAATCTAGATCTAGTTCATGGTTATGCATTATAAAATTGGGTCCTCTTCTGGGTATAGTACATTACATAAAATCTAATTTCAAATGAGTTCCAAGTTGGACAATTTTGTAGTGACTCAGAGGTGAAATCAATCAAGAAACTAGCCCAAAGCATATTTTTGACACACCTACTGATATCTTAATTTAGTAGAATGGCTATTTATGAGAAGCCAATTAATATGAACTTACATTACTCATGACACTCAAAAGAAATTAAAATATTCAAGTTGTCACTAACAGAATTGAAAGTTACTTGTTTAATTGAACATCGTATATTACAAATAAGGATAGTAAAGGGAAGTGTCCTCCAGTAATGATATATCATAGATTTATGATATGTGTGGATCCTTGTTGTAGCCACGAATAGATAGAATTACATCCTACATGGAAGTAAGAGTATTAGATCACATGTATAAATTTCTTTAGGTTTAGGTTGAGGTTATTTTTATCTAGAAGATCCATCAACTTCATATTTAAACCAAATGGCATCATGTAATACATAGAAAGTTAGGTTATGGAAATATACTACAGACAATAAGAAATTGTACACAACTAATTTATTAATTAAAATGCATGTTAAACACAAAGCATGAATTTGGATAATGCATCATCTGGAATAAAACAAATATTCATTGACATTCTTGGTACGAAGTTGATTTACAGGTAAAGAGGGAATTTATCATCTATGATAAATCTATGAAACTAAAATGGTAGATAGTTAGTACTTGACTCTAGATGACCTAGTCCAATAAAGGCTTTATTTAACACGCTTACTTTTCCTAATGATACCCCTAATCATATTACTATTAATGAGAATGTTAAAGCAAAGTCAAATGATTTTTGGGATATTCTTCGAAACCAAATTGATGAAATTGATTGGTTTAAATAGATCTAGCATGTTAAATCGACAAGGACCCTTGTTAGTGTGGAAATTGTTTCTTAATAATCAGCTTACTCATGATTTCTTCAAAAAGATTTGGTTTTACGATTCTTCTCAATGTTTTCTTTTATGAAAGAATGAAGAGAACTCTGAACGCATTTTTTATTGTGAATACTCAAAGATTATCTAGAAAGATGATTAGTTATACTATGAAAGTGACCATCCTAATAATTTTCAAAGTTGTGTTACCTCTACTGGTGATTTTAATATTAATTCCTTTATTATTTAACATATAGGTGGAGAGGTGCAGTAGATGTTTGGCATAAATTCGGTTAATGTAGTTTTTTTGGTAGAATTTTATTAGGGATTTTACTACTTTCGAATAGAAGTTTTTTTCTCTATTTTTGTACAATTTTATACCCCCATGATCCCCTTCCATATTCTATGTACATATGTAACTAGCCTTGTGATTTCCTTACAAGGTAGCAACACAATGGAGTCCACACACTTGGTTTAGCAAAAAAGGATTGTTCAGTCATGACAAATATACACAAAGTGGCATGTTCTACTTAGTTGATAAGCTTTAGAACAATGATGTTTGTTTTCATTTAGTATTTTGTACATTTCCATTATAGTGCATAGATGTGGAGGAATATATAACCATTTAGGTACCATGCCCCCTAATCTTGAATCAACACCACCCTTTGCAATAGAATTTATCTTGGTTGGACTTTCTTGTGGTTGCTTCTACTCTAATATAGAGGCCTTCTACCTTACTATGGTTGTTCTACAATGGAGTAGAACCTTCACCTACTCTTACTACATGGGTTACCTCCTCTAGGACTGGGAGAGTAGACATGGTGGTGGTAGATTCTTTAGGTACATCCCCTTACAAACCCTGTGTGGTCAAAATTTCTTTGTTGATGCTTGAAGTCGCTATATTTGCTTCAGTGCTCGCATGTGCATGATCCCAAGTCTCTCCCGCCCCCTCCTTACAAGCTATTGGGAAAAGTAAATGGAGGAACAAATGAACGCATGCATTGCAGGGTGTATAAATCCAGAATCTCATTGGTAGTATAAATCTTCTCACTGTCAATGAAAACACACTTTTATTGACCTGGAACCACAAGGCAAATGGATGGATCTAGGGTCTTTTCAGTGGAACACCCTTTCTCACTATAGATAGAAATATTCTTAGCATGTCGGTGATGGTTTTTCGACTCCCTATTATCAAAGGAAAAAGGTTGTTTATCTTATATGTGACATGTGAGTCCCTAAACTTCTAGTTTGAGACCCTCGATCTTGCATCTCCTTTCTAGTTTGATAAAAATAAGAATCATGTTTTGGTGTATACTTGGCAAGGAGATCTTACAACATGTCTAAGCTTCCTAAGTCTTCATCTCCATCTAAATTCTTAAGTTGTAGTTGTCTATATTGTCTGCATCTTATATTTAATAAAAAATGGACCCTTAAAGAAAAATAAGAATATACAAGCCATGATTGACCATCACCCTTGTAATTAATATGTCATGCAAAATAATTTCCTTCTTATGTAATCCATGCTTTGTTGAAGTTCAAGGTCTTCCATCATTGTGTCAATTCCTTCAATGGTGTCATTAATTCCCTCATCTCTTGAGCAAATATGATGCTCTCTAGTACCTACATATGACAAAAGTAGTTCTGGAGATCAAAGGTACTCAACAACTGTAACAAAAAAAAGATAAAGAAAATAAATTTTTACAAAAAGATGCTGCGATTAATTTTAAAAAAAGATGTTGCAATTAGTTTACAAAAAATATATAACAATGAATTTAGAAAGAAAATAAAAATTTGGCCTAGAGCGGGCGATCCCAACTTTTCAAAGCATTAGCCATGCCAACTCCCTAACAATGGTGATAAAAACTTGACATGACTCAACTGCATGTTAAAAACATAAGTATATGTATCAAAATAATATGGGATTATGAGTCCAGAGTTATCAAACATGGGGAGTTGTGATGTTAAAGACTACTACTAATTAGGATTGATCAGTAAAGTCAAAAAAAGAGTTAAATTTAATTAAGAACTAAGATCAAACTAAAAGTAAACTAAGAAAGAGATCAAATGATGGTTGTGAATCAGATGGATGAACAACCTTTTGGTTAATGAGTTTCACTACAATACCATCTCTAGTTGATTGGCATTCATTTATTAACCAAGAATCATTATTTTATGATTAGGGACTTCAAATTATCATTAAACTATCTCGAGGTGCAATACTATGTTTAAACTTGTCAAAACCAAACTCTTGGCTACATTTCTTATTCCAGTTTGAATTATGAAGAAAATACTTTCAATTACTCCCTCTCAATGGTTAGCCCACTCTCACAGTGTGTTATTGATTGAGTCTATGAGAATTCTCCTAATAGAAAGTCCTCTTTTGAATTGACATAGTCTAAAATTATTGTCTAAGATGTATAAGGTTGAACAACAGAGATAGAATTGAATTCCATGAAAAACTATGAAACAAAAATGATACTAATAAATCATATTGTCAACTATAGCATTGCACATGGATATTCCTGGTGCCCATAGATCATAAAACTAGCCAAACATATTAAACATGGAATCAAAATAGAAAATTCAAGAAGAAGAAAATATGAAAATAATGAGATAGAACCAAATATCCACGACTAATGGAGATCCCCTACAAAGATGGTCATGAATGAATGTAATTTTAGTTGTGAAATCGCTCCCCAGAGGTGTTAGTATCAACACTTTTCTTTTCTCCTTATTCTTCTCCTCTCTCTATTGTCAAAAAATGTTTAGAAGAATGCTAGCATGGATCTTAGATGCTTGACGACCATCCCCCTTCATGCTAAGTCATAGGGAAAGTGAATCTTAGGGTTATAACAATAGTTTTTGACTTTTGTCATTAAATATGGGTCGTCTATAGCAAAATGTTGGTACAACAAACTTAAAAGTTGGTACCTCTAAAATTATACTTTCTTTTTCTTGATTTTTCATGTCATAGTCGATACCATGGACTTCAAAGTTGGTGCCACTAAAATTTGGCAGACTGGGTAGCTTTAGCACTTGTATAATTGATAGACATTATATTAATGATACTGCCTTGGGGATCAGTGCCCACGACCTTGGGATTTTATTTTCATCATTTCCTAAAATAAAAAAAAATTAGGATAAACAATATTGTAATAATTAAAATATGTAAAATACATGTAAAATAGAATAATTATGCACAACTGATTTTACATGTTAATTAGGAAAAATATGCATAAAACAATATGAATATTGGAGAATTTCCTATGAGAACATGCCAAATTATCCCACAAATTGGTTGTAAAAATATGTGCATCAAAGTCTCCTAAGCTTGAATGTTTCACAACCTCAAATAACACCTCTCTTGGATTTGTTTGAAGAAGTTAGAAATAAGACAATTACAAATAAATTTAATTTCCCTAACCGCCCTCCACCAGCTGGTCCCAAACTAACCTTCTCCAACATCTAAACAAGTAACTACTCTAAAGTGACCACTCATGCTTGTAAAAGATGTCAACATAAAAGATCAACAAATGCACTATTAACTTGGAGCAGCAAACATCATTATTCATAATACAAGTGCTTGGTGCACTATGTGATTTCCCTACCTAGATTGCTCTAATTTTAAAAATAATCTACATTAGAAGAAGTTCCCCATATAGACATGAACAAGGGGAATAATCATGATGGTTTCCTACCTTACAAATAAATGAGAGGAAAATATCTATAAATTAGAAATTAGAATGACAAAAATGATCCAAATCATTTACATAAAGAATAAAGTACAATGTGTGTAAATGATGGATAAAATGCAAATGTATGTTTCTAATGCCTATTTTTCTTCTTTTTGGTGGAATGATGCATGCCAAGAATGTCTCATCCTTAGGATGAGTATATATGGATAGGTGTGTACATAAATAATGTTTCCAATTTATCCTTCTTTATTGATAGATTCTAATATTGAACTTAAGAATCCTTTCCTCCTTTTCTATTTTTTCTATTTTCTTTTCCTAAGTAGTTTTTTCCCTTATTTGAGAAAGATGAATAGTTCATGCTTGGGATTTTCCACTTTTTTCTATTTTTTGTAGAATGAGTATATATATATATATATATATATACTTTTTCTCTTTTTCTTAGTGGAAAAAGTGGATAATAAAGATACACCTTATGCATTACATGTAACATGAAATCTATATTCAAATGTGTTATGCAAAACTAAAAATTCTCAAATGAGATGATATGCAAAAATGAATACTAATGATATGATTGCTATTATGCCATGATATGCAATCAAGAGTAAAATAATTTGGAGTAGACTTGATCATCCTAAGGTGGTGAATGGAAATGAATGAAGGGGGATGAGATCACATGACTAAGAGATAATGAATTTCCCAACTATATATTAACTTCTGCAACATGTAAACCTTAAAGTCTTTTCCAATTTTCACATGAAAGATCACTTTATTATTTGGTTGGTTTGAACTGAAACATCATCCCATCAAACAAACCGTAGGGGTGAGTTAGGTTTTTCATTCATTAAGTATGTCTTCAAGATTTTTATCTACTCAAACAAAATAAGCATTAATTAAAAAAAATCATGGCATTTTGTTCGTGTCTTCAAGATGACATAGTCCAAACAATTCCTCCATTTCATGCACTCTTAAACATAGAAAATTTAACTTAAAGACCAAATATGGAACATTCAGATTCAAAAAATTCAAAATTGATACCATGTCTTTAAAAATGGCAAATTCTAATTATACTTCCATATTTCATCCACAATTACACTAGATAGGAGTGGACCCTAGAAACAAATGAATATACAAAGTTATGTTGCAAACAAAATATGCATATGTATGATAAAATTTACAGATGCAAGAGATAAATATAGAAGCACCATCCATTCCTCCCATTAAGCATGAATATGTCATTGTCCCCAATGTCAAGAGCAAAGGAAGATAAATGGAACTGTCATACCCATGTGTGATGTAATTTTGCGACCACAGATGAACGTGTAGGATCCACATGAAAAAACACTCTATAATGAGTAATGAGTGTCAGTGAAGAATGTCCAGTGAAGTACTTGAGCTCATTTCCTAGACCATGTTTTAGGAGTGTAGGTGATAGCATGAAGAAACACCTCCTCAAACTATCCTTGTAATAATCTACACATTGAATTGACAACATGTGCCAGTGTTGCCGACTTGGAAGTTGGTGTTACCAACTTGAGTTGATAACTACTTTTGGTGTCTATTGTTAGTGATTTCTAGCTATCAATACCATCTCAGGATGTAATGATTTTTGTGCCATCTACCGAAGCATTGGTGGTTGAAGTTGAATTTTTGGTGTTTACTATTAAAAATTGCCTCCTAAGATAGTGATAATGATGTGTCCTTCGATTCCACTAAGAATATATTGATTATTATTGTTTCTTGTCATCATATAAGTCGGTGACACCAAGATGAACCTATTTCTTATTGTATGTCAGCGATGAAAGTCAATTCCACAGACAAGGGTGTCATTGGTACCAAGTTGATGTCAAACTTTCCCTATAGAAGAAGTGAAGGAAGTCAATTTCACTAAAAAGTGTGTCTGTGGTACTGAGGTATGTAGAACAAGATCATAGTAGAATGTTGAATGAAGTTGGTTCTAATGATAAGGATGTCAGTGGTACCAAAAAATTTCTATACATTCCTATAATAATGTGATTATGCACATTAAATAAACATGTCAAGATACCTTCTTTATTTGCAACAAAACTAGTTATCAATAGTATACAAAACAAAATGGATCTAATCTAAAGAGGAATGTATAACTAATGAATAAATTAAGAAAAAGAAAATCCAATCTAATTATTCGAATTGGTGGGTTTCTTCCCACAAAGCATCTTTATTTTATGTGTCGGGCTCGACATGACTCTCACCTCTATCCCAGGTTGTCAGAAGTGGGTGGCAAATAATGATTTGGTAATTTTAGCTAAACCCAATCATCATCAATACCCGGAGACAAGTAACCATGACCCATGGCGATGACCACATTTGTAGTATCTTGAAATGATCTTCCCAAAAACAACTCAAATCCCCATGTCTCATGCATTTCCATGACTAGGAATTCATCTGGATAGATAATTTTTTTCAACTTTAACAAGAACATCCTCACATATCCTTAAAGTTCACACTATAGATGAATCATCCAGTTGAATTATTATGCATGTCTTTGTCATCTCTTTTAATATTAGATTCTAAAAAGTGGAGAGGTCATAAGATTGATGTTTTCCCCTTGAATCACACAATGCTTTTTTTATATTTCTATTACCAATAGAACATGATATATTGAAGCATATTGGATCCTCCTTCTTTGGTGGCAGCCTCCCATGATAAATTGTTCTCATCACTTCATTCAATTCCAAAATGTTAGAATATTTGATATTGTGCTTCTTGGTAATGATCTACTTCAGATATATCCCATTTCCTTGATTTTTCTCCATGGTCTCAATTAGTAGACTATTAATATGTAGCTTCTTGAAAATGTCTAGAAATGTGTGGAATTTACTTCTCTTTTTTCTCGAGTTTGGACTATTTTGAAGATAACTTTTATTGTATATGTGTCTAAAGGGTGAGTGATGGTGTGTGTATATGGAGTAATATATAACCCCATAGTGACCTTCCCTCCTATGCTTGATTCAACACCACCCTCTACAATAGAACCCACCCTATTTGAACTTTTCTAAGATTGCTTCTTCTCTAATATAAGTGCATTCTTATTGACTGTGATTGTTCCACTATGGGTTAGAACCTTCATTGTCTCTTCTTGCATGGGAACCTTATCTAGAAATGGGGGAGTAGGGATGGTGGCGTAGAGTCCTTAGGTGCATCCCCTTGCAAAATTGGTGTGCATGGAATTTCTTTGTCACTTCCTGAAATTGCTATATTTCCTGAAGCGCTCACATGTGTATGCTCCTAAGGTCCCCCAAGGAGAAGGAATTAGAGGAACAAAAATCTTACATGCATCGTAGTGTGGCATACAACTCATAAAAACTAGATTAACTAATGCGGAAGCATTTTGTTGGCAGCGTAATTACTGAAAATCACTAAAAATTAAAATCATTTATTAAGAGATCCATTCATAGGAAAACTCTTTCATTCCGAACCAAAGTATTTCAAGTACATACTGGTTCACTAGTACATCTCTCGTACTATTTCCTCTCAAGAGTTACAACATTAACTACCCTGTTAAACTGTACATCAACAGTATAAAAATCTCAAGGCATCAAGCCAAAATCTCAGATTGAATTGTCAAAGCACTAACTCCTAGGACCCGAGAGTATAGAGACGACTCATAGGACTAACTATACAAAACTAGACAGCCAATGTCTCCACCTAATGGATCACTGTTGTCCCTGAGGCAGTTGTTGCTGCTCTTCCCCCGTAGAAGAGTTTCTGCCTTGTTGTCTGCGTCTACCTAAAAACATTGAATCCCACAGGGGTGAGACAATTATAAAAATTGCCCCAACGGGAGATATAACTCTCCACCAAAACTTTATTATTGCAATTTAATAGAAATAAACTGAGCAGTGAGATAATATAAATCAGTAGAAGATGAATCAACATCTATGCAGATTAGGGCAACATTCTTATGCAAGTATTACATCTATAACCTGATTAGACAGCATGTCTTATATTCAACATGAATTAAAAGAACATAATTAACATTTATGTATCAAGGACATGCTAAGCAGTATAACATCAACCAGTGGCTCTCATATTTTAATCCTATGCAAATACGCTATACAGCTGATTATATTTTGCAAACATATTTAAGCTCTGAGTAGATGAGGTATACCGCTCATACTCCAACCGACCATTTCTAGAATTGAAATCGGTACCATAATTAGGTCAATGGAAGAGCTGGATTCCCATGACCTCCCACATCCCGGTCAGTATGGGACCACAAGTAGGACTATGCCGACTGCTCAAATAGCTTTCCAGGGTATACTGGAACTTCGCTATAGAGTTACATCGTGAACTGCACTCTCATCGGAAATCGAGAGCATTAATGATTATCTCCATCGACCTGACATAAAAATATCATTGGGAGATTAATGATACATCCATACCAAACATCGGGAAATTTATGATACATCTATCCCGACACATGAAGGATTGAGAGGTTTGATGTTTACCTTCCCTCAATCTCTTCACAAGTACGTAAGGATATTTTTGCCCATTTACCCCCACATATTCAGAATATGTGAACTCCAGGAATTCTATAGGAAAACTTGTTTCACCATCACCAACTTCTGACGATGATGGATCTATGGTCAGAGCACTACATGAATAGATTTCACTTGATTAATTAAGTACATTTTCATATTCTTTTGGCATCAGGCAAGTTCTCAAACAAAACTTATTATGACAATGCTATAAAGAAACATGTACTATTTTCATCAAATACTCAACTATCTTTAAAAGATATTGGGAACTCAATCCCTTATTTCAAAATTGGGAATTCACATCCCTTCACAATTTCATCACCATAATCATATGGCCCTGGGTAATTAAACCCTTGATTCATCATTAAGCATTGTTACCCCTTTTTTAGGTAACCATCACCTTCAGGTCAATTAACCAAGGCAAACATGATACTTGCTATTACAAGCATCATACATGGTACTTGAGGCCCATTAACTATCTTGTTACCTCTTACCAGGCAACAAGGCATATTATGACACTCAAGGCACAATCACAATAGTGAATTAATCATCATAGCTCATACATGGCCATGAGCATCATTTCAACATACCTGCATGGTTAGCATAGATGATAATAGGGATATCAATTGCATATCAAAACCATGTACAACAAATATGAATTCACTATTCATGGGTAACACCATTATTCTCTTACCAGGGTTAGGGTTTCCCATTTCATGTCATATGAGGATAATCATCCCATTATCACATCAAAGATATGGTTTATCACCATATTGCCCAAGATTAGGATTCGTTAAGAATTACATAGAATTACCCTAGATTTGAGCTTCACAGCACATTAAACATCATGGTTTCTCATGAAACCATCCTTAGTTAGGGTTTCACCTCAAATTCACCCTATGATAGGAACTATATTCAATAATCCACAACTAGGGTTTACTATTCATCCCAATTAGGGTTTTGCATTACATTACCCTAAATTAGATTCACATATATCATCACCTTAGATTAGAGTTACAACCATACCCTGGATTAGGGTTTCAATTATAATTGCTCCGAATTAGGGTTAAGGTTCAATAACCTTGTCAATTAGGGTTTATGTTCATGATTCAGGTTTTATGATCTCTTTACTTAAGAATCATACCCTTAATCACCACATGAATCATACTCATGTATCAATTCCATATTATCACCCTCTCAACTTGATTAGGTTACATCAACCCTTTAGACAAGTTCATACAACTATGATTGACATAGTGTACCAAGTCATTATTCTTATAAGAAATTAGGGTTTATCCCTTAATTGACACTAATCATTTAGGTACTAGTAGGGTTTTTAACCTTTGTACCTTCATTGATTACCATTAATAACCATCATTGGATTATTGGAACTTTCATTACCTTCAATATCCAAGTGATTGAACCACATTGAACTCCATTCGGTTTTGAAGGTTTCACCACCAAATGGTTTTGAAACTGTTTGCCACCAAACGGTTTTGAAACCATTTGACCCCAAATGGTTTCAAGACCATTTGGTCTCAAACGGTCTCAAGACCGTTTGGGCCAAATCTTCCCAAAACCGCAAGGGCTCACTAGGTCATTCATCAATCCAATGGATTTCCAATTGCACCATTGAATTGACTATTGGTTATTCAATTGAAGGATTCATAAATCAAAACCATTAGATCATCATCCATGGGTCAAGTATCAACCACTAACCCACCAAATAGTTTTGAAACCGTTTGGTCCCAAATGGTTTTCAAGACCGTTTGGGCTCAAGCGGTCTCAAGACCGTTTGATTCAAGTTGTCTTGAAAATGTTAGGACCAATCAAGGATTCTTCAATAAACTTGATTAGGGTTTCCAATTGAAGGATTGTACACACATTGATTCGATCAATAGAGTCCATTGGATCATCATCCAACATGTAATTATGTTCAGACCTTAAAAGGTCAACCCCTTCATTTGGTTTTGAGTCCAAAACACCAAACAGTTTGGTGAAACCGTTTGGACCAAAGGTCCAAGACCGTTTGCTTATGTTCTTGGTTAAGGTGTGTGCTTACGAACACGTTATTATCTCCAACCTTTAGAGTTACGAAAGCTACTGCAATTTCCATGGCAACTCCATTAATCAAGCAAGTCTATTGCAATAACAATAATTAAATCAATTGTATGGAGAAATCGAATTCAATGACAAAGATTAAGGGTTTAAGTTATATAACCCGCCTTAAAATCTGATCCCAAGCTCCAAGCTTCACAGCTCCAATGGTGATTGAAGCTCTAGAAACCTCCCAAGGTCGTTTCTCAAGCTTTTGGAATGAAAGGATCGGCTAGGGTTGAAGATAGAGTGAAGAAATGAAGGAATCATACATTGTTTTATGATTTTCACCATGAAATCAAGAAGAACGAAGGTCAAAGACTTACCAACAGGTTGGGGGCGTCCTTCCTTCTGTTCTTAGCTCTCTTGGTTGATTTTGTAAGCAATGAGAAGAAAGGAATCCAAAAAGATCCTTAGGTGGGTTGGAAAAGGCTCTTTTATGAGAAAAAAAACAATGAGAGGGAAAATGTTTTATATAAATCCTTTAATTCCAAAATTATTGCCACCTCTTCCTCCTTGGTTTACTTGCATGCAAAGGCAACTCTATCCCACCGAGCTCCCTTCCATTATCCATGGATTAAGGGAAAAGAAATTAAGCACCTTAATCCCTTATAATATTAATATATATTTTTGAGTGGGAATTCTTTTCCTTATAATAAGGTGAGTGGAGTTTTCACCTCCTTAAGATATTTTGTGGTCCTTGCAAATCTCAAGGACATCCACACACATATGAATTCCACCATTTTAATTTTTGTTGAAGGTCCTTCAATTATTTTATTTATTTTTGCATTAATGTTTCCATTATGCTTAAATCTTGATTATTTTAATATCAAGATTCTCTCTCCTCCAACTTAATTCAAATGAGGCGCCCATCTCATTTTCCTTGCTCCACCTGATGCCAAGAAACATTAGGGACCTTATTGAAGTGGTAATTTACATATTGCACCCTATATTATGGGTAAATTGCACATTACACCAAAACTAGGTTTTCATGTATAACCATTGCTTTATCAACTCTTTCTTGGAATTCAGGATATCACAAGCCATACCTCTGCATCATCTTCACTCTCATGATGCTTTAACACATGAGGAACATATTATCATGCACAATTTGCAAATAGACCCCTCAACTTGGGTATTTTGCACTTTAGTCCAAAATAAGAAAAATATTGATTTCAACAATATTAAAAAAGGACTAAAATTGTAATATAAGTTCCTCTTGAGCCTTAATTACTTTTAAAAAGGTAAGAGCATGCATATAATCACTTTTATTAAGCAAAACACCTAGGGTTAATTCATAACCCAGGTCAGGGATGTTACGCGTCGGGTATATGAATCCAAAGTCTCTCTAGTAGTATAAAACTTCTCATGTGACAAACTTCACCGCTATCCATCATCGATGATGCAGAGCAGACTATTTCCGTCCCACGAGATGAGGTTCCACGTCCGCAAGAATAGCCTCCGATCACACAGTCCTACAGAGATGGTTCACCAAGAAGGTTCATCATCGACCGAGAAGGTAATAGGAAACTTTTGTCAAATAGGAGACTTGATGATTTCATCCAGTTTGAATATGAAAAGGAGAAGAGATACCGAAGAGTAGATAGAGCCAGAGATAGATCAGTTCACAGAAGAGTTTCTCGGGACGATTATCAGAATCGTCATTCCAACAGGAGGGACATCCACCACCGAAGATTTTCTGATGATGACAGATATGCGTATGATGACTATAGTGGAGATGATGATTGGTGGTTTCCTAGATGAGTTTGATTCGCTTCGATGGGTCATGCGGTACAATGTTTAATGGACTGTAAAACCTTATTCTGGAATATAAGAGGTGCAGCAAATAACCCAACAAGAAGGGTTTTAGGGAGACTCTGTGGAAGGTTTAGACCTGGAATTGTCTGTATTTTCGAACCCTTTTTACATGCGGAATCGGCGGAAGAGCTTCTAGATGTTGTAAAGCTGGATTGGGTGATCGATAACAATGGGGATGATGGGAAGATTTGGTGTTATGCGAACAAAGAATTGAATCCCGTCTTGTACAGAAAGAGCTCTCAACACATTACTATTAGAGGTGAAAATGTGGATGGTTCTTTGTTTTATGTCACGGCTATCTATACGAGCTGTTCTAATATGTAAAGAAAGGAGCTTTGGGATGAGCTGAGAATCATGGCAGCTAGTATTGATGATACCAGTTGGTTGATTGCTGGATATTTCAACACTATGAGACACCCTGTGGAAAAGCATGGCGGCAATGCCCCTACATTCCAGGATATGTATGATTTCAATTCGATGATAGCGGATAACAGCTTAATTGAGATTCCTTTCGAAGGGAGCAGATTCACTTGGGTCAACAAGAAAATTGTAACTGCTACGATCTGGGAACGGATTGATAGAGTCCTAGTAAACGGGAAGTGGGATTCTGAAAGACCATCTACTAAATCTATCCATCTTACTAGAGCTAGAGTTTCGGACCATTGTCCTATTGTTGTCATCCCTGGTCTCCATGTTAACATGAAGAGGAAGAGTCATTTTTCGTTCATGTCTTCGTGGCTGCTTGAATCTGATTGTCTTAAAACTATTGAACATGAATGGACGGATAGGATGGAGGGCCATCCGTCCCTTGTTTTCTGTCAAAAACTGAAGAAGGTCCGCTTTGCTCTTCGGGAATGGAGTAAGACTGCAATTGGAGATATTAAACAGAGAATTAAAGATCTAGAGGATATAGTCTTTACTACACAGATTGCCTTTGATGATAATCCAGTCCCTATAAATGAGTTTAACCTTAAGATGGCAGAAAACGAGCTTGAATATCTACTTGACATGGAGGAGAATTTATGGAAAGAAAAGGCCAGGATAGACTGGCTCAATGATGGCGAGAGGAATACTAAGTTCTATCATGCTATTGTCAGATCTAGACGAAGACATAGAAGAATTGCATCTTTAACTTTGCCTGATGGCTCTATCTCTTCAGATCCTCTGGAGATAGCCGAGAGAGCGGCTGACCACTATGAACAGATGTTCAGTAATGATATGGTGCTTGATGAAACAGATCTAGAGTCTTTCCTACAACATATTCCTGAGGTTATATCGGCTGATGACAGCTGTACTCTTACGGTTCCTCCCACAGATGATGAGATATGGAGAACGATGAAACAGATGGACCATACATCTGCTCCTGGACCGGATGGCTTCACTCTAGCTTTTTTCACGGGTGCCTGTGATATCATTAGAGATGATTTCATGTCTATGGCCACAGCCTTTTTTCAAGGTCAGCGATGCCACAGAGGTTTGTTTTGCAACAGAATCCTCCTAATTCCGAAGAAGGAGAATCCTATACATCTAGCTAATGATTTCAGACCAATATCTATAGAGAACATGTCTCTTCGTATCCTCGTGAGAACTTTGAGCAATAGGATGGTTTCCATGATGACGAAGATGATTTCTCAGAATCAAGGGGCTTTCTTGAAGGGTAATGACATTACTCATCATGTTCGGTTGGCTAAAGAACTTCTTCATGACATCAACCAAGGTCGTGAGACCCCGAATGCTGTGGTGAAATTCGATATGTCAAGGGCGTATGATAGGGTTGATTGGAAAGTGATGGAGAAATGCTTAGCTTCTTTTGGGTTCCTAAATGATGCCATAGATCTATGTATGAGTTTTTTCAGATTCACTTGGACGACGGTCACTATTGGAGAAGAAACAGCAGGTTTCTTTCCAATCAAGAGAGGTTTGAAACAAGGTAATGCCATCTCTCCGTTTCTTTTTATCATTTTCGAAGAGCTTCTATGTAGAAAGGTGAATGATATGACCCAGGCAAACGTTATCAAGAGGATCTACACAAGAGGTCATGTTATGGCTCCTACGTTACTTCTGTATGCTGATGACTTGGTCCTTTTCTTCAATGCGACCCATGCATCGATCCAAGCAGTGAAAACCACCTTTGATGCTTATGAACGAGCGACTGGACAGATGATTAACAAGAATAAATCAGTGTGTGTTGTCGGAGGCTCTAATCAAAATACAAATGATTTGAGTTGCGAGATTGTTATATATTGAGAGATCCTCACAGTCTTTTACTTATTTGGGCATCCCAGTTTCTAAGGGAAGATATAAGTTGTCGGATTTCGATTTCATTGTTAACAAGGTTAATATGAAGATAGCTTCTTGGAAAGCTAACCTTTTATCCTTCGTGGGCATGAGACTTTTGATTGCTCATGTGCTCTCTTCTGTGATTGTCTATATGGCCGCGGCCATTGGGATGCCAGCAGGAATCATGGATAGATTGGAACAAAAGTTCTCTAAATTCCTATGGGCTGACAGAACGAATAAGGAGAGAAGGGCGTGGGTTGGATGGAAGAAGATTGCTATGCCTAGAGAAGAAGGAGGTCTTGATATTGTTTCTTTGAGATTGATTAATGATTCCTTCACGGCTAAGGCCTGTTGGGAGTTGGTTAATGGTGGAACTCTTTGGTCGGACTTCTGTAGACAGAAATATGCTAATACTCAGTTAGGCAGATCAGCCTTATACCCGCACGACCTCAAGATAAGTAGTACCCCGTCACCTTTCTGGAATAGAATATGGAGTATGTTCCCTAAGGTGTTTCCTCACTGTAGATGGTCGATTGGTAGAGGAGACGTTGCGTTCTGGGACGCAAATTGGTGTGATGTTTGCCTTACAGATTATGCTATTTTTTCCAGTGATAGACGTCTTCCTTTTCGTGTCAAAGACTTCTGGAACAGTGAGAATGGATGGGATTGGCAATCCATTAGTCAAGTAGTAAACGAGCAAGGCATGGAGTTTATAAGAAACTCGGGTGCTTGGATAACTAATTCTGAGGACAACATCGTCTGGGGACCTACGAAGAACGATTCTTTCTCGCTTAAATCTGTTAAGAAGATCCTAAGACCTCCTATGACGGTCGATATGACTGAGCTGGGTAAGATGTGGAAGCTAGATTCTCCTAAGGCTAGTGCTTTGATATGGAAGATTGTGAGGAAAGCTATACCTACGGACGACAACATCAAGGGTGGTTGATGCATTGCTCTTGCCTCCTGTTGTAATTGCTGCTTGAACCCACAAGAGGAGGAGACGAGCCATTTGTTCTTCAATGGTCAGACGGCTAGGAAGCTGTGGTCTAAATTCACCGAGATGATGGGCAGGGAATCACCGACAGACATGAAATCACTGATTAAGTTGGCTATTTTGGGCCTCTCCAATCGTTTTGATGATTGGATAGCTGGTCATTTTGCTCTATAGGTTCCTCTTAGTATTTGGAGATACAGATGCTCTGCTAGATATGATAACAAGCTCCGGGATATTGATTTTGAATGGAAGCGGATTATCAATTATATCAACAACAAGATGAATCATAGACACTTCCCTGTGATCATTCGAGATGATGACTATGAGAGGATTCGTTCTGCGGGTATTCAAGAACCAAGTATTGAGCTGAGAGAAATTCAGATTCTCAGATGGGTGAAGCCTGACCTTTTCAATCTTAAGATGAACTTAACAATTGGTGTTGACGTTTGCACTGATGGTCATAAGAGAAGATGGGCTGCAGGTATTGTGAGGAACCATAATGCGGACATATGTGCTATGTTTTTTGCATGGATTACTGACATGGATTTTATTGATGCTTATATACAAGCCTGCATTGTTGGGTTGAAGATTGCTAATGACCTCATGTTGAGAATCTCGTCCCTTGAGATTGATAATGAGGAGGTTTTTTAGATTCTTTGGAACGATGGCAAGGAGCCTTGGAGGGTTAGATCTCGAGTTAAGGAACTGAGATCGGAGATGAAGAGACTTTATATCACTGGATCGCTTATTCATAAAGTTGCTAATGCGATTCCTAGAGCTATTGGTCTGTGGGGAAGAGAACACTCTTACATGTCAATTATCACTGACATCAACAGAGTGCCTAGACGTATTCGTGGGATGGCTATCCTAGAGAAAAGGAATACTCCTTATGTGCATCTACATAGGAAGAAGGTGAGTTGACCTTATGTTTTGGGTGATGCAGGTTGTTTTGCTGGTTGTTTTTTCTTGTGGGTTGTTTTGTTTGGGCCTTACCTGCATTTTATAAGCAGGAGATGTATTCTCTGGATGTGTTTGCCCACAAGAGGGGGGTGGGATGAATAAAAGATCCCTCTGGCTTAATTAAAAATATATATATATATATAAAACTTCTTATTGTCAATGAAAACATACTTCTTGTAACATCCATACCCATTTCACAAGGCTCTAGTAGAGTTTTAGGAATGATGACTAGCTCATAGACCACCACTAGCCTTAACTATGTGCTTTGTCCTCACGTGAAACCCAGGATAAACTTCCCGACTAGTCACCCATCCTAGTACTACTCTAGGCTGAGAACGCTTAACCACAGAGTTATTTTATGATGGGTTCCCTAAAAAGGAGGTGCATCTTGGTGACTTGGATAGTCCAATCATTCATTTTAATACCATTTTATCTTGTGAATTAAATACTATGATGTTACAGTCTCCCCCCTTAGACTCTTGACATCCTTGTCAAGACTCAACTATTTGGCCTCAAAATTTATCCCCATTCCAGTGCAGACCCAAATGGCCCATGTACACACAACTCCCAATCATGGAATACCAACACAAGGGTGGCTACAACACCATGGACATCCCTTTCCAACATACCTAGACCGCATGGCTCAAGACTAGAAATGCCACATGCCCATGTGGGCCCCACCTACTAGAGGGGTTATGAGTACGATACCATTTATAACACTCAAACCCATTACCTAAGGCTCTCTTAGAGTTTCAAGAATGATGAATGGACCCACAGACCACCACTATCCTTAATTGTGTGATTTTTCCTCACTTACGTGCAAGTTAGAATAAACTTCTCGATTAGTCACCCATCCTAGTACTACTCTGGGATGACCACGCTTAACCACAAAGTTCTTTTAAGATGAGTTCCCTAAAAAGGAGGTGCACCTTAGTGACTTGGGTAGTCCAATCATTTCTTTTAAGATCATTTTATCTGAGGCCTCAAATCCTAGGACATTACACTTCTCTTGGCCTAGAACCACAAGGGGAATGGATCTATTGGGGTCTCTTCAAAGGAAAAGCCCTTTTCACTATAGATAGAAATATTGTTGACTTTTTAGTGATGGTATGATGCCTTTGTTCTCCCAGAGAAAACATGTTGTCTTGTCTTCTTCAAGTCTAACAACGCATGGCCAATAGTGACATCTGAACCCTAAACTTTTAATTAAGGACCCTCAATATTGCATATCTTGTCTAGCTTGATAAAAATAAGAATATGTTTTGACATATACTTGTAAAGGAGATCCACCAAATGTCTAAATTGTTTGTGTCTTCATCTCCATCTAAATTCTGAAGTTTTGGTTGTCTCTGCTGATATGAAACATTTGTAAAAGGATTCAGACCCCTCCAAGGAAAATAGGAATCTCCCAGCCATGGTTGTTCATCACGTCTGTAAGTTTCTACTTCCCATAATACTTGCATTTTTCTTGTGCATCCCATGCTTTGTTGAAGTTCAAGGTCTTCAATTGTTGGGTCAAATCCTTCAATTGTATCGTTAATTCCCTGCTCCTAGGAAAACATGGCATTCTCTAGTACATGCACAAATAAAAGAAGTTCTACAGATCAAAGATACTCAACAATTGTTGGAAAAAAGGATAAAGGAAATAAATTTCAACAGAAATATTACCAATTATTTTTCAAAAATATAGCAATGACATTTTGACAAAAAGATATAATAATGAAATATAGAAATAAAAGAAAAAAAATGGCCTAGACTAATCAATCCTAACTTTCCTAGTGTTAACTGTGCAAAACTCCCTGGAAAAGGTGCCAAAAACTTGGCATGACTTAATTGCTTATGCAAAATGCTAGTGTACATATAAAAGTAATATGAGATTATGAGTCCTCAAGTAAGAAAAATGGGGAGTTGTGAGATTAAAGACTACAACTAATGACAATTGATCATCTAGGCCAAAGAAAAGAGTTGTATTTGGTTAAGTACTAGGATTAAACTAAAATGAAACTAAGAAATGGATTAAAAGATGGTTGTGAATCATGAGAATGAACAATGTATGTGTAACCAATTTCACCATGATACTAGTAATAGTTGATTTTTATTCATTTATTAGAAAATAATTATTGCTTTATGATTAGGGACCTAAAAATTAGCATTTCCCTCTCTCAAGGTGCAACATGCTCAACTGGTCAAAACCAAACTCTTGTATGTATTTCTTATTCCAATTTTTATTATAAAGAAGATGTCTCAACTATTCCCTCCTAATAGTTAGCTTTCTCTCACGATGTGTTGTTTATTACTTTTATGAGAATTACCCTAATAGAAACCCCTATATCAAAGTGAATAAAGTCTAAAATTAATGTTTAAGGTGAGAAAACATAAACAATAGCAATAGAATCAAATTCCATTAGAAAATACAATGAAATTTGTATTAATATAATCATATTAGCTGATACAACATCTAGTGGGATACTTCTGGTGCACATAGACCGGAAAACTAGTTGAACATGTTCAATATGGCATCACAATATAAAACTCAACAAGAATAAACATGAAAATTAGAATAAAATTCAGGAAGAACATGTTCAATATGGAAGCAAAAAATTAATTGGTGACCCCCTCGAATATGGTGTGATAGACGTTGTTCCATCTGCCAAATTGCTCTCCAAAGGTGATGGAATCAAAACTTTTTGCTTCTATCCCACTTCTTCTCTTCTCATAGACATTCAAACACATTTAGAATGATATTAGGATGTATCTAAAATGTTTGGCAGATGTCCCCCTATATATTAGATCATAGGAGAAGTGAATCTTAGGGCTATATCTGTAGTTATTTATTTATGTCATGAAATCTAGGCCATCTACAAAAAAAACCTGTACCACTGACTTCATAGTCAATACCACTAACTTCAAAGTCGGTACCATCAAATTTTGCATGTCAAAGTTGGTGTCACCAAAATTTGGCAGATTGGCCAATTTTGCACTTATTTTGACGATTTTGGACACTATATTGATGCTACCAACTTAGGGATCAATACCCATGACTTTGGGCATTTATTTTGTCATTTCCTACATTAAAACTAGCAATATTAGGGTAGTTTTACTAATCAAATATGTAAAATACATGCAAATACATGTAAAAACTTACTGATGTATGCATAGGTACACGATATTAAGGAAAAAGATGCATAACACATGTGAACATCAGAGAAATTCATATTAAAACATGTCTAAATTAGCCCACAAATTTGTAGTGAAAATATGTGCATTGTTGACTTCTCTATCTAATGGAGTACATCTCTAACTTTGGAGGTTGGAACTACTATAATTTAATGTGTTCTTTTGTGCTTGTTCAATCTCTTTCATCCTTTTTATATATTTTTTGGTTTCCCACACATTTCAATAAAAGTTGAAGATAAAACAAATATATGTGTAAGTGTTTTCATCTCTATTCACCCTCTTCTCTATATCCCATTGATCCAACAATGCATAGTCGAGCAAGGTCTTATCCAACACATTACTCCCAAGAGTAAGAGAACATGGTTGACAACCTACTCAACATAGATGGTAGATTCTCCATGCTTCCTCCTATATTTTATGATACAAACTTCCTCTACTAGAAAGAAGAGATGGAATTATGTATTCAAGGTATGAGATTTTACATGTGGAAGGTGGTTGGTCTCCCCTACCCCCTTCTTGAAGGTGATAGAATAACATGCAGTGAGGCAAGCACGAATAAGGCTCAACTCAATACTAGAGAAATTAGCATCCTCTACTCTGCATTAACTCCAATCATGTTTGATCAGATCTCTTACTGGGAAAAATCTCATGAGATTTGGGAGAAGATCTGCATTACCTATGAAGGGATGGAGAAAGTTAATGAAATTAAGGTCTACATACTCATCTAACTCTTTGAAAGCTTCAACATGGAAACGAAAGAAAGTGTGGATGAAACATATGCTAGGATCAATACTCTTATGAGTGATATTGCATCTTTGGATCACACTTTGGACAAAGGAAAGATGAATTCAAAGATCGTTCGTTCCCTTCTTCTCCAATAGGACAAGAAGCTGACATCCATTGAAGAAGCCAAGTCCCTTGCAACCCTTCGCACTTACAAACTCAGGAAATCTTTGAGCATGTGAGGTGAGATTGAACTCTGAATAGGAAGAAAAGAAAAAGACTCCAAGAATAAGTAGGAGGTTCCCTTCAAGGACCAAGTTAAATCACTTGTCCAACCCCAAGACTTGAATCAAGATCCTCCCTCCTCAAGTGAATATGGGACCCTAAGTGAACTTGAATCCCACTAATTCAAGGGGAGGCACTTCAAGAGTAAGCGCTCCTCCTCTACTACTCCTAGGTGATATGAGTGTGGATGAAATGAACACTACAAGAATGAATGTTTAAAATCTAAAAAGAATCACCGTAAGGGCTTGAAGAAGCAGGATTACCAGAAGAGAGAAAGAAATAAGAAGAGGGACAAGAAATAAAGGAAGAACTAAGAGCCAGTCCGTGCCACTTAAGAAGACTCTTCCTCAAGTGATTTAAACTCCAATGAAGATGAATGCCACATGGATCTTATGAAAAGAACAAGTGAGGAAGTGGTTGAGGTAAGTAAGGTAAATCTCCATGAACTTTCTAGAGTTTCCCTAATTGAAATTATCCATGCTGCCCATACTTATAACTCTAGATATAAGTCTAAAATAAATTGTTAGGTAAAATCATTGATGCTTATATGCTAGAATAGAATTTCTTGAGAAAATGAAAATACTTTGAAGGATATCATAGATACTTTGCAAGAATATAATCTTGATATACTTTACAAGAACATAATCTTGATTTTCAATACCATGAAGTAGAAATTGAAAATGGAGTTTATCTCAAGCAACTTAATGTGCTTAAAGCTAAAAATCCAACTTACCTGATAAAGTTTTAATTGTCCTTAGAATTCAAGATTCTAGGTTGCTTGCTATATTTAATGACCTTGAATCTATACATGTCTAGCCTACTGAAGAATTTGATAGTATTACTCCTTAGAAGGATTCTTACTTGACTAAATACCATTGTCTAGAGGTTTATCTTTTACATGATCAAGATGATATTTCTAGACTTTTGTCTACACTTCACACTCTTAGTGATAAAAAATCATAGGCTTAGAGTTTCTTTGCAAAGATTCCCCAAAGGGAAGAAGTCTCTCTATAGAGTCATAAAGCACGTTACTTGTAGCATCCCAAATTTCCCATATGTAATTTGGAATTAATAGTAGAGTTATTGTGATAAAGGATAAGTAATGGACCTAATAGTAATAACCCCAAACTATAATATTTTGTTTATATTATTAAAATAGTATATCTTGTTCCTTTATGCAATAACAAACTTACCATGAACTTAGTATGAAAAGCAATGAGACATAAGTATTTCTCTTTCTTGATATTGCCTTCGAAGATACATAAAATGATAAAGAGTCAATCTTTGACTAGATAGACACTCTCAATCTTGAAATTTAATTAGTAATACACTTATCAAAGGACTATTCATCTTTATCTCACCTTTAACACTTCTAAATTAAGATAATGACATGTGGAAATTGTAAAGAAAAGATAATCAAAATCTATATCTAACTAGATGGGAAGGATATAGACCACTTAATCTACCTACGGTTCAAATTAATTTGAAGTCATTAGGACTTTGTTTGACCCCTAACAAATTTAGAAGGCTTCAAACCTAATTAAACTATCATTTGAATAAATCACTTCTCCTTCATATGATTCTCTTCTTATTTTAATATCACACATTGTCACATGCATATTTAACATTGTATTTTCATTATGTGTCATGCATTTCCTTTTGCAGTGTCCCCTCTAGGTCAGACCCCTAGATCTAGTGGAAACCAAAAGGGATGTATCCCCTGACCCAACTTCCCTAGTCTCCCTGGACTCTGTAGAGATTCCTTCATCCTACGGTCTCCCTTGCCTATCATACTGACATCAGACCTTGCATCCTACTGATCAAACTCATCCTAATCTTGATGGGATTATAAGACCTAGACATCTTGGATGATGTCAGACTCTGTTATCTCCCCCATTTCAATATCCACAAAAACCATCTATGACCTTGACCCATGTCCATATAAAACCAACCCAATAGCCACATCAAGGGATTTAGAGGAACAATTCCTCTATGGAAATCTTGCATGCCATCCTCAGTGTTTTTTTACCCACAAAGAACTCATTGATGTCGTTGAATAGTTCATCATTGTGGCGATAATGATTGCCACAACATAAGGAGGATGATCTAATTGTCTCACTTAGTTCCACAAAGCTTTTATGCCCTTTGTTTCTCCCTTTCATATTGGCATCATGTTTCCCCCTTCTCACTTGTTGCTCGATCCAGGTAGCCAATCCCTGGTTATGGTTTCCTTCTTCCTCGTCCTGGACACAACTGGCTTCAATTTGTATCTACAAATTCATCTACATTTTTATTGTTCATTGTATTACAACATTAATGGGTTTCCACCCTTCGTCTACCCCTACCATGGTAAGAGAAACTTTTGTGCCCCTGATTGCCAAATAGCATGAGTAAGGACTTATTTTCTTAAAAATAGTATGGGGAAGACATTGTGCAAGTTATGTTTGTGATATATCACCTCTTTAGTGATCTTTTAGTTGGAGAAATTCATCTTCTATTTTGCACCTCACATCATCATTTGAAGGAGAAAAAATAAGACATGATTTGTCCCTGGTACCCCTGATGTTTTAATCAAATGATATATTTTCCAATGGCATTTATGGGTTTTTGTGCATTAGTATCTCATTGTGACTGCATACTTTGATTGAGAGGGGGCCTAGGCCACATGGACAATGTCTATTGGGCCACCATAGCATGAAGTAGGAGGCTTCTAGTAGATAATGATGCACATGTGGTGTTTGCTCAAATTCTGATTGGTCAATTATTTGGAAATTCATAATAAATCACTCATTAATCAAAAAAATTATGTAAAAATACTCATTGGAAATAATTTTTGATAAGAACCCATTTTCATGGTGTTAAAAGTTAAATTCGATTAACTCGGGCATGTTTTCCTAATAACCTAATATAAGGGTTTGTAATGTTAATTAAGGAGATGATTAATACAAATTATGTTAATTTCAGGGAAGGTAGGATTGAATCAAGATCAAAGAGACTAAGTTAGGATCTACCTTGCACTTGGTAAACGGATCATGATTTTGTGCACAATTGTTCATGGTTGATTGAATATTATATATGAAGTAGAAATTGTGATTTCATGTTCAATGCTTTAAATCATGTCATTTGTATCAATTGTTTGATGATTGTTATATCTTATATCTTATGGTTACCATGATCACTAAGATAAAAGATTGTGATTAATGATTAATTTTATAGTTCAACTTTCAAGAGGGAGAAATCTCATCATGATTCATATTCATTCTCAAGATTATATTCATGGTCATGGTCATGTTAGTGTTGAGATAATTGGAATTGAATCAATTTTTATATGCTTCTTGAATCATAGACCTCAAGAGGTCATTATGGGCTTTCCTAGAAATCATTGGCTTTTCTAGAAATTAAAGGATTTCTTATAAATCATGTTCTCTTAATTTATGATAGAGAGATGCATATATTTATGCTCAATTATTTATGTAATTTCCTAGAGATAGGGTTGGGTGTATGCTCAGCGACATGGATCTTGGAGGCCAATGGACTTGCAGCACCAATACCAGTTATTAAGCTTGCTAGTGATAGATAGGATTATGTGGTTCAAGATGTGAAACCCCAAGAGGAAGGGAAGGATGAAGAGAATAAGAGAAAAGGTAGACAAGAGGAAGGAAGATGAGTAGGAGAAGAAGGGGAGGAAGTGGTTACTCACAATTTACAGGATGAATACATGACGAAGGACTACAGGTCTTTGTTTGCATACTCTCAAGTTCAGGTTCAAGTAATTCCATATAGATCAATCAACAAGGGTTGGAGCAAGATATGGTGACGAGAGTAAGGGAGGTCATGGTGGGGATGATTTGTAGCTGATTGGTGGCTACTAGAGTTGGTGGCAGTCACTATAACTATGTATGTGACTCTTTGTTTTCCCTTGGTGTTGAGAGTTAGGGAACTAAGGCTCTTGCATGGACGAAGATGGATGGGAAGTTGTATGGGAAGAAATAGGGTAATAGGGAAGGGGAGAATAGAAGGAAGAGATAAGGGAATAGTCAGGCAAGGAGGCAGAACGGTCGATGTCCACTCGTGGATGGTGCAAGACGTGTGACAAAGAGAGAGCGAGAAGGGTAAGGTAATGTAGGTGTTGTTATAGGAAATTAACATGGAAATTTGGTTTAATTAATACCTAGACCCAATTAATATATATAAAAGCATGTAAGTTCATGCAAGTAGTTAGGAGGGTAGATGAAGTTCAATTGACTGAAAAATTGACATTTTGGCTCAATTAGGTGTGAGGAAGACAAATTTTCATGTTAGTTTCACTTTTAGAAAAGGTTTGTATTTTGATTCCTCGTATGTAAGTTAAGTAGTCAAGTAGTGTATTGAAAGTATTTCTTCATCAATTGAAACATTATTTCATATATATTGAATTCCTTTTATCAATGAGATATGGCATGATTATAGAATGCCAACTAGGGTCAAAATCTACTAGTTTGTGAATTTATATAAATAAACTCCTATAATACTTAATAATTAATATTCCATTAATAGTATATAAAAAGGTAATTTTATTAAAATTTAGAATTTGTTGCCTATGATTACTCTTAATTTATCTGATCAAAGAAAAAGAATATACTTTGAAATTAATGAGAAAGGGGTTGAGGAATAAAGGAGGGCTAAGACATGGTTCTAGATTTGGGTATGTTACAACTCCCCCATTGATCCAGCAAGGTTCTCCTTCTCTCAGTAGTTGAGTAGAATTGTTCTTGTATTGGAAAATATATTAGATGTAGTGTCTAGGAGGATATGGCCCATGTTTAGTTTGACTAATAGAGTTGTTTGTTTTACCATAAGAGGTGAAATTTTTGTGGATTTGTGTATTGCATAGATAGATAGCATGTACATATACCTAAAATTCTAGGAAGGGTTTTTAATGTGGTTGATGTATGTATATGTATGTGCTCCATGTCATGGTCTTTCTGACGTATTGTTTTTTCATCAATTTCCTAATTCTGGTGAAACCTTGTAAGGAGTGAGACCCAAGAGGGAATCACTCCCTACTTAATTTGATGAATAATTCCATCTAATCCAAACAACTATCGAGTATGCTGGAATAGGTGTAAATTTATCATTTCTCAAATAATTCTATACAAAATGACCAAAGTATAGTAGTAGAAAACTTAATGACTATATTCAATTTTACAAAGTACACTATAATATCCTACTAAGGGACAAACATGAAAGAAAACAACTTCATGATTTAAGTAGAGGGATAACCAACTATCTCTAGCCTATCTCCTAAGAGTCAGCTTCACTAAGCCAGGTCCATGTCATCATGTCAAACCTTTTGTGTTCTTTCACCTAAGGATTTGGAAGCATACCCAACAAGAGAAGACAAAGATGGAAATTATCAGTATAAAAGTTGGTATGAGCATATTAATTGGGGGATGAGAAATATTAGGAAAAAGGGCATCATATAAAGCAAGGCTTCCCAGCCAAGAGGAAAAGCACCAACCAAGTGAATATAAAAAAAGTTTAAATTTCAATAAGATTCTAATAAACAATTGCACTTGCCAATAAAACAAATATAGGATGTGCTACAAAAGCATACATAATGATATTAGGGTACATAACCCATCAACAATATATATATATTTTTGGAAATCAGTAAATATAAATCAGCATGCATGCATGTGAGATAAACATAGCACTAGTGTAACATAAATTAACATTAGCGGCTAGCGCACATGACCCATAACTTGATAGAGTAAGGCACATAACCAAACTCCCAATATATAAAGTGGGAAAAAACTTTGGTATGGGGCACATAACCTCCATCCCAAAATAAGATGGTCAAATGACTTGGGTATGGGGCACATAACCTCCATCCCAAAAATGAAGGGTGCAAAACCCCAGTACTTATACAACTCCAGGACTGATTCACAAAGCATAATGTAGAGGAGATTGTAATTATAGTCACAACATAGAATCAATGAGTTTCCATCAAAAAAAGGACAATATAAAACATCCCCCACAAAAGTGGGCAATTAAGGGTTCCATAATAAGATAAGATGAACAAAGAATGTAACTTCTCTCATGAATCAAAATCTTTAAAGAAAGAGAATATGTATTGTGTCGTATGTCTCAAAGAATAAAAAAAGAGGAATATCAGATAAGTTGCTCAATTTGATCTAGGGGATACAACATACATTAAGAGAAGGTAAAATTAGGTTAATTGCTCAATGTGAATAATAGAATGCAAAATACATTAAGAGAGAGATAAATTAGCTGTTTGCTCAATATAACTCTTAGAGATGCAACATACCTCATATGTGTACTACCAACTTAGGTTCAAATCCAAGATCCACATCAGGGTGCCACCAATTAAAGGCATGTATGAAATTATGGTTAAGTTCAATTTAATTATAAAAACCCTAGAAATCATGTTTTAATATCATTGAATTAGATTATCAAAACCATGTAATCTTATGGCTATAATTTTATGAGCTTTTAGCATGTTTTGTTTTATTTTATTTTGACTTATAGATTATTAGATTTGAATTAATAAACTATAATCAATTAGGAAAATCCATAAAAAAACATTTATTTATTGTATTGGAGATAGGTGATGAAACTGGTATCATTGAATAGGTTATAATTTTATGATTCTAAACATGTTTTTTATTATTTTATAAGTAAATATTTACTTGTGAATTTGATAAGTTTGAGCCAATCAGAAACTTAGAAAAAACCACTTTACAATTGTGTATCCACACAAAGAGGTGGGTCCCAGTGAGCCGGCCCTATAGAGCCTCACCACATGGACCAAGCCTAGTGTTGCACGACCAAATCAAAAACAAATGAAAGAAGACTAAAAAGCCCTAAATCAGGCATGACAAAACCAAATGAAGTCGGTAGTAGAAGAGTAAATGCACATGACTATAATCTCAAGCAAGAAACACTTGTCCATTGACTTAGGTGCCCCAAAATCCCCAATCAAAAACTTGATATCAAAGCTTCCTGATCGAAAAAGAATCACATGAAACCAAACCTACCATTGTGTTCCTAGGACCAAACTGGACTAGAAAACCCCAAGGTTGGGGTGTTTCTGTAGTAAAAAACTAGAAAGGACCTTTCTATCGATACATGAAGAAGACAAACAACCAACAGTCAAGGAAATTAATGCAACTTGGAACAGAAAGGCCAATCCACATTGGGAACTCCCAAAAATGATGTCAAAAGGTAAAACAAAGTCATCAGGGATAAAATTTGCACAAACCATGTGTGTTTCTTAGTAAAAAGAATAGTAGTAAAGGAAATCTAGAAAAGTACTTAGTCCTAGCAATTCAGGGGTAGTAGCAACATCTTGGTGCTTGACCTCCTATAGGTATCAGGTCGTCTGGGGATGAAGCATATGGTCATATTCTCCTTCTAGAAGAAATACTAAGGTGAGGGAATCAATTGATATAGGTCTGAAAGCCTTGAGAGAAGAGAAGATGGGAAGGGAGAGAGGAATAGGGGTGAAATAGGGGAGAAAGGGAGGTGGATTGCAGACAGGAGACAAAGCCATGAAACCCTAATACATATAGGGTCATCTGATTTGAATAGAATAGAGGAAGATTAAGGAAGAAATCACAATGTGAGGAGACCTAGAGAGAGGAAACCATGAGAGAAAAGACTTGAGGACACCAGTAAGCACTTCAAAATGAAATAGGTAAAGGAAAAAGAAAGTCGACCGACCGTTAGATTAAAAAAGTTAACATATGAGGGAGAGTCACTTTAAGCCAAAATAGGAAGGTTTGCATGATAGGTGAAAAGGTTGAGTAACTTAGGAATTCTGAGATTAATGCGCATGGCAGATTAAAATAAGAAATTTTAGGGAAATTCAACATGTTGATTAAATATATAGAATATTAAGCATTATAAGGTGTATATTTACAAGTAACCGAGGGGATGCAAGGGGGATGAGGGAAGAGAAGGGGAGGTGGTAGCAGTAGTAGAATCAATCGGGGGAACGGGGATATGGGGAAGGAAGACATGCAAGAGAATGTGTAGCTAAGAAGGAATACATCCCATTCACCGAAGGTGAACCTTGGAAAGATTTAGAACTACAAGAAGAAGTGAGGAAAAGATTTAAAAGCAGTGTTAGGGTTTCCATCCCAGATGTAGGGATCGAGTTCTAGTTTTTCGGGATGAGAGGCAATCATAATGATAGATTTCAGACTACATGGAAGAGGCAAATATGCCTAACATATCTGACAAGGACCCATTCCCTCCATTGGGAGGATCTAAGGCTACACATAATGGAGGAGCAGAGGTAAAATTTAATGCTAATATAGGTGAAGATGGTCCAAGAAGAGCTTATGGGTACAACGGCGTTGTGAACAAACAAAACAATATCGACAACCCATCCAAACCTAGCATGAAGGGGACGTTCTTTCTGGAAACTCTAGATGAAAGCAAGCTAGTCGTGTCTGATGTGAAACTAAATTTGATTGATGGACTCCCTACATTAAAGATAGATCTTGATGCAAAGGAAACTTGGCTCATCCATGGCATGATATAGTGGTGGAAAGGCTAATTGGAACAGACATCAAGTACATGACTATGAGGGACAGACTAAAAATTCTATGGATCAGTGGGACGATTCAGTATATATGAGGCAGATTTGGGGCCCTACGTGGTACAATTCTCTTGCAAATGAGACTCCGATAAGGCTCTCACATATGGGCCATGGAAGCTGTTTGGTTGTTGTTTGGCCATCTGGGAATGGTTTCTCTCTTTCTGACAATCAAAGGATCTACCCAGATAGTCACTTGGGTAAGAATCTTGGATCTTCTGCTACACCTTTGTGTTCCCACTATGTCTGACTACATAGGGCTAGCACTGGGAAGTCTGGTGAAATATCACTCCCACACAGTGGCAAGGACAAGGAGAAAATTTTCTAGGCTAGTAGTGGAGGTGGATACTACAAAACCGCTGATACATACCATATTAATCAACAAAACCATCTACCAAGTTGATTTTGAGGTTTTCCCAAACACTTACGAAGCCTGTGGAAAATTAGGTCTTAACTCCAAGCATTGTTAATGTGAGGAAGCATTAGTTCAAATACTAATATCAAGGAGGGGGGAACTCCTACAACCCAAGAAGATATAGAAGGAAGAAATAGGTGGCAAACTTAGAGAAGGAAGGCTACTGTACACAAACCATGCAACACACACAACAAGAAAAATGATGGCAGTCCACGTGAAACCATGACATCAGCAAATAAATTTGCAAACTTGTTCGGACTTAATGATAGTGAGGAGAACACAACAACGACCACTGAGGAAGAAACACAGGTGGACAAGCCCCAAGACAATAAGGCAAAAGAAGGCATAGAGAGAATTGATAAAATGTGGAAAAAGAAGAAAATAAATTTTATGGATGACAAAATAAAGGTACCAAAGGAAATCAATGGCACAGAACCTCAAAATAAGGGCAATGCTAGCGGGTACATAGTTGTTAACCTAGAGGTAGATGAGGTGATTGAAGAGGTGATAAATGTGTAGGACAAGGAGGAACTAAAAGGGCCATCAACATACATTCCCCCAAATGGGATCAATGAAGATGTAGGAAAATAGGATGAGGAAGAAGAGATAGCCATAATAACCGACCAAGAAGCCATCGCCAAACATTTAGGGGAGACACCTAATAAAAGATTAAATATGGTAGAAGATTTAGAGCCAAGCTCAAACACCAATAACATCAACTCAATTGGTTCACTTCATCAGGTAGAAAGCTAAAGGGCAACACACCCAAAATGAAGAACACCAAACTTAGACGTCCTATGAAAAAAGAAGGAAAAGTCTAAAACTCCATGTTGACTAGGGGGTCCGGATAGATGAATCTATTGATCGTAAGGAAAATTAGGAGCCTGCTATGAGCTCCTAATGAGCTCAGAGTCCCTTCACACACCCTTACTATTAGTTTTTTATGCTTGAGATTCTGTGTTGGAATACTAGGGGGATCGACAATGTGGATAGATGATGTATCCTGCAAGAGATGATCTCACAAAAGAGACCAAAACTTGTTCCTATTTTGGAACCTAGAATAACTGGTACTGAAGCCCTCTGAACTATCTATAATTTGGGGCTTTTCCAACTCCCACCAAGTCAAAGGAAGAGGCTTCGCCAGTGGCATTTGGGTTTTTGGAAAGAAGAGGACTGTGAGATATGAATTGTCAACAGCCATAGACAATTTGTCACCTTCCTTGTCAATGACACCACCTACATTAGTTTTGTATATGCCAATCCACATATCTCATTCAAAAAGTTTCTCCAAAAACACATCTTCAATATGAGCAAAAAATTTGATAAACCTTGGGTTGCAATGGGTGATTTCAACACTACTGCCAATCCTGGTGAACAATAAGGGGGGAAACAATACAATTTCAATGAAGTTGAAGTGTTTAAGAACACCTTACTTGAATCTAGCCTCTCTAAACTGGGGTACACGGGGATGTATATTACTTACAAACATGGACCACTCCAAGAAAGTTTGGATTGATATGTATCCAATACATATTTCATTCTAATGTTTCCTCACTTTATCGTGGAACATTTGCCTAAGGTTTGTTCTGATCACTGCCCGATCATTATCAGATCAACTACAAGATCATTGCCTCAGAAAAGATTTATAATTAGAAGCTCTTGGTCGAAGAAAATGAACTTTCATAGCATGATCCATAATTCAAGGAAGCCAAACCTCATTTTCAAGAAGGATCTGGATAGTATAAAAAGTGACACTACCAAGTGGACATCCAAATACAATTTCTGACAAGGCAAAGAGAAGGCGAGTATTATAAGGAATTTAAACATGCTTCAAACCAACCTGGCTAAGCATTATGATGAGGTCACACATCAAATGATCATAAAAATGCAAGCAAAGTATACTGATATTCTAAAACTTGAAGAGGAGGATTGGAAATAGAAAAGTTACCTACAGCGGTTAATAGACGATGATCTCAATATACATTTTTACAATGCCTATGTAAACAATAGAGACAATCTAATATTGTAACCATCCTGAGGAACTCAAGGGGAGAATGGACCAATGAGGAGCATGAGGTGCATATGTTGATTATGAATCATTTCAAAAGCTTATTTACTGAACGAAACTATGTTGAATCCCATAAAGTCAGGGACTACACAAGTGCATTTGAGAAACTTACAGAGGAACAATGCCAAATCCTTTCTACATAATCGAAATTGTATAAAATATATAAAACCCTAAAATCATCAAATCCATATAAAGATTATGGCCTAGATGGAATTTATGGATCCTTACAATCAAGAAATCAATCATACTATCTATTATGAAGGATTTAGTAGAAGAATCTCTAGATACTCACTATATGATGCTAACATACTACTTATACCAAAAATCTCAGAGCCTGAAAGATGCGAGCAATGTAGACCAATTTCCTTGAATAACCTTACACTAAAGCTGGCATCCAAAGTGGTCATAGAGAGACTCAAACAATACATACATTCTTGGATCTCACCCGTACAAAGTGCATTTGTACCAGGTCACAAAATCTCAGACAACATAGTTGGGGTCTAAGAGATTATCAGTAGTATGCAAAGAAGAAATGTTACTAGAACCATGGCCATCAAGGTCATGCAATTGAAAGAATATGACAAGGTGACATGGTTCTTCATGGTTGACACTCTTGAGAAGGCTGGCATGCCAAATTCCATCATCAACTATATCATGAACTCCAACTCTGGACATCATGTGCCGATTATATGGAATGGAAAATTAGTAGGAACCTTCAAAGCTATAAGGGGACTACGCCAAGGAGATCCATTGTGTCCATACCTATTCATTCTATGCACAGATCACCTAAGTCAACAAATTGAAAACAAGGTGCGAGCAAAGGAGTGGACACCAGCTAAGCTAGCAGCAAACGGTTCATGAATTTCACATATGTGTTTCGCAGATGATGTGATCATATTTGCTAAAGCGGAGGCAAAGCAAATACAAGTCATTCTAGAGTTCTTTAAGGAGTTTGGGGAGGTATCAGGGCAAGCAATATCCATCAGTAAATCTTGTATACATTTTGCGAGAAGTGTCCCATGAGGGACTAGGAGAATGATTTGTTGTATCAATGATTTTCTAAATCCAAGGATCTCGGAAAATACCTTGGGGTCCCCTTAATACACGGATAGGTCAAGTATGATACCTATGGAGATATACTACATAAAATTGTAGCCAATATAAACTTTTAGAAATCTCAAAGTTTATCCTTAGCATGAAGAGTTTCCATGGCCAAATCAACTTTGAGTGGCATACCTAGCTATATCATGTAAATGCAGTGTTGCTGTTGAAAGTTTACGACAAAAGAGATAGCATCATACAATCTTTCATTTGGGGTAGCAATCATAAAGCTCAGCCGCTATCACTTGAAGCATGGAACAAAGTTACCAGGAATAAATAGTGGGGAGGGCTTGGTATCAAGTCAATGCGAGAGTGGAACCTCACCCTCATCAATAAGCATGCATAGGAAGGTGAGCACAGGTGGACATTCCCTATGGTGTAAGGGTGTGCAACCGAAACTCATGAAGTTCTCAGGTTCCAATATCTCTAATGTGTCAAGATTGGGAAGAGTAGTGTTTCAATGCAAAGACTTTATTGAAGATAATTCCATCTAGATTCCTATTAGTGGAGACGACATCAACGTCTGGAAGAACAAATGGTGGCGCCCTAAATACTCAGTGTTAAATCGCATGAAGAAACCAATTCCCCCCATTCATGAATGACCTCTAGGTCTCAAGCATCATTAACCTAGATTATCAATGGGATGTCAAATTTCTAAAAGAGTGGATTACTGATGAGGATATAGAGAGAATTAAAAGAGTATTGATCCCTGAACATCAGCATTGTAGAGATATAACAGCATGGACCCACACTGGCTTAGGCATTTTCATCGCCAAAAGTGCATATGAATAGTTGTGGTCACACAAAGAGATTAGGATTGCAAGAGAATGAGATAAAATCTGGAAGGCAAAGGTTTTAGCAAAGGTTAAAACCTTTAGGTGGTTAGTTAGGCATAGTGTCATTCTTACAAAAAGCCAAAGATTCGATCACCATATGACCAATGATAGTAGATGCCCTAGATGTAGCAACCAAGATGAATCATGCTTACATGCATTGAGGGATTGTGTTCAACCAAAAGAAGTCTGAAGGGGAATCCTAGACCATCAACAATGGAATAGCTTATTTAAGGGAGTTAACCTCTGCAATGGCTGCCAACTAACATGAATATGGACCCACTCCACATGTCCAAGTTCATGATAGGTTGTTGGAGCATCTGGAACAATAGGAACATGGAACTCTAGGAAAATAAAACAAAGCCGACAGCACATCTGATCCTGACTATCAAAGAGGAGGCCTTCCTATTCAACATTGCTTGGAATAAAACATTAATGGAGGAGACTCGAGGGACGTGATCACCTAGACTAAACTTCAGCAACACTATATGAAGTTTAATGCAAATGATGCCTTCAAGAAGCAACATGCCTCCATTGCAGTGGTTTGTAGGGATCATAATGGACATTGGAAGGGAGGAATGGAAAAAATGGTTTGACATGAAAGTGCTCTGTATGTGGAAATAATGTCCATTAAGTTGGCAATCAATATGGTAATGGACATGGATGCCCAAAAGACTAATTGGACTCCAACTCATATCTCCATCCTAAAGTCATATCTCATATCCTCCAAAAAGATGTATCAGAATTAACCTAGATTTTCATCACATAAGGGTTGACAACTTAAGATCCTCATATGTTCTTCATCACTTCCAATATCATCCACTTATCATCTCATGTAAGTTAAACCACCCATCTAGGATTTTCACATTAGGTAAGGGCTATATAAGGAACTTATGGGATAAGATGGGAGATAAAATTGAAATAATCAGACTACGAATACCATAGCTCTAAAACCATCTTGTAAGGAGTGAGACCTGAGAAGGAATCCACTCCTTACTTAATTTGAGGAATAAATATATATAATACAAACACACTATCAAGTATATTTGAATAGGTGCAAATCTATCATTTCTCAAATGATGGCACACAAAATGACCAAAGTATAGTTGTGGAAATAATTTAATGACAACATTCAATTTTACAAAGTACATCATAATATCCCATTAGGGGGATTACATGAATGAAAATAACTTCAAGATCTAAGTAGATGCATAACCAACTATACTCAAATATGTCTCCCAAGAGTTAGCTTCACTATGCCAGATTCATGTCATCATAGCAATCCTTCTCTATTCTTTCACCTATGGAGTTGGAAGCATACCCCACAAGAGAAGACAAAGATGGAAATTATCAACATAAAATTCAGTATGAGCATATTAATTGGGGATTGAGCAATATCGGAAAAAGGACATTAAAAAACAAGGCTTTCCATCCAAGAGGAAAAGAAAATCACTTTTGATAAAACTTGAAATCATCCTTTGGAATTATTTTTATTAGAAAGATCATGTTTTTTTGAGTTCAGAACATATTTTCTTTTTAATTTTGAACATAGGAATATTTAGTTATGATTTTTTGAAAATAAGCCAATAGAATCATGCCACGTAGGCAAAGCGATCGCAAAGAAGCAAATGAAAAGCAAAGAGCAAACCTGCCTCACTAACTTGGCCCAATCAGAGTCAGCCAAGTCAAGAGGTAAAGGTGCGTCTTTGACTTTCCCCAAAGCAAAACAAAACTGGGCGAAAAGACATATCTTCCCTAAGGTGGAAAATGAAGAGAAGAAGAAAACAAGAAGGGAAGAAGAGACAATACACACACAAGATTCATCCCCTTCATCGTGCCACACCATGGCCAATGAGTAGCAGCGTGTGATTTGGGCAAAACCGCATGAGTTGCTCAAACTCAAAAGCAAGTACTTGAGAAGAACCAATAGGTGATCACGAACTTGCCAAAGTAGACAATTTGACCCAAGGTAGAGTAGGGAACAAGCAAGGCCCACCGCAATCTCAGATCCTATCCAAGCTCCCTGACATCCACACAGGTGAGCAACAGGAAATCAAGGGAAGAGAAGAGTTGGGGAAAAGGAGACATAGGTATAGGGGGTAATATTTATAGATGGGGTTTGCTCTAGGGTTATACGCACAATGGCGGTGAGAGAACTCGATGGCCAATTTTGGGCGTTTATCAAACATTGAAAAAACACCAAAATATTAGGGTCAATTGGTGTGGAATTGAATTTGGAAACCATAAGAGAAGAAATTTCTCGATTTCATTAAGAAACGATCGAGAAATCTCAAATCAAAATTCCAATCCGATCTGCCCACTTTTCTTGTTAGTCGTGAGCTTGGTGACGAGTTCCTAGCCGTCCGATCGGTCAGGCGAGCAATCTGGTCTGTTCAATGGAGCAAAAAGAGAAAAATAAAGGAACAATACCGCGTGACAAAATAAATGCAATCCTAAACCAATTAGGACTAAAGTGAGGATGTATTAATTTCCCATTTTTCTCTCCTCGTTTGAAGGGGCAAACATGTTCCAAATTAAATGAAAATTGACATAAAACCTATTTTTTCTATGAGGAATCTGAATATGCAATTAGTTTTTCCTTTTGGGAACTTTTAATGTGTTAAATAAATCAAAACTAATTTTCTCTTTCCTCCTTCATTAATGGTGATAAGATTCTCCAAATTTGTTGAAACTTCACCCACAAGTCACATTAAGCGCCTTGGATACAAATTTCCATTAATTTTACATGTTGGGATTATTTGTTCATTTATTTAATATATTGAAGGTTCTACACATTTTCTCTCTCCTAATTTCACCCTTTAATCAAATATTCTCTAAATTGAATGAAAATTCACCCAAAGGCATATTTTAATGTGTAGAACACGAATTTGGCATCCATTGTTACTTTTGGAGTCATTAAAGATTTTATTTTGTATTTTTAAGTTATCTCCTATTTTCCCTTTCAATTACTTCAATTATAATTACCAATTTTCCAAAAGTTGTATAACTTATCACCCCATCAAACCTACACTCAAAGAAAATGAATCTGGGCTTAGAAGTATCCTTTAAGTTCCACTTTATGATTTTTAGGCAATTTATTCTTATATACACTCAATGGGAATATAAATTCATTTATTGTCACATTATCTTCACTTTTAGGATTTTCTTTCTTTTTCCCACACAAAAACCATACAAACTTCTAGATCAATTTTTTATTTTATCCTTATCTCCCTTAAGTGGACATTTTACAAATTAAACCCATTAACAACTTTCACTTAGGTATTTGTCCTTTACACCTTATAAATTGAAATATTGGGAACAAATGTACACCAAACCTTAATAATTTCCACTAATACAACATCAAGGACATAATGGAAAGAAAAGCTTTGAAAAAGGTTGAAACTAATAGTATACATGAATTTTAGTTTGTTACAACACTCCACCCGTTAAAAAGGATTTTACCCCCAAAATCTAATACAAAAAGAGAAGGGTGAGTACGTAACATCTCATCTCTATGTTCCCAAGTGGTTTCTTCCAAACCATGATACTTCCATAAAACCTTCACCAACTCAATCTCCTTGTTCTTCAACTGCTTAACTCGGGAGTCAAGAATCTTCACAGGCAACTCTTCGTATGTCATATTCTCTTGAATCTCCAGAGGTTCAATTGAGAGTACATGAGAAGGGTCCTACACATACTTTCTCAACATAGAGACATGAAACACATTATGGATATTCTCATAGGTAGGAGGGAGAGATAAATGGCATGCATGGTCTCCAACCTTATCCAAGATCTCAAATGCTCCAACATAGCAGGGACTAAGCTTGCCTTTAACTTTAGATCTTACAATGGAATGTATGGGCTTGATCTTCAAGAAGGCATAGTCACCTACTAAGAAACTCCCATCAGACCTTTTCTTATCAGCATACATTTTCTGTCGATCTTGAGAAGCCTTCATTCACTTCTTGATCGACAAACCTTCTCTATCATCATCTACATATCATTAGACTTCACTAAATCACATTCCTCCATATAATACAATGTAACGGAGAATGGCAAGGTCTTCCATACAAAGCTTCATATGGTGGCATACCAATACTAGCTCGATAGCTATTATTATAAGCAAACTTTACCAATTGAAGAAACTTATCCCATACACCTCCCCAATCCATAACACGGGCATGAAGCCGATCTTACAAATTTTGCATTGTCCTTTCGGATTGACCATCGATTTGAGGATGATAGGATGTACTAAAATGCAAGTTAGTACCCATCTTTGCTTGAATCTGACTCCACAACTGAGAGGTGGAATTCGAGTCATGATCAGATACTATCACCTTAGGAACTCCATGCAGATGAACAATCCAATCCACATAAAACTAAGCCATCTCATCAACCTTGTAAGTGGACTTGAAAGGCAAAAAGTGGGAAGATTTAGTAAGTTGATCAATCACAACCCATACGACATCAAATCCCTTCCTAGTCTTAGGGAAACTAGTGACAAAGTCCATACTAATCTTCTCCCATTTCCATTCCTGAATCTCAAGCAGGTGTAGAAGACCACCAGGTCATTGATGCTCGATCTTGACTTGTTGACAAGTCAAACACTTTGTGACAAATAGAGTGATATCTTTCTTCATGTTCTTCCACCAAAAACTTTGCTGCAAGTCCTTGTACATCTTGGTAGTACCAGGGTGCATGGTGTACTTAGACCATGGGATTCACTCAAAACCTTTAGTCGTAGGTTCCCAACTTCAGGTATCCACAACCTTTGTTGGAAACATACATCTCCATCAACTCCAACTGAAAAGTCAGATTGTGGCTTCTTTGCTAAGCCTTTCATCTCTTCAAGCTCAAAACTTTCAAGCTATGAAGCAACAACTTTCGAGATCCAAGAAGGCATAATAGACAAACTAGCCATGTGAATGCACAACTTCTCAGCATCTTCATCATCATCGGGTTGCGGTCAGCAACAGGAAACATACTCCAGGTTCATGGCAACACATACTGCATTCTTCGTCTGACTCAAAGCATTGGCGACTACATTCGCTTTATCGGGATATTATGGTAAAGTCATAGTCATTGAGATACTCCACCCATATGTGCTGCCTCAGATTCAGATCCTTCTATGTCAATAGATATCTCAAACTTTTGTGATCTGAGAAAACTTCAAACTTCACTCCACACAGATACTATTGCCAGATCTTGAAAGCATGCACGATAGCTACTAGCTCTAAATAATGGGTAGGTCAGTTTTCTTCATTATGTTTTAACTGGCATGAATCATAGGCAATCACTTCATCCTCTTGCATCAATACACACCCTAAACCTTTCTTAGAAGCATCTATGAAAATAATGTAGGGTTTTCCTTCAATAGGTAGAGCAAGGACAGGAGCAGACGTCAAATTGTAAGGCCCCTGAACTTGCTTAATGAGTTGAATAAGCTTAATAATCATAATTGAATTCTTATAAACCTAATATAAAATTTTTATATTCTTTGAAACCATAAGACAAGCTTAAGCTTAAAATTTGGTCCAATTTGGACACTGTTTGAGCAAGTTATGCAATTTTATGCACATTTTGGACTTTTCTCTAATTTACCCAATTGAGAGGTTTTATTTGAAATTTATAACTTGCATTATGTTCCTTGGATATTCTATCATCATTCTTGAGATTATTGAGCCATGGGGCACCTATTTAATCCTTGGTTTGAAGGTGTTTTCTCTAAGGGTATTTTAGGGTTTACCTCTTCACGGATGAGCTACCCTTAGTAGCTATCAACTAATGAATTATGTAATTGGCTGAGAAATTCGACAAAGAAAACCTAATAAGGTCTATAAGGATGGGGGGGAGATTCTTGTGTGTATTATTGTATATTCTTAATAGTTTAAGGCCATAGACACATGGGGAAGCAACTTTTACACCTCATGCTTGCTCCCATCTTTATCCATGGGCTATATTTACCTCTTCCTTGCCCAAGTCCTAAACTTTGCTTGCTTTATCTTTCCTATAAAATGTAGCAACGAATCCAATCTATTTTTATGTGGAACCAAATTCTCTAAGATATAAGACAACCTATTTTTGGAGAAGAAGGTCTCCTAGAGCTCCATTTAGCCCGACCTAGGGTTTCCAAGGTCATCTTCTAGGGATTTCGACCAAGGCAAGTTATTTTCTTCCTTCCTTCTCTATTTATCTTGCTCTTCTCCTTCCTTAGACCTTCCTCCAGGTTGGAACCTTGCATTTCCATGGTATAAATTGCTCTAAATCTCTAAAACCCTACCTTTCTTGCTCCTCATGCTTAGGGTTTGCTCATTTGATGAAGAAAAGTGCTAGATGAACGAGTTCATAGATTATGCTTGGATTTTCTACCCTATCTGCTCGATATTTCTTCTGTGTGGGGTTTCATATTCTCATTATATGCAAGTTTTATAACTTTCTCCACGTTTATTTCTTACCATAAGCTTTCTAGATCATGTTCTTGATTGAAAATGATGATCCATGCACTAAAAACCTATGCTTGACTTGGATTTTGATTTTTATAATGTTCCCTGTCCTGATTTCAGTTATATATGAACCTGTGATCATGTGTACGTTATTACTAAGGTATAATATGACTTGTATAAGGTTGGTTTGACAACCTATGGTGCTAAGAACCTATCAACCAATGGTTAATTTTAGGGTTTTAAGCTAATTTCTTCAATAAACCCATGACCTGATGATGGAACCATTGCAACAACCCTATGGTGTTGTCTTCATGACAATGGACGGTGGTAACCAAGGGTTTCAAATGAAGTTCACCCCCTTAGGTCATGTTTTGTCCTAATTAGAAGCCTAGTGATTAACAACTAAGTACCATAATGATGCTATCAATCAATGGTGATATTAGTTTGATATTTGATGATGATTAACGAATATAGTTCTGATCTAACAACCTATGGTGACTTAATGGTCACTAATGATGATGGATCTGGTCTCCAAAACCTATGGTGAGTTAATTATATAGTTTTATCATCAATTAATCCTTAGAATAATGGTTTCTTGGGTAACTTGATGCAATGGTTGGACCTATATTGTAATTGATGGTTTTAATATATGAACTTGACCCAATGGTCAAGATATAATGTCACTACTACAGAAATAGCATTCAGTGTCGCTTTTCTGGGCGTCGGTTATTAAGGAACATGGACGCCTTATATTAAAGGCGTCGGTTATTTAGAAGAACCGACGTCTATATTCAAAGACCAGCCAAACACGGGTACCGCTTTGTATACAGCGTCGGTTGTTTATACAAAACTGACGCATCATGTCATCCAATTTTCGAGCGAAAAAAATAATGTCACTTTCGGCGTCGAGTCTGTAGTTAAAACACCGATGCTTATGTGCGATGGAAATTTGCGCGAAAAGTGTCCTTTTCCGCGTCGGTCGTCCTTTAATCACCGACGCTGAATGTGGTTCCCGCCAAACATTTTCACGAAAATATCGTCCAAATGGACGTCGGATGTTGCGAACGACCGACGGTAAAGATGTTTAGGCGTCGGTTATTGTAAACAACCGACGCTATTGGGGAACTTCGTAACCTTCGATCGCCCGACTCTTCCCCTTTCTTATGTTTCATTGCTACCCTATTTCCCTATTGCGGTGATTTCTCTGGCGATTTCTCTGCTGCTGGTACTAGTTTTTCTCCGACGCTTCTCTCTGGTGCCCCATCTCCGGCGTCCCCTCTCCGGCGCCCCTCTCCGACGCGTTTCTTCTCTGGCACCCCTGCTGCCCGCCCTGCTGCCCGCCCTGCTGCTCCAACCGCCTGCGCCGCCGCCACGCCTGACAACCGGCGCCGCCGCAACGCCTGGTGCCCACCTGCCTGCCACGCCTGAGAACCGGCGCCGCCGTACCCCCTTCTCCTTCTCCTCCGCCTGGCCGCTGCCTGCCTGCCGCCGCCTGGCCGCCTACCTGCCTGCTGCGGCTGACACTCCTGCTCGTCGGAGTCACTGCCGCTGGTTCTGGAGCTCGTCGGCCGCCACCCACGTACTCAACCAGCTCGACCTCACCCTACTCTTCTTGCCCAGGTACCTGCAGACCTACCCAGGCGCGAAATTGGTTCTTTATGTGCTGACCTAATTTGCTTGCCTAATCTGTTTGCATGAAATTGGCTCCCTACTCTGCTTGCTTAATGTGCCTAATCTGCTTTAAGTGGTCCTAATATCATAACATGATAGTTTTATTATATGATTTGTGGCACTTTAGGGTGTATATACATGCAAATTATATAAGTGATAGATGTTGGATGTTTGTCAAGGTTTCTTGAAGATTGAATAAGTGATAGATGCTGGATGTTTATTTATTTCATCTATCCATGTTGCCTATAGTTTATAACATTGCATTGTGAATTATTGCATGTTTGAAACTATGAAATTCTTGATTTATTAGATGATATTCAAGAAAACCCTAGTTTGATGAGCATGTTGTTAATCATGTTAATTATGATTCTTCTATATATTCTGATGTCATTATATAATTATGTGATCCCAACATATTAAATTGAATTAGAATGATTTCATGAATTATAGGGTTTATATAAGAATGACAACACATGTATTTGTTGGCCTAGAAACCCGTCCAAGATTTACTCAGTAGGAGTAAATCTTGGATAGTCCCCAGTTTGGGACTGTTCTTGAACACCTAATCTCACTTAGGATGTAAGTGTATAATGTGTATTGGGTTTTCGAGAAAATTTCGGCAGCATTTCCCCGTTTGTTCTCTAAGTACATATGTACTTAGAGAACAAACGGGGAAATGCTGCCGAAATTTTCTCGAAAACCCAATACACATTATACACTTACATCCTAAGTGAGATTAGGTGTTCAAGGATGGGATAGGTGGTACACATTTATTATATATAAGATTGACATCAAATGTGTTTGTTGGCCTAGAAACCCGTCCAAGATTGACTAATATATACTTGTTTCCTAATATATACTTGTTTAAAAGGTTAACTGATGTTATACAACTTTTTCTGAAAATATATAACATCGTTATATGTACTTACACTTTGTTAATACTAATATTGTGCAGTCTCTGTCTTCCCATAACAATGACTATGAATTGGGCCTCTATGTCAATGTTAACGTTCCCTATTGAAGAACAATTGGACATCATCCTAGATGATCGTTCCTTAAACCAATTGGTCATACCCAAACATTGGCGTTTTCTAAAAGGAAGACACTACATGCCTGGTAAAGTGACCCTAACTTTTGGAAATTATTCACATGTAATCGAGGTTGAGTATGATTTGGCGGGAAATCTTGTATCAAAATCCGGTTGGCGTGATTGGATTGGAGAGCTGCATGTGGTCCGTTGGAATAGGCTTTTTCTCCGTCCAGTTGGCGATAATTCCATCAAAGTTTGGATAACCAACAGCAACTGCGAGACCCTCGATCATCTTCTGCGGTATGAGCGCACGGCGTCGCATATCAGCTCAGACAAATCTAAATCTGAGGCCCCTATCAGTTCAGATTTGTCTAAATACAGTGAGGAGCTTCGTGACACAGCTTCATCATCAAAAAGAAGTTACTGATGCATGCGGGACCATGTTGGTGTAGTATTTAGTTGTCTATCTATCTAGACTTGTCTGTAGTAATAGTTTTTTTAATTATGCGCATGTTTAGGGGTACACCAACCCCTTTGTTTAGTTATTGTTATAACTAAAGTGTGTGTTCCCATGAATGGAACTGTAAGTTGCTACATGAATGCTTATAACTGAAGTGTGTGTTCCCATGAATGTTCCCATTTACATGATTACACTACTATTTTCTCATATTGTCTTGCCTCAAAAAAAAAATTCTTTTATTGTTTAGTCTATTTTAATACGACATACTTGCTTATATCTTTCTTAATGATGAACTGTAATACGACATACTTGCTTATATACTTGTTTCCTAATATATACTTGCTTTCCTAACATATACTTGCTTTCTCTGATCATAGAATGGATAGATCATGGATGTCCATTCGTAATCGTTGCACCCCAGAGTTTATATCTGGTCTTGATCAGTTTATTAGATTTGCCGAGGAACATAGGAAAAAACCTACAGATAGGTTCTACTGTCCATGTAGGCATTGCGGTAACAACTTGAAACTCAACACTGGTGAGGAAATCAAAAGTCATGCCATGTGCAACGGGATTGTACAAGGCTATACAGAATGGCACTGGCATGGAGAGATTTCAAAATCGAATCCAGTAGATGTCAATAGCAGTGCTTGGGTGGAAGAAGAAATTGCCTCCGATGACGTAAATGTGAACGAACCAGTTCCAGCAGACATTGTTGATGCGATGCTGGATAGTTGTAGGGTAGAGCACACCGATCCACCTCCTATCTTTACAAACATTGTGCATGATGCTGAGATACCGTTATACACAGGTTGTGCTAAGTTTACGAAGCTTAGCGCTGTGCTGAGATTGTATAAGTTGAAAGCTAACAATAGATGGAGCGACAAAAGCTTCACTGAATTGTTGACTTTGTTGAAAGAAATTCTTCCTGAAGGAAACGAGCTGCCAATCTCAACATACCAGGTAAAGAAAATGTTGTGCCCAATGGGAATGGAGGCCAAAAAGATACACGCATGCCCGAATGATTGTGTATTATTTCAAAAGGACTATGTAGATTTGAAAGATTGTCCAAAATGTGGTGCGTCACGATATAAATTGACGGGATGTATCCGTACGGGACATTGAGCAGCCAACATAGCACTTGGCCAGTCATGCTTGTTATATACAATCTTCCTCCCTGGCTGTGTATGAAAAATAAGTACGTTATGTTGTCATTGTTGATATCGGGCCCTAAACAACCCGGAAATGATATCGATGTTTATCTTGAACCTTTGATTGATGACTTAAAGAAACTTTGGGCTGAAGGTGTGATGACATATGATGCTTCAGCAAGAGAGACATTTCGTTTGCATGCTATGTTGTTTTGCACTATTAATGACTTTCCGGCATATGGGAATTTGTCTGGATATAGTGTCAAAGGAGCTAAAGCGTGTCCTATATGTGAAGAAAACACTGATTCAATAAGACTAAAATATGGCGGCAAGACTGTATATCTTGGTCATCGAAGGTTTCTTTCAAAATTCCATCCGTATCGTAGGAAGCGCAAAGCATTCAATGGATGGAATGATGAACGGAGTGCACCTAAACCTATACCAGGGGATGTTGTTTATGAAAGAGTAAAAGATATTGTCAATGAATTTGGTAAGAAATCACAATGTAGTATGGCCACACGGAGTGACAATTCTTCATTAAAAAAGAAGTCAATATTTTGGGATCTTCCTTATTGGAGTTCTTTGTCAGTCAGGCATTGTATCGATGTAATGCACGTTGAGAAAAATGTCTGTGATAGCATCATTGGTACTCTATTAAATATACCAGGTAAGACTAAAGATGGGATAAAATCCAGACTGGACCTACGTGAAATGGGAATAAGGTCAGAATTAACAGAATTACGTGAAATGGGTAATAAAAGAACATACTTACCTCCCGCTTGTTACACGTTGTCTAGAAAGGAGAAGAAAACTTTTTGTGAATGCTTGGTAAATGTTAAGGTGCCACATGGTTACTCATCCAACATCCGTAGATTGGTATCAATGAAAGATCTAAAGTTGATAGGTCTTAAATCTCATGATTGTCACACTCTAATGCAACAAATATTGCCCGTGGCAATTCGATCTATATTGCCGAAGCATGTAAGGTTTGCAATTACCAGACTTTGTTTCTTTTTCAACAGTCTATGCAGCAAAGTTATTGACCCTGATACTCTCGATAATTTGCAAAGAGAAGTGGTTGTTACCCTATGTCAGCTTGAGATGTATTTCCCTCCTTCGTTCTTTGATATCATGGTACATCTTGTTGTCCACTTGACTAGGGAAGTGAAAATCTTGGGACCGGTTTTCTTGCATTGGATGTATCCCTTTGAACGATACATGAGCGTTTTTAAAGGTGATGTTCGAAACCGTTATCATCCTGAAGGGAGTATTATTGAAGGTTATGTGGCGAGAGAGGTTATGGATTTCTACAATGACTTTCTCAGTGGTAATGACACTCCTGATAATGACAAGAATATTGAGGAGGGAAAAGGAATTTTGGGATCACGGGTGAAAGTAATCAGCCGTGAGCAGTTGGAACAAGCTCACTTGTATATTTTACATAATATGGACGAAGTGAGTGTTTATATCGAGGAACATACCAATTTCATAAAGAGACAACATCCTCGAGCAAGTTCAATGTGGCTTGCTAGAGAGCATAATAAGACTTTTACTAAGTGGTTTGAAGATAAAGTCTTACATCAACTATCTCAAACACCAAATGATATTACAGAAACTATCAAATGTCTCGCCTTTAAACCAAAACCAAATGTTATGTCTTATGAAGGGTTTGACATTAATGGATTCACATATTACACAAAGCGCCAAGATGATAAGAGTGTCGTCCAAAATAGTGGGGTCACTCTTCAAGCGTCAACTATGTACTTTGCAAGTACAAAGGATAAGAGTCCACGTGAAGCTAAAATGTCATATTACGGTGTCATTGAAGACATTTGGGAGTTTGACTACATAGATTTCAATATTCCGCTCTTTAAATGTAATTGGGTTGATAACACCAAAGGAGTTATAGTGGATGAATTGGGTTTCACTTTGGTGAACTTTGAAATGATTGGCGAGAAGGCTGAACCATTCATATTGGCATCACATGCAAAACAAATATTCTATATCGATGATCCTGCAAATGATAAATGGTCGGTTGTTCTTCATGGTAAAAGACAGTTCATTGAAGATCCTATAGATGAAGAAGAGTACTATGATAAGTATGATGACTCCAGTCCATTCTCAGTTGGGTTGCCAACTCCACAAAATATTGAAGCTAATGATGACTTATATGTGCGCGGAGATCACAATGAAGGATTGTTAATTGATAAAAGATCACAATTTTAGAGACATGTATGTTTATACAAATGGTAAATGTTTTCCTTTTTCTAATTTATACAAATGCTAAATGTTTTCCTTTTTCTAGTTGATACAAATGCTAAATGTTTGCCTTTTTTATGACATTTTCAGATGGCTGACCATGATGAGAATGATGTTCATGATGAGCATGTTGTCCATGACGAGCATGGCGAGGATACCAATGTAAGTTCTAAAAACATATCCTGTATTTCTATAAAATTCATTATCTTCTAGTTATGTCATATATCCTATATTTCTATATTGGCCTAATTCAGTGTGTTTATTTTTGTCAAATTTTAGGTTGATGATGCACATGTACCCACTGAAGCACTGGAGCAACTTGATGCGCGGAGAGGACATTCCAACTCGAGATATCGTCTACCGTTTCCTCCTCCTCCGCAGTAATATCCTCATCTCTAAACATTTCTCGTAGGATTCTGAACCCCTCCCTTCCCTCTACTACATCGAAGCCATGCCGCAGTTGAACCCTTTCGCCGAGCCCTACCCGGCCAAGTAGGCGTCGCCTGAAGCACCACCGTCGTCGTCGTCTCCACCTCCATCGCAACTTGCTGTGCTAGTCCTGACAGTTTATCACCCCACATGCCTTCCTCCTCAGTTCCTGCCGCTAGACGACCACACAATGGATCCAAGAGGATTGCAGGCGTTCGCCAAAGACTATAGGCTGAGTTAACTCAATAGTTAACTCAGCCTATAGTCTTTGGCAAACGTCTGCATATCCTCTTGGATCCATTGTGTGGTCGTCTAGCGGCAGGAACTGGGGAGGAAGGCATGTGGGGTCATAAACTGTTAGATATAATTGGGATGTTGATAGTGATGATGAATGATACTTTGTAAATGAATGTTTCTGAATGTTATAACATGTATTTGAATGATTCTATATGTGTGAACATGACAATTGAATTGATGTCTGAATGTATCTACTTGTGTGAATCTTTTTATGTTAATTTTACAGGTTTGTGGCATGTTTGTAGGCTGATATCAATGGATGTCGTAAACCTGCAGTTCAGAAAACTGAACTGCAGGTTCTCATCCTGCTGACCAGCCACAGCAGGCCTGCAAACAGATTTATAAAAAAAAAATAGATATAGGCGTCGGTTATTTACCGATAACCGTCAGCACAGACTTACAGCGTCAGTTTTTTGTTGAACACCGACGCCAAAAGTGTTCGCGCTACAGGAAATGGGAGTCATCTAGGACACTTTTCTGCGTCGGTTGTTTAGTATATAACCGACGCAGAAAGCGTCCTAGATGACGCCATTTTCTGTGGCGCGAACCCTTTTGGCGTCGGTGTTTTATAATAAACCGACGCCTTTATGTTAAATAGGCGTCGGTTTTTTAACCGACGCTGAAGTGTCCAACCTTTTAGCGGCGCCCACATAGGCGTCGTTCAGAAACCGACGCCAAAGGGGGTTAAACAACCGACACTAAAAGGCACTTCTGTAGTAGTGTGTTTATTCCTCCAATAAAGTGGAATGATGGCTAATGTAATATGTTAGCCCTAATAATGTGATTTAGATGGTTACTTAAGGAGCTTACTTGTTGACAATGGATGGCTTGTTTTAAATGAATGTTCGATTGTGGGTTTTACCCTACTCTTAATGGAACTTTTTGTGTTGTTGATAAATGGATGTGTAGGGTTAGATAGTGACTCTTTCTATAGAACAAATCAAAGAGTTCATAGGTAGTTTATCCAAGGTTTTTACTTATGTAAACAACCAACGGTCTTACCTTTTAAACATCCAATGGTTCTGGGTGACATTGTGGTATGATGATATGGATTGAATGATGATGGAACAAATCGAGGGTTACCCTTAATAAGGTAGTCTTCCCTATTCACTCATATGAATAGAAGGTGATAATCATATTGTGTTGATATGTATCCCTAATGAGGTATAGCTTGTTATACCTAGATTTAATATAACTAAATGATGGTAATTGGGTATGAATAGTCCTTGAATGACTAATACAATCATGAAGTACTATGTTAATGTTGTTGAAACCCTAGTATGCTATAACCCAATGGTAATACCTTGATTTATGTGTGGTTTCATACTTGAAAATAGTATAGAATGTGATGGTGATGATTCACCTTATGCATCCATGATCCAATGGGAATGTCGTGAGTTAGGGTTTGGGTATAAGTGCTGATTAGTAACATTAATATAATTGATCTTATTGAACCTAACTATAATGTATGAAGATGACTATTCATGTTAAACATTCTTATATGATGGCATGATGGTGAAATAACCTCCTTACATGATCATAACCTTAATGTGTTAATTGGTGGTTGTCATAGCCACATGGTTAATACTTTCTTATGCTAAACATGTGCATTATGAATATGAATTGTTAATCATATCTAGATTCCTTTCATGTTGATGTAATAAAAGAATGTTCTTAATGTTAATATAACCCTTCTATGATTGTTTATGAATATCTCCTAGCTCATTAATGCAATATTGTGATGATCTAGTATATTAAATGTAAGTGATTTTGTTGAGCTTGGTTATAAGGCGTACAAAGATAATGATAATCTTATAGGGAATAGTATGATGGTCTTAATGACCTTTGGGCATGCTTGAGCCCTAAATGAGGTGTAATCCTCTTGTGCTGATAAGGGATGATACCATGTGATATTGTGAAAAGGATTTATATCCTATGATATTATGATGGTCTTAATGAACTTTGGGCATGGTTGAGCCCTGAATGAGTTGTAATCATCTTGTGTTGATAAGGGTTGATGCCCTGTGATATTGTGAAAAGGATTTATATCTTGTGATAGTATGATGACTAATGTAGTCTCATGAATGGCAAGTGAATAGTACCATGTGATGATGAGATGAGAAATTATGTTTCATATGTTTCATATCTTTTAAAGTTTTGGTATTTGTATGCTTGCTAGAAGTGAATTAGGGTTTATATGTCCACTTGTTTGATGCAGCCTTAATTCACCCAAATGGCATAACTAATCAAGTGCAACTCTAATCATGTAGTGCCCTGTGTCGTGGAGGCATCTTCAATGTCAAAACTTGTTGGATGGTGAAACAAGTATTCCTAAGGGAAACTCGAAGCACATACTATTGAGTATGTGGGGGTGGAAGGTTGATGATATATCCTTATCATGCATAATGTAGATTGTGGAGGTTGTCTATGGACATGCCTCATACATTTGATGTGATTGAGAATGGATACAGTTGTGTCTCGATGATTATAACATGATTTGATTATAGGACAACTGCGGTTGTACCTCAGTGATTGGGTTTGAATACCCTAGTTTCTAGTGTCGTGACCTGTACTAAGGGTGGACTAGTGGTTATCAGCTTGACTATATGTCGTTGTGGTGGCAGCTTTAACTGATATGTCACTACCTTTTTACTCGTACTGACTGAAGGAAGAGATCTTAGGATATCGACACTCCTAGATCTTGTATGGAACCGAATAGCCCTTTGTAGGGGTCAGCTGGACTTTGAATGGTACGATTCAAAGTCCCCAGGGCTTAATAAAAGATGTAATACAACTGAGTAGCATATTTGTTTAGGGTTATACACAATGTTTCACATTGGATGATAACCCTTGTTTGTTATCTTTACATAAAGATGATGCTTAGTGCAATGAAGAGATAGTAGATATACTTAGGTTGTGGATATGCTTAAGATTGTAGATGCGTACATACAATAGCCATGATTATGTTGTTAACTATACTTCTACTACTGATTATAAACATGATGCTAGCTATCTCATGTTGTTAGTTATGTTTAGCATGTTAGCCATGCCTTTGTAACTAGAGATGCATATACTACTAATCATGCTTATCCAGATAGTTGTGCTTATGTTGTTAGATCTTTTTATGATGTTGATATGTTCAACCTATTACACATGCTAATGTTGTTAGCTATGCTTATGTGGCTAGACTTATTCATAATGATTGAGATTCTATGTTACTAAACTTGCTCATGATGCTAGATATGCATGTGCTACTAAATTTCTTATATTGTCAACAAGATAATGGATGATAATCTAGCTAATGATGATAGTTATTATCTGCTCATTTCTATATTTTGTTAATCATTAGTATTGTTGATCTTATTTTTTTATATGATTAAACTCCTTAAATTGTCTCATTACCTATAATTTGTAATCAATAAGCATTGTTGGATGTTATATCTCTTGCAGGGACATGGGTCTCACCCTTGTGGTTCACCACATTTTTTAGGTAATCAGAAGTGACGAAAACAAACATGTGGCAGCAAAGAGGAGCTATAGTAATGAATCTTTGATGAAATTGATTAGATGTCTAGTGTGTCCTACAGTCGTCCTTGTACTCTCAGGTCCGGGCAGGAAAAGTTTGTATGTGGTGTTTCAAATAAATCGGACTTTTGTTAGCATATTAATGCTTGTTTGTGTGGCATATACGATTATTGCACTTATATATGTTGTGGCTAAGACGATAGAACAATTTGTATAAATTATTGGCATAATATGGATACAAGAAAGATGTTGGGCTCTTATGCAATTGTTTTTGAATGGGTTTTGATGTTGAAATCGGTTTTAATTCACCTATATTTTTGGGTATGTGATTAATTAATAATTGATTGTATTTTATATTTTGAGTAATCTCATTTAGTGTAATGGATTCTCACAAGTTGGTATTAGAGCTTTAGGTTCACTGAGTCTACATGGAAACTAGGACTTAGGTCTAGGTGAATGATCTAGAGGGGGGTGAATAGAGCTTTTTGGAGTTTTTTAAACAATTTAAACACTTAAACAAGAAGTAGGAGGAAATAAGGAAGACACAAGGATGTAGAGCGGTTCCTACCTTAGAAATCTAAGGTAGTCAGTCCACTACCCGATTGTCTCCAACTGAGATTTTGAAAGCAACTTATTTTATTACCTCACGAGGATGTTACATAAAATACAATTGCTTTCCTACACCCTTGAAGTAGCCTTCACCTAAAGTAGCCTCAATCCTCCTAGAAGCAGCCTTCTGAAGTAACTCTAAGACCCCCTTGAAGTAGCCTTCACCTGAATTAGCTTCAATCCTTGAGGTAGCCTTCTGAAGTAACTCCAAGTCACCAGGAGCAGCCTTCACCACCTTGAAGTAGCTCCACAAACCTCCTTTCAATAGCCTCCAACCTAGGAGTAGTCAAGGAGAACAAAATACAATACAAGGAACAAGATTGGAAGAAAGAAACAATGTTACCAATGAGTATAGTGCTTTGATCCTATATCAAGTGTATTGATCTCCTATCCACTTTAGATGAACGTGGTAGTGTGGTGTCTAGGATATGATAGGCTATAGGAAACTAATGTAGAGCTCAAAGAAACAAATTACAATTGTAGCTTTGCTTGTTGCTCACTAAGAATGAATCTCAAGTGTGATTGTATGCACACGTGATACTTTGGGTGTCCTAAGGCCTCTCCTATTTATAGGAATAGGTTACAACTGCTTAGGGACGTTCTAGACACTTTCTAGGGTGTTCTTAGTGCTCAACTAGACGTTAGGTGTCCTTAAATTATATTGCAACGACTAGTTGTTTAGTGTTGAAAAGTGCAGTCCAGAACTTGTCTCGGTCGAGAAGTTTGTCGACTGAGTGTGTCTCAGTCAACCATTTCTTTGACTGAGTGGGAGGTTGAGGTAAATGTGTTGCAACGTTCATTTCCAACTCCCAACTACTTTTCCAACTTAGTCTAACGTCTATAGAACCTACTTGATGGTTTATCTCAGTCGAGAATGTTGTCGACCGAGGACTATTCTAGTGTTACTTGAGTAGATCAACAATCAATGTTCGTGAGTTAGACTGGGGTGATTCTCGGTCGATGATTTTATCGACCGAGAGTGTCTCGGTCGAGAAGTTTATCGACAGAGATTGTCCCTGTTTCAATGTGTTGAATCATCTACTGAGTGTGTGTATCAATGTGTAATTGTGATTCTATCTTAGGGGAGGGTTTATCTTAGTGTTTGTGAGTGGATAGGGAATATATAATGCTTGATTTACATGATATCTATGTACTTGTACATTATATATTTGTACAAGTTTTTACATTGAGTACAATCATGAAAATGATAAGCAATCTAAGCATGTTGATCTTCCAATTTGTATAGATCTTCAACTATCCACTTCCTTATTTGTTTATCCTTGAAACACTCAAATAATAAGTTAGATCCACAAGAATGAAATGTTTGTCATCATCAAAACAAAGGATTTAATAAAGTCCAATTTAGCCAACAATCTCCCCCCTTTTTAAGATGACAAACATTTCTAAAATATAAATCAAAATAATTTAAATACCATGAGTTTCATTCTTGAGATTTACCTTATGAAGACATTCTCTTGTTTAGAGTGTATGCTAGTTATTCCCAAAGAGGTATGGAACATAGCATCCAACTCTTTAAGGAATATAGCAACAATTTATATGAAGCTAAGAGATTATGAAACTCATACATTTTGATTTATATTATCCCCCCTGTCATTTCAAAAAGATAGCCATATAATCAATGTGCTCCCCCTAAATGATATACTCCCCCTTAAATGAATACTATAACAAGAATGTCAAATTTATCCACAATTCAAAAGTCATGATTTATTTCTCAATCATTTGTAAGGGATGTTAAGCCCTGAAATGACATGAGAATCATTTAGGATCATGAATATATTTTAATAGTTTCTCATTACAAGGGATGTTAAGCCCTGAAATGATATGAGATTCCTTTAGGCTCATAGTGAAATCAATGACTGTATCTCTAACCAAATACAAGGGATCTTAAGCCTTAATTAGTGTATAGAATTCAATTAAAAGCATTGTATTCAAGAACATTGTAGGCTCCCTTATAACCAAGATTACTTTAAGTATACTAAGGTCATAACTAGCTTTGAAACAATGAATGATGTTCAAACATACTAAGTTTTAGTGAATGATTTGATTTCACAAGTAAGCATGTTGTCAGGCTTATTTTAGGTTGGCCATGACTTTGACAGGGGTGCCCCTCGGTCAAACTCTTTTTCGATCGAGAGGCATTTCTGTAGCTATCCAATATATGAATTTTCATAAGTTATCCAATGAACCACTTCTTCTAGAGCATAATTTGATTTTGTTATATATGATCATTATTAGTTCTTCGTTTTGCTCATATAGGAACTTATGAATGTTGAATAATTATAAGATACAACCTTAAGATTAAGTTTTCCTTTTAGAGTTTAATTTATGTGAGCAGGATTATCTTGTCATAATTTCTTAGAATGCTCAAACCTTAAATTGTCTTCAAAAATGGTGATGATTATATTTTAACCAAGTTCCTTGTATGATCACTTCTTTTGTTTTCAATTTTGATTATGTTAATGTTAAACAAAATCTCCGATGCCAATAGATTTGCCATAAGTACTTTTATTGAATAAAACCAATCTTATCCTCTTGTATGCTTGTTTGGGATGATTTAATCATGCAAAGTATAAAATTTTGATGCCCATATATTCTTCCCTTTGATTAGGATCATTCAAATATTTAAAGCAATGTAATATGTAAAGTGCACTACATATTTGAGTCACTTAAGTTAATTGCAATTGAAGTATCTTGTTCTTATAAAACAATTCTGACAGAGTTTTCCTCGGTCGACAAAGTTCTCGACCGAGTGAGGTTCAGTCGAAGTATTTGTCAGCCGAATGTTTTTCAAGTCTTTGTAGGCTTAAGACAATAACTTATTTGATCGACTATTTTCTCGACTGAAGTCTTCTCGGTCGACAACTTTCTCGACTGATAAGGTTACTATTTCTCCAAAAAATGTAGGTTTGAGACGGAGACTTCTTTGGTCAACAATTTTCTCGACCCAAGAGTGTCTCGGTCGAAGTTGTTGTCAATTGAGATTGTTTCTATTTTTATTTTTAGTAATTATTTTCAAGTAAAACATAAGTTACTTCCAATGCAAATTAAATCTCAGTTTAGTTGAGATAAGACATTTTGAATATCAAAGTAACGTTTCAACTAATCATTTTCAAATATCCTAGGTTTGAAGTCTTGGAACCCAAACTAAATCAACATCCTTTTTCTTGTATGGGCATGAAAAAGAATAATGTCAAAGATGCAAGCAATAGTGACAACAAATGGAATCAATTTCATTTCCCATTTGAGTTGAGTTGTTATTGGGTAAAAATATGGCCTTGGTCTTGGGTTCTTGTGTTCTTCTAGATTTAGGATGAGATCTTCCTTTTGGAACATATCCTAAACCTCTTCTTCCAATTTGGCTGGAAGAATCCTTTAGGATCTTATCAAGGATATATTTATTTTTCAAGCTACTTATATCTTTTTGTAACTTAGCAATTTCATCCATTCTCCTTTTAATATCTAACTTTGCTTGATCTAGATTAGATAACAAACTATCTATTTCTATGACAATAGCATCATAATCTAAATGAGTACACAAGATAGGTTGAGTTTGAAGATCATTCAATTTTGCAAGTAGTTCAACCTATTCTTGAGAAAGAAAATTCTAGTTTGTTTCTACAGTAAGCAACTTCACATTGCAATCATTAAAATATGATTTCAAGGTAGAGTTTTCAGAAATAATACTTTCCTTTTCATAATCAAGATCATTTAATTGAGCATATAATTCTTCATTAGTTTTTGTAACTCTTTTTAGTTTCTTTTTACAATCAACATATTTATCATGTAATTATTCAATGCTAGCAATTAACTCTTCTTTAGATAAATCAAACAAGCTTACCTCACTCCCTTCCTAAGACACTCCACTTCTTCTTCTCCATTCTCACTATCATCACTTGAGTCATCCCATGCAGCTTTGTAGGCTTTTTCCTTCTTCTTGTTAGAGGATTTCTTTCCCTTCTTGAGTTTGGGACAATCACCTTTTAAATGTCCCTTTTTGCCACATTCAAAGCACCTAGGGGAAGAGGAAGAAGAAACACTAGAAATTTTGTTAGTTTTAAATCTTTTATATTTCTTACCATTTACAATGAGAGCTTCTTCTTCACTGTCACTTGTATCATGACTAATTTTACTTGTTGCCTTGAATGCAATATCCTTCCTTTTCTCCTTTTTGTGTTCAGCCGCCAATCTTTCTTCTTTTTCAAGGGTGACCTCATGAGTCTCTAAGTTGTCAATGAGCTGCTCCATCCTCAATTTGGTGAGATCATTGGTTTCTTCAATGTTCATCACCTTTGGTTTGTACTTTGGAGGAAAACACCTAAGAATTTTAGATACTTGATCTTCTTCACTTATGAATTTTCCTAATGCACTCAAACTGTTAATAATAGTAGAGAATATTGCATACATTTTGCTAATGGACTCATTTGGTTCCATATGAAATTGTTCAAACTTTTGTTTAAGCATACTAATATTAGAATTTTTAACTTGTATAGTTCCTTGATCTATCTATAATTATCTATGAATATTGCAAAGTAACCTTGTTTGGGACAATCAGGGCTTGACACATCAACCATTAGTATATCTTTATTCATCTTTAGCAGCAGCTTATGCATAGGGGAAAATACATTCATGCCCCTATGCTTAAAGCTTTCGCCACGTGACTATCTAGGACATTTGACCATTTCTTCTCCTTTCTCAGGCAAGCGTTCTCTTGTGCACTCACCCTACAGATGTCGCAACTAGGTTTGATGTTGCGAATGAACCTCCACCTTCGATCATCACTGGACCTTCAACCTCATCTAACTTCAGTGCCATCTAGGGTCCAGTCCTTCCTTCGGGATACCATGTCATCCTCTTCTTTTTCACCACCAAAAACCCTAGCAAGGGTTTTCTCCTCCCTAGAAGATTACTATGCCATATATCATATGTAGTTTCACATGAAGAAATTCTATTGAATTCACTTACCGAAATGGAACAATATAAAATACTTACAGCCTTGGCATTTAGTTGAGCTTGCTTTACCGTATTGATATCCCATGTATCATACTCAATTTTTGGAAGATCATATGGAGTAGACACCATCCTCCAAAGATCCCAACTGATGCCTTGAAAGTAAAATTGCATCCTTCTCTTCCAATAGTTGTAATTACTTCCATCGTATGACGGTGGATGAGCTACATAGGTTCCCTCAAGGTTCAAGTTGTTGAGCACACCATCCCCCATGCTTCGAGACCTATTAAGGCTCCTTAAATACATGCTCTAATACTAATTGAAAGAACTAGAGGGGGTGAATAGAGCTTTTTGGAGTTTTTAAAACAATTTAAACACTTAAACAAGAAGTATACTTCTGAAGTAACTCCAAGTCACCGGGAGCAGCCTTCACCACCTTAAAGTAGCTACACAAACCTCGTTTCAACAACCTCCAACCTAGGAGTAGTCAATGAGAACAAAATACAATACAAGGAATAAGATTGGAAGAAACAATGTTACCAATGAGTACAGCGCTTTGATCCTATATCAAGCATATTGATCTCCTATCCACTATAGATGAACGTGGTAGTGTGGTGTCTAGGAGATGTTAGGATATAGGACACTAATGTAGAGCTCAAAGAAACAAATTATAAGTGTAGCTTTGCTTGTTGCTCACTAAGAATGAATCTCAAGTGTGATTGTATGCACAAGTGATACTTTGGGTGTCCTAAGGCCTCTCCTATTTATAGAAATAGGTTAAAAGTACTTAGGGATGTTCTATACACTTTCTAGGGTATTCTTAGTGCTCAACTAGCCGTTAGGTGTCCTTAAATTATATTGCAATGACTAGTTGTTTAGTGCTAAAAAGTGTAGTCCAGAACTTGTCTCGGTCGAGAAGTTTGTCGACCGAGTGTGTCTCGGTCGACCATTTATTCGACTGAGTGGGAGGTTGAGGTAAATGTGTTGCAACGTTCGTTTCCAACTCCCAACTACTTTTCCAACTCAGTCTAACATCTATAGAACCTACTCGAAGGTTTATCTCAGTCGAGAATGTTGTCAAACGAGGACTATTCTAGTGTTACTTGAGTAGATCAACAATCAGTGTTCGTGAGTTAGACTGGGGTGATTCTCGGTCAAGGATTTTATCGAACAAGAGTGTCTCGGTCAAGAAGTTTGTCGACTAAGATTGTCCCTATTTCAATGTGTTGAATCATCTACTAAGTGTGTGTATCAATGTGTAATTTTGATTCTATCTTAGGGGAGGGTTTATCTAAGTGTCTATGAGTGGATATGGAATATCTAATGCTTGATTTACATGATATCTATGTACTTGTACATTATATACTTGTACAAGTTTTTATATTGAGTACAATCATGAAAATGATAAGCAATCTAAGCATGTTGATCTTCTAATTTGTATAGATCTTCAACTATCCACTTCCTTATTTGTTTATCCCTGAAACACTCAAATAACAAGTTATATCCATAAGAATGAAATATTTATCATCATCAAAACAAAGGTTTTAATAATGTCCAATTTATACAATACTAGGATGATGTCAAAATTAGGAACATAACATAAAAATATGGTGCATACTGCCTAATCTCAGTATTTGGGTGCCCTGGCTAGGTATTCAATTATTGAAGAAAACATAAGTATGGAACTCTTTGATTGTTATCTTTCTTATTACTTTGATCAAGTATTCATTTTGAGACAATATAAAGAGCATAACAAATAAGAAATAATGGTATGAATATCTCAATCCTACCTTAAATAAGATGAGAATTGCATCATTATCTATCAAAACTTGAATGTTTGGTAAATATAAGAGAAAGATACAACACCATGAAATCTAAATCTAAATACAAATAAGGAAAAGAGGAGTTCTTGAAGATGTGATTCAAGAAGATAATAAAGTAAAAGACAAACAAGTCTATGCTTATAAAGTGAATCAAGGTATGAAATCCACATAAGATAGAGAGAACTCCTATAACAAGTACAAAATGAGAACATGAATGGGAACAATGATATAGAAATAAGGTAGAACTTGAGTTAATCTCAGACCAACGTATGTGTGTAAGAAAGTGTTAATGAAAAAGCAGCATGGCATGTGAAAGAAATTAAGGGAGATGATCCCGATTTAATGAAGAAAATGTGGAATATGATGATTTACCTATTGATAAGTGGTTGAAAAACCTAATAAAATAAGAGAACATGCCCAGTGTGATAAATAGTCATCAAGGAAGGAGTAATGAGATATGTTAATCATGATGATTCCTATGCTAATGACAAGGAACTTGAAATGAAAAAGGTAAAATGATACATAAGAAGATGTAACTTGCATAATGAAAATAGAATTGGTTACCTTTTTTCTAGTGACCTTGAACAATGTTTCTATGATGTGGGAAGTGTGTTTCCCTTTGTGTCTTTTCTTTCCAGGGCATGACTTTCAAGTGGATAATTTCCAATTGGTATGTGTGGATTCGTTGTAAACATGAGGGTGGATAGCTTATTATAGCATAAGGTTGTTTGGACTATGGTTCCAAGTCTATAAAGTTTGTGATGATTTTTCTTTTGAGCCTTCCAATAATTAGAAAGTCTCCTCGTATATGTCTTGATATTTGTTATGTTGGTAAAAGTAGATTATATAAGGATGTGAGTTTCTTATAGCACATGAGGTGGATACCAAGGTAATGAATCCTAGTATCCAAGATGTATTAATAATATGAGAAATATGTGAAGGTTGGAGATGTTTATTAAATGAACAATCCAAGTATTCCTTTCCATAGAGAGAGAGGGAGAGAGACTTGATGATAACCCTTTAAATGTTGTTTGGAAGGAAAAACAAAAGTGATTCTATAATTTTGTGTATGGTTCAGTGATAGTTGGGTAAGACCACTATCAAGGATAGATGGTTTGTTGGTTAATAGATATGTGATATTGTGTTCCTTTAAGATAAACCTATGACAAATATCAATGCATAAGAGTTAGATTGGATGACATAAATTCACATGACCATGATGAGTTTATAGTTATGTCCTTTAGACTAACCAATGTACAAATAGAATTTATGAATACAAGAAATAGAGTGCTCCAGTCATGTCATAAAAGTTATATCAAGATTTGAATGATGACATGTAAAAGTATTTCAAATATGGTCAAAAATATGATCAATATTTCTTCAAAAATCTTAGGGTTTCCGAAGTAGCAATAGCTATGAGATAAGTTGAACAAGAGTGAGATTGGGTTGATTAAATTTCTTTATAGGATCATGATATATCTTCTAAGTAGGCTGTGTAAATCCTAGTAAGGTGAAGATAGTTTTGTTGTTTCACCCCTAACAAGGTTGACTAGGAATGATGTTTCCTTGAATGAAATGATAGGTGCCAGTGTCAGCATTTCTTTTGAAACTGAAAAACAACTAACAAGTGTTCCATTGTCAGTGTATCTAGAAAAAAAAAGGATGGATACATCACCTTTTTTTATATGCTTCAAGGAATGGTATGGGATGCATGCCATGATTGGTAAAAAAGCTAGCAAGTATGACTTTTGGGTAAGGTGTTGATACAATAGCCATAATTTTAGGTTGATAGATAGAATTTAAAGTTGAACATTACTACTAGAGTTTTATAGATGACACAACAAGTTTCTACATTCCATATTGAGAATGTCTTCTTAGGTGGGGGTTTTTGTGTTGACCCAAGAGGATATATGTATGAATGATGTTAAATAACCATGATATGCAAGTAACCATCTGAAGGTAATAGGATGAGGTGCAAATGAAGTACCCATCTTTGTTTACCTTGGATTTCGGGGGCAAAATCCCTATTAGGGGTTTATAGTTAAAAGACCCCTAAACTTGCTTAATGAGTTGAATAAGATAAATTATCATAATTGAATTCTTATAACCTTAATATAACCTTGTAATATTCTTTGAAATCATAAGACAAGCTTAATTTTCAAATTTGGTCCAATTTGGACATTGTTTGAGCAAGTTATGCAATTTTATGCACATTTTGGACTTTTCTACAATTTACCCAATTGAGAGGTTTTATTTGCAATTTATAACTTGACTTATTTTCCTTGTATATTCTCTCATCATTCTTTAGATTTTGAGCGATGGGTCACCTATTTAATCCTTGATTTGAAGGTGTTTTCTCTAAGGGTATTTTAGGGTTTACCCCTTCACAGATGAGCTACCTTTAGTAGCTATCAACTAATGAATTATGTGATTGGCTGGAAAATTCGACAAAGGAAATCTAAGCATTTATATAAGTATGTTGGGGGATCTTCTTGTGTGTGTGCTTGTATATTCTTAATAGTTTAAGTCCATAGACACATGGGGAAGCTACTTTTACACCTCATGCTTGCTCCCATCCTTATCCATGGGCTATATTTACCTCTTCCTTGCCCAAGTACGAAACTTGTCTTGCTTTCTCTTTCCTCTAACCTGGAGCAATGACTCCACTGTATGTTTCTATGGAACCAATTTCTCTAAGGTAGAATACAAACTCTTTTTGGAGAAGAAGGTCTCCTAGAGCTCCATTTAGCCCTACCTAGGGTTTCCAAGGTCATCTTCTAGGGATTTTAACCAAGGCAAGTTATTTTCTTCCTTCCTTATCTTTTTATCTTGCTCTTATCCTTCCTTATACCTTCCTCCATGTTTTAAACTTGTTGTTCCATGGTAGAAATTGCTCTAAATCTCTAAAACCCTACCTTTCTTGCTCCTCATGCTTACTGTTTGCTCATTTGATGAAGAAATGTGCTAGATGGACGAGTTCATAGCTTATGCTTAGATTTTATACCCTAACTTCTCGAGATTTCTTCTGTGTGGGGTTTCATATTCTCATTAGAGGCAAGTTTTATAACTTTTCCATGTTTATTGCCTACCATAAGCTTTCTAGATCATGTTCTTGCTTGAAAATGATTATTCGTGCACTAAAAAGTTATGCTTGACTTGGATTTTTATTTTTATAATGTTTCCTATTCTGATTCAGTCATATATGAACTTTTGATCATGTGTACGTTATTCCTAAGGTATAATATGACTCAGATCAGGTTGGTTTGACAACCTATGGTGCTAAGCACCTATCAACCAATGGTCAATTTTAGGGTTTTAAGCTGATTTCTTCTATAAACCCATGACCCGATGATGGTACCATTGTAACAACCTTATGGTGTTGTCTTCATGACAATGGATGGTGGTAACCAAGGGTGTAAACTGACATTCACCCCCTTAGGTCATGGTTTGGCCTAATTAGAAGCCTAGTGATTAACAACTAAGTACCCTAATGATGCTATCAATCAATGGTGATATTAGTTTGATATTTGATGATGATTAACGAATATAGTGCTGATCTAACAACCTATGGTGACTTAATGGTCACTAATGATGGTGGATCAGGTCTCCAAAACCTATGGTGAGTTAATTATATAGTTGTATCATCAATTAATCCTTAGACTAATGGTTTCTTGGGTAACTTGATGCAATGGTCGGACCTATATTGTAATTGATGGTTTTAATATATGAACTTGACCCAAGGGTCAAGATATAATTCTTATTCCTCCAATAAAGTGGAATGATGGCTAATGTAATATCATCATCATCATCATCTAAGCCTCAATCCCAACTATGTTGGGGTCGGCTACATGGATCATTCGTTTCCATTCAGCTCTATCATGGGCCATATTCTGATTGAGATGTAGAGATTCAAAATCTCTCTTTATAATCTCATCCCATGTTAATTTAGGCCTTCCTCTTCTTATATTTATAGTGTTTGTCTCAATAGCATTGCTTCGTATAGGCGCACTAGTAGGTCTGTGTTGCACATGTCCGTACCATCTGAGTCGGCCCTCACGCAACTTGTCCTCAATGCTCGCCACCCCCTCTTTATTCCGGATATAGTCATTTCTCAAACGATCTTTTCTTGTCTTCCCACACATCCATCTCAGCATACGCATTTCAGCCACGTTCATCTTGTTGAGACCTTGTTTCTTCACCGCCCAACATTCACTCCCATAGAGCATGGTTGGTCATATAGTTGTTCTATAAAACTTACTTTTTAACCTGAGAGGGATCTTCTGATCGCATAAAACTCTAGTTGCACTCCTCCATTTCAACCATCCTGCAGTGATCCGGTGACAAACATTATTTTGGACATCCTCGTCTATTTGAATAATAGAACCTAAGTATTGAAATTTGTCACATTTTGGTATATCTACTCCGTCCAACTTGGCTCTATCATTCACACTAGGAGATTGGCTGAAATTACAATGCATATACTCAGTTTTTCTCATGTTAATCATCAATCCATTTGATTCCAATGCCTTTCTCCAACATTCAACTTTATCATTCAATCCATCTTTTATTTCTTCAATCAAAACAATATCATCACCAAATAACATACACCAAGGAATATCATCCTGAACATTTTTTGTAAAAATTATTAAGTGATTTGGCTAATGTAATATGTTGGTCCTAATAATGTGATTTAGATGGTTTCCTTTATATGATAAACTTAAGGAGCTTACTGAAAAACACTATAGGGGAGGTGAATAGGGTTTTATGATAATTTTAAAAATTATTTAAGCAAACAACCACAAAAAGATTGGAGAAGGAGGCAAGGTGTTTAAAGTGGTTCCACCCTTAGCAAATACTAAGGGAGTCAGTCCACTACCCGGTTGTTCCCAACCAAATTTTGAAAGCAATTGTATTTTATTACCTTGCAAGGATGTTACAAAAGATACAACTACCTTCACAATCCTTAGGGTAGCCTTCACCTAGAAGTAGTCCCACCAACCTTGAAGCAGCCTTCCTCGAAGTAACTCCAAGCTCCCCCTTGAAGTAGCCTTCCTCTTGAAGTAGCTTCTCATTGAGATTGCCTTCTTGAAGTAATCCTAAGTCCACTGAGCTACCTTCACCACCTGAAGTAGCTCCAACAACCTCCTTTCCGCAGCCTCCTACCTAGGAGTAGTAAAGGAGAAAAAAATAAAATAGAAGTAACAAGATTGGAAGAAAGAAACAATGTTACCGATTGAGTACAACGCATTGATCCTATATCAAGCGTATTGATCTCCTATCCACTGTGGATGAATGTGGTAGTGTGGTGGCTAGGAGATACTAAGCTATAGGGCACTAATGTAGAATAGATTGTAAGTGTAGCTCGACTTGTTGCTCACAAAGGATGATTCTCAATTGTAATTGTATGCACAAGTGATACTTTGGGTGTCCTAAGGCATGCCCTATTTATAGGAATGGCCTACTAGTACTTAGGGACGTTCTAGACACTTTTTAGGGTGTTCTTAGTGCTCAACTAGCCGTTAGGTGTCCACTAATTACATTGCAATGACTAGTTGTTTATTGCTGAAAAGTGGTCCAGAACTTCTCTCGGTCGAGAAGTTTGTCAACCGAGCTTGTCTCAGTCGAGCTCTTTGTCGATCGAATAGGAGTTTAAGGTCAATGTGTTGTAATGTTCGATTCCAACTCCCAATTACTTTGCTAACTCAGTCTAACGACTAGTAGGATTTATTCTCGGTCGAGAATATTGTCGACTGAGGGTGTCTCGGTCGAGGACTTTGTCGATCGAGAAAGTCTTTGTTTCAATGTGTTTAGCCATGTACTAAGTGTGTGTATCAATGTGTAATTGTGCTTCTATCTTAGGGGAGGGTCTATCTAAGTGTTGTGAGTGGATAGGGAATATCTAACGCTTGATTTACATGATGTCTGTGTACTTGTACATTTTATACTTGTACAAGTTTTTACATTGAGTACAATCATGAAAATAAAAGTAATATAAGCATGTTGATCTTCCAATTTGTCTAGATCTTCAACTATCCACATCCTTATTTGTTTATCCCTGAAACATTCAAATAAAAAGTTAGATCCACAAGAATGAAATGTTTGTCATCATCAAACAAAGGGTTTAATAATGTCCAATTTAGCCAACAATCTCCCCCTTTTCGAAGATGACAAACATTTCTAAAATATAAATCAAGAAAATTTAAATAACATGAGTTTCATTCCTGATATTTACCTTATGCAATTATTCTCTTTTTTATTCAAAGAGGTATAAAACTCTTTTAAGGAATACAACAATAATTTATGTGAAGCCAAGAGATTATGAAACTCATTTATTTTGATTTATATTATTCCCTCCCCCTTTGTCATTTCAAAAAGATAGCCATATAACCAATTTGCTCCCCCTGAATGGGATACTCCCCCTTGATTGTATACTATAATAAGAATGTCAAATTTAGCCATAGTTCAAAAATCATGACTTATTTCTCAATCATTTGCAAGGGATGTTAATCCCTGAAATGATATGAGATTCCATTAGGCTCATAGTAACATCAATAAATATATTTCTCAACCATTTACAAGGGATGTTAAGCCTTGAAATGATATGAGGTTCTTTTAAGCTCACATTAGAATCAATGAATGTATCTCTAACCAAATACACAGGATGTTAAGCCTTGATTTGTTTAGAGAATTCAATTAAGAGCAAGATATACATCATATTCAAGAATGGTGTAGGCTCCTTTATTTTCATAACCAAGATTACTTTAAGGATACTAAGGTCATAACTAGATTTGAGGTTCAATTTAATAAACATGTTGAGCAAATATACTAAGGTTAATTGTAGGTGAATTATTTACAAGTAAGCATTTTGTCAAGCTTATTTTAGGTCGACCTTAACTTCGACCATGGTGCCCCTCAGTTGAGCTCCTTTTTCAACCGAGAGGCATTTCTGTAGATTTCTAATGTATGCATTTTCATAGGTTATTCAATGGGCCACTTGATCTTGTTGTGTATGATCATTATTAGTTCTTCATTTTGCTCATATATGAACTTATTAATGTTGAATAATCTAAGATAAAACCTTTTTATCACTTAAGTTTTCCATTTAGAATTTAATTCATGTGAGCAATATTTTTTAGAAGATATCTTGTCATAATTTCATAGAATGCTCAAACCTTTAATTTTCTCACAAAATGGTGATGAATATATTTTAACCAAGTTCCTTGTATGATCATTTCTTTTATTTTTTATTTTGATTATATTAATGTTGAACAAAGTCCCTTATGCCAATAGATTTTCCACTAGTACTTTTCTTGAATAAAACCAATCTTTTCCTCATGTATGCTTGTTTGGGACAATTTAATCATACAAAGTATAAAGTTTTGATGCCCATATATTCTGCCTTTTGATTTGGGCCATTCAAATATTTAAAGCAATGTAATATGTAAAGTTCATTACCTATTTGAATCACTTGCAATTGAAGTATCTTATCTTTTATAAAGTAATTCTGACAGAGTTTCCTTCGGTAAACAAATTTTTCGACCAAAATGTTATCAGTCGATAGATTTCTCGACCGATAAGGTTACTGTTTGTCCAGAAAATATAAGTTTTAAGACAGAAACTTCTTTGGTCAACAATGTTTTCGATCGAAGAGTGTCTCAGTCGAAATTATTGTCAACCGAGATGGTTTCTATTTTTTCTTTTCAACAATTTATTCAATTTGATTTTAGATTACTTCATTATCCAACATAACAATGAGTTTAGTTGAGATAAGACATTATGAATATCAAGGTAATGTTTTAAGTCATATCTCAACTAATCATATTCAAGTTTCCTAAGTTTGGGATCTTGGAATCCAAACTAAATCAACATCCTTCTTCTTGTATGGGCATGATAAATAATAATGTCCAAGACGCATGCAATAATGAAAATAGATAGAATCAATTTCATTTCTCTTCTTAGATAGATTATCTTTAGGCACATACATAATTTTAGTCTTGGGTACTTGTGTCCTTCTCACTCTAGGTTTTTGATAGGATTTACCTTTGGGCTTATAACCTAGTCCTCTCCTTCCAATCTGACCAGAAGAATCTTTTAAGATCTTATCAAGAATACCATTGTTTTTCAAGCTACTAATTTCCTTTTATAACTTAGCAACTTCATCCAATCTCCTTTTAATATCTAAGTTTGCTTGATCTAAGTTAGATGACAAACTATCTCTTTCTTTTACAATGGCATCATAATCTAAATGAGTGCATAAAATAGGTTGAGTTTGAAGATTATTCAACTTAGCAAGTAATTCAACTTTTTATTGAAAAAGAAGATTATAGTTTGTCTAACTTTCATGCCCCAACTCGCACCCGCATGGAATGGCTCTGGCGATCGCAGCGGTGATCTAGGGTTCCCTCTGCACGCGGACCTCGAGCCTAGGGGAGAGGGTCTGGCGTTAGTCTAAAGTCACCACCATCTCCCCCCAGGCATCTTCATCGACTTGCCTCTCTGTTCTGGGTCTGTTTGAAGGTGCTTCTCTGAGCTTCTCCTCTCATCCTCCCTTGGCGGCTGGCGTGCGTTCTGGTCATGGTTGGGCCTTTTGCGGTGGTGCGTGGCTCGAGGGGGGATGTAGCACTCTCCTCTTTGGCGTCTTTTTCTCAAATCTTCCTCCGGGCTGAGCGGAGTAGCTATTTTGGAGGTCTACGGTCGTCAGATCCAGCGGGGGCGGGTTTGCCCTCTTTTTTTCTTTTTCTGTTCTTCCTAGTTTTTTCTCTGTGTCAGTCTATCTGTGGTGGTATTTTTTTGGTCGTGCCTTGGGTTCCTTCTTGGGCGGACGGTGAGCTCGGACGCCCTAGGTGCTTCAGGCAGAGGAGGATTAAGCTGGGTTTGTGCTTGATGAATGCATATTCATCTCTTATTTTTGCTTCATTTAGAATAATTAATTAGGATTTTTTTGTTAATTTTAGCTCATTCAAAAATAAATAGCACTTTCATCTTCTTGATATACTTTTTCTGAATTCTAATGATATTTCTCTTAATTTTCAGGAATTATCTAAGTAAACCGAGAAAATAAAAGATGAAGATATGAGGCTTTCAAATATTCCCGCAGTGTCTGAGATACTCGTCACCAAAATAGCCATATCTTTTGCGTCTAAAGACGGAATTTCAAGATAAAGCATGGAATGAAAATAGAATTTTATTGGCTACAAAAAAGACATATTTTGCGACAATTTTGGTGTTTATTTGGCTGCGCAATTAATCAGTGAAAGTAGCATTACGTTTTCCCGCAGAGTCTGATTTCAGTATATACCTTTCACCAAAATTAGTATAACTCCCATATCCCAAGGCGGAATTTATTGTGCAAGTATGCGTTGGAAAGATAATTCAATTATATACAGGAAAAATATATTTTCGGACCGATTCAGAGTTTTTGACTGGCCCAAAAATGCGTTTGAAATCGCTGCTGCGGGAATCTGCATTGAAGAGAGTTACATGGTCAAGACAATTAAAGTCTATCAAATTCCTATTGACCAAATCTTGAAAATTCAAAATGATAGCTCCATCTCTTTTTCCCCCTCTTTTTTTGGATAGCCTACCCCTCCTTCTCCTATAAAAGGAAGGGCACTTCCTCCTCCCAAGGGGCATCTTAGATTTCTTGTATTTGGGATTCTGAAGCAAATTATCTTGTAATCATTCTCATATTATGCAATAAAGTAGATCTTAGTTCAAGCATAGCTCTTTCATTCTTATTTTTGTCTTTTCTCTCTGCCTTAGTTTTAATCTTCTTCTTTCCGTTCTTCAATTCCAGAGCAAGGAACAAAGAACTAAGTCATTTCATCGTCTCTAGCATGAGGATTAATCTCCTAATTTCTGGGCTAGACTATGGCTTCATTTCTTTCTTCCTCCGTCTCCCCTTTCTCTATGTGTGAGTAGACTTTTATCGGGGCAAGGGGAATAACCCCTTAGCCATAGTTTTAACAACTTCTTCTTAAATGATTAGATGGTAATCGATTTTAATTGAATGATTGATCTTCGGATCGCATGTTAATCCGGATGGATATGACCATGGAAATTCGGATTTAGAACAATAAAATCGATTACATAGACGTTTTGATATGACCGTGGATTTTCGTCTTTTAGGATGATAAACTGGGAAGCATGAGCACCAAGACCAATGGGCTCATGTGGAGTTTCTCTTTTGTGAGTTTTTAAATTCACAAGCCTTCATCGAATCGTCGTTTAAGATTTAGTTGTTATCACCTAAGCTAAGGTAGTGAAAATTCCTACGAGCCTCGATTTCCTTATCTTGATTTAATCACCGCATCCTTTGTTTGCTTTAATTCTTAGTCTTCCATTCATATAGTTTTTCTTGTGTTAACAATATTTTTATTATTTCCTTGTGCATTTTTATTCTTGTTAAGTGCTTTCCTTCTTGCATTAGTGTAATCACTCAAAACCCCAACTGGACTTTACTTTCTGCTTTAATAAAAAGAAAAATATCAAAAACAAATAATAAAGTTATTCAATCTTTGGGTTCTAAGAACAATCTCTAAATAGTTGTCATGTGGGATCGACCCTTCTATACTACCCTTAAAACTGGAAGTAAAAAAAAGGTTTAAACTCTAGGATTAACCATCTTAGTGATTGATATTGCAAAACGACGAGTATCAATTTGGCGTCGTTGTCGGGGACAACATATTGTTTTTTTTCGAACCCCAAAACAATTTTGAAAAACTTTTTTTTTATGCCTTCCGAGTAACATTCCGTAAGTGTACTCCTCTTTCTGCCGAGTTTCCATTCCGGCAGTACGTTTTTTCTACACACGAATTAACTGCTTTATTTGTGCATGCGACGCTCGAACGACGATTTTCAACCTTTCGATCCGAAAATAGAAAGAACTTTTCATCATCAAAACCATCAAAATCTAGTAACAATGAATGAAGATGAGGTCGCCCGTAGAATCGACCAAGCTCTCGCAGCTCAAAGAGAGCTCATCCAAGCCGAACAAGCGGAAAGAAAAGTCGCTTTGCGAGCAGCCTTTAGGGCTGAACAAGAAACCATAGAAGCCGATAGGAGGGAAGCCGAAAGGCAAAAACAATTAAAAGACTTTTTTGTTCCCAAAACGGCCTATGCACAACATCCAGTTATACCCCCCGATATCATTGCTCCACAATTCGAAATCTGAACACAATGGATCACTATGCTGCAAACCAACCCCTTCTCTGGCAATAATGGGGAAAGTTGTCAAGATCATCTTCAAAAGTTCATTGACCTTTGCTCTTTGAACAAAATCCCAGGCGTCTCTGAAGATGTCATTCGCTTTAGGTTGTTTAAGTATTCCCTCTCCGGACAAGCTAGTAGTTGGTACAACACCATAGAGAGCGAAGAACATGTCACAACTTGGGAAGTTCTACAAAACAAGTTCCTTGAAAAATTCTACCCCCCGTCTCTCACCTATGAACTTAGGGGTCAAATAACTCACTTTTCTATGTCCCCAGGAGAGTCTTTAGGTGAAGCCTGGAAAAGGTTCAAGGATTTACTTAGGAAGTTCCCCCACCATGACATCTCTCAAGCCCAACTCATAGAGATTTTCTATCATGGTGTTGATGATGATACCAAATTTTTCCTTGATTCCTCATATGGAAGAAATTTCATGCATCAAAGTTTAACTAGCGCATGGGAGGTAGTTAAACGGGCTTCCTAAACAAGGGCTAGAAGAGGGATTGGAGGAATCCTTAAGGTAGCCAAGGCAGAAGTTAATAATGACATCCAAAGCATAGCGGAAAGCCTAAAATTAATTGCCTTAAAACAAGATCGGTTAGAGTCATCCTTAGTCACCCTTAGGGAGTCACCCCAACAACTAAAAGCCATGGATTCCCTTTGTGGTATTTTCCAAGGATACGACCATACCACCCTCCACTGTCAATACCTCTACAACATGCCCACGCAACCTGAAGTAGGTCAACAACCAGAAGACCTTAATTCGATTCATACAATACCAGGCCAAGGTTACTACAATCCCAACCAACCTAGAAATCACCCTGGTTTTCAGTATGGGAACCCCTCAGGCGCCGAGAACTCTACCCAACTTCAACAAATGCCTTCCTACCCTCAAAGTCACAATCGACCACCACCTGGATTCCCATACAGCGATCAAAGAAATTTTGGAAATCACCAAAATCGACAACACTACCAACAATTCCAAAACCTAAACCTTCCACCCCAAAATCCAAACCAACCTCAACCTCCCCAACCACCTCAAAATGTCGTCCCTCCTCCTCCCCCTAGTCATCCCAACTGGGCAAGCATAGAATAAACCCTCGTGGCCATTCAAGCCCATCAGAAGGCAACTGACGCACAGTTAGCCCGTTTGTTTGCCCAACAAAAACCTCCTGCTGGGACTTTTGTAGGACAGCCTGAAAACAACCCCAAACATCCTGAACAACTCAAGGTAGTCTCTACTCATTCAGGAAAAGTGCACACCCCTCCCCCTTCAGAAGAATCTTTAGACCCACCTCTAGAATTTGAGGATGAGGACATGGTAGTTGTCGAACCCGAAGTCACACCCAAACCATCCGTCCCCGAAACCTCTCAAGTGGAAGATGAACCAGTTTACAAACCCCGACCTCCCTATCAAGACTGCCTCAAACAAACAAGACTTGATGCCTGCTTCATGAAATTTAGGGAAGCTATGAAAAAAATACATGTCGACATTCCCTTCCTTGATGCTTTGGCAGACATTCCCGCCTGGTCCAAGTACATGAAATCTCTATTGACTAGGAAGTATGTTACTAAAGAATACGAAACTGTTAAACTTTCTAGGACTACCTCTAACATTATCCTAAGTAAGATGCCTAAAAAACAGAAGGATCCAGGTTCTTTTGGAATAGGATGCTACTTAGGTGACAATGCTTGTAGGAAAGGCCTAGCAGATTTAGGAGCTAGTATATCCATCATGCCATATAGTCTTTGTAAAAGATTGGGATTCAATGATATGTTACCCACAACCATGACCATCCAACTGGCGGACTCATCCACAACTAAGCCCATGGGAATCATAGAAGACATTACGGTTAAAGTTGGAAATGATGCATACGTCCCTTGTGATTTTGTAATCATGGATATCAAGGAAGACTTACGCTACCCCCTCATTTTCAGACATCCCTTCTTAGCCACTGCTCATGCCTTAATTGATGTTGAGGCTGGTACCATTGTGTTAAGACTAGGGAAGCAAAACCTAGAGTTTAGGGTGTTTGAAAGTATGAAGGGACCTAGTCTTGAGGAAGAAGTCTACCTCCTTGATTGCATTGATGAATTAAACCAATTAAGGCAAGAATGGGAATTAGTTGATAACCCCCTATGCACTGCTCTCACCATCCCCGCCGAATGTGATTTTGATAATGAACCATCAAACCAACTTAAGATTCACTTGGACAACTTTGAGGAAATCCCATGTGCTGAGATTGAAGACCTTAAGATGATCTCCACCATAGAAGAACAACCTGAACCACCTAAGGCCCCAGAAATGAAGGCTCTTCCCAAAGGTCTGAAATATGTGTTTCTGGATGAACAACAATTATTTCATGTTATTATCAATTCTGACCTTACCATTGAACAGGAAACCATGCTTATGGGCGAACTTAGAAAAAGGAGAACAACCTTAGGGTACAAAATGACGGATTTGGTTGGGATAGATCAATCCATTTGCATCCACAAAATCCCAATGATTGAAAATAGTAAACCTTCCCGAGACCCACAAAGGAAACTCAACCCAAACATGAAGGAAGTTGTCCGTCTTGAAGTGATTAAACTTTTGACTGTAGGAATCATCTACCCCATCTCTGACTCTCCTTGGGTCAGCCCGGTCTAGGTCGTCCCCAAAAAAGGTGGGACCACAGTCGTTAGGAATGAGAAGAATGAGCTTATCCCCACCCGTACAGTCACATGGTGGAGGATGTGCATTGACTACATGAAACTCAACAAAGAAACTAGGAAAGACCACTTCCCTCTTCCCTTCCTCGATCAAGTTCTTGAACATTTAGCTCATCAACAATACTTTTGCTATTTAGATGGCTACTCAGGTTTTTATCAGATCCCCATTCATCCTGAAGACCAAGAGAAGACCACCTTCATATGCCCTTTTGGTACATATGCTTTTAGACGAATGCCCTTTGGCCTGTGCAATGCACCAGCCACTTTTCAAAGATGTATGTCTGCCATTTTTTTAGGGTTAACTGAGACTATCATGGAGGTGTTCATGGATGATTTCTCTGTCTATGGAGATAGTTTCACTTCTTGCCTTGAAAACCTCTCCCTTGTTCTTGACAGATGCATCGAGTCACATTTAGTCCTTAATTGGGAAAAATGTCACTTCATGGTCAAGGAGGGTATTGTTCTGGGCCATAAGGTGAGCAACCAGGGCATTGAAGTTGACCAAGCCAAGATTGAGGTCATCACCAAGCTCCCCCCTCCCACCTCAGTCAAAGACATCCGAGCCTTCTTAGGACATGCCGGTTTCTATCGATGATTCATCCGTGATTTTTCCAAAATTACAAAACCTCTCACCAATCTTCTTCAAAAGGAGGTGCCTTTCCATTTTGATACGGCATGCATGGAGAGCTTGTTATGTTTGAAAAAGGCTCTCACCACCACTCCTATCATCTGTGTTCCTGACTGGTCCTTACCCTTTGAAATCATGTGTGATGCTAGTGATTTTGCTGTAGGTGCCATTTTAGGACAAAGAATTGACAAAAAACACCATGTCATTTATTATGCATCCAAGACCTTAGATGAGGCTCAGCGAAATTACACAGTCACCGAAAAAGAAATGCTAGCCATTGTCTATGCATTAGATAAATTTCGCTCATATCTTGTTGGTTCGAAGGTTGTTGTTTACACTGATCATGCAGCTATTCTCTACCTCATGACCAAAAAAGACGCCAAGCCTAGACTCATAAGATGGATTTTGTTGTTACAGGAATTTGATCTAGAAATCCTAGACAAAAAGGGCTCTGAAAATGTCGTGGTTGACCACCTGAGTAGACTTAGCTATAGCCCCATTGATGAAAATCCAATAAATGAATCCTTACCCGATGACCAATTGCTCAAGGTTGACTCCCAATTTCCTTGGTTTGCTGATTTTGTAAATTATTTAGCTGCAGGTGTATTGCATCCCGAATATACGGGACATTCTAAAGATAAATTTTTACATGATGTCAAGAATTATTATTGGGATGAACCTTATTTGTTTCGAATTTGCACTGATGGCTTATATCGTCGTTGTGTGTCCCATGAAGAAAGCATTGCCATTTTGGAACAATGTCACTCTGGCCCCTATGGTGGTCACATGAGTTCCCAAAAAATGGCTAGGAAAGTCCTACAATGTGGATTCTTCTGGCCCACAATCTTCAAGGACTCGTATGATTATGTGCTTTCATGTGACCAATGTCAAAGGACGGGTAATATTTCCAAACGTGACCAAATGCCTCTCACCTCTTGGCAAGAATTAGAGATTTTTGATGTTTGGGGGATCGACTATATGGGCCCATTTCCTTCTTCTTATGGGTTTACTTACATTTTAGTCGCAGTCGATTATGTGTCAAAGTGGGTTGAAGCCATACCTACTAAAACATGTGACTCTAAACCCGTTAAGAAACTTTTTAAAGATGTCATTTTTCCTAGATTTGGAGTCCCTCGCACCGTCATTTCTGACGGGGGATCCCATTTTTTGGAGAAAAGTTTTGAGGCTCTTTTGAAAAAATATGGGGTTTATCACAAAGTCGCCACTCCTTACCATCCTCAGACCAGTGGGTAGGTAGAAGTATCCAACAGACAAATCAAATCCATTTTAGAAAAAACTGTTGGACGAACTAGGAAAGATTGGGCGTTAAAAATCAAGGATGCCATGTGGGCATATCGTACTGCCTACAAAACACCCATTGGCACCACCCCTTTCAGACTGATCTATGGTAAGTCATGTCACTTACCAATAGAACTAGAGCACAAAGAAAGCTGGGCCATTAAAAGTTTGAATTATGACCTTTCCATGGCTGGAGAGAAACATTTTCTCCAAATGAATGAGCTTGATGAACTTAGGATGAGTGCCTACGAAAATGCAAGAATCTACAAGGACCGAACCAAAATGTGGCATGATGGTCACATTAAGCGCAAAGACATTAGAGAAGGGGATCAAGTTTTAGTTTTTAATTCAAGATTACGACTTTTCCCTGGAAAACTCAAGTCGAGATGGTATGGCCCCTACATTGTCAAGAGTGCTTATCCACATGGCGCTTTTCTTTTCTGTGATAAAGTTTTGGGTGAGTTTAAGGTTAATGGACACCGACTTAAAAGATACATCACCACTGAAGACCTTGTCGCTTCAGACTCAAATAATTGTTCATCTTTGAAAGACCTAAACCTATCTGACCCCACACCTTCCCCAGAAACCCACTAGACTGATCCATCTCTTGTCAGGCCATGACGTAAAACTTGGCACTTTTTGGGAGGCAACCCAAATAATTTTTGCATTTTTTTTCCTTCTTTTCTAATATCATCACCCTTGTTATTTTTTGTTTTGTTTTGTTTTGTTTTGTGTTCTTCTCTTTTAGGGAGTTGCTGTCATCGTCCTTCATCCTCCACCACAGCGATTCTTTTCCCCCATATCAGATTTTTATTTTGCTCGGGACGAGCAAAGTCTTAAGTTTGGGGTGGGGATGGGTGGTACGTTTCCACCCCTTTTTCTTTCCCTTTTAGTATCTTTTCTTTGTTTTTACATATTGCATGTAGTTTTTTTTTCTTTTCTTTCTTTTTATAGTACAATTGGCCCATATCTAGTCGGCCTTGATATGATCATTTGTCAAAATACTCCCCTTAATGATGTAACTGCCTTGTAACTAAAATTTTATAACTTTCATGACTAGAAATCCTCCTGTCACTTAGGACCTCAAATAATAATCACTCCTTGGAAAAGATGGCAAGCCATAGAGGACTGATAGGATTCAAGAGTGATGATTTCTTATCATGTACAACTTGTATAAATTTTCTTGATTTTTTGCATGATTCGGTAATAGTTGAACCAATGCATGGTACTCTAAAAAAAGATGGAAAAAAAGTTGCACAAGAACAGCCTCTTCTACTCTTCTTCCACCACTTCCAAATCTTTCCATTCGTCAAAAAGAAAAAAAAAACCAATAATGCCCAAAAGGCTAAGTTTGGGGTGGCACCCCTTCCCCCTCTTCCGCTTCTTCCATACCCACGCAATTGGGTGTATCACCAAAAATCAAAGAAAAAAAATGCAGTCAATGTAACTGCATGTCCACTAAATATAAAGGTCTCGAGTCGAATAGAGGAGAGACTGTCCTTCTTTCATACCTCCTTCACTCCAATTTTCTACCCAGGGAAAAACTACAAAAACCCCAACCATCCAAATCAGCCCTGTTCTTGTGTAAAACTTTAAAAAAAAATTGGAGTACCAAAAGCAAAGGTGAAATGAAAATATGTTTTATTGCATGTCTTGAATAAATGCAAGTTTATGAAGTAGGAAATATAAAAGTCACTTTTCGTGAATTCAGGAAGTCAGGGTCGCTTGGCCATATTTTGGTGGAAGGAAGCAAGTGGTTATTAGGAGAGTGAGGATGATAGGTTGAGAGTATGTCTTGAAAGTATTTTTGATTTTAATTTGCTCGGGACGAGCAAAGTTTAAGTTTGGGGTATTTTGATGAATGTATATTCATCTCTTATTTTTGCTTCATTTAGAATAATTAATTAGGATTTTTTTGTTAATTTTAGATCATTCAAAAATAAATAACACTTTCATCTTCTTGATATACTTTTCCTAAATTCTTATGATATTTCTCTTAATTTTCAGGAATTATCTAAGTAAATCGAGAAAATAAGAGATGAAGATATGAGGCTTTCAAATATTCCCGCAGTGCCTGAGATACTCGTCACCAAAATAGCCATATCTTTTGCGTCTAAAGGCGGAATTTCAAGATAAAGCATGGAATGAAAAGAGAATTTTATTGGATACAAAAAAAACATATTTTGCGACAATTTTGGTGTTTATTTGGCTGCGCAATTAATTAGTGAAAGTAGCATTACGTTTTCTCACAGAGTCTGATTTCAGTATATACCTTTCACCAAAATTGGTATAACTCCCACATCCCAAGGCGGAATTTATTGAGAAAGTATGCGTTGGAAAGATAATTCAATTATCTACAGGAAAATTATATTTTCAGGCCGCTTCAGAGTTTTTGACTGGCCCAAAAATGCGTTTGAAATCGCTTCTGTGGGAATCTGCATTGAAGAGAGTTACATGGTCAAGACAATTAAAGTCTATCAAATTCCTATTGACCAAATCTTGAAAATTCAAAATGATAGCTCCCTATCTTTTTCCCCCTCTTTTTTTGGATAGCCTACCCCTCCTTCTCCTATAAAAGGAAGGGCACTTCCTCCTCCCAAGGGGCATCTTGGATTTCTTGTATTTGGGATTCTGAAGCAAATTATCTTGTAATCATTCTCATATTATGCAATAAAGTAGATCTTAGTTCAAGCATAGCTCTTTCATTCTTGTTCTTGTCTTTTCTCTCTGCCTTAGTTCTAATCTTCTTCTTTTCGTTCTTCAATTCCGGAGCAAGGAACAAAGAACTAAGTCATTTCATCATCTCTAGCATAATGATTAATCTCCTGATTTCTGGGCTAGACTATGGCTTCATTTCTTTCTTCCTCTGTCTCCCCTTTCTCCATGTGTGAGTAGACTTTTATCGGGGCAAGGGGAATAACCCCTTAGCTATGGTTTTAAAAACTTCTTCTTAAATGATTAGATGGTAATCGATTTTAATTGAATGATTGATCTTTGGATCGCATGTTAATCCGGATAGATATGACCATGGAAATTCGGATTTAGAACAATAAAATCGATTACATAGACGTTTTGATATGACCGTGGATTTTCGTCTTTTAGGATGATAAACTGGGAAGAATGAGCATCAAGACCAATGGGCTCATGTGGAGTTTCTCTTTTGTGAGTTTTTAAATTCGCAAGCCTTCATCGAATCATCGTTTAAGATTTAGTTGTTATCACCTAGGCTAAGGTGGTGAAAACCCCTACGAGCCTCGATTTTCTTATCTTGATTTAATCCCGCATCCTTTGTTTGCTTTAATTCTTAGTCTTCCATTCATATAATTTTGCTTGTGTTAACAATCTTTTTATTATTTCCTTGTGCATGTTTATTCTTGTTAAGTGATTTCCTTCTTGCATTAGTGTAATCACTCAAACCCCCAACTGGACTTTACTTTCTGCTTTAATAAAAAGAAAAATATCAAAAACAAATAATAAAGTTCTTCAATCTTTGGGTTCTAAGAACAATCTCTAAATAGTTGTCCTGTGGGATCGACCCTTCTATACTACCCTTAAAACTAGAAGTAAAAAAGGTTTAAACTCTAGGATTAACCATCTTAGTGATTGATATTGCAAAACGACGAGTATCAGTGCTTCATGCGGGTCTTCCGCCCCCTACTCGCAGTGGTGGTGGGGTTCCCAACACCCTCTACTCCCCACCGTTGTATCCGCATGAGCCATCCTTCCTCTATATTTGCATCACTGGGGTTTGGCCTCCTTCTCGTGTCTCCTGGTTGGTGCACCCTTAGTGCTTGATGTTTTTTTCTATGTTAACATTGTGTTGTTGGGTGGCTCCTTGGCCAGTTTGTTTTTTATTTTTGTTTCTTTGCTGCTAGTTGTGTTTCTAGTCCTGTTTGTGTGGTGTTGTGTTTGTGTTGTTTCTTTGTGGTCGAGCTCTTTTTTAGGTGATCATTCGTTGTCTTCATGATGGTAACCTCTGCCAGTGGCTTTGAAAACTCCTCACCCGATGTACTCATAGGCTCTTGTAGATTGATGAATTCCATCCCAGATAGTTGTTTTAGACAGCCACTACAAGAGGTGGATGGTGCAGAAACGTACCTATCACATCCCAATCTGAGCCTTGTGGTATGTCCTTCAACAAAAGGAGTTGCCGCTTAGTTACTTGATGAGAGATGTCTATCTTGTAGATGTCGTATGGCTTACTTTTAATGAGACTGAGCTATTTTTGAAAAAAAGATTATAGTTTGTCTCTAGAGTAAGTAACTTTGTATTGCAATCATTAAGAGAAGATCTCAAGGTAGAATTTTCAGAAATAATACTTTCTTTTTCAGAAACAAGATCATTTAATTGAGCATGCAACTCCTCATTTGTTTTAGTAACTCTTTTTAGTTTCTTTTTACAGTCAATATATTTATCATGCAATTCATCAATACTAGCAACTAACTCTTCTTTAGATAAATCAAAAAGACTTGCCTCATCTTCTTCTTCATTTGTTGTAGCAATAAGACACTCCACTTCTTATTCTCCATCTTCACTATCATCACTTGAGTCATCCCATGCAGCTTTGTAGGCTTTTTCCTTCTTCTTCTGAGATGATTTCTTTCCCTTCTTGAGTTTGGGACAATCACCTTTTAAGTGTCCCTTTTTGCCACATTCAAAGCACCTAGAGGAAGAAGAAACACTAGAAATTTTATTAGATTTAAATCTTCTATAATGCTTACCATTTACAATGAGAGCTTCTTCTTCACTATCTTCTTCACTTGTGTCATGACTATTTTTTGTTGATGCCTTGAATGCAATATCCTTTTGTTTCTCCTTTTTGTGTTTGGCTGCCAATCTTTCTTCTTCTTCAAGGGTGACTTCATGAGTTTCTAATTTGCCAATGAGTTGTTCCATCTGACCGGCCTAAATCGCGCGTCCTAAAATTAGAGGTGGATTTGAGGTAGTCAAGCTTTTACATTTATAACCCGAATCCTTCTAGGCCCCCGCAACTTTGTTTATGGGGTCGAAGTAGATATACGGGGTCGAACACAGGGACAAGGGTGGTAGTGTTGAGAATCCAGAATCGACACGCTACTCTCCGGCAGGTGTAACGAGATAATAAACTCCCAAAAGGGAAACAGCAAGATGTCACAAACAAAACAAAGAAAACTATCTCCAACTGGAGCTACAAGAAAGATTTAAGGTTTTAGTCATTTAGTAGTTTTTAGGGGTTTTCATGCAACAGAAACAGAAAGATAAACTAGAGCTAGAGCAAGGTATGAAGGATAAGACTTTAGTAAAACAAGCGGTAGAAGTAACATCTGTTGGATCAATGGGCTCTAGAAGGGGGGGGTTGAATAGAGCTTCACAAACTTCACAAGATAGATTAAACCACCAAATTATATTACGAGTGTAATTTGAAGCAAAACAGTAATTTGATGTCCTAAGCTAGCATTCATAGCAAGGGTAAGAGATATGGATAAACATGCACTTGGACAGGTGGTTTAGAGTGGTTCCTCGTCCTAAACTTAGGATCAAGTCAGTCCACTACCTAGAGTTGGTTAGGCTCTAGGATTTGTAACTTGAGGCTCTTATATTTCTCACAAAAATAAGATTACAAGCTACAACAACCAACCATCCAAGGTCTTATATAACAAGCCAAGATCTTCTACCTCACCAAGGACTTACCCACCAAGCAAGTAGTCTTCCGCCTTCTCTAAAGGACTTACCCACTCTTGCTCTGGTCTTCGGCCTTGAAGGAATTACCTATCTTGCTTGCCCTTCGCCTTGCACCTCTCCTTCACTTGGAGAGCTTTAGCACCTTCCTCCTTCACTCGGAGGCCTGGAGCAGCTAGCCTTCTTCTCCTTCACTTGGGGAAGAACAGCAACCTTCTTCTCTTTCACTCGGAGAAGAAACTTCAATCAATCTTCATAGAGAATGGAGATGGGAGAAGTGGAAAGGAGAGCTTTACAAGATTACAAATGATAGCTCTCATACATGGGATCCTAACTCACTCATACTCACGAATTTGCTTTGAAGGTAGAGAGAGAAAGGGGCTCAAAGGATTAGAAACCACTCAACTAAGGCTAGGACCAAGCATATGTGAATGAGCAACCTTGGAATGAAGTCCAAGAGGTCCTATTTATAGTTGAGGGTGTCCCTTTGAGGTTGGGTGAGTTAAGTGGCACAAACTAGCCGTTTTACAACTTGCAACGGATCTATTTTGAGTCCCACCAACTCCTCCAACGGTTGGAATTGCTTTTTCTGCATTCCAGTACAGTTCGATCGGCCGAGTTTCATTAAAGGCAACTCGGCCGACACACTAGGTGACAAAACCAACAGGGAATCTGTCGGCCGAGTTTCCAGGGGGAAACTCGGCCGATCAGTCTTCCTTTGGTTTTGACTGACCAGTGGATCGGCCGAGTTTCCTGGCATTGAAACTCGGCCGACAGCCCAGAAAATTCCTCAATACATGGATCGGCCGAGTTTGTAATTCGGCCGACCAAATCCCTGTTAAGGGGTATTTTGGAATATTCAAAAACTGTATAAATGATGGATTTTTGAGTTCCAATCATTTTATCCATCTTAGATACAATGCAAAACATGAATTTAAGTGATTACAAAAATTGCTCTAAGCCTCTAAGGGCTATATTACAAAGCGGGTGAAAGTCACATGTTTTGCATGTGCCGGGAGAGTAGCTTTGAGTGAATTTTGATTCTTTTCTTGTATCTAATGTCTGCAATGATCTCAATTAGAAATGTTAGATACATATGAGTGGAATGGTTAAGTCATTATCAAAATATGGGCAATATGCGACACCTAGGTCAACATTCTCCCCCTTTTTGACAATGACAAACCATTCCTCAACATATTGAAAAGAATATGAAAATTATACCTTTGCTTAGAGAATTGCAAGGGGATGCAAATATGATCAGTCTTGTAATGCTCCCCCTCAATTCATGCTTACTCATCCCTGCATTGTTAGTTAACACACAAACAGCCATAGCATATATATATTGTATGATTCTAGCCAAGTCAAGATATATAAGTTTTAAAGACAAGAAAAGAACCATACAAGCACTAAAAGCAATATGATGGCAATATGATTGAGGTATATTTCTCCCCCTTTGTCATCTCAAAAAGGCAGGGGGGTAGAAGAGCATACAAACCAGGTCTTCTCCAAAACACTCAATCAAACATAGCATATGAAGACAGAGAAGCACAAAGATAATTCATGAAAACAACCAACTGTCATTCATCAAAATATGGATTACATGATAAGATAAGTCATACAAAATGTATCCAAAACATAAAACCAAAAGCTACAAGGACAAGCGGAAAAGCCATAGTACATCTCAGATAATGTGCCTAATATAGATGATACAAACATAGTCCCTAAAGAAAATGACATGGTCATGCGAGACTACACTAGACACATCTACTCTAAGCTATACTAATCTATGTCGACGTCATCAACAGCAGCATCCATGTCCTCATCGGGCTGGTAGTCCTCGTCTCCATCAGAAGGAGGGGCATCAGCCGGTGTAGCCTGTTCATCAGCAGCATCATCATCGTCAGCATCCGTATCAGCATCTGTCGCAGTCGCCTCATCTGACTCGGCATCGTCCTGATCTGGCATATCCTCGTCTGTAGGACCAAAAGCCCGTCCAGGCCATCTCGCGCTCTGCTCAGCCCAAGACATGCCCAGAGCATGGAGCTCATAAGCTATCTCAATGGGAGGAGCAGTCGAGGTGTACTGGGCCAGTAGCTCGGACAAGCGTCCACCTGGAAGCGCCAACACCGGGGAAGGGTGAGAGTATCCACCTGCAGAGTGGTCAGCGGAAGCAGAGGGTGGTGGAGGTGGATAGAACTGACTATACGCATAAGAAGCGTAGTCGTCACCGGGGTAGGGCTGGTAGGTGGGGTAGGGCTGCGGGCAGGATAAAGACATGGATGACATGACATGACAGAGATCCTCATGAAGATGGTGTTGGACCTGCATGTTGTAGGCTTGCTGATGCATGAGATACCCCATGAGGGCCTCATTGGAAACATGAAAATCGGCAAAAGCCGGGTGTGGAGGAGGTTGGAAAGATGGCTCAGGAGGTGGTGGTGCAGCTGATGATGGTGGAGGAGGAGGTGCATCCGATGATGATGGAGGTTGTGGTGGTGGTGGAGCAGAAGAAGATGATGCACCAGATGTAGGGACACTCTTCTGGAGAGTGGTCTCACTGATGTAAACCCCTTTTCGATCAGGTCGGTAGAGATAATCGGTGAAAAGAGATTTACCAGTGGCAAACTGGAAAAGTCCACAGATTAGGGCAGGATAAGGAAGATGGGTGCCCTTCGTGTTCTTTCCAGAATCAAAACATGTCATATGGTGCAGGATATACCGTGCCCATTTGACTCCATGATTGTTCAAGAGGAGATACATCATCATGGCAGTGTTCTCGGCTATGTCCGTTTGGTTTTTCTTTGGGTGAACATTGCAACTAAGAACAAACGCCAACACACGGCGAGGGGAGGACAGAGCAGAAGAAGGCAGGGTGCCCTTCTTTCTATAAGGAAACTCGGGAAGCTTGAGGAATTTGTGAATATCCGACAAGTCTATCTCGAGTGCCTTATAGATGTCCTCGGGACGCAAAAGATCGAAATAATCGGGATATGAGGTGGTCCAAGACGCCGGGCCGACGTTGCCATTAAGGTAAAGATTAAAGGATCGCTCGGTGATATGAAACGGTTGTCCGGCGATCAAAGAGGTTAAGACAATCGAGGTATCCGAGGGAGGAACCAAAGTGTCGTAATTCCACCGCAAGTTTGCGTAGAATTGGCGGACAGCCTTGGTGCTATACTTGAGATTGTGAAATTTTGGATCCTCGATGCTAAAGGCGTCAAGATGGTGTGTGCGAAACACTTGACTCGCCTCAAAAAGATCGGCGTGAAAACAATGCGGTTGATAAAGAGCACGAAAAGGAAAAGGAGATCGAGGGAGAAGCTCTTTATACCGTGCAACCGCGGTATTGTCCACGAAAGAGAGGTTGTCAAAGGACATATACCTCGGAGCTAGAGGAACCGAAGGAGCAGGAGCGGGAACGGCGCGTTTCCGACGTTGCGACCTCATCGGAGAAGAAACGGAGAGAAGGGCGCCGATCCACACGGAGAAAAACGTAGCAACGGAACCGTACAAGCAGCTAGGGCACACAAGGGGGCCGTTTTGGGGGCAAGAACGGCCGGAGAGAGGGAGGAAAAGACCAGGAGAGGAGGAGTCGGGCTTGGGCGGCTAGGGTTCGGTCGACTTTGCTCTAGTTGAGAGGGAGCAAGTCGGCCGAATCCTATATATATAAACCCGTCTGCCGTCGATCGGCCGAGTTCCAGGGTGGGGAAACTCGGCCGACAGAGTGTACAGACACCCTGCGCCCGACCGATCGGCCGAGTTTCCAACTCGGCCGACAAAAACCCTGATGTGAGAAATCCTAAAATCTAGTCCTAGCCTCATACGACCTAGGGCAATTTTTCTGAGGGATCTAGGATGTATTTTAAACACATTTAGGCACATTCTCATCATCATAGTGTACTATTTGTCGATAAAAACTCTTTTTGCGAAAAATACCCGAAAATGAGATAAAACCAATAGAGATATTTATCAAAAACAAGCATTTTAAGCAAACAAGGCATTTATAAGCATGAGCAACACACATAGCATGTAACCAGCTAATTAGAGAGCAATTCAACATCATCAAGAGAGATTATTAGCAATTTTGACCTAATGAAATTAAATTGATCTCTAGCAAGCGGTTTAGTGAAAATGTCAGCCAACTGATTTTCCGTATCCACATGTGTGATATAAATATCCTTTTTGACAATGTGATCACGGAGAAAATGATGGCAGACTTCTATGTGTTTAGCTCTACTATGCAATATTGGATTATATGAAAGATTAATTGCACTAGTATTATCACAGAAAATAGGAGAAGCATCAAAATGAATGTTAAAGTCTTGGAGCATTTGCTTCATCCATAGGACCTGGGCACAACAACTTCCGGCTGCAATGTATTCAGCTTCGGTAGTTGATAATGCCACTGTGCTCTGTTTCTTGGAGAACCAAGACACCAAGCATGGTCCCAAGAGGAAGCAAGTGCCACTTGTGCACTTTCTATCAATTAAGCAACCTGCGTAGTCAGCATCACTATATGCCACAAGAGTAAAGTCCCTTGACTTAGGGTACCATAGTCCAAAATTTGGAGTTTTGGCTAGATACCTCAAAATCCTCTTGACGGCAATAAGATGTGATTTCCTAGGGCTTGATTGAAAGCGGGCACACAAGCCAACACTAAACATTATATCAGGTCTAGAGGCAGTTAAATAAAGTAAACTTCCAATCATACCTCTATAGAGCTTCTCATCTACCTTCTCACCTTCCTCATCCCTGTCAAGTTTGGCAGTGTTTGACATGGGCGTGTCCATCTGCTTCATGTTCTCCATCCCAAAGCATTTTAGAAGCTCAAGCGTGTATTTGCCTTGGTTGATGAAGTTACCATTCTTGGTCTTCTTGATTTGGAAGCCTAGGAAGAAGGTCAGCTCACCCATCATACTCATCTCAAATTCACTCTGCATAAGAGAACCAAACTCTTTGCAAAGATCAAGGTCAGTTCCGCCAAATATAATATCATCAACATATATTTGAATGATGAGAAAATGGGTAGAAGTGTGTTTTAGAAACAAGGTACAATCAACTTTGCCCATGATATACCCATTATCTAACAAAAAGTTCTTTAGTTTCTCATACCAAGCTCGAGGTGCTTGTTTGAGACCATAGAGAGCTTTTTGCAAGAGATAAACGTGATTGGGTAACTTATCATTTTCAAAGCCCGGAGGTTGAGCAACATATACTTCCTCCTCAATTGTACCATTCAAAAATGCACTTTTAACATCCATTTGATAAAGCAAGAAATTTTTATAACTAGCAAAGGCAAGTAGCATGCGAATAGATTCTAATCTAGCAACAGGCGCATAGGTTTCATCAAAATCAATACCTTCTTGTTGATTATAACCTTGAGCTACTAACCTTGCTTTGTTTCTTACCACTTTTCCTTGCTCATCAAGCTTGTTTCGGTAGACCCATTTGGTGCCAATGATCTTTCTATTGTTTGGTCTTGGCACTAGGGTCCACACTCGGCTCTTCTCGAACTGCTCAAGCTCTTCTTGCATGGCAAGGATCCACTCATCATCACCAAGGGCCTCCTTGATGTTCTTCGGCTCCATTTGAGAGATGAAGGCGCTGTCTGCTTGTTCTTTGTTGTGTGCAGCCCGTGTCCTTACTCTTTCAAATGGATTGCCTATGATCAACTCCTTGGGGTGATCTTTGGCGAAGCGGGGAGTGGGATCCTTCCTTTCTTCTTCTTTCTCTTCTTCTTCTTGATCTTCTTCTTGAACCTGCTTACCTTTATCTTTGATGTTGAGATCTTTGAGGATAGGAATGATTTCATCTGCAACATCATTATCACCAATAGGCTTGCCAACAACAGGGTTAGTTTCAATAAATTTAACATTTATGGATTCTTCTATTTTAGATAGTTCTATGTTAAATACTCTAAAAGCCCTGCTAGTAGTGCTATAGCCTAGGAAGAAAGCCTTGTAAGATTTCGGATCAAACTTGTCGAGAGAGTCCTTGGTGTTCAAAACAAAACAAGGGCATCCAAACACATGGAAGAAATCAATCGACGGCTTCCTACCACGCCATAGTTCATAGGGGGTTTTCTTAAACGTCGGATGAGTGAAAACTCGGTTTTGCACAAAACATGCGGTGCTAACGGCTTCAGCCCAAAACTTCTTAGGAGTATCATACTCAAGAAGCATGGTCCTAGCCATTTCCTGTAGCGATCTATTCTTCCTCTCAACAACTCCATTTTGTTGGGGTGTGCGAGGAGAAGAGAAATTGTGCGAATAACCCGATTTTTCACAAAAACGTTCAAAAAGATCATTTTCAAACTCTCCCCCATGATCACTACGGATGGAAACAACATGACAAGAAGCTTCGTTTTCGACTCGTTTGCAAAAGCTCGAGAAAACGTCAAGGGTGTCGCTTTTGGAAACAAGAAAGAAAGTCCAAGTATATCTAGAAAAATCATCGACGATAACAAGACAATACTTGGAGCCGCGAAGCGTTTGTGTTCTCATAGGTCCGAAGAGATCAATATGAAGAAGCTCTAGAACTCTCTTGGTACTCATGACCCCTTTGGACTTGAAAGAGGATTTGGTTTGTTTCCCTTGGGTACAAGGTTGACATTCCTCATCCTTTTCAAAATCCAATTTGGGAAGTCCTCGAACCAAGTCCTTTTTGTCTAGTTTCTTCATTTGATGCAAGTTCACATGACCCAAGCGTCGATGCCAAAGCGAAAGATCGTTTTTATCCACGACTAAGCATCTATTTAGTATGGGCTTTAAAGCATCAAGAACAATCACATATAGATTACCATTTCTAGTTCCCTTATATATGACATTATAGGACAGGGAATCTAGAAGCAAGCATTCTAAGGAAGTAAAGAGCACAAGATAACCATTATCACATAATTGGCTCACACTGATCAAGTTGTGATGTAGGCCATCAACAAGCAAAACATTTTTAATGCACAAATCATTACCTACATCACCCTCACCTATAACCTTACCCTTTTTGTTGTCCCCAAAGGTTACCGATCCTCCTTTCTTCTTCACAAATTTGTTGAAATGGCTGATTTCTCCAGTCATGTGCTTAGAGCAGCCACTATCAACAATCCATTTCTTTGTGACCTGCAAGAAAAGAGGATGTCGGAACCCAACTCAAACTTTGGGGTCCGGGGTTAGCTTGGGGACCCATTTCATATTTGGGTTGGTCCCCTTAGGCTTGTAAGGACAATAGGTAGAATAATGATCATCACATTTGCAATGCATACATACCATGGGATTTTTAGAGCCGGAAGACTCTCCATTGAGAATTGGAGTTTCCACACTCTTTTTCTTACCTTTCTTCTTCTTCTTACCTTTTGGGATACTCTCATCGTATCCTAGACCACTAGTACCAATTTGTTTGGTAGAGTGCTCTAGAACATCATTTAGAGACTTTTTACCGGAAAGAAACCTTTGCAAGGTAGATCTTAATTTAGCATTATCATCACTAAGATTTTTAATAGTAGTAGATAAACTATCAAGATCTTCTCTAGCATGCAACAGGTCGGCCTCAAGACAGAGGGCTTTAGTAAGAAGAGAATCTTTTTCAATAGTTAAGTTAGCAACTTCATTCCTAGGCAAGATAGGTCTAGAGGATAGATCATTTGTTTGAGCAAGCAATCTAGCATTTTCAGATTTAAGCATAGCAATTTCTTTTTGATAACAATGAACTTCCTCTCTCCTAGCATCATCAATGAGTTTTAGTTCAACATTTTCAGTTTTTAGAACATCTAACTCATCTAGGCAATTTTGGTTCTCGATCTTAAGACTTTCAATAGTTTTAAGATAAGCACCATTCTCAACCTCTACTCCATTGTATTGAAGTTCAAGGTCTTGAAGTTGCTCTTGCAAAGAATCTATACTATCAAGGTGTAACTTTTCATTTTCATCAAGAATGTCAATCTTGGCATATAGATCATCTATTATCTTTCCTAATCTCTTTCTTTTAGCTTTACATTTAGCAAGAGATGATTGACATTCACTAAGCATTTCAATGATAGATTCTTTAGATAATTCAAGTAAAGCTTCATCACTTACATTGCTTACCTCACTTACCTCCATTACCTCTTCACTAGTAGATGCCATAAGTGCAAGATGACATTCTCCATCCTCGGAACAAGATGAACTTGAAGTAGAAGACTCCTCCCATGCCGCATGAGCTGCATCTTTGGATCGTCTTTCCTTCTTGTCCTTCTTCTTGTACTTGGATTCTCTCTTGTATTTGTCATCCTTCTTGTGACTGCCCTTATGATAGCCCTTCTTGACTTTTGGGCAATCATTCTTGTAGTGGCCCTTTTGGCCACACTCATAGCACCTAGGAGTGGAGGAGGATTGCTTTCCCTTGAAGTGTCTTCCTTTGGAGTAATTGGCTTCATGGTCATTAGCACCTTCGTCTTCGCTTGAGGAGGGGCAAGGAGACTTCATGGCAAGCTGTTGTTGCCTCATCATTTCTTCGACATGAGCTTTGAAGGCCGTGTCCTTCATCTTTCTTGTCTCCTTCTCTTCCCTTTTCTCCTCTTCCTCTTGCTTGTCGAGCCTTGGTTCGTGAGCTTGTAGGTTACCAACCAGCTCCTCGGTTGACAACTCGCTAAGCTTGTAGACTTCTTCAATTGAAGTCACCTTCGGCTCCCATCTCTTTGGAAGAGACCTCAAGATCTTGGCGTTGATGGTGCCTCGATCCATGACACTCCCAAGGGCTGCAAGGCTGTTGAGGATGACGTTGAGCCTTGTGTACATGTCCGCAACCCTTTCATTCTTCCCCATCTTGAAATTTTCAAGTAGGCCTCCGAGCATGTAGATCTTGGCCTCCTTGACCTGCTCCGTCCCTTCATAGGTGACACATAACTTGTGCCAAATCTCATGAGCGGTGTCCCATGAAGAGATGCGGTTGAATTCCGATGGAGAGAGGGCAGCGTAGATGATGCTAATGGCTTTAGCATTTAGTTGAGCACGCTTCATCTCTTCGTCCGTCCATGTTGTGATGTTCCCCTTCGGCTCGTCGTACTTGAGGTGGACTATCTTCCACATCTCGTAGCTAACTCCTTGGATGTAGAACTGCATCCTTCTCTTCCAATATAGGAAGTTGGTGCCGTCGAAGACCGGGGGTCTTGTGGAGTAGCTTCCCTCAAGGTTGAGTGAACCGAGAGCCGAATCGCCCATCTTCTCCTACTTGTTGAAGTAGCTTGGAGAAGACCCGCTCTGATACCACTTGTTGGATCAATGGGCTCTAGAAGGGGGGGGTTGAATAGAGCTTCACAAACTTCACAAGATAGATTAAACCACCAAATTATATTACGAGTGTAATTTGAAGCAAAACAGTAATTTGATGTCCTAAGCTAGCATTCATAGCAAGGGTAAGAGATATGGATAAACATGCACTTGGACAGGTGGTTTAGAGTGGTTCCTCGTCCTAAACTTAGGATCAAGTCAGTCCACTACCTAGAGTTGGTTAGGCTCTAGGATTTGTAACTTGAGGCTCTTATATTTCTCACAAAAATAAGATTACAAGCTACAACAACCAACCATCCAAGGTCTTATATAACAAGCCAAGATCTTCTACCTCACCAAGGACTTACCCACCAAGCAAGTAGTCTTCCGCCTTCTCTAAAGGACTTACCCACTCTTGCTCTGGTCTTCGGCCTTGAAGGAATTACCTATCTTGCTTGCCCTTCGCCTTGCACCTCTCCTTCACTTGGAGAGCTTTAGCACCTTCCTCCTTCACTCGGAGGCCTGGAGCAGCTAGCCTTCTTCTCCTTCACTTGGGGAAGAACAGCAACCTTCTTCTCTTTCACTCGGAGAAGAAACTTCAATCAATCTTCATAGAGAATGGAGATGGGAGAAGTGGAAAGGAGAGCTTTACAAGATTACAAATGATAGCTCTCATACATGGGATCCTAACTCACTCATACTCACGAATTTGCTTTGAAGGTAGAGAGAGAAAGGGGCTCAAAGGATTAGAAACCACTCAACTAAGGCTAGGACCAAGCATATGTGAATGAGCAACCTTGGAATGAAGTCCAAGAGGTCCTATTTATAGTTGAGGGTGTCCCTTTGAGGTTGGGTGAGTTAAGTGGCACAAACTAGCCGTTTTACAACTTGCAACGGATCTATTTTGAGTCCCACCAACTCCTCCAACGGTTGGAATTGCTTTTTCTGCATTCCAGTACAGTTCGATCGGCCGAGTTTCATTAAAGGCAACTCGGCCGACACACTAGGTGACAAAACCAACAGGGAATCTGTCGGCCGAGTTTCCAGGGGGAAACTCGGCCGATCAGTCTTCCTTTGGTTTTGACTGACCAGTGGATCGGCCGAGTTTCCTGGCATTGAAACTCGGCCGACAGCCCAGAAAATTCCTCAATACATGGATCGGCCGAGTTTGTAATTCGGCCGACCAAATCCCTGTTAAGGGGTATTTTGGAATATTCAAAAACTGTATAAATGATGGATTTTTGAGTTCCAATCATTTTATCCATCTTAGATACAATGCAAAACATGAATTTAAGTGATTACAAAAATTGCTCTAAGCCTCTAAGGGCTATATTACAAAGCGGGTGAAAGTCACATGTTTTGCATGTGCCGGGAGAGTAGCTTTGAGTGAATTTTGATTCTTTTCTTGTATCTAATGTCTGCAATGATCTCAATTAGAAATGTTAGATACATATGAGTGGAATGGTTAAGTCATTATCAAAATATGGGCAATATGCGACACCTAGGTCAACAACATCCTGCACCCCTCCTCTCAAAGCGGGTACCTCTAACCAAGCATCAACACCCCTCTCGAGGTTGCTGGACTTAAGTTAGAGTGGAATGTTACTGAAACAACTCCGTTCCAGGCACTCTCGTACTCCAGAATCGGACCAAACACTAGAGCCACAACACAACTCTCGAAGTTGTTGCGATGGGAAAACACGATTCGGTAGCTAAGAGAAACGCGATCCAAACATGCAAGCTAGAGTTCAGATATCAAACATAGCAGTCATCCAACATTTTGCACCAAGCATGCAGCAAGTAATTAAGCTTTTACATTCCCATAAACCTTAAGGGTCTTAATATATTGCATAAGTAAGTAATTAAGTAACAGAATTAAAGATAGATGTCGCCTTCTTGATGTAGAAGGACGACAGGCTACTGCGGCCCTCCAGCCTGATACCGGTCAGGGGTCTAGCCCGATATAGCAGTGTCGGGTGGCACACCCTCTCGGGTGGCACACTATGACGGCCGACTATATCACTCAAGGACCATGGCCGATATGCTCATGTCGGGCGGCACGCATGACGGGCGAAGCGTATCGGGTTCGATATCGTGCCGGGCATGGAGCTACACGTTCTACTGTCGGGCACTTGTGTCGCTCATCTACGTTGGCCAATGTCGGCCTGTAGTGTCGCCCGGTACGGTCCTAAGTGAACCATCCCCTCCCTCTCAGGATGAGGAAGGGCTCACCTAGAGTTGCCCGACACGAGCACTGGGGCGCGACACTCTTGCTCTCGCAGTTTTCCTCCGAAGATCGCTCAAAGTTCCCAACTGTCCGAACTATCTTTTCGGCTTCCTGTAGCTGCTATTTATAGGCAGCAGTTGGGGGAAGTTATGGTGCTCGAAGCGCCATGTGTCCTCCTTATTTGTGGGTCGGTGGACGGTCGATACTGGTATCTCTCGGCACAGGGGTGTCGGTTGTCGGTCACGTGACAGGCGGCGCCTGTCGGTGGGTGGTTGTGTCGCGTGACAAGCTTGGGTTGTCGTGGCGAATTTGGCTCCCTGTCGGGTAGAAGACGTGTTGTCCGTCAGTTTCTTCTTGCGCGGCATCCCCTTGTCGTGCGTCGTTGTGTCGCTCCACCCTGTCGGGCAGAGGTCGTATTGGGCGTCAGGAAGGCCGATGCAGACTTGAACTTATTTGTGGGCCGGGACGGCCTTATCGTACCAAAATGAGGAAAAACTCTGCAAAAGATGGAAATATTGGATTAAGAGCATTGCTTGGCCAATTATTGCAAAAGTACTTATAAAAGAGAGAAAAATAGCAGAAAAGGGCAGTTTTGATAACAGAATAAAGGGCAAAAACATCACAAAAATTGGTTTTATCAACTCCCCCAAACTTAGTGTTTTGATTGTCCTCAATCAATATTCAAACTTTATTTAGTGATGCTTCTTCTGCTCGTAGTAGCTTTCTATTCAAAAGGTGAAACAAGAATCACAATGCCTTAGAGATAATGTTGTCTCACTACGAATAAAAGACTTTGTTTTTCCTGCCTTATTGTTTAAGTAAGATTCTTCTCTACAGCTTCAGCGAGACTTTGTTGTATGATTCCGAAGTTAGCTTACACACCAAACAGCTTTATTTTTGGGGCAGAAAGTTGTGTATAGGATAGGCTAAGGCTTTTTGGGGTTTTTTTTATTTCCCATCAGTCCATCCAGGTAAGGGTCCGTTAGCGGGCAAGTGGTCCCTGCAGTCCAAGCCAGTTGGCTTTAGAGCAGTGATTTCACATCCTACGTACCACTGCCCCGGACCTACCATGCTTAAAGATGGGTACTTTTGGAGGACAAGTGTGTATATTTTTTTTTCTTTTGTTTTATTGGGCACAACTCTCATGCTTTTATTCACACTCATAAGGCTTCTTTTTCTTTTTGGGATTTTTGTTGGGTAGGGGAAAATAAAGAGATTTCTGCTGTTTGGGCAGCTTTTTCCTTCTCCATACTCGTCTCTTAGCTATTTAAGAGATTATTATATATTTTTTTGAAATTTTTGGCATGGCAAACATAATCTTCTGTTGTTTGAGGCGGCATTATCAGAAAGATATAACAAACTTGCATCTCGTTAAGCACATAGAAAAAAAACTTTGCAAGGAGCCGCATCAGGTTTTCACTATTATAGCAACTTTGTATATATGCATGGGAATAAAAGCAAAAATTTTCAAAAAAAATTATATGATCATGACATTTTATACGAGCATGGGTACATACACATGATAAAGAGCAAGAACAAAATGGCACAAAGGGTGGAGGTGAAGAAAATTTTTATACCTCCTTCACTGGTACATGGGTACCCCCCCCCCAAACTTACTCCGCACTCTGTCCCAGAGTAGCGAAGAATACAGGGTGAGGTCATGTTAGCCCAGTGAAGGTTATCTAGCGGGTTCGCTTGTGCCTTGTAGAAGCTGCAATATGCTTCTTTGCTGCAGCCATTTTATTTCCCCAGTTGGAAGCAGCCGGAACAAGTGCAAAGCTCTCAAGAAGGAGGCTCGAAGCTTGTGCATGATAGATAGAGAGCTCTTGAAAGCACTTGTGGATGCTTCCCCCCTTTTTAAGAGGATGGAACCGGAATGCCCAGACTTAATCCGGAGGCCATTGGGGCAAGACTTGTGTTGTCTCTGGAGATGGTCCTAAACCACTACAGAAGATAGACTATGATAAGGAAGTGATCCTTTTCGGGTTTCTGACATTTCTGTCCGACAGTTGTTGCTTCAGCTGCAGCCGCAATTCTGATTCTTGTGCCTCATTTGTCAGCTCGGCCGGAGGTTTGCCTTGTATGATCCATACCTGTTATCTAGTTCATTAACCATGTTAGGTAGGAAAAACAAAAGAAACTCGATAAAACTTGACTTATTTCAAAATCCGGGTATCGTCCATCAAAAGAAATCTCGAGACGATACAGGATTGGACGATACGAAGAGAGCTGCACGGCACAACACAGTGCCCGACACGGGTATGTCGGGCGATAAGGTCACCAAAAGGCATCCGCCTGATAGGACGTCTCAGAAGAAAAACATGTCGCCCGATATGGTGTATCGGGCAAACACTATTAGTCGGTGTGTCGTGCTTAACTGTGTCGGGCGATACACAAAAATTGACTAAGCTCATAAACCCGATGAGCAGCGTGCGATATGAAAACCCGTGTCGGGCGATAAGTCTGTCGGGCTATACCCTTCCTCTTTGGAGCCATCGCCCGATACAAGGGTGAAGGCAAGATGGCCGATACGTGAGCAAAAGCGGATTACTGAAAGATGCTGGTGTCTAAAAAGAATAAGAGTGATAGCCCGACACGGTAAATCCATCTTACTATATATAGCAAACTCAGCTGGGGGTAAATCGGGCAGTTCTGGGGCGCGCATCAGCCGTTTGAGACATGCCGTTCCTGAGACGACGGTCCCATCAGTCTAATTAAGGGCATTTATTCCCATACACGATAGGGTTGTCGCTCGGGAATACCATCCGTCACGGCCCTTGCGGTGCCCAAGAAACTATAGCCTGATACAAGCGTGACCGCACGCCAGCTGAGCTACTGCTCGACACAGCATAAAAGAAGGTGGCTGAAACTAAAGCAAGGCGGAGAAAAAGTAATTGATGGGCAAAACATCATCGGTTTAGGGTGGAGTCCCTGACCTCAGACTGAATCACTCCTCAATGCTTTGTAAAATGCAGCGATGGCCCATAAAATAGAAGAGTCAGTACGCTCAGCGCGTGTGCTGACTCGGGCCTTATTACAATCCATAAAGTTTGTTTTTACAAGTAATAAGAAAAATGCATCCTACTCTAGGAAAGAAAGAAAAACTCGGGCTGCCTCCCGAGGAGCGCTGAAGTTTGTGTCGCCAGCACGACCGGTGTAGGATCATCTTGTTCAGCCCTCGACTGTACCCATATCTTGCAGGTTGATCTCTGCTCTCCTGACAAAAGCTTCATCCTCATAGAACATTTTCACCCTGTGCCCATTCACTTGAAAGACTTTGGTCGGATCGTCCTTGTCGTAGAGCTCCATCATTCTTGATGGGTATATCTTTGACATAGTGAACGGTCCTGACCATCTCATTTGTAACTTCCCAGGGAAAAGACGAATAGAGGACTTGAATAACAAGACTTTATCCCCTTCGCTTACATCTTTTCTCCTGAGGTGAGCATCATGCCACAATTTTGTCCTCTGTTTGTAGATTTTTGCATTTTCGTAGGCGTTCATTCTCATCTCTTTGAGTTCTTGAAGCTTCAAAAACCTCTTTTCTCCTGCTTTGTCGAGGTCCATATTTAGGAACTTGATTGCCCAAAGGGCCTTGTGTTCCAATTCCATAGGTAGATGGCATGACTTTTCATAGATAAGCCTGTAGGGGGTGGTTCCAATGGGCGTTTTGTAAGCAGTACGGTAGGCCCAAAGCGTGACGTCAAGCTTCATAGAGAATTCTTTCCTCGTTCGGCCGACAATTTTCTCCAAGATCTGCTTAATTTGTCTATTTGAAACCTCTACCTACCCTGAGGTCTGTGGGTGGTAGTTTGTAGCGATCTTGTGTTTCACTCCATACTTACGCAGGAGTGCTTCGAACTGTCTCTCTCTGAAGTGCGACCCGTCGTCGCTTATTATAGTGCGTGGGACTCCGAACCGAGGAAAGATCGTCTTCTCGAATAGCTTGATTACAGACTTGGCATCGCACGTTTGGGTGGCTACGGCTTCTACCCACTTCGATACATAGTCCGCCGCCATGAGTATGTATTGATACCCTCAGGATGGGGGAAATAGTCCCACGTAGTCGATCCCCCACACGTCAAATATTTCTACTTCGATCCAGCTCGCCATTGGCATTTTATTCCTCCGCCTTATATTCCCTATAAACTGGCACTCTTTGCAAACTTTTACAAATTGTGCAGCATCTTTAAATAAGGAGGGCCAGTAGAATCCTGACTGTAGCACTTTTGCAGCTGTTCTTTCGCTACCCAGGTGTCCACCGTAGGGGGAGGCGTGGCATTCTTTCAGGATGTCTGTAGTTTCTTCCTCTGGGATGCACCTCCTGTATAAGTTGTCAGTGCATCTTCTGAACAGGAGAGGATCATCCCAGTAGTAGTTTTTAGCATCCGTGAATAGCTTCTTTTTCTGATTGTACATGATGTCAGAAGGCGGTTCTCCGTAAGCAAGATAATTGCAGATGTCTGCAAACCAGGGTAAGCTTTCTTCTTGAGCTTCGGCCAACATAAGAGCCTCGTCGGCATAGTCGTCGTTGAGTGGTGGCCCTCCCTGTCTCTCAGCCACGATCCTTGATAGGTGGTCGGCGACCACATTTTCTGCTCCCTTCTTGTCGATAATTTTGTGGTCGAACTCTTGGAGCAACAAGGCCCACCTCAACAGTCTGGGCTTTGCGCCTTTCCTTTGCATTAAGTATTTTATGGCCCCGTGATCTGTGTATACCTTGACATTTGCTCCAACGAGATACGACCTGAACTTATCGAACGCGAAGAGGATCGCGAGCATCTCCTTTCAGTTGTTGTGTAGTTTACCTGAGCCTCGTCCAACGTGCGACTAGCGTAGCAAATCACATGGTGCTTTTTATCTTTCTTTTTCCCCAGGACTGCTCCAACTGCGTAGTCGCTAGCGTCGTACATCAGCTCAAAAGGTAAACCCCATTCTGGCATTTAAAGGATAGGTGGTGATATTAAAGTATTTTTCAGGGCCTGAAAAGCACTGAGACAATCGTTAGAGAAAACAAATTCAGCATCTTTTACCAGAAGATTGGACAGCGATTTGGAAATCTTCGAGAAGTCCTTGATGAATCTTCGGTAATATCTGGCGTGCCCGAGGAAGCTCCTCACTCCTGTCATGGATTTCGGTGGAGGAAGCTTAGATATTGCTTCAACTTTTCTTACATCCACCTCGATCCCACGCCTTGAGATCTTATGCCCCAGAACGATGCCCTCCCTCACCATGAAATGGCACTTTTCCTAGTTAAAACCAGGTTGTTCTCCTCACACCTTTGTAGAACCAAGGACAGATTCTTTAGGCAGCTATCAAAGTCCCTTCCATAGACTGAAAAATCGTCCATGAAAACTTCTACGATATCTTCTAAAAAATCTGAAAACATTGATATCATGCATCTTTGGAACGTGGCGGGAGCATTGCAGAGTCTGAAGGGCATCCTTCTGAAAGCATAAGTTCCGTAGAGGCAGGTGAATGTTGTTTTCTCCTAGTCGTCGGGCAGGATGGGTACCTGGTAAAATCCTGAAAAGCCATCAAGGAAATAGAAAAAGTCATGATGTGCTAATCTTTTAAGAACTTGGTCAATAAAAGGTAGCAGAAAATGATCTTTTTTGGTAGCCTGGCTTAGCTTTCGGTAATCTATGCACATTCGCCATCCGGTGACGGTCCTAACCGCCACCTCGTCGCCCTTTTCTCCCTTTACAACTGTCATCCCGCCCTTTTTGGGTACTACGTGGATCGGACTCACCCAATTGCTATTGTTGATTGGGTAAATGATCCCCACATCCCTTAGCTTGATTATCTCTTTCTTGATGACTTCTTTGAGCATCTGGTTCAGCTTCCTCTGGGGTTGAGTGAGAGACTTCATAGATTCTTCTAGATTGATGTGATGCATGCACAAGGTGGGGCTAAGGCCTTTGATGTCCTCTACCAAATATCCTATAGCCCCCCTGTGGAGTCTTAACTCCTCAAGAAGTCAGTCCAACAGGTTTCTCGAATGATTGGCATTTACGATGATAGGGTTTCTCTCTTCTTCATCTAAGAATTCATATTTCAGACCTTCGGGTAACAGTTTCAACTCAGGCTTTGATCTGGGTGCCTTCTCTTGAGGCTCCTCCTCGAGAGAGGCATACTTCACGGACTCCACCACCTCATACTATTCGTGCAGATCTTTGTTAGAAGGGTCAAAAAGGTCGACATACTTCGCAACTTCAGGATCTTCGAAGTCAGAATCTTGACAGCTTATAGCCCTCGCAAAGGGGTCCACTGTCCGGATATCCTCTTCTATTTCCTCGCATAATTTATTGTAGCTGTCCGCAAAGCATGCAGATTCTGACAGGGAAGGACTTTTCATTACCTCCTTCATCTTGAAATCCATATGGTCGTTTCCAACCTTCAACGTGATCATCCCCTTAGAGACATCAATCAATGCCCTTCTTGTCGCCAATAAAGGGTGTCCAAAGATGATAGGGCAGCGGGGGTCTTCTGCTGTGTCAATGACTACTATTTCGCAAGGGATGAAGAAATTACCCACCCTGATCGGCACATCTTCAACAACACCGACTGGTCTCTTGAAGGTATGGTCCACCAGTTCAATCCTCATATTTGTATGAACCATGTCGGTTAAACCCAACCTTTGCGCGAAGCTCAGGGGCATGAGGCTGATGCTTGCCCCTAAGTCGGCAAGACCTTTTCGCTCGACATTGTCCTCGATGGCGAACGGGGTTGTGAAGGCTTAGGGGTCCCTTCTTTTATTAGGCAGGCCAAGCTTCACGAAGGTGGAGGAAGCAGATGCTAGGTGCACGGTCTCAACCCTTCCTCCCCTTCTTTTCTTCGTGATAAGATCCTTGAGGAACTTGGCGTAGTTCGGCATCTCCTCCAAGGCGTCAAGGAAGGGGACTTCAAGATGCAGTTTCCTGATCGAGTCCATGAACCTTTCGTGACGCTTTTTCATATTTGCCTTGATCAGCTTATAAGGAAAAGGCAGCCTGGGAGCATAAGGATTCCTCCCACCAGATAGCTCATCGGAAGGCTTATGTGCAGACTCTCGAGCTTCTGCTTGTCTACCTTTGTCCTCAGCCGGAATCGCACTCTCAGGCCTTGGCTCAGGCTCTGGTCTGGTTTCATCAGTGCGCTCCACCATCTTCCTAGACCCTAGTACTGCCATTCTGGCAGTTTCAGGGTAGGAGAGTGTCTTTCCTACAGGGTCCTTTCTCAGAGCGGCCATCTGGGCCAATCGTTGATCGACCTTGTGCTGGCGCATCTGCAGACTCGCCATCTGGTGTTGCATGGAATTCAGAGCTCCAGGACTGGCTAACGCTCCCTATGCCAGCAGGTTGATGATAGTGTCTTGTCTTTTTATGTAAGCGAACAACTGACCAACCAAGCTGGGTTGGTGCGAAATCCCACCTCGGCCTTGGCGTTCACCCTCAGACAGAGATTTCTCACAGCGAGACATGGTGTGAGAGCTCGATGGAACAGATCACTGTTCTACAGAGTTCTGAAATGGCACGAGGAATCAAGTTTAGAAAATATGATTATTTATTTTCTGCAAAGGAAAATGATAATAAAATAATAAAAGCAAAGAGTGCTATCAAGCTCATTTCTAAGCTTGAGGCACGGGAGTGTAGTTAGTGGATTTGGATTCGTCTACAGTACCATTTTTGCCTTATCCCCGGCAACGGCACCAAAAATTTGACCGGCCTAAATCGTGCATCCTAAAATTGGAGGCGGATTTGAGGTAGTCGAGCTTTTACATTTATAACCTGAATCCTTCTAGTCCCCCGCAACTTTGTTTATAGGGTCAAAGTAGATATATGGGGTCGAACACAGGGACAAGGGTGGTAGTGTTGAGAATCCAGAATCGTCACGCTACTCTCCGGCAGGTGTAATGAGATAATAAATTCCTAAAAGAGAAACATCAAGATGTCACAAACAAAACAAAGAAAACTATCTCCAACTAGAGCTACAAGAAAGATTTAAGGTTTTAGTCATTTAGCAGTTTTTAGGGGTTTTCATGCAACAGAAACAAAAAGATAAAACTAGAGCTAGAGCAAGGTATGAAGGATAAGACTTTAGTAAAACAAGCGGTAGCAGTAACATCTTGCACCCCTCCTCTCAGAGTGGGTACCTCTAACCAAGCATCAACACCCCTCTCGAGGTTGCTGGACTTAAGTTAGAGTGGAATGTTACTGAAACAACTCTGTTCCAGGCACTCTCGTACTTCAGAATCGGACCAAACACTAGAGCCACAACACAACTCTCAAAGTTGTTGCGACGGGAAAACACGATTCGGTAGCTAAGCGAAACGCGATCCAAACATGTAAGCTAGAGTTTAGATATCAAACATAGCAGTCATCCAACATTTTGCACAAAGCATAGAGCGGCAAGTAATTAAGCTTTTCCATTCCCATAAACTTTAAGGGTCTTAATACATTGCATAAGTAAGGAATTAAGTAACAGAATTAAAGATAGATGTCGCCTTCTTGATGTAGAAGGACGACAGGCCACTACGGCCCTCCAGCCCGATACCGGTCAGGGGCCTAGCCCGATACAGCAGTGTTGGGTGGCACACCCTCTCGGGCGGCACACTATGACGGCCGACTGTATCACTCAAGTACCCCTGGCCGATACGCTCATGTCGGGCGGCACGCATGACGGGCGAAGCGTATTGGGTTTGATATCATGTCGGGCATGGAGCGACGCGTTCTACTGTCAGACACTTGTGTCGCTCGTCTACGTTGGCTGATGTCGGCCCGCAATGTCGCCTGGGACGATCCTAAGTGAACCATCCCCTCCCTCTCGGGATGAGGAAGGGCTCACCTAGAGTTGCCCGACATGAGCACTGGGGCGCGACACTCTTGCTCTCGTTGTTTTCCACTGAAGATCGCTCAAAGTTCCCAACTGTCCGAATTGTCTTTTCGGCTTCCTGTAGTTACTATTTATAGGCAGCAGTTGGGGGAAGTTATGGTGCTCGAAGTGCCACGTGAGCTCCTTATTCGCGGGTCGGTGGACGGCCGATACTGGTATCACTCGACACAGGGGTGTCGGCTGTCGGTCACGTGACGGGCGGCGCCTGCCGGTGGGTGGTTGTGTCACGCGACAAGCTTGGGTTGTCGTGGCGAATTTGGCTCCCTGTTGGGTAGAAGACGTGTCGTCCGTCAGTTTCTTCTTGTGTGTCATCCTTTTGTCGTGCGTCGTTGTGTCGCTCCACCCTATCGGGCAGAGGTCGTATCGGGCGTCAGGAAGGCCGATGCAGACTTGAACTTATTTGTGGTCCGGGACGGCCTTATCGTACCAAAATGAGGAAAAACTCTGCAAAATATGGAAATATTGGATTAAGAGCGTTGCTTGGCCAATTATTGCAAAAGTACTTATAAAAGAGAGGAAAATAGCAGAAAAGGGCAGTTTTGATAACAGAATAAAGGGCAAAAACATCACAAAAATTGGTGTTATCACCATCCTCAATCTAGTGAGATCATCGGCTTCTTCAATGGTCATCACCTTTGGTTTGTATTTTGGAGGCAAACACCTAAGAATCTTGGATACTTGATCTTCTTCACTTATGGATTTTCCTAATACACTCAAACTGTTAATGATAGTAGAGAATCTTGCATACATTTCACTAATTGATTCATTTGGTTCCATATGAAATTGTTCAAACTTTTATTTAAGCATACTAATCTTAGAATTTTTAACTTGTATGGTTCCTTCATGTGTAATAGAAAGTCTATGCCAAATGTCATATGAAATTTCACATGAAGAAATTCTATTGAATTCACTTACTGATATAGAACAATATGAAATACTTACAGCCTTGGCATTAAGTTGAGCTTGCTTTACTGTATTGATATCCCATTTAAAACACTCGATTTTCGGAGCATGTATGGAGTAGAAACCATCCTCCAAAGTTCCCAACTGATGCCTTGAAAATAGAATTGCATCCTTCTCTTCCAATAGTTGTAGTTGCTTCCATCGAACGGTGGTGGACGAGCTATGTATGTTCCCTCCAAGTTCAGGTGGTTGAGCACACCATCCCCCATGCTTCAAGACTTGTTATGGCTCCTTGAAGACCTTCTATGATACCAATTGAAAAACACTAGAGGGGGTGAATAGGGTTTTATGATAATTTTAAAAATTATTTAAGCAAACAACCACAAAAAGATTGGAGAAGGAGGCAAGGTGTTTAGAGTGGTTCCACCCTTAGCAAATACTAAGGGAGTCAGTCCACACCCGGTTGTTCCCAATCGGGATTTTGAAAGCAATTGTATTTTATTACCTCACAAGGATGTTACATAAGATACAACTACCTTCGCAACCCTTAGGATAGCCTTCACCTAGAAGTAGTCCCACCAACCTTGAAGCAGCCTTCCTCGAAGTAACTCCAAGCTCCCCTTTGAATTATCCTTCCTCTTGAAGTAGTTTCTCGTTGAGACAGCCTTCTTGAATTAATCCAAAGTCCACCAAGATACCTTCACCACCTGAAGAAGCTTCAACAACCTCCTTTCCGCAGCCTCCAACCTAGGAGTAGCAAAGGAGAACAAAATACAATAGAAGGAACAAGATTGGAAGAAAGTAACAATGTTACCGATCGAGTACAGCACTTTGATCCTATGTCAAGCGTATTGATCTCCTATCCATCGTGGATGAATGTGGTAGTGTGGTGGCTAGGAGATACTAAGATATAGGACACTAATGTAGAATAGATTGCAAGTGTAGCTCAGCTTGTTGCTCACAAAGGATGATTCTCAGTGTAAATGTATGCACAAGTGATACTTTCAGTGTCCTAAGGCATGTCCTATTTATAGGAATGGCCTAATAGTACTTAGGGACGTTCTAGACACTTTTTGGGGTGTTATTAGTGCTCAACTAGCCATTAGGTGTCCACTGATTACATTGCAATGGCTAGTTTTTTATTGCTGAAAAGTGTAGTCCAGAACTTCTCACGGTCGAGAAGTTTGTCGACTGAGCTTGTCTCGGTCGAGCTCTTTGTCGACCAAATGGGAGTTTTAGGTCAATGTGTTGTAACGTTCGATTCCAACTCCCAACTACTTTTCTAACTCAATCTAATGGCTAGTTGGGTTTATTCTCAATCGAGAATATTGTCGACTGAGGGTGTCTCGGTCGAAGATTTTGTCGACTGAGAAAGTCCCTGTTTGAATGTGTTGAGCCATGTACTAAGTGTGTGTATCAATGTGTAATCATGCTTATATCTTAGGGGAGTATCTATCTAAGTGTTTTGAGTGGATAGGGAAGATCTAACTCTTGATTTACATGATGTCTATGTACTTGAATATCATATACTTGTACAAGTTTTTTACATTGAGTACAATCATGAAAATGAAAGTAATATAAGAATGTTGATCTTCCAATTTGTCTAGATCTTCAACTATCAACATCCTTATTTGTTTATCCCTGAAACACTCAAATAAAAAGTTAGATCCACATGAATGAAATGTTTTTCTTCATCAAAACAAAGGGTTTGATAATGTCCAATTTAGCCAACACTTACTTGTTGACAATGGATGGCTTGTTTTAAATGAACAATCGATTGTGGGTTTTACCCTACTCTTAATGGAACTTTTTGTGTTATTGATCAAGGGATGTGTAGGGTTAGATGGTGACTCTTTATAGAGAACAAGTCAAAGACTTCATAGATGGTTTATCCAAGGTGTTTACTTATATAAACAACCAATGGTCTTACCTTTTAAACATTCAATGGTTCTGGGTGACATTGCGGTATGGTGATATGGGTTGAATGATGATGGAACAAATGGAGGGTTACCCTTAATAAGGTAGTCTTACCTATTCACTCATATGAATAGAAGGGATGATAATCATATTATGTTGATATGTAACCCTAATGAGGTATAGCTTGTTATACCTAGCTTTAATATAACTAAATGATGGTAATTGGGTATGAATAGTCCTTGAATGATTAATACAATCATGAAGTACTATGTTAATGTTGTTGAAACCCTAGTATGCTATAACCCAATGGTTACACCTTTATTTATGTGTGGGTTCATACTTAAGAATAGTATGGAATGTGATGGTGATGCGTCACCTTATGCATCCATGATCCAATGAGGATGCTGTGAGTTAGGGTTTGGGTATGTGCTGATTAGTAACATTAATATAATTTATCTTGTTGAACCTAACTCTAATGCAAATAGATAAAGATGAGTATTCATGTTTAACATTCTTCTATGATGGCATGATGGTGAAATAACCTCCTTAACATGATCATAACCTTAATGTGTTAATTAGTGGTTGTCATAGCCACATGGTTGATACTTTCTTATGCTAAACATGTGCATTATGAATATGATGAGTGTTAATCATATATAGATTCATTGTATGTTGATGTAATAAAGGGATGTTCTTAATGTTAATATAACCCTGCTATGATTGTTTATGAATATCTCCAAGTTCATTAATGCAATATTGTGCTGATCTGGTGTATTATATGTAAGTGATGTTGTTGAGCCTTGTTATAAGGCATGCAAAGATAATGATAATCTTGCAGGGAATGGTATGATGGTCTTAATGACCTTTGGGCATGGTTGATCCCTGAATGAGGTGTAATCCTCTTGTGTTGATAAGGGTTGATACCATGTGATATTATGAAAAGGATTTATATCATGTGATAGTATGATGGTCTTAATGACCTTTGGGCATGGTTGAGCCCTGAATGAGGTGTAATCCTCTTATGTTGATAAGGGTTGATACCCTATGATATTGTGAAAAGAATTTATATCTTGTGATAGTATGATGACTAGTGTAGTCTCATGAATGGTAAGTGAATAGTACCATGTGATGATGAGATGAGAAATTATATTTCATATGTTTTATATATTTTTAGGTTTTGATATTTATATGCTTGCTAGAAGTGAATTAGGGTCTGTATGTCCACTTGTTTGATGCAGCCTTAATTCACCCAATTGGCATAACTAATCAAGTGCAACTCTAATCATGTAGTGCCCTGTGCCATAGAGCCATCTTCAGCGTCAGAACTTGATGGATGGTGAAACGAGTATTCCTAAGGGAAACTCAGAGCGCATACTATTGAGTATGTGGGGGTGGTAGGTTGAGGATATAACCTTGTCATCCACAATGCAGATTGTAGAGGTTGGCTATGGTCATGCCTCATACATCTGATGTGATTGAGAATGGTTGCGGTCGTGTCTCGGTGATTATAACATGATGTGATTAGAGGACAACTGCAGTTTTACCTCAGTGATTGGGTTTGAATACCCTGGTCTCTAGTGTCGTGACATGTACCAAGGGCAGACTAGTGGTTATCAACTTGATGATAGGTCGCTATGGTGGCAGCTTTGACTGACATGTCACTACCTTTTTACTCGTACAGAACGAGGGGAAGAGATCTTAGGATATCGGCACTCCTAGATCTTGTATGGAACCGAATAGCCCTTCACAGGGGTCGGTTGGACTTTAAATGGTACGATTAAAATTCCCCATGGATTAATAAAAAATGTAATAGAGCCAAGTATCATATTTGTTTAAGGTTATACACAACATTTCACATTGGATGATAACCCTTGTTTGTTATCTTTACAGAAAGATGATGCTTAGTGAAATTAAGAGATAGTAGATATACTTAGGTTGTAGATATGATTAAGATTGTAGATGCATACATACAATAGCCATGATTATGTTGATAACTATACTGCTATTGCTGATTATAATCATGATGCTAGCTATCTCATGTTGTTAGTTATGTTTAGCATGCTAGCCATGCCTTTGTAACTAGAGATGCATATACTGCTAATCATGCTTATCCAGATAGTTTTGCTTATGTTGTTAGCTCTTTTTATGATGTGGATATTTTCAACCTATTAGACATGCTAATGTTGTTAGCTATTCTTATGTGGCTAGACTTATTCATAATGATAGAGATTCTATGTTACTAGACTTGCTCATTATTCTAGATATGCATATGCTACTGAATTGCTTATATTGTCAACAAGATAAAGGATGGTAGTCTGGCTAATGATGATAGTTATTATCTACTCCTTTATCTATTTTGTTAATCATCAGTATTGCTGATCTTATTTGTTATATATGATTAAACTGCTTAAACCTGTCTCATTACCTAAAATGTTGTAATCAATAACCGTTGTTGGAGGTTATATCTCTTGCTGGGACATGGGTCTCACCCTTGTGGTTCGCCACATTTTTTTAGGTAATCAGAAGTGACAAAAATAAACATGTGGCAACAAAGAGGAGCTATAGTAATGAATCTTTGATAAAGTTGATTAGATTTCTAGTGTGTCCTAGAGTCGTCCTTGTACTCTCAGATCCAGGCGGGAAAAATTTGTAAGTGGTGTTTCAAATAAATCAGACTTTTGTTAGCATATTAATGCTTGTTTGTGTGGCATATACGATTATTGTTCTCCTGCATATATATGTTGTGGCTAAGACAATAGAACAATTTGTATCAAATTCTGGGCATAATATGGATACAAGAAATATGTTGGGCTCTTATGAAAATGTTTTTGAATGGGGGTTGATGTTGAAATCGGTTTTAATTTACCCATATTTTTGGATATGTAATTACTTAGTGATTGATCGTGTTTTATGTTTTGAGTAATCTCATTTAATGTAATGGGTTCTCATACAAACAAATATTTAGCTTCTAAAAATTGACCTGACATTCAGGTGTCCATACAAACTTGACTTCTTTTCTTATCAACTTTGTCAGAGGAAGAGCCAACTCAGAAAAACTCTTGATAAACCTCTAATAGTAACCTGCTAAAATGAGGAAACTACAGATTTCAAACGGGGTCTTTGGAGCTTTCCACCTAGTCACAACTTTTACCTTTGTAGGATTAACATCAATATGTTCGACAGAAATCACATGACCCAAGAACATCACTTCCTTGATCCATAATTCACAAATTTAGAATACAATTGATTTTCTCTCAATGAACACTACCATGAACTAATTGAGGTAAGGATAAAACACTCGATTCAACAAGTCCATGAAAGCGTCAGGGGCATTGGTCAAATTGAAAGGCATGACTAGAAACTCATAATGCCCATAATGTGTTCTGAAAGTTGTCTTCGAGACATCCTCATCCTTCAAATGCATCTGGTAGTAGCCACTTCACATATCCATCTTCGAGAACACTGTGGCTGACTTCAGCTAGTCAAACGGATCATCGATGTGAGGCAAAGAATAGCAATTCTTTATCATCACTTGGTTAAGCATACAATAATCCATGCACATGTACAATGAACCATCCTTCTTCTTTACAAATAAGATAGGGGCTCCCCAAGGTGAAACACTAGGGCGTACAAAGCCCATGTCGAGAAGCTCCTGGTGTTGCTTCTTAAGCTCAGCAAGTTTTGTAGGGGCCAAGCGTAAGGAGGCTTTGAGATGGGAGAAGTTCATGGTGCGAGCTCGATGGAGAATTCCACCTTGTGAGTTTGAGGAAACTCCTCAGGAAAAACATCGGGGAAGTCCTTCACAACATCTATGTGATCAAAAGTAGGAGGTGTAGCATTAAGGATGGTAGAGGCTAAGAATGCTCTACACCCTTGTGAGACAAGCTTTTCAGCTTTGATGGCGGAGATGAAAAACTACCAATACTCTCATTTACTACCCTTGACACATATACTTCCCACAATAGGATGTAACAAACTGAACTTTGATACCTCACAAAACAAAATAGCTTTGTACCTCTTCAACCAATCCATCCCCAGGATGACATGAAGCAACCTTGGAGGAGGAAGAAAGACAGGAGCGTGAAATTCAACAAGGAAGAAAGAAGGGCATAGCTCTAAAGGCTACAAAGGTCATCACTCAAGAAAGTGATGAGACAAGTGATGGAAATGAGAAGAAGCTCTAATTGTAAATGGTAAAATATGTAGAAGATTTAAATCTAACAAAGTTATTGGATCCTCTTATTCTTCCTCTCCTAGGTGTTTTGAATGTGGAAAGAAGGGACATCTTAAGAATGAATGTCCTAAAGCAAAGAAAGGGAAGAAAAGCTCATCCAAGAAGAAGGGAGAAAAAGCATACAAAGCTACATGGGATGAGTCAAGTGATAGTGAGAGTGGAGAGGAGAACGTGGAGTGTCTCATGGCCAAAGAAGATGATAGTGATGATTCTTAAGAGGTAAGCCTTTTTTATTTTCCAAAAGAAGATCTAATTGCTAGTCTATAAGATAAACATGATAAATATCTTGATTGCAAAAAGAAACTAAAGAAAGTTACTAAAACTAATGAGGATTTGTATGCTAAAATTAAACAATCTTTCTTTTGAAAATGACAGTACTATTTCTGAAAACTTTACCTTGAAATCGTCTTTAAATGACTGCAATATGAAGTTGCTTACTTTCGAAACAAACTATGGTCTTCATTCTCAAGAAAAGGTTGAATTGCTTGCAAAACTAAATAATTTTCAGACTCAGCCTATCCTATGTACTCATCTAGATTATGATGTTATTATTAAAGAAAGAGATGCTTTATCATATGATATAGATCAAGCAAACTTAGATATCAAAAAGAAAATGGATGAGGTTACTAAGTTACAAAAAGAAGTTAGTAGCTTGAGAAATAATGGTATTCTTGATAAGATCCTAAAGAATTCTTCTGGTTATACTGGAAGAAGAGGTTTAGGATATGTTCCAAAAGAAAACTCTTATCAACCTAAACCTAGGAGAACTCAAGCACCCAAGACCAAGATCATATTTGTACCCAAGAACACAACTCAAAATTCTAGAAAGAGAAATGAAATTGACTCCATTTGTTTTCACTATTGCTTGCATCTTGGACATTATTCCTTCTCATGTCCTTACAAGAAAAAGGATGTTGAGTTAGTATGGGTTCCAAGACCCCAAACTTAGAAAATTTAATATGATTAAGTTGATATTTGACCTAAAACCTCATTTAAATATCTAAATGTCTTATCTCAACTAAACAGAATGGTACCTTAGCATATTACAATGATTTGAGCTCAAACTGACATAAACAAATTGTTGAAAACAAATAGAAACAACCTCGATCGACAAATAGTTTGACTAAGACACTTCTTGGTCGCTCTCGGTCGAGAAAGTATTTGACCGAGGGAATACATGTATCACATCAGAAATCTCATGTTTAAACCAGTAAAATAGCAACACTCTTGGTCGACAAAATGTTTGACCGATACACTCTTCAGTCGAAGCATTTGTCAACTGAATGAAGTTCTGAACAGCTTAAAACATTCAATTGTTCAATTATGTAATCATATTTAGTTTTGTTATTAAATGACTCTAACCATAGAGGACCATCACAAGGGTACCAAAATCTATCTCTTTTGTAGGATTGGGTGGTTGATAGTGGTTCTAAGCATATGACCGGCACCAAAAAGGCCTTTCAAACATTTGAAGAAAAGAAAAGCAGAACAGTCACTTTTGGAGACAATGGAAAAGAAAAGATTGTTGGAATAGGTAACATTCGTACAAACCTTAAAATAAAAGATGTTTTACTTGTTGATGGCATGCATCATAATTTAATTAGTGTTAGTCAACTATGTGATAGTGGCTATGATGTCTTATTCAATAAAAATTGTTGTAAACTATTGATTGAAAATACCAATGAAATCGTTTATGAAGGGAAAAGAATAGGAAATTTATATATACTTAGGCCTAATTCTATGCAAGCTATTATTGGAAAATGACTTCTTGCAAAAGATGAATCTCTATAGCTATGGCATAGAAAATTAGGTCATGCAAGTTCCCATGTTATCAAAAAGTTGATTAAATATGATCTTGTACGTGGTTCAGCTAAAATATCTTTTGATAAACTTGAAAATTGTGAACCTTGTACTCTAGGAAAGCAAAGAAAAACTTCTTTCAAGACAAAAACAATGCTTAGCACTACTAGATCATTAGAACCTATTCACATGGATTTGTTTGGTCCTATGAGAACTCAATCTATTGGTGGAAAAAGATATCGCTTTGTTATTGTTGATGACTTTAGTAGATATACATGGGTTCATTTTCTTGCAAATAAAGATGATACTATTCAAGTGTTCATACAATGTTTCTTAAAGATTGAAAATCAACTACAAAATAAAATATGTACAATTAGGAGTGATCATGATGGAGAATTTGAGAATCATACATTTGAAGAATTATGCACATCTCAGGGTTACACTCACAATTTTTCAGCTCCACGCACTCCACAACACAATGGCATAGTTGAAAGAAAGAATAGATCCTTACAAGAAATGGCTAGGACTATGATGCTTGAACATAATACATCTAAAACCTTTTGGGCTGAAGCTATAAACACATCTTGTTATGTGCTAAATAGAGTAACCATAGATTCTTATTTGAAGAAAACACCATATGAACTCATTTTTAATAAGAAACCAAGGGTTGATTATTTTCACACTTTTGGCTCAACTTGCTATATCTTAAACACAAAGGATGATAGAGACAAATTTGACTCTAAATCACAAAAAGCCTTTTTCTTGGGATATTCAACTTCTAGCAAAGTGTTTAGAATATACAACACCATCTCTAGAAAAGTTGAAGAATCAATTCACATTACTTTTCATGAAGAACTAAAACAAAATACCTATGATAATGACATAGTTGATATTACTCATCAAATTGAAGATCTTAACATATCAACTAAAAATGATAAAAATGCTGAAAATGATCAACAAATTGAGACACAACAACCCATTCCTAGACTAATTAAAGATCATCCTCAAGAACTAACGATTGGGAATCTGAATGATAAAGTAAAAACCCATTCCTCTTTTAGAGATGTTGCAAATATGGCATTTGTATCTATAATTGAACCCAAAAAGGTAACTGAATCTCTAAAAGATGATTATTGGATAATGGCCATGCAAGAAGAATTAAATCAATTTACTAAGAATGATGTATGGGACTTAGTTCCTAAACCTCAAGATAAAACCATTATTGGAACTAAGTGGGTTTTTCGTAACAAATTGAATGAAGTTGGGGAAGTAGTGAGAAATAAAGATAGGTTGGTAGCACAAGGGTACAATTAACAAGAAGGAATAGACTTTGATGAAACTTATGCACCCATAGCAAGACTTGAAGCCATTAGAATGCTACTAGTTATAGCTGCCCACAAAGACATCAAACTATTCCAAATGGATGTAAAAAGTGCATTTCTGAATGGAATAATACAAGAGGAAGTATATGTTGCTCAACCACATGGTTTTGAAATTCCTGGTAAAGATGATCATGTATATAAACTTAAGAAGGTGTTTTATGGGTTAAAACAAGCACCAAGAAATTGGTATGAAAGGCTCAAAAATTATCTCTTTGATAATAGTTTTTCAATTCGAAATTCAGATTCGACTTTATTTTTTAAAACATATGAATTCGACTTTCTAGTTGTTCAAATTTATGTTGATGATATTATCTTTGGTGCATCAAATGAATCCTTATGTAAACAATTTAGTGATATTATGCAAAAAGAATTTGAAATGAGTCTCATGGGAGAATTGACTTTATTTCTTGGTTTTCAAATAAATAAAATGCCTTATGGGATTTTTATAAGCCAAGAGAAGTATACAAATGAACTTTTAAAACATTTTGGAATGGAGCATTGCTAACATGCTACCATGCCAATGGCCACTTCTACTGAAATTCACAAAGATGAAAATGGGGAACTCATTGATGATTCTTTGTATAGGGCCATGATTGGTAGTTTGCTTTACTTAACCGCTTCTAGACCGGATATCATGTTTACCATTAGACTTTGTGCTAGATTTCAATCAAAACCCATGCAAACTCATTTTCAAGTTGTCAAAAGGATTCTAAGATACTTAGCCGGCACTACAAACTATGGTTTATGGTATCCTAAAATACAATCTTTGTATTTGACAGCTTATATCGATGCCGACTATGTTGGTTGTCAACTTGATCGAAAGAGGACAAGAGGAAGTTTTTTCCTCTTAGGAAGAGCCTTAGTATCTTGGTTTAGCAAGAAACAAAACATGGTTGCCCTTTCTATCACTGAAGCTGAATATATGGAAGTCGGGTCTTGTTGTGCTCAAGTGCTTTATATGCAACAAGTTTTAAATGATTATGGTTTTACATTTTCATCTATGCCTATCTATTGTGATAATACTAGTGCTATAAACTTGGCACATAATCCTATTTTACACAGTCATGCCAAACATATTGAAATTCATCATCATTTTCTAAGGGATCATATTTCCAAAAAACATATATCCCTTCATCATGTTGATACGGAAGATCAATTAGCTAATATTTTCCCAAAACCACTTCCATTGGATCAATTTAATTACATAAGAAAGAAATTACTTATCACTCCTTTAGAAGATGTTTTCTTTGACATTTGTGCTTCTCCTTCTTAAAATCGGTTTGTTTCCCCGACACTTACATTTTGGCTGAAATGGACATCTTTTAGCTCTTTTAATCATCATATTGTAGGGGAGCACTAATTAAGGGGGAGTCTTAAAACATGTTTTTAACGGTTATCCTTTTAAAATGAAAAAGTGGTAGAAATAATATAAATCTTAAATACTCAAATCAATGAGTTTCATACATACTCTCTTGGCTTCACATCAAATGCTCCTATATTCCCTAAAGAGTTGGATTTTATGTTCCACACTTCTTTGGGAATAATGAGCACACATTCCATAAACAAGAGAAGGTATACACAACGTAAACTTCAGGTATGAAACTCAATATAATTTAAGCTTATTTGATTTATATTTAGAAATGTTTGTCATCTTCAAAAAGGGGGATATTGTTGGCTAAATGGACATCATTAAATCCCTTTGTTTTGAAAATGACAAACATTTCATTCTTGGGGATCTAACATGCTACTTGAGTATTTCAAAAACAAGAATTCAAGGTGGTGGATAGCTAAGATTTGAAGATCTACATGCTCAAATTGTTTCATGATTATAATCAAATGTAAACTTATTCAAATATATAATGTACAAGTATTTAGATATCATGTAAATCAAGTGTTTAGATCTTCCCTATCCACTCACAACACTTAGATAGGCCATCCCCCATGATCGCATCACAATGGCAGTTTGATACATACACTTAGTACATGTCTAGATACACTAAAATAGGGACTTTCTCATTCAAACTACTTCTCGACCGAGACACACTCAGTCGAACATCTTCTCGACTGAGATTCACTAGATTCTATTCCTCGAGTAGGTTCTATAGCCGTTAAACTTGGTGGGAAAAAGTGGTTGGGAGTTGAGTTGAACGTTGCAATACACTTCCCAGAATTTCCCTCGGTCGACGAGATTCTTTACCGAGAAACACTCGGTCGACAAACTTCTCGACCGAGAAATGTTTTTTTGCACTTTTCAAAATTAATCAACTAGCCATTACAAACATAATTAGTGGATAACTAACAGCTAGTTGAGCACTAAGAACATCCTACAAAGTGTCTAGAACGTCCCTAAGCACTAGTAGGCCATTCCTATATATACGACATGCCTTAGGACACCTAAACTTACTTGAGTACACATACTTGCAATTGAGAATCAACTCTTGTGAGCAATTGAGCAATCCTTCACTTGCAGATCATTTCCATAAGCTGAGATTTCGGGTCCTATAGGCTAGCATATCCTACTCACTACACATTCACGTTCATACACATTGGATAGGAGATCAAAATGCTTGATATAGGATTCAAGCCTTGTACTAAAGTGGTAAAGTGTATTTTTCCTTCTTCCTTTCTTGTTCCTTTTATTGCTTGTTTTCAACTTTGCTACTCCTAGGTTGGAGGCTATAGAAAGGAGGTTGTAGGAGCTTCTTCAGGTGGAGAAGGTAGCTTAGTGGGATTTGGACTACTTCTAGAAGGTCTCAACGAGAAGCTACTTCAAGGAGGAAGGCTACTTCAAGGGAGAGTTTGAACTTACTTCAAGTAAAGGCTGCTTCAAAGTTGGTGAGATGACTTCGGGGTGAAGGTTGTCCAAAGGGTTTGTGAAGGTAGTTGTATTTTATGTAACATCCTCAAAAAGGTTATAAAATACAAGTGCTTTCAAAATCCCAATTGGAAACAATTGAGTAGTGGACTGACTCCCTTAGTTTTTGCTAAGGGTGGAACCACTTGTGTCTCCTTCTCCCATCTTTTTGTGGTTATTTGCTTAGATAATTTTTAAAATAGTCATAAAACCCTATTCACCCCCCTCTAGTGTTTTTCAAAAACATGATTACTCCTTAATTAAACACAAACCCAAAAATAGGATAAATTAAAACCGATTTCAACAATTCCCAATTGTGCAAAAACATTTATATAAAAGCCCAGCAACTTGCTTTAATTCACATAATGCTCAATATTCTTTGTAACTACCTGATAACCTCCCATTTTGTGGTGTTATCCTAGTAATTTTCCTCAGTTTTCTATACTCTTTCTCATATAAATTAGATATAATCCTTAACTTTCCTCCTATACTGCAAATATACCATTAGATTAACTTTTCTCCTTTTTATTCTAATAGAAAAATACAAAAAAATCACAAAAGTTCCAAACGGTCCCCAAGACCGTTTGGAGACTACCTGGCCCCGAGACCGCATGAGGTCACACGGTCCCAAGACCGCATGGAGTCACTCGGTCCCAAGACCGCATGGAGTCACACGGTCCCGAGACCGCATGAAGCCAAACAGTCCCGAGACCACATAAAACCAAACGGTCCCGAGACCGTGCAAAGCCAAACGGTCTCGAGACCGCATGGAGTTACACGGTCCCAAGACCACATGGAGATACATGGTCCCGAGACCGCACAAAACCAAATGGTCCCGAGACCGCATGGAGTCAAACGGTCTCAGAACCCAAACAGTTTCCAAGACCGTTTGGGCCTAAAACTGCCCAAACCGTTTGGACTCCACTTAAAGCCTATAAATAAGACCCCAAAGGGTCCTCACAAGGCATCAAGTTTTAGATGTCCAAAGGCTACCTCTGCTGCTCCAGAGCTATTCCATCCTTCATCCATCGCCCTGAGGCTGCCGGTCTGAGATCCACACTCCATCCAGGAGCTGCTTTCTCTCTCATCACCAAAGAAGGTGGGAAGAGGAGGATTTCATCATCGAGCAACCTATGAAGTGTGAAGATCATTGCTCTCTCTCTCCAAGGGGTTGACCTTCCTCCCTCCTTCGTGGAGATGATGTTCTCTCTCTCTCTTCTCACCTCCTTCTTTGTCCTTTCCATGAGTGAGTAGTCTTATTCACTAGGGTGCGGGGAGTAGCCCCTCTACCCATGTTTTCATTTCATGCAATGTAATTCATAATTTGCAATAGAGACATATTTTCTTTTCAGTTCAACATCAATCGTTTAATGAATGCTTGTTGCTTTATCACCAACTTGTGTTACCTTTTATCTTTTAGTATGAATTATCTACGTTTGTACTACTAGATTCGAATCTCGATTGAATGTTGGTTCTTGATGCATGTATCCACCATGTATCTGTTTTGGTATCTAGGAGTGTTTTTCAAGAAGTGGAGTAAACTCACTTCCATCGTTGTACTTTCATACTATGAAATGGAATCAGTTGACGTATGAAAGTGCAACCTTGATAAATCGAGTAACACACTTTGCGAAGGGAATGGTGTAAAGTAAGTGACCATTCATTCAGGAATGGCTGGCATTATAACATTACCACACTTCTCGTAGTTAGTTCTCCAAAAGGAAACTAAATCTACAAAGATACTAACTGTTTAAGACTCTTATTGTAGGTTATGTTTTTATGTTGCATGTTTTGATCCATGTGCAGAGGTGGTGAAAGTCGATCACATCCTAGTGGTTTCTTATCATTGCTTACTTTCTTGCTTTGTTTTACTTGCACTTAGTTTAAAACAACCAACCCAACTTTTCGATCTAGATACCAACGGTTAAGAGGTTAAGTGAAATCCTAACGTTTTCCATCTTGTTGCTCCCAATAAGACTGTTGTCCTATGGATTCGACCCTTAACTATACTACGATAAGACTTCCACGTATCCTAGCATACGTGGGTGGAGTTCTCAATCTAGTATAAGCAAGGATAAACCTAAAGACTTACTATCTTTAGGATTTTTAGTGGTGCATGCAATTCCACGAGAGTGGAAGCTCCATCAAAAATTGGCATTGTTGCTGGGGACAACGGAATATTTTAATTTCATTTATCATCTTGCTAGTTGGTTAGGGTTTTACACTTTTTTAAAACATTACTCCATATCTTCTTGAATTCATCATATCTCCTACATCATCTAAAAAGTGTGTTTCTTCCTCTACTCAGGTAGAATACGTGTATGCAACCATCGCATAATCTCGGATTCTCCCCTGATCCAGAGTACAACTCTGAGGTAGAGAGAAGCTTCCACTGCCGCATCAGACTTAACCGCCAAAGAGCCAGGCAAATGGTTGAAGATCAATGCCAAGTTGCGTTAGTAATGGAAAGGGTCAACGTCGCCATAGCCGCTCAGAGAGCACAACTCATTGTTGATACTCGTGCTCAGATCCAAGCAGAAATCTGAGCTGAAGAATAGGCCCGCATCCGAGCTGAAAATGAAGCAGCTAACCAAGCTGCCCAATTAGAGCTAAGAAACAAGCAATTGAGGGACTATGCCGGCCCCAAGAACTATGAAGACAAGCATCCAGTCTGGCCACCAATCATCAACATACCCAATTTCAAAATCTGGACACAATGGATTCAAATCATGCAGGGCATCTCATTCTCCGATGGTTCTGGAGATGACTGCATGGATCATTTGAAGAGATTCAAGGCACTTTGCCAACTTGTCCCACAAGCCGGAGTTTCCTTTGATGCAATAATGCTACATCTTTTCTACTTCACTCTATCTGGAAGGGCTTTGAGTTGGTACAACTCACTTAATAGGGAGCCAATCATCACCACCTGGGCTCCCGTAGAAGAAAATTTCTTGGAAAAGTCTTTCCCTCCTTCATTAACCTACGAAATTAGGGGGCAGATCAACCACTTTGCCCAACTTCTTGGAGAATCACTTGTAGAAGCATGGGAAAGATTCAAGGAGCTTCTAAGGAAGTGCCCTCATCACAATATCTCCCAAAATCAATTAATAGAAATGTTCTATAGGGGGGTGAGTGATGATATCAAGCAATTTCTGGATTCCTCATCTGGAGGAAATTTTATGAGGAAGAACTATGAGGATGCTTGGAAAATCATTACACTTGGAGCTAAGAACCAATCCAATTGGGGATGATCCTCTGCTAAGGGAGCCCTCAAAGTTTATAAGGCTGAGGAATCAATGGAAATGAAGGCTATTGCTGAAGCTTTAAAGATTATAGCTCACAAACAGTAGACACTTGAAACTTCATTTGGAGAATATGATAAGAAGAAAAAACCCCCAAGTCCAACAAGTTAAAGCTGCCACAGGGACTTTTGAAGCTTGTCATGCATCTGATCACCCTACATTGTCATGTGGCTTACTTTATAATGTGATGATGGATATGCAACCACCACAATAGCAGTACGAATCAATCATCGAACACCCTAAATATTAGATGCCCGAACAAGTTAATTCCATTCATTCCATACCAGGACAAGCTTACTATAATCCAAATCAGCCAAGAAACCACCCCAGTTTTCAATATGGGAATCTTGCGGGGACTGCTAACCCACAACATCAAACACAAGGTGGATCCTCCAATAGGTTGCCACCTGGATTTCAAAGTAACTTTAACCAAAATCAAGTGAACCTCAGAAATAATTTCCCAAGATCCAACTACCCTAGAAATCCCTCTGTCTACTATCAATATACCCATCCTCCTTTGCACCCACAATTGCACCCTCAGCTGCAGCAACCGCAACAACCTCAGTTAACACCACCTCCGCAACAACCACATCAAGGACAACAACAACTCACTCAGAAAAATGCCCCTTCCCACCCAACAGATGAGATGACTATGATCAGGAAGATGTTATAGTCACAACAAACCATGCTTGCCAATCAGCAAGCTCAGCAGAAGGTTGTGGAGGCTCAACTAGCACAAATTGTTGCCCAACTGAAGCCACCAGCAGGTACTTTTGTTGGTCAACCAGAGTCAAACCCTAGACACGATCAAAATAGACCAGAGAAATTGAATGTTGTCACTACAAGATCTAGTCGTGTCTTTCATGAAACTATGAGAATCACTCATGCTGGTGATGATACACCTGTCTTTACTCTGAATGCAAGCCCGAATCTAGGAATTGAGAAATCTACAGAGACCGCAAAAGGCAAAGAAAAGGAACAAGCTCCCAAAGAGCTAGAAGTTCCGCAATATAAAAGTAGGATACCATATCCAGGAAGATTGAGAGAGACTAGAATGGACACTAGGTTCCAAAAATTCAAGGAAGCGATGAAGAAACTCTATATCGATATCCTGCTCCTCGATGCCCTCTCTGAAGTACCAGCTTGGGCTAAATATCTGAAAACTTTGCTATCAAGGAAATACATCACTGAAGAGCAAGAGACGATCAAACTGGCTTAGACCACCTCCGATATCATTCTTAATAAAATGCCAAAATAAAAAGAAGGACCATGGTTCTTTCGGTATTCAATGTTGTATTGGAAATGCTTCGAGCAAAAAGGGATTAGCTGACCTAGGGGCTAGCATATCTATTATGCCCTACTCCATGTGTAAAAGATTGGGCTTTACTGACTTGCTACCCACAACGATGACAATTCAGTTAGCCGATTCAACTATCATTGCACCCGTAGGGATTATTGAAGACATTCCAGTCAGGATAGGCAAGGATTCTTATGTCCCATGTGATTTTGTTATTATGGACATCAAGGAGGATCTAAGATACCCAATAATATTCAGCAGACCCTTCCTTGCCACATCCAGGGTGCTCATTGATTTTGAAGTTGGCACGATCATTCTGAGACTGGGAAAAGAAGCAATTCTGTTCCGGGTCCTCAACAGCATGAAAGGTCCCAACATTCAAGAGGAAGTTTTCCTCTTAGATGCAATACATCAAATGTCCCAATTGGAAATATATGAACCATATGATGAGTTACAAAATGTCCTAATCAATCCAGAAGTTGAATTCTCAGCCAACGAATTAGTTCAACAATGCTTGCAACACTTAGAGAAAGCTAAAGAAGCACCAACAGCCACTTTTGAGGAGCTAAAATTTGTCACTATTTTAGAAACAACAGAAGCACCTAAGGCTCCCGAGATGAAAACCCTACCAACGGGACTTAAGCATGTCTTCCTGGATGAAGAAAAACTATGTCCAGTAATCATCAGTTCCACTCTAATGAAAGACCGTGAAGAAAGGCTTCTCGTTGAGTTGAAGAAATATAAGAAAGCTATTGGGTACAAAATAACTGACCTGACAGGTGTAAACCCAGCCTTATGCATGCATAGACTGCCCATGATAGAAGAATTTAAGCCTTCAAGAGAGCACCAGAGAAAGCTAAACCCCAATCTTAAAGAGGTGGTTCGCCTTGAGGTCCTCAAACTGCTGAAAGATGGTATTATCTACCCAATTTCAGATTCCCAATGGGTCAGCCCTATCCAAGTGGTCCCCAAAAAGGGAGGAACCACTGTCGTGCTAAATGATAAAAATGATCTAGTGCCCACGAGGACTGTCACAGGGTGGAGAATGTGTATCGACTACAGGAAACTAAACAAAGCAACACGAAAAGATCACTACCCTCTACCTTTTCTTAACGAAGTCCTCGAACGCCTAGCCCATCAAAAGTTCTTCTGTTATCTCGATGGTTATTTTGGGTTCTATCAAATTCCCATACACCCAGAAGACCAAGAAAAAACAACTTTCACTTGTCCCTTTGGAACCTACACTTTCAGAAGAATGTCATTCGGGCTGTGCAACACACCTGCTACCTTCCAAAGGTGCATGTATGCTATTTTTGCAGGGTTAACCGAGTCCATAATGGAAGTATTCATGGATGACTTTTCAGTTTATGGAGATTCCTTTGACAATTGTCTACTCAACCTTGGACAAGTCTTACAAAGATGCGAGGAAACGAACCTTATCTTAAATTGGGGAAAATACCACTTTATGGTAACTGAAGGTGTCGTCCTTGGACATAGAGTGAGTGACAGAGGGATTGAGGTAGACAAGGCAAAAATTGATGTCATCTTGAAACTATCGTCGCCAAAATATGTAAAAGGAGTACGAGCATTCTTGGGTCATGTTGGGTTTTATCGAAGATTCATTAAAGATTTCTCGTAAGTAGCAAAACCCATGACCCAATTATTGACCAAGGATGCCGAGTTCAATTTTAACCAAGAATGTCTACAAAGCTTCACAACCTTAAAGAATGCTCTAGTCTCTGCACCTATTTTGAGAGCACCTGACTGGTCGCAACCATTCCAAATAATGTGTGATGCTAGCAACTATGCTATAGGAGCAGTGTTAGGACAAAGAATTGACAAAAGGCCCTATGTAATATACTATGCGTCCAAGACTCTTGATGACGCGCAAAAGAACTACACCACTACAGAAAAGGAGTTCTTAGTTTTCATCTATGCGTTTGAGAAATTCCGCTCCTACCTGATTGGATCAAAGGTCATAGTCTACACTGACCACTCTGCCATACGATATCTAATTCAGAAGCAAGACACAAAACCCAGACTTATCCGTTGGGTATTGATGCTTCAGGAATTTGATTTGGAAATCAAAGACAAAAGCATAGTGGAAAATGTCGTCGTTGATCATCTCAGCCGCATTGAAGTCGAGGATGATGATAAAGTACCTATCCAAGACTCCCTCCCCGATGATCAACTAATGAAAATTACCACTGAATTCCCCTGGTATTCCGACATAGTGAACTATCTGGCTACAGGAATCATCCACCCTTCCGCCTCTCACCACGACGAAAAGAAATTCCTCCACAATGTTAAGAAATACTACTGGGACGAACCTTATCTCTTTCGCCTATGCGTAGATGGACTTTTTCATCGCTGCCTACCTGAAGAAGAGATTACTCTTGTCTTAGAACATTGTCATTCCGGCCCCACTGGGGGACACATGAGTTTGAAAAAGACCGCTATGAAATTTTTACAATCAGGTTTCTTTTGGCCAACGATAGCAAGAGATTCCCATGATTTTGTAAAATCATGCAATAAATGTCAACTTGTTGGCGGTATAACTAAAAGGAATGAAATGCCCCTCACTATGTGGCAAGAGATCGAACTTTTCGATGTATGGGGGATAGACTACATGGGTCCCTTCCCCTCTTCATATGTATTTTCTTACATACTAGTTGATGTGGATTATGTCTCGAAATGGGTAGAAGCTATACCCACAGTTTCCAGCAATTCCAAACCAGTCATTAAGATGTTTAAAGACATCATTTTTTCCAGATTCGGAGTCCCCCGAACTGTCATATCCGACGGAGGGACCCATTTTCTGGAACGAAGCTTCAATGCCCTCTTAAATAAATACGGAGTCAACCATAAAGTTGCAACGCCTTACCATCCACAAACTAGTGGTCAGGTCGAAGTTTTGAATAAATAACTAAAGGAAATCTTAGAGAAAACCGTCAATAGACACCATACCGACTGGTCCACCAAGCTTCTCGATGCCCTTTGGGCTTACCGCACAGCTTATAAAACACCAATTGGAACAACCTCGTTCCGTCTGGTATATGGGAAATCATGTCGTCTTCCAGTTGAACTGGAACATAAGGCTTGGTGGGCCATTAAACAACTGAATTTTGATTTTAAAAGCGTCGGAGAAAACAGACAATTCCAGCTGCAAGAACTAGAGGAGCTCAGAATGACCGCATACCAAAGTGCCAGGATTTATAAAGAACAAACCAAGATGTGGCATGATGGTCATCTAAAAAGAAAAGACATCGCCATTGGAGACAAAGTCCTTCTTTTCAACTCCAGACTCAAAATGTTCCCCGGGAAACTTCGTACAAAGTGGTATGGGCCTTTTACCATCAAGCACATATACCCCACTGGAGCCATCATAATTTTTGACGACAATGGAGGAGAAAGGACAGTCAATGGCCATAGATTGAAAAGATACTATACTCCAACAGATGAAATTCCGAGACAGACTATTGAGATCAGAGACCCCACAGTATCACCATAACAAAATCAAAACTTCGTCGAGCCAACGACGTAAAACCCAGGCGCTACTTGGGAGGCAACCCAAGATCTGAGTATCACCGTTTACCTTTTATTTTTGTTTCCTTTGTTTAACTTAGGTTTATAATATTTAATCTGAAAATATAAAAATTCACATAACCAACCAAAACAAACATAAAAATATAAAAATCAAAAACCTAAACCATCTTAAACAGTTTTGAAACCGTTTGGAGCCAAACGGTCCTGAAACTGTTTGGAGACAAACGGTCTCAAAACCGTTTGGAGCCCAAACGGTCTCGAAACCGTTTGACCCTAGGAATTTGTAAGGTCAACCCCCATATCCTATAAATATAACCCTACCCCCTCTCCTTCTTCTTTCTTTCAATTCTCGAAACCCTCGTGAGCACTGTTTCATCTCCTCCGTTCTCGCTCCCGTGCAACTCACGATGCTGGTTCTCTCCGCCACCATCACTGACGCTTTTGCGTGCCTTCACGACCTCTGCACCATTGTTTCTGACGTTCGTTGCCTCACCGTCATCATCATCACCTGCATAGCAAGGTAGACCTAAGCTACTGCCACTGTCGGCACCTCCGTCATCACGTCGCTCTCCGTTTTTACCGTCGTCGATGCCTACACCGCCAACGCGCTTCACTTTTCTGACGACGCATGCGTTGTCACCGTCGTCCACCTTTTCCGCCATTTCTACCACCATCCTCTATGCCACCGACATTCCCTAATTTCGACCTCAGCACCTACAAAAGTCTTTTCGACAATGAGCTTCGACTCATCATGTCAAGGCTTTACGCCGAAAAAGATGATCTCATTTTTATAGATGGAGATATTCGGGTTATGGCAGATGCACTACGTGAAACTGTACATATCAAAGTGTCTCTATCCATAAGTTTGATGGTCGACTATCAATATATTCTCGGACAGAATCACCCTACGATCTATATGGCATCAGCATATATGAAGGATGATCTCCTAAAGCTAAAGAACTTCAGAACAACTGAGGCACTCATTTCCTTCCTCCAACATACGACTCCAAAGTTTATCATGCTTCCCTTCCTTCATTCAGAGCATTAGATGTTGCTGGCAACAAATCTTCATGACGGAACAACAATCATATACAATAGTTCTGACAGCCAGTACAATCCAGATCAGCAATAGTATACTACAACACCAAGAACGACCATGGAGGAGGTGGCGAAGGAGTGTGCTGACCAGCTACATGACCTTCTCAGCAAGCACAGACGGGCATATGGTAAAGAACACTTTCATCACCCTACCTTCAACCACAAATGTCCCCAGCAGCTTTGCGAGTCAAATGATTGTGGTTTCCATGTCCTCTACTGGATGTACACCATCATGGCCCTTAGAAGACCAGTAGAGGACATGACAGATGTGGATTACCATGTGTTACATGGAAAGTTCGCTGCTAATCTTCTTCGCACACATGGTGCTAATAAAGGACTAACAGAAGCTTGATGCCCTTGTCCTTGTACTTCTCAACCTATCACTTTGACACTCTGAGAACAGAGTGAGTGATAAGTTAGGGGGGGAGTACACTGGATAAGGGTGAGGTATCATTTTTAAATCCTTCCCTCTCTACCTTCTTTCTCATTTCTGTACAAATTTTTTTAGCTTTCTTTGCACATTTAGATTTTGTTTTAAAGTAATTCCTACATTAAAATAAACCCTGCATATAAGAATAACATCCCCCTTGGAAAAAGTCAACCCCAGCTAACCTTAGAATCCAGTTAGTCCTCAAGAGAAATAAAAAGAATAGCATATATACATGTAATGGCGAATTAATAAATCATCTTCACACTAGATTTTCATGCTTTTGCTTCAAATCTACATCTGACTCTCCATAGGTTAACATCAGGGCCGAAACAAACCAAACACTCTCAAGGATGAGAGGGATATCGGGTGACATCCAAATCAAGAAGCCTCGCAAGTGGACCACTAATTAGAAACCAAATAAGTGCATGTCGAGAAACTCTAAGAACAGTTTTCTTCTCTTCAAATAAAAGAGGCTTGGCCGCCCAACCAAAACCCCTAAAAAATTCCAAATCCTAAGCATGTGAGTTTATGAATAAAAGCTAGAGTGTTAAATAAAAATATGAGAGTTGTGCCACGCATAAGGATCTATATGAAGAGCCAATAAAGGTCTCGCCCGGCCGGTGCATTCAGCTGCCCTCACAAAGGCAGATGTGTCATGTCCGGTAGTGAAACCCTAAGGTATCCAAATATATGAAAGGCTGATAAAGGACTCACCCAACCGGTACATTCAGCTGCCCTCACAAAGGCAGATGTATCGTGCCTGGTAGTGAGACCCTAAATGCATAGAAAAACCCTCCCCCACTTGAAGGGAGAGCTACACAACAAGCCTTTAGCCAACCCTCATACCCACTCTAGCTTCTGGTAGGATTTTCAGAGAAGTATAAAACTGATTAGAGTCGACGACATGCACAGAATAAAAAGGTGGTCCTGATGTAGGCTACGAGATATGGAAGAAACCTAAAATCCAAGAAACTCTCAACACCTGAAAGAGTTGAGGAAAGCAAAAGCTCCGATACAACCTAGGGAAATCTCTGGTTTAGACTTGAAGCAAGAGTATGGAAATTTTAACTAAATACAATCACCTCGCCATTACATGCCTCAGCTCCTTCACTTGAGGACAAGCTAGACTCTAAGTTAGGGGGGTGATAACCTCCCATTTTATGGTGTTATCCTAGTAATTTTCCTCAGTTTTCCATACTCTTTCTCAGATAAATTAGATAGAATCCTTAACTTTCCGCCTTTACTGCAAATATACCATTAGATTAACTTTTCTCCTTTTTGTTCTTACAGAAAAATACAAAAAATCACAAAAGTTCCAAACGGTCCCCAAGACCATTTGAAGACTACCCGGCCCCGAGACCGCCTGAGGTCACACGGTCCCGAGACCACATGCAGTCACTCGGTCCCGAGACCGCATGGAGTCACAAGGTCCTAAGACCGCATGGATTCACACAATCCCGAGACCGCATGAAGCCAAACGGTCCTGAGATCGCATAAAACCAAACAGTCCCGAGACCGTGCAAAGCCAAACGGTCTTGAGACTGCATGGAGTTACACAGTCCCGAGACCGCATGGAGATACATGGTCCTGAGACCGCACAAAACCAAACGGTCCTGAGACCGCATGGAGTCAAATGATCTCAGAACCCAAATGGTTTCCAAGACCGTTTGGGCTTAAAACTGCCCAAACCATTTGGACTCCACTTAAAGCCTATAAATAAGACCCAAAGGGTCCTCACAAGGCATCAAGTTTTAGACGTCCAAAGGCTGCCTCTACTGCTCCAGAGTTGTTACATCCTTCATCCATCACCCCGAGGCTACCGGTCTGAGATCCACACTCCATCTAGAAGATGCTTTCTCTCTCATTGCCAAAGAAGGTGGGAAGAGGAGGATTTCATCATCGAGCAACCTGTGAAGTGTGAAGATCGTCACTCTCTCTCTCCAAGGGGTTGACCTTCCTCCCTCCTTCATGGAGATAACATTCTCTCTCTCTCTCTTCTCACCTCCTTCTTTGTCCTTGCCATGCGCGAGTAGCCTTATTCACTAGGGTGCGGGGAGTAGCCCCTCTACCCATATTTTTATTTCATGCAATGTAATTCATAGTTTGCAATAGAGACATATTTTCTTTTCAGTTTGACATCAATCATTTAATGAATGCTTGTTTCTTAATCACCAACTTGTGTTACCTTTTATCTTTTAGTATGAATTGTCTACGTTTGTAATACTAGATTCGAATCTCGATTGAATGTTGGTTCTTGATGCATGTATCCACCATGTATCTGTTTTGGTATCTAGGAGTGTTTTTTAAGAAGTGGAGTAAACTCACTGCCATCGTTGTACTTTCATACTATGAAATGGAATCAGTTGACGTATGAAAGTGCAACCTTGATAAGTCAAGTAACACACTTTGTGAAGGGAATGGTGTAAAGTAAGTGACCATTCATTCAAGAATGGCTGGCATTACAACATTCCCACACTTCTCGTAGTTAGTTCTCCGAAAGGAAACTAAATCTACAAATATACTAACTGTTTAAGACTCTTATTGCATGTTATGTTTTTATGTTGCATGTTTTGATCCATGTGTAGTGGTGGTGAAAGCCGATCACATCCTAGTGGTTTCTTATCATTGCTTGCTTTCTTGCTTTGTTTTACTTGCACTTAGTTTAAAACAACCAACCCAACTTTTCGATCTAGATACCAACTGTTAAGAGGTTAAGTGAAATCCTAACGTTTTCCTTCTTGTTGCTCCCAACAAGACCGTTGTCCTGTGGATTCGACCCTTAACTATACTATGATAAGACTTCCACGTATCCTAGCATACGTGGGTGGAGTTCTCAATCTAGTATAAGCAAGGCTAAACCTAAAGACTTACTATCTTTAGGATTTTTAGTGGTGCATGCAATTCCATGAGAGTGGAAGCTCCATCACTACCTTGTAGCCTCAGCTACAACATAAACTTTGCAAAGTTACACTATCCACATATTCAACATATACCAGCATCAACATGTTGTAAAAAGCTTGATTCAATCGAAACATCATATACAAACTTTTCATCTGGACCTGAGAGTACAGGGACGACTCTAGGACACACTAGACCACTAAACAACCATCTTTAGGATTTATTACCTCAGATTCTTATCACTATCATGATATTGTTATTGCTGATGTCGATCACCTAAAAAAGTGTTGTGGCCCACGAGGTGAGACGCAGTCCCAGTGAGAGATATAACTCTCTCCAACATATATTGATTACATCATATTAAATAGTAAATATCTAAGAAATTGGAGTATTTAATAGTAAATTGGGTAGATCAAACAATTCAAGCATGCTAAACAGATTTAGCAAATAAGCTTAGCAACAAGTATGATTATCAATGTATATATAGGTAACAGATAAATCCATTTCTTTTATCAGATATCTACTTAGGTTTCATAAGATTGCATGTAATAACAATCATTATCTTTGATCTGACTATCATCATATGCCTAACTAACAACACAAGCAATCTAGAAGAATAAGCATCTTTAATATGTCTAGTAGTATGACATGGCTATCAATATTGACATATTTAATAAAGTGAACCAGTCTACATAATAAGTAGATCTAACATCATAGAACAACTAATTTGTATAAGCATAATTAGAAATTTAAGCATTTCTAATTACATAGGCATAGCTAGCAGTATTAGACATTGCTAGAAGCATAATATTAAATATCAGTGTCAGTATATTTGACAACATAAATAGGTTTACAACATGAGCACATCTACAACACAAGAATATCTATCATCTCTCATTGTACTATATATCATCTCTATATAAGAAGATCAGACAAGGGTTATCATCGAATGTGAGGCATTGTGTATATCCCTAAATAGATATGCTACACGACTATCTTACATCTTTTATTACACCCTGGCGAGTTTGAGTTGTACCACTCAAAAATCTAACTGACCACCACTTGGTCACAAGCAGTTCCATATAAGATCTAGGAAGAGTCAGACTCAAAGATCTTCTTCATACTCAGTCAGTACGAGTCTGGACCGTAGTGGCATATAGTCTTGTAACTAGCCCACCTTAGTACAGGTCACGACGCTAGCATCTAGGGTATTCAAACCCAATCATTGAGGTACAATCGCAGTTGTCCTCTAACCACATCATCTTATAATCATTGAGACTCGACCATAGTCGTTCTCAAAAAGTGGGCTAGGTATGACCGCAACCATCCTCCTGAAACACTTGGTGTTAGGATGATAGGCACCCCACATACTCAACAATATGGAGTCTGAGTTTCCCTTAGGAATACTCATTTCACCATCTGGAAAGTTCTAACACTCAAATGTATCTATGGCACAGGGCACTACATGATTAGAATTTCACTTGATTAATTGTTGTCAACTGGGTGAATTAAGGCTTCATCATACAAATGGACATACAAACCCTAATTCATTTGTATCAAGTGTATAAGCATTGCAACTTTAGAAGATATATAATGTTTGAAGTATAGATCTTAATCATAGTACCATATGATATCATCCATTGCATTTTAATGAACCACATTATCATCATATCATTTCAAGATATTCATTTCTTATCACAAGTTCCAGGGTTTCAACCCTTATTGGAACATGAAAAAGATTTCACCTCAATCAGGGCTTAACATGCCCAGAGGTCATTTAAGACCATCACATTATTCATAGCAAGGTCATCCTCATCATTCCACACCTTAAACGAGGCTCAAAAGATCATAAGAAATTATGTGTCCATAGGTATTATTATGGCAAGGCACTATGATATTCAAATAGCACTACATTGTGGTTTAAACACAAGAAGAGTGTAATTAATTTTTACATTAATCATGCAAGAGGGATTATTATAACCAATCACCATCATTTAGTTACATTAAGTTTAGGTATAACAAACTATATCACATTAAAGTTACACACCCACTTATTATGGTCATTTATCAAATATAACTATCCAAGAGCAAAGGTGAGACAACAAATTAATAATATTGAATCATTGAACTCTCATCACTAGGACCCACATATAATATCATGGAATTCATTTCAATCCATTATATGTTGAAGTATCCAATCTTATTCATTGGATTGGGTTCATTGTTCAAAGTTATAAATTTTAAGTATAGGTCTAACCATTAGATCAATTGAACCAAGGAACCATTGGTTTAAGTTTTAGTCAAATCTACATTTACATCCTTAAATCACCATATGTGGTGATTACCTGATCCACCATTATTTATAATCATTAAGTCACCATCGGTTGTTAGATCAACACTATATTTATTTAATATTATCAAAAATATAAGCTAATGTCATCATTTATTGATGGCATCATTAGAGAATCAAATAATTGCTCGTTGAGATTATAAGAGAGCCTCACACTTACCTAAGGTGTAACTATTAGTTAAAATCATCATTCATCACCTTTGGTTGTTATGAATACCACACCAACGGGTCATGTGTTTAGAGAAGAAACAACATAGAAACCTTAATATGGACCATCGTTAGATAGGTGCTTAGCACCATAAGTGGTGATACCAACCTAAACTAAGTCATATAATTCCTTAGGAAGAACGTGCACATGATTACATGTTCATATAGAACTAGAGACAATAGGAAACACCATAAAAATCAAAATCCCAAACAAGCTTAGCTTCTTAATGCTTAAATCACCATTTTTAAGCAAGAACATGAGCTAACAAGCTTATAGCAACCAATATAAGAAAAGAGGGTTATAAAACTCACCTATATTGAGAAGAGAAGACTTCTTGCAGCAAGAAAATTGAGCCAAGAAGGTATAAAACCCAAGAGGAAGCTCTGAACTCGGCCAAGTAGGCACTCTTCTTCACAAGGAATCATAACCCTAGAAGAAGAAGCAAGAAAGGTAGGATCTTAAGCTCTAAAGCAATTTTTACCATGCAAAATCATATTTTCAACCTAGAGGAAGTTCTAAGGAAGGAGAAAAGCAAGAAAATGGATAAGGAAGAAAGAAAACAACTTGCCTTGGTTGAAAACCCTAGAAGATGACCTTAGAAACCCAATGTGGGGATAGATGGAGCTCTAGGAGACCTTCTTCTCCAAAAAGAGGTTGTCTTATACCTTAGACCACTTTTTTCCACAGACAAATAGAGCAAGGTCCGTTCTCTAAGCTGGGAGAAAGAGGAAGCGAGCAATGATTTCAATTTGTAGATAGGAAGGGGTATATATAGCTTCATGGATAAGGAAGGGGTCAAGCCTGAGGTGCCCATTAGCTTTCCATGTGTCCATAGCGTAGAGCTTCTATGTCCATGCAATACCTCCCTCACTTTCCACCTGCACTTTATCTCCTTTATCCATACCCTTATCCTTATATTTATCCTTATCCTTATCTTGACCCTTATCCTTATCCTTTTCTTTACCATTACTTTTGTCCTTATCCATAAAGGGGGAAACCCCTAAAATGGCCTTGAAGAGGAACACCTCCAAACCAAGAACAACTAGAATCCCCATAGCCCAACAAAGTCGAGAATGATAAGGAAAACTATAAAGATCGTAATTCTTGTGAAAATATACAAAGAAAACCTCCCAATTAGGTAATTTGTAGAAAAGTCTAGAATGTACATAAAATTTCATAACTTGCTCAAACGATGTCCAAATTGGACCAAATTTGAAACTTAAGCTTATGTTATGATTCCAAAGTATATCACATGGTTATATTAAGGTTCTAAGAATAATTATGGTAATTAATCTTATTCAACCATTTAAGCAAGGTTTGGGGTCTCACAACCATAAACCCCTTACAGGGATTTCGCCCCCGAAATCCAAGATACACATGGATGGACAACACTTCTCATGCACGTCATAATCAATCTTACACATGGTTATTTTCATCAGTTGGTGATGTCACATCATTCTCATGGAATACATATTCATCTCCTTCAACTCTTGCATGTGTTACCTTGGTTCAACATGAGAACTATTGTTTCACCTGTACAGGTCTAGTAGTACATTTCAACTTGGGATTCTAAATGTCTCCCTAAACTATTTTATCTATTGTACCACACATCCTTTATAGGTCATATTTGATGGCTCTTATCAATGTGGAACATCGTGTATCTCTTATCCAACGTAATTCTACAAGGTTTCATCTCTATGCTCCTTTAATGATTATTGTAATTAGCAACTCAATTAATCAGGTGAGCATCCCCTAATTGTCAAGAACTATAAGGCATATGTTCATAGAAGATTATTCAATCATCTTAAAGAGAGACTGGCCATCAATCTAGTTGAAGAACCACACACTTGTTTGTAACTGTTAACAAATATAACTTCCTGGTTGACCTTGTTAGGGGTAGGGTAACAACATTTTATTCATCTTCTCAGGATTCACACAACACACTTAATAGATGTATCATAACATCCAAGAGGATACTCTAGTTAACCCCCAACTCACTCTTGTTGAACCTGTCACACATGAGTATAGTTGCTTCAACATTCTTAAGGTTTATCAAGATGTTAATCATGTTACTAACCATCTCTGAAATACTTTGAGATGTCATCATTCAAAGCTTGTCACAACTTATGAGACATAACCTGATTACTTTGTTCCTCCTATTTATGAATGTTATTGATACATTGGGTAGTCTAAATGACATAACCCTAAACTCATCATGGTCGTGTAACTTATGCCATTCACCTAATTCTTATCCATTGATATCCTGATCCTAGGTTTACTTTAAAGGAATACTAAAACACATGTCTACTGATCAAAAAACCATTTATCATTGATAGTGGTCTTGCCCAACCATCAGCATACCATACATAACATTATAGAATCATTATTATTTTCCCAAAAAACACTTATAAGATCCACATCAACTCTCTCTCCCTCTCTATTGTTGAGGAACATTGAACAGCTCATCTAATAGATATCTTTAACTCATATATAACTAATGCACTCTAGATACTACGATTCATTACCTTAGTATCCACTACATGTGCTATAAAGAACTCATAACCTGGTTTCATCCACTCCACAATATCATAACCAGCTAAGAACATATAGGAGGAATACCCCTAACTCTTGGAAGGATAAAAAACAATGCTCATTACAAAATACAAAGATTTTGGAACAATAGTCCAAGGAAATCACACATTATATCAAGATATCCATTCTAGGATTACAGCAAATCCATGTGTACCAAGTGCCATGAGATCCATTTGGAGGCTATGCCTAAAAAATAAATAACATAAAGGGCAGAACACTTCCCACATCCCTACAACATTGTCCAGGGGTCACAAGCAAAAGGTAACCAATTCTATCTTCCCCATAAAAGTTACACTCTTTATGCATCATGTTACCCTTTTATAGCTTGGGTTCCTTGCCATTAGCATAGGAATTATTAATATTATCACATCTCATTGCTCTTTTCTTATTAACTATTTATCATTCATATGTATGTCCTTTCATGTTATCATGTTTCTTTAACCACCGGTCAAAGAATAAGTCATCATATTCCATATTTTCTTTATTAAACACAGAACGTATCCCTTGATTTCTTTCACATACTATGTATATATTACATTAAAACATTCTTACACACACAGGTTGGTCTAAGATTAACTCAGGATCCACTTGATTCCTATGTCATGTTCTCATTCATCTTCTCATATTATACTTATAATATGACCTCTCTCTCTTTCTTATGTGAAGTTCATACCTTGAAGCATTGACTTATCTATCTTTTACTTTATTACCTTCTTGAATTACAACTTCAAGAAATCCTCTTTTAGCTTATTTTTATTCATATTTAGGTTTCATGGCGTTGTATCTTTCTCTTATAGTTACCAAATATTCAAGTTTTGATAGGGTATGATGAATTTTTCATCTTCTTTAGAGTAAATTGACATGTTTGCACAATGATTTCTAATTTTTTATGCTCTTTGGATTGTCTCAAAATGACTAATTGATCGGAGTAATCAAAAATAACAATCTAAGAGTTCCATGCTTACCTTTTCTACAATACCTGAATACCTGGCTTGGGAATCCAAGTACTGATATTAGGCAGTATGCATCATGTTTTTATGTCATATTCCTAACTTAGACATCATTCTAGTCCTAAGTCCTAGTGTCCATGTAGACTCAACATACCTAAAGCTCTGATACCAACTTGTGAGAACCTGTTACGCTAACTGAGATTACTCAAAACACAAAACATGATTACTCCTTAATTAAACACAAACCCAGAAAATAGGATAAATTAAAACCGATTTCGACAATTCCCAATTGCTCAGAAACATTTATATAAAAGCTCAGCAACTTTATTTAATTCACATAATGCTTAATATTCTTTGCAACTGCCATGTAGCCTCAGCTACAACATAAAATTTTCAAAGGTACACTATCCACATATTCAACATATACAAGCATCAACATGTTGTAGAAAGCTTGATTCAATCAAAACATCATATACAAACTTTTCATCCAGACCTGAGAGTATAGGGACGACTCTAGGACACACTAGACCACTAAACAAAAATTTCTAGGATTTATTACCTCAGATTCTTCCCACTGTCATGATATTGTTTTTGTTTTTGTCGATCACCTAAAAATATGTGGTGACCCACAAGGTGAGACCCAGTCCCAGCAAGAGATATAACTCTCTCCAACATATATATATTACATTATATTAAATAGTAAATAATTGAGGAATTGGAGTATTTAATAGTCAATTGGGAAGATTGAACAATTCAAGCATGCTAAACAGATTATGCAAATAAGCTTAGCAACAAGTATGATTATCAATGTATATATAGGTAACAAATAAATCCATTTCTTTTATCAAATATCTACTCAAGTTTCATAAGATTGCATCTAATTATAATCATTATATTTGATTTGACTATCATCATATGCCTAACTAACAACACAAGCAATCTAGAAGCATAAGCATCTTACATATGTCTAGTAGTATGACATGGCTATCAATATTGGCATATTTAATAAAGTGAACCAGTCTACATAATAAGTAGAGCTAACAACATAGAACAACTAATTACATAAGCATAATTAGTAGTTTAAGAATTTCTAATTACATAGGCATGGCTAGCAATATTAGACATTGCTAGAAGCATAATATTAAATATTAGTGTGAGTATATTTGACAACATAAATAGGTTTACAACATGAGAACATCTACAACACAAGAATATCTATCATCTCACATTGTACTATATATCATCTCTATATAAAAAGATCAAATAAGGGTTATCATCTAATGTGAGGAGTTGTGTATATCCCTAAACAGATATGCTACACGGTTGTCTTACATCTTTTATTATGCCCTGGGAGTTTGATTCGTACCACTCAAAGTCCAACTGACCACCACTTGGTCGCAATCAGTTCCATATAAGATCTAGTAAGAGCCAAACTCCAAGATCTTATCCATACTCGGTCAGTAGGAGTCTGCACCGTAGTGACATATAGTCAAACTGAAAGATAGTGACATATAGTCATGTAACTAGTCCATCTTGGTACAGGTCATGACGCTAGCATCCTGGGTATTCAAACCCAATCACTGAGGTACAACCATAGTTGTCCTCTAATCACATAATGTTATAATCACTGAGACTCGGTCGTATTCATTCTCAAAAAGCGGGCTAGGTATGACTGCAGCCATCCTCCCGAAACACTTGGTGTCATGATGACAAGAACCCCACATACTCAACAATATGAACTTTGAGTTTCCCTTAGGAATACTCATTTCACCATCTAGAAATTTCTGACACTCAGATGAATCTATGGCACAGGGCACTACATGATTAGAATTTCACTTGATTAATTATTACCAATTGGGTTAATTAAGGCTTCATCATACAAATGGACATAAAAACCCTAATTCATTTATATCAAGTGTGTAAGCATTACAACTTTAGAAGATATAAAATGTTTTAAGTATAGATCTTAATCATATTACCATATTCTATCATCCATTGCATTTTAATGAACCACATTATCACCATATCATTTCAAGATATTCATTTCTTATCACAAGTTCCAGGGTTTCAACCCTTATTTGAACATGAAAAATGATTTCACCTCAATTAGGGCTCAACATGCCCAAAGGTCATTTAAGACCATCACATTATTCATAGCAATGTCATCATCATCATTCCACACCTTAAACAAGGCTCAAAAGATCATAAGCAATTATGTGTCCTTAGGTATTATTATGGTAAGGCATTATGATATTCAAATAGCACTACATTGTGGTTTAAACACAAGACGAGTGTAATTCATTTTTACATTAATCATACAAGAGGGCTTATTATAACCAATCACCATCATTTAGTTACATTAAGTTTAGGTATAACAAACTATATCACATTGAAGTTACACACCCACTTATTATGGCCATTTATCAAATATAACTATCCGAGAGCAAAGGTGAGACAACAAATCAATAATATTGAATCACTGAATACTCATCACTAGGACCCATTTATAATATCATGGAATTCATTCTAATCCATTTGATGTTGAAGCATCTGATCTTATTCATTGGATTGGGTTCATTGTTCGAAGTTATCAATTGAAGTATTGGTCTAACCATTCGATCAATTGAACCAAGGAACCATTGGTTTACAGTTTAGTCGAATCTACATTTATATCCTTAACTGACCAAATGTGTTGATGACCTGATCCAACATTATTTATAATCATTAAGTCATTTTCGGTTGTTAGATCAGCACTATATTCATTTAACACCATCAAAAATATAAGCTAATGTCATCATTGATTGATGGCATCATTAAAGAATCATATATTTGTTCATTGAGATTCCAAGAGAGCCTGCACTAACCTAAGGTGTGACTATCAGTTCACACCATCATTCATCCCCCTTGGTCGCCACCTTTGGTTGTTATGAAGACCACACAAATGGGACATGTATTTAGAGAAGAAAAACTTAGAAACCCTAATATGGACCATCGGTTGATAGGTGCTTAGCACCATAGGTGGTGATACCAACCTAAACTAAGTCATATAATTCCTTAGGAAGAATGTGCATAGGATTAAAGGTTCATATAGAACTAGAGACAAAATAGGAAACACCATAAAAATTGAAAACCCAAACAAGCTTAGCGTCTTAATGCATAAATCACCATTTCTAAGCAAGAACATGAGCTAACAAGCTCATAGTAACCAATATAAGTAAAGAGGGTTATAAAACTCACCTGTACTTAGCAGAACAAACTTCTTGCAACAAGAAACTCGAGCCAAGAAGGTAGAAAACCCAATAGGAAGCTCTGAACTCGGTCAAGCAGGCACTCTTCTTCATAAGGAATCAAAACCCTAGAAGAAGAAGCAAGAAAGTTAGGATCTTGAGCTCTAAAGACATTTTTACCATGGACCAGTAGAGTTTCGACCTGGAGGAAGGTCTACGGAAGGAGAAGAGCAAGAAAAATGGATAAGGAAGGAAGAAAACAACTTTCCTTGGTTGAAAACCTAGAAGATGACCTTAGAAACCCTAGGTAGGGCTAGATGGAGCTCTAGGAGACCTTCTTCTCCAAAAAGAGGTTGTCTTCTACCTTAGACCACTTTGTTCTATATAAAAATAGAGCAAGGTGAATTCTCTAATGCTAGAGTAAAGAGGGAGTGAGAAATCATTTCAATTTGGAGATAGGAAGGGGTATATATAGCTTCATGGATCGGGAAGGGGTCAAGCCCGAGGTGCCCATTAGCTTTCCATGTGTCCATAGCCTAGAGCTTCTATGTCCATGCCACACCTCCCTCACTTGACACCTACAATTTTCTCCTTTAGCCATATCCTTATCCTTATCCTTATCCTTATCCTTATCCTTATCTTGACCCTTATCCTTATCCTTATCTTTACCATTACTTTTGTCCTTATCCATAAAGGGGGAAACCCCTAAAATGTCCTTGAAGAGGAACACCTCCAAACCCAGAACAACTAGGAGCCCCATAGCCCAAAAAAGTTGAGAATTATAAGGAAACCTATAAGGATCGTAATGCTTTTAAAAATATACAAAGAAAACCTCCCAATTGGGTAATTTGCATAAAAGTCCATAATGTACATAAAATTTCATAACTTGCTCAAATGATGTCCAAATTGGACGAAATTTTAAACTTAAGATTGTGTTGTGATTCCAAAGTATATAAAAGGGTTAGGTTAAGGTTCTAAGAATTAAATTCTGGTAATTAATCTTGTTCAACCATTTAAGCAAGGTTAGGGGTCTCACATGCAAAGGTCCATGGTCAAGAGTTTGAGATAAGAATAGCAGATGCTACCACTAGGGGTTTTAACAATCAAAACATGATCCATTTATTCTTATTCTATTTCTAACATGGCAGAAAAATCAAATGATATGAATGTATTCGATGAACCAGAATCAAAGAGTGATTTAATTGGATGCATATTAAGATGTAAGGTACCTTTGATAACTTCATTATCTCCTTCAACTTCCTCAGCATTAAGGACAAACACGCTTCCATTCCGCCTTTACATAGGTGGTTGTTGGCCTTGCCGATTCTGATTGTTGTTTCTTGGAGGTGGATTATGTCATTGTTGTGGCTACTGAGTAGGTTGTTGAGCTGGAGCTGGTACTCTCCCAAGCTTGGGGTAGTTGTGTCGAATGTGTCCAGCTTGACCGTACTCATGGCCGATAGGTGCAGGTCAATCATCTCTATGGGGTTAACCATTTCTAGTAGGGCATCTTCTCGATGGGTGAGAGTGCGAGCAACGGTTGCACTTGTCATGCCCTTTGTTTCACCAACATTCTTCCTCTTATTGTTGTTGTGTCTGGAAGACTGGAACCTGAGGTACGACTCGATCACCAAAGCCTTGTCCACCATTTGTTGAAAGGTCAATGGCAACTGGGAATAAGGTTGTGTCCTACATTGTATCTTAAACCCTCGAGAAATAGGGTTGACCTCCTTTCAGCTCCTAGGTCCACCGCATAGCACTCCAGGAGAAGAAAATGTTGCACATACTCAGAGACGCTCAAACTTCCTTGACACAGACTGAAAAAGTATGCTTCCTTCCTCTTCATATATGTTGGGCAGATATAGTTCTCATGGAAGAGCTTGAGGAACTCCAACCAAGTCATGCTTAAAGTATCATGGGTACAAGACATACCCGTCCACCACACTCATGCCAGTCCATCCAGCACATACGTCACAAAGCAAACCTTTTGGTGAGGAGGACATGCCATGCCCTCAAAGGTATGCTCCAGAGCCAGGACCCAATCATCAGCTTTATCCACCATGTTTGGCTCACTCTTGCCTTTGAAGTACGGTGGTTGCATCTTGATGATGTCTGTAATAGTGAACTCCTTCGGCTTGGCTACAGCAGCTGCAGCACGGGAGAGCTGTCCCACCAAGGTAGTCGAGAGCAGCTGACGCAACATGGTCAGCTCTTGCTCAACGGTCAGAAGAGGGGTGCCAACATGGGTAGTAGGGATTGTCCCAGTGTTGGAGGGAGTCACAGAAGTATCTCAGTTGTCAGTGTTACCGGAGGTGGATCCTGAAGAAGAGTTGTTCATGTTTCCAAACAAGTCTCCCTTCCTTAAAGATAAGGGTACGACATAAGATAACAAGAGTATGTAATAAGGATAGCTAAGGCTACTATTGCCACTGATCATACTATTTCAGGCAGTCAGTATTAGCATAGGCCAGGCCAGTATCGTATGGATCTGGGAGTCCCCATAAACCAAGCTAGTGGCACGGAGGAAAATATTTCCAACCCCCAGACCCTAATCCATTCTAGACACCCTTGCTTTCAACGTATGCCCTAGTAGTTTCCCAGAAAGCTCTAATACCATGTTGTAAAGAGGCGATATCACCTCCTTACTAAAATTTAAAGGAAATACAAAACATCCACTTTTTTCAAGAAAAATAGACAATGTGGAATGCATGTATAATAATCCAAGTAAAATAAGCATGTTTCAAATACATATGAAACGTCAATAGCAACGAAAAGAAATTAAGTTATTACATTGCTTTTTGAACTCTTGTTCACTACATGAGTTTCTTTAAAAAGGAAAAGAACTGAAAAGAAATTATAGGATCTAGCAATAAGAAACCTAGTCATCCTTGATAGCAAAACTTGAATCTACTCCTCCTGAACTTGGTCACCTTGGCCTTGTTCAACACCTTAATCTAACCCTGGGTGGTTGGAAAAGCACCTAGTAAAAGGGAAAGAAAAATAAGGTATGTGTCATATAAAATGAACAAGGACAAAAGATAAGAAAACTATAAGGAAATAAGGCTAAGATTTCATCATAAGATGAAGATAGTCAAAAGAATGAGGCATGAGTAAATAGATGTTTGCCATAACAAAAATAGTAAAAAGGTTGCATGCATGATTAATATTAACTACCTAAACTAGGTAGGGTTGAGGCACCTACCTAACCTCAACCAATAGGTGAGGGAGAGTAACACATTTCAATCACCTACAAATATTCTATATTAGGGAGAGTAATGCATTCCCCAGGGAAAATTTACATATGCCCTATCTATGTGTGGTTGTACAAAAGTACTACTATAGTAGTTCAATAGTCTAATAAAATCAACATGCTAAGAAATATGGCAAGTATAAGCATCAAGTAAATATAAACATGCCAGTGGGATACAAGACCCAAGGAATAAATATTAAAACTAATTTTGAGGCAAATATAGCTAAGGAATTGTCAAAAGGAAAATTAGGATTTTATGTAAGCCTCGTTAGGGAAACTAGGTTAAGGTTACAATTTTCCCAACTTAGGTGTAAGGAAAGAACACACCTTTTCTTAAGAGATCCAATTACTTCTTCTTTACTACTTTTATCGGTTCCCAAGCTTATTTTCCTATTTTTAATGTTTAAACATGAATTAGGGTTTACTCACGTATAAAGGTAAGGAAACCCTAACTTTTGGACTTTTCAAAGAAAACCTCAATTTTGACTTTGAAATTATCACCATTAACTTACTTAGGTTTTTCTGATTAAGAAAATACATAATATTATATATTTTGGAGTTATGAATATTTAGGTGTATTTTAGGTAATTTTTAGTTATTTAATTCATTTTCTAAAAATCACTTTCGATAAAACTCAAATTCATCCTTTGAAATTATTTTTATTAGAAAGATCATGTTTTTTCAAGTTCAGAACATATTTTCTTTTTTATTTTGAACGTAGGAATATTTAATTATGATTTAGTGAAAATCAACCAATAGAATCATGCCACGTAGGCAAAGTGATTGCAAAGAACCAAAGGAAAAGCAAAGAGAGGACCCACCCCACGAACTTCACCCAATCAGAGTCAGCCAAGTTAGGAGTCAAAGGTGCGTCTTTGACTCGCCCCAAAGCAAAACAAAATTGGGTGAAAAGACATCTCTGCCCTAAGGTGGAAAATGAAGATAAGAACAAAACAAGAAGGGCAGAAGAGACAATGCACACACGGGATTCATCCCCTATTTCATTCCACACCATGGCCGATGAGCAGCAGCATGTGATTTGGGTAAAACCGTGTGAGTTGATCAAACTCAAAAGCAAGTACTCGAGAAGAACCAGTAGGTGATCACAAACCTACCGAAGTAGACAATTTGACCCAAGGTTGAGTAGGGAATGAGCAAGGTCCGCCACAACCTCATATCATATCCAAGCTCCCTGACATCCACACACACGAGCAACAAGAAATCAAGGGAAGAGAAGAGTTGGGTAAAGGAGACAGAGGTATAGTGGGTACTATTTATAGATGGGGTTTGCTCTAGGGTTATATGCACAATGGCAGTGTGAGAACTCGACGGTCAACTTTGGGCATTTCTCAAAACATTGAAAAAAACCAAAATATTAGGGTCAATTGGTGTGGAATCGAATTTGTAAACCATAAGAGAAGAAATCGCTCGATTTCATTAAGAAATGATCGAGAAATCTCAAATCGAAATTCCAATCCGATTTGTCCATTTTCCTTGTTAGTCGCGAGCTAGGTGATGAGTTCCTAGTCATCCGATCAGTCGGGTGAGCAATTTGGTCCATTCAATGGCAAAAAAAGAGAAAAATAAAGGAAAAATACTGCATGACAAAATAAAAGGAATCCTAAACCAATTAGGACCAAAGTGAGGATGTATTAATTTCCCTTTTTTCTCTCCTCATTTGAAGGGGCAAACAAGTTCCAAATTAAATGAAAATTGACACCAAACCTATTTTTGCTATGAGGAATACAAATATGTAATTAGTTTTGTCTTTTGGAAACTTTTAATGTGTTAAATAAATTAAAACTTATTTTCTCTTTCCTCCTTCATTAATGGTGATAAGATTCTCCAAATTTGTTGAAACTTCACCCACAAGTCACATTAAGTGTCTTGGATACAAATTTGCCTTTAATTTTACATTTTGGGATTATTTGTTCATTTATTCAATATATTGAAGGTTCTACACACTTTCTCTCTCCTAATTTCACCCTTTAATCAAATATTCTCCAAATTGAATGAAAATTCACCCAAAGGCATATTTTAATGTGTAGAACACGAATTTGGCATCCATTGTTACTTTTGGAGTCATTAAAGATTTTATTTTGTACATTTAAGTTATCTCATATTTTCCCTTTCAATTACTTCAATTATAATTACCAATTTTCCAAAAGTTGTATAACTTATCAGCCAAGCAAACCTACGCTCAAAGGATATGAATCTAGGTTTAGAAGTATCCTTTTAAGTTCCATTTTTATGATTTTTAGGCAATTTATTCTTATATTCACTCAAAGGGAAAATAAATCCATTTATCACATTATTTTCACTTTTAGGATTTTCTTTCTTTTCCCCACACAAAATCCATAGAAACTTCTAGATCTATTTTTTATTTTATCCTTATCTACCTTAAGTGGACATTTTACAAATTAAGCCCATTAACAACTTTCACTGAGGTATTTGTTCTTTACTCCTTATAAAGTGAAATATTGGGAACATATGTACCCCAAAACTTTATAATTTCCGCTAATTCAACATCAAGGACATAAAGGAAAGAAATGCTTAGAAAAAGGCTGAAACTAATATTACACATGAATTTCAACTCATTACAATAGATCATTATCCACTCATCCAGTAGAACTCCATCTGAGATCTTTGGAGTTCTATTTGTTCATTTGGTGTTCTAATCTTAAGATATATGGTCTCTTCACAAAAATAATAACAAATAAAAATATGATTAATCAAGTCATATAACAAGTGTGGAGATGGAATGGAACACGTCTAACAAATACAATTCTTAGAGTCAATATCAATTAGAACAAGGTACAAACTATGAGATTACACCCCATGTCCCAGCAATGAGATCTACTCTCTGATAAAGTTCATGATACAATTAGGATATAAGTGGAAGAAGAAGCTCATGGAGAAAGTAGAAGCATAGAGGAGAAGATCATTGGTCCCGTCACAACTCCCAAACAATAAATGTAGTCTCCATGCATGATCGATGGGTATAGTGTATCTCCACATCAAAGTGGTATCTTTCATCTCTGGCCTTCTTTGGTGATTGATAGATTTGTATATGAGAGAGAATATATCTAAAACCTTTGCCCTGAACATCCCACAAATATTTTTGTATCCTCTTGCATAACATTAGGTCTATCTAATTCCATAACATGAGTTTCTCACAAATTTTAGACTGATCACAAGTCCCAAAGTTGTTGGAAAGTACATTTTTCTTGTAGATAATGGATTTTTTTCCAACTCATATTTAAACATTAAACTCTGAGCTCGGATGAAAAATATGGTCATTTTGGTGCATGATATATTTCTAGCACTGCTGAAAAATCTACATGCTAGTCTACCAGTTGGAAAGCTAGTCGACAGGCTGGCCAAGGGGCTCAAAAAAATTCGTATAGATAATAAAATCTTTATTTTAAGCCATATTTAAACATTAAATTTTGAGTTTGGATGCAAAAGATATGGCCATTTTGGTAGCGTATATATTAGCCCATGTTGGAAAATCTATAGGTCAGTCGACCGGTTGGATAACCAGTCGATAGATTGGTTTCTTAGAAAAGTATTTCTTGTCATGAATCATTATATGAAGGTCTTACTATAATCGTCAGAGTTGAGGAGTGAGTATATAAGATCTTTGGTCAATTCTTGGGTCTTTGAGGAGGAATATTTACTTCTCCTTTGAACTTGCATCAATCCCACATATAAACATCAAAAACACATTAAATACTAAATAAATTACATAAACAACTAAAATCCTAAAATAAGTGACATATGAAGAGAAATGCAATTGCAAATGTAATACTAAATATATAATGCATATAAAATTTCCCTAAAAACATGATAATTATGCACTCATCAAATCACCCTGAACTTAAACTTTGCTCGCCCTCAAGTAACACAGAATCATAAACAACTGCCAAGTAATACTAACAACTTGTCCTCCTCTCTTGCGTAGAACTACTTGCATCCTTACCACCCTTCATGACAAGGTGATCCTAATTTTATGAAATCACATAAAGCAAATTTCAATATTATGTTTTTTCACAACTTGTTTCCATGTCAAGACTTATAAATAAAACAATGCCGCCATATCCCATCTACTTTTGATACTCCACATTTTTTTACAAGTTATATATAAGAATAAGGTTTAGTGATTGTTGGATTGGGGGTATGTAGACTCCCCTAGGTAGAAAAATAAGTCAATGGAGGTCTGGAAGAATGTGAACTTTCCTCTATTTGACTCGAGATCATTTTATTTTTGTTACAATTGCATTGATTTTATTTTTTGTGTACATGTCATCATTTTTTTTACTGGTAGTACACCCCTATTGCATAGGAGATCCATGGAAGAAGTGGTAGATGAAAGAGGGGTGTGCCACTTCAGACTTGGATTTTAGAACTATTTTTGTCTTTTTGTTAATTTTTGGTAATTGAAAGGTAAGCAGATGATGGATGAAATGTAGAAGAGGTTGAACTTCATCATCTTGTATTTTGAATTCAACGCATTGGGAGCAACATAACATTAGTTCAATTCTTTATGAAACATGCAGCAATTAAGAATTTTCACAAGATATTATATAATTCAAGTAAAGACACACTACATTAAATTCCTATCAATCTTTTATGGCTTTCCATCTTTTCCAAGGAGCAATGCTACTTGAAGTCCTAGGTAATAGGGTGAGTTTTAGCAATGGCATTTTATGAATTTGTTACAAGAGAATTCACTTCTTTTAAGGGATTCATTGATAAAACATGCATATAAGAACAACTTACTGACTAGATAAAGGCCATAGCAACTGTAAAAAAAACAAGGCAACCAAAAATTAAAACTAAAATTACACTCAAACAAAAATAACATGTTGGGAATGCCAAAACAAGGGAAGATAGAGTGACTGGAATAGATACATACCACCCACCCTCCAACCCAAAATTAAAAATTTTCTAGTCCCGGAACATAACTAAATTCAAAATGGATGGTTTAAATTCCATGGGTTTCATCCAGGAGGTCCTCACAACTCAAAGAAGATCCAATCAAAAGAAATGTAGACAATAGTTGTGACCTTGAGTGGAAAAACTCCATATTGTGCCCAGTGATTGGGTGGCATTGGCAACTCAAAGGGGCTTTCTAGACTATTGCAATAAAATTGTTTTTCACGTCAACAATCCTTCTAGTGAGATCCATAAATACTCCTCCATCGGTAGAGAAAGTGTAATATATGTGAGTGAATCTACAAGAAGAGGCGCATAATAGAAATAGTGCATAAATAGGTTCTTTTAAAGTGATTCATCTGAGAAAACTTGTGGAACCTTTTTTAAAGGTTAAGGTATTGGGTGAAGAAACCACAGCATGTAATGCTAGTTGTGCATGGTCGAGTGGAGGATCTGGCTCGGATTTTTCTTCATCTCCTAAACAGGACTGGTGTCGGCATGTGAGGAGCAATCTCAACAGTAAAATTATCTTGGCATATATTTTTATATAGATGTGCATCCTCCTAATCTTCTACCCAGTTAATATCAAAAGTAAAAGATATATTAGGGTCCTTCACAGTGTCAACCTATAGATCTAGATCCTCCATGTGGAACACACCCAACTCCTCCATGGATAGAAAAATGAAGTGGTAGTGTAATGTATACCTCCTATTGGGGTTATACCTCATTATAAAAAACAACCAAATATGCAATATAAATTGGTTTTTTATGATGGTGGAATTTCTATAATGGTTGCTATGTTATAGTGACTCTCATGTTGATGCTTTTGCTATTGACGTTTCCAAGTCTCTAATTTAGATAAAGATAGAACCCAAGTGGACATGTTGACCCATGGATCTTGTACTTTAGGTTGTTTCACTATCTCTAAATGCTAGATAAAATACATACCATCATCACCTATGAATTTTGATAGCACCATATTCTCTTTGGATCCCTCTGATTGACCATCTATAATGTAATTGGTTGGTAGACTTTTGCATTTAGTTGTGCTAGTTGTGCCTTCAATCTCAAGCCCCATGCTTCTATTGAGAAATATGGAATCAGATATGGTAGTGGAAACAAAAAATTTACTGCCATACTCTCCTTGGATAGTAGATCATGTCAACAATTGTGTAATGGGAAGGAATGGTTGCAAGGTATATACATGGTCCTGGAGCAAGTCTAGTGACTATCCCTTGTTGTTGTGCGCCACTTTCTCAAATTGCACCTGGATGATTGTAAGCATCGGCCTCCTAGTTGATCACTATAGACGGCAGATAACTTCATCCTCCTAGTGGGTGGCAAAGGCCTCCTCACCTCTATAGTGGTCCACGAGAACCACTAGGAACTCTGTCGTTCTACATGAACAGAAAAGAAGGAGTTATCCCTTCTAGTCAGTGTGCTAGTACTGACATTCTCTCTCAATTGTCTCTCCTTGATATCCCTCCCATTTACGGGTAGGACATGCTTGAGTTCTCACGTTACCACAACTATGAGAAGACAACAAGTGTCAGATCTTATTGTTGTGTCTCTAAGAAGCCTCCACTACCCCTCTATTTATAGTAGGGACAGGATTAAGATTTCTAGTTCATCTGGGAGTCAAAGAGATGGCTTTTCATAAATTTTCTAGAATATGTGAATGACAAACCGATTGGTTCACCAGTAAACTGGTTGATTCATAGGTGTTCCAATCGCTTCAACCCTTGAAATGGTCATTCCACAATGTTTCCCATTCTCAATTATATTGGCAATTGATATTTGATTAATGCACAACATGACGTCAACATCAATCCTTGATCCAATCACATTGATCAACCAAATGGTCAGTTCACAACCTGAACTAGTCGTTTAGACATCTGAGTCAATCGATTCACTTAGGGAACAGTTCATTTAAGAGCTCCTGATTGCCAATCTGATTCATCCATTTCAGAGCTCCTGTTTTCCAATCTTGTTTAAAATGAATACTTAAGACTTTATTCATCAAGTTTAAACCACATTACAACTCAAATCTAAAATTTACAAAGAAAATTAAAAATTACAAAAAGCTAAGCTAAGGGAATAAATAAGGCTAAAATTACAAAAATAAAAATAAATGATTTTTTTCTTTTCTTTTTAAGAAAGGAAACATTGAAATTATCAATATATAAAAGAGAACATCAACTAAAAAATCTAAGGAAGTCAAAAGAAAGCATAAAACCAAAGTAGAAATTAAGAAAACCAACTGAGGATTCATACAAGACTAAAAATTACAAAAAGAATCTAAGAAATTCTAAAATAAGACTATAAATTACAAAACCAAATTAAAAATTATAAAACACATTAGGAAGAAAAAAATCCTAACTCTATCTTAATATATGAAAAATCCAAAAAGCCTTGTTGTCCCCGAAAATAGTGCTAAAATGTGACTTGAGATGTTTGCACACACAAACTCATTAAGGAAGAGATTCCCTAGAGTTTAATCTTAGTAACAGCAATCAACTCACATGTAAGAAAATGGGTCAATCATGGTATAGAAAAGAGTTAAACCCAAAGGAAAATATTTTTAAGAACTAAGTAGATTTTAGTCTAACTAAGAAAAGTACTTAATAAGGATATATCAAGTTGATGGTTTGATTAGATAAATTACAAATATAAGAAAAGAAATCAAACTATGAAAGAATCAGTTTTTAATACTAGGATACAATCATTAGGATGATGGGGTTCACCAATATAACCCTTAGCTATTCTAATAGATACAACTCTTTGAATTAAGCATGTTAGATTAGGACCAAGTACATTTGCATTCTTATGGAACACAAATCTCATGGGGATTATACTCTCTGCAAACTCGGGATCTCTATGTTCATCGATCATTATTCAATCATCCAGTAGAACTCTATTCGAGATCTCATGCAGAGTCATATGTGTTCATTCAGTATTCTAACCTGTAGGGAAATATGGCGATAGAATAAGCAGTGGAAATTAAAATTTAACTTCCATATTCTCATTTAACGAATGGAATGCATCAATAACTATACAATGGGAAAGATGGTTTAGAGGATATACCTGGTCCTAGAGCAAGTCCAGTGACAATCTCTTTGTCATAGTGTGCGCCCTTACTTCAAGTTGCAGTCGAATAGTGTATGCATCGGTATCGTGGTTGATCACCACAGATAGCAGGTTGATGTGTCCTCCTAGCGGTAGGCAACGTTCTCCTCACCTTTATAATAGTCCACATGGACCACCGGAAACTCCTGTCATCCTAGAAGAACAGACAATAAGGAGTTTCCCCTTCACATCGGTGTACTAGTCAGCAACTTACTCTCCTACGATTGTTCTCCCTTTCTATCCCTCCCTTTATAGGGAAGGACTTGCTCGAGTCGCGTCTCTGGGAAACCCCCAATACCCCTATATTTATAGGAGGTTCAGGGTCAAGGTTCCCAATTTGTGCAGGAGTATAAGGGACCAAAATCTCATGATTTTTCATAACCTATAAGCAGCAAAATGATCAGTTCATAGGTGAACTGATCGGTGGGCATGTGAGTCAATTGTTTCACCCAGTGAACCAGTCCTTACATCATATTTCCCAATCACAATTGTATTGGCAATTCTATTCCAATTAATGCATGACATGACGCCTACACTAAACCTTAACAAAATTGAATTGCTCTATGAAATGGGTGGTTCATCTCATGAACCGGTCATCTCACGACCATGAGTTGATTAGTTCACTCAGTGAACGATTGCTTCGTGCTCTAGTTCATCCAGAATTCAACCAATGTAATATCCAATCAACCTGAAAGTCCAATCGGTCGGTTCAGCATTTGAACTGATAGGTTCAGAGTCTAGTCAGTCAATTGTTGTTTAAATTGAATAACTAACTTTAGTAATCATTTTAATTATCATTTATGATTAACCTTCACTACTACAAAAAATATTTCTTACAACAATTCATTTTTCCATTTTACAATATGTGTTAACCATTGTATTAGATCATGTGGTCTTGTGGGGGATGCTTTATACAATATTTGATGTACATGTTGTAATATATATATATATATATATATATATATATATATATATATATATTATACAATAATTGAAATATGTTGTCTTTCATTGAATGTCCCCTTGTAATATGGGTGTTTTATACTACATGTGGTACACCCTTTGTAATATATATTATACAATCGTTGAATCATGTTGTCTTTCACTAAACAAACCCGTTGTAATAGGGGTGTTTTTACAACATGCGGTGTACCTATTGTAATATATATTATACAACATTTGAAGCATGTTGTCTTTCACTAAACATACCCATTTTAATAGGAATGTTTTTACAACATGTAGTGCTCCTTCTGTAATATATGTTTATACAACAATTGAACCATATTGTTTTTCTATAAATACACCTGTTGTAATATGGGTGTTTATACAACATGCGGCGTGCTTGTTGTAATATTCGCATTTTATACAACATGTGCATGTTGTAGATCACTAGATACACCTATTGTAATAGGGGTCTGTTTTCCAAACACACCTGTTGTAATAGGTGTGGATAACACAACATGTGTTGTTCGTTGTAGTATCACATCATTTACAACATATTATTGACTGTTTTATTTGACTAGAGTTTGATAGGTCATATCAAACTGACTTTATTGATCAAATTAACTATATTTAAAAAAAAATGAATTTATTCCTTTTTTTATTTCACAAACAAGCACATAATTTAACAAAATTTCCATCAAACCTTGAAAAAACTTACATTGAATTTAATAAAATAATCAATCATCCATATAAAGATTCAATAATACAAAGTACTTAGTACGCACTCTAGAACCAAACTAAAAATTAACTACAAAGGTTTCACGCATTGGTCTATGATAAAGAACATATATCTCTCCCTCATGTTACATACTCTGATGTGTGCTCAAGAACATATGTCGCCCACTCGTTTCGAAGCTCGTTGATCTCTTCTTGGTTGAAGCAATGACCAATATACTACAAATAATATTGCAATCATATTTCAAATATATCGACATATTGTCATTCTTTCAATGTAATTAGAAATTTTAACAAACTATAAGCATATAATGATAAGTAGATTAGACATTTAGGAATATTTTATACAAGTAGAGGATATTACACTAGTTCAAGGCAACATGACTTATAATACCTATGAATCTTGCCTTATAAATATGCAAATATATTATTTCTTTGTTCTTCTCATTAATGCATGCAATGAACTAGAAGTTCTTTCACATGACATATTGGTACATACACCAACCTTCAGGGACGGGGCTAGAAACATGAAGTCGGGGGGCATGGTCAACTAATGGAACTTGAAAAAAAATTATATGCATAAGAACTATTATTCTGACAACATTCTTACAACTAATTGTTTGAATTCTGCTTTTTGTTTCTTCATAGCATAAAACTCACAATGATAATATTATCTTACCTTGTTGTTCTAAAGGATACAACATAAGATTGAGTTAAGAAATAAATAATATATCAACAACATATGTGTCCTAATGAGATGTAGAAATTTTAAAAAAAAAGTAATATACAAAATATATTAAGATAGATTGTACCTTTTTCACTATTTAGAAACTCAAGAAACTTTTTGTCGGTATATATGTTACAACTCCTCCACACGAAAGTAAATATGTATTTGTTCATATTTTTTCTTTGTCAATGAACGATACTCTTTGAGAACAAGAAAATGATGTCGTATAACAAGTTCTATTTCTTTATTTTCTATTCATTTTAGATCTTGTGGCATACAATCTTAGACTATTTGTGGTTTTTATACCATTCTTTCAAATTCAAGGTCAATTTTTTATACAGATATAAAGATATTGGGAAAGTAGAATGTAACAGAGACATATTTTTTTCTTCAAAGGAAAAGTTTGTATATACCATATGTGTGCAAGGAATAATTAAGGAGATGACTCTCCATAGACCGTGTGCAACTAAGACCCTTTGACTTCTATTTTTTTGTGTGAGGAAAAGTTTGTTTAAATGATGCTAATAACTTTAAAAAAACATTTGTACGTAACATACAAATATATTTTAACTTCCACACAAAAAGTCAGTCTTCGATCCTAGGAAAGTTTCCATTAGTAGATTTATTTGTGTGTCATATATTAAGAATGTTTAAAATTCAGGAGGAGGGTTCTCAAAAAATTAAACAATGCCATCAATAAAAAACTTGTGATTGGTTTTCTTGATTAATTAAGACTAGTAATACTACAATTTAGATTGATTTATTGGCACCTATTTTACTTAAGCGTTAAAACTTTCTATCAAAAGTACATTTATTTGAACAGTTGTTGCTATAATATATGTATATTAGTGTATGAGAGAGAAGAATGATTGAAATATGAGACATGATTCAAACAAAAAGAAAATACACAAAATTATTGACGTCTTGAAAAGGAGGAACAAGAAAAGAAGAAATACAATTAGAAATTAATTAACTATAACTAATTATAACGTTTTAAAAAAATGGGGGTCAAGGCCCCAGTTGGCCCCCTCCCTCCATCCTTGTTGACCTTTAATGGAAGTGTGGGCTTAAGTATGGTTAGATCCTGTATATAAATAAAAAAATGTGTTGTTGTAAGTTGTTGTTAGCATTCAGCCTCATATCCATTCTAGTGATGTAAGATATTGGTTTATTTGTTTATTTTAAGGAAATGCATCCATCAACATCATCATTATAATAATATGTCATGATTTTATTATGTGATTGTGTATATAATAAAATGAGTATTGTATATTTTTTATCATAACCAAAGAAAATACTATAATAGATCAAAAAAGGTATTAAAGCACAACATAAAAGGGCATTAACATGAGAAATAGAATCTCTCCCCGCGGCCGACCCGTCGCTCCGGCGATTAGGGTTTGAAGTGTGGGATACCTTCTCCACCTCGTGGTTTTCTCTTGCAGGTCCAAGGTTGGTCGATCTCTCTGGTTCTCTACCAGCGATGGCAGACGAGTTGGCAGAAAGATGTGCACAGTTGCAGTTGACACCGGAGGAGGAAGACGTTATTGAGATTTCGCCGCCGGCGGTAGAGGGTGACCATAGTCATCTAAGCCTGGCGCTGGTCGCGCGGATCTTAACTGACAGACCGGTGAACTTTTGGGCTATGAAGCGTACCCTAACCCAGGCGTGGGGACTCCATGGCAAGGTCGTATTCAAGCAGGTAGAGGGAGGTCAGTTTATCATACAATTCTTTGATTGGCGAGACAAGATGAAGGTAGAAGAAGGTTCACCGTGGAACTTTGACAATAAACTCATGTTGTTCAAGAACATAGAGTTGGAAGAGAAGCCGGAGGAAATTGAAATAAACCACAGCCTATTTTGGGTTCGGTTTTATGGCATACCCCTAGGGTTTCGCAGCAAACGTAGTATCAAAGAGATCGCGTCCAGGGTAGGCGCAGTGGTCGCGATGGACCTGGATGAGCTGGGTTGGGATACGTCGGTGAGGGTAAGAATCAACCTCGACGTATCGAAGCCATTGAAGAGAGTTCTGCGGATGAGGGGAAGCAAGAACAAAGTGATCGAGATCGAGATAAAATATGAAAGGCTCTCGAATTTCTGTCACGGTTGTGGTCGTCTTGGCCACGTTGTCAAAGACTGTGAGGGAAGCGATGAAGGTGAAGGAAGAGAACAGTAGTGGGGGGCATGGATGAAGGCGTCTCCGAGGAAGCCCAGGCAGTCACTTCAGGAGGAGGTTCATGGCAACACCCGAACAAGCAAGAAAATACAGTTCAACTTCAAGCCAAAAATAGCGGCCGAGAAGAAGGGGAGCAGTGATCAGAGACAGCAGAAGGAACCAAACCAAGGTGTGGCCGGATGGACAGAAAAGAAGCGTGACGAAGATCATGGTGGGTTGACAGAAGCACAAGCACCGATGCAAAATGCTGCGGTAGGCAATGACGAGGCAGATTATAACCTGGGCGAGTTGTTCCCGGAGAGAACCATAGAGGGCAGCCAGAGGAGGCAAAGAGGTGGTAGCGAAGAACCAGGCCTTTCAGCTACGAATGAAAGGAAAGATCACAGGCAGACATCAGAGCAGCTACAGCCGCAAAGCACAAGAGAAGATTCAATAGTTATACGGGAGAGTGGTACACATGTGAATGACTTGCATGTCTCACTAGGGGAGGTCAGGCGGGAGGACGGAATCGAAACAGTTAGAACGGAGCAACATGCAACCAGTGGGAATGAAGAGAGGTGGATCAGTAATAAACAGGTGATTTCAGCTGTCAAAATGAGGGCACAAAGAGAGAAGGAAGATAGAAGAAAAATAGGGAGGAAGTCAAAGGCAAATCTACACAAAAAGAGAGACCCACCATGGGTTTATAAAATGAGCAGGAGCCAACGGTTGGGTATCCCAGAGGATGCAGTTGAATGGAGTACGGTCGCAGGGAAAAGAGGCAGGCAATCCGATCTCTGTGACATGGAGCTAGACTCATTTGATGTTGTGCCTGAGGTAGGGAAAAAAGTAAGGAACATGGACCGAGAAGGGCAGCAGGAAGGAGGGTGTACAACCCAAGTAGCGGAGGCTGGACAGAGCCATCCCCGCAAAGAGCAATGAAAATCCTAAGCTAGAACTGTCAGGGACTAGCCCGCCCTGACACGGTTACTGCCCTCAAGTCTAGGTGCATGAGGGAGGGCCCGAGCATAGTTTTCGTGATGGAAACTATGATTTCCAGTGCTGATTTAGAGGTGGTCATGAGGAAGTGCGGCTTCACACAAGGAGTTTGTCTTTCTAGTATAGGCAGAGCTGGGGGAATGGGTCTTTGGTGGAAGGACGTCGATCTCACAGTAACATCATATTTCCAACACCATTGCAGCTGTGAAATCAAGGAGGGCAACAATGCAAGCAGGTGGAGAGCTATTGGCATATACGGATGGGCGGCACAACAACAAAAGCATAAGACATGGGAGCTTATGAGAGAATAGAAGGGAATCTCAAATCTGCCTACTATTTTCTTCGGAGATTTCAATGAGATCCTATCCAATTCAGAAAAAGTCGGGGGGGGCTCCCAAACCTTTCAGGTTCATACAGGATTTCATGGATGTAGTTGATGACTGTGACCTCACGGATCTGGGATACAATGGCAGCATTTTCACTTGGCAGAGAGGTCTCAATCCAGAAACCTTAGTAAGGGAACTCCTTGACAGGGCTCTGGGATGTGCACAATGGGTGGCGAAATTTCCACAGGCAAGAGTGATCCACTGCATTAAATATGAATCCAATCACGTAGCCATCATCATCAATACTGAGTACAAAAAAAGGAAGAAGGCAAGGAACCAGCAATATTTTTTCTTTGAGCCTATGTGGGCGGAGGACAAAGCATGCGAACAAATCATAAAGGCTGCATGGGAGGAAAGGCATAGTACATATCTACAAGGAAAGATGGGCTACTGTGAAAGTAAACTGAAAGAATGGGCTGCTGAAAAATTTGGAGAAAGGAAAAGAAAGATCAAACAATTGGAAGAGGCGCTAAAGGAGCTGCAAAATTTACCACCTAACAGAACAAACTTAGAGAGGTGCACTCACATTACGACTGAACTCCAAGAATGGCACAGAAGAGATGAGGCATTTTGGCATGCCAGAGCAAGGGTGAATGAGATGAAGTCAGGAGACAGAAACACTGCATACTTCCACCACAAGGAATATCAAAGAAGGAAGAGGAATAGGATTGAAGATCTAAAGAATGAAGAAGGGCAGTGGAAAGATGAGGAAGAGGAAATAGAAGGCATAGTGCTGAATTTTTTTCAAACTCTTTTTCAGACTAGCAACCCATGCGGTTGGGAGGAGGCTACGAGAGGAATCAAAGCCAAGCTCAGTCAGAATGAGAGTAAGGAGTTAGAGAAAGAAGTCACAATGGAGGAAATCTTATTGGCACTGAAGTATATGCATCCGAACAAAGCCCTGGGCCCAGATGGAATGAAAGCAATGTTTTTTCAGAAGTACTGGCACATAGTAGGGAAAGACGTCGCCAACTATATAAAAGGGTGGTGGAAATCTGAAAGAAGTATAGCTGACATCAATGACACGCTGGTGGTGCTAATTCCAAAAACTCAGAAGCCCATGGAGATTGGTGAGTTTAGACCCATCAGTCTTTGCAATGTCATTTACAAGATAGCTTCCAAAGTCATAGCAAGTAGGCTGAGACCGTTCATGGATAGAATCATAACCAAAAACCAGAGTGCCTTTATCCCGGGAAGACTCATTACTGATAATGCCCTTATTGCATATGATTTGTTCCACACAATGAAGAGGGGTAATAAAGCAAAGAAGGGACATTTAGCTCTCAAACTGGACATGTCTAAGGCCTACGACAGATTGGAATGGAAGTTTGTTGATTATGTGCAAGAAAAGATGGGGTTCGGGGAGAAATGGAGGAACAAGGTTTATGATTGTATGTCAACTGTGCATCATTCATTTTCCATCAACGGGGAGAGGACCAGGATGATTCAACCAACCTGAGGACTTCACCAGGGTGACCCTCTCTCACCATACCTTTTCATTTTATGTGTCGAAGCTTTTTCTACTTCACTAACCTTGGCAACGCAGCAAAAGATTATTCAAGGAATCCGAGCTAGCCGTCACGGCCCTCGGGTTTCACATCTTTTCTTTGCAGATGATTCCATCCTATTTGCGAGAGCAACCAAAGAAGAATGCCTAAAGTTAGCTGAGATTATCAGCCAATATGAGCGGGCATCCGGTCAGAAAATCAACCTATCCAAAACTGAGGTCGCTTTCAGTAAAGGGGTGGAGCGGGAAAAGAGAGCAGAAATAACACAGCTCTTGCAGGTAAAAGAAGTAGACAAGCATGGGAAATATCTGGGGCTGCCCACAGCTGTTGGGAGGTCAAAGAAACAAGTTTGCTCTTATATACAGGAGCGGATATGGAAAAGGCTACAAGGGTGGAAGGAGAAATTGCTGTCCAAAGTAGGAAAAGAAGTCCTCATCAAAGCAGTGGTCCAAGCCATACCATCGTATATCATGAGTATTTTTCAACTTCTGGGATACCTTCTCGACTCTATAAATAGCACTATAGCGATATTTTGGTGGGGGGCAAAAGATGGGGAGAGGAAGATGGCATGGGTCAGCTGGGACAATGTGTGCAGACCCAAGAACCAAGGTGGATTGGGGTTCAGAAACATACACATTTTCAACCAAGCGCTTCTGGCAAAGCAAATATGGAGACTCTTTCATAGAGAAGATACGTTAGTCCACCGTGTACTAAAAGCAAGGTACTTTCCTAGGGGGACAGCACTCAACGCCAGAAGGGGACATGACCCAAGCTTCACCTGGAGGAGCATATGGAATGCAAAGGCCATCATTCTTGAAGGGATGCAGTGGAGAGTGGGAGACGGAACAAATATCAACATATGGAAGGACCCATGGATCCCGAGAATAGGAGGAAGCATAGAAAGTGCCTACAGTTTCTCAAGCACCAATGCCCAATGGGTGAACCAGCTTATGACGGATGATTCTACCACTTGGAATAAGGAAGGCATATACAACCTCTTCACTCAAGAAATAGCACAGAAGATCCTGGCAATACCACTTGGCCTCAACAAGCAGGAGGACGGTATCTACTGGAAACCAGATAGAAGAGGAGAATTCACTGTAAAATCGGCCTATTGGATGGCATCCCAAGACCCGACAGGAAGAGAAGGGCATAGAAACCGAGAGGAGGATGAAGGATGGAGGCTAGTATGGAGGAAGAATCTCATCCCGAAGGCGGCACATTTTCTTTGGAGATGCATGACCGGGGCGTTAGGCACCTTGGGGCGTCTATATGACCGTCATTGTCATCCAGACGGAATTTGCAACATTTGTGGAAGGGAGAAAGAAGACATTAGGCACATGTTGTTTAGATGCCCGCAGGCGTGGGAGCTTTGGAAAGACAACCCAGCTGCAGTGCAAGCAAGGATCCGAGAAGTGGGGAGATCAATGTAGGAAGCGGAATCAAAAGCCTCATTACCCAGCAGCGTGAAGATGACAATCACGTCATGATAGCAGCGCTGTGGGCGGTATGGACCAGGAGGAACGTGATCATTTTTAAGGAGCAGCCGAAGCCACCACTCTTAATACAGCGTCAATTTCTAGCACTACTCACCGGACACCATGAGGCACAGCAACACGCAGCAGACCGATCAGTAGTACAAGAGAAGAGGACGGCGTTCTGGGTGGCGCCCGATGTCGGCATGATCAAGGTCAATTGCGATGCAGTAGTGCACATGCAGGGCTTCTACGGCACAGGTCTCGTGTGGCGAGACCACGCTGGGAGAGTGTTGCACGTAGCGGGGAGCACACGACCATCTACCCAGGATGTTTTGATAGCCGAAGCATGGGCAATTAGGGAGGGCATGATGCAGACCAAGGAACAGCGTATACCAAGGATTGTGGTGGAATCTGACTCGGACACAATCATCCAGCTCATAAAGGCAAAAGTTAAAAGACCGGACTTGCTTGGAACTCTGCTTGCAGACATTTATAGCTTAAAGTCTTTTTTTCAGTCTATTAGTTTTGCTTTCTGTAGAAGACAGACAAATGGACTAGCACACCTGCTAGCTCGTGAAGCCGTCATTAGTTCTAGCTCCTTTTTCTTATCGTTGTCTTTTCCTCAGTCTGTAGCAAACTGGAATGAGCCATCTTTGAGCTCGGAGTAATAGAATGATGGTGATTGACCTCAAAAAAAAACATGAGAAATAGATTAAGAGGAAAGAAATACTATGTTATATGTGCATGTGTTACAAGTCAGTGTTTCTTTAGTTTTGATGAACTAGTTGAATGATTCTACTATTAGACACATTAATTTCAATTCATTTCATGTTTTAGCCGGGATCAATAACCCAAATATCACTTATAGAAGCATAAGGGATCATGTGTTATTTTTGGACCAGTGGGGGCATGGAGACAAATAGAGAAAGTTCTTCATGGACTGGTGCATGCTTATATGTTTAAGGGGGTTTACTAGAACTATGCTTTTGAAAGTGTAGAAAAAATACTATGATTATATTGCCTTGTTTGATGTAGTGGTGGAAAAAGAGAGGAAGAAACTGACTAAAAAGTTTATTTCCATGATAAGTGGAAGGTTGAAGACAATATTGTGGCTATTAGATCATGATCCAATAGCTATTGTATACACCTTAAATGAAAAGAGAACCCAATATAGAAACTAGGAAATCAGACAAATAAATGTCAAGTAATTAATGAATCAATTTCATACTTAGGCAACTATTACAAATTTAAAAAAGTAATATCTTCTAAACCATAACTTCAAATAAATTAAAGTTTTTTGCATTGCTTTATATTCAAGTAATCTACATTATGACCTAAATTAAATTAAATTAAAATTGTTTGGTCCCTCAAATAAATTATTTATCATATCTTTCCTCAAAGGGCATAAAATAATTTACCATTATTCATTAATCCTCCAAAACTCATAAAAAAATCTAATCTATACTCACAGCCTCCAATAAAAATTTCACCTTGTTCATATAAATAAAACCTAATATATTAACTTTTAATTGTTTCATTGAACTAATGTAAATGACTTAAACCATTAAATTTAGTTCGAATATAGTTCTTGTATAATTTTTTAAAATATCAAATAAATTCTCTGATTGGTCTAAAATTTTAATTTACACATTAATTCTACTGTAGCAATTGTTCCTCCAAGTTTCATCAAAAAAATCACTTAGCCATCTAACTAAAATATCTCCAAAAATATCATTTTTGGCCCGTATGAAATTTACAATTATTCAAATGATTTCCAAAATTCTAAAATCTTAACCATAGATCTAATAAATTACTATAAGCTTCATCAAAATTTTGGGGTCATTTGGATACGCCAAAATGATGTCGTTCATGGGGCTTTTTGGATAAGAAAAAAATTCTCTAATTACATACTCATGATTAAATTCTCTATTAAGAATTTGGGTTCGTGTCAGTTCCAGATCAAAACATCTAACCCATGGTTGTTTGATCGACTTCTCAAGAACCGACCCATATTGAGAAAATTAGATTTGGAATCAAACCCAAAGCCATCTTCAACAATTATTTTTAAGAAAAATCAATCATGAGGTTAAGGTCCGTCTTATAAGAGTTGAGAATTTCAAGAACTTAATTACATAATTACTCGGTGTTAGGTTCACCAGACATATGTTGTAATTGATAATGGTGTGAGGTACGAGAATGATAATGGGACCAATTGAGTGTTAGAGTGAGGCATAGGAAATATGGATGAGAGGGGAAGAGAGGGCATATTCATCGCATAAATTAAAAGAGAGAGAAAATCAAGGTGGCTGGAAGTTTTGTATTTTTGTACTAAGGGGATTTGCTTAATAATAAGGACATAATGTGATTATGCAACATGTTGGAGTCTATTGTGTAATTATAATATATAACAACAAGTCAAAGTTTGTTGTATCATCTTAGTATATAACAACAGGTTACAACATGTTGTGTGAATATGGTCTATTACAACATGTAGCTATTACAATACGTGAACTCATATTGTGTGATTATGATATATTACAATGGATTTGTCTACATTGTGTAATGATGGTCTATTACAATGATTTATCATGTGTGACTACTACTACATATCGCGACATGTCATGTAATTATAGTATATAACAACAGGTCAAAGTTTGTTGTGTGATCTTGGTATATAACAATGGGTTCCAACATGTGTTATTATGGTTTATTACAAACATGTACCTATTACAATAGGTGAACGATTGTTGTGTGATTATGAAATATTAAAATAGGTTAGTCTATGTTGTGTAATGATTATCTATCACATGTTATCATGTGACGCTATTACAATGGGTCACAGTATGTTGTGTAATTAAGGTATTTTACAACAAGTTTAATTATGTTGTCATACTATATTCTATTACAATATTTTAGCACATGTTGTAATACCATGTATGCTACAATGGGTTTGTCCTATTGTAAATGACTTATGTTCTATAAAATATAAAATATAAAACATGCAAATATGCTTGTTGTGATAAGTATGCTAACTACAACACAACTAGCATAACTATTGTGTTTCTCCCATTGTAAAAAGCATTTTCTATGCTAGTGCTTCTATTCCAAGTGAATTTCTATGTGTGTGACCCTATAGGTTCCATATTACATTGGTAGTGAATGTCCATAACCAATTATGACATCACAAGAAAAGAGTAGTGCCTAGTCACACATCATTGATACCCAAGTAAATGGAAGTTGGAGAACCATTTCAACCTACAATCTGTGTTTGGTGTTATAGTGTTTGTATAGTTCCATTTTCACTGATATCCGGATCGAACTCAAGGCATGGAATCATCATCTTGTTCAATCATCCAATCCATGTTCCTTGAACTAGAGCAGACTATTTGAGATATATGTAAGCTCAATATCACATATTGACTCACATGAGCATGGTCATGCACTTCACAGTCTTGCTTATCAAGTGGTTGAGATATCATACTCCTATAGGAGGGATGATGAGATGATTTTGAGTCGCATTTATAGGCTTGTTTTATATGTGTTTTATGCATTTATTAGTCATTTCTGTGGTTAATATTGCATAATTCCTTTACCTTGGTCTATGATCATTCTCTATGTCAAATCTCCCTTATTTCAGTATTTTGAGCATAAATTATCATAAGAATATGTTTTGTTTCGGCTTATTTGGTTTCATGTTGAAATTTCAGGAAAAATAAGTATTTGCTGCTGTCGATACCATCGACCGGACCACATGCATCCAGCATCAAGGAGCAGTAAAATCTCGATACTATCAACATGAGAGTCGATGGTATCGATATAACATCAGGTTTCTTCAGAAAAGAGAGTCGATACTATCGACACAAATGTCGATACCATCGACTAGTGGAGCTACAATGACGGTAAAAGGACAAAACTGATGCCTATGAATGTCGATACCATCGACCCACGTCGATGGTATCGAGGTGGCATTAGTTGCGATAAAGAAAAGAAAAGAAGACCAGCCGATACATTGCAGGGTCGATACCATCAACTCGCGTCGATGGTATCGACACCGTAAGATACATGTTTGCTTCAGATTGATCTAAATCCGACGGTTGTGGTAATTTGGCGACCTAATTCGGTGATTATACCTAATGACGGCGGCCAAGAGCAATCTATCATGTCATTAGCCACTGCACATGTTCTGAGAAGGTGTGGAGAGAAGAACAGAGCCCAGAAGCACGCCCCAGTCGTTCCGGACGCTGAAGAAGACGATTTCCACCACCGAAAGGCGGGAGAACGCGTATTCTACGCCAAGGAGCGATTGGATCTTCTCCGTTCAAGGGTTTCACCACTCAATCATGTTTTTCTCCATGTTTCTCCTTTTCGCTATCATGTTTTGCTTTGAGATGAACATGCGGGTCTAATCCCCTTTGTCTTTAGGACCGGGAGTAGCCCGGGAATTCATTGTATGACAATTTTATCATAGTAATTCATATTTTATCTCTTAAATCCGTGGTATAGTTTCATTTTCTCAATTATATTGTTATGCTTGATCACCATAATAATAATCGAATGCCCTTAATTACTTTGAAAGAAAAATTAACGGTTGAAAAGAGACGAAATTCACGTTAATTGACAAATCCCTTGAACAAGGTGGTGTAAGGTTAATGGTGGATACCGATAGATCGATTTTAATGCACCTAGTTTAGGGTATAGGTTACTACGACTGTGGAACCGACCTAGACATAGGTAGTGAATTGTACCACGACAATGGGCAATTCTGATTTCAGGCCACTACCCGGATAGAGAGATAAATTTGAATGACCGAATAGAATTTAATACAATAAAAACCCGCGGTGAAACCGCAATCCTAAAGATCTCATCTTGAATTGATTAAACCAAACATTTAATTGATTGCTTTGTTTTGTTTTATTTTATTTTCTTTTAATTTTATCAACAACCTCCAACTTTTTAATTGGTCTATCTGATTGCGAGTAGTTAGTATTAGTCTCTGATAATTCACGTGTCCCTGAGTTCGACTCGGGCCTCACAAAGGCCTATATTATATTGACGCGTACACTTGTGTTTCTACGCACGTAAAAAGCGTGTCAAGTTTTTGGCACCGTTGCCGGGGATACGGAAAATTGTCGGCACTACGAGTGCTGCAAGCGGCCACTCTAGGCCACTTTTTATTTTTTTATTAGTTTGAAATCATTTCAAAAATTCATTGTCTATTTTCTAAATTTTTGTACTCGTCAAGCACTGTACTGAACTTAAATTTTTATTTTTGCAGGTATTGTGCATGGTGCAGACGCGTAGCACCGACTACACGCGGAACGCACCAGAGGTTACATTGTCGGGACCGGAAGACGAGGAGGAGTACAATCAAGACCATCTAGAAGAAATAAACTCAGAATCCGAGCAGGAAGAGATGGCAGAGCCACAGACAATATGGGAGAAGATCAAGGCTTCTTCTTCATCTACTTCCAAGGGGCCGATCAAGAAGCAGGCGGTTAATATTCCGACATATAAGATTGATCCTGCATTAATCAACTTAGTGAAGTCGAATGCATTCCATGGGCTCAAGAATGAAGACCCAGTCGCGCATATAAGTCAATTTGTGGAGAATTGTGATATGATAAAAATAGATAGATTTCCACAAGATGTTCTCTACTTGAAGCTCTTCCCGAGTTCTCTAGCGGGAAACACACGAGAGTGGTTGCACAACCTGGATGATGAATATGTGGAATCCTGGGACCACATGGTGGAGGTTTTCTTTGAAAAGTTCTTCCCGCCCGAGAAGACCAATGACATGATCAGGAAGATCCACAACTTCACCCAGAAAGCAGGAGAGACCTACTCTGAGACCTGGGAAAGGTTTCAGTTCATGCTTAGGCGGTGCCCGCATCACGGGCTTGACAAGGAGACACAGGTCAAGATCTTCTATTTTGCTCTCTCCGAGCACGATAGAAGTAACCTCGATTCAGCAGGCTAGGGATTCTTTTTTAACAATACCGACACGAGGTGTTGGGAAATCCTTAAGAACATGGCCAAGAAGCAATCGTGGGGCGATAGAGACGCCGTGGAGCATGTTTGAGTAGCAAGGGAATCAAAAGCAATCAAGGAGCTGAATGAGAAGATGGATCTTCTCGCGAAGAAACTGCTTGCAAAGGAGGATATTGAGTCCAAGGATGAGGCTCAAGTTAAATTCATGAGGAAGCAGCAAGGTTACAGAAATAATGATTACTCATGGAGGAAGGACAAGAAGTTCTCTTGGAAGGATCCCAACAACTTCTTGTAGGATCCAGATGCAAAACCCCAGCCAGTAGCGGAGGATAAGAGCACGGAGTTGCTCAATCAAGTGATAAAGCAAAATCAAGAATTAATGACTACTTTTGGCCAGCAGATAAAGCAACAAGGGGAGTTTATGAACCAGTTCGGGCAGACACTGTAGAGCCATGGGGCTCAAATGAGGACAATAGAGACATCCATGGCGCAAATGGCAGCAGAGATAGCCAATTTGAAGAAGCCGGCGCACCAAGGTTTTCTGGGTAACACCAATATTCCATGAAGGAACCAGCAGGCGAAGGCCATCTTGCTAAGGAGTGGCAAGAAACTGTTAAACCCCAGAGCCGAGGAACCAAGCAAACCCCAAGTAGAAATTGAAGGTGAGGCCACTGAGGAGCTGCCCATACCGGTCACAGAACCAGTTGCGGATATAGCAGTGGATGCTACTGAAGATCCTATTGTAGATGAGGAGGAGACGTAGAAAAGGACACCTTATGTGCCACCGCATCAAAGGGCACAGGCTGTCCCGGTCCCATATTCGAATAGTGAAAAGGCAAGGAAAGTGGATGCCTAGTTTAAAAAGTTTCTAGACAGTTTCAGAAAGCTTTCAGTTAACATCCCATTATTGAAAGCAATTGAGCAAATCCCTTCTTACGGCAAATTTCTGAAAGACATCATTACCAAGAAGAGAAAAATCCCAGACACGGAGGTTGTTGTGCTTAAGGAGCAGGTGAGTGCCTTCATCATGGGCACATTGCCACCAAAGAGGCAGGATCTGGGCTATTTCAACATCTCATGTTACATTGGGAAAGTTAAGTTTGGTGAAGCGCTATGTGACGCAGGGGCGAGCATTAACTTGATTCCCCTCTCTACATTCAAGAAGCTGGGATTAAAAGATTCGCGGCCGAGCAACATGACAATACAATTGGCAGACAATTCAGTGGTAAAGCCATATGGTATTTGTGAAGACGTGCTAGTGAAAGTAGATCGATTTGTATTTCCAGCAGATTTTGTCGTCATGGAGATGCAAGATGAATAAGGCAATGAGCTACTACTCGGACGACCCTTCCAAGCTACAGCTGACATGATACTTGAGATGGGGAGAGGTCGTTTGACCTTAGGTATAGCCGATGATCGATTCGAGATGGTCATGCCTTCTAGCGCCACTTCACCTAAAGCCAAGGAGCAATGCCACATGGTAAAGCATTTTGATCACAATATCTCACTTTGTCTAGGGAAACCATTTTTAGATATGGCTCATGTAATGACCAAGGTGGAAAAGGAGAATTTGGCTGTGGACATTATGGAGCAGACCAAGGTGGTATCCCTTAGCAAGGCTGTGGGTTTTCCGAACGATGAGGAGGAGGACATTCCTCCCTCTGCTGAAGATGAGGCTATAGCAAATTTGGTTTTTGATGCATATCCAGAACTACCACTTGAGGCCTTCTTAGTCAATATCACTCATGATTGGATGAGAAGCAAATCACTGCAGGAGTGTGCCAAGATGCTTCAGATGTTGTCGTGCTTCTATGCGAGGTACTATGAAGATTTAGGCGAGCTCCCACCACCGCTTCAATCATCCTTAATCAGCCCGCCAGAATTGGAGTTGAAGTTGTTGCCACCGCACCTCAAGTACGCATTTCTAGCTGAGGAAGAAAAGTTTCCTGTGATTATATCTGCTTATCTAAGTTCTGAGGAGGAGGACCAGTTGTTGATAGTGATGAAGAACCACCGGGGAGCATTTGGGTGGTCTGTTGCAGATATCAAGGGGATCTCCCCTACTTTATGCCAGCACAAGATTCGGCTCAAGGAGGGAGCCAAGCCGGTGATTCAACCGCAACGTCGACTAAATCCGAGCATGATGGAGGTTGTTAAGAAGGAGGTGATTAAGCTTCTTTCTGCAGGTATCATCTATGCTATTTCTGACTCGACATGGGTGAGTCCTACGCAGGTAGTCCCTAAAAAGGGGGGAATCACTGTTATCCATAATCTTTTAAATGAACCTGTCACCACCCGCTTGGTAACCGGGTGGCGTGTTTGTATATATTACCGAAGATTGAATGCCGCTACGCTAAAGGATCACTTTCCTCTTCCATTTATTGATCAAATTTTAGAGTGCTTAGTCGGCCGATCACATTTTTTTTTCTGGATGGTTATTCGGGGTACAATCAGATTTTGATAGATCCTAAGTACCAAGAGAAGTCCACCTTCACTTGTCCTTATGGAACATTTGTGTACCACCGCATGCATTTTGGGTTATGTAATGCACCGGTAAACTTTCAGCGTTGTATGCTCGCCATTTTTTCTGATATGGTAGAACGCTGTCTAGAGGTTTTTATGGATGATTTCTCTGTTTATGGTGCATCTTTTGATGAGTGCCTTTACAATCTGGATAAGGTGTTACAACATTGCGAGGACACACATTTGGTCCTCAATTGGGAAAAATGTCACATGATGGTGTGTGAAGGAATAGTGCTAGGACATAAAGTATCTAGCAAAGGTTTGGAGGTAGACCCGGTAAAAATCAAAGTGATTTCCAAATTGCCCCCACCAAATTCGGTAAAAGGGGTGCGGAGTTTTTTAGTTCACGCTAGTTTCTATCGTCGTTTTATAAAAGATTTTTCTAAAATCGTCAAACCTTTATCTGAGCTTTTAGAAAAGGATGTTGTTTTTTACTTTAATGAAAAATGTCTACATGCGTTCAACGTGCTTAAGGAAAAATTGATTTCCGCACCGGTTGTGTAAACACCGGATTGGACCAAGCCGTTTGAACTAATGTGTGACGCATCCGATTTCGCGGTTGGGGCTGTGTTGGGACAGCGGGTGGACAATAAACCCGCTGTGATTTTTTATGCATCTAAAACTTTGAATGACGCCCAACTCAATTACATGACTACCGAGAAAGAATTGCTTGCTGTTGTTTTTGCTTTTGAAAAATTTTGGCAATATCTAGTTGGATTGAAAGTCATGGTTTGGACGGACCACGTCGCCATTAAGTATTTGATGGAGAAAAAAGATGCCAAACCTAGATTGATTAGGTGGATCTTGCTTTTACAAGAATTTGATATCGAAATCAAAGACAAGGCGGGGATTGAAAATGTGGTCGCGGACCATTTGTCTAGGTTAGAGAGGGTAGATGAAAAAGATTTACACATACCCATTACCGAGACATTTCTGGATGAACATCTTTGGAAAGTGAAATCTAAAGATCCGTGGTTTTCTTATATTGTGAACTATCTTGCCTGCAAAATTATCCCGGATGATTGTACGTATCAAGAGAAGAAGAAATTTTTCCATTCTCTACGATATTATTTTTGGGATGATCCTATTCTCTTGAAGCAATGCAGGGATGGTGTCTTATGCAGGTGTGTACCTGAGGTGGAATACGAGAGTGTTCTTCGTCATTGCCACACACTACCGACGGGCGGACACCATGCAAGCTCTCTGTCACGGAACCGTTCTTACCCCAATCCCAATCCTACTATCGAAATAGTAGAAAAAGGATTGAAGCGCCCGTCCCTGAGTGGCCCCGTAGGATCTAACACACTGGCATATACAATAAGAAATAAATAACTCAAAAACTGGATAATTAAAGAAAAACTAACCCAATATGAAGATATAACCAATTTGTCTTTGTCATCGGAGTATATGAGTGCGGAAACGATCTTATTCAATATTCCATTTGTATTGCCTAAAATCAAGAAAATCAAGACACAATCATGCAATTGCACGGTACGCTATCAAAATCAAGCAAAACGATTTATAACAAAATAGTATACTTGGCAGGACTTATATTCAAAGAATAACAAGCAATTTGCAAAACCAACATTTATTCGACAAGTTTTTCAAGCAATTCGAATTTTATTATGAGTTCCCATTATACTGTAATTCAAGAAGCATGCTTATATAATTTGTGTGACTCTATTACCCCAACGCGATGGGGAAGGTCACTAGGCTCCTTCTCACCATAGGAACATCGGAGGCCAATGTACAAGTCCCACCTCCAATGAGGGGGCTGTTGCACTCAATATCAACATTATCAACATTATCAATATCATCATCATTATCAATATACGGGCAATCATAATGGGCATGCAATTTATGTTTTCATGTTTTTCAAAATATAGTATAGAAAAACAGAAGACTAATCATAGGGAATAGTAGCTCATCCAAGTAAATAGCCAAGTATACGATCAAGAGATACATAAAAGTATCTTCAATACAATCAAGGAGAAGTTCTATAATAGCGTACCTTTCACCGAGGATTTCGAGTATAATCAACAAATAATAGGTAGACCCTTCGAGTCAGATCCTAAATCATCAAGATAGGATCAAGGGTTAAGATCAAGATATTTGGATATCATGTTTAATATTCGAGATTAGGGTTACACTTTTCCTATGTCATCCTTAGGGTTGGGTCATTCACTTATAATCCACCAATATTTCATAATGTCCAACATTATTTTCCAGTATACAATATATTCGAGTGTGAATGACTTACATAAGTTTTCTAGGATCATATGTGTTAACCCTAATTTATAATCATTATCCAAGTCATCATCACATTTCTAAATCATCATCATGATTCTTATTATAGTTAGAATTCATGATCATATTGATGGTTCAAGAATATACCAAGGTTTTGCAAGATTTAGATCAATATCAAGATTACTCATTATCCATTATAATCAAGATTGAATCAAATAAATAGATCTAGATTACTAATAATTCACTTTCAAGAGTCGTTGATTCAAATAGACCAGATCTAGGTTACAAAAATATCATCAGAGTCCAAATATAGGGTTTTCAAAAGATTAGACACCATTATTGAGCCATATGACAAATTAAATGAGCAAGAGTGTATGATCTAGGGATACCAGTGAGAATCATTTAGAATCAGGCTTCAAAAGTATTTTTAAACAATCCATTGGATTTTTCTGATCAAAATGGACTACTTATTTGTCATTTTTGGAGTTACGATGCAATTTCTATGATTTAATCAAGATCTGAGTATTAATTGCAATTTCGAGTAGACAGGGATATAAATACCTTAAAAAGTGGTAAACAAAGACTGTTGGATGCACAAAGGATGGCCAGGATTGTGCCACATAGGCAGGGCGACTTGCTAGTTGAGGTGCCCTGGTTCGATCTTGATTCAATGCTCAATTTCTTGGTTCAATCAGCGGTTCATCCTGGTCATTAGGGTCGGCCGATCTTGCGCTGAGCCGGTGGTTCAGGGCTCTGTATCCTGCCCGCACAGAGCCTCCCGCGAGCCCAAGAACAGGGTGGAGGGGCTCGCCGGTGTAGAGCAGCTTTGAAAGAAGGAGTGGGCGAGGGAGGCGGCTGAGTTGCCGTTCGGATTCGGCGAGCTCTTGCGGAGTCATTGGTGGCCAGAGAGAGAGGAGAGGGAGCGAGGAGGTAGGACGCCCAACTGGGCTAGGCGGCGGCGCCGCACCAGCAGCAAGGAGGTCGGGGAGGCAAACGGGGTGCACTCAGGGCTGAGGGGTGAGCAAGGGCGAGTCTCTGAGCATGGTGAAGTGTATGCGATCCTTGGGAGGGATTTATATAGTATTAGGACTTAGGTTTAGGGCTAATTTGAGGTCTAGTTGCAGTCATGGCCGCCGAGAAGAGAGGGCCAAGAGGGGAAAGCATTTTGGCGGCACAAAGGTGCCCGAAATCTGGTCAAAATAGGGCTTGGTGAGTTCGAAATTGCGAGAGGGTCATTTTGGCTCGCTTCAAATTTCGAATCGTAGTCAATGGCACAAGATCTCTCAATCGGGTCCTCATTTACTCCTCCCGCTGATTGCGGAGGTAGAAGATGATCCCGTAGCCACTGGATCTATCCCTGATCCGTGGGAAGGATATCCAAGGGTGGAGAGGCGTCCCCGATCCCTTGCCACGGATCTCTGACTTGGCAAGTCAAGAAAAGGGCAAATAAAAGGGGAATAAAAGGATTTTTAACATATAAACTTCAAGAAATCATAGTAAATAGCAGGAATATCCAATTGTTCTCAAATTTGGATCAAAGCTTCAAAATAACGTGGAGAATATCTAGAAAATGTTTGAGAATCAAAAGACAAAGTTTGATTGACCAATTTGATTCTTTGGACAAAGTGATGAATGAATCCAATTTGAAGTGTTATAATGTGTATAAAATCCACATTGTTCACCATATCTTGGATTTGAGTCTCAATAATGATTCTGAAGACAAGAAAAAATAATTTGAGACCATGAGAGAATATAATGAGGTCAAAAGAGTAATTATCTCATTATTTTGCTAAAATCCACTTTGTCACACTCTCGTACGGCAGCCAAAGTACTGGAAAGTGGCCTAAACTGGCCTACCTTGTTTAGGGACGCTTATGAGTTTGTGCGGCAATGTGATTCCTGCCAAAGGGCGGGCAACATTTCAAAGAGACAAGAGATGCTCCTTGATGTATTCCAGGAGGTTGAGGTATTTGACTTATGGGGCATAGATTTTATGGGACCCTTTGTGTCCTCAAATTCTAATTTGTACATTCTTTTGGTTGTTGATTATGTGTCGAAGTGGGTAGAGGCAATACCCACAAGGACTAATGATTCCACTGTAGTGTGTAGGTTTGTTAAGGAATATATTTTCTACAGGTTCGGTGTGCCCCGAATGATCATTAGTGATGGGGGTACACACTTCCGGAATCAAAAGTTCTCGGCACTATTGAGAAAATATGGGGTCAAACACAACATTGGTACCCCGTACCACCCGCAAACTCAAGGACAAGTGGAGGTCTCCAATCGAGAGATTAAGAAGATATTGGAGCGTATAGTGGCTTCCACAAGGAAGAATTGGAGTACTCTACTACCGGATGTGTTATGGGCATAAAGGACGGCATACAAGACACCTATAGGCACCACGCCTTTTAGGTTGGCTTATGGTCGGGCATGTCACTTACCGGTGGAATTAGAGCATAAAGCACATTGGGCACTGAGGAAGATAAACCTGAGTTATGATGATGCAAGAAAAAAGAGGTTACTTGAACTAAATGAACTTGATGAGCTGCGAATGAATGCATATGAAAACTCTCAGATATACAAGGAGCGCACAAAGTTGATTCATGATCGCCACATTCAGATGCACGTTTTCAAGAAAGGAGATTGTGTCCTTTTGTTCAACTCTAGGCTGAAGATGCATCCCAGGAAGCTGAAATCCCGATGGAGTGGACCATTCACAGTAGAGGAGGTCAGACCACATGGCGCAATCATGGTGCGCGATGGCGAGACCACGTTTTTGGTCAATGGACAAAGGTTGAAATTGTATTTTGGTGAAGATTACACGAGGAAAGTGAATGAGGTCAAACTCATTGCACTTCTGGATGCATGACGAGCTTCAAGTCATCTAGCCTAAGACGTTAAATTAGGGCGCTTGTTGGGAGGCAACCCAACCATTGGTACTTTAGTTTAGTTTCTTTTACATTCGTAGTTTGATTTGTTTTGACTTTGTTTTAGTGTAAAAAACATATTGTGATCGTTTTCTCATTGTGTAGGACTGAGGCAGAGTCGATACCATTGACCCTAGCATCGATGGTATCGACCGTGGTACAGGTTGGCGACTGCATAAATCGCACGGCGTCGATACTATCGATGGCCTCGTCGATGGTATCGACATACCAACAGGAAGATCGCAAGCAGAGGTCGATAGTATCGACACGGGTGTCGATACTCGCGAGATCTCTAGAGATATTCAGAAGAAATTGTCTCAGTAAAGTCGATACCATCGACGGGCTTGTCGATGGTATCGACACATTCACATACAGAAGGCGGCGGCCGGCCTCGCGAGGGAGTTTCCCTAATCAGAGAGTCGATACTATCGACTTGCGTCGATGGTATCGACGTGCCACATCACCGATCCGCGAGAGGAGAGCAACGGCGATCACTGCAACAAGAAAGTCGATCCGTGGGACGGGTCGATACCATCGACACCTGTCGATAGTATCGACACGTCAGCGATCCGGGCCCCGCAGATCCAGCCATCGACGACCGTCGATACCAGCGGCAGTACAGATTGTGCTACGCGTGTTGATACCATCGACCCACGTCGATGGTATCGACGGGCACATAGCAGCGCCGGCATCAGCTATATATGAGAAGGATTGTCATCATATGACGTCACAACCCCAGAGCAATTCTTCTCCACTTGCGCCGAGCATCCTCCAGAGCAATCCGAGCCCGGTGACGAGCATCCAGGAGCATGTTCTTCATCGAGCGGAGATTTCCTTCTCTGATCTTCATCGAGCTCTTTCTCTACTCCTCCTTCTTCCGCAACCATGGTGAATGTTGCTGGTGCATCTTGTTCGCGCGCCAATCCGCTGGACATCCCGGAGTTCATTCCTCCACCGACTGCATCGATCTCACACCCGCAGATTGTCCATCCATCTGCAGAGGTCAAGAAGATCTATGAGGATATCATGAAGAGGAAAATTGAGCCGACCCACTATGTTGAGCGGGAGACGATCTGCAACTTGGGGTTCGATGCTAATCTTGCCTACATCTTGAAAGGGCAGGTGAGACACACGAGCAGGACGCCTGACGAGATGGAGTACCATGCCAATGGCTATCCGTTCTTCAGTGACTGGCCGACATACAAGGAGATGGTGGCAGAATTCATGGTGTCGCTGGACGTCTGTGTCATGCCAAACGACATCATTGCCACAGACCGCGAGTGGATCAAGGTTCGAGTGTCTTTCTGGTTGTACAACAATGACTACAATCTTACACTCTGTCAGTTTAATGAGATTTACAACTGGAATCATTCGCGAAGTGACTACAGGTGGCCGTACAACCGTATCGATTACGACGCGATCTTCACCGAGCTTGTGACGGTGCCACTGGGCAAATCGGTGAGCTACCACAATGCAGCGGTAGTTGACTTCGAGCATCCGTTCGTATGGATTATCCACCAGATGTTGTGTTCTACCCTATTTGCTAGGGGTGATCTGTCTCTTAGCAAATTCCAAGAGACAGACCTGTTCTTCTTGTACAAACTACTCAAGCGCCAAGAATGCAACTGGGGATCTTTCTTTCAACAGTGAGTGTTGGCGGTAACGCGGAGTACGCGGAAGGCTCCAACTCACTTTGGAGGACTCATCACTCTGTTGGCACACTACCTTGGGCTGAACTTCGCAACCTTGACTCCGCTCTCCAACAGAAGCAAGGTCAATTTGCAACATCTTCACCGATCAAACCTCATCTTGCTTCGGGATGGTTTACCTTATGCTCATTGCCATGTAAACCACGCATACCAAGAATGTTCGCTTCCTGATCCTGTCTTCAATATTGAGGGTGCTCAACATTTCCAATGGCCCATCATAGACATTGTTGACTCCGATGAAGACGGCGGCAACGACGACGACAACAATAATGACGACGAGGCTGAAGAGGAAGAGGAGGCCTATACTCCTCTTCGGGCACAAGTGGCACCTAGGAAGCGTCCTCGCATGCATCCGGGTGCATCTTCATCTTCGCAGCCTCCACCACCACCACCGCCCTCGCAGTCAAGCAAGGATGTCTATTCCATGCAAGGAATGTATGCCATGCTGCAGGATATACAGCAAACGCAGCAACACTATACAGCAGTGTACACTGGTGTTCAGGAGACGACAAACCGGTTACTGGACAATCAGAGGGCAATATTCGAAAATGAGCGCCTCCTCCTCGACAACCAACAATAGATTCATGACAGGTTGCATAGGATGGAGATGCAGCAGTAGCCCTTTTATGATCATTACTGGAGCCAGAACTACTTTGGGGGGTATCCACAACCTCCACCCATGCCCCAGTATGATCCCAGCTTTCAGGGGAAGTACCCATCCTGGGACCCCACGGCTCCACAGTACCCGCCTCCGCCAGAAGAGTAAATCGGTATCTCTATTCCAACCTTTAAGATTGTTTTTTACTATGAGGCCATAGTCGAATTCAAGCTTGGGGGTAGTTGGAACAGCTTTATCTTTTATTTTCTCAGTTTTTAGTTTTATTTTGTTCTTGTCATTTATTTCTTGCAATCTTAGTTTGTTTGTAGGATCCACGTTCTATCTAGTGTAATTGTGGATGTCTTAAGTCATGTGTCATCTCACTTTCTTGTACATGGGAATTAAGGGAAAATTAAAAATATAAAAAAATTGAGTGTTCGCAAGGTTGAGTGTTGTTCAACTTTGAGCACATAACTTAAGAAAATGATTGGTTTTGTCAACTTTAAAACATAAAATCACAACTGTACATTCCTAATGATTCATGAAAGTGGACGGAATTGGTTGTTTGAGCCTAAACTGACCAAATGATAATGAGACTCTAATTTGAATTAAGAGAGAGAAACCTCTTAACTACTACACAGGTCAGTAAGGAGGGACGCATAATACTTTCCAAAGGTTCAGTCAATTAGTCTTGTGATCTTTCCACCCAATTGTTTTTCACAATCCACCATAAGAATTGAAAGTACTTTACGGCTTTAACCTTTTTGATTGCATATCATGTAGATAGGTTTTGCATTGTAACCACTTTCATATGTTTTGCATCAAAAACAAAAAAAATAGAATAGTGATACATGCACATTATCCTTAGGTGCATGTCATTTAGTTGCATTCATAATTTTTATGCATAGAGTACATCATGTACCTCATTTCTTCTTTAATGGTGAATTAAAATTGTTCCATACCTTCTAAATAGTTCAAATATTTGAGTTATGCAGAAAAAGCAAGCCCAATAAATTATTCATTGTCATTTGTGGATATAAGGGCCTGGAAAAAAAAAGGAAAGAAGAAAAAAATTTAAAAACAATGAAAAAGAAAAAGAAAGTTATTAAGAAGCAAGTAGAATAAGAGGGAGAAAGGAACATAATCTCACATGTATCTTAAGATGAGTAAGTACATGATGTAGCTCAGTTAGATATCCATCTCATTTTGAGACGGGATGTTAGTGCATGCATCATTCCACCCAATCTTAGGCATTAGGGCATGTTCATGTACAAATGCATCATTTAGGGCATTCTTGTTTTATGCATGTTGAAACCGTATAATGCTTCCACTTCTTCCATGAGCCACCCATTCCATCCACTCATTGCTCGAATTGGTAGGCCACCGTGATTTTCTCCTCACTTGTGAATATCAGGAGAGCTGGTTCCATGTAGATGGTAGTTAGGGCGAGCAACGTAGTATAGGAGATCACAAGATGCACCGAGTCTGGACCGGAAAATTTTATTATGTTAACTGCCTTATGTGATAGTGTTCATCAGTTCTGAGGTAGATATCATTTATGGATGATTACTGTCGCCTTTAGGGTAATTATCATTCCGTGGTTAGTGAGGGCCGGAATGTGAATGTCCGGTGGGGATCATATGGGATGTCTGTTGTGATGATTTGTTCTTTAGTTGACTCTGGAAATTCTATTCTAAGGTTTAGTTGCTCGAGGGCGAGTAATGTTCAAGCTTAGGGGAGTTTGATGCGATGATTTTGAGTCGCATTTATAGGCTTGTTTTATATGTGTTTTATGCATTTATTTGTCATTTCTGTGGTTAATATTGCATAATTCATTTACCTTGGTCTATGATCATTCTCTATGTCAAATCTCCCTTATTTCAGTATTTTGAGCATAAATTATCATAAGAATATGTTTTGTTTCGGCTTATTTGGTTTCATGTTGAAATTTCAGGAAAAACAAGTATTTGCTGATGTCGATACCATCGACAGTGGTCGATACCATCGACCGGACCACAGGCAGCCAACAGCAAGGAGTAGTAAAATCTCGATACTATCGACATGAGATTCGATGGTATCGAGATAACATCAGGTTGCTTCAGAAAAGAGAGTCGATACTATCGACACAAATGTCGATACCATTGACTAGTGGAGCTACAGCGACGGTAAAAGGACAAAATCGACACCTATGAATGTCGATACCATCGACCCGCGTCGATGGTATCGAGGTGGCATCAGTTGTGACAAAGAAAAGAAAAGAAGACCACTCGATACAGTGCAGGGTCGATACCATCGACTCGCGTCGATGGTATCGACACCGTCAGATACATGTTTGCTTCAGATTGATCTAAATCTGACGGTTGTGGTAATTTGGCGACCTAATTCGGTAATTATACCTAATGACGGTGGCCAAGAGCAATCTATCACGTCATTAGCTGTTGCACACGTCACGAGAAGGTGTGGAGAGAAGAACGGAGCCCAGAAGCACGCCCCAGTCGTTCCAGACGTCGAAGAAGATGATTTCCACCACCGAAAGGTGGGAGAACGTGTATTCTACACCAAAGAGCGATTGGATCTTCTTCGTTCAGGGGTTTCACCGCTCAATCACATTTTTCTCCATGTTTCTCCTTTTCTCTACCATGTTTTGCTTTGAGATGAACATGCGGGGCTAATCCCCTTTGTCTTCAGGACCGGGAGTAGCCCGGGAATTCATTGTATGACAATTTTATCATAGTAATTCATATTTTATCTCTTAAATCAGTGGTATAGTTTCGTTTTCTCAATTATATTATTATGCTTGATCACCTTAATAATAATCTAATGCCCTTAATTACTTTGAAAGAAGAATTAACGGTTGAAAAGAGACGAAATTCACGTTAATTGACAAATCCCTTGAACAAGGTGGTGTAAGGTTAATGGTGGATACCGAGAGATCGATTTTAATGCACCTAGTTTAGGGTATAGGTTACTACGACGGTGGAACCGACCTAGACATAGGTAGTGAATTGTACCACGACAGTGGGAAATTCTGATTTCAGGCCACTGCCCGGATAGAGAGATAAATTTGAATGACCGAATAGAATTTAATACAATGAAAACCCGCGGTGAAACCGCAATCCTAAAGATCTCATCTTGAGTTGATTAAGCCAAACATTTAATTGATTGTTTTGTTTTGTTTTATTTTATTTTCTTTTAATTTTATCAACAACCTCCAACTTTTTAATCGGTCTAGCTAATTGTGAGTAGTTAGTAGTAGTCTCCGATAATTCACGTGTCCCTGAGTTCGACTCGGGCCTCACAAAGGCCTATATTACATTGATGCATACACTTGCGTTTCTACGCACGTAAAAAGCGTGTCAAGGGACAAATTCCATCTACATCACTCACAAACATCCTCGTGTGTCAAAGTGCACCCAATCATCACCTTTATGGCAACCCTTATTTAGGATCATGGTGGATGATGTCAAAATACACCTAATGACATGTGATGACTATAGTGACTTCAGGTCTAAGAACTACAATCGCCACCAACACTATAAGAGATGATTATGACTACCAATTATGGTTTCCATGTATCACTCTTATGGTGGGTCTGTCTGATACATTGATCTCTAACAAGTATCTATGTGTTTGTTTTGATATCACATATTATGACTTATGAGATTCTGTCATCAACCAATACACACTCTAGTCTTATGTGTTATTGTTGTCTATCAGCCTTCCAGAATAAAATATAAATAGTGACACAACAAGAATGTATATACTCTTAATATCTATATGATCTCATTGTTCAGGTCATGTACCTGAAGACATGCATCATTGAGTAATATCATTCTCTAGACATTTATTATGTTACTTCATTATCTCATAACTGAATAAAACAGAATAAATTGGAAGGTTTCCTTTATTGTTAATCAAACCATTTACAAGTTATGCCATTACAATCATCATAAGATTGGCTCTCTGGGAATATATACCAACATAATCGCACTTACAATTAGAGACAATCAGCCATGAATCTTATTCCAAGTGATCTAACATGACCATCATGCTTCTGTTGTGAAAGTGATTTTCTCAAGGGGTCAACAATATTATTCTTGGTTGGTACTCTAAAATCTTCACATCTTCTCGATGTATGATCTCTTGTATCAGATGAAAACTCCTTTGTATATGCTTGGAATGTTGATGTGATCTAGATTCCTTAGCTTGTACAATAGTCCATTGTTGTCATAATATATCTCAATTGTGTCGTTGATGCTTGGAACTACCCCATGTTTAGAGATGAACTTCTTGATCCAAATAGCCTCCTTTTTTGCATTTGATGCGGCAATATACTCAACCTCTATTGTAGAATCAGCAACTACCTCTTGCTTGGAACTCTTCCAACTCACAACTCAGTTGTTGAGACAAAAAATGAATCCATATTGCGGTATGTAATCATCTTTGTTAGTTTGGAATCTTGCATTAGTGTAACCCTTTACCACCATCTCTTCCTCTCCGCTATAGACAATAAATTGATCATTAGTTCTACTCAAGTACTTAAGGATGTTTTCCATGGTTGTCCAGTGATCATCACCTGCATTTGACTGATATCTTCTTGTCATGCTCAAGGCATATGAGACATCAGGATGGGTACATAATGTTACATACATAATAGATCCAATTTTTAATACATGTGGAATCATACTCATGTGTCCCTTTCTTCACAAGAATTGGGGCATTGAGCTTTAAATATGGTAACTCCATGACACATGGGCAGGTTTCCTCTCTTTGAGCTCTCCATGTTGAACCTCTTCAACACTTTGTCAATGTATGTGCCTGACTTAGTACAAGAATCATTCTAGATCTATCTCTATAGATCTTGATCCCCAAGATGTAGGATGCTTCTCCCAAGTCTTTCAGAGAAAACATATTTACTAGCCATGTGTTTAATTTTTGTAAAGTAGGGATGTCATTCCCCATTAATAGTATTTCATTCACATATAATATGAGGAATACAATCATGCTCCCACTAGCCTTCTTGTACACACAAGGTTCATCTTCATTTTAAGTAAAGCCAACTCATCAAAATAAAGATTCTATCTCTGAGATGCTTATTTTAATCCATAGATTGACCTTTGTAGCTTATAGACATTGTTTGTATCCTTTGGAATTATAAAACCCTCAGGTTGTATCATGTACACATCCTCGAGCAAATTCCCTTTAAGGAATGTGGTTTTAACATCCATCTGCTAAATCCCATAGTCATGATAAGTTGTAATAGCAAGCATGAACCTGATGGACTTAACCATGGCAACTGGAGAAAAGGTTTCTGTAATGACCTCGCCTCCCAGTAACCCCCAATTAAGGGAGACCAAGAGGTCATAGCTGTTATCCCAATTTCCGAATCAAAGGTTTGACAAATAATCAATAATAATTATCAAATTATACTAAACTAAACTGAAAGGCTGTAATAAGAATTAAACTTTTCATACCTTTTTCAAAAACTTGGATATCTACATCTATCCACATGGAGTCTATTCTAACTAATCTTCCTTTGAACTTTACTTCATATTTAATTCCACATATGCCACTTTACTATTTGTTCTTTTCACTTGTACCTAAAACGCTGACAAACAAAACGGCAGTCAGCATAAAGTTGGTATGTGGGGAAAACAATAATCATGCAATTAATAACAACATATTGCAGTCAATTACAGTTTAACAACCATCTTTATATTTTAAATATAACTACGCGATCCATACATAACCTGTCCTCTGTGATGTCCCTGCAGTGGACCTGGATGCTACCTTCCTTATGGTAGATCCCCATTAAACCCCTCATGATCCTACCTAACTGGTGAATTGGTTTCTAGGGTTGAGTCACATGGCACTACATATAGGTAGCCCACTCCTTAACTCATGGTGTGCTATAGAGTCTCATGGCACTACACATGGGTAGCCCAATTTCTAACTCATGATAGCCTAGACCTTACTCTAGGTTACCCCTTTTAGCATTTGCAAATCCACAGAGGAGGATCCAGATCTAAGTGAGTTATATATACATATTTATAGTGATAATCATAGTCACTTTATAGTTGCATGAAATAAAAGTCATCCAAGCAGTTAATTTCAGGCAACCGATAAAAACATTCGAGAATCGCCGTGAAACTAAAGCGATTATTCATAAGTATAACCACATACATGATCTGATGATTTGAGATAGAAATATTCCATGCAAGTAAGAAATCCAAGCAAGCAAGCACACACGACAAGATCTTGAAACAATCATATAACTGTCCTTTTATTACTCATGTCATCAAGATCTATTAAACCTAGCTCGCTTCCTAGGGTTTCTAGTCCACTTTTAGGGTTTCCATTACAATTAGGGTTTTCCTTCATCTCTTACTATTTTAAACCCTAATTTTATACAATTACTCGCAAACCCTAATTATCTCATCTATTCTTCATGAAAGATACTAAGGTTATCCTTTAACCACATATAACCCTGATATCAGAAAAAGCATAACTAACCATCAATTAAGTCCATTAAGCCTTTTTAAAGCTACCATTTTTATCCTTTTAATCCATGACAAGTTCATTATGTTCATTTATCATCAATTCATAGTTCAATGTGGTCTAATTCACATATGAACTCTATTTGTCATTAATTCAACCTTTCTTCATTAGAAAACCCTAATTACTACATTAAGGGTATTTATCCACATTTAAGAACTTTTATACTTGAAATATCTTGGAATTATCATATCTTAACTTTATTCACAATTTTGAATAATCAAAACCAATATGAGTCACATTTACTAATATTAGGGTTTCAAGGCCCATTAAAGCATATTTATGCACATGAACTTCTAAATTAAACCAATTATGTGCAAAGTTCATCCTTCTGGTTATCAATATACTTTTTACAATTAATAGGTTAATATCAACTTTAATCATCCATTAAACCCTACTAATTACATTAATCATATTAAAATAGGGTTTCTTAATCTTTAATTCATTAAAGTTGATAATTTGCACTACTTTTCGAATAGAAAGAGGAATTAGCCTTTAAAACCATTTTTAATGAATTCCTCTCGTTTTTCTAAGAAATTTTCATATTTTATGCGTATCCATCTGAGCTACCGATATTTAAATACAAATTTTGCAATAAAACCTTACTTGGGCCAATAAGGAGGCACCACGTAACCTCTATCATGCAACGTTGCAAGCCGCTTGGAAAATGTTTTGAAAAGATGGTTTTATCCTTGGTTAAGTTGGCTGGCTCTTCAGCCCGCGAAGGGTAAATCCGTCCAATTCCACTTCTGTCTCCTTCAACCTCACGCAGCTCGACTATGTTGCCCTACTCGTCGACCTATAAAACTGTGTGAGCCGCCTCCCACCACCTTGAGGCTCAGATCTGGCTGGAACCCCTCTCCTTGTCTCCGTTTCCCCCCGCCGCATTCAACCAGGCTGCAAATCACGGCCGAGACATCCAGTTCCAAGAGCATCAAGCGTGTGCTTTCTATGGGTTGACAGTCCTCCTGTAGGCGTTGTATGAGGATGAGAGCAAGGAGATGATGGTTGATCACTCCTTGGTTGTCATGGGAGTGTCCTTATTCCATCAAGAGTACATACAACCCCTCATTGCTTCCCGGAAAAGAACTACACTCTCTTCATTAGGGTTTGTATGGAAAAGAATCAAGAAGAAGAGAGGGGAATACATGGGGTCTCTCTGGACTCGGCCAAGGGCTCTCCCCCTTATATAAGGGAGTGTATCAACACCCTAAGATGCTTGCCTATGAAGAAACAATCCCCTTTTCTAATAGGAATGTGATTCCTTCATTAAGAATCAAGTTTCTCTCTCTCTCTAATATCTCTTTAATATTCCTTCTTCTTTAGATATTAGGATTTCGAAAATCATCCCTCTTATTCTCTTTGTTCTTTCTTTTTAATCCATTGGCACGAAATTTCTATTTTTTTTTAATAGAAAATACTTCCTTTTTAACAATACCCCAAAAACACATTCATTATGCATCATATTATCTTCTTATTTTACATTATTGGTATTTTCTCTTTCTTTCTTATCCATTAGGGATCCTTGTACCCCAAGAAACTCCAAGATTTCGAAATTCCTTTTTAAGGATACTTATTATTCTTCTAGATGCATCTATATTCATTATTTCACATTATCTTGTTTATTTCTTATTAAAATATCTCTTTTTGAGGATTTCTCTTTATCTTTCTTTTTATTTTCCTCATTGGCATTCCATTTAACATTAGGAATCCTTTGGATACGAAAATCCATCAAGTATAACTCAATTATACCTCTTTTCACTTATTTTCCACATTTTATCATTGTTTTCAATTTCTTTCTTAATAAAGAAATACTTAATTGGTCTTTTCTTTTCTTGGTGTATTATCTTTGCAACTTTGGACTCCTTGGGACCCAAGGAACCCAAGAGGCATGAAATCCACCTTTGGATTATATTCTTTTGCCTTCTAGAGGTTTCTACATTTTTCTTTTCTCCATTTCTTATTTATAATGGAGTTCCTTTTGGTTTTTCCTTGTTATTGGGCCCAATAGCCAATAAAGCCCACAAAACAAGCATCAAGGCTATTGTAAACGAAATCCATTTATTCAAAACAAATTATATCATTATTTATTACAATATCTTTAATATGAGAAATTACATTCCTCACCAAATGAACCCAAAAGTTGGGGTTGTAACAGTTTCATCATAATCAACACCTTGAACTTGTTTGAAACCTTTTACAACCAATTTGCCTTTATAGGTTTGTACTTTACCATCCATATCGGTCTTCTTCTTGAAGACCGACTTGCACCCTGTAGTTTTTACCCCTTCATGTGGATCCACTAAGGTCCATACCTTGTTGGTTTACATGGATTCTGTCTCATATATCATGGCCTCAAACCATTTCTCAGACTTTGGTCCCTTAGTAGCTTTTGGGTAGGTTGTTAGCTCACCATCTATGACCAACTCACTACCTTCCTAAATCACAAGATAGCTAAATCTTTCAGGCTCAAGGCAGGTCCTAATAGATCTACGAGGTTCCTATGTGACTTGAGGAATTTGAGATTCCACAACATTTTGTGATTCTCTTTGATCCTCTTGTACATATATTAGTTCAATGCTTTCTTGTTCGTATCGAACCTCTTTGAGATCTACTTTTCTCCCACTGATTCCTTTGGAAATAAAATCATTTTCTAAGAATGCAGCATCTCTAGAAACAAACACTTTGTTGTCAGATAAGGAATAAAAGTAATATCCTTTGGTCTCCTTAGGATATCCAAAAAAACACTTATCAGACTTAGGGCCAAGCTTTTCAGGAAACATTTTCCTGACATAAGCTACACATCCCCAAATCCTCAAAAAAGACAAATAGGGACGTTGCCCATACCATATTTCATATGGTGTCTTTTGAACCGATTTAGATGGTACTCAGTTTAGTCTAAATGCGATGACTTCTAGAGCATAACCCTAGAAGGTAGTCGGAAGTTCAGCAAAACTCATCATTGATGGCACCATATCTAGCAATGTGTGATTCCTTCTTTCTGATACACCATTATGCAGTGGTATTCTAGGCAGAGTCCACTGTAATATGATACCACAGACTCACAGAAGGACCTCAAACTATTGGCTTAAGTATTATCCACCTCGATTAGAACAAAGTGTCGTAATACTTTTTCCAAGTTGGTTATGTACTTCATTCATAGACTCCTTGAACATTTCAAGAGTTTTTTACTTATGTTTCATCATGTAAACATAAGTGTAGCTACTTCAGTCATTAGTGAAGGTAATGAAGTACTGATACCCACCTCTAGTAGTTGTTCTAAAAGGGCCACATATATCAGTATGTATGAGTCCTAATAGATCACTATCCCTCTCATTATTATCAGTGGAAGGAGTCTAGGTCATCTTGCCTAACAAACAAGATTCACATATCTCTATTGATTCGAAATCAAAAGAGTCCAGATTACCATCTTTATGGAGTCTAGATATGCGATTCTCACTTATGTGCCCTAGACGACAATGTCAAAGATATGTTTTGCTTGAGTTGTTGAGTTTTAGTCTTTTAGTATTTATGTTACAAACATCTATCTTTAGATCTAGCAAATAAAGGACATAAGACATTAGGGAATTGCCATAAAAGATCGCATCTTTTGAAATAGAACATTGACCATCCTTAATATGAAATTCACATGCATCCTTGTCCATTCAAGATACAGAAATGATGTTTCTATTTATGACAAGTACATAATAGCAGTTCACTAACTCTATTACAAGCCATGTCGGTAGAGATAGACTATAGGTTCCAACTGCAGTGGCATCAACTCTTGCTCCATTTGTGACTCACAGTTCAACCTCACCCTTTCCTAAAGGCCTACTTCTTTTCGGATCCTGCATATTCGAGCATATGTGAGATCCACATCCGGTATCTAGTACCCAAGATGAAGAAGTAGATAAGTTTATATCAATAATGTATATACCTAAAGTGGAGATCACCATCCCCATCTTCTTCTTCCTGAATGCCTTCAAGTACAAAGGATAAATTCCTCTTGTACTATTCTTTCTCCTTATCTTGAGTGTTAAAGGTCTAGATTTGGGCAAAGCCTCAGAACACTTCATGGCCTTGCTTTCATCATTGGACTCAACTCCGCTGACCACCATCACAAATATGTCCTCATTCATTCTTGCTTTTGCATTGATCAGCATGCCAAGCAAATCTAACAACGGTTTGGCCATACTATTCAAGTGGTAACACTCAATAAAGTGGTGATATGCTTCAGGCAATGATTGCATAATCATATCTGTGGACAACTCTTGGCTCAAAGAGAATCCTAGCTCTTCTAGATGTTCTACATGTCCAATCATATTGTGAACATGGGTCTCTACTGAGTATCCCATCTTGCACTTAAAGAGAGCCTTTGAGATATTGTACCTTCTTAATTTGTGTGCCTATGGTTCAAGTTCTTAAGATGTGTTACCATCTCAAGTATCCCCATGTCCTCACACTGCTCATGCAACTCATATTTCATGCAGCTTAGCATAAGGTGCTTTATATCCAAGGCATCATTAGCATTCTTCTAGTAAGCATCCACCTCAACCCTAGGCACATCAGGAGCATGTATATCTACCACTAGTGTTTCTAGGACATAGATCTTGTGCTCTTTTTTTATCCCTCAAAGCGTAGATCTTGTGCTCTTCATTGAGAACTTTTATCACAATCCAAAACCAGACGTGGAAATTTTTCCTGTTAAATCTTTCCTTCCTAAGGACTAATCACAATGATGATTTGATTGACATTTGATTGTAGAAGAAAAAAAAATTGCATTTTTTCAAAACCCTTTTGATTTGATTTGATTTCAAAAATTGACAATATTCAATTAGGTATTTAATTAATTATTGCTCCCACTATTTTATTCAAATTGATAGCCCTCACACAATAGTTTGGAAGATTGAAGCGTACAACCTTCTAGTGAGCCAAGATCCAAAATAATTCAACTATTATCCGACCAACGCCAATGTCCATAGCCAATTATTAAGGTAGGCAACTTTTGTCAATTGCATCTTATGCTGTTCTTGAATAGATGATATGCAAAACTCTTTGTCATAGTCACATGCATGCCTCTAGGTGCTTAATCTCATTAAGGAAAACTAGTTTACCTGACCCAAAATCCAACACAATAATAATGCACCCCTCTTGGTAGACCCACATTATTACCATCACACTTCCACGAGATAGTGTACCACCGTTGGGGTGCCCACACTTAGTCGATCAAGCATTCATGTGTTTACTAATGGAAATCATCTTAGACTTAATATGTTATTGATGAAGTTTGTATTTATAAATACATATACATTATCCAATCACCACATACATATAGTATGTATCATATACATGCTACATCCTACAACAAAAACATGCAATAAACATAGGTGATGGTTATGGCCATACTATTGTAATTCCTTAGAGACACAAGGAATTACCACCACGTAGGTCTACATCTCATGTACAAACCCGATGTTGATGAAGTTATGTGCTTGCCAATCTGGGTTGATTGATTCAACCCTTGAATCGATCGTCTTGCCTCCTAGTCGGTCAGATGGTCGTCTGGTATCCAGTCCACCATCTTTTGGATCCTCTAGTTTATCAGTTGGGGCCACCATCTGATCAGTTTGTCGCATCCTCCTTTGTGCTCATTGTTCCTCTAGCTAGTTGGCTCACCTCTGAGATGGTTAGTTGGTATGATCTGAGCATCTTCTTCTTTAGTGTAATAAGAAAATTAAACTATCCTAATGCTATTACATATTATGTGGTGTGAGAGAAACCTCGAGTTACATTCGAGGGGATCATAGGTAGAAGAGAATAATACTTTTACAATTGGAAGATAAGGTAGAGGCTCAGTATGCAAATTGAGATAAAACCAATCACACAACTATACACACATATATAGGGTTATTGGCTAAAACCATGCTTCACATCCACCACCAAAACTCATTTTTAGGGCAACACATGTAAATTGCATATATATCATATCATATATATATTACTTGGGTTCTTATGTGGTGTCTAATTGGATATGCACATTAATCAATTTAATTATTTGCATTATATGCAATAAATAAACAATGAAAACCAAAAATATGATCATATTAATTATCCCAAAACATAGTAGATATGTGTGGCTCTGATACCGCTATAGGGAAATATGGCGACAGAATAGGCATATAAAACAAAACTTTAATTGATATATTCCCCTTTAACCAATAGAACGTGTAAATAACTATGCAATGGGAAAGATGGTTTGGAGGATAGACCTAGTCCTGGAGCAAGTCCAGTGACCATCTCCTCGTTCTGGTGTGCACTCTTTCTTCAAGTCACACTCAAACAGCGCCTTTGTTGGCCTCCTGGTTGATCACCACGGGTAGCAGGTTGACTTTGTCCTCCTAGTGGTAGGCAATGGCCTCCTCGCCTCTATAATAGTCCACACAGACCATCAGGAACTCTTGTCATTCTAGAAAAATGGACAAGAAGGAGTTGCCCCTTCACGTTGGTGTACTAGTCACCAACTTGCTCTACCAAAATTGTTCTCCCTTGCTATCCCTCCCTTTATCGAGTAGGACTTGCTCGGCTTCTCTCAGTTACCACAACCAGAAAAGACAAACAATTGTTAGAAGCAATAGAATTAGGTCTCTGGGAAACCCCCAGTACCCCTCTATTTATAGGAGGGTCAGGGTCAGGGTTTCCAATCTGTGTGGGAGTGGAAGGGACCGGAATCTCACAAATTTTCACTACATGAGAGTAGAGGAATGATCAATTCACAGACATGTGAGCTGATCGGTTCATCCAGTGAACTATTCATTTCATCATGTTTCCCAATCACAATTATATTAGCAATTCTAATCTAATTAATGCATGACATGAAGTTAGCACTAATCCTTGATACAATTGAATTTCTCTATGAATTGGGCGGTTCATCTCATGAACCGATCATCTCACGACTAGGAGCCAGTCGGTTCACTCAGTGAACCGGTCGGTTCGTTCTATGGTTCATCCATAATTTAGCCAATGCAATATCCAATCAACCTAAAACTTCAACCGGTCAGTTCAACACTTGAATCGATCAGTTCAGAGTCCAGTCAATCAATTGTTGTTTAATTTGAATACATAAATACTTTAGTAATCAATTTAATTATCATTCATGATTAACCTCCTATTCCAAGTGAATTCATACATGTGTGATCGTATAGGTTCCATATCACATTGTCAGTGAATGTCCATAACCAATTATGACATCACAAGCAAAGAGTGGTGCCTAGTCACACATCATTTCTACCCAAGTAATCAAAAGTTGGATTGGAGTTATAGTGTTTGTGACTAGTACACAACTAATATCTAGATTGAACTCAAGGCATGGAATCATCATCCTCTTCAATCATCCAATATATGTTCCTTGAACTAGAGCAGACTGTCTAAGATATATGTAATCAAAATATCACATATTGACTCACATCAACATGACCATGCATTTCTCAATCTCACTTATCAAGTGGCCAGGATATCATACTCTTGTAGGAGGGAAAAATCCCATGTACATCACTCACAGTCATCCCCATGTGTCATTGTACTCTCAATCATCACCTTTATGGCAACCCTTATTCAGATAGTGGATGATATCAAAGTACATCGAATGATATGTGATGAGTATAGCGAATTTAGGTCTAAGAACCACAATCACCACCAACACTATAAGAGGTGATTTTGACTACCAATTATGGTTTCCATGTATCACTCTTATGGTAGGTTTGTCTGATACATTGATCTCTAACAAGTATCTATGTCCTTGGTTTGATATCACATATCATCACTGATGAGATTCTATCATCAACCAACACACTCTCTAGTCTTATGTGTTATTGTTGTCTATCAGCCTTCCACGATAACATCTGAATAGGGACATAACAAGAATATATATACTCTTAACATGTGTATGATTCATTGTTCAGGTCACATACATGAAGACATACATCATATAGTAATATCATTCTCTATACATTTATTATGTTACTTCATTATCTCATAATTGAACAAAATAGAATAAATTGGAAGCTTACCTTTATTATTAATAAAATCATTTACAATTTATGTCATTACAATCATCATATGATTGGCTCTCTGGGCATATACCAACATAACCTTAGTATCATTGGTCTCTTTTCACCAAAGAATATAATAAACAAGAAATATGATTGATCAACTCATCAAATAAGTATAGAAATCAAATGAAATGTATCTAACAAATAAAAAAAATTTAAAATCAATATCAACTAGAACAATGTACAGGCTATGAGGCTACATCTCATGCCCCAGCATTGAGATCTACTCTCTAGTCAGGTTCATGATATAAGAAGGAGAGAAGTAGAAGAAGAAGCACGTGGAGAAAGTTACATCATAGAGGAGAAAATCGGTAGTCTCATTAGAACTTTCAAACAATAAATTCAGTCTTTGATCTGGATCTATGGGTGGAATGCATCTCCATGTCAAGGTGGCAAATTTTGTCTCCTCCTCCTTTGGTGACAGCTATGTTTGTGTATGGGAGAGAATAGGTCAGAACCCCCTTGCCATGAACATCCCTCAAGTATTTTTATATCCACTCACAAAACATTATATATAGGGTTGTAAACGGGTAGGGCATGGTGTGAATATTATTATATCCATAACCTTACTCATTTAAGTTAGTAGGTACGATTATGGATGTATACCCACTTCATCCAACATAATACCTGTACCATACACATGCCCATGAAATAGCGGGTACATGGGACAGTTATGTGGGTATGTAGGTGTGTTATCTTTGAAAGGATATGGAAATAATCTTAATCATTGAGATTCAAGAAAAGGTCAATCACTTTAAATATCAAGAAACCACCAACACGCCACCCTTATAGTTGTATTAGGAAACACAAAATTTCATATGTATCATTATAGAAGCACCAACAACAATATATATTTGCAATAAATTTTATTATTGAGTGACTAAATTTACATTGGATGGTGTAAAATCAATAGTAATACTTAATTATTTAGTGGAATAATATATCTTTTCACAAACAAAATATTTGTACCTATATGTATTTGTATATGTATATGTAAATATATGTATTTGAATGTGTACATGCATAAATGTCTCCTTTTCTTTGAATCTATGTATATATATATATATATATATATATATATATATATATATATATATATATATATATATATATATATATATATTCATGTTTATGGGCATGCTTATGTTTATTTATATATACACATATATCAATATGCATGTGCTTATGTAAAGACCTTATAGAGAAAATATATATTATGTATATGAAAATGTAGATGCATATTATGAGTATGTCTATTTACACATATATGTGTATTATATACTTGTACACTTGTATGTCTATGTGCATGTTATACAACTATGTTTTACAAGTAAATGAATGTATATTTGTATGTTTATGTTCTTATATGTGTATACTTATGTGTGGTTTTGTTATGTGTTCATGCATATGAGTATATTTTTTATTTAGCAATGTATACTTATATATATATATATATATATATATATATATATATATATATATATATATATATAATGTGTGTGTGTTCTTTTGTATTTTTATGTGTGTTTATATTTAAAAACTCTCCCAAGTATGTCGATCTATATTTCGATGTGTATGTATATATGTTATCCTTATGTATACACATATTATCATTTTCAAATTGGGTAAGTAGCTAAGTGGGTATGAGTATATATATGTTGTGATTTCGTGCAGTAGATAAGGAAGCAAAAACAAAAAAATCTTCATGTATCCCAATCAAGAAGATCGCATCAACAATGATGCAATCAGGAAAGAGGATTTTTGAGGTATACAGCTGGTCTTGGAGCAAGTCCAGTGACAATCCTCACCGCACGGTGCTTCTAGATGTGACAGCACCTGGACGACAGTCTGGGTGCCTTCCTGATGTGACACCACAGGTAGCAGTTGATGTAGTTCTCCTATCATACGGGTAACGGCCTCCAAGCCTCTATTATAGTTCATGTGGACCACCGGGAACTCCTCGTAGCGCTTGCTAGAGCCAACAGGAAGGAGTTTATCCTTCAATGTCAATGTGCTAACGTTGACTTATTCTCCCTAGTTGTCTCTCCCTTTTATGGGTAAGACTTTCTCAAACTCTCATGTTACCACAATTGTCATATGACAATGTTTTTCAGCGTTAGTTGTGTCCTCAGAAATCCTTGACTACCCCTCTATTTATAGGAGGTTTAAGGTCAGGGTTTCCAGATCAACTAGGAGTTGAAGAGATAGATTGTTCACAAACCCCACACTTGAGTTGGTCGACTTGCACCCTGGTCATCGACTAGAACATCCAGTCGGCTGATTGGAATGCTTTACTATTTGCAAACATATTGGCTTTCAATGCAATGATCAATGCACAACATGACGTCAACTTCAATATTTGATCCAATCTTACTGATTGTCTAGTCGATCGAATCGAATTTTGAGTTGGTTGACTCTACACTTGAATTGGTCGACTCAACACTTGAGTCGGTTGATTGACATTTCCAGTCAGCCAATTTTTAGCCAATATTGTTTAAATTGACTCGACACTTGATTCGATTGACTCAACACTTGATTCGATTGAACGTCGAGACCTCTCTTTCTTGTGAAAGGGACATCAAAGATGTGACAAACTAGAATCCCCAATCAATTTAAACTGTATTCATGAGTAAACTCCTATTCCGGGTGCATCCTATACGTGTGACCATATAGGTCCCAAGTTATGTTGGCAGTGAACGTCTATAGCTAATTTATGACATCACAAGCAATGAGAGGTATCTAGAAACACATCATTGCTACCCAATTAATTGGAAATTTGGAGAACAACTTTAACCTACAATTTGTGATTAGTGTTGCAGTGATCGTATAGTTCCTTTATCTCTAATATCCATATTGAAATTGAGGCATGGAATTGTCATCCTCTTAGTATTCAATCCATGTTCCTTGAACTAGAGCAAACTACCTAAGATGTTGTGAGCTAACACATCACATATTAATTCACATGAGTATGGTCATATGTTCTCACTCTCGTCTATCAAGTGTCCAGGATATCAATTCTGATAGGAGGGACAAATCCCATCCACATCACTCATAGTCAATCCCCATGAGTCACAACATATCCGAACATCACATGTATAGTAACCCTTATTCAAGGTCATGTTATATGGTGTCAAAGTACATCGAACAACATGTGAGGAGTATAGTAACTTTATTTCTAAGAAACACAATCACCACTTCCACTATCAGAGTTGATTCTGACTACCACTCAATGGTTTCCATGTATCACTCTCAAGGTGGGTATGTCAAGTACATTGTTCTCTAATGAGTACCTGTGTTTGGTTTGATATCACATATCAACCAACACACACTCTAGTTTTATGTGTTATTGTTGTCTATATATTGTTTCCACAATAATTTTTTAATAGGGACATAATAGGAATGTATAAACTATTATCATACATATGATCTCATTGTTCATGTCCTCAACCTAAAGACACATGTTATGAACAATAACATTCTCCATACATCTATCATGTTATATCATCATCTCATAACTGAACAAACATATAGAAAGAATTTCCTTTATTATTCGTCAAGTCATTTACAAGATATGCCATTACCATCATTGTATGATTGGCTCTTTGGGCATACATACCAATAGAATCCCACTTGTAATTAGATCTAGTCACTCATGACTTAATCCCAAGTGACCTTATATGCCCATCATGTTTCTGTTGTGAAAGTACTTTTGTTAGGGTGTCACCAACATTGCTTTCAGTTGGTACTCTACAAATTTTTACATCTCCTTGTTGTACAATCTCTCATATGAGATGGAACTGGTAGAGTATGTGCTTTGAACGTTGATGTGATTTGGGTTCCTTACATTGTGCAACAACTCCATTGTTTTCATAATACAACTCTACCACATCACTAATGCTTGGAACCACCCCAAGTTCAGATATGAACTTCTTGATCCAGATAGCTTCCTTTGTTGCATTAGATGCAGCAACGTACTTGGCCTCTGTTGTGGAATCAGGAACTGTCTCTTACATGGAAATCTTCCAGCTTATAGCTATGTTGTTAAGGCAAAACACAAATCCAGATTATGATCTAAAATCATCCTTGTCAATTTGAAATCTTGCATCAGTGTAACTAGGGGTGAGCATCGGTCCAAAACCGGACCGGACCGGACCGGACCGGACCGGACCGAGGACCGAAAATCAATAATTTTTGGACCGTTGACCGGACCGTTTGGTGGTCGGACCGGACCGGGACCGGACCGTTTTGACCGCGGACCGGACCGGACCGGACCGTTTGGACCGCAATCAGCCTTTTTTAGATGTTTTACAACTTATTTAATTATACAAAGTTGATAATCTTAGTCACTTCTAACAATTATATAACTTTAGTATCAAACATTTATACTAGTAGTACTTATATATGTACTTTATTTGTAGTTATTATAGAATACACCTTCAAATATATATGGATTTTATATAAAAGTTAGTCTGCGGTCCGGACCGGACCGGACCGGTTTTGGACCGGACCGGACCGGACCGGACCGAAGACCGAATTTATCGAATTTATTGGACCGCGGACCGGACCGAAGTTGAAATGGACCGGACCGGACCGGACCGGACCGAATTGAGCGGTCCGGTCCGGTTTTGCGGTCTGGACCGAGATTTGCTCACCCCTAAGTGTAACCCCTTACCACAACCTCTTCCTCTCCACTATAAAACAAGAAACTAATCCTTAGTTCTTCTCAAGTACTTAAAAATATTCTTTATGAAAGTCTAGTGACTTTCACTGGGGTATGACTGATACCTTCTAGTCATACTCAAGCCATATGAGACATCAGGAAGAGTACATAACATTGCATACATAATATATCAAATTGAGATGCATTTGGAATCTTATTCATATTCTCCCAATCTTCACAAAAATTGGGACATTGAACTCTAAATATACAAACATTGTGGGACATGGGTACGTTTCCTCTCTTTGAGTTCTCCATGATAAACCTCTTCAGCACCTTGTCAATGTATGTGCTCTAGTTTAGGCCTAGAAACCTTCCAAATCTATCTCTATAGATCTTAGTTCTTAAAAAATAGGATGCCTCACCTAAATCCTTTTTAGAGAAGGTACTTCCCAACTAGGTATTTACCATATGTAAAGTGGGGATGTCATTCCCCATCAATAGTATGTCATCTACATACAATATGAGGAATACAACTATGCTCCCACTAACCTTCTTGTAAACACATGGTTCATCTTCATTTTGACTAAATCCAAACTCTTTGATTGTTTCATCAAATCGAAGATTCCAGCTCTGAGATGCTTGCTTCAATTCATAGATTGACCTTTGTAGATTAGAACTTTATTTGCATCCTTTGGATTCATAAAACTCTCAGTTATGTCATGTATATATCTTCAATCAGATTCCCATCAAAGAATGTGGACTTAACATCCATCTGCCAAATCTCATAGTCATAACAAGATTCAATAGCAAGCATGATCTTCATGGATTTAACCATGGCAACTAGATAAAAGGTTCCATCATACTCAACACCTTGAACTTATCTGAAACCTTTTGCAACCAATATGTCCATATAGGTTTATACATTACCATTCATGTCGATCTTCTTATTGAAGACCCATTTGCACCCTATGGGTTTTATCCCTTTGGGTGGATCCACCAAGGTCCATATCTTGTTGGTGTACATGGATTCCATCTTATATCTCATGGCTTAAAGCCATTTCTCAAACTCTGGTCCCTCAATGGATTATAGGTAGGTTGTTTGCTCATCATCTATGACCAACTCATTTCCTTCTTGAGTCAAAAGATAATCAAATATTTTAGGCTCAAGGTGTGTCCTACTAAATCTATGAGGTTCATGTATCACAATAGGAAGTTGAGATTCCACAAAAGCTTGTGAGCCTTCTTGTTCTTGATGTATCTCTATAGGTTCAATGTTTTCTTATTGGTCTAGAACCTCTTTGATTTCTAGTTTCTCCCTCTGATTCCTTTGGAAATAAATTCCTTTTTTAGGAATAAATCATTCCTGGAAACAAACACTTTGTTGTCATATTGAGTGTATAAGTAGCATCCCTTAGTTTCTTTGAGATATCCAACAAAATAACATTTATCTGATTTAGGTCCAAGCTTTTTGAGAAACTACTTTATCACATAAGATTCACATCCCCAAATCTTTATAAAAGACACATTGGGACGTTTCCTATGCCATATCTCATATGGTGTCTTTTGAGCCGATTTAGATGGTACACAGTTAAGTGTAAGCACATCAGTTTCTAAAGCATATCCCCATAATGAAGTCAGAAGATCGAAAAAACTCATCATTACTCGCACCATATCTAGTAATGTGTGATTCCTTCTTTTTGATACACCATTATGTTATGATGTTCCAGGATAAGTCCATTGGGATACGATACTAAAGGCTCGTAAAAGGTCCTCAAACTCTTGGCTTATGTATTCTCCACCTTGCTCATAATGAAATGCTTTAATACTTTTACCAAGTTGGTTTTGTACTTCATTTATGAAATCCTTTAACTTTTCAACAGTTTCTGACTTGTGTTTCCTCAAGTACACATAGACAAACCTACTGAGATCATAAGTGAAGTTAATGAATTATTGATAACCACCTCTAGTATTTGTTCTAAAAGGTCCACATACATCAGTATGTATAAGTCCTAATAGATCACTTTCTCTGTAACATAATCGATTCCAGACATATAGGCTAATCCTTCATTCTTCTAGGCCCCTATTTGGTTATGTGGATATCCAAAGTCCCTTGTCCCTTTTCTTTTCTTAACTACCTTTCAATGTATATATTTTGTTGTAATAGCATAGATCAAACCATATTAGGATCCGATAACCCTAATTGACTCTTTCGAATCACATGAACAGGAAATCATAAGATGTAATAACCCTAATAATTGAATTATGGGAATTTATGAGTATCAATACAAATCTATGATCTTGGCCCTAATAAGATCCCCAAAGATAATCCTAGGTCCTTAGAGTTATATAATGGAGATAATTCAAAAGGATTTACCCAATTTGACCATTAGGATGAGCTTAAACCCTAATTAAATGACTTAAGTATATACTAGGAAAAATATAACACTAGCAATCTTAAATTGTAAAACTAGGTTCAGATTCGTGTTCCTCACACCCAAATTAACTAACATATATATTTTGAGCATAATCGGATATCAAATGCACTCTTAATGGTTGTTTAGAAGTAAAAATATAAGTTGAGATGGTTTATTTCATTTCAATCATTGCCACACTGACGTAGGAATAAAGTCTTGATTTCATTAGCTATTTGGTGAGTCACGCGGACTTCTTCCAGGTCAGGTATTCGGGAAGTGGACTTCGTCGTCCCCTTCCCCCGTTTTCCACTGCGCGCAGGACCGGTTCAGCACCCCCGATCTCCTCTTCGTTGTTCTCTCCCCACAACCAACGACTTCTCGCGATTTCTTTGCCCTTCGATCCGTCCTGCCACGTCGGTTCCAGTGATACCTATCTCACTGCTTCTCAAGCCTTGGATACAAAATGCCCAAAGCCACCGACCACCCCCCCCCCATCATTGCGTTACCGTGGAGCCACAACTAGTGACACCCACCGCGGTATCTTGGGGTCCCTGGCACCGATAGCCCTAGAAAAAGACTCTTATCTAATCAATTTAACTGCCCGTTCGCTGATCCTCATCTTCCAGGCGGTCGTCTTCCTCAGAGCAGAAGCTTGCAGCTCCAGCAACTGGAGCAATCTCAGTTCGATTCCTCGTGAGGTGACCATCTCGGACCTCCTCTCTTTCTTCATGTGCTTTTACCTTGCCGTGATTTAGGCTCGTTTGCCCGAACGACAAGTGTCGTCGTTTTCCTCTATTTTGGCTCATCGTCGAGTGGGACTTGAAGGGTCCCTGACCCATAAAAGACTGGCTCCTACCATCGTGAGTACTGGACAGAGTTCCTGGAGTGATTGACACTTCCAGGCGTGATAGTCTCTACTGGGCTTCATTTGCTCTTATTGACGCCGGCTACCTCAATGATCTTCCTCCTAACCGGTCGGCACGATGAGTTCCTCGTGGCCTTGCAGGTGTGTTACCTTGCTTCCATCCGTCTGGCCGCACGCGACACTGCAGGCTTCTTTTTTACGATGGTTCGATTGATTTCACTTCTCCGTCTGAGATCTCAGTGACTCTGATGCCGACAATGGCGAGAGAGCCACCTACTGACCAGGGCCACGGCGGCACCTGGGAGAACGGCTTCCTGTCCTGGTGACCCCGACGGGATGTTGGGTGGTTCCTGGAGCAAGGAAGGGTAGGGTCACGGTCATGTTTGGCTGAAGCCCGAGGTCCCAGAGCTCCATACCTACTGCTACCTTCAGCGAGTTAGGAACAAAAAGCACAATGCACTTTTCCCCAATTCCAACTCTGATGAAATACTAATGCAGTCACCACACCGTGGGCAATAAAGTATTTCTGCTAACCATATGCATCGTCCGTGGGTTTTTACTGTTACTATGTACCGAGTCACGCTATCATTTGATCATCAGGGTCATTTCAGGGAAAGACTGGTGTTTTACAATTTTTGATTTCTTAGAAATGAATTAATCTTGTAAAAATTTATAAGTAATTATTGGCTTATCCAAATAATACAAACATATATGTTTTTGAAATCAAAAAAATATGTCTGATTTATTGGGACAGGTTTCACGCTCATATTTGCAACCGACAGTAGGGTCGATTTCTAAGCAAAAGATTTAATGCATATTATATTAATCGAATGCACATATATTGTGACTAGGTTAAGACAACCCTGACCCTGAACTTAAGAGGTGTTATTGAATATCTAGGACTGATCATAAGATATGTACACTCTCTATTTTCATTTTGGGCATTAAATGACTGAAATCCAAATATCTTTTAATGAGGCATCTCTTGAATTGTAAATCCCTTTAAAAATTTAAATACTTGGACATTTATTGCTCCTGATATGAATTCCTTTTATTTCTGTGATATTTATGTTGTTGTGTACATTTGGGTCATTGGACCCCTCCTGCCAGGTTGCTTTTATTGGAAATGACTAAAATGATAAGTCTTGCCACTCTATTATAGCATGCTGCTTGTATGACTAGAATATCTAGAATAGCGGTACTTATGTACAACCATACTTATATAGGGCGTGCATATTCCACCTGGGGTGTGTTTTTCCACCCTTGTTTACTTTAGGCCATGATCCTATGGTGTTATTGCCCTGTTTTAGGTATATTTAGTCTACATTGTTATGCATGCAAACGTTTATTGTTCAAATATGAAATTGTGGATGATTGTTATGGCAAGACACTTTTATTATCATGCTTGTAATTTGAATTTAATATGCCTCATTTCTTTTACTTCATTTCTTTTGTTACTTTCCTCTTGAATATACCTAATTGCAATTAGCCCCTTTTCTTATAGGAACACCTTTCTTTTTGCACTTTTAACCCTAAATAATGCCCAAAGTATTTTATATATGTACATACTCAGCCTTTGCTGATCTCTTTGTTGTTTCCTATGTTCTGGGTGATGTTCCCTTCCACCCAGGTTTAGGTACATTGGAAGACAAGAGCTCAAAAAGATCACTAACACGACATGAACTTAAGGATAGCTTGGAATGGCTGGGTTACCCTCTGTTACTGGATTTAATTATACTTAGTTCAAGTTTTTGTAAATTCACCTGTTATGGTGATGAGCTATTGTATAATGATACCCTTTGAAATTTTGTAATAGTTTTGTTCCGCTGCTTATTCATTATCATGCTCTGTAATATGTGCCATTTGAGAAATGAATGAAATTCCTCCTTTCCTTATACCCTTTTTGGTACGTTTGGGATTGGATGGGCTATTTCTTCAATTCAGTGAAGAGTGGATCCCCTATTGGATCTCACTCTTTACAAAATGGTATCAGAGCCTAAGCAGTCGGTAACTTGACTATTTCAAGCTTTATCCTAGGTTGACCCTTAATTAAATAGGTGACTCTTAGAGGTTGTTGATACACCTAATTGCTTGTAGTGGAATGCCAATTAGGGTTTAACCCATGATTTAATTGGTCACTTTCACTCCCCAAACCACTTATTGCTTGAGACATCAATTTTAGGACCGTAGTTCACCTAACACCCCATATGGATAAATAAATTTCCCTAAATAGGGGTCGACTCTTCTGGTTATTAAACTTAATTTTCCCACCATATGGGAATATAGTTTAGTGTTAAGATGTAGGTGGAATCGAACATTAGTATATAGGCTTAACCCTAATTCCCTTATGAGCCCTATTCTAGTTGTTTTGTTTAGCATGTCTCAGATATGCCCACTAGGAGAACTTGGTATGTATGGAAGCATGTATCGATGACATATATATAACTATGTCATGGGTGGAAACATGTTGATGATTACATGGATAGTATGTGATTGAACTAATTAGCTATATTATACTTAGGAATGTCTTGACTTCAATATGGAGTATGTCACACATAGATCTACCTAAATCCATGTAAGAATTGGATACCATTTTCATTAAGCTTGTCATGCCTCATATTTATAGTTTACTAAGAAAACTACAAGTTTTAGTAGATACCCATGAGTAATCATCTCTCTCATATCACATAGTATGATTTGTTTATTTAATGATTGAAGATGAATAGCTTGGCTGTGTAGGGTTACATTATCTTTAGAAGGCACTATAAATGTAAACCAACTAGTATTGGGAAAATCTCAATTTTCTTCCTATAATGGTTGGATGACCTTATGACTCCCTTAGGTCTTGTGATGAGGTTGTGTCAGTTATACTTAAGAATGACATGGGGAATGGTGGAATGTTATGCTTTCATAGATTTTGTTTGGGGTTGACCTTGAGTAATAAGAGACCCTTCTCTCTCTCACGCTTACATATTAGAGAATAGTCGTATGATCTTTTTGGAGATAGGAGGATCAAACCCTTTTGGAGGAGGAAGTGATGATAGGATAGTAGTGTATGTGTCAGGTTGTGATTGGTGGTTGACTTGGTTCCCCGATTGTTTTTGGCGCCAATTTTGGATTTTTCACCGCAAGTTTTGCATCGTCAAACTTATTTTCATTATCAATTTATATGTACAAAAGAAAAGTTTTCAGATTTTATCGATGGTTTTCGGAACCAAATCTCCATCCCAAGGAAGTTGAGATAGAGGATCTCTTTAGTGAAGTACCTTTGGTTGGTATGTTCAACCCTAACACCCTAGGCCTAAGACTGACATAGTTAGTTCATATGTATATATCAGACATAGTGGATCCACCCTTTTGCCGCTCTAGATTATGTACCAAGTTATAGTTTGAACCTTTTAAGGGGTGGAGTTTCATACAGTTTATTCATTAGGAGTCAAACTAACTATAGACATGACCATGATTAATAGTGATTACAATAAGTAAAACCTAGATAAATCCTAGTATTAATGTCAAACATATGTAGAGGCTACCAAACTGAGAATTCCAAACAAGCCTTGCTAATCTTACCATCATAAGAATTACCTCGACAATTAAAATAGATTTTTAAATTTTTATCTTGGGTTATCCTTGATAGATGTATGTATGTCCAAAAAAATCATTTAAAAGCTCAAGTCAAAATTATGTACACCAAACTGCTAATGATTTAATGGTAGGGATGACTATATAGTATAGGCTGGGATGAACATACTCAGGATGGTGGAATTTCTGAGCTTTTCCCACGTGACCCTTTTAGATAATAAGATGTTAATGATGTTTATGATGATGATGAGAACTAGGTGATGATATCGATGATAATAATGATACTAATGTTGTTGTTAATGATGATGATGATGATGATGATGATGATGATGATGATGATGATGATGATGATGATGATGATGATGATGATGATGATGATGATGATGATGATGATGATGATGATGATGATGATGATGATGATGATGATGATGATGATGATGATGATGATGATGATGATGATGATGATGATGATGATGATGATGATGATGATGATGATGATGATGATGATGATGATGATGATGATGATGATGATGATGATGATGATGATGATGATGATGATGATGATGATGATGATGATGATGATGATGATGATGATGATGATGATGATGATGATGATGATGATGATGATGATGATGATGATGATGATGATGATGATGATGATGATGATGATGATGATGATGATGATGATGATGATGATGATGATGATGATGATGATGATGATAATGAGTAGATGAGAAGGTAGTAACCATGATGATGTGGATGATGAGGACGATGTCATTGATGATGATGATGATGATAATGTTGATAAGGAATTTCTCCTTAGTAGTAATAATGACAGGAATCATAGTACTTGAGGATTGATGTTTATGCGCAAAAGTAGTACACCAAGTTAGCGGTCTCAGTCTAAATGGTTCTATTGGGAAATTTGTAAATGAAGATTGGTTATTCATGCTTAAGTGATGGAAGATGAGGATCTGTAGAACAAACTTGCACTCATGTCTAGCGATGGATGGATTTCGGGGACGAAATCCTTTTTAAGGGGTGGAGTGTTGTAACATACTCAATTCCAGACATATAGGCTAATCCTTCATTCTTCTAGGCCCCTATTTGGTTATGTGGATATCCAAAGTCCCTTGTCCCTTTTCTTTTCTTAGCTACATTTCAATGTATATATTTTGTTGTAATAGCATAGATCAAACCATATTAGGATCTGATAACCCTAATTGACTCTTTCGAATCACATGAACAGGAAATCATAAGATGTAATAACCCTAATAATTGAATTATGGGAATTTATGAGTATCAATACAAATCTATGATCTTGGCCCTAATAAGATCCCCAAAGATAATCCTAGGTCCTTAGAGTTATAGAATGGAGATAATTCAAAAGGATTTACCCAATTTGACCATTAGGATGAGCTTAAACCCTAATTAAATGACTTAAGTATATACTAGGAAAAATATAACACTAGCAATCTTAAATTGTAAAACTAGGTTCAGATTCGTGTTCCTCACACCCAAATTAACTAACATATATATTTTGAGCATAATCGGATATCAAATGCACTCTTAATGGTTGTTTAGAAGTAAAAATATAAGTTGAGATGGTTTATTTCATTTCAATCATTGCCACACTGACGTAGGAATAAATTCTTGATTTCATTAGCTATTTGGTGAGTCACGCGGACTTCTTCCAGGTCGGGTATTCAGGAAGTGGACTTCGTCGTCCCCTTCCCCTGTTTTCCACTGCGCGCAGGACCGGTTCAGCACCCCCGATCTCCTCGTCGTTGTTCTCTCCCCACAACCAACGACTTCTCGCGATTTCTTCGCCCTTCGATCCGTCCTGCCACGTCGGTTCCAGTGATACCTATCTCACTGCTTCTCAAGCCTTGGATACAAAATGCCCAAAGTCGTCGACCACCCCCCATCACTGTGTTACTGCGGAGCCACAACTAGTGACACCCACCGCGGTATCTTGGGGTCCCTGGCACCGATTGCCCTAGAAAAAGACTCTTATCTAATCAATTTAACTGTCTGTTCACTGATCCTCATCTTCCAGGCGGTCGTCTTCCTCGCAGCAGAAGCTTGAAGCTCTAGAAACTGGAGCAATCTTAGTTCGATTCCTCGTGAGGTGACCATCTCGGACCTCCTCTCTTTCTTCCTGTGCTTTTACCTTGCCGCCATTTAGGCTCGTTTGCCCGAATGACAAGTGCCGCCGTTTTCCTCTGTTTTGGCTCACCGTCGAGTGGGACTTGAAGGGTCCCTGACCCATAAAAGACTGGCTCCTACCATCGTGAGTACTGGACAGAGTTCCTGGAGTGATTGACACTTCCAGGCGTGATAGTCTCTGCTGGGCTTCATTTTCTCTACTTGACGTCGGCTACCTCAATGATCTTCCTCCTAACCGGTCGGCACGATGAGTTCCTCGTGGCCTTGCAGGTGTGTTACCTTGCTTCCGTCCGTCTCGACCGCACGCGACACCGCAGGCTTCTTTTTGATGATGGTTCGATTGATTTCACTACTCCGTCTGAGATCCCAGTGACTCTGATGCCGACAATGGTGAGAGAGCCACCTACTGACCAAGGCCACGGCGGCACCTGCGAGAACAGCTTCCTGTCCTGGTGACCCCGATGGGATGTTGGGTGGTTCCTGGAGCAAGGAAGGGTAGGGTCACGGTCATGTTTGGCTGAAGCCCGAGGTCCCAGAGCTCCATACCTACTGCTACCTTCAGTTAGGAACAACAAGCACAATGCACTTTTCCCCAATTCCAACTCTGATGAAATACTAATGCAGTCACCACACCGTGGGCAATAAAATATTTTTGCTAACCATATGCATCGTCCGTGGGTTTTTACTGTTACTATGTACAGAGTCACGCTATCATTTGATCATCAGGGTCATTTCAGGGCAAGACTGGTGTTTTACAATTTTTGATTTCTTAGAAATGAATTAATCTTGTAAAAATTTATAAGTAATTATTGGCTTATCCAAATAATACAAACATATATGTTTTTGAAATCAAAAAAATATGTATGATTTATTGGGACAGGTTTCACGCTCATATTTGCAACCGACAGTAGGGTCGATTTCTAAGCAAAAGATTTAATGCATATTATATTAATCGAATGCACATATATTGTGACTAGGTTGAGACAACCCTGACCCTGAACTTAAGAGGTGTTATTGAATATCTAGGACTGATCATAAGGTATGTACACTCTCTATTTTCATTTTGGGCATTAAATGACTGAAATCCAAATATCTTTTAATGAGGCATCTCTTGAATTGTAAATCCCTTTAAAAATTCAAATACTTGGACATTTATTGCTCCTGATATGAATTCCTTTTATTTCTGTGATATTTATGTTGTTGTGTACATTTGGGTCATTGGACCCCTCCTGCCAGGTTGCTTTTATTGGAAATGACTAAAATGATAAGTCTTGCCACACTATTATAGCATGCTACTTGTATGACTAGAATATCTAGAATAGCGGTACTTATGTACAACCATACTTATATAGGGTGTGCATATTCCGCCCGGGGTGTGCGTTTCCACCCTTGTTTACTTTAGACCATGATCCTATGGTGTTATGGCCCTATTTTAGGTATATTTAGTCTACATTGTTATGCATGCAAACGTTTATTGTTCAAATATGAAATTGTGGATGATTGTTATGGCAAGACACTTTTATTATCATGCTTGTAATCTGAATTTAATATGCCTCATTTCTTTTGCTTCATTTCTTTTGTTACTTTCCTCTTGAATATACCTAATTGCAATTAGCCCCTTTTCTTGTGGGAACACCTTTCTTTTTGCACTTTTAACCCTAAATAATGTCCAAAGTGTTTTATATATGTACATACTCAGCCTTTGTTGATCTCTTTGTTGTTTCCTATGTTCTGGGTGATGTTCCCTTCCACCCAGGTTTAGGTACATTGGAAGACAAGAGCTCAAAAAGATCACTAACACGACATGAACTTAAGGATAGCTTGGAATGGCTGGGTTACCCTCTGTTACTGGATTTAATTATACTTAGTTCAAGTTTTTTTGTAAATTCACCTTTTATGGTGATGAGCTATTGTATAATGATACCCTTTGAAATTTTGTAATAGTTTTGTTCCGCTGCTTATTCATTATCATGCTCTGTAATATGTGCCATTTGAGAAATGAATGAAATTCCTCCTTTCCTTATACCCTTTTTGGTATGTTTGGGATTGGATGGGCTATTTCTTCAATTCAGTGAAGAGTGGATCCCCTATTGGATCTCACTCTTTACATTCTCTCTCACTATGACTAGTGAAAGGAGTCTTTGTCATCTTACCCAATAAACAAGATTGCATGTCTCTATTGATTCGAAATCAAAGAGTCCATAACCATCTTTATAGTGTCTAGAGATGCGTCTCTCATTCATGTTCCCTAGACAACAATGTCAAAGATATGTTTTGTTTGAGTTATCGAGTTTTATCCTTTCAGTATTTACGATTTAAATACTTGTCCCTAGATCTAGAAAATAAAGACCATAAGACATTGGAGCACTGTTATAAAATATCTCATCTTTATAAATAGAACATTGACCATTCTGAATGTGAAATTTGAATCTATTTGTCCATACAAGATATAGAAGTGATGTTTCTATTAATGGCATAGCAGTTCTCTAACTCTATTACAAGTCCATTGAGAAGATATAAATGATAGGTTCCAACTGCTTTGGCAACAACTCTTGCTCCATTTACAATGTACAGTTTGACCTCACCCTTTTGTAAAGAATTACTTCTTTTTAGATCATGTATACTAGAGCATATGTGAGATCCAAATTCGGTATCTAGTACCCAATATGAAGAAGTAGACATATTTATCTCAATAATGTATATACCTGAAGTGGAGATCTCTACCTCCTGCTTCTTCTTCTATAAGTCCTCTAGATAAAGAGGGAAATTTATGCTCTAGTGTCAATCCTAGTGATAGTGGTGACAATTGCCTTCCTTGTTCACCCCTCCCTTAGCTTTTAGTGCAGAAGACTTGGGTTTCTGGTTAGATTTAGACCTCTTCTTAGTTTTTCCTTTCCCCTTGGACTTCACCTTGCCTTTGTTGATCATCATCACAGATATTGATTTGTCCTTCTTCATCTATGCTTCAGTTGTCCTCAACATACTCAGTAATTTTGATAACGGTTTGTCAAAGTTGCTCATGTTGTAGTTCATGACAAACTGGTTGTATGATTCTGGTTGTGACTGCAAAATCACATATGTGGCCAACTCTTAGCCCAAGGGAAATTCTAGTCTAGCAAGGTTCTCCACACATCCAATAAACTTGAGAACATGGGTACCTACTGATCTCCTTCTGCCATATTACACTTAAACAACATCTTAGAGACATCATATCTTTCTTTTCTTTCCTGATCTTGGTACATGTTTTTAAGATATGTTACCATCTCAATAACATCCATGTTCCCATGTTGTCTCTGCAACTCATATTTCATTAAGCATATCATCAAGCACTTTACATCTACGACATCATTAGTAAGCTTCTTGTAAGCATCCCTTTCATCTTTAGGTGTAGTGGGAGTGGGTTCATCCGGATCGGGTGTCTCCAGGCTATAGAGATTGCACTCTTGTGTGAGAATGATTCTCAACATCCTGAACCAGTCGTGGAAGATATTCTCATTTAACTTGGCCTTCTCAAAGACTAATATTGCTATGAAAATGTGTTGTTGTTTGCCACTAGTTTCTACATAAGAAATTTGCATTTTGTCAAAACACTTTTAATTTGATTTGATATAAAGAAAATTTGACAACATTAATTAGGCCTTTAATTAATTATCACTCCAACTATTTTGTTCAAATTAATAGCCCTCACTATCAATTCAGAAGATCGTGACGTACGACCTTCTAGTGAGTCAAGATCCATATTTCATCGAAGTCATGAGTTGTCTAGGGTTGATCTCCCATAACTTGGCTATTAGGTAGGCAACACTTTCCAATTGCATCATATGTAACTCTTAATGGATGGCATCAAAAACTCTTTGTCATAATCCATCCTTATGCTTCTAGATGTTTAATCTCATTAAGATCACCTAGTTAATCTTGGCCCAAAAGCCAACACAATGCAGTAAGCACCTTGTGGAGGCAAACCCACATATTTATCATCACACTTCAATGAGGTAGATAGTGAACCATGCTAGGGTGTGCATATGCTTAGTCGATCAAGCTTTTCATGTGTGTCATTTATGGAAAGCATTTGAGACTTAATATTTAATCGAGGGATTTATATTACCAAAAACATATACATACCCAGTCACCACCTACTTATGTATCATATACATGATATATCCACAAATAAAAACATACAATCACGAAATACAAGCGACGACTATGGCCATACTAATGCAATTATTTAGAGTCACAAAGAATCGCTGCCACGTAAGGTCCACATCATATGTAGCAACCTATAGTTGTATAAAATTTTGTTGGAAGTACAGGAGCACTGGCAATGTAGGGTGCTAGGGAGACAGGACAATGACCAGCAACCTAAAGATTGACCATAGTTGAGATTGCATTCAACAACTCATCTTTAACTGTTGCTGCCCAACACATGGCATCAAGAAGGTGGTGTGCACAGAGTCCATAATGAGGGCAAGCAGTTCCTTTTTGGAAGGATAAGATGGCATCTTCAACCATAGCATGAGAGATCATAAAAGGAGAGAAAGAAATATCATAAGGAGGTTGCACCATAAGTGGAGGCAGTCGATGGTGCTTAGCTTCAAGATCCAAGTGAGTAGCAGTGTTGGCCGAGGCAACACCACTAGAGGATAGAACATGTATTGCTGTAGAAAAATGTCCATCCTTAATCTTAGACTTGACGCAAGAAACTCTATCTTCAATAGATTGTTCATGGACAAAATGTCATTGGTGGGTCAAGATTTGAGTGAGTATCTACTTAATGACATCTGGACCAGAGTTCCATGTTTCCAATGCCTTAAGAATCATGAGTTGTCGGAGCAAGGAACGCTTCTGAGTAGAGCATTCTTGGGGAGACTATGGGGTGAAGCAGTAGAGGACACATGCTAGAAGCAATAGAAGATGGACCCAAGTGTCAATGGAGATTAGATAGGAATCCACCTTATGCAAAGAAATGTGCACAGTGTCAACAAAGGGTAGATAGAAAATGAGTGGTATACTCTTTACTGTATGGACACATTCACAAAAAATAGAATCAAGAAGATTTGTGTTGAGTAGGAGGCAGTCGGTCAGAGGTGGTGATGGTTCAATATGCTAACAAGCTGTCAGGCTGCACTAAATAGAAGCCCTAAAACCAAACTTGATAGGGGCAGGCATGTTGACTATTATGTCAACAGGCGTCAATATAGGGTTGTGGGGTAGAATGGTAGAAGTGTCAAAGTTGTCCAAAGCTTGATGGAGGTAGGCCTTGGACCAAGGTTGTGTGTGAAGACAAGTCCCACACAACCAGCATTTAGAAGAAGGAAGAGTGGTCACTAAATCTTCCCAAACATCCTTCCAATGCCTTTATAAGGTTAGCAACTCATGTCAGAGAAGAAAGATGTACAACTTGTAGATTATTGGCAAAGCTACTTGAAGAAAAAGGCTTGTCTCAACATGTGTGGAGAATCTTGAAGGGACAAATTACTTGAACAAGAGACACAACCAAAGGACGTTGCATTGAAGATGAACTAGCTAGATCAGACCGCACCATTTAATCGCCTCAAGTAGACGTGGTTATCAAAGTTGGGGAATATATATTGCTAGAAAATGTATAGGTTACCTGATCAGTTGGATAACCACTCAATTGATTGTCTTTCCAGGAAAGTATTGTTTGTCATAAATCATTGTATGAGGTCCTCACTCCAATTGCCAAAGTTGGGGAGTGAGGATATATAATTTTTGGTCAATTATTGGGGCTTTGAGGAGGGATATTTGCTTCTCTCTTAAACCTACATTAGTCTTACAAATAAAATACCAAAAAAATATTAAATACCAAATAAATTACATAAACTAATAAAATCCTAAAACAAGTGAAACATGGAGTGAAATGCAATGGAACATTAAAAAATAAATATATTATGCATCTAAAATGCCTCTAAAATATGATGAATATGCATTCATCAGTGTGCCACATATTGCTTCTTCTCTTATGCCTGATTTAGTTCCCTAAGAATATATATTCACATTTGCATGTAGTTATACATATTCATATTAATTGTAGTTCTTGAACTTAGTGTTTTCCTCATACATAATTAGGCTCCAAATTGGTGTTCTTTCTTAGAAAGACTATGGATTAATATAAGTGTATAGATCATTGTTACCCCTTGCCATTCATTTTCTCAGTCTCTCCTTCAACGACTTTGCAACACATTCCCCTTCATCTTGTATTACCTTTGACTCTTGCTTTGCCTCTATATTGATGAGAACCTCCCATCGAGTGTTATCTCAATGGCACTCATCAACTATACCTTGTTGCTTCATGTTGATGTGGTGGAAAACTCCTCCAAAACCTCCTCTTTGTTATGGTTTGTGCAATACCTTTGCTTCCACATATGTAGGTCACACACAACAATCTCTTTCATTTCTTGTAAGTTCTCTATCTCAAGGTAAATAATGTTGTTTGGGTTCTTACAATCAAGTAGGATGACACGACCACTGGCAATACATACCCATTTGGAAATTTGTTTGAGGAGACACAGCCAACATTTATCACGAAGATCCTATCATTGAAACATTTGGATTGAGAAAAATAAATTAGGGATGAAGTTGTTGTAAGAAAGACTGAAGAAATTTCTCCTAGTATAACAATACATGTTACATTACCAAATACAAAATAAATAAATGTTTATAAAATGTCATGTTACATGCAACTAAGTGTCATAGTACAGTCATTTTTATATAAATAATTGTATTCCTAATAATGGTTGGCTTAGAAAATGTGAATACATAAATAAAGGGGATGAAATATAAAAAATAAAAGTTTTGACCTATGAAGAATAGTGTTAGCATAAGTGGTTTATTTCTTATTTCCTGTTAATTAGGATTAGGCCCATTGTATATGTAATACTTATTTCTATGTAAATATACTTATTGATGATCCATCCACCCACTTAAGTATAAACATGCATCCATAGACTCCTATATATATGATACCCAGAATATCTTTACAAACTACTTAATATGTAGTTGTTTCTTTCTACATAGTATCCTATGTAGAGCTCTAACCCTAATCGATCATTCCCCTCTTCTTCTTTTTCTCCTTCATGTTCCCAACAGTCGTCAACCTAGGAGGACAACAACGAGTCTTCCACCCATGAATCCCCCCTACCTGCAGCAATCATCATGTGTGGCCTACTCCATCGCCAGCTGTCATTGTTGGGTGTGTACCACAGCAACCTGCTCTCAGTGTGTTGTTGCTCGGTGTTGGCCTCTAACCCACTGCCATCTTAATTCCTTGGCATATCTTGTTCATGTGATTTCTCCCCTCCCCTATCTCCTTTTTTCTCATTGTGATTACTTCCACAGATCTAGTTTGAAACAACACCAAAAAGCAAACCAAAATAGCCCATGTTAATATTATAAAGTACCAAAAAATAAAAGAGGTAAATTCTTCTTTGTTCTTTTATCTTTATGTGGTTAAGTATCCCACATGGTTGAGCACCTTTTGCTTGAATTAGGAATCTAATCTTATGTACATCACAACCCTTTTATTAATTTCATTTTATGTCTTTCCTACAAAATGTATTTCGATAGTGCAATCTTTGTTTCTTCCTACCATGCTTATCCCAATAGTGTTTTTCCTTCGTGCTTTATTTCATTAATGCCTTTACTTCCATGTTTGTTTTGACATTGTTTATTTTTGTATTGCACTTTCAATTCGGTAATGGCTGACACAAAATTATCACCTATAATGATAGTCACATGTCACGACTATTGAACTTGATGGTGACAATTATTTGTTGTGGGTGAATGATGTTTCTACCTTTATAAAATCCCATGGCAAACTAAAATTTACCATGCACCTAAAGAATCAAATGAGGCTTAGAGCACAAAAATATCTAGATGCTCTCTTGGCTCTGGGGATGTATGGAACATGATGTTGTTATATACATGTATCATAAAAATGGTAAATTCATGTGAAAGTAGTACTATACACAGGAGGGTAACTGCTTCTGGTTGTACAATGCAAAGGATAAGATCTTTTTTTAATGTTAGAGTGAGTGCTCCTTATCCAAGTACTTTGATTCCATGAAGTCTCTCACAAATCAACTAGAATTATTCTCACCCACCACTTCTATCGAAGTGAACAAGGAACGTGATATTATTATTATCAGGCAATTACTTAGTGCCTTCATCCCCATTACACTATCTTGCACCATCTTCTTGTTCGGATCATAACCACATCCATGGATCAAGCTTAGGACTGCCTACATTATGCCAAGATGTCTTCTACTCCATTCCCTCCCCATGAAGTGTTTTAAGACTAAACTGCAATGACATCTACTACATGGGGTCGTAGATGGGGTCGTGGTACTCACACTGGACCGAGACCAAAATGTACTTATTGTGGACAATTAGGCCATCTTGAGGATGCTTGTCATCTCAAACATGGCTATGCTACTCATTTTGGATGAGGGCATGGAAGGGGTTCTACAAATGTTGCCCAAACCTCCACACCCCTTAATGGAGAAGGTCTTCTGACAACTACTGTGAATCCTACCACTACTATACAACCAACACATATTTCTCTCACAAAGGAGAAGTTATAAACAACTCTAACAATTGCACACCAATATGGTGATTCACCTCTTTACAATATCGTGATAGCAACATCCCCTAAATTAAACAATAATGACATGTCTACTATGGCATTCTCAACCCATCTCCCTGCTCACCTAGGTAACCATGGGACCTCTATGATTGTTTCTCACTCTAGCCAAATAGTAGATTATGGTACTACTTAGTACATTTTTTATTTTTTTTTATTTTTTTTAATTAAGCCAGGAGGTACTTTTATTCACCCTACCCTCCTCGTGTAGGCAAAAACACCAAAAAATTACAGCTCCTGCTTAAAACATGCAGGTGTTTTCCCTGGTCAACAAAACTCAACCCTATACACCCTAACAAACTAAAACACAAACAACCCTATATCGAGCCAAGGCCTACCCCTAATCCACTATGATGTAAGGAATATTCCGCCTCTCCATACTCAACAGCCCCCTAATCTTCTGCGGCAGGTTCTCAGGAATAGAGCTAATGAAAATCTCCTCCAAATGTGTTCCCCATATGCCCAGCTCTCTCGGGATGGAGTTTAAGACTTTGTGTACCACTGTCCCATTAATCGCATCCTCCTTGAGTTTACTCTTCAACTCCCGAATCATCGGAATAGCCTTCCATGGAGCATCAGCATTCCCCCAAAGGATGTCGAAAGTACGCTGATCATCTATCTCGATGGAGGACACCTTCAGGAACTTATCTTCAGCTATCTTCAGCCCCACGATACATGCATGTAAATAAGCAATAAGGAATTCATCCACTTGCAGTCATGTTCTAAAAACCATAATAGCTTTTCCCCTCCTATTCCTCACCACACCCGCCGCCCATCTGCGAGTGTTACCTTCCGGGTCAACAGACCGACCTACAAAGATGTTCATCTTAAGGTTGTAAATGTCCGGTGGGATCCATCTAAGGAGCTTTATATATCTAATCTGTCACTCAGGTTCTACTAAACCGTTGGAGGCTAGTGCTTGAAAAAACTCCGGATTTTCTTTAATGGAGAAGCTCTTGTTTCTCATCATGTTATTCAACTTCATCACCATGTAATCCCATTCTAAATCTAGGTTCTTCCTACCATTCTTGAACCTAGCAAAACACCTGATCCTCCAAATACTTTCCACAATTAGGGCAGCCATCCTGCTTCCTATCCATCTTCTAGCCGAGAGAGTATAGGTGTATCTACAATGTATCAACAGGGACGTGAAGTTCCGTGGGGCAGGGTCCTAGATCATATCAGAGTATCTTACCCAGAAAAACTTGGCTATCTGACTATCAAACACCAGGTGGGAAAGGTCATCCGAGCATGGGACATCACAACATGAGCACCTCGATGCAATTTGGACGTGACATCTACGTATATTGTCGTCTGTTGGGACAGCTCTGTTCAGCATCTTCCAAATAAGAGCACACGCACGTGGGCAGTCCAGCTTCCAAATGTTGGCAATAGCTTCACTACCATCCCTGGGAGGGTTTTGCAGCAGATTTTTCACCGATTTCACATCAAACAAACCATTCTCCGTCAAAGTCCAGCTAAGGATATCCTTTTCTTCAGATATGAACACTCCGATTCTCTTGATGATCTCTATCCCCTTGTCGTCAACTAACGAACTCAGGGCCTGCCAGTCCCATCCAGTATCATCGTTCCAGAAGTCCTTGACAAGGAAGCGAAGGTTCCTATCAGATCTGTGAAGAGCATGCTCTGTCAATCTCCGTTCACACCAGAGTGTATCCCAGAAATCAATCTCGCCATTCCCGATGATCCACCTACACCTCGGATAGGTAGTTGGGAATATATCCCAAATCTTCTTCCATTGGGGAGACGCCGCGGTACCCTTCTTCAAGTTCAGCGGGTAAGCCCCGGATGTGTTCCTCGTGTGTGAAGAATACTTCGTCCTACAAAAACCAGCCCATAGGGAATCTCCTGTGAGAATCTCCCAGCTCGCTTTGGCTGTGAAAGCTTGATTAATCATATGCAGTGAGTGAAAGCCTAAACCTCCACAGGTCGTGGGAGACGCGACCTTCTTCCATGCCACCCATGCACGTCTTGTATTGTTCTTTCTGTCGGCCCATAAGAAATGAGACATCATATTCTCCAGCTGATCGCAGATGGTTATAGGGATTCCCACCGCTGATGCCGTGTGAATAGCTGTGCTAGCTAGAACATGTTTAATGAGCAACCTTCTTCCAGCAAATGACAACATCCTCGCCTTCCATGACGCCACTCTCTGCTGTATTCTCAGAGTCAAATACTCAAAATCCTTCTTCTTCACTCTCCCCATGGATATAGGAACACCCATATATGTCAAGGTATCCGCAACATGATCTATACCAATCTCGCCTGCTATCCTATTCCTCACTGAAAGGTCCGAGCTTCCCATAACGCATGTAGATTTATTTCTGTTTACTCTTTGTCCAGTCGCTTGTTCGTAGTCTTGAATCACCTGTCTGGTAGTCACCACGGAACCATTAGAAATGGCTAGGAACAACACCAAATCATTTGCGTACATCAGGATAGGAGGCGAAATGCCTGGACCCCTCGTATAATATGCATCTATCACTGCCTCTTCTTGCAACTGAACCAACCTCCTGGCGAGCATGTCTTCAAACAAAATGAACAACGAAGGAGACAGGGCGTTGCCTTTTTTAAGTCCCTTCTTGATGGGGAAGAATCCCTCCGTGAAATCCCCAACGGATACAGACATCCATGCTTCTTTGAAAAAATTGAGACACATGTCTATGGTTTCCTTTAAAAGCCATACTTCTCCATAACTCTCTCCAAAACTATCCAAGAAACCCTGTCGTAAGCCTTTGACATATCGAGCTTTATGATCATGTTCTGCTTCTGAGAGCCTTGTCTAATATCATGTGCTAGCTCTTGCAATAGCCGAATGTGATGAGAAATATCTCTGTGATTCACAAAGGCCCCCTGGTATGGTGATATGATCTTCGGTAATAGATCGGCCAATCTGTTATTCATCAGTCTGGCTATGATTCTCAACGCCACATTTTCAATAGAGATCGGTCTAAAATCTTTTTGCAGGTCCTCAGGAGACTCTTTCTTTGGGATAAGAACCGTGCGACAGCAGAAGAGGCTTCTGTGGCAACGCTGGCCACGAAAGAAATCCCTAATCAAAGAGATAAAATCAGCACTAATGCAATCCCACATGTATGAAAAAAATGGAAGTGTAAAGCCATCCGGGCCCGGGGCTGTGTGAGCATCCATCCCTTTAATACAAGCTATGATCTCCTTCTCCGTAGGTGTAGCGGTAATAGAAAAGTTATCTTCTAGTGAGACTGTCGTTGGGACCATCTGCAGAAACTATTCCAGGGTGTCGTGATAAATCTCCACCTCCTCTTCTTGAAAAGACCTCATGTTATGTGCAGCTTCCTTTGCGATCTCAAGGGGGTCCTCAATGATCGTCCCATCGGGTTTCACCACCTTCATAATTCTTCTCTTTTTCCTCCTGTGCTTGACAATGGAATGATAAAAGTGCGTGTTCCTTTCCCCTTCTTCCAACCATGAGACGCGGGCATTATCCCTCCATAGCATCTCCTCTTGATCCAAAATGAGTTGCAGCTCCCTCTCTGCCTGTAACAGGTTATCCTCATTAATACTGTTTGGATTTTCGTCGAACGCTTGTTGTGTGGTATTCACCACGTCCTCGAGATCCTGCTTCTTTTGAAAAATGTCCCCAAATACCTCTTTGTTCCATCTCCTTAACGCTCTCTGCGTCAACCTCATCTTCTCATAGAAAACATACGAGGAATGTCCAACCACCTCCGTAGCCCACACCTCCTCAATAAGAGGGTGACATCTGTGATCTCTGGTCCAGGCAGATTGAAAAGCGAAAGGTGCAGGTTGTCTTGGTGTCATCGAACCCCTAGCCCACGAAAGAATCGGGCAGTGATCGGAGACTCTGTATCTCGTGAGATGGGAGGAGCTAGAGGCTGAATGTGCATGCCACCAAGCAGGATTGAGAAGCACTCTGTCCAAACGCTCCCACGTGGTAGGATTAAGGTAATGTTTATTCACCCAGGTAAACTTGCTACCCTCAAAAGGAGCCTCCATCAAGCTCGCATCCGCAATGAAGCTATTAAACTCATACATATCCCTTTCCCCCGGGGGGTTTTCACCCCTCTTCTCCTCTGCGTTCTGCACAACATTAAAATCTCCTCCTATCTGCCACTTTGCATCTTCTATCTCAGCCGATAGTAGAATAAGCGATTCCCACAGCTCTCTCCTTCTGTAAACATCACAGCTTGCATAGACCCCGGTGATAAAAATGTGTGTCCCCGTCGGTTCTGTGAGCCGAATAGTAATATGTTGTCGGTGGATTTTCACCACCTGTGGATCAAAATGGCCTTCCACAAACATCCATATCTTTCCTCTCTCAGTATCATTATCAGTCGACCAATCCATTCTGACTATGTCAAGAAGTTCCTCCACCCTTTCAGCATGCAAAAAGGGTTCCATTAGGCATATCACCTCCGGTTTGTGTCTCCTGCAAAGGTTTCCAAGGACTCTCCGAGTCGGATTGTTCGCAGCCCCTCTGATGTTCCAGAACAAGGTTTTCCAGTTTATAAAAACAAGGAAAAAAACCTGCCCGTTAAAGAAGCACCGCTTCAGTAACTGTGTCCTCCCCCCTCATGTCTTCCTCCATCAACACAGTCATCGTCTGAGACCCATCTCTCATCATCTACTGATCTTCTTCTGGATATCCTTCTGCTACTAAGAACCGTCCTCCTGGTGTGTCCCCGAGTGCAATCTCTGGAAACCACCCGGGATCTACCCCTTCTCCTACCTGGTGCATCCCTAGGTTCAAACATCAGATAGTCCTCCAAGCTATGATTTTGGAGCGATAGTTTGTGCCCCTCCTGGTTCAGCACTATCCTCCTATCCTCGCGATAAACCTGTCCATCAACACCTTTCTCACTCCCCTCATCAACCACTTCACATCTGTTCTCTTCTAAGCCTGGTATATGTGACTCCTCAAAAGGTCTATCTTGTATAACTTGGCTCGATCTTCCTGTTGAAATCACTTCCATCGGAACCCCGATATCTCTTCCTTCTTCAGTCAAAAGAACCTCCGTAGAAAAAAGTTGCCCTCTTGCTACCATCTGAACCTTGACCAAGGAACGTCTATGTCCGTAATTCAGATTAATGAATTGTGGTACATCATCCGCAAATGCTTCCATCTCCACAAGAACACCAGTAACATCATTTTCATGTTTCTTCCAGGTGGAAACACTCCTCAAATGCCCAAAAGCAGAAGTCATCTTCTCAATGGAGTCCCTATCCCTACAAATGATCGGAACCCCTGATAACCAAAACCAGAATCTCTCAAGGATCTGGCAAGCTTGTCCCCCCTCCATCATGCGCGCTTGCAAGGATACTCCCCAAGGATCGTCAATCCCTTCAGCTGCAGCAACCTTCGCCTCCTCCACGGAACAAAAGAAAATGATCGCCTTCAATGGTGCATATCGGTAAAAGTCCAGGGCGTCAGGCCATCTTCTTCTAACAGGTTCCACCATGTCTTCCCAGTTAACCCTCGGGGACCAAGAAATCTCAACCGCTTTGGACAGCGATTATGCTCTGCTCCTACGTCGGTCGTTGTCCGGGCCTAGATCGACCCCAATCCTCTTCGCGATATGTTGCGAACCACCTCTCACCGGGATGCCTGCAGGCAAGGGAGGGAAGGCTCGGTGGGACGAAACATCCGGGGGTTTGGCTACGACCGCGATACGACATCTTTTAGCTTCATGTCTGGGTCTCTGGCAGCGGTAACAAACCCTACGGCGTGTGCACTGTGACTGCCAATGTCCTTTGGACATACAGTTGTAGCACGTATCCTTAGGGATACCAAAAATGGAACCTTTCTTCTGCTTGCCTACGTCCTCTCTGGCAGTGGCACTCCTCGATGGGTCTGAGCCCCCAGCCTCCGTAACCACTGCCGCCTCCCTGGGAGGTGTGGGAGCAATCCCCTCGGTCTGCGACATGCCCGCACCCTCCGCCAGAGATGACCTCGGTCTCACATGTTGCTCCGGATTGCTCGCATGTTGGTTCACAGGTGATCTACCCGGCGCAGGGTCCTCCATTCTCGCTGGATCATGCATGTTTGGTATTCCAGTATTCGGCCTTTCCTCCGTCAAAACCCTAGGCGGCGATAGGTTAAGATGTTCCTCTTCAACGTTGCCCATCACAAGCCTAACGTCTGGCAGGACTTCCTCCGTTGGGACGGCATTCGCCATCAAGTTGATTCTCCTCTCCACAACAACCTGTTGCGCGTGCGCTCCCCTCATGCTCTGCCTTGTCACATAGTATGGTCATGTAAGTAGATCCAAGATTAGACATACCATATAAACTATCAATAGAACATATAGAGAAAATTTTGGAGAATTTGTGGAAGCAGCAAGATGTATTGAAGAATCAGGATACAACTTCTCCAATCCCTAAACGGCAGATCCCTTGGGTATATCACATCTTCTTACATCCTATGATTCTTTTATCCCACACACTATTGTCACATTGACAGATGGCTCAGTCAAACAAGTCACATAGTATGGTATCGTTCTCCTTTCCTCTAAACTAAAATTTTCTACTATTCATTTTGTTCCCAACTTTCCATAGTTCCTTCCATTATTTTGCAAATTTTGAACTTGCTGATTTTGTCCTATAGGACTAAAGGAACTTGATGACGATTAGCAAGGGGGTACATTCTAGTGACATATAATACTTATCCACCCTCCTTTACCTCAAACTTATTCTCTTGTTGTAGCGTCGCCTCTCTAACTACATCTTTGCTTTGGCCATCTTCTTTAGACAAATTTAAAATCTTAGACAAATCTATTTCTTGTTGTTCATCCATTTTATGTGATGCTTATCAATTAGGAAAACATCATCGTGTATCTTTTCCTTCTCGTGTTGTTAAGAAGTCTTTGAAACCATTTGACTTGATACAAAGTGATGCATGTGGTCCTTTTGAACAACTAAATACAATAGATTTAAATATTCTGTCACATTTTTGGATGATTTTTTCCAAATAATATTGTTTTATTTTATTCAAACACGATATGAGGTATTTCCCCTTATTTGTGTCTTCAATAAAATGATTATCGTTCAACTGTTTACACCTATTGAAATAGTGCACACTAATTACACACTTGAATGCACTCAACACGATGTTTCTTCTTTTTGTCGTTATATGGGAATCATCCACCAACATTCTTGTTCCTACTTTCCACAATAAAATGGTTATACATAATGGAAAATTTGGCATCTTCTCAACATGAGACACTCGCTTACCATTCATGTACACTTATCTCGAAATATATGGTGTTGTCACATATTTTTTATTAATCAGTCAGCCATCATTGGTTCTTCACAACTAAAATCCTTTTTCCATCTTATATCCTCATGACAACCCATTTTCTTTACCACCATGGGTGTTTGGATATTTTGCCTTTGTTCACAACTTTGATCCCAAGGTTGATAATCTATCCCCCGCACCATTCAAATGGTTTTTTCTAGGATACCCCTTCTCTCATACAAATGCCTTCATCCCAAAATTGATTGTTTTTGTGTATTATCTGATGTAACTTTCCATGAGGATAATTGTTTTTATCCTTAATTCCTTTTCCCTATGCACCCACACAGGATCTGGTCTCTATCCCTATATCTTTTCATGTAATTCTAGTCTCCTTACCTTAAGAACCTGACATCGCATAGAAGATGGTCCTCCACCACTAGCCTTGCCATCGTCATATCTTATGTATTAGTTTGATTTATTGGTTGTTCTATGTAAAGGAAAACACTCTTGCACCATTAAACATGCAACTTCTAGCATACGTTTCTTATCTCTCCTCTTTAATAGCTTCTATTTTTGCCACTCTTTGGATACCACCTTTGCTCTCAAGCATCATGTGGATTCCTTGAACCACCCTAGGTGAAAATCTATCATGCTAGAAGAGATGTTGGCTCCACATGACAATTATACTTGGGATCTTGTTGATTCTCCACCATGAAATAATTTCGTTTGTTTTCACTAGGTTTTCTTGGTGAAACATCATTTTGATGGCTCCATTGAAAGACACAAGGCTTGCCTAGTTGTAAAAGGGTTTACTCAAACTTTTTTCATGGATATTTTTGAACTGACATGAGGATTGCTTCATTCTGCATTCGTATATCTATAGATAAACATTTTATTGGCCACCCTTTCACTTAAATATTAAGAATGCCTTCCTATGTTGAGATCTTATAGAAGAGGTCAATATGCAACAACCTTCCATTTTTTGTTGAGAGGGAGGGAGTCTTCTCATAAATTTTGTCACTTTAAAAGATCTCTATATGGTTTCAAGCGATCTCCTAAAACCTAGTTCAACAAATTTAGCACAATACTTGAAAATTTGGGTTTTCAGCGATCAACCACAGATCATTCGCTATTCTCATCAAAATCCCCATGCGGGCATATTCTTCTTACTGTTTATCCTGATGACATCATAATATCACAGGCAGTGACACTATTGGCATTAGCAAACTGAAAAAATCTCTACAAGCCCATTTTCAAACAAAGGATTGGGGAAATTTGTAATATTTTTTGTGATAGAAGTCCTTCACTCATCTGTAGGGATCAATTTATCTCAAAGACTCTATGTGTTGGATCTACTCCAAGAGAGTGAGATGACACGTGATAAGTGTGTTTCTACCTCTATGGATTACCATACCAAGGCTCATCTTTAGGGGCGGGCTATTTCTTGATCTAGAGATCATCAAGTAGTTGGAAAATTGATCTACTCAACAATTACTCAATCTGACATGACCTATGTTGTGAGGGTTATCAGTCATCACATGAGTGCACCCCTTCAAAAACATTGGTGCAGCATTCAATCGCATCCTATGCTATCTCAATAGTGTCGCGGGAAGAATTCTACAAACAACCTCTAGAGAAGACTATCACTATTTTTGGATATGTTGATACATGTTGGAAAGGAGATGTCAAATATCGTCGAACCACCTTTGGATTTTGTCTTATGATTGGGGATCATTCATTGTCTTAGAGAAGCAAAAAGCAATCAGTAATTACTCATTCCAGCATTGAAGTTGAATATTGTATGATGGCTCATGTTTGATGTGATCTTTAGTGGCTTTGATCTGTTTTAAATGAATTTGGGATTCCTTGTCAAATTCCAGTTGGTCTTTTTTGTGACAATTAAGTTGCTATATGTATTGCCAATAATCAAGATTTCCATGAGCGTGCAAAACATATCAAAGTTAATTGACATTTTGTTTGGGATTTGATTAAAGTCAAGGAGATTGTGAATCCTCATGTACGGACTGGTGATCAAATTGTTGATATCTTGACTAAATCACTTCCTCCACCACCTTTTTAGTATATGAAGTGTCAAGCTAGGACTACACAATATCTATTCTCTAGCTCGAGGGGGAGTGTTAACCTAAATGGTTGATTTCTTATTTCGTATTTCTTATTAATTGTTTAGGCCCAATGTACCTGTAATTCTTATTATTATGTAAGTATACTTAAGTGAGGATCCATCTACTCACTTAAGCATACCCATGTATCCATGAACTCTTATATAAAGAAGACTCATAACATCTTTATAGACTATTGTATATATAATTATTGCTTTCTACATATAACAAAGAAAAAGAGAGAGAGAAGGGAATCAAAATAGAAATAAAGGCATGTCATGTGAGTCATATGATCTTTTGCGACATAATAAAGAGTGTGTGTCTCTGTGTATGTGTGTTTGTATGTGTACAAGAAAATTATAGTGAATAATAGTGCAACAAAAGGTGGATTCATCTATCTCACTTGAGGTTGATGCGGACCTCATTCCTGAGCTTCATCAAACATGTTTGGTGAATGTATACTTAAGGATTATGGTATTCACTATTGTACTTCTAAACTAGCTTTAAAAAATAATGACGACTCATACATTTATTGGATATGGGTAAACCGGTGGTTTCATTCACTTTCAATGATGGTGTACCATCTCACTTAACATACTTGTTTGATGTATCTTCCAATTTTTGTCGCTTCCATATTGGAATATTTGGTGATGTGGCATATCATTGTGCAAGGGTTATACTTAAAGACTCCAACATATTAATTTAATCTCACACGTATAGTTCTTTAAGGTCACACCTGATGTGATTATTCCGAGTAAATTGAGGACTTTCAAAAACCTCCATACAAAATTATTTCCATTTACATTACTTGTCAAAAACTGACCGTAATTTTAGAGAGCTCTTGCATCCATCGATGGGTGGAAGAAAGCGTGGCATGCACTGCACCACTTGCATTAAAAAGCATGATTTTAAAAGGCGTGGTATGTACGCACATGGATAGGAAGGCACAGATACACTAATTTTTTTTAGCACTTTACTCCAATCTAGATTTCCACTAAACATTCATGCGGACATGATATTTGGAAGTGAAATATCTCAATCAACATTAAATATCATTGATTCGCTCTTTTATTTAGCATATTGTGGGCAATATTTCAACTGATTGTTATAAAAAAAAAAGTCTTTAACTACACGAGAATGAAGATGGTTTGTTGAAGATGACGATGAGGCTCCAATGAAAAAGAGTCAAGTGGAGTAAGTTACTGATCAGGAAGATGAAGGGGAGGCTTTTGAGGGAATGAGGATGATGATGTGCACAGGTGTGGTGAGTAGGCGGAGATTATATCGGTTTAAATAACGCGTCTTCCTATTACACTTTTCTTGGTTTAGATTATTTTCTTTCGAGTAATACATCTTTGCTCCGTCCTTACGAGAGCATGTTTCGTCAATCTTTATTTCTAGATATCGCAGCGAGATAATTCTCCAGCTTCGTCCTGGTCCTAAAAATGTTTTCCCTTAACAACTATGTCGGTTCAACATCCACCACATTGAGTTGCATAACACAGCGTGATACGAGCCACGGAAGAGCAATTTTGTTTGAAAAGATCTCCTTTGGACATTTTTAAGAGATATTGAGGTTGAAAACTTTTGCAGATGCCGTACAACTACCTACCAACTTATAACTTCCCTTCAAAAAAAGAAGCTTTGAATTGCTATCTATACGTGCTCTATCATGTAACACATCAAAACTGGAAACAATACTCTCAAGTCTAACTCATTTATTCACACAAACAGATCTATCATAAAAATCGATCCAAACTGATGGATTGGAACGGATAAGTGTGAAAAATAAATTATGCAACCGTAAGATTCCACCAAGATTGAAAGTAAGTTTTAGACAACCATCAGATTACCAGCCAATCCATAGCAGCGTTTACCAAAGTGGCAGAAGTAAGAACTGCGGGGGGGGGGGGGGGGGGGGGGGGGGGAATCATGTAAAGAATACTTCTGTAAATAGTGAAATAATAAGGGCTAGTAATGAGAACAAACTCAAATAGTCGGACATGCAAAAGAAAACCAGAATATGCACAATTCCACAGTAGTATCATTTAAAATAGACAAGATTAAAACAAAGTAGGCCAACCTAACTGACTTGAGGGACACCGGCTAGAAAAAATTCATTCTTTAAATCTCAATGAGAATGTGACGAACAATAGAGCTAAACAACTATTTGTGCAGCTAAGTACCACCTAGTTAAGACCAACAATCAGAAGATTATATTGATCTATGTAGCCCATACGACGGATTAGGCTAAAATTTTCCAGGTCCAGATTAAGGGCGCTACATAGGCTTTCCAGGGCTACAACTAATAACCGTTGCAGATAGCAGAGGTTGATACAAGAAATTAGACAAATCGCATTAAAAGAAACACGAACACATATCAAACGGCTCGAACTGCCCATCAAAAGGTAATCTCAACATCCATCATCATTATTTAGAAAGGCCATATGAACAAAACAGACTCAGCTGTTTATATGTACAATAGAAAGCGAGAGAGAGAGAAACATTGCAATCAGGACGCCTCAGCAACCGGAGATGATATCTTGGCAAGTGACCCAGAAAAGAAGCTAGTACCACACTGGGATTCTTGACAATGAGCAGCATACTCTGCCAGATCCACACCACAACGCATGGCACTACCTGGAGGAAGCCTCTCATCAGCAACTGAGGCATGTAACCTGAAAGTCACATGATTATACAAGTATTTATTACAAAGACGAATTGACATCCTCAGCAATAAATATGATTCAGCAGGTTAACTTTAACCAGTAAGAAAAAAACCTGGGCCGTGGAGATTCATCAGCAGCTGTAGTCCGGCTGGCGTGTTTCTTCTCACTGGCATTCCCTCGATTAGATTTGCCATTTTTGTGCCTTTTCCTGTGTTTGTCTTTCTTGGGTTTGGGGCGTTGTTGATAGCCTTTTACAGTGTGGGATGCCGAAGTCACTGGTGGATCATAAACATCAGGAGCCCATTTCACGGTCAACTTTTCTCTGGATGTTTGACCTTGTTTTTCACGGCTACCTTTCAGTGCAGATACAACATTAACAGTAGGCTGCAGTGACAGAATACGATTATATATCCAAACAGAAACAGATTTGAGCAGTCTACACAATGAAACGGATTAAGAAAACGCATTTCACAATTTGTCTACTCCTACATTCGCAAACAGTGCAAGAGCTAGTAGACAAGATCTCAGACGCACTCGTCATCCTGATAGTTACTTGATGTTGAATAAATGAATTTCTATGTAAGTAAAGAAAATGTTTACTAGCATAAGCATAAACATATCAGTATATCACTATATAACTAACAGATGCCTTAAAAATCAAGATTCACATAGAAGTAAAGTGAATATTATCAGTTATGTATCACATTGCAACGCATGCATCACTTTAACACCAACTCGTGTGAAGACATGATCCCATATCTTTAGTGTTCTACAATTGCAATGGAAAAGTCCGTCAGATAGGGCTGAAACAGTCAAAATATATCTACTCATTAACATTGCATGTATAAACTGATAAGAAAGTTAATTATGGAAGAATGGAGGCCTGTTGCTGGTTTTGTTTGATATTTCAATAGTGATGCTTAGCACGCGTATTCCTGAAAGGTAAGTACTAAACTAGTACTAAGCCAGTTCATTACCGGAAAAGATAAGGATCGCTGACAAGCAGCATTCTTAGCTTTTTCTGAAGCACAGTCAAAGTTTTTGTTAGACTGAACATCTGTATTTGAACTTCCTTCTAGCAGCACAGTAAGAGAGTGTTCTACCCCAGTGAATGGCTTTAAAGATATATTCTCATTGTTTGCACATGGAAACGTAGCACTTTTTCCCAGTTTCTTCTCTACAAATATACCAGAGGAATCATGCTGCGAGAATACTTGAACTTGATTTACACCAGCACTTGTGGTTTTTATCTCATTGTCATCCAACTTCAATAGTGGCCCGAGAATCTTCTTGGCTGCATCTTCACCTTCGGCATTTTTCCCCAAATACGCATCAAGCTCCCTGATAGTTGAACAACCTGACTCAGAATGCTCCAATTCTTTGTAGCTATGAGCGTCCCTAGTTTCATGTACAAACTCCATTTTTCGTAAGATGTATACTTTCTGCATGCATTGAAAATAATTCATAGCATGTAGAAATTATAGGATAAAAATATGAGGTGAAATAGAAAATCCGCAATGATAGAAACTCAATCACATGTTATGGTAGAAGTTTAGAAACATCATGTTTACAGGTATGATTCTGCGGAAATAGGTTCACCAATTTTTCCTTCTAAACTGTTACACGGGTGTTCCGAGTCAAAATAGTTTCGTGTGCATGCATCACACCAATGGCATACACTTTTGCATTGTGATAAACATCTGTTTGTATGCTTGTAGCTGTAGTGCTTTTTCATCCAAAAAACAGGTGCAGTTTTTCACGAATTTTTAGGCCAGCAACTTATTGTCTTTTTGCAGTTTTCCACGATATTGAAAATTTGTTGCTTCTCATAATATTTCGTTTTGTTTCTTCAAGTTGAGTTGTACATTTTTTCATGTAACTAGTTAACTCCTTCGCATCATTTCTGATTGTCCACCCTTATGTTGGATCTCTAGAATTTCAGAAAATTTATGGCATGTGTTGTAGGAATGCAAGTTACTATTTCCATCTCTGATGATCACTGGATATAATTACATTCGATGGTATATATAACTGTGCAATATCGACTGTGTTCCTGACTACCAAATGGTTGACCGAACTCAAATGATCTACTACCAAATTTTACTCAAATTTAGCTCTTTCTAGCAATTCAAAAAAAGTGCCAGTTTGTGAATTTATCACTATCCTTAGAAAATAGGAGGTTTGGTTACTTCTATAAGCCAGAATGCAGTTGTAACTAAGTTTTGGAAAGCACAACGCAAGCGGCTAGACCACCTTGGGCGCTTAAGCAGAAAGCAGGCTTCGAAGCAAGTGCCTTTTGAAAAGCGGTCATCATATTGAATAAACGTATAAATTTAAGTTCTGAATGATATTAGTAGTAGTATAAAGAGTTCTTAAACCTAAATGCCAATATTCTATTCATCATACAGTTATATTAGGAATGTACATATTACATTGTAGACAATCAGAGCCTCAAGTTCAGACCGTCCCAACGATAGCATATGAGGCAACAAGCACAAGTTGTGAATCACAACCATACTCTGTAATTCATATCTAAGATAAGGACTAATAATGCGTGGTTAGATAATTAACACTTTTTATCAGAGCTATTGAAAAGCTTTTAAATCTAGCAATCCACAACAGTTGCCGTTAGAAAAATATGTTAGATGAATACATCGACTTATCTAACATATAGGTGGGATCGTTAGATGAACAGTGTGGAATTGAGAAATTTTCTTGGCATATAATAGAATTCAGCAAGATAGTAAGGAGGGAGAAAGTTAACAGAAGAAACAAAAGTCAGTAAACTAAACTAGATGATCTCCGCCTCCAACAACTAACTTTGGGGCATCCTTGATGCTTATTATAGCGGGAAGGGCCTGCAATTGCCAATACATAAATGCAAGGCTCCAGCTTCCGTACAACTTGGGACGACGCAAAGGAGTCGACAGGGTTTCATTGCGGGAGAAGGTGTGAAGACGGAAGAGGCTGTTGGCCTTTTGTAAGTAGAGAGGAAGGGACGTAAGGAAGTTAGGAAGGAAAAGGACTCCCGATCGAGACCAGAAAAGTCGTAGTTTCCTACTTAGGGAAGGAAACATTGTCGGCAGAAGCTTCCACTAGGAACAACTGCTCACGTAGGAGTCGATTCCGCTCCCTATTTTGTTATTTCATTCTTTTAACTAATGAGCCGGTCAGATTGTATATGAAGCGTCTTTAAGTGGCCGCCTAAGTGGGATAGAAAAAGCAGCCCAAAGCTGGTTTAAGCGGCCTAAGGCGTCACCTTCCTGTCAAAACATCTAGAGGTCCGCTTCAGCCAAAAAAACAACGGCCTCAAGTGGTCGTCGCTTAAACGGGACTCTTAAGCAGCTGCTCCGGTCGCTTTTCAAATCACTGAGGTGTAATTTTAACTTAGGAAGCACAGACACTTCAAAATAGGTGTTGTACCCGGACCTATACTCTGTGGACATGCCTAGATACATATTGACACTTCTTCAGTCATGCCCAACCTTTTTCTTTTCATTTTTTACAATTGGACACGGGACACTTAGGCTCCAATTGGTTTGTCGTAAATGGTCCAAAAAACTTAGGAACTCAAGTTCCTTATAGTTTTTCATGATTGGTTTTATGTAAGTTGGGAACTTGAGTTCCAGTGACTTCCTAAGAGTTACAGACATACATATAAAATCCAATTCCTGAGTTCCTTCTTAAAAAGAACAGACAACGAGTTTCATACTCATATACATCACTTCATGTAATTCAATTTAATTATCTTTATAAATGGAAAACATAAAGCATTTTTGTCTAGGGATGGCAATAGTGTAGTTATAGTTTATTGTCAAAACTATAAGTATAACCACACTATGGTAAAATATGGTTTGGAGTGTCGAAACAATTTCAACGATTTCCTTCCTTTCCATGTTCCTTCTCGAGTTGTCACTTGGGCTAGGGTGATAGATCTGCCATCGCATCTGTATAACCAGGTTATCTTGAAAAACATGGAGGTCTTACACAGATTAACCAAGGTTGATGATCATACTACTCACTATACAAGAAGTAAATATCATGGACTTGTGATTGGAACATAGACATCCATCTCAATTTGTCCTGCAGTTATTATCAATGGAATGGACTTTCGTGTAAAGTATGAAGCTCTATCGGATGTTTGCAGTTGTTGTAGAAGATTGGGGCATCTACTCAGAGATTGCAAATCGGTGACTCGGTCTCACGATATTAAAAGGTCTACCAAAGTTTGACAAGAGGCACAAGTGGGACGGGTGGCAGACTAAGAAGCACGGATACAGATACGTTTCGAATACGGGTACGGGGATACGACAATTATTGAAAATATAGGATACGGGTACGGCATGGATACGGCAATTTTTTAATATTTATTTAAATATATTCAAAAAATAAATAGTATATTTATTTAAAAAAATAGATGAAAGCAATCAAATTTCATTTGTAAATCACAATATATCTAAAGAAAATGGAAACCAATTCCATAGTATCGAACAATGATATAAAAAAGGGTCTTTCATTCATATCAATATCAATGTCAGATAGAAGTTACAAAAAGACGTCATAAAATCATATTCTAAACCATTCACATTTCATGTATCATTTAATTTTGTGTTGTAAAGTGTGTCATGTCATCTGTGACACCAAACCATCTTCTTTCGTCTATGACAAGTAATTAAATATTTATGTATACAAGAAGTATATCCAAATTCCAAAATTAAAAAAATGAACTGAAATATGAAATAGCAGAGCCAGAGGCAATTATAGACAAGTAGGCATATTAACAGCAAGACGAATATGTCATTTTGACTAAAGAGTGAAATCGCTTACTTGCCTGCGTCCTCTAGGCATCTTTCTTTTAGTTTGAATTGCCTGCCAGAGGGGGTCACGTGACACCGGGCAATGAAGTAGGTGAAGTGGTCCCCGAGGACTCTCTCTCATCTGTGACAGGGGGGAAGGCACAAGGATACAATGGGAATCCAAATGCTTGATTTCTGTCATAGTGGATCCTGATCTTGATTTGGTTTATGTGGCTGTTTGAAACCCAAAGACTGATTCGTTACCTAGACCTAATTAATTAGTTAATGGCGGCCAGTTCCCTTCTACCTTTACTCGTAAGTACCATAATCTACTGGTCTGGTTGTTAATCTCCTACCTCTGTCTTTTTGCTTTTGAGTCTGATTTCACGCGAATTGCTAATACGGCTGACTTACTGGTCGTGTTTTTCGAAGGTAGAATAAACACATTCACTCACCTACTCTGTCATGTGAAACGTCCATCAATGATGTTTTAGACGCTAACAAGCAAGACTGGAGAAAGAAGAAAGCAAAATCAAAGAGGTCATGGCACTGTGGCTACCCTGAGTTCATATGTCAAGGGCTGGTAAGGATACTACTTAGAATGGCTACCCTGAGTCCATTGTTCCATGTCTGATTTATCGAGTGAAATGGGCTTCTTTCGCTCTAAGAAGGGAAGATTTCCTCATCTGAAAACCCCTATCGATGCGTTTTTAGCCAATCTCAAAACCCACAACGATGAGTTTTTCACATCTCAAGTGAAATGACGTATATAATATCCGAACGCCTATGGTCAGATATGAAAGTCAAGTAGCAAGATCAAGGGAATCTCTTCTTTGTCTCTAGGGTAGAGATTGTGAGTTGGGCGCCTCATCGCTCAGAGCTCCAAAGTACGTTCCCGGGGGGTGGCTCCCTCATCCTTTCCCAGTACCCGCCCACTGGAGCATCTGAATGGACTTACCCGAGTCCTTAAATTCACGAGCTTCAACCGGAATTCTAAATGGGAGCGACGTTCTTGCGAAAAGCAGCTTTCAGATCGAGGTAAGATTAGACGCTAACTATAGGTACAAGAAGGCGGATATTGCTCAAGAAGAGTTGGGGTTGCTCCCAACGAATTCAAGGGCGCGTGTTGGTCCCACCGGTGGCCAATCTAGGACTCAAGAGAGACAACGAGTGCTAGCAAGCGCATGTCATGTGAAGAAGATGGCTCCATACGGGTTACACTATTTACTTTGAAAGGGAATAAAACCGCTCGTGAACTCGCTGGTTTTCAGGTTCTTTTTGGCTTAAAATTTTTGCTAAAATTTTTTAGGGCTAATGCCCACTAAAGGAATCGCCCCTGACTCCATTTCATGGTCGGGGCGGTTAGCAGCTACAAGGGAATCCCAACATATTTCATGAGAAAGTTCATGAAATGTTGGGGTCTTTTGTGACTCTTTGGCTAGCTCCTACCGGTGCTCTCTCTATTTATCTCGCCCCTACCTTTTCTCTCTTTTTGTAGGACGAAAAGGTAGGAGCAGACTTTTGTAGACGCACTGGTAGGAGCCAGCCCCTTGAGAAGCCGGAACCAGCAGTGGAACAACTAAGTCTCTGTCGCTCACCCCTAACACCATTCCAATTAGTGGAATGAAACGGCTGGGGCGAGCTGCAGGGAAAGGTTGGGAAGGGTTCAGAGTTTAAAACGAGTGATAAGCGAGGGCAGCAATAGGAAGCCAGAACAGCCTTGTTTCTATAAACGAGGCGGGTAGGGCTTCCGGACAGGGCAGCCTTTTCTTTTAACAAGAAGATGCCATGCTTTTCGGTTCGGTGGGACCGAACCTATGCTTTCCTTGCTTTTTGATACCTGCTTTTCCGATATCGACTCGGGCAGGTCAGTAAAAGCATTCCCCTTTCAAAGTAACCTGGTGGTGGATCAAAGCTGAACTTTGACCTTTTTGGGCCCTCCATCTCTCGAGCCCCGAGGAACCCCCCCCCCCCAAACCCCCCGGCCGAGATCCTGCTCTCGAGAGGGTGGGGTCCGTCGAGCGAACTACTCATATGCTGTGTTGTCCCAACCTGACGTTTGGTGAGTATCCCCCGGTGGTTGACAAGCCACCGATCGGGGGCGACTGGACCGGATTCATCAAATGATCATGTGGGCTGAGCCATACCTCTATTGACCACAGTGTGCACTAGAAACAAGTAACTATAAACAGTCAAAACTCTCCATTAAATGTAACAATTCTAGCATACAACACTCTCCTTCATGCACAAGAAAATGGAAACAGAGGTAAAAGGAAGCAGTGGAAAATTGCATGTTACTCCTCATTCTGCTCACATTCAAGTAAAGTAAGCGGAAGAAAATCTAGAACTCAACTATTTGGAGGATTTAAGTGTATAAGATTTATAAAGATACTATGTTGACTTTTGATGCTAATGTTGATAAGATCATGATATTAGGTAACTTAGTTTATAGGTAGTTAGTATATAAAATGTTTATTGAATCTAGAGGTATCTCTAGGTTTTCTTTTTGATAGGACTCTTATTGTTAACTCATTTCTAGGTTTGTATAGGATTTGCAAACCATAATGTAATATGTAAATAATTGTTCTCTACTCTATATTTAGAGTAGGTTTAATAAGAGGTTCAAAACCTTTTCCAAAAAAAAGTGGAAAATTATAGTTCACTATACTATTAGATAAAGAATATATTAACAAATTAATATTAGTGTCGTACCAAATAATGAACCAACACCAATATTTATAAACATAAAAAATGTAGATATCATTACAATACTTCATACATATAGAGTGAACCAAAAATATCGTAAAGCACTTTTTAACCGCGATATTTTCACTAATACCTAATCGCACCACACCATAATTGTTTTTAAAAGAAGAAACAATTTGCATCATAACCACTAGGTGACCTCATTGTGATAAAAAAAAGGTGTGGTTACCCGCAAGTGATATTTCCTTTACGTCTTTCTATCCATATTTATTACCATACTGTTATAAAAACCAACAACTTTGTGTAGGGATTTCTACGTTATAACCAACAAAAAACCAATCGCATGGAAGTGAACAGAACTTAAGTTTCAAAACTTGAACTAGAGTTCCCAAAAAATGAGTTCCTTGTAACTTATAACTTACGTCAAACCAATCAGAGCCTTCACGTAGAAACTTGTTGGATGCTTGTCGGACACCTAGCCAATTTAAAGCCCACATCAAAATAAAGCATGGTAGTTTTCTTACCTTATTTCCAATCCCTTGACTCTTGCATCTACTCTTAGGCTTGGAGCCTTCATCTATTTGCTCAACTAATCAACTACATTAAAGATAAATGGTTAACATTCAATCCTTATTTGTTCCAATAAATGTGTTGTGCACAGCCTCATATCACAATGAATATCTTCACCTTGTTCTTCTAATGTCCGTCTCTTTATATCCAACTTTCTTCAATGCTCATTAATCACTGCAGCATAAATAAATTGTTCTAAAATCGTATCAAAATTAATCTGGATGTTCATTTTTTATTTTTTATTGATATATGTGTACCAATTTGGCATTCCAATTAGATCTGCTAGTTGCTCATTAAACGTTATATTATCTTGAGGTCATCTAGGAGACTATAATGACGCCTAACGATGTTGTCTAATCCACAATACCATACAAGGTAGCATCAGCACTAAGTAGTCTTATTACATGATTGGCATTATACATGAAATATAAATGGACCTCAATGTCTTTTTGTAACTTGTATCGGACAGATGACATGGTTTCTTTATGAGTCATTCTCTCCAATGTTGCATTTATACAATTGCCAATTGTAACTTGTATCATTCTCCAATGTGGATGGTTTTGAAGAAACAGAGTGTGTCAATCTAATACATCGACTTGATAAAGGACATGTATGCTAGCTCTACTGCAAGTGTGAAGACTCCTGGAGGAGAGACACCAACTTTTCCTATCACAGTTGGGGTACATCAAGGATCCACACTCAGCCCATATCTATTCGTTCTTGTTATTAGTATATAGACTTTCTTGTGTTTTTACTTAGTCTATTTTTCTCTTTTCCTTATCTTGTTTTATCCCATATTGGTTATATCTAAACCATGTGTCTTTCTCTTGTCTTATAAAAGAGAACCACTGTACTCTGTTTTTATTATCTCAATAATAAGACAATTAGTCTCATATTTTAGATGGTATCAGAGCCACCCGATCCACCCTAGCCCTTTCTCCCTAACCCTACCCCAGCCGCCACCCACCTACCCCAGCCGCCACCCACCTGCTTCACGCCGCCGGCCACCTCCTCCACCGGCTGCTGCTGCCGCCACTTCCTCTCCCCTCTCTGCCCTCCCCAGCCACCCCCTCCTCCTTCTCCGCCCACCCCGCCACCCCCCTCTCCCTTCTCCACCCGCCGCCAGCCCCCCCCCCCTCCTACTCCACCCGCCGCCGACCCCCCCTGACCTGCCGCCGGCCGGCCCTGCTGCAAACAGCCACCACCGCCACAAACCACCACCCTTTCCCTCTCCTCTAACCTCCGTACCCTAAGCACATATTTCCTTGTGGCTTAGACAACCACAGGTTCTCTCTTCGGTCTCCGTTTCCTTTCCGACAAGCTTACGTACAGCCCGGTCACTTTCCAGTCTGGCACGTTGAAGGCTTAAAAACCAGTTTCCGGCTCTGACTGCCTACGCCTCATGGTGGAGTGATCTCTTCTCCATGTTGGTGTAGGTTCTGTTTCCTTCTTCCTGCCCTATAAGGGTTTTCTGAGGTCCATGCTCGGATCTCCTATCTACTGCTACTAGTCCATGTGTTGGACTTCTACTGCTGTCTACTACTGCTGCTGACTTCTGTCTGGATTTGTGCCCGTGCTGCTTCTCTTCTTCTGCTACTGCTGCGATGGCGACTTCTGATCTCCCGCCGCGCACTCTCTGTGTTACTACGGTGAAGTTGGATCACTCCAACTATCATCTATGGGCTGCCTCCTTCGAGTTATATGTCAAATCCCAAGGACGCTACTCTCACCTGACTACCAAGGGCCCTGATCTTCCTGCTGCAGACGCTGATGAGAAAACCAAGCAAGCCTATGATCTATGGTCCAAAGAGGACTATGGGGTCATGACCTGGATGGTGAATAGTGTTGAAGCAAAAATCAGCCAGTCCTTGCTTCGACTTCAGACTGCCAAAGAAATGTGGGATCAGCTTTCCCATGTTTACTCTCACCAGCAGAATCCGAAGAAGGTCTTCGAGATATTCAAACAGCTTGCCAAACAGGAGTATTCGGCCACCGACTCCGTGGAGGACTACTACAACTCCTGCTGTGCTCTCTGGGATGAGTTCCGGGTATATCACCCTCTGACTGCTGATATTGAAGAAGTGCACCGACAACGGAATGAACTTATGTTAGTTCAATTCCTCGCCGGCCTACCTGCGTCCTTCGCTGGTGTTGTGGACCAGATTCTCTCCAGCGACCCTTTGCCTACTCTCCGTGATGTTCTCAAACGGGTTCAGCGTCTACCCTCTGTGTCTCAACCTGTGCCTGACACCTCTGACGGTGCTGCTCTTGCTGTCCGCTCTGGTGATTCCTTCCGTGGTCGTGGCCGTGGTAGAGGTCGTGGTCGCGGAGGACGGTTCTCTACTCCTGGTCGTGGAACTGGATCCGATCAAGCTGAGTCCCGCTATTGCACTCACTGCAAACGTACCAACCATAATGAAGACAAGTGCTGGATCAAATATGGCAAACCTGAGTGGGCCAACAAAGTGACAACTGATGAACCTACTCCGCCGACGGCTGACTGGATCCGCTCCGAGTTTGAAAAACTCCTACAGGCTCGTCTGGCGTCTTCTACTGAGGCTTCAAATACTGGCAGTGCTGCTCTTCTGACTACGGCTGGTAAAAATTCCTGGGTTATTGACTCTGGTGCGACTTCTCATATATCTGGCAATCCTGCTTTATTTTCTAAACTGCAGCAGACGTCTTTTATACCTCCTGTTACCTTAGCTGATGATTCTAAATCCCCTGTTACTGGCATTGGTGATATTTGTCCTACTGGTCGCCTGCCTCTGCGCTCTACACTTTATGTCCCGAAGTTTTCTATGAATCTTCTGTCTGTAAGTAAAACTGTGAAGAGCCTTCGTTGCTCAATTACATTTGATCCGGATGGTGTTTTATTTCAGGATCTGCGCACGAGGATGACGATTGGTTCGGGCCATGAGGGACCGGATGGACTCTACTACCTGGACGAGCCAAAGACAGCTGCATATCTGACATCATCGGTGACCGACATCCAGTGGCACTATAGATTGGGACACCCTTCTATTGGCAAATTAAAAGTCGTGTTACCAGATATAGTTAGTTCTGATTTTCATTGCGAAACTTGTCAGCTTGGCAAGCAAACTCGTGCTACTTTTTCAAAAAAAAATTGTATCAGCTCTACAGCACCTTTTGATATTATACATGCTGATGTTTGGGGTCCTTGCTCTGTCACTAGTACTTCCGGTTTTAGATATTTTCTGAGCTTCATTGATGATTTTTCTAGAACTACCTGGCTGTTTTTACTTAAAGATAGATCCACTATCCTTGAAAAAATTACTGACTTTTTTACTGAGATACGCACTCAATTTGCTAAGCCTATCAAAATTCTTCGTACTGATAATGCTTTGGAATTCATGCAAACATCTGTTAGCTCTTTCTGTCGTCGCCAGGGCACTATCCATCAAACCACTTGTGCTTACACCCCACAACAAAACGGTGTTGCTGAGCGCAAAAATCGTCATCTTCTCGAGGTTGCTCGTACCCTTCTCTTTCACTATCATGTTCCCCAAGCTTTTTGGCCCGAGGCGATAGCCACTGCCTGCTACCTAATTAACCGCATGCCTTCTTCTGTGCTCGGCAATCAGATTCCTTTTCAGATTCTGTTTCCCGATGCATCTCTTTTCTCTGTCCCGCCTCGCATTTTTGGGAGCACCTGTTTTGTTAAAAATCTTCGGCCTGGCCTTACTAAATTGGATCCTAGAGCAACTAAGTGTATTTTTCTGGGATATTCTCGCACTCAGAAAGGATATAGGTGCTATGATCCTGTTTCTAGAAAGTGGTTTGTCTCTGCGGATGTGGTGTTTTTTGAGCATATGCCTTTCTACTCCACGGGTGGTTCTGCGCTCACTTCCGATTTACTTGCTGATACACCTTTGCCTGTGATGGACGATGTACCTGCTATTTCTGAGGATCTGATTGAAAAGCCACCTCTGAAAGTTTATCAAAGAAGACCGAAGCCGACAGCTCCCTCCATGGCCCCTCCATCGTCCTCTTCCTCGGTGCCAGATCAACCATCCTCGCAGGTATTTTCTGATCTTGATATTCCTATTAGTCTGAGGAAAGGGACCCGTACCTGCACTATGCATCCGATTGGAAATTTCTGCTCTACTGATAATTTGAGTGCTAATTTTGCTAACTTCACTGCGGCTCTGTCTGCGATATCTGTACCTAAGAATGCTGCTCAGGCTCTTAGCCATCCTGCGTGGCGTCAGGCTATGGAAGAAGAGATGAAGGCTCTTACTGATCGTCATACCTGGACCCTAGTTGAGCCACCTGCTGATTGCTCTCCAGTTGGATGTCGATGGGTGTTCACTGTCAAATACCATCCCGACGGTACTGTCGAACGACTTAAGGCGCGACTTGTGGCAAAGGGGTATACCCAGACCTATAGAGTTGACTACTTTGAAACTTTCTCTCCAGTAGCGCGCCTGAACTCTGTCCGGATTCTGATTTCTGTTGCTATTAATTCTGACTGGCCTCTGTATCAACTTGATGTCAAGAATGCTTTCCTGTATGGTGATCTTCATGAAGAGGTATACATGTCACAACCTCCCGGTTTTGTGTGTCAGGGGGAGGCTTCCAAAGTCTGCAGGCTAAAAAAGGCTATCTATGGCTTGAAACAGAGCCCTAGAGCGTGGTTTGACAAGCTCAGCAATATTCTTCAGCAATTTTCCAGACGTTCCCAGTCTGATCACTCTGTTTTTGTGAAAAATACTTCTGCGGGTATTGTTATTCTTATTGTCTATGTTGATGATATTATTCTCTCTGGCAGCGATTCTGTTGGTATTCAGTCTACAAAGCGATATCTGGAGAAACACTTTATTACCAAGGACCTTGGCTCACTTCGGTATTTTCTTGGGATAGAAGTGTCCCGGTCTTCTTCTGGTCTCTGCTTATCTCAACGGAAGTATGTCCTGGATCTCTTATCTGAATCTGGTCTTTTGGGTGCGAAACCTGCTAGCACACCTATGGATCCCAACATCAACTGGGATGATGAGGAGTCTCCTGCTTACCCTGACAATCAGCAGTATCGACGTATGGTTGGGAAACTCATATATCTTACTGTTACTCGGGCTGATATCACTGCTGCAGTTGGATTGGTTAGTCGCTACCTGGATAAGCCTCGACAATGCCATTGGGATGCTATCTGTCATATTCTGAAGTATTTGAAAAGTTCTCCTGGAAAAGGTCTACTTTACAAAAAAAATGGGCATTGCAAACTCCTTGGCTATTCTGATTCTGATTATGCTGGCAGTAAGGTTGACCGTCGGTCTACTTCTGGCTACTGTACCTTTGTGGGAGGTAACCTTGTGACTTGGCGAAGCAAGAAGCAGTCTGTAGTTGCTCGCTCTAGTGCTGAAGCTGAGTATCGTGCCATGGCACATACTACTTGTGAGCTATTCTGGATTCGGAGCCTGCTGAAGGACTTTGGTTTTTCTGATTCATCTGCTATTCCTATGTATTGTGACAATAAAGCAGCCACTTTCATTGCTAGCAACCCTACCTTCCATGAGCGCACGAAGCATATTGAAGTGGACTGTCATTTTGTTCGTGAGGCGGTTCTATCTGGTCAGATTTCTACCCCTTACATTCATACTGATGAGCAGATTGCTGATATCTTCACAAAGATTCTTCCGAAGAAGCGCTTCACTGATATGACATCCAAGCTGGGCATGATTGACATCTATGCTCCAGCTTGAGGGGGAGTATTAGTATATAGACTTTCCTGTGTTTTTACTTAGTCTATTTTTCTCTTTTCCTTATCTTGTTTTATCCCATATTGGTTATATCTAAACCATGTGTCTTTCTCTTGTCTTATAAAAGAGAACCACTGTACTCTGTTTTTATTATCTCAATAATAAGACAATTAGTCTCATATTTTAGACTTGTTATGGATGAGCTGACAAAGAATGTCCACGATGATATTCCTTGGTGTATGTTATTTGTTGATGATATTGTTTTGATTGACAAAACTAAAGATGGATTGAATGATAAAGTTGAACGTTGGAGAAAGGCATTAGAATCAAATGGATTGATGATTGGCAGGAGCAAAATTGAGTATATGCAGTGAAATGAAAAACGTTCTGTGCGGCCGCTTAATCGGTTCAGCAGTCCAGCCGTTTAAAATACCCCCTAAGCGCCCGATTAATTTTTTTCAAAAAAACGAGTGTTTTTTTCCCGCTTAACCCGCTTAATCAGCCGCTTAATCGGCCGCTCAGACCCATTTTTTTAAGAAAACTGCTGCAAGCCTGTAACATTAAGTAATTTTTGAAAGTAAAATAATTATTGACTGTAATATATTGAACTTATATACAATACATGTTCTATGATAAGCCTTAGTTAATTTAATATGCATACTTTGTATGTAAGACATAGTAATTGGGTACTGTTGTATATCCAAGTAAATTACATGTAACTAATCATGACATAGATTTTAGATTGCATACTTTGGTTAAATATATTGCTGTAATTTTTGATCAAGTGATGATATGTAAATGTAGCAATAAGTTAGTAAGGTATCAATGATAAGTCTGTTGTAATGTGATGCAAAATAGTTATTGTATCATGCATATATACTTAATACTTTTTTGTTTTATAGTTGTATAGGGTGTTTTATGTGTGACAAGTCTATTGTTTAATAGTTTAGCTATAATCATTGTTTTATAGTTGTGTTATAAAGTATTTGGGTGTTTAGTATGGTTATTTAGGGTGTTCAGATATGTATAAAGGTTCCAAAAAGTATAGTATATATATGCATACATGTGCATTTTTTTTTAAATTGTATAGAAAATCAAAACCCGTTTTTTAAAAAATCGGTCACTTACCGCTTAACCAGTTACAAGGTGTTGTCCACACGCTTACCGCTTAACGTTTTTTAAAACATTGAGTATATGCATTGCAATTTCAGCCAATCTCGTTGTGTGAATGATGGAGCCAAGTTGAACGGAGTAAATATACCAAAATGTGATAAATTTCGTTACTTGGGTTTTATTATTCAAATCGATGGGGATGTCCAAAATGATGTTTGTCACACGATCACTGCAGGATGGTTGGGATGGAGGAGTGCAACTGGAGTATTATGTGATTGGAAGATCTCTCTCAGGTTAAAAAGTAAGTTTTATAGAATAGCTATACGGCCAGCCATGCTCTACGGGAGTGAATGTTGGGCGGTGAAGAAACAAGGTCTCAACAAGATGAACGTGGCTGAAAATGTGTATGTTGAGATGGATGTGTGGGAAGACAAGAAAAGATAGCTTGAGAAATGACTATATCAGGAATAAAATGGGGGTGGCAAGCATTGAGGACAAAGCGCGAGGGCCGACTCAGATGGTACAGACATGTGCAACGCAGACCGACTAATGCACCTATACAAAGCAATACTATTGAGTCAAGCACAATAAATAGAAGAAGAGGAAGACCTAAATTAACATGGGATGAGTTTGTAAAGAGAGATTTTGAATCTCTACATCTCAACTAGAATATGGCCCATGACAGAGCTGAATGGAAACGAAGGATCCATGTAGCCGACCCCAACGTAGTTGGGACTGAGGCTTGGATGATGATAATGAAACACCTGCATCACAACTAAAGGATGGTGATGCAAGATGATCTTTGTCACAAGATCACACTGGATGGTTGAAACGGAATGCAACTGGCATAGTATGTGACTGGAAGGTTTTACTCATATTAAAAAGTAAGTTTCATGGAACAGTTGTATGACCCTCCATGCTATATCTCGGAGTGAATGCTCACCCTGCATTCCCCTAGAAAAGAAGTTTACAAAATGCTAGAAACTAAGGTGTACACAAGAGGAACCCCCTTAAGGCACCTAAGGGAGCGTCTAACATGTACAAGTCACGCAGCTTAGGAGAACTATTGTAGGGTGAGGTAGCCAACTTAGTTGGACAAAAAACCAAAATAGCACACTTTAATAAAAATATGTACTGCAATAGCACCAAAGCCTTCTTATTTCCCGAAATAGCCCAGTTTCTCGTGAAAGCGCCAAGAAATTGGTGTTTTACTTGTTCTGGTGGGGTTTTCAGTTGAAAGCGCCAGAAAGTTGGCATTTTCAGTTGAAAGCGCCAGCATGTTGGCGTTTTCAGCTGAAAGCGCCAGTAAGTTGGCGTTTTCAGCTGAAAGCGCCAGCAAGTTGGCGTTTTCAGCTGAAAGCCCTTGGCGTTGTGGTGACCTAAGATGGAAAGCGCCTAAACAATGGCGTTTAAGATGGAAAGCGCCTAAACAATGGCGTTTTAGATCCACAACTTAACAAAAAAAAAACACATCTTTGAAAAGATGTATATTAAGTTTGGCACAATATATAAATAAGAAGTTGGAGTGTGCATTTAACAAAATCAGTCCGCTAATAGAAAGAAGAACAAATTCTTCTACATTGTCAAACATTCAACGGTTCAACGAAAATAGAAACAAAGAAGTTAGCATCTGGCATCTGATAACATCAACCCTGGCATATGATAACATAGATAACATCAACGCTGGCATATGATAACATCAACCCTGGCATCTGATAACATCAACCCTGGCATCAAAATAAAAATAATTATTTAACTACAAATAGTTCTTCTATAAGTAAAGTACTACGAAAAAATATGCATACCTAACGTCTCTTACTTCCTCTACCTCGGGTTCGTGGACCCGAAGAACTCCCTGGGTCTAGAGAAGCCTCAATTGGACTCAACTGTGACTGTTGACCTGCACGTGTAGACCTACTTGGAGGGAGTGGTGGTGTTAGTGGACGAGTTCCTCTACCTCGGGTTCGTGGACCCGAAGAACGCCCTAGGTCTGGAGAAGCCTCAATTGGACTCAAATGTGACTGCTGGCCTGCACGTGTAGACGTACTTGGAGGGAATGGTGGTGTTAGTGGACGAGTGGATGGTATAGTTGTAAACATTGGAGGTGATCCTAAAAATGAAGAACTAGTTGATCCCGAAAATGAAGAAAAAACTACATGTTGGTATTGGCTAAAAGTTGGGTGGGTCCAAGATAAGCTGGAAGGAACCCCAAAATGATCAGATGATGATGAAGGATAAGAATAAAACATTCCAGGGACTGAGGAAGGTGAAAATTCCCTAGAGTGTCCTGCTATTGTGGACTGTCCTAGTGATGTGGAGTGTCCTACTGGTGTGGATTGTCCCGGTGAGGCTAAGTGACCCATTGGCGTAGAGTGTCCTACTGGTGTGGAGTGTTGTGCTTCCGTGGAAGATGGAATAGGAGAAGCACTAATTGAAGTTGTCACAGGATATGAGAAACTCAAATTGGGCTGCAAGTGACTCGGCATTTGTTGAAACCATGCACTCTGAATATTGTATATTTTGTCACGCGCTCTCATCCAATCCTCAACAAATGTCTGATCTGTTAATGTTTGCAATGATCCCCTGATATCCATTTGACTCTGGACCTGCAAATAACATAGTTTACTTTATCATATTTCATATACAAAGACGTATAGTTATTTATCTTAATGGATACTCATTACTTACATATTCTCGCTCCACATAACCTCGAGGATAGTAAACATTTTGCGGCTCAGCTGGTCGTTGTATGTGATACTCAGGATTGTACCAATTAGGTACTTGTGGCACAGCTAAAGGGTCAGGAAGATGAACTACATGAGTTTGCCTATCATTCCATATGTTCAGCTCTGTACTGTATTGGTTCAACCAATCAGTCGTGCTTCGACCTCTACCATCAATTCTTTGGTATTCTGGAAAAGGTTGGGGTTGAGGTTGGATACGAGCACCAAACAATTTTAGTAATCTATCAGGAACATGCCATTCCATTACTGTGAATGATATCATAGGAACACGAGCCATCCAAATTTCTCTGCCTTCACGACATATGTCTGGCAAAGTTGCCAACAATTCTTCACTATATAGTGTCCACATTAACTGCATTATAAGTTATCGTTACACACAAGTTTCATTAAATGCTAAAAGTTAACTTTTAGATAAAATATAAATTCTCACTTGACTAGACTCATGTGTATCAAATTCATTAAGGTAGAATCTTACAATCCCTTTTGGAACACGTACATTCTCCATGAGATGGTTCTATCTATTATCATGTTTAACAAGATGATTAGGAGATGAAAACTTTTAATAGAATATATTCAACATATAGATGGTAGCGACAAACCTGTATCCTAATGGAGCATCTTGTGTCCACTCATGATCTTGATCCATGATCACTCTACCAATATACAATCTTTCCCAAGACCACAACTGTAATAGGTGGACACACCCTGAGATACGCTTCTACTTAAAACTAGGACGACATCTATGCAACTGACGGTATAGACTAGCTAAAACTGCACTCCCCCATGAGTACATGCCGCATTGCTCAAAATTAACTAGAAGTGGAAGGTAGCGAAGATGGACATCATTTCATGTACCGTCTGGCAAGAGGAAGCAACCAATTAGGTATAACAAGTATGCACTAGGGTACCGACGCTTGACCATGTCATCTGCATTTTCCAAATTCATATTTGAAAATGTGGAACGCAACCAACTCAGATGAACAGAACCTTGATCAAGTCCATCTGGATGTGACCCTAGAATATCATCACAAAGGGTCGTCCAAGAACTATATTGGTCATCATTTGGCCCTATAGGATAATGCGCTACAACAGCATCACCATTAACTTTTAACCCTAACAACACTGCGACATCTTGTAGAGTGATGGTTAACTCTCCTAGAGGAAAATGGAACGAGTTTGTGTTTGAATGTCATCTATGAACAAGTGATGTGACCAAGGCAGAATCTAAATGACTCTAGACAATTTCCTAACAGATGCAAATCCAGTTGTGCGTACATAACCCAAAACATCTACATCCGTCAACTCCCACCTGCCAACCTCAATGGAATGAGATGTGATCTGCAAAGTCTCATCGTCCTTCACCATTCCTAGAAAATAGTCAAATAAAGGAGACCTTTAGTGAGCATAAATTTCAAATAAATATTATTAGCAAAGTTAAATTTCATACATTACTCTCTATTAGGGGAAGTCAAGAGGCAATTTTATTCATCTCGCCCTCCTCATGCGAGCAATAAAAGTAGAATTACATTCATGGGTTTTAACATAATATCATATCCTACTACTAAGTAGGATTACATTCACGAGTTTTACATAATATCCTATCCTACTACTAAGTAGGTTTACATTTATGAGTTTTACATAATATCCCATCCTACTACTAAGTAGGATTACATTCACGAGGTTTACGAAATATCCTATCCTACTACTAAGATTCATAAGCATCATTTGTTTTTACAAGTTCTTTCATTGTGGCCACGACCCCCACATTTTCCACATTTGTATGTAGCTATATTGGGATCAATATCCATATTAGTCTTCCTCCTCTTCATCTTAGGTCGCCCAGCACGTGGAGTGAAAATTGGCGGTAGTAGAGGAACAACCCCAATGGATGGCTCAAAATCATGCCAATACCTCTTATCAAGAATGCCGCTAAATTGGGGAGCATATGTCATTCGATATTTGGTTACAGTATATCAAGTACTGACTAACTGATGATGTCCGTAATGTATCGATTCAGTGGCTGCAAGTACATGTGAGCATGGCAAGTGATAAACTCGAGGTGCACCACAAGTACATAGACAACCAACGGGATTTTGGAAGAGATGCACTTGATAGTTGTTTTCATATGTATCTTCAACTGTAAAATCAAACTCATTTATCCTACAACTAATTGATAGTTTCCTTGCCTTGGTCTCTAATTTAACCAATTTAGCATATATTTTTGGTGTGAATGAACTAGTTAACTTTGCACCTAAGTTTCTTCTTTGAAAGAACATTGCTACCAAACGATAATATGTGCTGCAAATAAGGGCTTGAATGGGAAGGTTGCGAGCACGCTTCAAAACTCCATTTATTGTCTCTGAATAATTGTTAGTTTTTATACCATATCTCAGGCCGCCATCACAGGAGAGAGCCCACATTCTTGGGTGTTCGTTCAGGAGCCAATTGAAAGAAGTTTGATAAGCTCTTAGCAACTATAAAATGTGGGCTCTCTCCTGTGATGGCGGCCTGAGATATGGTATAAAAACTAACAATTATTCAGAGACAATAAATGGAGTTCTGAAGCGTGCTCGCAACCTTCCCATTCAAGCCCTTATTTGCAGCACATATTATCGTTTGGTAGCAATGTTCTTTCAAAGAAGAAACTTAGGTGCAAAGTTAACCAGTTCATTCACACCAAAAATATCTGCTAAATTGGTTAAATTGGAGACCAAGGCAAGGAAACTATCGGTTAGTTGTAGGATAAATGAGTTTGATTTTACAGTTGAAGATACATCTGAAAACAACTATCAAGTGCATCTCTTCCAAAATCCCGTTGGTTGTTTATGTACTTGTGGTGCACCTCGAGTTTATCACTTGCCATGCTCACATGTACTTGCAGCCACTGAATCGATACATTACGGACATCATCAGTTAGTCAGTACTTGGTATACTATAACCAAATATCGAATGACATATGCTCCCCAATTTAGAGGCATTCCTGATAAGAGGTATTGGCCTGATTTTGAGCCATCCAATGGGGTTGTTCCTCTACTACCGCCAATTTTCACTCCACGTGTTAGGCGGCCTAAGATGAAGAGGAAGACTAATATGGATATTGATCCCAATACACCTACATACAAATGTGGAAAATGTGGGGGTCGTGGCTACAATGAAAGAACTTGTAAAAACAAATGATGCTTATGAATCTTAGTAGCAGGATAGTATATTTCGTAAACCTCGTGAATGTAATCCTACTTAGTAGTAGGATGGGATATTATGTAAAACTCATAAATGTAAACCTACTTAGCAGTAGGATAGGATATTATGTAAAACTCGTGAATGTAATCCTACTTAGTAGTAGGATAGGATATTATGTAAAACCCATGAATGTAATTCTACTTTTATTGCTTGCATGAGGAGAGCAGGATGAATAAAATTACCTCCTGTCTTCCCCTAATAAAGGGTGATGTATGAAATTTAACTTTGTTAATAATATTTATTTGAAATTTATGCTCACTAAAGGTCTCCTTTATTTGACTATTTTCTAGGAATGGTGAAGGACAATGAGACTTTGTGGATCACATGTCATTCCATTGAGGTTGGCAGGTGGGAGTTGACGAATGTAGATGTTTTGGGTTATGTACGCACAGCTGGATTTGCATCTGTCAGGAAATTGTCTAGAGTCATTTTTGATTCTGCCTTGATCACATCACTTGTTCATAGATGGCATTCAAACACAAACTCGTTCCATTTTCCTCTAGGAGAGTTAACCATCACTCTACAAGATGTCGCAGTGTCGTTAGGGTTAAAGGTTAATGGTGATGTTGTTGTAGCGCACTATCCTATAGGACCAAATGATGACCAATATAGTTCTTGGACGACCCTTTGTAATGATATTCTAGGGTCACATCCAAATGGACTTGATCAAGGTTCTGTTCATCTGAGTTGGTTGCGTTCCACATTTTCAAATATGAATTTGAAAAATGCAGATGACATGGTCAAGCGTCGGTACACCAGTGCATACTTGTTATACCTAATTGGTTGCTTCCTCTTGCCAGACGGTACTGGAAATGAAGTCCATCTTCGCTACCTTCCACTTCTAGTTAATTTTGAGCAATGCGGCATGTACTCATGGGGGAGTGCAGTTTTAGCTAGTCTATACCGTCAGTTGCATAGATGTCGTCCTGGTTCTAAGCAGAAGCGTATCTCAGGGTGTGTCCACCTATTACAGTTGTAGTCTTGGGAAAGATTGTATATTGGTAGAGTGATCATGGATCAAGATCATGAGTGGCCACAAGATGCTCCATTAGGATACAGGTTTATCGCTACCATCTATATGTTGAATATATTCTATTAAAAGATTTCATCTCCTAATCATCTTTTCAAACATGATAATAGATGGAACCATCTCATGGAGAATGTACGTGTTCCAAAAGGTACTGTAAGATTCTACCTTAATGAATTTGATACACAGGAGTCTAGTCAAGTGAGAATTTATATTTTATCTAAAAGTTAACTTTTAGCATTTAATGAAATTTGTGGTAACGATAACTTATAATGCAGTTAATGTGGACACCATATAGTGAAGAATTGTTGGCAACTTTGCCAGACATATGTCGTGAAGGTAGAGAAATTTGGATGGCTCGTGTTCCTATGATATCATTCATAGTAATGGAATGGCATGTTCCTGATAGAGTACTAAAACAGTTTGGTGCTCATATCCAACCTCAACCCCAACCTTTTCCAGAATACCAAAGAATTGATGGTAGAGGTCAAAGCACGACTGATTGGTTGAACCAATACAGTACAGAGTTGAACACATGGAATGATAGGCAAACTCATGTAGTTCATCTTCCTGACCCCTCAGCTGTGCCACAAGTACCTAATTGGTACAATCCTAAGTATCACATACAACAACCAATTGAGCCGCAAAATGTTTACTATCCTCGAGGTTATGTGGAGCGAGAATATGTAAGTAATGAGTATCCATTAAGATAAATAACTATACGTCTTTGTAAATGAAATATGATAAAGTAAACTATGTTATTTGCATGTCCAGAGTCAAATGGATATCAGGGGATCATTGCAAACATTAACAGATCAGACACTTGTTGAGGATTGGATGAGAGCGCGTGACAAAATATACAATATTCAGAGTGCATGGTTTCAACAAATGCCGAGTCACTTGCAGCCCAATTTGAGTTTCTCATATCCTGTGACAACTTCAATTAGTGCTTCTCCTATTCCATCTTCCACGGAAGCACAACACTCCACACCAGTAGGACACTCCACGCCAATGGGTCACTCAGCCTCACCGGGACAATCCACACCAGCAGGACACTCCACATCACTAGGACAGTCCACAATAGCAGGACACTCTAGGGAATTTTCACCTTCCTCAGTCCCTGGAATGTTTTATTCTTATCCTTCATCATCATCTGGTCATTTTAGGGTTCCTTCTAGCTTATCTTGGACCCACCCAACTTTTAGCCAATACCAACATGCAGCTTTTTCTTCATTTTCGGGATCAACTAGTTCTTCATTTTTAGGATCACCTCCAATGTTTACAACTATGCCATCCACTCGTCCACTAACACCACCACTCCCTCCAAGTACGTCTACACGTACAGGTCAGCAGTCACATTTGAGTCTAATTGAGGCTTCTCCAGACCCAGGGCGTTCTTCGAGTCCACGAACCCGAGGTAGAGGAACTCGTCCACTAACACCCCCACTCCCTCCAAGTAGGTCTACACGTGCAGGTCAATAGTCACAGTTGAGTCCAATTGAGGCTTCTCCAGACCCAGGGAGTTCTTCGGGTCCACGAACCCGAGGTAGAGGAAGTAAGAGACGTTAGGTATGCATAATTTTTCCTAGTACTTTACTTATAGAAGAACTATATGTAGTTAAATAATTATTTTTATTTTGATGACAAGGTTGATGTTATCAGATGTCGGGATTGATGTTATCAGATGCCAGGGTTGATGTTATCAGATGCCAGGATTGATGTTATCATATGCCAGTGTTGATGTTATCAGATGCCAGGATTGATGTTATCATATGCCAGGGTTGATGTTATGAGATGCCAGATGCTAACTTCTTTGTTTCTATTTTCGTTGAACCATTGAATGTTTGACAATGTAGAAGAATTTGTTCGTCTTTCTATTAGCGAACTGATTTTGTTAAATGACACTCCAACTTCTTCTTTATATATTGTGCCAAACTTAATATACATCTTTTCAAAGATGTGTTTTTTTATTAAGTTGTGGATCTAAAACGCCATTGTTTAGGCGTTTTCCATCTTAAACGCCATTGTTTAGGTGTTTTCCATCTTAGGTCACCACAACGCCAAGGGCTTTCAGCTGAAAACGTCAACTTGTTGGTGCTTTCAGCTGAAAACGCCTGAAAATGCCAACTTCCTGGCGCTTTCAACTGAAAACCCCACCAGAAAAAGTAAAACGCCAATTTCTTGGCGCTTTCACGAGAAACTGGGCTATTTCGGGAAATAAGAAGGCTTTGGTGCTATTTCAGTACATATTTTTATTAAAGTGTGCTATTTTGGTTTTTTGTCCAACTTCGTTTTCCTTTTTTTGTACAAAGAGCAGTCTTAAACAACCAACAATAGACAACATAGTTATCAATGATTCAATATACAGTGTGACCAACTAGTTCAAGCACAACTAGACATCATATGGAGAACTATATGGCCAACTGTATAATTTTTTAAGACACTGAACAAACGATGCTTATAAAACAATAATTAGCTCTGAAAAGAGAAATGAGACTGCTAACTAGTCAATATAGAAAATTATAGTCCTAACAATGGGTAGCATGTGCAGCATGCATGGTATGACTGCCTGGATGGAAATCCATGGCAGAATAACAACATTCATCTTTAGCATAATAAAGCAAGCAAATGCGATTGAAAACAGGCTTCGGCAGAAAGGGATAGTAGTAATGACTAATGAGAGACAATTTTGGACGACAAAATTGAAAAAGGTACACGGAAGAAATCCTATTAGTTACTAGAGGGGTAGTTTTTGACTTAAAAAGTCCCATGATGCTTTCAATAGGTACTGTTAATAGTTATCTCATTTCGTTATGTTTCTAATTAAATGCACTGGAAAGGTACATATATAAAAGGGATCCGTCACATTAATAGATACTAGAACGAGATTGCTCCACCTTAAATCCCATGAGCTTTACTCTGAACGGCAAGCTCTAAATCCATACAACTGAGTACTGATTTACTGCTATCATTCAAATGCAACTTGTGTAACATTTTTCTTTTCTTGAAATTTCTTACGTTCCTACTTACAATAATCATAATTTGATGCCAATGCAACTTGAGATGGGAATGCTGGTGACGAGCATTCTAGTAAGGCGAATATGTACTTGTTGCTTGGAAAGCAAGTTAGAATAAAAGAAATCACACGGGCCATCGAACATCATGATAGTTGCCTCCGTTCGATACTAAAGAATAAGATAAGAGATGACATAGCTCAAGATGCAAATAGATGTTTTCACAAGTTATAAAGGCAGAATCGTGGCACAGAATTATCTTATTGAAAGCCATTTGAAATAGCACACAGTTGTATCGTTGGAAAAATGTTAGATATAGCACGTAGACATAGATAAGTACCTCGAGCAGTGTCACGTAGCCGAAAGATTGAAAAATATTTCTCAACTCTAAGAAGCTCCCGAATTGTAGGCAACCGCGGCTGCTAGAGCGAAACTGCTAATCCGGGAACGTAGGAAACTAGAGTTTCAAGTTGAAATAGGAATCCCGCGAGACGTCAAATCTTGTAGGCAGTTCTCTCAGACAAAGTAGGAACGGAGAGGGAGAGGGAGATGGGAGTAGGAAAGAAGGGAGCAACTAGAGGAAAGAAATCCCCATCGTCGAACATCCAAGAGGCCAAGACCAAGGTCAACTACTAAGATTACCACGCCAATTCCATTTTTCGAGGTGTTTCAAGCGATGGGAGCAAGATCCGTCTTGAAACGATGTGACAGAAAGGATTGCAAAGTCAAGTCTGCAGATGAGCTCTTTGAGCACCGAAGGCATGGTCGATGCTCTCGAAACTCTCGGGAGAATCCCGCCCGGTCAGTCCTAGACCGGCGTCGTGGCAAATCAAAGTGACGGTGAAGTTTGTGAGAAATACAGCTGAGAAGGTCGAGATTGGTAGTGCGATCAGGCAGTAGCTCGTAGATCTGATCGGTACTAGCCCATTAATAGGGAAGATTGGTTTATAATTTGCTGAGGATGTTAGGCAGAGACAGGTCACAGGACAGGAGCAACTATGGCAAAGCCGACGGGGGGAAGGGCAAGTAGGGAAGACGAGATTGGGGTTTTAAAGAGGACCGGTGACCGAGTCCTGATCCTCCGATCCCGGGTTGGGAGCTGGACTTTCGGCCACGTTTGATTACGGAGTAGATATTTGTTGTCTTAAAATACCTAATCTTTACTCAAAAGGACACATTATCCGGAATACTGCATAGCCGCAACATGAGAATTATGACGCCAATTCGTATTTATCCAGAATACTATATGGCCATATCCCGAGAATGATGATGCCTTCATGTTAAAACTGGGTTGTGTTTTCCCGCTTCACGTGTTATTTCAAATTAGATATTTCAGATAAGCATTAGCCTTAAAGGTGTCATAACTCTAGATTCTCGACTTTGCCAAAGTTGTAAATAAAGTATTTTTTATCTGTTTGACCTTCGCTTGAAATACATTAAGTTCGTAATATTGCATCCTTATTAAGGTAAAATAAATATTGAGCATTACTAATGAGTAGTAAATATATATATATATATATATATATATATATATATATATATGTGGGGATCTTAGTCTGAAGTGTATTATTGAAATCAAAATTGATTAAAATAATATACAAGACTAGACTTAACATTCGAACTGAAGTTAGTAAATTTGTCAAGCAGAGTAAGGAAGAGAAAACCTTAAGTTCCATAAAAGGTATTGTAATTGTGTTTGAGGTAATGTATAAGATGATAATATGATATCTTGGCCTAATACGATTTATAAGAGTTAGTCATCTTATGCAATATAAGATGATAATATGATATTTCGGTATGAATATCAATTGGCTGGAATGACTTAAACTGGGAAGATAAATTTGTTAGCATTGTTTGACTTGTCTAGATGAGAAAACTCAATTCCAAGATAAAATTGATGAATGTGAACTATCAAATAAGGTCAATTGTTCATATCAATTAATATCAACTAAGGATTGATCATGTGGGTTGATGTATTATCCATACTTATCAGTATTAGCTTATTTTGATCAATACGACTTGATGAGGTACTTATATCAATTGGTATCTGTAAGATCCCTGACCTAGCTTTATGTTTAAGTATAATGAGATGCTTAAACCTTAATCTAAACTCTTGGGATGCTCTAATATCATGTGACAGGCTTATATTTTCATTTTGGTCCAATTTGATTGATGTTTGAGCTATCTTTGCTATATATGTGTTTATTTTGGACTAAATTGTAATTTACCCATGAGTGAGGGTTATCTTGCAAAATGTCACATGTTGAGAATGTTTCTTGTGTTTTAGCATCATGAGAGAGAAGATGATGCAGTGAGACACCTTGTTTAAATCATGGTTGTTGATGTGACACCTTATGATGATTCTAGGGTTTCTAGGGTTTGCATAGTTAATATGGTAACTATGCTAGGGTTTAGTATTGCGACCCTACACCACTTTTCGTGAGGGTAACAACTGCAACACATATCGTGTGTAGTGTTGTCTCAACCGAGACAACCTAGAGGAGGATGGTCGAGACAGTTTGTCCTCTAGTTTCTCGACCATACACATATGGTAACTTAGAGTTTCGACCTAGACATGTTGATGGAGTGTCTCGACCGTGATATGAGGATAACCGATGTAGTTGGTCATGACACCTTGTTGGATAAACATGAATATTTCATAATTATGCATGTAAGTGGGGATAAGCTTGTTTTTCTTGGAGGGCATGTGTCCCTTGATGATCTATTATGGTGACACCTCATAAACCTCGACTTTTCTCATCCTTTGGGTATATAACCCCTTCTATTCACAAGCAAGTAATCATTTCGGCCCCAAATCTCTTTCTTCTACCTTGAGATCGTCCTTGGAGCTTCAGGAGCAAGGAAGGTCATATCTTGAAACCTTGGGTGTCCGGTCCATCTTGGATATTGAAGGTCTTGTTCTAGGATCAACTTTTGGTGGTGATTCTTGGTGAAACTTCTCTTAGTAAGTGATCTTCTTCTTTGGATCACGTTTTATCTTCTAAAACCTCCATCTTCTTCTTCTTCCTTGGCTATAGACTATGGATCATCCATGGTGGCTTTTCTTGGAGATCTCCTCTTCATAAGGGCCATAGATTATGTTTTGACAAGAGGGAACTCAAGTGAGAGGAAGATTCTATCTCTTTCTTCTTTCTCCTTTGGTTCGGCCTAGATCTATTTTCCCTCTTTCTTGAACTCCCTTGTGATCATGGTTTTCTTCTTCGGTGATCCTTTGGTCGAAGAGTTGAAGCTTTTGGAGCTTGAGATCTTAGGAGATAGTTTCTCGCCAAAACATGCGGGTTTTATAACTTTTCCTGCCTCTATTATGTGCATTCTAAACCTGATCATAAGTTGCTTCTCTAAATATCTAAAAATGGAGTCTTGATATGTTGAAAGATATATATACAATGTTTAGGGTTCAACTTTGAAGCATTCTTGAGAAGGATGTCTTTCTTATAAACCCTAAAGATCTTGTACCCGATTTGGTTGTAAATGGAAGATTCGTGTGTTTCTTTGGATCATCAACTATGGAACATGACTACCTAATATATGGTTCATTTTCTATAGATAATAGTAGGTTTGAAGATGATAACATTCAAAAGAATCTTCATTTTCTCTCTATAAACATAGTTCTTTTGATGATCTTCTCTGATCATAACTTAGGGTTGATGAACAACCTAGTATGGATATGTTTTGTCTATGTGATAATTAGTATTCCCTGTTGTTACCACTTGTTTCGACCTTGATTCTGATCTGTTATGGATTTGGGTAGATAGTCAAGATGTTGATGCAACCCTATTTTAGGGCTTCATCTGATGTCTTTTTGTATTTCAATCACATCTAAACATAGTAGAATGTAAGTTAAATCCCCCAATATGCATATTATTATCAAATGCACTTATGGACGTTCTTTGCATACTTTTTAGGTACTTGGATCATGCTTTGGATGGATGAGAGAGAAGGAAGAAATTCTAGAGTTCCTCCACCCATGGAGGGGTCCACGGAAGACCCCAAAGCTCCCTCAGCCTACCCCTAATAGCCAAGGGTTGACATCAAGCAAAGAAGTTCATTGATCATGAAGTTTCAAAGTGAATTTTCCATTGAAGACCCCAACACGGACGTGGTGAGAAGGAACGACCGTGCTGGACAATGCCAACATTATAGTGTCAACATAAAATTTGCAAAGCTAGAGCAACACTGCCACCATGGTCGTGCTACCCAGCACAGCCGTTCTATGAAACCCTCAAAATGGTCACGATGCCAAAGATGAGCACAGGTATGTTGGCTAGAACGACCTCCATTTCACCTCCCCCACCATGGTCGCGCTACCCAGCACGGCCATTCTACTTAGCCCTCACCACGGTCGTGCTGCCCAGCACGATTGTGCTACCAGCCTTCATTTCGCCAAAATTATTATGACCTTTTCCACTTCCTAGAACGGTTGTTCCTACCCTCACCCACCACGGTCGTGCTGCCCAGCACGGTCATACTTCCATCTAAACCCTAGCCTTTTCTCCACTATTTTTCCAACTATACCCCTACTTACCCTAGTGCTTCCACCACCACCTATATATACATTGGCTGCCATTACTCCCCCTACCTACTCTAGAGCATTCATTGCCTCCTTCCTTGTATTCAAGCCATCCACCCACCATTTTCTCCTCATTTCCACCATACAAACCTAGTTTTCTAGGTTTTCTACCATAATCCCCTTCATTTCCATGCCCTTCACCCACCTTGGAGGAGGGAGGTCATTTTACAATAGCTAGGAGGTGAAGAAGGAGAAGCTACTTCGAGCCTTATGGACTCCTATCTCTTTCTTCTCATATCTTTTATCTTTTGTTTGAGCATGTCTAACAAAGCCCCTAGTGATGGGTTGTTTGGGGTTGAAATGTGACTTCGATACTATGTTGGGGGGAAAATAACTTGTATCGAACATAATTTCATTCTATGATGATTGCCTCTTGCTTTTTCTCATTTCCCATTATCTTACATGTTGTTTGTGCTTATAAACATAAATTGCTTGTTTTGTGATGCTTGATGACACTTAGATTCTAGGGGAAAATGGTATGTATGCGTCAATCTTAGGAATGGCTCCTAGGTCCAATTAGTTGATCCCTAGCTAGCCCCCTTTGTTCCTACATACATCTCCCTTCTTCTACAAGTAAGTGTGAGATCTAAGTAGCAAGTGTAAGTGTGATTAGTGCAATTGTCTAGAGTTTCCTAAAGGCTAGATGACTAGTAACATGAGGTGAAACACCCTCATCTCTACTCCCATTCCTACCCTTGTCTCTCAATTTCCCTAATACCACTTACCCTAGAAACCTAGGCTTGCCAAGTCCTATTATAATTACACCTAGCCCTCATTCTCCAACTAGTAGTATAGGGTATATTCTAATAGCACTTGCCCTGTTGTTTGGTTTGGTAATCTAGATTAGAATATGAATATTGCATGCTATGTCAACCTTTCCCCAACTAATGTCAAGTTTCATCCCCAAACGACCCACCTATACATTGCTTAAAATCCACTCCTGCCTTCTTAGATTGTTAATGCTAGCTTAGTCAATTGCCTTTATCAATTCTCAGCTAATCACTTAGCTATAGATAGTCAATTCTTGCTTAAGTAGTTAGGGCTCCTTTGGGCTTGCTTGTGTTAATTTATCTAACTAGTGATAACTTAGGCTCTTGCTTGTCTCATTGCTTAGCTTGCATCTTAGTTGACAACTTGGCTTGCTAGTGTAGTGTAACTCTGTGAGAACCTGTTACACTAAATGAGATTACTCAAAACACAAAGCACAATCGATCACTAATTAATTGCATACCCAAAAATATGGGTAAATTAAAACCGATTTCAACGTCAGCACCAACTCATAAACATTTGCATAAGAGCCCAACATCTTTCTAATATCCATACTACGCCAAGAACTTGATACAGATTGTTCTATCGCCTTAGCCACAATATGTATACATAGGAGAACAATATTTGTATATGCCACACAACAAACATTAACATGCTAACAAAATTTTGATTCATTTGAAACACCATATACAAACTTTTTCTCGCCCGGACCTGAGAGTACAAGGACGACTCTAGGACACACTAGACATCTAATCAACTTTATCAAAGATTCATTCCTATAGCTCCTCTTTGCTTCCACATGTTTGTTTTCATCACTTATGATTACCTAAAAAAATGTGGCAAACCATAAGGGTGGGACCCATGTCCCAGTAATAGATATAACCTTTAGCAATGTTTATTGATAACAACATTTTTAAGTAATTAAATAGTTAAGTAGTTTAATCAGATATAACAAATAAGCTCAGTAGTAATGATGATCAAAAAAATAAACAAAGGAGCAGATTATAACTATCTTCATTAGCCAGACTATTCTCATATCCATATTAACAATATAAGGAGTCTAGCAACATGAGCATCTCTAACATCATGAATAAATCTAATATCATATGCATAGCTAACAACATCAGTATGTCTAACAGGTTGAACATATCAACATCATAAGAAGAGCTACAACATAAGTACAACTATCTAGATAAGCATGATTAGCAATATATGCATCTCTAGTTACAAAGGCATGACTAGAATGCTAAACATAACTAATAAGATGAGATATCTAGCATCACGATTATAATCACTAGTAGCAGATAGTTATCAACACAATCATAGCTACTATATGTACACATCTACAATCTTAAGCATATCCACAACATAAGTATATCTGCTATCTCTTAGTTGCACTAATCATCATCTTTATGTAAAGATAACAAACAAGGGTTATCATACAATGTGAAACGTTGTGTATAACCCTAAACAAATATGCTACACGAGTGTATTAAATCTTTTATTACGCCCTGGGGAATTTGAATCGTACCATTCAAAGTCCAACCGACCCCTGCGAAGGGCTATTCAGTTTCGTACAAGATCTAGGAGTGCCGGTATCATAAGATCTCTTCCCCTCAGTCAGTACGAGTAAAAGGAAGTGACATATCAGTCAAAGCTACCACCACAACGACATATAGTCCTATAACTAGCCCACCTTGGTACATGTCATGGTGCTAGAATCTAGGGTATTCAAACCCAATCACTGAGGTACAACCGCAGTTGTCCTCTAATCACATCATGTTATGATCACCGAGACATGACCGCAACCATTCTCAATCACATCAGATGTATGAGGCATGACCATACCCAACCTCCACAATCTGCATTGTGGATGACAAGGATATATCCTCAACCTGCCACCCCCACATACTCAACAGTATGCATTCCAAGTTTCCCTTAGGAATACTCATTTCGCCATCCAGCAAGTTCTGACACTGAAGATGGTTCTACAGCACAGGGCACTACATGATTAGAGTTACACTTGATTAGTTATGCCAATTGGGTGAATTAAAGTTGCATTAAACAAGAGGGCATACAAACCCTAATTCACTTCTAGCAAGCATATAAATATCACAACTTTTAAAAGATATAAAATGTGTGAAACATAATTTCTCATCTCATCATTACATGGTACTATTCACTTGCCATTCATGAGACCACACCAGTCGTCATACTATCACAAGATATAAATCCTTTTCACAATATCAAAGTGTATCCACCCTTATCAACACAAGAGGATTACACCTCATTCAGGGCTCAACCATGCCCAAAGGTCATTAAGACCATCATACTATTCCCTACAAGATCATCATTATCTTTGCATGCCTTATAACAAGGCTCAACAACATCACTTACATATAATACACCAGATTAGCACAATATTGCATTAATGATCTAGGATATATTCATAAACAATCATAGTAGGGTTATATTAACATTAAGAACATTCCTTTATTACATCAACATGCAAGGAATCTAGATATGATCAACCCTCATCATATTCATAATGCACATGTTTTGCATAAGCAAGTATCAACCATGTGGCTATGACTACCACCAATTAGCACATTAAGGTTATTATCATGTTAAGGAGGTTATTTCACCATCATGCCATCATATAAGAATGTAAAACATGAATACTCATCTTTATCTATTTGCATTAGAGTTAGGTTCAACAAGATAAATTATATTAATGTTACTAATCAACACTTATACACAAACCCTAACTCACGACATCCCCATTGGATCATGGATGCATAAGGTGAAGCATCACCATTACATTCCATACTATTCTCAAGTATGAACCCACACATAAATCAAGGTGTAACCATTGGGTTATAACATACTAGGGTTTCAACAACATTAACATAGTACTTCATGATTGTATTAGTCATTCAAGGACTATTCATACCCAATTACCATCATTTAGTTATATTAAAGCTAGGTATAACAAGCTATACCTCATTAGGGTTACATATCAATACAATATGATTATCATCCCTTATATTCATATGAGTGAATAGGTAATAATACCTTATTAAGGGTAACCCTCCATTTGTTCCATCATCATTCAACCCATATCACCATACCACAATGTCACCCAGAACCATTGGATGTTTAAAAGGTAAGACCATTGGTTGTTTACATAAGTAAACACCTTGGATAAACCACCTATGAAGTCCTTGATTTGTTCTCTATAAAAATTCACCATCTAATCCTAGACATCCCTTTATTAACAACACAAAAAGTTCCATTGAAAGCAGGGTAAAACCCACAATCGACTGTTCATTTAAAACAAGCCATCCATTGTCAATAAGTAAGCTCTTTAAGTTGATCATATAAAGGAAACCATCTAAATCACATTATTAGGACCAACATATTACATTAGCCATAATTCCACTTTATTGGAGGAATAAATATTATATCTTAACCATTGGGTCAAGTTCATACATTAAAACCATCAATTACAGTATAGGTTTGACCATTGCATCAAGTTACCCAAGAAACCATTGGTCTAAGGCTTAATTGATGCTACACCTATATGATTAACTCACCATACATTTTGGAGACCTGATCCACCATCATTAGTGACCATTAAGTCACCATAGGTTGTTATATCAATACTATATTCATTAATCAGCATCAAATATCAAACTAATATCACTATTGATTGATAGCATCATTAGGGTACTTAGTTGTTAATCACTAGGCTTCTAATTAGGCCAAAACATGAACTAAGGGGAATGTAATTTGACATCCTTATTTACCACCATAAATTGTCATGAAGACAACACCATAGGATTGTTGCAATGGTGCCATCATCGGGTCATGGGTTTATAGAAGAAATCAACTTAAAACCCTAAAATTGACCATTGGTTGATAGGTGCTTAGCACCATAGGTTGTCAACCCAACCTGATCCAAGTCATATTATACCTTAGGAATAACATACACATGATAAAAGATTCATATATAACTGAAATCAGGACAGTGAACATTATAAAAATCGAAATCCAAGTCAAGCATAGCTTTTTAGTGCATGGATAATCATTTTCAAGCAAGAACATGATCTAGAAAGCTTATGGTAAGCAATAAATGTGGATCAAGTTATAAAACTTGTCTCTAATAAGAAGATGAAACCTCTCACAGAAGAAATATCGAGCAGGTAGGGTAGAAAATCCAAGCATAAGCTATGAACTCGTCCATCTAGTACCTTTCTTCATCAAATGAGCAAACCCTAAGCATAATGAGCAAGAAAGGTGGGGTTTTAGAGCTTTAGAGCAATTTATACCATCAAACAGAAAGGTTCAGACCTGGAGGAAGGTCTAAGGAAGGAGAAGAGAAAGAGAAACATAGAAGGAAGGAAGAAAATAACTTACCTTGGTCGAAATCCCTAGAAGATGACCTTGGAAACCCTAGGTAGGGCTAAATGGAGCTCTAGGAGACCTTCTTCTCCAAAAAGAGGTTGTCTTTTACCTTAGAGCACTTGGTTCCACAGAAAAATAGAGTATAGTCGTTTCTCCAGGTTATAGGAAAGGGAAAGTAAGCAAAGTTTCATACTTGGGCAAGGAAGAGGTAAATATAGCCCATGGATAAGGATGGAAGCAAGCATGAGGTGTAAAAGTAGCTTCCCCATATTTCTATGGCCTTAAACTATTAAGAATATACAAGCACACATACAATCAGCTCCTCCACTATCCTTATAGACCTTATTAGATTCCCTTTGTCAAATTTCCCAGCCAATCACATAATTCATTAGTCGATAGCTACTAAAGGTAGCTCATCCATGAAGGGGTAAACCCTAAAATACTCATAGAGAAAACACCTTCAAAATAAGGATTAAATAGGTTACCCATGGATCAAAAAGCTCAATAATGATGAGAGAATATCCAAGGAACATAATGTAAGTGATAATTGCAAATAAAACCTCTCAATTGGGTAAATTGCAGGCTAGACCAAAATGTACATAAAATTGCATAACTTGCTCAAACAGTGTCCAAATTGGACCAAATTGGAAACTTAAGCTTGTCTTATGATTTAAAAGCATATAAAAAGGTTATATTAGGGTTATAATCATTCAATTATGGTAATTAATCTTATTCAACTCATTAAGCAAGTTCAAGAGCTTTACAACTATAAACCCCTAATAGGGATTTCATCCCTGAAATCTAAGGTAAACAAAGATGGGTACTTCCTTTGCACCTCATCCTATTAACTTTAGATTATTACTTGCATATCATGGTGATGTCACATCATTCATACATATATCCTCTTGGGTCGGCACAAAAACCCCCACCTAAGAAGACATTCTCAATATGGAATGTAGAAACTTATTGTGTCATCTATACAACTCTAGTAGTATTGTTCAACTTTAAATTCTAGCTACCATCCTAAAATTATATCTATTGTATAAACACATTACTCAAAAGTCATACTTGCTAGATTTTTACCAATAATGGCATGTGTCCCATACCAATCCTTGAAGCATATAAAAAAAACGATGTATCCATCCTTTTTTCCCTAGATACACTGACACTGGAACACTTGTCAGTTCTTTTTCAGCATCAAAAGAAATGCTGACGTTGGCACCTGTTATTCCATACAAGGAAACATCATTCCTAGTCAACCTTGTTAGGGGTGAAACAACAACACTATCTTCACCTTACTAGGATTTACACAACCTACTTAGAATACATATCATGATCCCATAAAGAAATTTAATCAACCCCATCTCACTCTTGTTCAACTTATCTCATAGCTATTGCTGCTTCAGAAACCCTAAGGCTTTTAAAGAAATATTGATCATATTTTTGACCATATTTGAAATACTTTTACATGTCATCATTCAAAGCTTGATATAACTTGTATGACATGACTGGAACACTTTGTTCCTCCTATTCATAAATTCTATTTGTACATTAGTTAGTCTAAAGGACATAACTCTAAACTCATCATGGTCATGTGAATTATGTCATCCAATCTAACTCTTATGCATTGATATTTGATCATAGGTTTATCTTAAAGGAACACAGTATCACATATCTATTAACCAATAAACCATCTATCCTTGATAGTGGTCTTGCCCAGCTATCACTGAACCATACACAACATTATAGAATCACTTTTGTTTTTCCTTCCAAACAACATTTAGAGGGTCATCGTCAACTCTCTCTCCCTCTCTCTCTATGGAAGAGGAATACTTAGAATGTTCATTTAATAAACATCTCCAACCTTCACATATTTCTCATATTATTGATACATCTTGGATACTAGGATTCATTACCTTGGTATCCACCTCATGTTCTATAAGCAACTCACATCCTTATATCATCTACTTTTACCAACATAACAAATATCAAGACATATAAAAGGAGTCTCCCTAATTATTGGAAGGCTCAAAAGAAAAATCATCACAAACTTTATGAACTTGGAACCATAGTCCAAACAACATTATGCTATAATAAGCTATCCACCCTCATGTTTACAATGAATCCACACATACCAAGTGGCAATGATCCACTTGAAAGTTGTGCCCTGGAAAGAAAAGACACAAAGGGAAACACACTTCCCACATCATAGCAACATTGTTCAACGTCACTAGCAAAAAGGTAACCAATTCTATTTTCATTATGAAAGTTACAGCTTCTTATGTATCATTTTACCTTTTTCATTTCAGGTTCCTTACCATTAGCATAGGAATCATCATGATTAACATATCTCATAACTCCTTCCTTGACGACTATTTATCACACTTAGTATGTTCTCTTATTTTATTATGTTTTTCAACCACTTATCGATAGGTAAATCATCATATTCCACATTCTCTTCATTAAATCGGGATCATCTCCCTTAATTTCTTTCACATGCCATACTGATTTTTCATTAACACTTTCTTACACACATAGGTTGGTATGAGATTAACTCAGGTTCCACCTTATTTCTTTGTCATTGTTCCCATTCATCTTCTCATTGTGTACTTGTTATAGGAGTTCTCTCTACCTTATGTGGATTCCATACCTTGATTCACTTTATAAGCATAGACTTATTTGTCTTTTACTTTATTATCTTCTTGAATCACATCTTCAAGAACTCCTCTTTTCCTTATTTGTATTCAGATTTAGATTTCATGGTATTGTATCTTTCTCTTATATTTACCAAACATTCAAGTTTTGATAGATAATGATGCAATTCTCATATTCTTTTAAGGTAGGATTGAGATATTTACACCATGATTTCTTATTCATTATGCTATTTAGATTGTCTCAAAATGACTACTTGATCAGAGTAATAAGAAAGATAATAATATAAGAGTTTTATACTTGCCTTTTCTTCAATAATTGAATACTTGGCCAGGGCACCCAAATACTTGATATTAGGCAGTATGCACCATATTTTTATGTCATATTCCTAACTTAGACATCATCCTAGTCCTAAGTCCTAGTATCCCTGTAGACTCAGTGAACCTAAAGCTCTAATACCAACTTGTGAGAACCCGTTACACTAAATGAGATTACTCAAAACATAAAGCATAACCGATCACTAATTATTTACATACCCAAAAATATGGGTAAATTAAAACTGATTTCAACATCAGCACCCGCTCAGAAACATTTACATAAGATTCCAACATCTTTCTTATATCCATACTATGCCAAGAATTTGATACAAATTGTTCTATCACCTTAGCCACAACATATATACACATGAGAACAATATTGGTATATGCCACACAACAAACATTAACATGCTAACAAAATTTTGATCGTTTGAAACACCATATACAAACTTTTTCTCGCCCATACCTGAGAGTACAAGGACGACTCTAGGACACACTAGACATCTAATCAACTTTATCAAAGATTCATTACTATAGCTCCTCTTTGCTGCCACATGTTTATTTTTGTCACTTACGATTACCTAAAAAATTGTGGTGAACCATAAGGGTGAGACCCATGTCCCAACAAGAGATATAACCTCTAAAAACATTTATTGATTACAACATTTTTAAGTAACTAAATAGTTAAGCAGTTTAATCAGATACAACAAATAAGCTCAACAGTACTGATGATTAACAAAATACATAAAGGAGTAGATAATAACTATCTTCATTAGCTGGACTATTCTCATATCCCTATTAACAATATAAAGAGTCTAGCAACATGAACATCTCTCACATCATGAATCAATCTAATATCATATGCATAGCTAAAAACATCAACATGTCTAACAGGTTGAACATATCAACATCATAAGAAGAGCTACAACATAAGCACAACTATCTGGATAAGCATGATTAGCAGTATATGCATATCTAGTTACAAAGGCATGGCTAGCATGCTAAACATAACTAACAAGATGAGATAGCTAGCATCATGATTATAATAAGTAGTAGCAGTATAGTTATCAACACAATCATAGCTATTGTATATATGCATCTACAATCTTAAGCATATCCACAACATAAGTATATCTACTATCTCTTAATTGCAATAAGCATCATCTTTATGTAAAGATAACAAACAAGGGTTATCATCCAATGTGAAACGTTGTATAACACTAAACAAATATGCTATACGGTTGTATTACATCTTTTATTACGCCCTGGGGAATTTGAATCGTACCATTCAAAGTCCAACTGACCCCTACAAAGGGCTATTCCATTCCGTATAAGATCTAGGAGTGTCGGTATCCTAAGATCTCTTCCCCTCGATCAGTATGAGTAAAAGGCAGTGACATATCAGTCAAAGCTGCCACCACAATGACATATAGTCCTGTAACTAGCCCACCTTGGTACAAGTCATGGCACTAGAATCTAGGGTATTCAAACCCAATCACTGAGGTACAACCGCAGTTGTCCTCTAATCACATCACCGAGACACGACCGCATCCGTTCTCAATCACATCAGATGTATGAGGCATGACCATAGCCAACCTCCACAATCTGCATTGTGGATGACAAGGATATATCCTCAACCTGCCACCCCTACATACTCAATAGTATGCACTCTGAGTTTCCCTTAGGAACACTCGTTTCACCATCCAACAAGTTCTGACACTAAAGATGGTTGTACGACACATGGCACTACATGATTAGAGTTGCACTTGATTAGTTATGCCAATTGGGTGAATTAAGTCTGCATCAAACAAGTGGACATACAAACCCTAATTCACTTCTACTAAGCATATAAATATCACAACTTTTAAAAGATACAAAATGTGTGAAACATAATTTCTCATCTCATCATCACATGGTACTATTCACTTGCCATTCATGAGACCACACTAGTCATCATACTATCACAAGATATAAATCCTTTTCACAATATCATAGGGTATCAACCCTTATCAACACAAGAGGATTATACCTCATTCAGGGCTCAACCATGCCCAAAGGTCATTAAGACCATCATACTATTCCCTGCAAGATCATCATTATCTTCGCATGCCTTATAACAAAGCTCAACAACATCACCAACATATAATACACCAGATCAACACAATATTGCATTAATGAGCTAGGAGATATTCATAAAAAATCATAGTAGGGTTATATTAACATTAAGAACATTCCTTTATTACATCAACATGCAAGGAATCTAGATATAATTAACCCTCATCATATTCATAATGCACATGTTTTGCATAAGCAAGTATCAACCATGTGGCTATGATAACCACCAATTAACACATTAAGGTTATGATCATGTTAAGGAGGTTATTTCACCATCATGCCATCATATAAGAATGTTAAACATGAATACTCATCTTTATCTATTTGCATTAGAGTTAGGTTCAATAAGATAAATTATATTAATGTTACTAATCAGCACTTATACCCAAACCCTAACTCATAACATCCCCATTGGATCATGGATGCATAAGGTGAAGCATCACCATCACATTCCATACTATTCTCAAGTATGAACCCACACATAAATCAAGGTGTAACCATTGGGTTATAACATACTAGGGTTTCAACAACATTAACATAGTACTTCATGATTGTATTAGTCATTCAAGGACTATTCATACCCAATTACCGTCATTTAGTTATATTAAAGCTAGGTATAACAAGCTATACCTCATTAGGGTTACATATCAACAAAATATGATTATCATCCCTTCTATTCATATGAATGAATAGGTAATAATACCTTATTATGGGTAACCCTCCATTTGTTCCATCATCATTCAACCCATATCACCATACCACAATGTCACCCAGAACCATTGGATGTTTAAAAGGTAAGACCATTGGTTGTTTACATAAGTAAACACCTCAGATAAACCACCTATGAAGTCCTTGATTTTTTCTCTATAAAGATTCACCATCTAATCCTAGACATCCCTTGATTAACAACACAAAAAGTTCCATTGATAGTAGGGTAAAACCCACAATCAACTATTCATTTGAAACAAGCCATCCATTGTCAACAAGTAAGCTCTTTAAGTTGATCATATAAAGGAAACTATATAAATCACATTATTAGGACCAACATATTACATTAGCCATCATTCCACTTTAATGGAGGAATTAACATTATATCTTGACCATTGGGTCAAGTTCATATATTAAAACCATCAATTACAGTACAGGTCCGACCATTGCATTAAGTTACCCAAGAAACCATTGGTCTAAGGCTTAATTGATTCTACAACTATATGATTAACTCACCATAGGTTTGGGATACCTAACCACCATCATTAGTGACCATTAAGTCATCATAGGTTGTTAGATCAACACTATATTCATTAATCAACATCAAATATCAAACTAATATAACCATTGATTGATAGCATCATTAGGGTACTTAGTTGTTAATCACTAGGCTTCTAATTAGGCCAAAACATGACCTAAGGGGTGAACGTCAGTTGACACACTTGGTTACCACCATCAATTGTCATGAAGACAACACCATAGGGTTGTTGCAATGGTACCATCATCGGGTCATGGGTTTATAGAAGAAATCAGCTTAAAATCCTAAAATTGACCATTGATTGATAGGTGCTTAACACCATAGGTTGTCAAACCAACCTGATCCAAGTCATATTATACCTTAGGAATAACATACAAATGATCACAGGTTCATCTATAACTGAAATCAAAATAGAGAACATTATAAAAATCGAAATCCAAGTCAAGCATAACTTTTTAGTGCATGGATCATCATTTTCAAGCAAGAACATGATCTAGAAAGCTTATGGTAAGCAATAAATGTGGAGCAAGTTAAAAAACTTACCTATAATGAGAAGATGAAACCCCAAACAGAAGAAATCTCGATCAGGTAGAATAGAAAATCCAAGCATAAGCTATGAACTCGTCCATCTAGCACCTTTCTTCATCAAATGAGCAAACCCTAAGCATAAGGAGCAAGAAAAGTAGGGTTTTAGAGCTTTAGAGCAATTTCTACCATGGAGAAAGGTTCCGACCTAGAGGAAGATATAAGTAAGGAGAACATAAAGAGAAACAGAGAAGGAAGGAAGAAAATAACTTGCCTTGGTCAAAATCCCTAGAAGATGACCTTGGAAACCCTAGGTAAGGCTATATGAAGCTCTAGGAGACCTTCTTCTCCAAAAAGAGGTTCTCTTCTACCTTAGAGAACTTGGTTCCATAGAAAAATAGAGTGGAGTCATTGCTCCAGGTTAGAGGAAAGAGAAATCAAGCAAAGTTTCATACTTGGGCAAGGAAGAGGTAAATATAGCCTATGGATAAGGATGGAAGCAAGCATGAGGTGTAAAAGTAGCTTCCCCATGTTTCTATGGCATTAAACTATTAAGAATATGCAAGCACACACAAGAAGCTCCCCCACCATCCTTATAGACTTGATTAGCTTTCCTTTTTCGAATTTCCCAACTAATCACATAATTCATTAGTTGATAGCTACTAAAGGTAGCTCATCCGTGAAGGGGTAAATCCTAAAATACCCTTAGAGAAAACACCTTCAAACTAAGGATTAAATAGGTGCCCCATGGCTCAAAAAGCTCAAGAATTATGATAGAATATCCAAGGAACATAATGTAAGTGATAAATTGCAAATAAACCTCCCAATTGGGTAAATTGTAGAAAAGTCCAAAATGTGCATAAAATTACATAACTTGCTCAAACAGTGTCCAAATTGGACCAAATTTGAAACTTAAGCTTGTATTATAATTTCAAAGCATATAATAAGGTTAGATTAGGGTTATAAGAATTCAATTATGGTAATTAATCTTATTCAACTCATTAAGCAAGTTTAGGGCCTTACAAACTCCTTGCTCTAGCTAATTGCTTGCCTTGCTTGGTTTCTTAGTCTTAACTTGCTTAGAGTAATCTAGAGTTTTTGTTAAATTGGTTTCTTTCTTAATCTATTTTGCTTGCAATTGTAGCATAATCAAACGATATCCAAATTTAAACCCTCAAACCCTAGTATCTGCTTTAGGAACATAGCTAACACAAACCTAGCTCTAGTGCCCCCTCTATCCCTGAGGATCGACCCTAATATTACCATTAGCCTAAACTACTCCATGACCTCATGTGCTTGTAGGTACGTGTGATTGGTTAAGCCTGTACGTTGGACTAGGTCCATATACAAATTTTGAGAGATCTGTGTGTTTTTCCTTAGGGTTGCATCTAGCCACCTTTAGTTGGCTAGTGTGTAACTTTGAGAAGATCGCACCAAGCTTTCTGGCACCGTTTCCAGGGATAGAGGCGCTCAACCTAGCTAGTTAGTGTAGCTTAGCCTTTCCTACTGCCCTCGCCAGTGCTATTTTTTATTCTTTGTTTACTTTTGCATATTGTCTTTCTAACTTGGCTTTTGTTGCTTGTTTGTGTATTGTGCAGGTGACAAATGTGCATGCGTAATACACATTCTACTTGTACCAACTTGGTGTTAAATCACCCCGAGATAGGTAGAAGGAGATGCCAAAGCCGCCACAAATAGCACCAAGAAGCTAGAATGGGTGACCATGAACCTCATGGAGATGCTCAACCACAACCCAACCGCCCTCTCTATGAACCGCCCTCTCTATGAGTACTTCACCCTGGGGAACTACAACTCTCCAATTGCCACCCTAATTGACCAAATGTTGGGTCAATAGTTATTCATTCCACCCGCACTTCTTGGACTCCTTCCTACTTACTATGGGATCGAGAATGAGAACCCCTACCACCATATCAATTCCTTCCTTGAAACTTGTTCCACTTTCTGCACACCCGCCGCCACCGATGACTCAATATGCATAACCCTTTCCCCCTTCTTGCTGAAAGAAAAAGCCAAGGAATGGTATATCTCCAAACCTGAGTTGGTGATATGGAATGCGGTAAAGAATTAATTTCTCAATAAGTTATTCCCGATTGCCAAGCTAACCCAGATGCAAAGATATATCACCGCCTTCTAACAAAAATAAAATGAACCCTTTTACGAGGCGTGGGAAAGGTTCCATAAGCTCCTGCGTGACTGCCCCCATCATGAGGTACCTTTGTGGCAGATGGTTCAAGAATTCTACACCAGGCTAGTGGAATTGAGCCAAAAAAATGTTGATTCATCATGTGGATGCACCTTCATGGAAAAATCACCTGAGGAGTCATGGTCCTTGTTTGATCACCTTGCTGAGAGTTCTCACCATCAGGCTTCAACTAAAGGGGAACACTATGACTGAAACTACATCCCACCAACTCCTCCTGTAGTTCCAGCCTAGAATGCAGCCAACCCCGACATGATGAAAATGATGGTGGATATGATGAATATGATAAAGAACCAAGTTAGTGGTTCTTCTAGCCAATCCACCATGGCAGTTGATGTTGAGGAAGAAGAAGTGCACGCTTTACATGCCTTTAGCAACCAAAACAACCAAGGCTCGATGTCCAACTCCTATACTCCTGAGTGGAGGAATCATCTAAACTTCTCATGGAAACAACAAAATGAGGAGGGGCAAGGGTAGACAAGTCAACACCAAGGGTCCAAGTACATCTCCAAGTTTGAGGAAGAGGTCCTAGGAAGGCTAAGGAAACTTGATGAAGTGAAGAAAGATGTGTCTTCTCAAGGACAAAACATTAGCTGCCTTGAACAAAAGCTTGATCAAATCTCCCTTTCACTTGCATGCCATGAAGAGGGGAGGCTCTCGTATCAACCCATGGCCAACCCAAACAATGATGGTGGTTATGTGAGCACTACTCAAGGTGTTTATGTCCCACCACAAGGCCAAGTACCCCCACTTCACCAGTACCAAGGACCACCACATCCATATGCTCCTCCACCTCAACAACCCCCTTACAACTATTAATATCCTCCGCCTCACTCATACCAATAGTCCCCTCCACAATATCACCCCCATCCACCACAACAACCACAACAACAAACACAATTTATCCTCCAAAAGTGGAATCCACCACACTGAAGGCCACAACCACCTCAACAACCACAACCAACTCCACGAGCTTCCTCGTCTACTACCCATGAGCATGTGAAGGCGGTGATAGTTTTAAGGAATGGTAGGACCTTGGAGCATCCACATGGTACTTATGTTGATAGTGCAACTAGTAATGACAAGGTTGATACTGCGATCAGGAATGTTGATACTAAGACTCAGGCTGATGATATTGTGATATCAAGAGTTGATATCGAGTTACCGAGAGATGATATTGTGATTCCAGTGATACCGCTTGATGATACTATTGACTTGATTCAGTTGGGAGCACAACTCCCTCCTTTCCCTGATGCACTTGAAGAGCCATCCACCGAAAGAAGGAAGAAGAAACATATCGAGGACATCATGGAGACCTTTAAGTAGGTCAAGATCAACATTCCTTTGCTTGATGCGATCAAGAAAATTCCATCTTACACTAAGTTCTTGAAAGACTTGTACATGTTCAAGAGGAAGACCACCGGAAGGATGCAAGGGAAGGTCAAGCTTACTAAGCAAGTGAGCTCAATTCTGCAACACACCGTTCCAAGTAAAAGAAAAGATCTGGGTGCTCCCATCATCTCATGCTACATTGGAGCACATCGCATAGACCAAGCCCTTCTTGACTTGGGTTCTAGTATAAATCTAATGTCTTATGATATGTTCATTGAACTACAAATGGAGTAACTGGGTCCCACTCATTGTACCTTGTAGTTGGCCGATAGATTTGTGAAAACACATAGAGTGCATGTTGATGATGTGTTGGTTAGACTTGATGATGAGAACTCCACATTCTTTCCTGTTGATTTTATTATCTTGGACATGGAAAAAGACTCGAGGAAAGTGCCTATCATCTTGGGGAGACCCTTCTTGGCCACATCTAATGCCGTGATCCATGTGAGGACTGGAACCATGTATGTGACTTTCATGTACATGAAGATCTGGTTGAACATCTTCAAGTCTTCTGCTAAAGCCAAGGTGATAGGTGCTACAGAAGAGGATTGCTATCTGATTGAGTGTCTTGATGAGATAGTAGAAGTGTGTCTACCTACATGGATTCAAACCACCACACAAGGTAGAGGTCTAGAGCCCATTGTGGAATTTCTCAATGATGATGAGGAGAAGGATGAGGAAGAAGAGTTGGCCTTAGTGGTTGTGAGTGAAGACCTCCCATCCATTTCTGAACCATTGAAGAATTCCCTTGAAGAGACTCCCGTTCTTGAGCTCAAGTCTCTTCCTGAAGGATTGAAATATGCATTCTTATGCTCCAATGACACTCTTTTAGTGATCATTTCTTCTATTCTTTCTCTGAAGTAAGAAGATGTGTTGATGGTAGTTTTGAAGAAGAACATTCAAGCCATCCGATGGTCCATAGTTGATTTGAGGGGTATTGACCCTTCTATTTGTGTCCATAGAATCTACCTTGAGGATGATGCTAGAACAACCCGTCAAAAGCAAAGACAATTGAATCCCAAGTTGAAAGAGGTTCTAGCAAAAGAGGTCATGAAGCTACTTGATTTTAAAATCATATATCCCATTTCAGACATCCCATAGGTGAGTCCCATCCAAGTTGTATCCAAAAAGGGTGGGGTCACAGTCACTAAGAATGAAGATGGGGAATTTATGCCCGTGAGAGAGCAATCCAAGTGAAGGATGTGCATGGATTATAGAATATTGAATGAAAAGACCAAGAAATATCATTACCCTCTTCCATTCCTTGACCAAATCTTGGAGAGATTAGTTGGACAAAGGTTCTATTGTTTTCTTTATGGGTACTCCAGTTACCCAAATAGTTGTTCATCTAGCTAATCAAGAGAAGACGACGTTCACTTGCCCAAGTGGTACTTTTGCCTACTGGAGGATGCCATTTGGGTTGTGCAATGCGCCTTTGACATTTCAAAGATGTGTAATGCTTGATTCATTGCTTGAAGTCTTCATGGATGACTTTTCTGTGTTTGGTAAGATGTTTGATGGGTGTTTCCTTCACCTAGCAACTGTTCTTGAAAGGCGTGTCAAGGTCCATTTGGTACTATCTTGGGAGAAAAGCCACTTCATGGTGCCTGAATGCATTGTTTTGGATCACCGAGTCTCTAAATGTAGAATTGAAGTTGATAAGGCTCATGTGGGCCTGATTTCCACTCTTATCATTCCTTCCACCATAAGACATGTCCTGTAACAAACCGATTACAAATCAAGCCATCACCAGTAAAATCGCGAGATTATTATAAACAACAGAATTAACAAAAATCACTAAAAGTTAAAACCATTTTGCACATAGATCCTTTTCCAGTAAACTCTTACACAAGGAACCAAAGCTTTATATACATATGGTTCATATTGTACATTTAGTGTCTCATCTCTTCTCGAGGATAACAAATACCAGTTGCTTTACTATAATATACACAACAACAACATAAAAACTTTGAGATAAGCAAACTAAAATCTCAAGTCGTTTGTAAAAGACAATAAGAACTATCTCCCAAGGACCTGAGAGTACAAAGATGACACATAGAGTTTTATCTACAAAACCCTGACAAACAACATACTCAACCTGATATACTACTATTGTCCTTGTTGATACGATCCTTCTTCTGCAGTCTGGCTCCTAGTCCCTTATCCATGTCCACCTAAAATTGTGGATCCCACGGGGTGAGACTATTGTCCCAGTGAGAGATATAACTCTCTACCAACAATATTATTATCACAAGAAATAGTAAAGACTAAACATAAGGTATTTTATGCAATTAGCAGATATATTTAATGATAACAAAATTATGACACATCTATTTACTTAAAAAGGAATATGAAGAATGTGTATAACATCTATCTACTAAGATGTATGAAAGTAATAAAATATCAACCAATGTTTTCCGTATTCAATCCTTAAGCAGATATGCTACAAAGAAAAGCATAATTGGATTTATCAGATATTTTCATATACACTGAAACACATAAACCACTTAGAATCTCAATCTTCTTATTATCATCATACTTGGGTATTCAAACCCTTAATTCATCACTGAGCACTGTCACCACTTAGCAGTTAATCATTACCTATGGTTCATCAGACCATGGTATTCATTCGCATAGTTCACATAGCTCACTGAATCTGCATCATATAACATCATAGCTCTTACTTAGCCATGCTCATTGCCTTATGATGCCTGTATGATTAATATATCATGCCATCAACAATTCCAAACATATGTCTTAATCATGCAATACTAAAGAACACATCCTACCTAATGAATTAGGGTTATAATCAATCAATTAGGGTTTTAAGATTTCATTAGCAAAGATTTAGTCTAACTCATACTCCACTCATCTCAGGAGTAAATGTTGATCACATAATTATCTTTCCAATCTTAGTTTCTCTCTCATCCCTATTAGGATGTAGATTACTTAATTCACCTCTTTAAGGTCTACCAACTTATTATTATCAAATTGAATTAGACTTATTGTGTCTCAATATTGCATTAATCATATTCATTACTTAGACAATATTACTAAATAAAAGCATGTCTACCATATCGGGTAGCATGGTGGATAATGTTATGCTATCATGTTTGAAGATGCATATATCATCATAACAAGTATCCTTATTAATCATGTGGTGAAATCACACCTTCATATCGGGTTTAGGGCATATCCCTAAACACCATATCGTGTAGTTAGATTGGATTAACTATCTCTTTAGCTTTTATCACCTTTAGTCAACCTCATAACATGTAGGGGTTAAACTATTACCCTCCTATCAGGTATAGAGGTGTATTGGGTTCTCATATCGTGTACTAGGGTACACCATATTGGGTATGCCATTATGGATTTACCATAAATCACTCAAACACTATTATATTTATCTGAATTTGTCATATCGATCTTCCATATCAGTTTTCCACCATATCAATTTTCCTCTTGGATTTCCATATCGGATTTCATCTTGGGTTTTCCCTATCATGTCCCCACATTGGATTTTCCATATCATGATCCTATGTTGACTACCATATCATGTTCCCATGTTGGCTATCATATCAAGTTATGTCTTTGAACATCATATCAGTTTACCTCATGGATTGCACCATATCACGTACCCACATTGGGTGATATCATGTTGCCATATCATGTTCCTATATTGACTACCATATCGTGTTCCCATGATAGATAAGAACCTTGAATGCTAGTTCTTTTCTCGACAAGATGGATACTAAGTTACCCTTTAACCCAACACAAAGTAATGGGGTATATCAAGTTTTCAAAAGAAAATAGTTGCATAACATATCAGATTTCTATATCTTCATCTAGGGTTTACTCATATCGTGTAAATGTGTTGCTTTGCCTTTTATATCATGTATAATATATAAATAGGAATCTCCCATATCACCCATAGGACTTGTTTTTACAAGGTATGACCTGCCTTCAAATCAGATTGACTTCTATATTGGATTCCTTATCGGTTTTCAAAAGTCTTCAATCCATATCGGGTTGTCCAATGATGATGTCATCATCATCAACCTCAAGATCATTATCTAAATATTCAAAACCATAGACAACAATCCTAAATTCTTATTGAAACTCATGAATATATCAATTGATCAAAGGAAATTTGAATTTAAAAGAAATCAACAAGTTGAACAATATTAAAGAAAAGATAATAATATTGATGGGTTCAAGTTATATAACTCACCTCTCAAGTAGCTTTCAAACTTCAAGCTTCACTCCTCACGTTCTAAGGTTGAAGATGAACCTTCTCTAAGATCCAAGACTTGAACTCCTAACCTTTACACGATATCTCCAATCACAATGGATGATATCTCCTTCTATGACCTAGTTGGCTGATATCTCTTACCCTTGGTCGATATCAAGCTTCACCATTCAAATCTCCTCACTTTGCATGACACAATAGGGTTTGAACAATACAAGAGGAAAGGTTTCTAACAAGATTCGAAAATCTTACTAACTAGTGAATGTCAAGGTATTTATACTAGGGGTTTATGGAAAAGAGTGTAATAGGTGTCATTAGCTAAAGTTACTTTATGCCACCTAGCCATGCAAGGTCGACTCATACACTTGCATGCATGCTATCATTATCTTCCCATGTAAAAATAAAAGTTCACAGATAATATAGAATATAAGGGTCGACTCTTGAGTTATCTTCTAGGGCAAGTCTTCTTCCACTTACTATATTATAATATCCAACTCAATCCTTTCCAAAACAAGTTGCAAACCAATTCCTATTTCTTCTTTGAATTGTCTTGCCCGTTATGGGACAAGCTAAGACTCAACAAAATGATAGGAGGCTCTCTTATGGCTCTATGGCTGACACAGACTTCTACTCTAAGTCCACAACTCGATATGGCTCATATGCATAGCTTTCAACTTATGCATTTTCTTGATCTTTTCATTATTAAGAGTGCTAACACTTTAGGATGATTCAACATATTGTATCCTTACTCTCTCACTCCTCTAGATAATACCAGGCAAGAGTAAAAGTAATCTAGAGGTGTTATTTTACACATTAACCCTTCTTCTTAGGTGAATTGCACTTTTCACTTAGATTATCATATAATGCATACATAGTTTGCATATAAGCTCAAATTTGAAAATAAACTTCACAAAGGGACTTAATTACTTTTCAAAATATAAGAACAGGTTTATAAGCAACTTACTTAAGAAAAACTCCTAGGGTTAAGCCATAACCCAGGTCAGGGGTGTTACATGTCCGATCTTTCTTGGGGCATGTAAGTTTCTATCGTTGTTTCATTAAAGTCTTTAGAAAAATCTCAAGGCCACTTTGTCATTTACTTGAAAAGGATGTGGAATTCCATTTTGATGACAAGTGTGTTGAAGCCTTCAACCACTTGAAGAAAAAGCTCGTCTCTGCTCCTATCATGCAACCCTCAGATTTTTCCTTGCCATTTGAGATCATGACTGATGCATAGGATATGCCAGTGGAGGCTGTGTTGGGCCAAAGGATTGGTTAGATTCCACATGCCATTTACTATACAAGCAAGACTCTTGATGAAGCTCAAAGGAACCACACTACCACAGAAAAAGAGTTGCTTGCATGATTTTTGCTCTTGACAAGTTTCTCTCTTATCTCTTGCAAAACAAGGTGGTGGTTTATACAGATCATGCAGTCTTGAAGTACCTTATGACAAAGAAAGATTCTAATCAGATGGATTCTACTACTCCAAGAGTTTGATCTAGAGATTGTTGATAAAAGGGAAGTAGAAAATTCTACAGCCAATCATCTCTCCTGCATTGAAGCACCGTATAATGATAGTAACCACATCAAAGAAACAATGTCACATGAGCAACTCTTCTTACTTTCATCCACCCAAAGACCATGGTATAAGCACATAGCTAACTTCTTAGACAGTGGAAGGATACTGAGTACTTGAACAAGGGAGGAGAGCAAGAGACTATTTGCTATGGTGAAGAATTATGCTTGGGATGACCTACATTTTTCAAATATTATCCCAACAACTCATTAGAAGAAATGTTATGGAAAGAGAGTAACAATAGATCCTAGCCATGTGCCACTCCAGTGCATGTGGAGGACATTTTAGTGGGAAACGTACAACCACCAAGATTCTTCAAAATGGATTTTATTGGAAAACTTTGTTCAAAGATGCTCATGAGTTTTGAATGTTGTTTGAAGTGCCCAAAGGTGGGCACTATCTCAAAAAGGGACATGATACCTCAATCACCCATTCTTGTGGTTGAGGTGTTTGATGTGTGGGGAATTGATTTCATGGGTTTGTTTGCTCCCTCCTTTAGATATGTGTACATCTTGGTGGCCGTCAATTATGTATCAAAATGAATTGAAGTTATTGCTACTAGAACCAATGATCATAAGGTGGTGTGTGATTTTGTGAAGTCAAATATCTTTAGCCGATTTGGTGTGCCAAGATCCATGATTAGTGATGGAAGAAGCCATTTCATCCATCACACATTTGAAGGTTTGTTAAAAAGACATGGAGTGAATCATTGTGTGGCTACTCCTTACCACCCTCAAACGAGTGATCAAGTCGAGTTGGCTAATCGGGAGATAAGGCTCATTCTTGAGAAGATGGTGAGGCCAGACTGTAAGGATTGGTCTTTACATCACAATGAGGGTTTGTGGGCATATAGGAATGTATATAAAGCCCTGATTGGAACCACACCATTTAATCTTGTTTATGGAAAAAGATGTCATCTATAGGTGGAAATGCAACACAAGGCTTTGTGGGAATTGAAAGCTATGGAGATGGATTGAGACACAACCAGGTAGAAAAAAATTACAGCTACATGAGCTTGAGGAGATGAGGCATGAGGCCTATGAATTGTCTAAAAGCTACAAGGAAATAACTAAGTTTCTTCACGACAAGCTGATCAAGAAGAAGGATCTTGAGCCTGGGCAATGGGTATGGTTGTACAACTCTAGGATGAAGTTCTTTCCAGGAAAACTTCAGTTTAGATGGGAAGGACCTTATCTCATCAAGAATGTATATCCATCTGGAGTTGTTGTCATAAGTGAAAAGGATGGAACAAGAGAGTTCATTGTGAATGTATAAAGATTGAAAGCAGTGGGTGAAGTAGGTCTTGATAGAGCCAATCAAAGTTTTGATATTGTGATGTTAGTTGAGGAATACCAGCTTGATGAAGAGATGTGTTTGAATGAGCATGAGAGGGATATTTACTACAAAGATGCTTTGAAAATTCCATGAGGATGATTGAGTTCAAGAATCAATAAGCCCGACTGAAGGTGTAAAATTTAGCGCTAGTGAGAGGCAACCCACCTAGGTTTGGGAACTTTTTCACCCAATCTTCACTTTTTGATACTTTTACTTTGTTTTTACATGATTCCAAGAACATACACATGCACACTTGTGCTTGATAGTTTTGTTTTAGTTTGATGATATGATAGGTGATATAGGTGAAAGTTGAGAAATGAGGTGCATTTTTGTGAAAAATGATTGATACAACATCAAGTGGATTGATTAGATTGATTGGATTATGAATGATGGAGTGATTTGATGATATCAGAAGATTTTTGAACTTGGAGGACCCAACATGACTGCGCAGGCATGGAACATCCATGCTGGCAAGTCATGTTTCAATAGGGAAAATTAGAGTTTTGGGCACAGGCAGCACAACCGTGCTGGCCTGGGCCCATCATTTAAGTTTCTCAATTTTGCCCGAGCTAGCACGACCCAAACCTCATTTCTTCGACCCAGAACAATCATTCCGTGCAAGGAGGTGATTAGGGATACCCCCAAATCACTTCCTCTTTCTCCCAAACTCTAGATTTGAGCTCCCTTTGTCCCCCAATCACCTTCCCCTACCTCAAGCTCCAATTTCCACCCTCCATTTCTATCTATTTCTCCATATCCAAGAAGATTTAACCCCTACATCCTGGAAGTGTGTTTCTTACTATTATTGCTCGTTTTCCACAAAAATCCTTGCTAAGATGTAGAGGACATGCAAAGAAATCAAGAAAGGGGTAGAGAAGACCATGAACATCCTCACTGGAGGCAAAAGCCACACCAAACAGGCCTCCAATGTCACACTGCCATCCCACAATGCTTCATCACCATCTAATTCCATTTTGCAATCACTCTGATAGTCGGCATCGACAAGCACCTCCCGACACTAATTCTCCTCAGGTGGCCACACGTCAGATCCAAGATACAACAACCCTGACAAGGAGGAGGAGGAGGAAGAGATGGAAAACATCATGGACTCGATGGATATTGATGCACTGACCCGAGAGAGGAGAGACAAGAAGGGTGCTGCTATGTCATCTTCATGACTACCTCCACACTTGACTCCGGCAAGATGCTCCACTTTGTTAGCACAACCATGCGCCGCTCAACAACCCATTAGGCGCATGTTGTTGATTGAGGAAGAAGCTGAAGATGCACACATTCAGATGGTGCCCTTGAACTTGGACATGAGTTAGGGGTCACACACATATGAGGAGGAGGAGGTAGATGACACTAAGAGTGAGGAGATTGAATATGATCCAGTGGACTTCTTGTCCAATCTAGAGGAGGACAGGGTGAAGTGGGTTGGGAAGCAGCCTGAGGAAGTTGCATATGGGAGAGGCACATCAAGGCGAGTGTTCACAAGGCCCCTTCACTCCGAGTGCACTACTAGGAGGGTGATTCCCACAAGGTATGCTTGCCCCAATACCATGCAAGCCCTAGGGATGCATCTTATTGCGAATGATTTCTTATAATCATGTGGATTGTACAAATTGCTGAACACTATGGAAGAAACACACTTGGAGATGACTCATGAATTCTTCAGATCACTGGAGAAGGTATAATATCAAGGGGAGGATGCAATCCACTTCAGGCTCAATGACTCCACTCATGTACTAAATGCCTCCAACCTCAATAAGATTTTCACACCAACGCTAGAGATAGCTTAAAAGTTTGATGGGGGCAGCTTTGAAAAAAGTGGGAAATGCAACTATTCTAAGATGTGGGAAACATTCACTGGCTAAATCTCCTTTTCATCGAGAAAGTAAAAAATGAGCAAGATTCACAACCCCACTTTGAGATATATCCAAAAAGTCCTCACCAACTCTATGTTTGGCCGGTACGACAACCAAGGCTGTTGTTCTAAAAAAGACTTGTTTGTGATGCCAGTAATGGTGAGTCGTGGTTATGTGAATCTGGGGATGATGATGATTGATCACTTAAAAATAATTCCCTCCAAGACCAAGCTTCCCTTCATAATGGGAGGGAATGTGATCACCATAAAAAAAGCACTTGATTATGATCTCCAGAACTTCACAAAGGAAGAAGGGGCCAAGTTGATTGATTTGAACTATCTTTCAAGGTCTCAGATGATTTCCATAAGAGACAAGAAGATCATTAACATTGTGAACCCTAGGTATCCTGGCCTCACTCTAGAGATACCTTACCATTCTGTTGTTCTTCTTGAGGATATAATGCCATTGGAAAATCTTCCAGCATAGATTTCTACTTGGGAAGGCACGTTCCCTAGAGAGGACTACAAAGATGTGACAGTGGACTTACTAGAGGGTGTAGGAGTGTTACGACCCCATCTGAGCTTAATTGGTAAACTAGGGTTTACCTAGACAATTGCAAAGATTAATTGGAATAATCACTCTTGAAATCTAATTAATGACGATAACACAATTAGGATGTTTTAACTATGATAAGAAGTCTAAATGTTCTTTTGTCTTGAGAATTAGGGTTTGAGAAGCATAGACCCTAATCGGCCCAAAATAGGGTTTTAATGACATATGAATACAGAATTTGATAAGTAGAATGTCTCACTAAATGATTTTTAGTATTTTATGTGTAACTCTGATTTACTTCAAATTTGGATATGATTTGGATATATAAAATTTGAACAACATTGGAAAATATCAGAATTGTTGAAGAATGTTCTGACCTGTTTATCGGTCGAGTTTCAAACTCGACCGATCATATTTTCAGATTTATATAGCAGTGTGGTAATTGAATTTTATCTTTTTATTGGTATATCCAATTGATCTCAAATTTTAACTGTGCTTGAAAAACACAGTTTTAGACACTATGTTAAATTGGAATAATTTTTGGATGACTTTTGATCTCTACAGTGAGGGTGTCGGTCGAGTTCTGTGCAGGGCAAACTCGACCGAATCTGCTGCAGACTGCAATATAGCAGTGCACTGTTCTATTTTTAATTATTTATTGGACTCTCCAAATGATCTCAAATTTTAATTGAAGCTTTATATATCAATTATAAACAACTTGCTAAATTCCCATAATTGTTGGAGAAGGTTTGATCTCTTAAATAAACGAATTATAGTAACTTTGTATAACTGAATATTCAGCCAATATAATTAAAGTTGAGTGTTGGGTCAATATGCAATTGACCCAAGCAGCTCAAATTGACTTATATGATCGACCACACACACACACAGCTCTCATTCTTCGTCATCCATCCTAGAGAAACGAAAATCTAGAGAGAGAGGGAGAGTTAGGGCTTGAGTGGAGAAAGAGGAGGAATTGCTGACCTAGGGTTTTGCGGTCCGAGGAATGATGAAATCAAGTAAGTTTGGATCATTTGCATAGACTTTTATGGTGAATCTTCTCTCTCATGTCAAGATTCCGTCCATTCTCTGATTTGATCCAAGATGATGTCGAAATTCCCTCTTTTCTCACCCTTTCTTCATAATCCCTCATTTTTAAGGTTTCCTAGTTAAATGGAAGAAGAATTGGGAGATTTGCTAGGGATTTGATATGAGTTCGAGCTCCCCTGAGTTGAGCTGCAGTTTTGAGGTATTTTCACACCTTGGGGTGAGTGGGTTCTTCCTTTAAACAGTATAATGCACGAAATTTGATTATAGCATCCAAATCCCTAATTGCTTGGTATGTGATTCTAAACCCTGAAATGTCCGTTTAATTTAAGTTGTTGCAATTTGATATGATATGGATTCCTTCTCTGTTTGAATGACTCCTTGATGGTAGATTCACATCAGAAACGTATACAACACACCCTAGAAAGAATGCTTTTCAGATTTATACCATATGATTCAATTAGGGTTTAACCTAATTGAGATATCTCTAGAGTTTCAACCTTATTGAAAAGGACTAGTAAACTTATAAGTGGTTAGGATGTACCTCATGGATTACCTTATTTGAATTTTATCCTTGGTGCATGATATCTCAGTGAATAGCATGGAAACCTAAATTTAGTTCAATTTCCATGGTTTCATACATATATCGATTGTATATGATTTGTTGAAAATAATCTTTATTTAGTGAATGCTTATATCCTATGAAATCCTTATGAGAGCCATGTGACAAGTGAATGAGGTAAATGAAAAGGTGAATGAGGCAAATGAAACCCTAAGGATAGGGTGTTCAATGAATCATGTTATGGTGACATGAAAGGTCTCGATATGAGATGTGGTGATACTTAACTGTTGAATTGTATGTTTCTAGTGCATTTAACTTTATATGCTTGTTCTCTCTGAGTTGATATCTACATACTGCAGGGCTTCTTATATTTCAATACATATCTCGTAAATTTCAGGTGATGAGATATGACATGTCCTAGAAAGGGATGTTACTAAGACATGGTATATGTTGAATACATGAGCTATGATGTTTTATATGATATGATATGGCAGGCCGTGTGAGCCTTGTGAGAAATGTAAAATGAGTTATGATTTCTGTTTTACATGTATCTATAATATTAATGTTAGACTTAGGTGCCCTGAACACCGTAGAACCCCTTCGAGAGATATGCTTCTTAGGGGTGAAACTCGTGTTTCAACATTAACCGTGCAGAGTCATGGTGGCACGAGGACAGAGAGGCAGTGTTCAACAATAATCCGTGCAGAGTCACGATGGCACTGAAGAAAATAGGGGTTATTGCAACAAGATCCGTGCGAAGTCATGGAGGTAACCCCGTGAGACTCTCCGCCTGTGTGCTCAGGTTAGAGGACGAGTCTAGAGCACTCGGAGTAGTGCATTGAGGCCGGAGAGCCTGTGGTCCTGTGGCAGAACAGGGCTGGCGTCAGACTTAGCATTTCCCGGGTGTGTCGCTAAGTCTTGTACGGTGTGGCCGTAGTGCACTGCGAGTCTCTATGCAGAGTACACTGCATAGATCAGGGCATAAGCTAAAATATGATCATATAGGTTCACAGAGTTTCTTATAAATGAAAGAGTTAAGGAAGACTAGAGCATAGTCTTCTAGTAGTTATTCTTTGGATGCAATATTTACATTCTTTGTTATTTCAATTATATTGTTTTAGAACTGCTCAGTGTAGTATTTATTGCTGTTAAATTTCATAACGTTTATTCAAAGTTATATCTGTAATCACATTAGTGCCTTAGACTATTTCCTTGAAGTACTCATTCACTGAGCGAGTAGGCTCACCCCTCTACTCAAACATTTTAGGGTTAACCGCGTGGACTTGAAGATGGTCAGAGCATCAGTGTAGATCTGCTACAAGAGTTAAGTACAAGATTAGTTGAGTCAGTCGGTCCTTGTCACTCTAGGTCCTCAGTAAGAGATAAGAGAGAGAGTTGTAATTACGATGTGTAATATTGTTCCTCTTCTGATATGTATGCTAATTAGCAAGTTTTATGTGCATAAGGTGTGAGAGACATCATGAATGTTTATACATGTATCTTTACTATTGAAGTCTGATTAATAAAAGAAATGTTCAGATTCCTTTGTTAAGATGTTATGTGGTTCAATGCGGGGAAACAAGAGTTTTAAATAAAAGAAAAAAAAAGGTTAAGGGTGTTCTTTGTGTTACATATAAGTCCTATCTTATGCCCTAATCTCATGATTTGAGGAAATTGTGAGATCGGGGTGTAACAGCTTGGTATCAGAGCTTAGGGTGAGTTGTCAAGGACCATTAAGTTAGTAAGTTAGCATCATAAGTGTGGCAGATAGGAGATGTTTGATGTTAGCTGTGGGGATTTGAGTATTTGGATATCCTGGCCCGATATCTGAGTACTTGGATCAACCAGTACAAGCTACTCTGTCTATTCTTTCACGTATACCCTGGCCAGGTATACAGTGGAAGAATGGGCTAGAGAGGAACCCTAGAAATGTTAGGGTTAGATCACGAGAAAAGTAATAAGAATTAAGAGCATGAATGTAAAAGGAGATAGAACTTACATTTCATAATGTTGTTTTTGTTGGAAATGTATAGAAATGCTCTTATATGTTTGAATTGAAATATTCAATACTTTGAAATATGGGTCTTTAATATCTGTTGTACACTATGTAGTTGTAGCATTTATTGATTTCATTTTTTTTGTAACATGTAGATTAGAAATCATCTTTGAATGATCTTTCCTTAGTGGATAAGTTTTCTTCCACACTTCTGAGATGAATAGGAGTTGAGTAATCCTTTGTAGTTCTTGGCTTTAGGACTTCAGGTTTGGCCTGGTCCGGTTGATAGGATGCGTTACTAGGATCTAATGACTCCTATCAATAGTATAATAAGAATAGAATGTGAATAATTAGACCCACATCAGAGTAAGAATGTACATACAGTAAGATGTTGAAACATATGGGCAAGATCAGAAAAACTAAGAATCAGTTGAAACTGGTATCTGAGGTTCAATTTTGGGGCCTCATATGAGAAACCCTTACTTGGGAATAATAGAACCTGATATGAAGTTCATGATCAGTTTATTGATTAATATTATATGAGCTATACATATGAAATATGGAAAAGATATGTGAAATGTATGTATGGTTCTAGATTACAAGAATCGATCATGAAGAATGGATCATATAATTGAGTATAATGCTTTTATGAACTCTAAAGCAAAGGCTGAGTAAAAGAATAGAGTTGAGCATTCAATAGGTCCATAGAAGTGAAGAGTCTTCAAAAGAGTAAAAGTGAAGAGAATCATGTGATCATATAATTCATAAGACTAGAACAACAAACTAGTTCCTAAGTGAAGAACATAGGTGTAGTTTAACGAATGAATAAGTCATACAAGGGTAGACTATATTCAGGAGGGAAAACTTGATTGAAAGAGAAACTGTGTTTGACCCATGCATGATCACCTTGATTTAAAAATGAAGAGTATGTAATGTATTCAACATGAGGAAAAAATAATAGAAGGACTATTAATTTAGAACGTTGTCTTCACAATAGTATAAAGATAAAGGAGGAAATATGTGCAACATGGTATACATGACCATACATATGAATAAGCAACATGGTCATAAGAGAAAAATTTAGAATTAAAGATGACGGGTTAAAGAGTAGTATATGGTAAGAGGACTATGAAACGTAAGAAAGGGTTTGAAATATGATGGAGAAGTTATAAAATAAAGAGGTTGTGAGATTCAAGCAAGTGCTAATTAATCAAATATCTCTGTTGATAACTAAGTAAATCTACATACGAGAATGTATTAAGGGAATGTTTGAATACAAGTATTCCAAGTCTTAAAATCATCTTCTCTTTCATATATTCCTTAATGAGAGTAAGGTGGGAATGAAATGATAAGAGAAAATGAATCATATACGGTGCATAACTACCTTGGTGGGGTCATCTAGTGAATGTAATAGTGACATACAATATGATGAAGTGTGATCAGAAATAAATCTTTGTGTGATAGCAAGAATGATGAATAATCTATTCTTACCTTGAATGTTTTAATGTTAGGGATGTTTATTGTATATGATCAAAATGAGAAGGAGAGGTAGCAAAACATAAGTAGTAAAGAATGAGGAGAGAGATAAAGGAAAACACTAACTTTGTGTAATATGTGAACTCGTTTTTAGAAGTATGCTTTGTTGAAGGCATACTAAGGTATGTAAGTTGGTTCTATGTATGATTTCAGTGTATTTGTGCAAGCTATATGTTAATTAAAGGTGTATGATAGTTGTAGTAATTCATACCAGATATGCATCCTAGTATTGTGTATTTGTAATATGGTGATACAGTTTGGATGATGACGGAAGACATGGAGGGATATCCTGAATAAGGTAGTTATACCTATTCACTCATATTAATAAGAAGGGATGATAATCAGATTGTCTGGACAAGTAACCCTAATGAGGTGTAGCTTGTTATACCTAGCTCTAATATAACTGAGTGATGGTAATTGAGTATGATTAATGCTTGAATGACTGATACAATTATGGATTACTTTATTACTGTGGTTGAAACCCTAAAATGATATAATACGATGGTTACACTTTGAATTGTGTGTGGGCCCATAACCCACATGTCCCAGGATCGAAACAGGATAGTATGGAATGAGGTGGTAATGCTTCACCTCATGCATCCATGACCCAATGGGGATGCCAAGAGTAGTATTGTGCAATTGATTGTTGAATCTAGTCTTTTAATTCAAGACTGTTTTGCTATTTGAATAACACTTTATTAAAGTTTAAAATAGCATGGTGAACTCGCTTTTGTCACTTAAAGGTGATACAGAACAATAGAACTTTCTGAGCCGCATAAGTTGAGATAGTTGTATCAGAGTATCAGAGTTGCACAGCGAAAGCGTGGTGATTTATCTTTGCATTCTATGTTTGACTGTGGCATAAAGAATTTGCTTGATATCATTGAGAACTATTTGAAATATGTTGTGATTTAGTAAAGAATTAAAAGATATAATGTTGAAAACTACATTCAGGTATGAAATACAAGAATATAATGACATGGAAGGCTTTAGAAGCTTAGAATAACCTTGAATGTATCTTTCTTGTAGGTTTATGTTTCGAGGACGAAACATTCTAAGGGGGGGAGAGTTGTTACGACCCCATCTGAACTTAATTGGTAAACTAGGGTTTACCTAGACAATTGCAAAGATTAATTGGAATAATCACTCTTGAAATCTAATTAATGACGATAACACAATTAGGATGTTTTAACTATGATAAGAAGTCTAAATGTTCTTTTGTCTTGAGAATTAGGGTTTGAGAAGCATAGACCCTAATCGGCCCAAAATAGGGTTTTAATGACATATGAATACAGAATTTGATAAGTAGAATGTCTCACTAAATGATTTTTAGTATTTTATGTGTAACTCTGATTTACTTCAAATTTGGATATGATTTGGATATATAAAATGTGAACAACATTGGAAAATATCAGAATTGTTGAAGAATGTTATGACCTATTTATCGGTCGAGTTTCAAACTCGACCGATCATATTTCCATATTTATATAGCAGTGTGGTAATTGAATTTTATCTTTTTATTGGTATATCCAATTTATCTAAAATTTTAACTGTGCTTGAAAAACACATTTTTAGACACTCTGTTAAATTGGAATAATTTTTGGATGACTTTTGATCTCTACAGTGAGGGTGTCCGTCGAGTTCTGTGCAGGGCAAACTCGACCGAATCTGCTGCAGACTGCAATATAGCAGTACACTGTTCTATTTTTAATTATTTATTAGTAACTCTAAATGATCTCAAATTTTAACGGAAACTTTATAGATCAATTATAAACAACGTGCTAAATTCCCATAATTTTTGGAGAAGGTTTGATCTCTGAAATAAACGAATTACAGTAACTTTGTATAACTGAATATTCAACCAATATAATTAAAGTTGAGTGTTGGGTCAATATGCAATTGACCCAAGCAGCTCAAATTGACTTATATGATCGACCACACACGCACACAGCTCTCATTATTTGTCATCCATCCCAGAGAAACGAAAATCTAGAGAGAGAGGGAGAGTTAGGGCTTGAGTGGAGAAAGAGGAGGAATTGCTGACCTAGGGTTTTGCGGTCCGAGGAATGATGAAATCAAGTAAGTTTGGATCCTTTGCATAGACTTTTATGGTGAATCTTCTCTCTCATGTCAAGATTCCATCCATTCTCTGATTTGATCCAAGATGATGTCGAAATTCCCTCTTTTCTCACCCTTTCGTCATAATCCCTCATTTTCAAGGTTTCCTAGTTGAATGGAAGAAGAATTGGGAGATTTGCTAGGGATTTGATATGAGTTCGAGATCCCCTGAGTTGAGCTGCAGTTTTGAGGTGTTTTCACACCTTGGGGTGAGTGGGTTCTTCTTTAAACAGTATAATGCACGAAATTTGATTATAGCATCCAAATCCCTAATTGCTTGGTATGTGATTCTAAACCCTGAAATGTCCGTTTAATTTAAGTTGTTGCAATTTGATATGATATGGATTCCTTCTCTGTTTGAATGACTCCTTGATGGTAGATTCACATCAGAAACGTATACAACACACCATAGAAAGAATGCTTTTCAGATTTATACCATATGATGCAATTAGGGTTTAACCTAATTGAGATATCTCTAGAGTTTCAACCTTATTGAAAAGGACTAGTAAACTTATAAGTGGTTAGGATGTACCTCATGGATTACCTTATTTGAATTTTATCCTTGGTGCATGATATCTCAGTGAATAGCATGGAAACCTAAATTTAGTTCAATTTCCATGGTTTCATACATATATCGATTGTATATGATTTGTTGAAAACAATCTTTATTTAGTGAATGCTTATATCCTATGAAATCCTTATGAGAGCCATGTGACAAGTGAATGAGGTAAATGAAAAGGTGAATGAGGCAAATGAAACCCTAAGGATAGGGTGTTCAATGAATCATGTTATGGTGACATGAAAGGTCTCGATATGAGATGTGGTGATACTTAACTGTTGAATTGTATGTTTCTAGTGCATTTAACTTTATATGCTTGTTCTCTCTGAGTTGATATCTACATACTGCAGGGCTTCTTATATTTCAATACATATCTCATAAATTGCAGGTGATGAGATATGACATGCCCTAGAAAGGGATGTTACTGAGACATGGTATATGTTGAATACATGAGCTATGATGTTTTATATGATATGATATGGAAGGCCGTGTGAGCCTTGTGAGAAATGTAAAATGAGTTATGATTTCTGTTTTACATGTATCTATAATATTAATGTTAGACTTAGGTGCCCTGAACACCGTAGAACCCCTTCGAGAGATCTGCTTCTTAGGGGTGAAAATCGTGTTGCAACATTAATCGTGCGGAGTCATGGTGGCACGAGGACAGAGAGGCACTGTTCAACAATAATCCGTGCGGAGTCACGGTGGCACTGGAGAAAATAGGGGTTATTGCAACAAGATCCGTGCGGAGTCATGGAGGTAACCCCGTGAGACTCTCCGCCTGTGTGCTCAGGTTAGAGGAGGAGTCTAGAGCACTCGGAGTAGTGCATTGAGGCCGGAGAGCCTGTGGTCCTGTGGCAGAACAGGGCTGGCGTCAGACTTAGCATTTCCCGGGTGTGTGTCTTGTACGGTGTGGCCGTAGTGCACTGCGAGTCTCTATGCAGAGTACACTGCATAGATCAGAGCATAAGCTAAAATATGATCATATAGGTTCACAGAGTTCCTTATAAATGAAAGAGTTAAGGAAGACTAGAGCATAGTCTTCTAGTAGTTATTCTTTGGATGCAATATTTACATTCTTTGTTATTTCAATTATATTGTTTTAGAACTGCTCAGTGTAGTATTTATTGTTGTTAAATTTCATAACGTTTATTCAAAGTTATATCTGTAATCACATTAGTGCCTTAGACTGTTTCCTTGAAGTACTCATTCACTGAGCGAGTAGGCTCACCCCTCTACTCAAACATTTTAGGGTTAACCGCATGGACTTGAAGATGGTCAGAGCATCAGTGTAGATCTGCTACAAGAGTTAAGTACAAGATTAGTTGAGTCAGTCGGTCCTTGTCACTCTCGGTCCTCAGTAAGAGATAAGAGAGAGAGTTGTAATTATGATGTGTAATATTGTTCCTCTTCTGATATGTATGCTAATTAGCAAGTTTTATGTGCATAAGGTGTGAGAGACATCATGAATGTTTATACATGTATCTTTACTATTGAAGTCTGATTAGTAAAAGAAATGTTCAGATTCCTTTGTTAAGATGTTATGTGGTTCAATGCGGGGAAACAAGAGTTTTAAAGAAAAGAAAAAAAAGGTTAAGGGTGTTCTTTGTGTTACATATAAGTCCTATCTTATGCCCTAATCTCATGATTTGAGGAAATTGTGAGATTGGGGTGTAACAAGGAGAGACAAATGTGTCATAACAATAATGTATCCTTGAGAAGCCATGTTGTACAAGACAGAGACATGAGGACTTTGATGCGCAACCACCTGCAACAAATGCATACAACATGCCAACCATTCATGCACAGTTGGAGGCAATTCAGCAGACACAATAGTTCATGTGGTTAGATTAGCAGTAGATGCATCATCAAATCAACCACATGTACCAGTATCAGCATGCGCAGGTGTAGAGAAACCCCCAATGGGGGGAGGATTTTTGGGGAGGACTATCTGGATAGCAAGAGACATACCCGCCTCCACAGGCAGACTACTGGGGCCACTATTACCATCACCCACCTCCACAGGCTAGCCCACCGCAGGATCCCACACCACCAAAGTAGTGACATCTACCCTATCACTACTAAGCTTTAGTTTCATACTGAGGACATCATGATTCAAAAGTTTGGGGTGGTAGGACAGTATGCCCCCTTTTCTTAGCTTATTTTGTTGATGTCTATCTCACATGATCTCTATTTGTTTGACATTTATATTTTTAGTGTATATCTCCTTTTGTTTGCATTCATGCATACATGTAGTTTAATTTCATGCATTTTAAGGTAATTTTTCATAAAAATTACTCTTTGTGCTTCTCCATGTCATGCATTGCATTTCCATGTAGATTTTGGTAATTTTTGTGTGTTTTAATTATGATTTTTTGCTTTATGCTTTAATTTCCCTAAAGTTAGGTTTATATGTGATTGAATGCAAATTGGCACCATTTTGGCCAATTTTTCCCAAACTTGAATGTTCTTACCTAAAAGCATGTTTTAACTTAATCTCCACTTTTTGAAATGAAAATGTTGGGTTTTGACAAATGCATGCCACTTTCTTAGAGTTTATTTCTATATGGTCTTAATTGTTATTTTTTACATGTGCATCACCTCTCTCAAGTTTGTGAATGTTTTGGTTGAATTGTGAATTGAGCAAGCTATGAACGCTTAGAGCCTATGGAATCACATGATATAAATGTGAATCTCATGTTGTTCACTCATGTGGTGAGGATATCATTTTGATTAAGTGTTGGATTAGTTTTCATGCAAGAGGTTTTATGTTGAGGATTACACTAATGACCCCCCTTTTGACCCGACTCTTCTTTCACCATCTTCATATCTCTTCGACTCATGAAAGGATGCCTTAGTGTACATATTTAGCCTTAGCCACCCCCAAAAGCTTGGGGTGGTCATATATACACCCCTACTTCACTCTCTCCACTATATGCCCTATCTACACCAAGGGAAAAAGAAAAGAAAAGAAAATAAAAGAAAAAGAAAAAAGAAAAAAAAGATGCTCATGTTTAAGAGCATCTAAATAAAGAAAAGATGAGTGTGGAAAAGCACTCCAATCTCTTACCACAATCCTTTCCTCCTTTTTCACACCCATTGAGATGGAAAGCATCAAACCTAGCTCACTTTACCCTTTCTATAGCCATGTGGGTCATTTGGTATGGTTTGAGGCATAAGATTGAATGCATAAAAGTGAAACAACAGTCCTAGTCATCATTGATTAACGCCAGCATGAAACAGTTTACCCAGAATTACATGAGGGATATATAAAAAGCCTGTGTATTCTATTCTATATATTTGAAGTTTGTATGATCAATGCTCTTTTCATGATTGGTTTGTGAAAGCGGAGAGGAGAGAGGTGGAACACATGCACTTAGTCACTTCTAAGACCATTTAGTCAATAATGTTCTGTTGCAATGCATTCTATCATTCTTGTTTAATTAAAAGAAAACTGAAGAGAGAGATTGAGTTGGAGCATACTTGAGGACAAGTATGTTTTAAGTTTGAGTTGATGATGCAACCCTATTTTAGGGCTTCATCTTGTGTCTTTTTGTATCTCAATCACATCTAAACATAGTAGAATGAAAGTTAAATTCCCCAATATGCATATTATTGTCAAATGCACTTATGGATATTCTTTGTATACTTTTCAGGTACTTGGATCATACTTTGGATGGATGAAAGATAAGGAAGAAATTCTAGGGTTCCTCCACCCATGTAGGGGTCCAAAGAAGACCCCAAAGCTCCCTCAACCTACCCCTAATGGCCAAGGGTCGACATCAAGTAAAGAAGTCCCTTGATCTTGAAGTTTCAAAGTGAATTTGCCACTGAAGACCCCAACACGACCGTGGTACCAAGGAACGACCATGCTAGACAATGCCAAAGTTACAGTGTCAACATCATATTTGGAAAGATACATCAACAGTGCCACCACAGTTGTGCTACCCAGAACGACCATTCTACGAAGCCCCCAAAATGGCCGTGCTGCCCAACACGGTCATGCTACCAAAGATGAGAATGGGCATGCTGGCTAGAATGACATCTATTTCACCTCCCCCACCACGGTTGTGCTACTTAGCATGGTCGTTCTACCTAGCCCTCACTACGGCTGTGCTGCCCAGAATAGTTGTGCTACAAGACTTCATTTCACTAAAATTATTTTGACATTTTCCCCTTCCTAGAGCAGCTGTTCCCAACCACCACGACCGTTCCTACCCTCACCCACCATAGTTGTGCTGCCCAACACAGTCGTGTTGCCACCTAAACCCTAGCATTTTCTGCATTGTTTTTCCAACTATACCCCTACTTACCCTAGTGCTTCCACCACCACCTATATATAGATGGATGGTGGCCACATCACTAGGTTAGCTGCCATTACTCCCCCCTACCTAATCCGGAGCATTCATTCCCCCCTTCCTTGCATTCAAGCCATCCATCGACCATTTTCACCTCATTTCCACCATAGAAACCTACTTTTCTAGGGTTTTTTACCATAATCCCCTTCATTCCATGCCCTTCACACACCTTGGAGGAGGGAGGTCATTCTACAACAGCTAGGAGGTGAATAAGGAGAAGCTACTTCGAGCTCCAATGGACTCCTATATCTTTTTTCTCATTTATTTTATCTTTTGTTTGAGCATGTCTAGCTAAGCCCCTAGTGGTGGGCTGTTTGGAGTCAAAATGTGACTTTGATACCATTTTAGGGGAAAATAACTTGTATTGGACATAATTTCATTCTATGATGACTGCCTTTTACTTCTATCTCATTTCCCATTATCTTGCATGTGGTTTGTGCTTATAAACATAAATTGCTTATTTTGTGATGCTTGATGACACTTAGCTTCTAGGGGAAAATGGAATGTTTGTAGCAATCTTAGGAATGGCTCCTAGGTCCAATTAGTGGATCCCTAGCTAGCCCCCTTTGTTCCTACATACATCTCCCTTCTTCTACAAGTAAGTGTGAGATTTAAGTAACTAGTGTAACTGTGATTAGTGCAATTGCCTAGAGTTTCCTAAAGGCTAGATGGCTAGTAATATGAGGTGAAATGCCCTCATCTCTACTCCCATTCCTACCCTTGGCTCTCAATTTTCCTAATACCACTTAACCTAAAAACCTAGACTCGCCAAGTCTTATTAGAATTACACCTAGCCCTAGTTCTCCAACTAGTAGTATAGGGTATATTCTAATAACACTTGCCTTATTGTTTGGTTTGGTAATCTAGATTGGAATATGAATATTGCATGCTATGTCAATCTTCCCCTAACTAATATCAAGTTTCATCCCCAAACGACCTACCTATCCATCATATTTCTTAAAATCCACTTTTGCCTTCTTAGCTTGTTAATGCTATCTTAGTAAATTGCCTTTATCAATTCTTAGCTAATTGATTAGTTATAGATAGTCAGTTCTTGCTTAAGTAGTTAGGGCTCCTTTGGTCTTGCTTGTGTAAATTTAGCTAACTATTGATGACTTAGTCTCTTGCTTGTCTCATTGCTTAGCTTGCATCTTAGTTGACAACTTGGCTTGCTAGTGTAGTGTTACTCCTTACTTTATCCTAATTGCGTGCCTTGCTTGATTTCTTAGTCTTAACTTGCTTAGAGTAATCTAGAGTTTTTGTTAACTTGGTTTCTTTCTTTCTCTATCTTGCTTGCAATTGTAGCATAATCAAACCAAATCTAACTTTAAACCCTCAAACCCTAGTCTCTACTTTAGGAGCATAGCTAACACAAACCTAGTTCTAGTGCCCCCTCTATCCCTGAGGTTCGACCCTAATCTTACCACTAGCCTATACTACTACACGACCCCGTGCACTTGTAGGTACGTGTGATTGGTTGAGCCTGTGCGTTGGACTAGGTCCATATACAAATTTTGAGAAATCTGTGTGTTTTTCCTTAGGGTTGCATCTAGCCACCTTCAGCTGGCTAGTGTGTAGCCTTGAGAAGATCGCACCAGATGTTTTTTGGTATTCCATCATGGTCGACACCCTTAAAGTGGGTGGTTTCAACCGCAATACCCCCTCCTCCCCCTAAACCTAAGGGTGGTCACTACTCTGGTTGTGAAGCAGCGTTGTTGCATGGTCACTCATCATGTTGGTCGATGTTGTGGCCAAGACTGGCTAAGTATGAGGGTCGAGACAAATGTGCAGGTTGTGTTAGGGTCGTAACTAGTCAAAAAACAAGTTGGTTGCAGTCGTGATACCAGTGGGTTGACACCTTGAATTGTTGGGTTGCGACGCCTTGGTGGTGTCCCGGTCACAATGCCTTGGTGGTGTTTCGGTCACGACGCCCTATTTGGGTATCTCCTTGTGCCGTGGTCACGACTTTATGTTTGGTTTGGGTTGTGATATGGTCGAATTAGTTGGGATCAAGATGGTTTTGGTTGTAACACTAGGTTGTGACAATAGTGTTAGGTTTCAGTCGTGACCACATATAGGGGTGGTCAAGATGTTTGTTGCAGGTGGTCGTGACACCCCGACAGGGTGGAGATTTGGTTGTAACACCTAAAGTCGAGACCATGCATTGCATCTTGCTCGAGACACTCATATGTCATGAGTGGTTGAGACACATGAGTGTTCATGACATGTGTGTTATGGTGGTCGAGACCCATGTGTTGAGGGTGGTTGAGACCTATATGATTGAGGATGGTTGATATACCTATACATAGTGTAATGGTCTACACATGGGGATGTAGTTCTGAATTCTTAATCATCAACAATAATGCTTAACCCTTGTACTCTCTAATAATGTGGGAGGTGATGATATTAGGGTTTAGTGGTTGAGGGCTATGACCCTAATCGGATATACATGAACCCTAACCCTAATTTTGTTATAAAATAATGTATGTTCTCACACTACTCAAAGTACTTATTATTGTGAGTGTATTTTCTCTCTCTTAATTATGTAATACTAACTTGCAAGTGAAATGAATGTCATAGCTATGAGTATGCTATGATGATCCCTACGTAATACATGGTGGTGATTATGAGAAATGTCGAGGCATACTGTGAAATTGAAAGTGTAGGAGTTATATGAATTGGTCTAATGACCTAGAAAGTGCTTTGTGCATAAATTGAGGGATTGATATCCCATAGTGATGTGATGATGAGATAAGTTCACATCTTGTACATTTTATATCTTCTGTAGTTGAATCTTACCCTTAATTTTGTAAAGTTTGTTTAGGATTAATACGTTGTAACTTGATTGATGCATCAAAGATACCTAATTGGAATATTTAATCAATTGAAACCCTAATAATGTAGTTTCCCTATATCATAGATCCATCCTCAGCATAAGTAACTAGTTGGATGGTGAAACAAGTAACTCCTAAGGGAAAATCAGAGCACATATTATTGAATATGCAGTAGTATAATGCTTTATTATAGAACAACCATGTATGAGCCTATTCTCTAGTGTTGTGCCATGTACAAAGGTAGGCTAGTTGTTTTACATAACCATATCCTTGACTATTAGTTGTTGTCTACATGACTATAGTTTTGACTATAAATTGTTGTATAGTAGTTAGACTGTTATGTCATTGCATTCCAGACTTGAATTGATGGAGTAGTGTTGATGATGATCATGGAGTTCAACCCTTCCATTGATTTTGTATGATAATTATTTTGACTTAGCAGTGGTTGGTTGGATTTGAGTGGTACACCTCAAATCCTCAGGGGATAATAATAAAAGTGATAATACAACCGTGTAGTATATTTTCATAGGGTCAAATACAAATCATATTGGACGACCCCATGCCTTATTTCTTGTACTTTTTATTTTATAATAGTTATACATGTTCTTCATATTCCTTTTAAAAAGTATAAATTGTTCTATTTCTCAGTTGTAATTGCTTAGACTGTTCAATACTAGTACCTACTTTATTTATTTGCTTTATTATATCACAATACTTATAATAGACGTTGGCAAAGAGTTATATCTCTCACTGGGATGTTTGGTCTCACTCTGTGGGTTCCACAACTCTTTAGGTGTTTGTGGATGAGGAGGTCGAGGTCATGGTGCAGTTGTTGAGCAGTAGAGAGAGCAGTAGATATCAAAAGGTTGGACATGATACTAGTTAGAGTCTTTTAGTAGAGTCCTATGTGTCATCCCTATACTCTCCGGTCTTTGGAGAGATTTTGTTGTTTTATATATCGACACGTAGATTTTGGCTTTAAGCCATGAGTGTATAGAAATGACAATACATGTATATAAACAAGTTGTAATATGTAGCAGTGATGGCTTGACAACCTCTGAACATGATATGTAACATCTTTTGGTATATATAAAATACAAATGGCTTGTGTTGAAGGCTTGTTTATAAAATATTTCCATTTGAGATATTGAATTGCAAATGGTTTTAGTTTACCATGTTTTGTGGTAATATTGTTGTTAATGGAAATTCCACACTTTCTTTTGAGTAATCTCACTTTGTATGGCGATGGTCATCACAATTCAGTGATATCAGAGCTATAGGTTTGCTGAGTCTACATCGATAGAAGACTAGGGTTTGAGTCTATTCTAGTGTCCTCTAGTATATCGTATGGTCACTTTTGCTTATGTAGAAGAATAAGAAGAAGAGAAGAAAAGATCTTTGGAGAACATCAAGAGCATGTTGCTGAGAGCAGTGTTGCTGCACCAGGAGGTGGTGCTAGAAGGAAAGAAAGGGCCGATGTTGTGCCTGAGATGCCTCAAGTCAACCCAACTGATGTAGCCAAACCTGATTTAGAGTCCATGGTTGGACAATTTATGACTACAATGAACCTCATGATGGATAGGATGCCTACAACCCAACCTACAACAAATGTTCCCGGTGCTGAAACTCCTGGTTCTGGAAATACCTTTGCAAGACTTCGACGTGTAGGAGTGTTGGAGTATGTGGGGACATCTGATCCAGGTGATGCATATATGTGGTTGATTGAGCTGTAAAAGGCCTTCAAGATCCTCAATATCCCTGAAGAGGATAAGATGAAACATGTTGTATATCTATTGAAGGGGAGATGTTACATCCACATCCCACAATTTTCACTAATCATGAGATTAGGGCATAAGTTGAGGATTATACTTAATACAAAGTTCACTCCCAACTTTTTCCCTTTATTTCAAACTCTTTGTTTTCTTGCATTCAATCACATAAACATACTTTACAAGATAATTAAACCTTCATTACTCTAATATGATCTCAACATTAATGATACACATCCAGACATTCAATCTATTTCTCACACTTCTAAGAATATACAACAGGATAACCAAATATATACTCTATTATTAGAGAAACAAAGTTACACATTATCATTTACAAGTCTCTCTCAACTCTATACAAGGACCTAGAGTGATAGGGATTGATTGAACTTAACTAATCTCATACATAACTCCTGTGGCAGATCTACTCTGATGTGTGACATCTTTAGTCCACGAGTTATCCCTAAAAATTGGGAGTAGAGGGGTGAGCCTACTCGCATAGTGAATGAGTACTTCAAAGAAACAATTTATTAATTACATATATATTGTCGAGCAATTGATATCAATTGTAACAACAGTAAGATTTAAAGAAACTAATCATTCACAAACATAAATATGGAAGGATACTGTAGATATATACAAGAGTGAATCAATACATGAACATTATTAATTAATTACAAAGAGAACTAATAACTAAGAAGCATACAAAGAATAATTGAATAACTGCACATACTTGGTTAACCTCTCATTCATCTTATTATGCCCTAAACCCACATGAGGTATACCACAACATGTGAAAGAATTACAACAAGATACGATCTTACTATATAAGGCTAAAAAGTATGCCCAAGTTCCTAAGCCTATCTCTCGAGTAAGACCCCATCTACAACGGGCCTCAACACGTATGCCTCTCAGTGACTAATGGGAGATGCCAGATATCTCAGACTCCACCTCTCAACCTGGGTACTCAGGTGGTGAGTCAAAGGCCTCAGGCTTATTGAGCATCAGTGGACCTACTGACCACTGATCTCTACAACATGTAACATAGGTACCACCGGCATCCCCGATTGGTGTTGGGTACCACACAACTATAAGGAGTCTGCCCTACTGGTCAAGACCCCCACACCCTACTGGTGTGCTCTAGCTTACCTCGATCTAGACTACCTCTAGTCGGGAAACCATTTCCTCCCCACAGTGCAGGCCTCATCCTGTGAGGATTCTATAGTTTTTAGGGCATCCAAATGTCTAATTCACTCTTTAAGTTCACAATTGAATCATCACATCAACACATCTTAGTTTAGCTTTGTAATTTTTTTATTTCATAGATCATCTGATAATATTTACCACAAATCAAACTATTAAGCATCACCACATCTCATACTGAGAAACATTGATATCACAATACTTGATTCACTGAACACCCTATCCTTAGGGTTTCATTTACCTCATTCACTTATCACATGACTTGCATAAGGATTTAATTCATCGTAAACATTCACTGAACAAAGATTGCTTTCAACAACATATGTATGAAACCCTGGAATTGAGATGAATTTGGGTTTCCATGCCAATCATTGAGATATCATGATTCACAAATAACATTGAATAAATAAAGTCTATTATGTCAAGAAAAGCACTTCAAATGAATTTCACAAGATCTATTCACAAATTCTGAACTTTCTACTCATCTAGGATTTCACCTTCTTTACTAAGATTTCAAGCAAATACTATTCACATCACACAAAATAAAAAATAGTATCTGACATATATGTGATAAACATTCAGATAAACAATCATTCATAATCAAGGAGATTTAGACAGACAAATTTCTCTATTTAATTATACAACAGTTTCAGTCATAACCAAAAACCCTAATTTTCAATTTACTCTTATAACCCCTGCAAATACTTAGGGAATTCTCATTAACATGGATTGTATCCATTTATAATATGATTTAATAATATGGAATTCAACAAAATATAGGAAGAATCCATTTCATATCATTTTGCAAAAACTAGATCAAAAAGACAATTTAGGCTTTGTAGTCGCATACTAAGCAATTGAAGATTGTTGATGATTTGAACCATTTTCGTGCAATCTACTATTTAAAGGAAATAACCACTCACCCTAAGGTGTGAAAACACCTTTAAAATGCAGCCCATCTCTAAAAATCTTAGACTCATATCAAAACTCTAGCAATTCACCATATTCTTCTTCCTTTCAACTCAGAAACCCTAGAAATGAGGGATTATGAAGAAAGAGTGAGAAAAGAGGAAGATTTAATACCATTTTGAATCAAATCAAAGAAGGGACAAAATCTTGACATGTGAGATAAGATTCACCATGAAAGTCTATGCAAAGAAGCTAAACTTACTTGATTTCATCATATCTCGGATAGAGAAACCTTAGATCAACAATTCCACCACTTTCTCCTCTCAAACTCTAACTCTCCCTCTCTCTCTAGGATTTCGTTTCTCTATAATGAATCAAGAATTATGAGAGGTCCTAGTGTGTTAGGTTGACCATATAGAGCAATTAAGTTGCTTGGGTCAATTGCACATTGACCCCTCACTATACTTTCTCTTATTTTAGCTCAACATTCTGTCAGAAAAATATTACTGTAATTCGTTTATTTCAAAGGCCAAGCCTTTTCCAAAAATTATGAAAATTTAGAATATTGTTTTTAATTGTGTTAAAAATCTTCACTTGAAATTTCTAATCATTCCAAGCAACTGTTATATAATTAAAAATTGAATAGTGCACTGCTATCCAGCAATATACAGAACAGTCAGTTGAAAAGAAAATTCCTCAGAACGGCCATGCAAGCTGCCACAATGATGCTAATATGGACCCAAAATGAACGTGCTACCTTCCATGGTTGTGGTAAATTGGTTTCATCAGATTTGAATACAAAAGTTGGTCAACAGTTCAATTCTTTCAAAACGGCCGTGTGGCCTAGATTGCCCGTGCCACCAATGACCTAACACGGCCTTGCAACCCACCACGACCGTTGTATCCAAGCATCCAACTACTATTTTCATTGTCCTTTGCCTACCTCTCTCACTCCTCCTCAACATGAGCCTATTTGGTGAAAACCCTAATTTCAGCCAACTAGGGTTTATATTTTCTCAAACCTTAATTATACAAAGCAATAGCATTCTTAGAGTTCTCATTAAGTTTAACACATCATAATTGAACTACCATCCTTAATCATGTTTAATAAATAATCAATATAACTAAGCATGTAATCATCTAGATAAACCCTAGTTTACCAATTAATCTCAGATGCGATCATAACAATTCTCCCTCCCTTAAAAAGTTTCGTCCTCAAAACATAAATACACCGGTAAATTATATTCAAGGTTTTCTTTTAAACTTCTCAAATATTATGTGTCACTATACTCTTGTATTTGATATGTGTATAGTGTTTTCAACATTGAGTCATTTTTTTCTTTTCTAATGACAAAATGTTTACAACATGGCTTCTCAATGACAACAAAAGAATCCTCTATGCCACAATCAATCATAGGAAAGAGAAAGAGAAACAGCCATTTTCAATATTTTCATACTCTTGAAGTGTTACCTCAACATTGATAATCTGGTCCAATATCTCAATTCATAGGGCTCAATATGTACTATTGTTCTGTATTACCTTTGAGTCACAAAAGAGAGTTCACCATGTTATTTTGAATTTTACTATTGTGCTACTCAAATAGCAAAGCATTGATGAGTTGGAAGACTAGATTCAACCACAATTGTACAATACGAAGCTGGATTACTGGTATGAATGATTAAAACTATGAGACACCTTTAGTTAACATATTTCTTGCACATGTACAACTGAAATCATACTTAAAACAAATTTACATCCCTTAATATACCTTCAACAAATTATACTTCTAAAAACAAATTCATGTATTACTGAAAGCCATTGTTTTCTCTTATTTCTCTCCTCATTGATTACTACTTACTTCTTGTTACTTATCCTTCTCATTTTGATCATATACAATAAACATCCCTAAAATTGAAACATATAAGGTATGAATAGATTATTCATCATTCTTGATATCAATGTAAGAATTTATTTCATATCACACTTTACTCATTTTATATTTCTCTTTTTGTTCAACATACATTTGTTACATTTCAAATTTATTTCTTACCCTTTGCTCCGAATCATTTCCATATTATTTGTCTACCTTTCAAATTTTCTACCTTTAAACCCTGGATTACTATCAGTGCTAGTTTACTTCTCATAGTGCTAATCTCATGATCTTGTTTTATAAAGATGCTAGTATTAAGTTCAAATCACTAGTGACATCCCTTGAACTAAAACAACTCTAAACATTCTAGGGTTTGATCCTTGTTAGTAACATGATGTTATTGTGATGTGACTTTACTCCCTTAATTTGAAATTCAAACATTGGATCTCACAAGTTTTACTAAGGTATTCCTTATCTTATCACTTGAATTTCCTTTCTCGTACTTGGCCATTTATATATATTACTTTCTTAATTTACCTTACTAGGATTTCATCATCATATTATGTGTCATTAATACATTCGTTAGATGTCTCTACAATGGTGGGTATGCATCATATATGATTCATTTTCTTATTACTTCATCCCCACATTACTCTCATTAGGGAGTATGCAAAAGAGAAGGCGAATCTAAGATTTAGAATTCTTATCTTCAAACATTCTCTTAACTCATTTCTCATATGCATGTTTAGTTAATCATAGTCAACGAGACTAGACTACTTAGCATCTTCTTGCATCTTTCCAATCTCTCTCTTTTATCATCTAATTTACTCCCTCATGTTAAAAAATACTTCTTTATTTTCCCTAATTGTCTTAGCATATGCTATTCTTCCATTTATCATCTTTAGCTTCTACTTATATCCTATGATCATATTTCTCACTCTCGTGTATGATTCCATATTCTATGCCATATATACTTTTTATCATCCAATTATCTTTATCGAGTTGAAAGTCCAAATCAATATTCTCCTTACTAGTTTCATCGTTTTCATAATACAATACATGTCTTTTATTTAAAATCAAATGACTCATGTAGGGTTCAACCATAGTTTATTCTCAATCAAGCTTTTCATTCGTAAATATAATCCATCTCTATATGATTTGTTCGTTTGTTTAGCTACACTTTGTTCTTCCTTTGAGAACTAGTTCCATTTCATCACTAGAAGGCTATTGAATACATTAGATGGAAACTAGGTTGTTGTTCTATAGAGACTTAGAATCCAAAGGTAGTAAGGATGAATGTATTAAATTCCACAGGAAAGGTATACATTACATGCTCTCAATTATATCATGTAACCCTCATTCCTTAATCAGGCTCATCATTTCTAACATTTCTCTTTGTTTCAACTAAGTTTCTTATCCTAGTCTTATGATTTACATTTCCATCAAATTCTCTTTACTTTAACTCTTATGAAGACTTCAATTCTATGTACTTATTGTATACTTAACTCTTTTTTTCTTTCTATTTTCCCTTTTCTTTGGAGTACATAAAAGTATTTTACTCAATTATATGATCCATTCCTCATGATTGATTCTTACTATCTTGGCCCTTACATACTTTTCTCATTTATTTCCCATATTTCATATTTAGAGTTCATATAATACTAATCATTAAACTTAATATGGACCTTATATCGTGTTCCTTTATTCCCAATCAAGGGTTTCTCATATGAGGCCCAAAAGTTGGATCTTAGATATCAATTCCAACTGAGTCTTAGTTAATCCAATCTTTCCCATATGTTTCAATCTCTAGTGTATGTACATACTCATTACATTTTGAGTTTGACTCCCTATAGTTTAATTACTCTTATTAGATTAATTAATAGGACTCATTAGATCCCAGTAACACATCCTGTCATCCTGACCAGGTCGAACCTGTAGTCCTGAAGCCAAGAGCTACTCAAGATTAACTGACTTCTATATATCTCAAACAAATAGAAAGAATATCCACTCAGGATAAACTCATTTAAACATAACTTCTGGTTTACTTGATACAAAGAATAACTGAATCAACTTCATGATACACAACAATATAAAAGAACCACATATATTCTACAAACTGATAATCTGAATTCATATATATATATATATATATATATATACATACATATATATATATATAAGCATTTCTATTGATTTTCAATCAAAGAAATAATATAAGGCAAGAATTGTATCACATTCTATCTTTACGCTCTTATTCCTTTACTACTTTATAGTCTTCTAACCCTACTATATCTAGGGTTTCTCTCTAGTCCATCCTTCATCTGCATACCTGGCCAGGGCATTCAGAGAAAAATAGACAAAGTAGCTTGATACTGGTCAACCTAGGTATCTAGATACCGGGCCAAGGTATCCAAATACCTAGAATTCTCAGAGCTATCCACACATCACCTCTTAACTACCACACTTATAACTCTAACTTTCTATCCTAATGGTCCCTGACGACTCAGCCAAAGCTGTGATACCAAGATGTTACACCCACATTCCACAATTTACACTAATCATGAGATTAGGGCATAAGTCGAGGATTATACTTAATACAAAGTTCACTCCCAACCTTTTCCCTTTATTTCAAACTCTTTGTTTTCTCGCATTCAATCACATAAAAAAACTTTATAAGAGAATTAAACCTTCATTACTCTAATATGATCTCAACATTAGTGATACACATCCAGACATTCAATCTGTTTCTCACACTTCCAAGTAAATACAACAGGATAACCCCATGTATACTCTATTATTAAAGAAACAAAGTTTCACATTATCATTTATAAGTCTCTCTCAACTTTATAGAAGGACCTAGAGTGATAGGGATCGACTGAACTTAACTAATCTCATACATAACTCCCATGGCAGATCTACTCTGATGTGTGACATCTTCAGTCCACAAGTTATCCCTAAAAATTGTGAGTAGAGGGGTGAGCCTATTCGCTCAGTGAATGAGTACTTCAAAGAACTAATTTAAAACACTTTATTAATTAAAGATATATTGTTGAGAAACTAATATCTATTATAACATCAGTAAGCTTCAAAGAGACTAATCATTCACAAAAATAAATATGAAAGGATACTTTAGATATCTACAAGAGTAAATAAATATATGAACATTCTTAATTAATCACAAAGAGAACTAATAACTCAAAAGCATACAACAAATAATTGAATAACAGCACACACTTGGTTAACCTGTCATTCATCTTATTATGCCCTGAACCCACATGAAGTGTAACACAATATGTGAAAGAATTACAACAAGCTATGATCTCACTGTACAAGGCTTAGAAGCATGCCCGAGTTCCTAAGCCTATCTCTCGAGTAAGACCCCATCTACAACGGGTCTCGACACGTATGCCTTTTGACAACTAATGGAAGCAGTCAGATATCTTAGACACTGCCTCTCAACCTGGGTACTCAGGTGGTGAGTCAAAGCCCTCAGGCTTATTATGCATCAGTGGACCTACTGGCCACTGATCTCTACAACATGTAACAAAGGTACCACCGTCATCCCCGGTTGGTGTTGGGTATCACACAACTGTAAGGAGTCTGCCCTACTAGTTAAGACCCCCACACCCTACTGCTGTGCTCTAGCTTACCTCGATCTGGACTACCTTCAGTCAGGAAACTATTTCCTCCCCATAGCGCAAGCCTCATCTTGTGAGGATTCTACAATGTTCATGGCATCTAAATGTATAATTCACTCTTTAATTTCACAATTTTTGATTACCTTGACTAATTACAACATATTAAATAAATGCTCTGGTAGAAGCGTGAGCAACAAACTGGGCTTCCAATCCTTTTTGGATGGCAAAACCCAAGGACCCAAAAACTATTTATTTTGTTGATCATCTAATAATATTTATAACAAACCAAACTATTAAGCATCACCACATCTCATACTGAGAAACATTGATATCACAATACTTGATTCACTGAACACCCTATTCTTATGGTTTCATCTACCTCATTCACTTATCATATGACTTGCATATGGATTTAATTCGTCATAAACATTCACTGAACAAAGATTGCTTTCAACAACATATGTATGAAACCCTGGAATTGAGATGAATTTGGATTTCCATGCCAATCATTGAGATATCATGATTCAAGAATAACATTGAATAAATAAAGTCTATTATGTCAAGAAAAGCACTTCAAAATAATTTCACAAGATCTATTTGCAAATTCCCAACTTTCCACTCATCTAGGATTTCACCTTCTTTACTGAGATTTCAAGCAAACACTATTCACATCACACGAAATCAAAGATAGTATCTGACATATATGTGCTAAACATTCAGATAAACAACCATTCACAATCAAGGAGATTGAAATAGACAAATTTCTCTATTTAATTATACAACAATTTCAGTCATAACCAAAAACCCTAATTTTCAGTTTACTCTTATAACCTATGCAAATACTAAGGGAATTCACATTAAGATGGATTGTATCCATTTATAATATGATTTAATTAGCTGAAGTTCATCAAAATAGAGGAAGAATCCATTTCATATCATTTTGCAAAAACTAGATAAAAAAGACAATTTAGGCTTTGTAGTCGCATAATAAGCAATTGAAGATTATTGATGATTTAAATCATTTTCATGCAATATACTATTTGAGGGAAGTACCCACTCACCCTAAGGTGTGAAAACACCTTTAAAATGCATCCCATCTCTAAAAATCTCGAACTGATATCAAAACCCTAGCAATTCACCAAATTCTTCTTCCTTTCAACTCGAAAACCCTAGAAATGAGGGATTATGAAGAAAGAGTGAGAACATGGGTAGATTTAATATCATTTTGAATCAAATCAGAGAAGGGATAAAATCTTTACAAGTGAGAGAAGATTCACCATGAAAGGCTATGCAAAGAAGCTAAACTTACTTGATTTCATCATATCTCAGATAGAGAAACCCTAGATTAGCAACTCCACCACTTTCCTCTCTCAAACCCTAACTCTGCTTCTCTCTCTATGATTTTGTTTCTCTGGAATGAATCATGAATTATGAGAGATCCTAGTGTGTTAGGTTGACCATATAGAGCAATTGAGCTGCTTGGGTCAATTGCACATTGACCCCTCACTATACTTTCTCTTATTTTAGCTTAACTTTATGTCAGAAAAATGTTACTGTAATTCATTTATTTCAGAGGTCAAACCTTCTCCAAAAATTATGAAAATGTAGCATGTTGTTTGAAATTGTGTTACAAAGCATTAGTTAAAATTTCAAATCATTTCTAGTACCATTAAATAAATAAAAATCGAATAGTGCACTGCTATCCAGCAATCTGCATAACAGTCAGTTGAAGAGAAAATTCCCCAGAACAGCCATGCAAGCTGCCACAGCCGTGCTAAGATGGACCCAGAATGGTTGTGCTTCCTACATTGGGCTTGGTGCATTGGTTTCATCAGATTTGAATACAAAAGTTGGTCATCAGTTCAATTCTTTCAAAATGGCCGTGTGGCCTAGATTGCTTGTGCCACGAACGACCTAACATGGCCATGCTACCCACTGCGACCATTGTATCCAAGCCTCCAACTACTACTTTCATTTTCCTTTACCTACCTCTCTCACTCCTCCTCTACATGAGCCTATTTGATGAAAACCCTAATTTCATCCAACTAGGGTTTATATTTTCTCAAACCCTAATTATACAAAGTGATATCATACTTGGAGTTCTCATTAAGTTCAACACATCATAATCAAACTACCATCCTTAATCATGTTTAAGCAATGATCAACATAACTAAGCATGTAATCATCTAGATAAACCCTAGTTTACCAATTAAACTCAGATGCGGTCATAACAATTCTCCCTCCCTTAAAACGTTTCGTCCTCAAAACATAAATACACATGTAAAGTATATTCAAGGTTTTCTTTTAAACTTCTCAAATATTATGTGTCACTATACTCTTGTATTTGATGTGTATATTGTTTTCAACATTGAGTCCTTTGTTTCTTTTCTAATCATAACATGTTTACAACATGGCTTCTCAATGACAACAAAAGAATTCTCTATGCCACAATCAATCAAAGGAAAGAGAAAGAGAAACAACCGTTTTCAATATTTTCATACTCTTGAAGTGTTACCTCAACATTGATAATCTGGTCCAATATCTCAATTCATAGAGCTCAATATATACTATTGTTCTGTATTACCTCTAAGTCACAAAAGAGAGTTCATCATGTTATTTTGAATTTTACTATTGTGCTACTCAAATAGCAAATCATTGATGAGTTGGAAGACTAGATTCAACCACAATTATACGATACTATGTTGGATTACTAGTATGAATGACTAAAACTATCAGACACCTTTAGTTAACATATTTCTTGCACATGTACAACTGAAATCATACTTAAAACAAACTTAAATCCCTTAATATACCTTCAACAAATTATACTTCTGGAAAAAAATTCAGGTATTACTGAAAGCCATTGTTTTCTCTTATTTCTCTCCTCATTGATTACTACTTACTTCTTGTTACTTATCCTTCTCATTTTGATCATATACAATAAACATCCCTAAAATTGAAACATATAAGGTATGAATAGATTATTCATCATTCTTGATATCACTGCAAGAATTTATTTCATATCACACTTTACTCATGTTGTATTTCTCTTTTTGTTCAATATACACTTGTTACATTTCAAATTTATTTCTTACCCTTTGCTCTGAATTATTTCCATATTGTTTGTCTACCTTTCAAATTTGCTACCTTTAAACCTTGGATTACTATCCGTGCTAGTTTACTTCTCATAGTGCTAATCTCATGATCTTGTTTTATAGAGATGCTAGTATTAAGTTCAAATCACTAGTGACATGTAACATACCAAATTCTGAAATTTTGTCTTTTGACCCTCTTTCCCATCTTTTCCTTTCATTTCTATCCTTATTGGCCTTTCTATTTAATTAGTGCAATTTATAGTAGTTTAGTGAACATTTATTCACTAATTGTACCAATATAAGGGTTTATGCACAAATACCTCAATGAAAGCTTAATTACCATAATTAAGTACTCTAAACCTTAATATAATTTTTTTATATGATTCAAAAACATTAAATGAGACTTTTTTCAAATTTGGTTCGATTTGGATGTTGTTTGTGCAAGTTATGCAATTTTAGGCACAATTTGGACTTTTATGTAATTTACCCAATTGGGAGGTTTTCTTTGCAAATTATCAACTGAATTTTAATCCTTAGATATTTCCTTACCATTAACGAGATTTTAAACCATTGGAGAATCTAGTTTCACCTTGGTTTGATGGTATTTCTTTCCAAGGGCATTATAGGGATTATCCTCTTTATAAAGATGCTTATCCTTAAAAGCTATCAACCAATGAGGTTATTTCTTTCTTGAAAAACGGTGGGGATGGCCTAGAAGGATCTATGGGCTATTAGGACCGACTTTTGATATGCATGAAGCCTCTATGGGCTGTCCTCTTGCATGGCCATCAATCCCTAGGCTAAAGGCACATGGAAAGTCCCTTAAGACTCCTCATGCTTCACCTCTTTCTATATATAGCCATGTATACCCCTTCCCAACTCACAATTCAAAAACTCTTGCTCTCCTTTTCTTTCCTCTAGCTTAGATAATAGTTCCTTCTGTATTTGGCCATGAAGTTTCTATCCCAAGGTAATAGAGGGATCCTACCTTAGTGAAGAAGGCTCCTAGGGCTTCCAAATTGCTCTATTAGGGTTTCTACAGCTCCTCCTGGGTAATTTCGACCAAAACTAGTAAGTTTCCTCCATTCCTTCCCTATTTTCATACTGTTAGTCTTCCTTACACCTTCTTCTAGGTCGGAACCATGATCATACATGGTAAAACTCCACCTAAAACCCTAAAACATCTCATCTCCATGCTCTTTTGCTAGGGTTTGTACCTCTAAAGTGGAGAAGGTGATCTTTGCTCAAGAAAGGAGCTTGGCTTGGATCAACCATACCTTATAATCTCGGAATCCTTTCTGTTTGAACCTTATTACCTTCCTAGAGGCAAGTTTTGTTAACCCCCTTCTCATATATTGCTTAGTACATGCTTAAAACCCATGCTTCTATGTTGAAAATCGATGATTTCCATCTCTTTTTACCATGTTCTTCTAAGGTTTTGGTTTCTTGCTATTTTATTTTCTCTAGAATCTCTAGTTTGGTTATAGAAGAAACTTCAAACCTGATCTTGGGTCAAATGGTGTTTTCTCCCTCTCCCTCTCTCTTTAATTATCTCGACCGGTTTGATGATGTGGCAATTTCCTATTGGTCAGTATTGCAAAATTCATATCTTCTAACCCGCTTATCCAAATTTGACAAATAAATATGTTTTGGAATTGGAAAATTAATCTCTATCTAATAAAAATATTTTCAAGGTCTGATTTCGTGGTTTGACGAAGGGTGATTTTTGTAAAACGAATTTAATGCATAAAATCCATAAAAATTACATCTGAATCATCATAACTCCAAAATTTACATAAATATATGTTTTCTTGATCAGGAAAACCTAATAAGTTCACTGGTGATATTTTCAAAAGCTAAATCCGAATTTTGCTAAAAATCTCTAAAAATTAGGGTTTCTATATATTAATGTGCACTATGTTCTCTAATACATTTTAATACATTGAAAATAGGCAAAGTGGAACTTGGACTCAATTAAAGTGGTGAAAGTTAGTAATTGATATTAGTAAGAGAGTTATGTGCATTCCTTACACCCTATGTTGGGATAATTGCAGCCAAACCCTATATTTCCCTAATGAGGCTTAAATGAACCTTAACTCTTCTATTATTGAATCCTAATGTTGTTCATGCCTCAAATTAGATTATAATTTCTTCTTGTTGGGACTTATACCCCACTACCATGCTTATTGAATATTATGACTACTCTTGCCATGACTACTTTCTCTAGCATGTGGATTATGTTCTATTTAATTTAAAGTAGCAGTACTTATGTACAACCACCCATAGAGGGCATGCATTTAATCGCCATGGGGAATGTTTTTATTCTCCCCTATATAATTGTGTAGGCGACTGGGAATGTCTTATTCTCCCCTCACCTAAGGTTAGAGGTCTGGTAGGTTCCTCAACTCTACTTAGTTAGGTAGGCATAATTATCTTACATGCAAATCCTTTTTTATATAATTGTTAATGGCAAGTTTCTTTTGAATATAGCCTCATACTCTTGTTATCTTCATCATATGATGAACCCTAGCCTATTTTTATTTGCTTTACTTATATTGATATCCTAGACTAGTTTTGTGACACATACTTTTCTTCCCTTTCCCTTTTTGCTGGGTGCCTTCCCAACCACCCATGTATTAAGCAAGGTGATGGATAAGACAAGAAAGATCTTAGCTTTTGGCTTGGACTTAGTTGATGGAGATGTTACTTGGAGACAAGATTGTAGTAGTCTAGACTTCCCTCTATCTAGATCCTGATTGTGTGTCTTGATGTAAACCCTCATGGGAGAATTTGATGTATTTTTGTAAACCTTTATGAAATTGAATATAGTCAGTTATTTTTTTATTCCGCTGCTTTCTAATGGTCTTTTGTATACCAATGTTTAATAAGTTTGGAAAATTTATGCTCATTCCATCATACCTCTGAGAGTGTTTGGAATGGATGTCAATTCTTCAAATTTTTAGTAAAGGGGTGATTTCACTCTTTTACATCATGGTATCAGAGCCCATGGTAGTCGGAATCTGGCTATTACAGTTTTGTCTCCCTAATTAGAATCACTACCTTACATAGTTCCTTTAGGTGACATGGTTGCCCTAGAGTTGATCTATAAATGATGAAAGGTTAATTTAGGACCCTATAGTTCCACATTAGTATCATGATGAATAAATCTCTAAAATACTCATAACTTAATGTTGTTTAGGTTTTCCTTTAGGCAACTATTAGGGCATGAAGTTGAAGCAAAGGTGTCTAGAAAGGATCAGGTTCTGGGGGCTGGAAATATTTTCCTCCATGCCATTTGCTTGGTTTATGAGGACTCCCAAATGCATATGATACCGGCCTGGCCTAAGCTGAAATGGATTATCCAAAATAGTTTGCTTTTAGGCAATAGTGACCTTAGATATCTATGTTGTATATCTTTAGAAACCCTAACCCCATACTTAGGAGGTTGTTGTGCTTGAAACCTTAGTCGGGTCCAAACAAGTTATAGTTATAGACTAACGTGCTTGTTTATATATTAATGAAAATATAATGATCATCTGAGGAATAATTTATATGTTCAAACCCTAATGAATACCTAATGCACATAATATGAGTAACTCACATATTGATCCTAATGGATATGGATGGTGTTGCCCATGTTATAAGCCAATAAACTCTAATGAAATGACAAGTAAGATGACTGTAACCTAATCTTGGACTTAATACATGCTAAGTAAAATATAGTGATCATATTAACCTGAATCCTAAGTTGTAATCATCCAACCTTAACATATACATCCTTATTGCCTTTCATGATACATTAATGACATTAGGTGCCATAATCAGTTAACATACTTTGATACACATAAATGATATATATATATAATCATCTAATCACATATTAATCAAGTCATTAATATGAAATACATGGTATGTTACCTTGTTATCTAATACACACATGATTAGTCACTTATGTGAATCAATTTGTAATATGCCTCACCTTGATCATTAAAATACATGGAATGGCATCAATATGAATATGAAGTGATTCGATTCACATAAATGTGCAAATCAATAATATAAATAAATATGAGAAAATGATTCATGATGACATTAATGTGAGAAATAAAGATAACGTGGCAATGAGATAACGTTTAATATAAATATATGTAGTTGATGTGACATAATTTGGATTCAACAAAGACTTAATGACAAATTGAATATTTCATGCAAAATAATTCATTATAACTTAATGTGGTGATAGTATAAGGATAATGAAGTCGAAGTTCAAAATATTAAGGATAATGATCAAGTATATTGAGGGAATTGAGTAACCCATAATTTTGCTAAAATTCTTAGTAAGATAAATGAAATATATATGTATATATATGATGTTTCATGGATGATAATGAAATATAACTTATAATTAAAAATAATGGTGATAATGTGATATCATAATGAATATAATGTTAATGAGACAAAAATGTACATAATGTTAAATCTCCTAAAAAGAATATCTAAATAATGGAACCTAGGTGATCCTTGATAACCTAACCTATGTCGAGATGCTTGTAGAGTATATGTTGATGAGTTTTTTTGGTGGAAGTTAAGGTTGGAGAAATAACTTGAAGTTTTGTGATGATATGTTGGACACTCACCCTTCCCTTATTGCTTGTGATTTCGGGGACGAAATCCTCTTTAAGGGGTGGAGTGTACCTCTTAAACTACTACAACTCTAAACATTCTAGGGTTTGATCCTTATCAGTAACATGATGTTATTGTGATGTGACTTTACTCCTTTTTTTTAAAATTCAAACTTTGGATCTCACAAGTTTTACTAAGGTATTCCTTATCTTATCACTTGAATTTCCTTTCTCTTACTTGGCCATTTATGTAGATTACTTTCTTAATTTACCCTACTAGGGTTTCATCATCATTTTATGTGTCATTAATACATTCATTAGATGTCTCTACAATGGTGAGTATGCATCATATATGATTCATTTTCTTATTACTTCATCCCCACATTACTCTTATTAGGGAGTATGAAAAAGAGAAGGTGAATATGAGATTTAGAATTCTTATCTTCAAACATTCTCTTAACTCATTTCTCATATGCATGTTTAATTAATCATAGTCAAGGAGACTAGACTACTTAGCATCTTCTCGCATCTCCCAATCTCTCTCTTTTAACATCTATTTTACTCCCTCATGTTAAAAAAATACTTCTTTATTTTCCATAATTGTCTTAGCATATGCTACTCTTCCATCTATCATCTTTAGCTTCTACTTATCTCCTATGATCATATTTCTCACTCTCGTGCATGATTCCATATTCTATGCCATATATACTTCTTATCATCCAATTACCTTTATCAAGTTGAAAGTCCATATCAATATTCTCCTTACTAGTTTCATCTTTTTTGATAATACACTACATGTCTTTTATTTAAAATCAAATTACTCATCTAGGGTTCAACCATAGTTTCTTCTCAATCAAGCTTTTCATCTGTAAATATAATACACCTCTATATGATTTATTCATTTGTTTAGCTACACTTTGTTCTTGCTTTGAGAACTAGTTCCATTTCATCACTAGGAGGCTATTGAATACATCAGATGGAAACTAGGTTGTTATTCCATAGAGACTTAGAATCCAAAGGTAGTAAGGATGAATGTATTAAACTTCATAATAAAGGTATACATTCCATGCTCTCAATTATATCATGTAACCCTCATTCCTTAATCAAGCTCATCATTTCTAACATTTCTCTTTGTTTCAACTAAGTTTCTTATCCTAGTCTTATGATTTACATGTTCATCCAATTCTCTTTACTTTAACTCATCTAAAGACTCTTCATTTCTCTGTACTTATTGTATACTTAAATCTTTTTTCCTTTGCTTTTGGAGTACATAAAAGCATTTTTACTCAATTATATTATACATTCCTCATGATTGATTCTTACTATCGTGGCCCTTACATACTTTTCTCATACATTTCCCATATTTCATATTTAGAGTTCATATAATACTAATGATTAAACTTAATCTGAACCTTATATCGTGTTCCTTTTTCCCAATCAAGGGTTTCTCATATGAGGCCCAAAAGCTAGATCTTAGATATTAGTTCCAACTGAGTCTTAGTTAGTCCAATTTTCCCATATGTTTAAATCTCTAGTGTATGTACAAACTCATTACATTCTGAGTTTGCCTCCCTGTAGTTTAATTACTCTTATTAGATTAATTAATAGTACTCATTAGATCCCATTAACGCATCCTTCCAGCCGGATTAGGCCGAACCTACAGTCTTGAAGCCAAGAGCTACTCAAGATTAACTGACTTCTATATATCTCAAACATATAGAAAGAATATCCACTCAGGGTAAACTCATTTAAACATAACTTTTGGTCTACTTGATACAAAGAATAACTGAATCAACTTAATGATACACAACAACCTAAAAGAGCCACATATATTCTACAAACTGATAATCTGAATTCATATATATAATAGCTTTTCTATTGATTTCCAATCAAAGAAACAATATAAGGCAAGAGTTGTATCACATTCTATCTTTATGCTCTTATTCCTTTACTACTTTATAGTATTCTAACCCTACTATATCTAGGGTTTCTCTCTAGTCCATCCTTCCTCTACATACCTAGCCAGAGCATTCAGATAATAACAGATAGAGTAGCTTGTACTGGTCAACCTAGGTATCCAGATACCGAGCCATGGTATCCAAATACCTAGACTTCCCAGAGCTATTCACACATCACCTCTTAACTTCCACACTTATAACTCTGACTTTCTATCCTAATGGTCCCTGATGACTCAGTCTAAGTTGTGATACCAAGCTATTACACCCCCATCCTAGAATTTTCACTAATCATGAGATTAGGACATAAGTTGAGGATTATACTTAATACAAAGTTCACTCCCAACTTTTTCCCTTTATTTCAAACTCTTTGTTTTCTCGCATTCAATCACATAAACAAACTTTACAAGAGAATTAAACCTTGATTACTCTAATATGATCTCAACATTAATGATACACATCTAGACATTCAATCTATTTCTCACACTTCCAAGCGCATACATCAGGATAACTAGATATATACTCTATTATTAAAGAAATAAAGTTACACATTATAATTTACAAGTCTCTCTCAACTCTATACAAGGACCTAGAGTGACAGGGACTGACTGAACTTAACTAATCTCATACATAACTCCCATGGCAGATCTACTCTGATGTGTGACATCTTCAGTACATGAGTTATCCATAAAAACTGTGAGTAGAGGGGTGAGCCTACTCGCTTAGTGAATGGGCACTTCAAAGAAACAATTTAAAGCACTTTATTAATTACAAATATATTGTCGAGTAATTGATATCAATTATAACAACCGTTAGTTTCAACGAGACTAATCATTCACAAACATAAATATGGAAGGTTACTTTAGATATCTACAAGAGTCAATCAATATATGAACATTCTTGATTAATCACAAAGAGAACTAATAACTCAGAAACATACAAAGAATAATTGAATAACTGCACACACTTAGATAACCTCTCATTCATCTTATTATGCCTTGAACCCACATGACGTGTACCACAACACGTGAAGAATCACATCAAGCTATGATCTCACTATACAAGGCTTAGAAGCATGCCCAGTTTCCTAATCCTACCTCTCAAGTAAGATCCCATATGCAGTGGGCTTCAACATGTCTGTCTCTCAGCGGCTAATGGGAGCTGCCGAATATCTCAGACTCCACCTCTCAACCTGGGTACTCAGGAAGTGAGTCAAAGCCCTCAGGCTTATTGTGCATTAGTGGACCTACTGACCATTGATCTCTACAACATGTAACAAAGGTACCACCGACATCCCCAGTTGGTTTTAGGTACCACACAAATGTAAGGAGTATTCCCTACTAGTTAAGACCCCCACACCCTACTGGTGCGCTCCGGCTTACCTTGATCTAGAATACCTCCAGTCGAGAAACCGTTTCCTCCCCACATCACATGCCTCATCCTGTGAGGATTCTACAGTGTTCAGGGCATCTAAATGTCAATTCACTCTTTAAGTTCACAATTCAATCATCACATCAGCACATCTTAATTTATCTTTGTAAATAGTTTATTTGATAGATCATCTGATAATATTTATGACAAACTGAACTGTTAGCATCACCACATCTCATACTGAGAAACATTGATATCACAATACTTGATTCACTGAACACCCTATCCTTAGGGTTTCATTTACCTCATCCACTTATCACATGACTTGCATATGGATTTAATTCATCATAAACATTCACTGAACAAAGTTTGCTTTCAACAACATATGTATGAAACCCTGGAATTGAGATGAATTTGGTTTTCCATGCCAATCATTGAGATATCAAGATTCAAGAATAACATTGAATAAATAAAATCTATCATGTCAAGAAAAACACTTCAAATGAATTTCAAAAGATCTATTCACAAATTCCCAACTTTCCACTCATCCATGATTTCACCTTCTTTATTGAGATTTCAAGCAAACACTATTCACATCACACAGAATCAAAGATAGAATTTGACATATATGTACTAAACATTCAGATAAACAATCATTCATAATCAAGGAGATTCATATAGAAAAATTTCTCTATTTAATTATACAACAATTTTAGTCATAATTGAAACCCTAATTTCTAGTTTACTCTTATAACCTCATCAAATACTAAGGGAATTCACATTAAGATGGATTGTATCCATTTATAATATGATTTAATCATCTGAAGTTCATCAAAATAGAGGAAGAATCCATTTCATATCATTTTGCAAAAACTAGATAAAAAAGACAATTAAGGCTTTGTAGTCACATAATAAGCAATTGAAGATTGTTGATGATTTAAATCATTTTCATGCAATCTACTATTTGAAGGAAGTACCCACTCACCCTAAGGTGTGAGAACACCTTTAAAATGCAGCCCATCTCTAAAAATCTCGAATTGATATCAAAACCCTAGCAATTCACTGGATTCTTCTTCCTTTCAACTATAAAACCCTAAAAATGAGGGATTATGAAGAAAGAGTGAGAAAAGGGGAAGATTTGATATTATTTCGAATCAAATCAAAGAAGTGATGGAATCTTACCATGTGAGAGAAGATTCACCATGAAAGGCTATGCAAAGAAGCTAAACTTACTTGATTTCATCATATCTCGGATAGAGAAACCCTAGATTAGCAACTCCACCACTTTCTCCTCTCAAACCCTAACTCTCCCTCTCTCTTTAGGATTTCATTTCTTTGGAATGAATCATGAATTATGAGAGGTCCTAGTGTGTTAGGTTGACCATATAGAGAAATTGAGCTGCTTGGGCAAATTGCACATTGACCCCTCACTATACTTTCTCTTATTTTAGCTCAACTTTATGTCAGAAAATGTTACTATAATTCGTTTATTTTAGAGGTCAATAGTACACTGCTATCCAGCAATCTACAGAATAGTCGGTTGAAGAGAAAATTCCCCAGAATGGCCATGCAAGTTGCCACGGCCATGCTAAGATGAACCCAGAATGTCCGTGGTACCTACCACGACCTTGGTGCATTGGTTTCATCAGATTTGAATACAAAAGTTGGTTAACATTTCAATTCTTTCAAAAAGACCGTGTGGCCTAGATTGCCCGTGCCACCAATGACCTAACACAACTGTGCTACCCACCACGGCCGTTGTATCCAAGACTCCAAATACTGCTTTCATTATCCTTTAGATACCTCTCTCACTCCTCAACAAGAGTCTATTCAGTGAAAACCCTAATTTCAACCAACTAGGGTTTATATTTTCTCAAACCCTAATTATACAAAGTGATAGCATACTTGAATTTCTCATTAAGTTCAACACATCATAATTGAACTACCATCCTTAATCTTGTTTAAGCAATGATCAATATAACTAAGCATGTAATCATCCAGATGAACCCTAGTTTACCAATTAAGCTCATATGCGGTCATAACAATTCTCCCTCCCTTAAAAAGTTTTATCCTTGAAACATAAATACACAAGTAAAGTATATATAAGGTTTTCTTTTAAACTTCTCAAGTATTATGTGTCACTATACTGTTGTATTTGATATGTGTATGTTGTTTTCAACATTGAGTCCTTTGTTTCTTTTCTAGTCACAACATGTTTACAACATGGCTTCTCAATGACAACGAAAGAATTCTCTATGCCACAATCAATCATAGGAAAGAGAAAGAGAAACAACCGTTTTCAATATTTTCATACTCTTGAAGTGTTACCTCAACATTGATAATCTTGTCCAATATCTCAATTCATAGGGTTCAATATGTACTATTGTTATGTATTACCTCTGAGTCACAAAAGAGAGTTCACCATGTTATTTTGAATTTTACTATTGTGCTACTCAAATAGAAAAACATTGATGAGTTGGAAGACTAGATTCAACCACAATTGTACAATACTAAGATGAATTACTGGTATGAATGACTAAAACTACCAGACACCTTTAGTTAACATATTGCTTGCACATGTACAACTGAAATCATACTTAAAACAAATTTACATCCCTTAATATATCTTCAAAAAATTATACTTCTAAAGACAAATTCATGTATTACTGAAAGCCATTGTTTTCTCTTATTTCTCTCCTCATTGATTACTACTTACTTCTTGTTACTTATCCTTCTCATTTTGATCATATACAATAAACATCCCTAAAATTGAAACATGCACGGTATGAATAGATTATTCAGCATTCTTGATATCACTACAAGAATTTATTTCATATTGCACTTTACTCATGTTGTATTTCTCTTTTTGTTCAATATACACTTGTTACAATTCAAATTTATTTTTTACGCTTTGCTCCAAATCATTTCCATATTCTATGTCTACCTTTCAGATTTGCTACCTTTAAACCCTAGATTACTATCAGTTCTAGTTTACTTCTCATAATGCTAATCCCATGATCTTGTTTTATGCAGATGATAGTATTAAGTTCAAATCACTAGTGACATCCCTTGAACTACTACAACTCTAAACATTCTAGGGTTTGATCCTTATCAGTAACATGACGTTATTGTGATGTGACTTTACTCCCTTAATTTGAAATTCAAACTTTGGATCTCACAAGGTTTGCTAAGGTATTCATTATCTTACCATTTGAATTTCCTTTCACTTACTTGGCCATTTATATAGATTACTTTCTTAATTTACTCTATTAGGGTTTCATCGTCATATTATGTGTCGTTAATACATTCGTTAGATGTCTCTACAATGGTGGATATTCATCATATATGATTCATTTTCTTATTACTTCATCCCCACATTACTCTCATTTGGGAGTATGCAAAAGAGAACGTGAATCTGAGATTTAGAATTCTTATCTTCAAACATTCTCGCAAATCATTTCTCATATGCATGTTTAATTAATCATAGTCAAGGAGACTAGACTACTTAACATCTTCTTGCATCTCCCAATCTCTCTCTTTTATCATCTATTTTACTCCCTCATGTTAAAAAAAATACTTCTTTATTTTCCATAATTGTCTTAGCATATGCTACTCTTCCATCTATAATATTTAGCTTCTACTTATCTCCTACGATCATGTTTCTCTCTTGTGTATGATTCTATATTCTATGCCATTTAAACGTCTTATCATCCAATTACCTTTATAAAGTTGAAAGTCCAGATCAATATTCTCCTAACTAGTTTCATCTTTTTGATAATACACTACATGTCTTTTATTTGAAAACAAATGACTCATGTAGGGTTCAACCATAGTTTCTTCTCAATTAAGATTTTCATCCATAAATATAATCCACCTCTATATGATTTGTTCATTTGTTTAGCTACACTTTGTTCTTCCTTTGATAACTAGTTCCATTTCATCACTAGGATGTTATTGAATACATCAGATGGAAACTAGGTTGTTGCTCTATAGAGACTTGGAATCCAAACAAAGTAAGGATGAATGTATTAAAATTCATAATAAACGTATACATTTCATGCTCTCAATTATATCTTGTAACCTCATTCCTTAATCAAGCTCATCATTTCTAACATTTCTCTTTGTTTCAACTAAATTTCTTATCCTAGTCTTATGATTTACATGTTCATCCAATTCTTTTTACTTTAACTCTTCTAAAGAATCTTCACTTCTATGTACTTTTTTTATACTTAACTTTTTTTTTTCTATTTTCCCTTTGCTTTGGAGTACATAAAAGCATTTTACTCGATTATATGATCCATTCTTCATGATTGATTCTTACTTTTTTGGCCCTTACATACTTTTCTCATATATTTCTCATATTTCATATTTAGATTCATATAATACTAATATTTAAAATTAATCTGAACCTTATATCGTGTTCCTTTATTCCCAATCAATGGTTTCTCGTATGAGGCCCAAAAGCTGGATCTTAGATATCAGTTCCAACCGAGTCTTAGTTAATCCAATCTTTCCCATATGTTTCAATCTCTAGTGTATGTACATACTCACTACATTCTGAGTTTGCCTCCCTATAGTTTAATTACTCTTATTAGATTAATTAATAGGACTCATTAGATCCCAGTAACGCATCCTGCCAGCCGAACCAGGCCGAACCTACAGTCCTGAAGCCAAGAGCTACTCAAGATTAAACGACTTCTATATGTCTCAAACATATAGAAAGATTATCCACTCAGGGTAAACTCATTTAAACATAACTTCTGGTCTACTTGATACAAAGAATAATTGAATCAAATTCATGATACACAACAATCTAAAAGAACCAAATATATTCTACAAACTGATAATATATATATATATATATATATATATATATATATATATTTATAGGAGCATTTCTATTGGTTTCTAATCAAAGAAACAATATAAGGCAAGATTTGTATCACATTCTATCTTTACGCTCTTATTCCTTTACCACTTTATAGTCTTCTAACCCTACTATATCTAGGGTTTCTCTCTAGTCCGTCCTTCCTCTACATACCTGGCCAGGTTATTCAGAGAAGAACAGACAGAGTATCTTGATACTGGTCAACCTAGGTATCCAGATATCGGGCCAAGGCATCCAAATACCCAAACTTCCCAGAGCTATTCACACATCACATCTTAATCGCCACACTTATAACTCTGACTTTCTATCCTAATGGTCCCTGACAACTCAACCTAAGTTGTGATACCAAGCTATTACTGTTGGTATGTATGCCCAGAGAGACAATCATATGATGATTGGATTGGTATATGTTCTGATTGATTTGATAAATACCAAAGGTGAGCTTCCAATTTATTCTAGCTTAATCAATTATGAGATAAATGATGGAGCAGAATGAATGTCTAAAGAATGATGATACTCAATGACATATGTCTTCAGGTTGAGGACCCGAACAATGAGATCATACAGATGCCAAGAGTATGTACATTCTTGTTATGTCCCTAGTCGAATGTCATTGTGGAAGGTTAATAGACAACAATGACACATCAAGACTAGAGTGTGTGTTGGTTGATGACACTGTCTCATTAGTCATGATATATGATATCAAACCTAGCACATAGATACATGTTAGAGAATAGTGTATCAGACAAACCCACCATGAGAGTGACACATGGAACCATGACATGGTAGTCAGAATCATCTCTCATAGTGATGGTGGTGATTGTGATTCTTAGACCTGAAATCACTGCACTCGTCGAATGTGATTGGGTACACTTTGACATCATCAAACACAGTCCTAAAACATGGGTTGTTATAACAGTGATGATTGGGTGGCTTTGATGCATGATATAGAATGTGAGTGATAAATATGGGGTTTGTCCCTCCTAAGGGAGTATGATGTCCATGCCACTTGATAAGCGAGACTGAGAAAGGCATGCACATGCACATGTGAATCGATATATGATATTAATGTCACACATATCTCAGACAGTCTTCTCTAGTTCAAGAAACATGAATGAACATTGAAAGGATGACAACTCTGTGCCTTGAGTTCATTCAGGATATCAAAGACAAAGGAATTATACATTCACTGGAACACCAATCACAGACTGTAGGATTAAAGTTGTTCTCCAACTTTCCTTTTCACTGGGGTAGCGCTGATGTGCGACTAGGTACCACTCTTTGCTTGTGATGTGATAAGCTAGTTATGGACATTCACTGCTAATGTGAAATGGGACCTATAGGGTCACACACAAAGGATTAACCTGGAACAAGAGTTTATCCATGAATGATGTTTGGATTGATTACAAAAGTGTTTAGGACTCAATCAAACATTCAATCAATAGACTTGACTCAGAATCATCAAGTTCAAATGTTGAACCAACTGATTAGAGTGTTAGATTGATTGAGAACTGAATTGACTGTGTTTTGTACAATCTGGACCACCAATCGACCGGTTCACTAGGTGAACCGATCGGCTCATGGTCAGTGAGATGACCGGTTCACTCTAGTGAACCAATCGGTTCACTTGGATGAAATGAGCAGTGTTGGGTTTTCCTGATTAGTGAGAAACGTTTTTCATTTCACTTGTTCAATTCGATTGGGACTAGAATTAATATTTGTGTTAATTAGAAATGAATAAGGAAAGTCAATTGTAGGTAGGTTTGGGAAGTGAAATGACTAGTTTAATGGGTGCACCAATAGACTCACACTCCCAACCGATCAGTTCACTAGTGAACCGATTAGCTCACCTTACCAAATGACTATTTCAGTTATGAAACGACTGGTTCACCCATCGCGGTGTAAATTGTTTTTGGAAATTCCAGACCCTTCTACTCCAGAACAGATTGGGAACCTTGACCCTGCCCTCTACTATAAATAGAGGGGTACAAGGGGCTTCTCCAGAGACACAACTCAGAACATTAGTTTCTCCACAAAGTTGTCCTCCTCTCTAGTTGTGGTAACCAAGAGAGCTCAAGCAAGTTCTACCCATCCAGGGAGGAACAACGAGGGAAAGAAAACTATAGAAAAGCAACTGGTGATGGGAGAGTGTGTCTGTGATTAGTACACCGACAGAATGGGACAATTCCTTCTAGTTCATTCTTCAGGATGACTCGAGTTTCCGGTAGTCTGTGTGGACTATCTATAGAGGTGGGAGACTTCAGCCACTCAGGAGGATGACAGTCAACCACAGTCTGGGTTAAGACCAGGAGCTGCACAGACGTTGTCGAAGATAGGTGGTTGAAGACCGCACTTTCTGCAAGGTATAGTCGCTGAGCAAGCCTCAGGACCAGATTTAACTCGCTAAAACCATCCTTCCCATTACATATATTGTTACGACCCCATCTGAGCTTAACTGGTAAACTAGGGTTTACCTAGACAATTGCAAAGATTAATTGGAATAATCATTCTTGAAATCTAATTAATGACGATAACAAAATTAGGATGTTTTAACTATGATAAGAAGTCTAAATGTTCTTTTGTCTTGAGAATTAGGGTTTGAGAAGCATAAACCCTAATCGGCCCAAAATAGGGTTTTGATGATACATGAATACAGAATTTGATAAGTAGAATGTCTCACTAAATGATTTTTAGTATTTTATGTGTAACTCGGATTTACTTCAAATTTGGATATGATTTGGATATATAAAATGTGAACAACATTGGAAAATATCAGAATTTTTGAAGAATGCCCTGACCTGTTTATCGGCCGAGTTTCAAACTCGACCGATCACATTTCCAGAATTATACAGCAGTATGGTAATTGAATTTTATCTTTTTATTGGTATATCAAATTGATCTCAAATTTTAACTGTGCTTGAAAAACATAGTTTTAGACACTCTGTTAAATTGACATAATTTTTGGATGACTTTTGAATCCCTACAGTAAGGGTGTCGGTCGAGTTTTGTGCAGGACAAACTCGGCCGAATATTCTGCAGACTGCAATATAGCAGTGCACTGTTATATTTTTAATTATTTATTGGCAAATCTAAATGATCTCAAATTTTAACTGAAGCTTTATAGATCAATTATAAACAACGTGCTAAATTCCCATAATTGTTGGAGAATGTTTGATCTCTAAAATAAACGAATTACAGTAACTTTTGTATAACTGAATATTCAGCCAATATAATTAAAGTTAAGTGTTGGGTCAATATGCAATTGACCCAAGCAGCTCAATTGACTTATATGAGCAACCACACACACACACAGCTCTCATTCTTCGTCATCCATCTCAGAGAAACGAAAATCTAGAGAGAGAGGGAGAGTTAGGGCTTGAGTGGAGAAAGAGGAGGAATTGCTGAATTAGGGTTCTGCGGTCCCAAGAGTGGTGAAATCAAGTAAGTTTGGATCCTTTGCATAGACTTTTATGGTGAATCTTCTCTCTCATGTCAAGATTCCGTCCATGCTCTGATTTGATCCAAGAGGATGTCGAAATTCCCTCTTTTCTCACCCTTTCTTCATAATCCCTCATTTTCAAGGTTTCCTAGTTGAATGGAAGAAGAATTGGGAGATTTGCTAGGGATTTGATAGCAGTTCGAGATTCCCTGAGTTGAGCTGCAGTTGTGAGGTGTTTTCACACCTTAGGGTGAGTGGGTTCTTCCTTCAAACATTCTAATGCATGAATTTGATTATAACATCCAAATCCCTAAATGCTTAGCATGTGAATTCTAAATCCTGAAATGTCCGTTTGATTTAAGTTATTGTAAAATTGATATGATACATATTCCTTCTCTGTTTGAACGACTCTTTGATGGTAGATTCATATCAGATACGTATACAACACTTTCTAGTGAGGATGCTTTTAGATTTATATCAAATGATGTAATTAGGGTTTGACCTAATTGAGATATCGCTAGAGTTTCAACCTTATTGAAAAGGACTAGTAATCCCATAAGTGGTTAGGATGTACCACATGGGTTATCTTAATTGAATTTTATTCTTGATACATGATATCTCAGTGAATGGTATGGAAACCCTAAATTTAGTTAAATTTCCATTGTTTCATGTCTATATTGATTGCATATGATTTGTTGGAAACAATCTTTATCTAGTGAATGCTTATATCCTATGAAATCCTTATGAGAGCCATGTGACAAGTGAATGAGGTAAATAAAAAGGTGAATGAGGCAAATGCAATCCTAAGAGTAGGGTGTTGGCATGTGATGAATGAATAAGGCATATGAAACCCTAAGGATGGGGTGCTCAATGAATCATGCTATGGTAATATGAAAGGTCTCGATATGAGATGTGGTGATGCTTAATTGTTGAATTGTATGTTTCTAGTGCATTTAACTTTATATGCTTGTTCCCTCTGAAATGATATTTACATACTGCAGGGCTTCTTATATTTCAATACATATCTCGTAAATTGCAGGTGATGAGATATGACATGCCCTAGAAAGGGATGTTACTGAGACATGGTATATGTTGAATACATGAGCTATGATAGTTATATGTTAATTAATTAATAGACCTAGATGCCCTAACACCGTAGAACCCCTTAGACGAGTCTGAAACTTTGGGGTGAAACTCGTGTTGCAACATCATCCGTGCTTGTGTCACAGACAAACGAGGAAAGAGAGGCAGTGTCCAACAACAATCATGCTTGTGTCACGATGGCACTGCGATAACAAAAGAAAACACGGTTATCTAACACCATTCGTGCTTGTGTCACGAAGGTAACCCTGTGACTCTCCGCCGGTGTACTCAGGTTAAAGGAGAAGTCGGGAGCACACGTGGTTGTGCAGCACACGTGGTTGTGCGTTGAGGCCGTAGAGCCTGGGTCCTGTGCAGACCAGGACGAGTAGTCAGACTTAGCATTTCCCGGGTGTGTCGCTAAGTCTTGTACGGTGGGACCATAGCATGGACTTGTTGCGGATCTTTATATGCAGAGTACACTGCATATGATTAGGGCATAAGTTAAAATATGATCATATAGGTTCACAGAGTTCTTTATAAATGAAAGAGTTAAGGAAGACTAGAAGCATAGTATTCTTGTAGTTATTCTTTGGATGCAATATTTACATTCTTTGTTATTTCAATTATATTGTTTTAGAACTGCTCAGTGTAGTATTTACTGTTGTTAAATTTCATATCGTTTATTCAAATTATATCTGTAATCACATTAGTGCATTAGTCTGTTTCCATGAAGTACTCATTCACTGAGCGAGTAGGCTCACCCCTCTACTCAAACATTTTAGGGTTAACCGCGTGGACTTGAAGATGATCAGAGCGTCAGTGTAGATCTGCCACAGGAGTCAAGTACGAGATTAGCTGAGTCAGTCGGTCCTTGTCACTCTAGGTCCTCAGTAAGAGTTTAGAGAGAGAGTTGTAATTTCAATGTGTAATATTGTTCCTCTTTGATATGTATGCTAATTAGCAAGTTTCATGTGCATAATGCGTGAAAGACATCGTGAATGCTTATACATGTATCTTTACTATTAAAGTCTGATTAGTAGAAGAAATGTTCAGATTCCTTTGTTAAGATGATATGTGGTTCAATGCGATGAAACAAAAGTTTAAAAGAAAAGAAAAAGTTAAGGGTGTTCTTTGTGTTAAATATAAATCCTATCTTACGCCCTAATCTCATGATTTGAGGAAATTGTGAGATCGGGGTGTAACAGCTTGGTATCAGAGCTTAGGGTGAGTTGTCAAGGACCATTAAGTTAGTAAGTTAGAGTCCTATGTGTGGCAGATAGGAGATGTTTGATGTTAGCTTTGGGGATTTGAGTATTTGGATATCCTGGCCCGATATCTGAGTACTTGGATCAACAGTACAAGCTACTCTGTCTATTCTCTCACGTATACCCTGGCCAGGTATACAGTGGAAGAATGGGCTAGAGAGGAACCCTAGAAATGTTAGGGTTAGAAAACGAGAAAAGAAACAAGAATTAAGAGCGTAAATGTAAAAGGAGATAGAATTTACATTTCATAATGTTGTTTTTGTTGGAAATGTATAGAAATGCTCTTATATGTTTGAATTGCAATATTCAATACCTTGAAATATGGGTCTTTAATATCTGTTGTACACTATACAATTGTAGCATTTATTGATTTCACTCTTTGTAACAAGTAGACTAGAATTGACCTTTGAATGAGCTTTTGTTTCTATAGTTTTGCCCGCTGATTCGAGTGAAATTGACATCAGCAGGTCTGTTTAGGTTTTCAGTCTGTACACGATTCGGCCGAGTTGTATGTGATTCGGCCGAGTTTCCTTAATAGGCAATCGAACAGCAAACTGATCGGCCGAGTTGTATGTAATTCGGCTGAGTTTCCTTTTTCAGGAAATCAAACGACAAGTTGATCGGCCGAGTTTCAAGCGGATCGGCCGAGTTGTGAAGCAATCGGCCGAGTTTCTGACCAATCGGCCGAGTTTCTGAGCTGTGAGTGGCAGTTCAGGAAGAATGTAATCCTTTGTAGTTCTTGGCTTTAGGATTTCAGGTTTGGCCTGGTCCGGTTGGCAGGATGCGTTACTAGGATCTGATGAATCCTATCAATAGCATAATAAGAATAGAATTGGAATAATTAGACCCACATCAGAGTAAGAATGTACATACAGTAAGATGTTGAAACATACGGGCAAGATCAGAAGAACTAAGAATTAGTTGAAACTGATATCTGAGGTTCAACTTTGGGGTCTCAAATGTGAAACCCTTAATTGGGAATAATAGAACATGATATGAAGCTCATAGTCAGTTTATTGATTAATATTATATGAACTATACATATGAAATATAGAAAAGATATGTGAAATGTATGTATGGTTCAAGATAGCAAGAATCAATCATGATGAATGAATCATATAATAGAGTATAATGCTTTTATGAACTCTAAAGAAAAGGCTAAGTAGAAGAATAGAGTTGAGCTTTCAATAGGTCCATAGAAGTAAAGAGTCTTCAAAAGAGTAAAAGTAAAGAGAATCGTATGAACATGCAATTCATAAGACTAGAACAACAAACTAGTTTCTAAGCAAAGAACATAGGTGTAGTTTAATGAATGAATAAGTCATACAAAGGTAGACTGTATTCAGGAAGGAAAAACTTGATTGAAAGAGAAACTATGTTTGACCCATGCATGATCCACTTGATTTAATAATGAAGAATATGTAATGTATTCAACATGAGTAAAAACTAATAGAAGGACTATTAACTTAGAATGTTAACTTCACAATAGTATAAAGATAAAGGAGGAAATATGTGCAACATGGTATACATGACCATACATATGAATAAGCAACATGGTCATAAGAGAAAAAAAAATTTAGGATTAAAGATGACGGGTTAAAGAGTAGTATATGGTAAGAGGGCTATGAAACGTAAGAAAGGGTTTGAAATATGATGGAGAAGTTATAAAATAAAGAGGTTGTGAGATTCAAGCAAGTGCTAATTAATCAAATATCTCTGTTGATAACTAAGTAAATCTACATACGAGAATGTATTAAGGGAATGTTTGAATACAAGTTTTCCAAGTCTTAAAATCATCTTCTCTTTCATATATTCCTTATTGAGAGCAAGGTGGGAATGAAATGATAAGAAAATGAATCATATATGGTGCATAACTACCTTGGTGGGGTCATCCAGTGAATGTAATAGTGACCTACAGTATGATGAAGTGCGATAAGAAATAAATTCTTGTGTGATAGCAAGAATGATGGATAATTTATTCCTATCTTAAATCCTTCAATGTTAATAATGTTTATTGTATATAATCATATGAAAAGGATAGGTAGCAAAAAGTAAAGAAGTAATGAATGAGCAGAGAGATATGGGAAAACACTAGCTTTGTGTAATATGTGAATTTGTTTTTACATGTATGATTTGTTGAAAGCATATTAAGGTATGAAAGTTGGTTCTACATATGAGTTCAGTGTATTTGTGCAAGCTATGTGTTAATTAAAGGTGTATGATAGTTGTAGTAATTCATACCTGATATGCATCCTAGTATTGTGTATTTGTGATATGGTGATATAGTTTGGATGATGTCAGAACACATGGAGAGATACCCTGAACAAGGTAGTCAAACTTATTCACTCATATTAATAGAAAAGGGATGATAATCAGATTGTCTGGACAAGTAACCCTAATGAGGTGTAGCTTGTTATACCTAGCTCTAATATAACTGAGTGATGATAATTGAGTATGATTAATGCTTGAATGACTGATACAATTGTGGATTACCTTATTACTGTTGTTGAAACCCTAAAATGATATAATACGATGGTTACACTTTGAATTGTGTGTGGGCTCATAACCCACAGGTCCCAGGATCGAAACAGGATAGTATGGAATGAGGTGGTAATGCTTCACCTCATGCATCCATGACCCAATGGGGATGCCAAGAGTAGTATTGTGCAATTGATTGTTGAATCTAGTCTTTTAATTCAAGACTGTTTTGCTATTTGAATAGCACTTGATTAAAGTTTAAAACAGTATGGTGAACTTGCTTTTGTCACTTAAAGGTGATACAGAACAATAGAACTCTCTGAGCAGCATAAGTTGAGATAGTTGTATCAGAGTATCAGAGTTGCACAGTGAAAGCATGGTGGTTTATCTTTGCATTCTATGTTTGGCTGTGGCATAAAGAATTTGCTTGATATCATTGAGAACTATTTGAAATATGTTGTGATTTAGTAAAGAATTAAAAGATCTAATGTTGAAAACTACATTCAGGTATGAAATACAAGAATATGATGACATGGAAGGCTTTAGAAGCTTAGAATAACCTTGAATGTATCTTTCTTGTAGGTTTATGTTTCGAGGACGAAACATTCTAAGGGGGGGAGAGTTGTTACGACCCCATCTGAGCTTAACTGGTAAACTAGGGTTTACCTAGACAATTGCAAAGATTAATTGGAATAATCATTCTTGAAATCTAATTAATGACGATAACACAATTAGGATGTTTTAACTATGATAATAAGTCTAATTGTTCTTTTGTCTTGAGAATTAGGGTTTGAGAAGCATAAACCCTAATCGGCCCAAAATAGGGTTTTGATGATACATGAATACAGAATTTGATAAGTAGAATGTCTCACTAAATGATTTTTAGTATTTTATGTGTAACTCTAATTTACTTCAAATTTTGATATTATTTGGATATATAAAATGTGAACAACATTGAAAAATATCAGAATTTTTGAAGAATGCCCTGACCTGTTTATCGGCCGAGTTTCAAACTCGACCGATCACATTTCCAGAATTATACAACAGTATGGTAATTGAATTTTATCTTTTTATTGGTATATTCAATTGATCTCAAATTTTAACTGTGTTTGAAAAACACAGTTTTAGACACTCTGTTAAATTGACATAATTTTTGGATGACTTTTGAATCCCTACAGTAAGGGTGTCGGTCGAGTTTTGTGCAGGACAAACTCGGCCGAATATTCTGCAGACTGCAATATAGCAGTGCACTGTTCTATTTTTAATTATTTATTGGAAACTACAAATGATCTCAAATTTTAACTGAAGCTTTATAGATCAATTATAAACAACTTTATAAATTCCCATAATTGTTGGAGAATGTTTGATCTCTGAAATAAATGAATTACAGTAACTTTTGTATAACTGAATATTCAGCCAATATAATTAAAGTTAAGTGTTGGGTCAATATGCAATTGATCCAAGAAGCTCAATTGACTTATATGAGCAACCACACAAACACACAGTTCTCATTCTTCGTCATCCATCCCAGAGAAACGAAAATCTAGAGAGAGAGGGAGAGTTAGGGCTTGAGTGGAGAAAGAGGAGGAATTGCTGAATTAGGGTTCTGCGGTCCCAAGAGTGGTGAAATCAAGTAAGTTTGGATCCTTTGCATAGACTTTTATGGTGAATCTTCTCTCTCATGTCAAGATTCCGTCCATGCTCTGATTTGATCCAAGAGGATGTCGAAATTCCCTCTTTTCTCACCCTTTCTTCATAATCCCAAATTTTCAAGGTTTCCTAGTTGAATGGAAGAAGAATTGGGAGATTTGCTAGGGATTTGATAGCAGTTCGAGATTCCCTGAGTTGAGCTGCAGTTGTGAGGTGTTTTCACACCTTAGGGTGAGTGGGTTCTTCCTTCAAACATTCTAATGCACGAATTTGATTATAACATCCAAATCCCTAAATGCTTAGCATGTGAATTCTAAATCCTGAAATGTCCGTTTGATTTAAGTTATTGTAAAATTGATATGATACGGATTCCTTCTCTGTTTGAATGACTCTTTGATGGTAGATTCATATCAGATACGTATACAACACTTTCTAGTGAGGATGCTTTTAGATTTATATCAAATGATGTAATTAGGGTTTGACCTAATTGAGATATCGCTAGAGTTTCAACCTTATTGAAAAGGACTAGTAATCCCATAAGTGGTTAGGATGTACCACATGGGTTATCTTAATTGAATTTTATTCTTGATACATGATATCTCAGTGAATGGTATGGAAACCCTAAATTTAGTTAAATTTCCATTGTTTCATGTCTATATTGATTGCATATGATTTGTCGGAAACAATCTTTATCTAGTGAATGCTTATATCCTATGAAATCCTTATGAGAGCCATGTGACAAGTGAATGAGGTAAATAAAAAGGTGAATGAGGAAAATGCAACCCTAAGAGTAGGGTGTTGGCATGTGATGAATGAATAAGGCATATGAAACCCTAAGGATGGGGTGCTCAATGAATCATGCTATGGTAATATGAAAGGTCTCAATATGAGATGTGGTGATGCTTAATTGTTGAATTGTATGTTTCTAGTGCATTTAACTTTATATGCTTGTTCCCTCTAAAATGATATTTACATACTGCAGGGCTTCTTATATTTCAATACATATCTCGTAAATTGCAGGTGATGAGATATGACATGCCCTAGAAAGGGATGTTACTGAGACATGGTATATGTTGAATACATGAGCTATGATAGTTATATGTTAATTAATTAATAGACCTAGATGCCATAACACCGTAGAACCCCTTAGACGGGTCTGCAACTTTGGGGTGAAACTCGTGTTGTAACATCATCCGTGCTTGTGTCACGGACAAACAAGGAAAGAGAGGCAGTGTCCAACAACAATCGTGCTTGTGTCACGATGGCACTACGATAACAAAAGAAAACACGGTTATCTAACACCATTCGTGCCTGTGTCACGAAGGTAACCCTGTGACTCTCCGCCGGTGTACTCAGGTTAAAGGAGAAGTCGGGAGCACACGTGGTTGTGCAGCACACGTGGTTGTGCGTTGAGGCCGTAGAGCCTGGGTCCTGTGCAGACCAGGACGAGTAGTCAGACTTAGCATTTCCCGGGTGTGTCGCTAAGTCTTGTACGGTGGGACCGTAGCATGGACTTGTTGCGGATCTTTATATGCAGAGTACACTGCATATGATTAGGGCATAAGTTAAAATATGATCATATAGGTTCACAGAGTTCTTTATAAATGAAAGAGTTAAGGAAGACTAGAAGCATAGTATTCTTGTAGTTATTCTTTGGATGCAATATTTACATTCTTTGTTATTTCAGTTATATTGTTTTAGAACTGCTCAGTGTAGTATTTACTGTTGTTAAATTTCATATCGTTTATTCAAATTATATCTGTAATCACATTAGTGCATTAGTCTGTTTTCATGAAGTACTCATTCACTGAGCGAGTAGGCTCACCCCTCTACTCAAACATTTTAGGGTTAACCGCGTGGACTTGAAGATGATCAGAGCGTCAGTGTAGATCTGCCACAGGAGTCAAGTATGAGATTAGCTGAGTCAGTCGGTCCTTGTCACTCTAGGTCCTCAGTAAGAGTTTAGAGAGAGAGTTGTAATTTCAATGTGTAATATTGTTCCTCTTTGATATGTATGCTAATTAGCAAGTTTCATGTGCATAATGCGTGAAAGACATCGTGAATGCTTATACATGTATCTTTACTATTAAAGTCTGATTAGTAGAAGAAATGTTCAGATTCCTTTGTTAAGATGATATGTGGTTCAATGCGATGAAACAAGAGTTTAAAAGAAAAGAAAAAGTTAAGGGTGTTCTTTGTGTTAAATATAAATCCTATCTTACGCCCTAATCTCATGATTTGAGGAAATTGTGAGATCGGGGTGTAACATATATATTGATGCAATCTGCTGGTTATGGGTTTATGGTCAAGTAAATTTTTTTTTCTGCTGCCTACTCTAACCACATAAAACCCAATAGTGGTATCAGAGCCACATAAATACTCTATGTTTTGGGATAATTAATATGATCGGATTTTGGTTTTACCGTATTTTATTTATTGCATATGATGCAAATATTTAAATGATTAATGTGAATATCTGATTAATACCACATGATCCCAAACTAATATATACATATATGATATGGCATATATATGCAATTGATACACATTGCCCTAAAACGGTTTTGATGGTGGATGTGTAGCATGGCTATGGCCTATAAACCCTATGTGCATGTGTGTGGTTGGTTATGATTGTTTGCATCTCAATCCGCGCATGAGCCCTCTTCTTAAATTTTGAATGTAACTTGAGATAACTTGAGATTCTCTTCTACCTTTTCTCCCCTCGAATGTAACTCGAGGTTTCACAAAGATGATGTAAAATAGGATTAGCTTTATTTCTTGTTATGATGAAAACTAAAGATGACCACTTGATGGACCGAGATGATCGATTGAGGACTAGTTGGTGGACCAATGAGAAGCCCAGACGACCAGACGAGCTGACCATCAGGAGGAGCCATATGACTGGTTGGAGGAGACCAACCGACCAACCAAGAGGCAAGTCAACCGGTTCAAAGGTTGAACTGGTCAACTCAAATTGGCAAGCACATATCTTCATAAATAATAGGTTGCATATGATGTAGACCTTAGATGACCGTAGTTCCTTGTGGCTCCAAGGAACTACAATAGGATGGTCATAATCATCTCTTTATCATTATACATGTTTTGTTTGTCGGATATAGAATGTATATGATACATACTATATATGTGGTGATTGGATACATATATGCATATATAAGCATATTAAAACCCCTCAATATAATATTAAGTCTTAGATGCTTTTCATAAGTAACACACATGAAAAGATTGATCGACAAGCATGGGAATCCCAAGGGTGGTGCGCTGTCTATCATATGGAAGTGTGATGGTAGTTGTGTGGGCTCGCCAAGCGAGGTGCACTCATATCGTGTTGGCTTCTGGGTCATGCTTAACTAAGTGGTCTTAATGAGATTAAGCACTTGGAGGCATGCAAATGACTATGGCAAAGAGTTGTGCATATCATCTATCCAAGAATTTCATATGATGCAATTAGTAAATGTTACCTACCTTAATAATTGATTATGGACGCTGGCATTGTATAGGAATAACTCAATTGTTTTGGATCTTGGCTCACTAGAAGGTTGCTCAATTGTTTTGGATCTTAGCTCACTAGAAGGTTGTACAATGCAATCTTCTGAATTGATGGTGAGGGCTATCGGTTTGATCAAAATAGTGGGAGCGATAATTAATTAAAGGCATAATTAATATCGTCAATTTTCAAATTAAATCAAAATAGTTTTGGACTAAAATTGCAAATTTCCTTTTTGTAGAATAAATGGCTACCAACAACAATCACTTTTTGTTGCAATCGGTCCTTGAGAAGGACAAGCTAAATGGGAACAACTTCCACGACTGGTTTATGACGTTGAGAATTTCTCTCACTTAAGAGTGAAAGCTCTATGTCCTAGATACACTAGAGCCAGATGAACTCACTCCCACCGCACCAAAGGCTGAAAGGGATGCTTACATGAAGCATACTGAGGATGCCATTGATGTGAAGTGCTTGATGTTGTGCTCAATGAACTATGAGTTGTAAAGACAACATGATAACATGGACGTCATTGAGATGGCTCAACATCTCAAGAACATGTATCAAGACCAAGCCCGACAAGAGAGTTATGATGTCTCCAAGACATTATTCAAGTGTGGCATGATAGAAGGAGACCTAGTAGACCCTCACACACTCAAGATGATTGGGTATGTGGAGAACCTAACTCGAATGGGATTCCCTCTGAGCCAAGAGTTGGCTACTGATGTGATACTGCAATCATTGCCATAATCCTACAATTAGTTTGTGATGAACTACTTTATGAACAACTTTTACATGCCACTGACAGAGTTGTTGGGCATGTTGAGGACAACTGAGGCACAGATGAAGAAAAACAAACCCAAATATATGGTGATGATCAACAGAAAGAATGGAAAGTCTAAAGGTAAGTGTAAGGGCAAAGAAAAGAAAGGTTTTGATGCTAGCCAGTTGCCCAAGTCATGTTCAACTCTCAAAGCCAAGGGAGGGGTGAACAAGGGAGGCAAATGTCACCATTGTCATGAGCCAGGACATTGGAAGAGAAATTTCCCTCTCTATATAGATGAACTAAAGAAGAAGGAGGGGATGGAAGTCTCCACCTTAGGTACCATGAAATAAACTTAAAATTCTTCTTTATCTTAGGTATATGATACCAAGATATAGATATGACATATATGATGTGCAAGATCTAAAAAGAAGTGATGGCCTTTATGAAGGGACCAAGAAGGAACACTCATAAACATTGGAGCAAGCGTTGCTATCATAGACAGAAGTACCTTTTAGTTTATTTCAGACCAAAGGGCATGTAATAGAGTTATGAACTGCTATTTCATTTTTCCAATAAATAGAAATTTTTTTAATTCTCCATATTGTAATGACAAGGATGGCTATCAACAAAATTCATGTTTTAATTTTAAAGATATGATCTTTTATGGCAATGCCTTATTTATCATGTGGTACTTGGTATGCATGAGATAAAATAATAATACCTAAAATTTATTGATGACTCAAACAATAAATTAGCATTAGCATCTAAACAAATGAATGAGAAATTCACCTCTAGAATCCATGTTGATGGATAAACTAGACTCTCTTGGTTAATGAACCATTAAGAGATATGAATGTCTTATTTATTGGGCATGATATCAAGTCAATCTTCACTAGATGTAGTGGGAGAATGACTATTCTATTAGGTATAATACATATTGATGTATATACATACCTATTGGAATAAATGCTAATACTTTAGATATGGTATTTAATGAAATACCAATATGAATATCTTGAAATGTTCAAGAATATCATAAATGAAGAACAAGCCTGGTAAAAGTATTAGTTCTTTGATATGATCAATGAACGAGATCCTTAAACCAAATGTTTGAGGACCTTGTGAGTAACTATGATAGTGTATCATAGAAAACTCATGATTAAGGCATAATGATGTCTAAATCAAAGAAGGAATTATACTCTAAGCAGTAAGAGCATGATCATCAAACAAGTGACTAATCTTCTAGAATTCTTCTAAAGAACATGCTTTACACTAAATAAATGTACAAAAGGAGATTAAGAATCACAAGTGTTGTGGAATCTCAAATTCCTTATGTAACAGATACACCTCATATATCTAGTAGAAAACACCTTCATGGATAATGATATCCTACAAACTCAAAGGTGATTAATTGGTCATATGATGATGAGCCAATAATCCATCTAGATGATGTTGAGGAACCATATTTTGAGTTATGGCTTGAAGCCATAAGATCCAAAATGACTTCCATGTGAGCCAAATAAAGTATGACCTTAATGGTAGCACTTATAGGGATAAAACCCATAAGTGCAATTTGGTCTTAAGAGTTAAGACTGACAAGGGTGACATTTGAAGAGCTTATTGGTTGAAATGAATTCAAGTGAGTTCAAAGTGTTGAACCTAATGATTTTATTTAACCAATTGCAGTGGCTATAGACCATAAAGGATCATGCTTGCTATTGGAACTTAAAGACTATGAAACTTGGCATATGGATATTAAAACTGCATTCCTAGTAGGAATGACATGAGGTTGTGTATGTGACACAACCCGAAGGGTTTTATAATTCCGTTAATGCAAATGCAGTCTATAAGTTACAAGAGATTAATCAATAAGATTGATTAAATACAAGAACTTCAGAACTGGAGTCTTTACTTTGATTATATAGTCAAAAGGTTTGACTGATATATCAAAATAAAGAAGGGATCTGTGATTACAAAGATTTAGTGGGAGCATATTCATATTCCACATGATGAGGAATGAAACGTTCTAAGAATAGGAACTGGTGTGGAAGTACCTTCTTTAAGGGAATAAAGAGAAATGTCCTATCTGATAGGAATAGAGACCTATATATATAGTTCTTGAAAGTCTCTTGACCTGATAAAGAGGGAGCATACATTGGCAGTCTGTGCTAAAGGGTTCAGTATGCAAAGATTCAGTGGGAGAAAACTTGTCCATATTACATGGAGTTAGTTTCTCAGATGCCTAGTGTCCCAAATTCTTATGAAGAATAGGAACACATAGATAGATGCCTTATGCATTCACAACTGTATCTATCATGTATGTAATCATCCCATTATCTTGTATGTATCGGGCAGGACAAGAATATATATATGCATTCATCATCTTGTATGTATTAGACATGCCAATATGATATACTCATCCAGTTATCTCGTATGTATTGGACATGACGAGTGGATATCTGACTACTTCCAGTGAGAGTCACTAGAATACCATAAAGAACTTATTTAAGTACTTATGAAGTATTAAAGGATTAGTTCTATGGTAATAAAAGGAAGAGTTGAGTATAAATGAGTTACACTAATGTAAGCTTCCAAAATGATAGAAAAATGATCCCAAAATATAAAAGTGAATGTGTTGATAAATGGAAACATTTCGAGTAAAATTAAAATCCATTTAATTCTAATAGGAATGCCGAGTATACTTATGTTATGAACACTAGAGGATAGTATATGGATCTATAAGTTCATACAAATGAACTTATAGATATTCGAACCATTGATGACAAAGTAGAAATACTAAGTCAAACTATGGAGCTAATTGTTAGGCAAGGAATATCAGATAGCATATTACGACAACTCCATATCATACTAAATGTCGTATAATGAGGAGATGTGAAACATACAATATACCGACTAAAGCAAAGTGTTTCTAACTCACTGGATTATCACTAGGGCAACAGAAACATGTGGGACATGGTAAGAGATCACTAAGAATATGATTCAAAGGTGATTGGATCTAAGTGCAAGTGGGAGTTTGTTGGTATGTATGCCCAGAGATCCAATCATATGATGATTGGATTGGCATATGTTTTGATTGATTTGATAAATATCAAAGGTGAGCTTCCAATTTATTCTAGCTCAATCAATTATGAGTTAAATGATGGAGTAGAATGAATGTCTAAAGAATGACAATACTCAATGACGTATGTCTTCAGGTTGATGATCCGAACAATGAGATCATATAGATGCTAAGAGTATGTACATTCTTGTTATGTCCCTAATCAGATGTCATTGTGGAAGGTTGATAAACAACAATGACACATCAAGACTAGAGTGTGTGTTGGTTGATGACAATGTCTCATTAGTCATGATATATGATATCAAACCAAGCACATGGATATATGTTAGAGAAAAGTGTATGAGATAGACCCACCATGAGAGTGACACATGGAACCATGACAGGGTAGTAAGAATCATCTCCTGTAGTGATGGTGGTGATTGTGATTCTTAGACCTGAAATCATTGCACTCGTCGAATATGATTGGGTACACTTTGACATCAACAAATGCAATCATGAAACATGGGTTGTTATAACGATGATGATTGGGTGGCTTTGATGCATGAGATAGACTGTGAGTGATAGATATGGGACTTGTCCCTCCTAAGGGAGTATGATGTCTAATCCACTTGATAAGCGATACTGAGAAAGGCATGTGCATGCATATGTGAATCAATATATGATATTGATGTCACAAATATCTTAGTCCGTCTGCTCTAGTTCAAGAAACATGAATGAACATTGAAAGGATGACAACTCCATGCCTTGAGTTCATTCGAGATATCAGAGACAAAGGAATTATACATTCACTGGAACACCAATCACAGACTATAAGATTGAAAGTTGTTCTCAAACTTTCCTTTTCACTTGGGTAGCACTGATATGCGACTAGGTACCGCTCTTTGCTTATGATGTCATAAGATAGTTATGGACATTCACCGCCAATGTGAAATGGGACCTATATGGTCACACACAAAGGATTAAACTGGAAGAGGAGTTTATCCATGAATGATATTTGGATTGATTACTAAAGTGTTTAGGTACTCAATAAAAAATTCAATCAATAGACTTGACTCAGAATCATCAAGTTCAAATGTTGAACCAACTGATTAGAGGGTCAGATTGATTGAGAACTGAATCAATTGTATTATGTACAATATGGAGTGCCAACTAACCAGTTCACTAGGTGAACCGATCAGCTCATGGTTAGTGAGATGACCACTTCACTCTAGTGAACTGATCAATTCACTTGGACCAAACGAGCAGTGTTGGGTTTTCCTGATTTGTGAGAAAAGTTTTTCGTTTCACTTGTTCAATTCGATTGGGACAAGAACTAATATTTGCGTTAATTAGAAATGAATAAGGAAAGTCAATTGCAGGTAGGTCTGGGAAGTGAAATGACCGGTTCACTAGGTGAACCGATCGACTCACACTCCCAACCAACCAGTTCACTAGTGAACCGATTGGCTCACCTTACCAAATGACCATTTCAATTATGAAACAACCAGTTCACCTGCCACGCTATAAATTGTTCATGGAAATTCCAGACCCTTCTACCCCCACACAGACTGGGAACCGTGACCCAACCCTCTACGATAAATATATGGGTACAAGGGGATTCTCCAGAGACACAATTCAAAACATCAGTTGTTCTACAAAGCAGTTGTCCTCTCTAGTTGTGGTAACTGAGAGAGCCCAAGCAAGTTCTACCCATCCAGGGAGGAACAATGAGAGAAAGACAACTATAAAAAAGCAACTGGTGGTGGGAGAGTGTGTCAGTGACTAGTATGCTGACAGAAGGGGACAACTCCTTCTAGTTCATTCTTCAAGATGACTAGAGTTCCCGATAGTCTATTTGGACTATCTATAGAGGTGGGAGACTTCTTCCGCTCAGGAGGACGACAATCAACTGTAGTCCAGGTCAAGACCAGGAGCTACACAGACGCCATCAAAGACAGGTGGTTGAAGATAGCACTTGCTTCAAGGTATAGTCGCTGAGCAAGCCTCAGGACTAGGTATAACTCGCTAAAACCATCCTTCCCATTACAAAGATATTGATGTGATCTGCTGGTTATGGGTTTATGGTCAAGTAATTTTTTTGTTTATGCTGCCTACTCCGACCATGTAAAACCCAACAGTTACACCCACATCCCACAATTTTCACTAATCATGAGATTAGGGCATAATTTGAGGATTATACTTAATACAAATTTCACTCAAGAAATAGATATAAACTTGATGCAAGTGTAATAAATAAGATGCAACACTTTAGTACTAATTTTGAAAAAAAAACATACTTTTATCTACCCTCACGAATCTGATAATGCTATGTTATTTAACTTTTTCCCTTTATTTCAAACTCTTTGTTTTCTCACATTCAATCACATAAAAAACTTCACAAGAGAATTAAACCTTGATTACTCTAATATGATCTCAACATTAATGATACACATCTAGACATTCAATCTATTTCTCACACTTCCAAGCACATACAATAGGATAACCAGATATATACTCTATTATTAAAGAAACAAAGTTACATGTTATCATTTACAAGAGTCTCTCAACTCTATACAAGGACCTAGAGTGATAGGGACCGACTAAACTTAACTAATCTCATACATAACTCCTATGGTAGATCTACTCTAATGTGTGACATCTTCAGTCCATGAGTTATCCCTAAAAATTGTGAGTAGAGGGGTGAGCCTACTCACTCAGTGAATGAGCACTTCAAAGAAACACTTTAAGGCACTTTATTAATTATAAATATATTGTTGAGAAAATTATATCAATTATAACAATAGTAAGCTTCAAAGAGTCTAATGATTTACAAACATATATATGGAAGGATACTTTAGATATCAACAAGAGAGAAACAATATATGAACATTCTAGATTAATCACAAAGAGAACTAATAACTGAGAAGCATACAAAGAATAATTGAATAACTACACACACTTGGTTAAGCTCTCATTCATCTTATTATGCCCTGAACCCACATGACGTGTACCACAACACATGAAAGAGTAGCAGAAATCTACGATCTCACTGTACAAGGCTTAGAAGCATGCCCAGGTTCCTAAGCCTATATCTAGAGTAAGACACCGTCTGTAGCGGGCCTTGGCACATCTGCCTCTTGGCGGCTAATGGGAGCGGCCGAATATCTCAGACTCCACCTCTCAACCTGGGTACTTGAGTGGTGAGTCAAATCCTTCAGGCTTATTGTGCATTGGTGGACCTACTAAACACTGATCTCTACAACGTGTAACACATGTACCACCGACATCCCCGATTGGTGTTGGGTACCACACAACTGTATGGAGTCTGACCTAATGGTCAAGACCCCCACACCCTACTGGTGTGCTCCAACTTACCTCGATCTGGACTACCTCTAGGCGAGAAAGCGTTTCCTCCCCACAACGCATGTCTCATCCTGTGAGGATTCTATAGTGTTCAAGGCATCTAAATGTCTAATTCACTCTTTAAGTTCACAATTCAATCATCACGTCAACACATCTTAGTTTAACTTTATAAACTATTTATTTCATAGATCATATGATAATATTTACCACAAATGGAACTGTCAAGCATCACCACATCTCATACTGAGAAACATTGATATAACAATACTTGATTCACTGAACACCCTATCCTTAGGGTTTCATTTACCCCATTCACTTATCACATGCTTGCATAAGGATTTAATTCATCATAAACATTCACTGAACAAAGATTGCTTTCAACAACATATGTATGAAACCCTAGAATTGAGATGAATTTGGGTTTCCATGCCAATCATTGAGATATCATGATTCAAGAATAACATTGAATAAATAAAGTCTGTTCTATCAAGAAAAGAACTTCAAATGAATTTCACAAGATCTATTCACAAATTCCCAAATTTCCACTCATCTAGAATTTCACCTTCTTTACTGAGATTTCAAGCAAACACTATTCACATCACCCGAAATTAAAGATACTATCTAAAATATATGTGCTAAGCATTCAGATAAACACTCATTCATAATCAAGGAGATTCAGATAGATAAATTTCTCTATTTAATTATACAATAGTTTCAGTCATAACTGAAACCCTAATTTTTAGTTTACTCTTATAATCTCTACAAATACTTAGGAAATTCTCATTAAGATGGATTGTATCCATTTATAATATGATTTAATCATCTAAAATTAATCAAAATAGAGGAAGAATCCATTTCATATCATTTTGCAAAAACTAGATCAAAAAGACAATTTAGGCTTTGAAGTTGAATACTAAGCAATTGAAGATTGTTGATGATTTAAATCATTTTCATGCAATATACTATTTAAAGGAAGTACCCACTCACCCTAAGGTGTGAAAACACCTTTAAAATGTAGCCCATCTATGAAAATCTCAAACTCATATCAAAACCCTAGCAATTCACCAGATTCTTCTTCCTTTCAACTCAGAAACCCTAGAAATGAGGGATTATAAAGGAAGAGTGAGAAAAGGGGAATATTTGATACCATTTGGAATTGAATTAGAGAAGGGATGGAATCTTGACATGTGAGAGAAGATTAACTATGAAAGGCTATGCAAAGAAGCTAAACTTACTTGATTTCATCATATCTCGGATAGAGAAACCCTAGATCAACAACTCCACCACTTTCTCCTCTCAAACCCTAACTCTCCCTCTCACTCTAGGATTTCATTTCTCTAGAATGAATCACGAATTATGAGAGGTCTTAGTGTGTTATCTTGACCATATAGAGAAATTGATCTGCTTGGGTCAATTTCACATTGACCTCTCACTATACTTTCTCTTATTTTAGCTCAATTTTTTGTCAAAAAAATGTTACATTAATTCATTTATTTCATAGCTCAAACCTTCTCCAAAAATTATGAAAATTTATCATGTTGTTCATAATTTTTTTTATAAAGAATTAGTTAAAATTTCACATCATTTAGGGATACCATCAAATAATTAAAATCAAATAGTGCACTGCTATCCAACAATCTATAGAACAGTCGGTTGAAGAGAAAATTCCCCAGAACGGCCATGCAAGTTGCCACAACCATGCTAAGATGGACCCAGAATGGCCGTGCTGACTTCCACGACTGTGATGCATTGGTTTCATTAGATTTGAATACAAAAGTTGGTCAATAGTTCAATTCTTTCAAAACGATAGTGTGGCCTAAATTGCCCCTGCCACCAACGACCTAACATGGCCGTGCTACCCACCACGACCATTGCATCCAAGCCTCCAACTACTACTTTCATTGTCCTTTACCTACCTCTCTCACTCCTCCTCAAAATGAGCCTATTTAGTGAAAACCCTAATTTCAGCTAACTAGGGTTTATATTTTCTCAAACCCTAATTATACAAAATGATAACATACTTGGGAGTTCTCATTAAGGTCAACACATCATAATTGAACTACCATCCTTAATAATGTTTAAGCAATGATCGATATAACTAAGCATGTAATCATCCAAATAAACCCTAGTTTACCAATTAAGCCCAGATGCGGTCGTAATAGGAGCGTTGGCCATTGGTGGGCCATAGAGGAAGAGAAAAGGTCAGGTGTTGTGATTACTTGGGAAGAATTCTGATGGGAGTTTGTAAGTCAATATTTTCTGGAGACTTACTTGGATGAGAAGATTGTATAGTTTGAGAATAACCAGTAGGGATATATGATAGTCAGTGCTTATGAAGCTAAGTTTATGGAGTTCTAAGGTTTTTTCTGTACATGGATGCAATGGACAAGGAGAGAATCAAACACTTTGAGAAGAGTATGAGTAGTGAGCTGACAACTCCAGTGTCATCCTTAGAGAATAGAGATAGGTTTGCCACTTTTTTGGAGTCAGTCAGGAGAGTGGAGAGATTTGTAATAGAGAAGATCTAGACAAAGGCCAAGAAGAGGCATGTACAATACAGAGGACAATCTTCTCGAGGCTTCAAGAAGCCTAGGTTTTCAGCACCTCAGTTTCAACATAGGTCAGTGACTCAGTTACAATGGACACAGAGCAGAGGCAAAGGTCATAGTTTTCTGCCTACGGAAGATCACAATGCAACATTAGTATCTGTAATAGGGCCGTCTAGGCCATGGTATGAGGGAAAGACATGTTTCAAGTGTGAACAGGTGGGGCATACTAAGTGGTATTGCCTTGTGAAAGATGAAGAGGTGACTCAATAGTCTAGACAGAGTCAGCAAGGGTCGCAACAGTGACAACACCACAGTGGCAGAGGACACGAACATGCATCATAGGCTAATTATTCAGGACAAGCTAGCAGAGGAAGGGGGCGACAACAGGCGACGACTAGATTCTATGTGATGAGTCAGTCGGAAGGAGTCACTAACCCTTGGGTCACGACATGTCAGATGGAATTATTTCATTTTGATTTGTCTTCTTCATGTTTCATATCTATTTTAATTGACTCGAGTGCGACACACTCCTTTATCACTAGAGAAGTGATAGCTAGATGTTCCTTACCAGTTAATCACAGACAAGATAGTCTTCATCTAGAAACTCCTTTAGTTGGTTCCGTAGAGCTGTGAGAAGTGTGTCCATCCTGTGTTCTTTCCTTTTTTGGACAAAGAATTCAAGTGGATCTCCCACCACTTGATATGCACAGATTAGATGTGATCCTTGGGATGGATACTTTGGAGAAGTATGGAGTGATATTGGACTATAGTATTAAGATGGAGACATTTATCGATAGTGATGTTTTGTGGGTCTTCCAAGGTGATAGGAAGATTCTTCTGGCATGCTTACTTTCAGCTATGACAACAAAAAAGTGGATGAGACAAGGTTTTAATGCGTTCTTGGTACATGTGGTGGGTACCAAGACAAAGAGTCCCAGTATTCAGGAAGTGCAACTGTACAAGAGTTTGAGGATGTGTTTCCTGATGAGTTTCTAGGTGTACCTCCTTCCAGAGAGATTGATTTTGAGATCAATCTAGTTCTAGGTACCCAACCTATAACACAGACAGTGTATAGGATGACACCAACTGAGATGCAAGAATCAAATAAACAGTTGAAAGAACTATTTGAGAAAGGTTTCATTAGACCGAGAACGTCTTGATGAAACCCTATTTTAGGGCTTGATCTTGTGGCATATTGCATTTCAATCACATATATACCTATTAGAATGCATGTTAATTCCCCTAATATGCATATTTTTATACAATGCACTTATGGACATTATTTGCATGTTTTTAAAGCATTTGGACCATGCTTTATGGAAGAGAGAGAGTGTTGGCTAAATTGGACATTGATATACCCTTTGTTTTGATGATGACAAACATTTCACGCTTGTGGATCTAACATGTTATTTGAGCATTTCAGGGTTCACAGAAATAAGGAAATCCTACTAAGAGGGAAAATGAAGACCAATGAGAATTGAAGATCAAATGTGCTTAATTATATAAATGTTCATGATTATACTCAAATGTAAACACTTGTACAAAATATTATGTACAAGTACTTAGACATCATGTAAATAAAGAGTTAGATCTTCCCTACCCACTTATAACCCTTAGATAGATTTCCCCCAAAGTTAGAGTCACCAACACACATTGTAACACACACTTAGTAGGTGATTCAAAAGTCTAAAATAGGGACACCCTCGATCGAAGAACTTATCGACCGAGACACACTAGATCGAAGTTATTTTCAACCGAGAACCACCTCAGTTGAACTTGAGAGCACCTGTTCAACAACTTACACAATTGTGCTCTAAAATAGTCTTCGATCAAAAATAATCTCGACCAAGTAAGCAACGGTCTAAATCTTGTGAGTGTTAGATTGGGTGGTTGGTAGTTGGGAGTTGTAAACAGATGTTGCAATGCCTTTGTCTTAAACCCATGCTCGGTCGAAGAAAATCTCGACTGAGACACAGTTCGGTTGACCAAATTGTCGACTGAGCAGGGTTCTGGATTGCTCTTTTCAAGCACGAACAAATTAGCAATTGCTAGCCAACTAATGTACACCTAACGTCTAGTTAAGCACTAAGAACACTCTAGACACTCCCTAGAACATCCCTAGATACTTTCAAACCATTCCTATAAATAGGAGAGGCCTTAGGACATCCAAATCACTACTTTCATATACAATACCTAAGCTACACTTGAGCATCTACTATTGAGAGCAACAAAGCTAGAATTCACTTGCCATATTCAACCTTGTGCTCTAGAGTTGTTTCCTATAGTTACAATCTCCTAGCCACCACATATAGCCACATCCATCCTAAGTGTATATGATATCTAAACGCTTGATATAGGATCAAAGCACTGTACTTCATTGGATAAGTATTTTCTTTCTTCCAATCTATTTCTTCTATATTGTATTTTATTCTCCTTGAATACTCCTAGGGTTAGAGGCCGTTGAAAGGAGGTTTCTTGGTTCTACTTGAGCATGTGAAGCCTGATTCAAGGAGTGCTTGAGATTACTTCAAGAAGACTACTTCAAATGAGGTTGGAGCTACTTCTAGGTGAAGGCTATCTCAAGGTGGTGGAGCTACTTCAAGGCGGTGAAGGCTGCTCCAAGGATTGCTCATGGTTACTTCAAGAAGGATGCTTCAAGGGGGTTGAGGCTACTTCAAGGTGAAGGATACTTTGAGTGGAAGGTTATTGCATTTTATGTAACATCCTTGTGAGGTAATAAAATAAATTGCTTTCAAAATCCCAATTGGAAATAATTGGGTAGTGGACTGACAACCTTTAATTCAAAGGTTGGAATCACTCTAAATCAAAGTGTCTTCCTTATTTCCTACTCCTTCTTTGGTTGAGTGCTTTAATTGTTTTAAGTATTTCTATTAACTTAAATTATCCAAAAAGCTCTATTCACCCCCCTCTAGATCTTTCAATTGGTATTAGAGTAGGTCTTCAAGGAACCGTAACAGGTCTTGAAGAATGGGGGACGGTGTACTTGAAGGAACCTATGTGAGTCGGCCACCACCCTTTGATGGAAGCAACTACACTTATTGGAAGATAAGGATGGTATCTACACCCTATGAACTTCCCATGACAGAATATGCAACATGGGATCCAAATACAGTAATACAAGTTCAATTAAACGCAAAGGTGGTAAAGAATTTTCTATTTTTCTATTTTTGTAAGTGAGTTTAATAGAATATCTTCATGTGATATGGCCTATGATATATGGCATAAACTCTCCATAACACATGAAGGAACCACCCAAGTTAAAAACACCAAAATAAATATGCTTAAAGAAAAGTTTAAAACAATTTCATATGCTACCTAATGAATCTATTAGTGAAATGTATGCAGGATTTTCTTCCATTGTTAATAGTTTAAGTGTATTAGGAAAATATATAAGTGAAGAAGATCAAGTATCCAAAATTCTTAGATCGTTACCTCCAAGATACAAGCCAAAGGTGACTGCCATTGAAGAAGCTAATGATCTCACTACAATGAGGATGGAGCAGCTCATTGGCAATCTATAGACTCATGAGGTAACTCTTAAAGAAGAAGAAAGATTGGAATCCAAACACAAGAAGGAGAAAAGAAGGACATTTATTTTATGGCATCAACTAAAGAATGTAATGGAACAAGTGGATAAGATAGTGAAGAAGAGGCACTCATTGTAAATGGTAAGCAATATAGAAGGTTTAAAACTAACAAAAATTCTTCTTCTTCTTCTTCTTCTTCCCTTAGGTGATTTGAATGTGTAAGAAGGGATATTTAAAAAATGAGTGTCCCAAAGTCAAGAAGGGAAAGAAATCTTCTCTCAAGAAAAAAGAAAAAGCCTACAAAGCAGCTTGGGATGACTCAAGCGATGATAGCAAAAGTGAGGAGGAAGTAAAGTGTCTCATGACCAAAGAAGACAGTAAGGTGTTTCATTGAAACAACAAATGAACAAGAAAATGCGGTAAGTCTTCTTGATTTATCTAAAGAAGAGTTAGTCACTAGTATTGAAGAATTACATGATAAATATATTGACTGTAAAAAGAAATTAAATAGGCTTACAAAAACCAATGAAGATTTGTATGTTAAATTGAATGATCTTACTTTTGAAAAGAAAAGTCTTATGTCTAAAAAGGCTACTTTGAAATCATCTATTAATGATTGCAATATTACGTTGCTTGCTCTAGAAACCAATAATAATATTCTTTGTCAAGAAAAGGTTGAATTGCTTGCTAAAATGAATGATCTTCAAACTCAACCTTATATGCACTCATTTGGACTATGATGATATTGTCAAAGAAAGATATAGTTTGTTATCTAATTTAGACCAAGCAAAGTTAGACATTAAAAAGAGAATGGATGAAATTGCTAAGTTGAAAAAGGATATTAGTAGCTTGAAAAACAAAGACATTCTTGATAAAATCCTAAGGGACTCATCTAGACAATTTGGGAAGAGAGGCCTAGATTATGTGCCCACAGATAAATCCTATCAAAACTTAGAACTAAAAGGACACAAGTACCCAAGACTAAAGTTATATATGTGCCTATAGACAATCTAGTTAAGAAGAGAAATGAAATTGATTTCATTTGCTGTCATTACTGTTTACGTCTTGGACATGATTCATTCTCTTATCCATACAAGAAAAAGGATGTTGACTTGGTTTGGGCTCCAAAAACCCCAACTTAGAAATGTTGGACATATTAGTTGAGATTTGACCTAAACTTCACCTTGAAATTTATAATGTCTTATCTCAAATAAATTAAGCTTGAACCTATATATCTTTATATATTTTGATTGCTTAATTATGTTATCTGAAAAGAATGGGATGATATGTTTACATTAGAAATATTGAATTTACTAAAAATGCACATAACTTCATATCAGTCGAAAAATAGCTCAACCGAAAATTCTTTTGGTCGAAGATATGTTCAACCAAAGATAGTTATGTCAGAACTGCTCATTGAAAACAAAATTATTCAATTGCAATTGAATTTGGTGACCCAAATCTGTACTAAACTCATCATATTAGATTGTTCCAAATAGTTGAAATGAAAAAATATTTATAGCAATGCCCCTAACCAAATGGACCACTATATGGGACCAAAACTTTCATACTTTGTAGCTTTGAATGGTCTATTAAAGCTACTCTAAAAGGCACATGAAACAAGAAGATTTTTCACACACTTGGAGAAAAGGTAAAATTATTGTTCACATGTGAAGAAAATTTCAAATGTAAAACTATTGGAATAAATGATGTTGATACAAATTTTAAATGTGGTATGTGTCAAAGAACTATATCATAAGTGCTATAACAATGGTTATGATTCATAGAAAAACATCAAAGTTGTTGATAGAGGAAATTGTAAAATTCTTAACACTATGGACATTAATTGCAAAAATAATTTGGTCATGGAATAAAAAAATTGTCCACACAAGAAAATTTCTTTGCATCATTACCTAAATTTTTGTGATAAATATGAAATTTGTGTATTGTAGACAAGCAAAAGTTAAAGAAAATTGATCTTGTCACAAAAAGCCTTTATTTTGAAATAATCAAGATGAAGAATGTAAGGTTTATAAATATAAATGATGATTACACACAACAACTCTTAGCCATATCCTAAAAGATTTAATTATTGAAAAAATGAGCCTACTAAGAATAAAATTCAGCTCCTAGACCTAAAAGCAAAACATTGGAACTATATGGGCATGATGGAGTAACATTAGGATTTAATGAGAAGAAATATATTTAGATATGATTTATGAATCATTGACTAAGACTTGACATCATCAAATGGATGTAAAAATGCATAAGGCTGATTGGTAATTTATGCTAATAAAAGAAAATGTTGCATCTTGGTTCATTCTAAGAATAAAGCTGCATGAATGGGATATCTATAGAAATGCCTCTCGGTCAAAAAGGAGTTCGACCGAGGTACGCCCCGATTGAAGCCATGGTTGACCAAAAATAAGCCTGAAAAAAATGCTTATTTGTAAATCAGAACATTCACCTACACCCAACATTGGTATATTAAATCTGCAACTTGCTCATCATGTTAAATATTTAGAATAAGAGAAAATTTTAAGACAGTGCAAGAAATAAGATTGCTTATAAAAAAATGACTCATAGTCTAACTTAATCAATTGATTTTAAAGTTGGTTATGATTTGAAATACCTCATTATCTTTAAGCTCACTTTTATTATGAGATTAAGGGGGATCTCACAAATTATTGGATATAATGTATATCTTACTTTTAATTGGATTCTCTACACCAATTAGGGCTTAACACCCCTTGTATTTGGTTAGAGATACATTTATTGATACCACTATGAGCCTAAAAGGAATCTCATATCATTTCAGGGCTTAACATCCCTTGAAAATGGTTGAGAATTAATATAAAAATACATTCATTAATCCCACCACGAGCCTAAAAAAATCTAATATCATTTCAGGGCTTAACATCCCTTGCAAATGGTTGAGAAATTAATTTTGATCTTTTTAATTGTAGCTAAATTTGACATTATTTTTGAAGAAAAAAATTAAGGGGGAGTCTTATTGACTTACACATATGATTATATGCCTATCTTTTTGAAATGACAAAGGGGGAGAAATAATATAAATCAAAATAAATGAGTTTCATGTTTTCTTGGCTTGACGTTAATTGATGCTGCATTCCTTAAGAGGTGGATCTATGTTCCACACCTCTTTAGCAATAATTAGCACACATTTTATGAAAACAAGAAAATACTCTTCATCTTAGGTAAATCTCAGGTCTGAAACTCATCTCTTTTAAATCATTTTGATTATATTTTAGAAATGTTTGTCATCTTAAAAAAGGGGGAGATTGTTGGATAAATTGGACATTAATATACCCTTTGTTTTGATGATGACAAACATTTCATACTTGTGGATCTAACACGTTATTTGAGCATTTCAGGGTTCAAAGTAATAAGGAAATCCTACTAAGCGGGAAGATGAATATCAATGAGAATTGAAGATCAAATGCACTTAATTGTATAAATGTTCATGATTGTACTCAAATGTAAACACTTGTACAAAATATAATGTACAAGTACTTAGAAATCATGTAAATCAAGCGTTAGATCTTCCCTACCCACTTATAACCCTAAGATAGATTTCCCCTAAAGTTAGAGTCACCAACACACATTGTAACAAACACTTAGTAGGTGATTCAAAAGTCTAAAATAGGGACACCCTCGATCGAAGAACTTGTCGACCAAGACACACTTGATCAAAGTTATTTTCGACCGAGAACCACCTCGATCGAACTTGAGAGCATTGTTCAACAACTTACACAATTGTTCTCTAAAATAGTCTTCGGTCAAAAATAATCTCGACCGAGTAAGCAACAGTCTAAAGCTTACGACCGTTAGACTGAGTGGTTGGTAGTTGGGAGTTGGAAATAGATGTTGCAATACCTTTTCCTTAAACCCAAGCTTGGTCAAAGAAAACCTCGACCGAGACACAGTTTGATCGATTAAATATTTGACCGAGTAGGGTTCTGGATTGTTATTTTCAAGCACGAACAAATTAGAAATTGCTAGCCAACTAATGTACACCTAATGGATAGTTAAGAACTAAGAACTCTCTAGGCACTCCCTAAAACGTCCCTAGACTTGCAAACCATTCCTATAAATAAGAGAGGCCTTAGGACACCCAAATCACTACTTGCATATACAATACCTAAGCTACACTTGAGCATCCATTATCGAGGGCAACAAAGCTAGAAATTACTTTCCATCTTCATCCTTGTGCTATAGAGTTGTGTCCTATAGTTACAATCTCCTAGCCACCACATATAGCCACGTCCATCCTAAATGGATATGATATCTAAACGCTTGATATAGGATCAAAGCACTGTACTTCATTGGATAAGCATTTTCTTTCTTCCAATCTATTTCTTCTATACTGTATTTTGTTCTTCTTGACTATTCCTAGGGTTGGAGGTTGTTGAAAGGAGGTTTCTTGGTGCTACTTTAACAAGTAAAGGCTGCTCCAAGGAGTGATTGAGATTACTTCAAGATGGATGCTTCAAAGGAGGTTAGAGATACTTCTAGGTGAAGGGTATCTCAAGGTGGTGGAGCTACTTCAAGGTGGTGAAGGCTACTCCAAGGATTGATCATGGTTACTTCAAGAAGGCTGCTTCAAGGGGTTTGAGGCTAATTCAAGGTGAAGGCTACTTTGAGTGGAAGGTGATTGTATTTTATGTAACATCCTTGCGAGGCAATAAAATAAATCACTTTCTGAAAATCCCAATTGGAAACAATTGAGTTGTGGACTGACAACCTTTGATTCAAAGGTTGGAACCACTCTAAATCGAAGTGTCTTCCTTGTTTCCTTCTCCTTCTTTGGTTGAGTGCTTTAATTGTTTTAAGTATTTCAATAAACTTTAAATTATCCAAAAAGCTCTATTCACACCCTCTAGATCTTTTAGAGAGAAGGAGTGATACTAGGGTTTGAAGAGGCTTAAAGTGAAGCCCGAGGCTCCCTCAACCTACCCCATTGGACAAAGATCCATTGAAGAAAAGATGTCCAAGAATGAACAAAGAACCAAGTCAAAGTGATGCAACAAATACCACCATAGCTGCGGTACCTCAGAATGGCCGTGCTGGCTCATCCAAAACCAACAGAGTCACATTGAAGCAAAGCAAGAATCACCACAACCGTGCCACTCTAGATGGCCATGGTGGATTGGCCCAGAATGGTCATGCCACCTTGCACAGCCATGTGATAGATGAAGCAAAATGGCCATGGAGACAAGAACGGGGATAGTGATCCAAGCCACCATGACCGTGGTGACCACCACGGTCGTGCTACCCTAGCCCCACCACGGCTGTGGTGACCACCATGGCTGTGCTACTTCATGTACAATTTTGACCAATATAATGTGATTTTTCCCCATTTCTCACCATAGTCATTCCACACCACCACGACCATTCTCATTCCTTCCCACCACGGCCATGGTGACCCCCACAACCATGCTACTCACAAAAACCTAGCTAATTTTGTACTGAATTTCCCACTTTACCCCTACTTGACCTATTGCTTCCCCCACACCTATATATACCTAGGTGGCTACTGGATCACGAGGTTAGCTACTTTCCACCACCTCCTAGCTCCCCATTTTCACATTCCACCCATCCCACTCCATTTCTGCCTCCATTCCACTCTATCTCACCATTTCTACCACCAAAACCCTAATTTCCTATTATTTTGACCCTATTTCACTATCATCCCATGCTCTTGCACCTTGGAAGGAGGAGGACGTCCTGTAGCAGCTGAAGTGGAGGATTGCTCCATCTACACCAAGATCCATGGCTTCTTCTACCTCCTTCTCATTTCTTTTTGTATTTTCCATTTATGTGAGTAGCTAAGCCCCTTGGGTGGGCTGTTTGGGGCTCAAAATGTTACTTTGATACCATGTTGAGGGAAAATGATATGTAAAACATTGTAATTTCATTTGCTAATGATTATGTTCTATTTTATCTCACTCTTCAGGAATTGCTTGTTGGTTTGTGCTTGAAATCACCTAGGAATTTAGGGAAATTTCCTATATGTGTGATTTTGGGATTTGCTCCTAGGTCGAATTCTTGGATCCTAGCTAGGTAACCACCTTCCTACATAACTAATCAATTATCCTAACCCTAGTTAAGAGATCTAAGTAGCTGGTTTAGATGAATTTGATGTTCTTAGAATGGATCTTTCTTAAGGTTGGAATGTGGGTGATGGGAGGCCTAAAACCTCACTTCCATTCCCATTACTAACCTCAACACCTAATCATCCTAAGATCATCTAACCTAGAAACTTAGACTTGTTTAGACTGTAATTGAATTACATTTAAACCCTAACCCAATTGAGCCTCACAAGGATAGTAGTGGGTGTTAGGGACTAGTTCCTCTATACACAACCTAGCATATCCATGGCTATAGTTTAGAATAACTCATTAGACTCTAGCTTGTTGTTTGGCTTGGTAATATAAATGAAAGTATAATGCACTCATGTAACTTCCAACCTAATTGATAAGTGCATCCCCTAAACAGCCCACATTTCCCATAATTGCTTTAAAATCCTAATTGGCTTCTTGCTTAGCTAGTGTTAGCTTAGTTAGTTCTTTACTTGATTAGTTAGATTCTTGTCTTATTCTTGCTTTTCTCTTGCTACTTTAGGTCTTTAATTACTCTTTTGCCTTGTTTGCTAGCTTAGTGTAGTGTAGTTTTCTTTTTGCATGCCTTAACATAGCTTGTTCTTTTGTTGCTTGCCTTGTCTTTTCCTACTCAGTAGAATTAAATGTTTAAGGTTAACTTAGGTTTTCATCTTGTTTTGATTCCTTTAATTGATTTCTTTGTCAACTTAGTGTAATCAATCAAATAAACCTTTAAACCCTTCAACCCTAGACTCCGCAGTAGGAACCTAGCCCAAAAATTAACCTAGATCTAGTTCCCCCTTTTCTCACTATAGATTAACTCTATACTTACCACTCTCCTATACTACGACACGAACCCATGCTCTTGCGGGTGTAGTGTTTTTGTGTATGTGAGTACGTTTGTATAAGTCCTTATAAATTTTGAAAGTTATCCACCATGTGTGTCTATTCGCAGGGTTGCATCTATTCAAACTCCAATTGAGTAGTGTGTAACACCATGTGCAAGAACGCACCATGTCTCCTTAGAGTGCTCCCGTTCTATTTGTAAAGAAGAAGGATGGATCAATGAGGTTATGTATTGATTACTGATAGTTCAATAAGATGATGATTAAGAACAAATATTCATTGCCACGTATAGATGATTTGTTTGATCAATGACAAGGTGCCACAGTCTTCTCTAAAATAGAGCTGAGGTCAGGTTATCATTAGTTGTGGATTAAGGCAGATGGCGTACCAAATTCAGTGTTTAGGACAAGGTATGGTCATTATGAGTTCGTGGTTATGCCATTTGGGCTAACCAATGCACCAGTAGTGTTTGTGGATATGATGAATGGTTGTTTAGGCCCTATCTAGATCAGTTTGTAGTTGTGTTTGTAGATGAAATCCTGATCTACTCTAGAGATAACTAGCAACACGAGCAATACTTATGCCAAGCTTTGACTTTGTTGAGGAAATAGTAGTTATATGCAAAGTTTAGTAAGTGCGAGTTCTGGTTAAAGGAAGTGGCTTTCCTAGGGCATGTTATATCCCCTAAAGGATTTTGTGTAGACCCAAAGAAAGTAGGGTCAATGCTGGAATGGGATCAACCAAAGAACCTACAGAGATTTGTGGCTTCTTAGGTTTGGCAGGATATTACAGGAGGTTCATTAAGTACTTTGGTGCAACAATGTTACCACAAACAAAGTTAACAAGGAAGGATGTGTTGTTTGTTTGGGATGACAAATGTCAATGATATTTTATGATCCTGAAGGAGAGGTTAAAAAATGCACCAATCTTAGTGCTACCAGAGCAAGGAAAGGGTTATATTTTCTTTTGTGATGCATCCAAGAATGGTCTGGGTTGTGTGCTTATGCAGGATAAGAACATGATTTCTTTCACTTCATGATAGCTTAAGAAACACAAGGAGAACAACCTGACACATGATCTAGAGTTGGCAGCTGTGGTCCATGCCTTGAAATATGTAGACACTACTTGTATGGTGAGAAGTGTTAGAACTTCACCAACCACAAGAACCTACAATACATCTTTTCAAAGCAGGAGATGAACATGCAACAATGACACTGGATGGAGTTGATAAAGGACTATGATTGTACCATAGATTACCATCCATGGAAGGCAAATGTAGTGGAGGATACCTTAAGTAGGAAGTCTTCTTCAACATCATCTGATGAGAAAGCATAGTTGAGTGATTTGGTGTGTCATAAAAGAGACATGTTGGCCTCCTTATGACAGATGAATGTCCAGTTGGAAGTGTCCATGTTAGCGGGTCTGTTGGAATAGTTACAAGTAAAGCCGACGTTGAGTCAATAGATTAGAGATGTGCAGTAGAATGATACAACATTACAATAGATTCTGGCAGAATTAGATAGTGAGAAACGTGATGGATTCCATGAATCCGATAATGGGATAGTGTGTAATCATGGCAATACAATTGTTCTGGATGTAGATAATCTGAGGATGTTAATTCTAGAGGAGGCTCACTCTTCTATGTACGCTATGCATCCAGGTAGCACCAAGATGTATCAAAATCTAAAGGATCTGTATTGGTGGCCGAGATTAAAGAATAACATAGTCAAGTTTGTGGCTAAGTGTGCAATGTGTCAGCAGGTTAAAGTCGAGCATCAGAAGCATGCATGAACTTTGCAACCAATGCCTATACCATATCAGAAGTGGGATCATATCACAATGGACTTTGTGGTTGGAACTTTGCAACCAATGCCTAAACCACAATGAAGTGGGATAATATCACAATGGTCTTTGTGATTGGACATCAAAGGGAAATCAAAGGTCATGATTCTATCTGGGTAATAGTCGACAGGTTGACTAAGTCAACACACTTTTTGCTAGTAAAGACAACATATACAGCTGAGAAGCTTGCAAATGTGTATGTTGATGAGATCGTACGTTTACATGGTATCCCAACTACTATTGTGTCAGACAGAGGTCCACAGTTCACTAGTCACTTTTGGGAGCGTTTGCATACATTGATGGGTACACACTTGAGGTTCAACACTGCATTCCATCCATAGACAGATGGATAGTCTAAGAGGACAATACAAACATTGGAAGATCTGTTGAGAGTCTGTGTGTTGTAATATTTGGGCAGTCAAGATATACACCTCAGTCTAATAGAGTTTGCCTACAACAATAACTATCAGAGAAGCATCGATATGGCACCATATGAGGCATTATACATGAGACATTGTAGATCTCCTTTGTGTTGGTATGATACATGGGAATATAAATTTCTAGGTCCCGAGCTAGTGAAACAAACAACATAAGAAAAAAAAATTATTCAGCAACAATTGAAGGCAGCTCAGGATAGATAGAAATCTTACACTAATAATCGTCAAAGACCTTTAGAGTTATAAGTGGGAGACATGGTGTACCTCAAAATCTCTCCTTGGAAAGGTGTTCTAAGGTTTGGGTAGAAGGGTAAGTTAGCTCCCATATATATGGTACCTTATCTTGTGGTTGCATGTGTTGGGAAGGTGGCTTATAAGCTAGAGTTCCCACCTGAGTTGTATAAGTTACATCCTGTGTTTCATATCTCTATGTTGAGGAATTGTCACCCTGATACAAAGTTGACTCTTCAACCTTTTGAGGTGGAGCTAGATGATGATATATCTTATGTAGAAGCTCCTATTCTGATCCTAGATAGAAGGATCAAGAAGTTGAAGAAGAATAAGGACATTGTGTTAGTCAAAGCTTTGTGGCATCACCGTGTCATAGAAGAATCCACATGGGAGCTTGAGTATGAGATGCGGAAGAAGTATCCATCTCTTTTTGTGTAGGATTTTGGGGGCAAAATTCCTATTAGAGGTTTATAATTATAAGATCCCTAAACAAGATTTATGCTTAATTGTAATTTCTTTGTATAATGAGATTCTTAAACCTTAATATAAACTCTCAGTATGCTCTAATATCAAGTGATATACTTATATTTTCATTTTGGTCCAAATTTGATTGATGTTTGAGCTATCTTTTCTATATATGTGTTTGTTTTGGACTAAATTGCAATTTACCCATGAGTGAGGGTTATCTTACAAAATGTCACATCTTGAGAATGTTTCTTATACTTTATCATCATGAGAGAGAAAATGATGCAATGGGACACCTTGTTTGAATCATGGTTGGTGATGTGACACCTTATGGTGATTCTAGGGTTTCTAGGGTTTGCATAGTTAATATGGTGACTATACTAGGGTGTAGTGTTGCAACCCTACACCACTTTTCGTGAGGGTAGAGACTGTAACACATACCTTGTGTAGTGTTGTCTCGATTGAGACAACCTAGAGGAGGATGATTGAGACAGTTTATCCTCTAGTGTCTAGACCATACACATATGGTAACTTAGGGTTTCAACCTATACATGTTGATGGAGTGTCTCGACCGAGACATGAGGATAACCAACCTAGTTGGTCATGGCACCTTGCTTGATAAACATGAATATTTCATAATTATGCATGTAAGTGGGGATAAACTTGTTTTCTTGGAGGGCATGTGTTCCTTGATGATCTATTGTGATGACACCTCATAAACCTCTACTTCTCTCATCCTTTGGGTATATAACCCCTTCTATTCACAATCAAGTAATCTTTTTGGCCTCAAATCTCCTTCTTTTACCTTGAGATCGTCCTTAGAGCTTCAGGAGTAAGGAAGGTCAGATCTTGAAACCTTGTGTGGCTGATCCATCTTGGATATTGAAGATCTTATGCTAGGATCAACTTTTGGTGGTGATTCTTCTCTTGGTAAGTGATCTTCTTCTTTGGTTCATGTTTTATCTTCTAAAACATCCATATTATTCTTCCTCCTTGTTTGTAGACTGTGGATCATCCATGGTGGCTTTTCTTGGATATCTCCTCTTCAAAAGGGTCATAGATCATGTTTAGAGAAGATGGAACTCGAGTGAGATGAAGATTCCATCTATTTCTTCTTTCTCCTTTGGTTCGGACTAGATATGTTTTCCCTCTTTCTTTCTTGAACTCCCTTGTGATCATGGTTTTCTTCTTGTTAGAGGTGATCCTTTGGCTAAAGAGTTGAATCTTGTTTGAAGCTTTTGGATCTTGATATCTTAGGATATAGTTTCTCTCCAAAATAGGCGGGTTTTATAACTTTTCCTACCTCTATTATGTGCATGCTAAACTTGATCATAAGTTTCTTTTCTAAATATCTAAAAAAGGATTCTTGATATGTTGAAAGATATACTATGTTTAGAGTTCAACTTTGAAGCATTCTTGAGAAGGATGTTTTTCTTATAAACCCTAAAGATCTTGTACCCAATTTAGTTGTAAATGGGATATTTGTGTGTTTCTTTGGATCATCAACTATGGAACATGACTACCTAATATATGGTTCATTTTCTATATATAACACTAGGTTTTGAATATGATAATATTCATTAGAATGTTAGTTTTGTCTCTATAAAATACTTCTTTTGATGATCTTCTCTGACCATAACTTAAGGTTAGTGAACAACCTAGTATGGATCTATTTTGTCTATGTGATGATTAGTATTCCCTGCTGCTACCACATGTTTCGACCTTGATTCTGATATGTTATGGAGTTGGGCAGATGGCCAAGATGTACTTTGGTCTTCCATCATGGCTGACACCCTTAAAGTGGGTGGTTTTGACCGCGACACCCCCACCCCCAAACCTAGGGGTGGTTGCTACCTTTGTTGTGACACAATGTTGCTTCATGGTCACTCAATCTATCGATCAATGTTGTGGCCAAGACCGGCTAAGTATGAGGGTCGAGACATATGTGTATATTGTGTTAGGATCATAACTGGAACAAGTTGGTTGCAGTCGTGATACGAGTGAGTTAACACCTTGAGTTTTTGGGTTGTGACTCCTTGGTATTGTCCTGGTCGCAAGTTTTTGGTGGTGTTTTGGTCACGACACCCTATATGGGTATCTCCTTGTGTCACGGTCGTGACATTACGTTTGGGTTGGGTTGTGATATGATTAAATTAGTTGGGGTGCAGATGGTTTTGGTCGCAACACTAGGTTGTGACATGGTTGTGACCATATTGTTAGGTTTTGGTCATGACCAGGTATAGGGGTGGTCGAGATGTTTGGTTGTAGGTGGTTGCGACGCCCCGTCAGGGTGGAGTTTCAGTTGTAACACTTAGGGCCAAGACCATGTGTTGTGTCTCGGTCGAGACACTCATATATCATGAGTGGTTGAGACACATGAGTGGTCGTCACATGTGTGTTATGGAGGTCGAGACCCATGTGTTAAGGGTGGTTGAGACCTATATGATTGAGGATGGATGATATACCTATACATAATGTAATGGTCTACACATGGGGATGTAGTTACAAATGCTTAATCTTCAACAATAATTCCTAACCCTTGTACTCTCCAATAATGTGGGAGGTAATGAGATTAGGGTTTAGTGATTGAGGGCTATGATGAAACCTTATACATGAGCCCTAACCCTAATTTTGTGATAACATGATGTATGCGCTCACACTACTCAAAGTACTTATTATTGTGAGTGTATTTTCTCTTTCCTAATTGTGTAATACTATCTTGCATGTGAAATGAATGTCATATCTATGAATATGGTATGATGATCCCTATGTAATACAAGTGGTGATTACGAGAAATGTTGAGGCATACTGTGAAATCAAAAGTGTAGGAATTATATGAATTAGTCCAATGACCTTGCAAGTGCTTTGTGCATAAATTGAGGGATTGATATCCCATAGTGATGTGATGACGAGATAAGTTCACATCTTATACGTTTTATATTTTTTGGAGTTGAATCTTACCCTTAATTTTGTAGAGTTTGTTTAGGGTTAATATGTTGTAACTTGATTTATGCATTAAAATATATCCAATTGGAATATCTAATCAATTGAAACCCTAATCATGTAGTTTCCTTGTACCATAGATCCATCCTCATCATATGCAACTAGCTGGATGGTGAAACAAGTAAATCCTATGGGTAACTTGGAGCACATATTATTGTATATGTATGGTATCAGTGGATGTAAATCCCTATATCCTTAAATTGTTGAAATAGTAGTATAATGCTTTATTATAGAACAACCATGTATGATCATGTTCTCTAGTGTTCTACCATGTACCATGGCAAGCTAGTTGTTTTACAGAACCATAAATTTGACTATGAGTTGTTGTCCACAGGACTATATCTTTGACTATAAGTTGTTGTCTAGCAGTTAGACTATTATGTCACTGCATTGCAGACTTAAACTGATCGAGCAGTGTTGATGATGATCATGGATTCTGGCTCTTCCATTGATTTTGTATGGTACTAATTTTGACTTAACAATGGTCGGTTGGTTTTGAGAGGTACGCCTCAAATCCTCAGGGAATAATAATAAAAGTGATCATACAACCGTGTAATATATTTGATTAGGGTCAAATACAAATCATATTGGATGTCCCCATGCCTTATGTCTTGTACTATTTAGTTTATAACATTTATACATGTTCTTCATATCCCTTTCAAAAAGTATAAATTGTTCTACTGCTCAGTTGTAATTTCTAAGGATGTTCAATAGTAATACTTGCTTTATTCATTTGCTTTAATATATCACATTACTTATAATAGACGTTGGTGTAGAGTTATATCTCTCACTGGAACGTTTGGTCTCACTCCATGGGCTCCACAACTTTTTAGGTGGTCGTGGATGAGGAGGTCAAGGTCATGGTGCAAGTGCTGAGTAGCAGGGAGAGCAGTAGCTTTCAGAAGGTTGGAGATGCCTCTAGTTAAAGTCTTTTAGTAGAATCCTATGTTTTGTCTCTGTGTTCTTTGGGGAGATTTTTTTGTTTTATACATTGACACATAGATTTTGGATTTGTGCCATGAATGTACATAAATGGCAGGTATATATAAATGGGTTGTAATATGTAACAATGATGGCTTAACAACCTCTGAACATAATATGTAACATCTTTTGGGATATATAAAATACATATGGCCTATGTTGAAGGCTAGTTTATAAAACATTTCCACTTGAGATGATGAATTGCAAATGGTTTTATTTACCATGTTTTGCGGTAATATTGTTGTTAATGGAAATATGCGCTTTGTTTTGAGTAATCTCGCTTTGCGTGGCGAGGTCATAAGAATTTAGTGGTATCAGAGCTATAGGTTTGACGAGTTTATAGGGACATAAGACTAGGGTTTGAGTCTATTCTAGTGTCCTCAAGTATATCTTATGGTCACTCCTGCTTATGTAGGAGAAGAAGAAGAGAAGAAAGGATGTCTGGAGAACATGAAGAATATGTTGCTGAGAGCGGTGTTCCTGCACCAGGAGGTAGCGCTAGGAGGCAAGAAAGGGCTTATGTTGTACCTGAGATGCCTCAAGTCAACCCAACTGATGTATCCAACCCTACTTTAGAGTCCACAGTTGGAAAATTTATTACTACAATGAACCACATGATGGATAGGATGCCTACAGTTCAACCTAGGGCGACTGTTCCCAGTGTTGAAACTCATGGTTCTAGAAAGACCTTTGAAAGACTTCGACGTGTAGGAGCGTTGGAGTATGTGGGGACATCTGATCTAGATGATGAAGATATATGACTGACTGAGCTGGAAAAGGCCTTCAAGATCCTCAATATCCCTAAAAAGGATAAGGTGAAGCATGATGTGTATTTGTTGAAGGGAAGTGTTGGTCACTGGTGGGCCATAGAGGAAGAGAAAAGGACGAGTGCTGTGATTAATTACTTGGCAACTTTTCTGACGAGAGTTTGTAAGTTGGTATTTTTTAGAGACTTACTTGGAGGATAAGATTGCATAGTTTGAGAATATCTGACATGGATAAATGTTAGTCAACACTTATGAAGCTAAGTTTATAGAGCTTCTAAGGTTTTGTCCGTAGATGGATGCAACAAACAAGGAGGGAATTAGACGCTTCAAGAAGGGTTGAAGTTGTGAGATAACAACTCCAGTGTCATCCTTACAGAATAGAGAGAGGTTTGCCACTTTTTTGGAGTCAGTCGGGAGAGTAGAGAGATCTATAATAGAGAAGCACAAGACAAAGGACAAGAAGAGGCCTATACAATACCAAGGACAAACCTGTATATTACCAAGGATAATCTTCTGGAGGCTTCAAGAAGCCTAGGTTTTTGAACCTCAGTCTCAACAGAGGTCAGTGACTCAGTCACAATGGGCATAGAGCAGAGGTAGTGGTCATAGTTTTCCACCCACAGGAGCTCGCAGTGCAACATCAATGTCTGTAATAGGGTTGTCTAGGCCATGGTACGAGGGCAAGACCTATTTCAAGTGTTGACAGGTGGGGCATACTAAGTGGTATTACCATGTGAAAGATGAAGAGGTGACTCAGTAGTCCCGTCCGAGTCACCAAGGGTCATAGTAGTGACAACAACATAGTGGCAGAGGACATGGAAAAGCGTTACATGTGAGTTCTTCAGGACAAGCTGGTAGAGGTTGAAGTTTGTCGAAACGAAACTAATTTGTTCACACTCGGGCCAAATAATTTAATTTATATAAGAGAAGTCAATCCATTCCAAGGGGGTGACGACATGCAACAACTAGATTCTATGCAATGAGTCAACCTGAATGAGTTGTTAACCCTCGTGTCATGACAAGTTAGATGGAATTATTTCATTCTGATTTGTCTTCTTCATGTTTCATATATGTTTTGATTGAACCGGGTGTGACTTACTCCTTTATTACTAGAGAAGTGAAGGTAGCTATTCCTTACCTATTAATTGTAGACAAGATAGTATTCATCTAGAAACTCCTTTAGCTGGTTCCTCAGAGCTGCGGGAAGTGTGTCCATCCTACGTTCTTTCCTTTTCTAGACATAGCATTCAAGTGGATCTCCTACCACTTGATATGCACGGATTAGATGTGATCCTTAGGATAGATACTTTAGAGAAGTATATGGTGTTCTTGGACTATAGTACAAGATGGTGACGTTTACCCATAGTGATGTTTCATGGGTCTTCCAAGGTTATAGGAAGATTCTTCCAACATGCTTAGTTTCAACTATGATAACATAAAAGTGGATGAGACAAGGTTATGATGCATTCTTAGCAAATATGGTGGATACCAAGGCAAAAATTCCTAATATTGAGGAAGTGCCACTTGTACAGGAGTTTGAGGATGTGTTTTCAAATGAGTTTCTAGGTGTACCTCCTCCTAGAGAAATTGATTTTGAGATCAATCTAGTTCTAGGTACCCAACCTATAGCACAAATACTGTATAGAATGGCACCAATTGAGATGCAAGAATTAAGAAACACTTGCAAGAACTGCTTGAGAAAGGTTTCATTAGATCAAGCACATCTCTTTGGGGTGCTCCGTTCTGTTTGTAAAGAAGAAGGATGGATCAATGAGGTTATGTATTGATTACCGACAATAGAATAAGATGAAGACTAAGAATAAATATCTATTTCTGCATATAGATGATTTGTTTGATAAGTTATGAGGTTCCACAGTCTTCTCTAAAATAGACCTGAGATCAGGTTATGACCAGTTGCACATTAAGGTAGATGACATACCAAAGTCATCCTTTAAGACAAGGTATGCTCATTATGAGTTTGTGGTTATGCCATTTGGGCTAACCAATGCACCAATAGTGTTTATTGATATGACGAATAGGGTGTTTAGGCCCTACCTAGATCAGTTTGTAGTTGTGTTTATAGACTGCATCCTTATCTACTCTAGAGATAACTAGTAGCACGAGAAACACTTACGTCAGGCTTTGACTTTGTTGAGGCAACACCAGTTATATGCAAAGTTCAGTAAGTGCGGGTTCTGTTTAAAGGAAGTGGCTTTCCTAGGGCATGTAATATCTACAAAAGGAGTCTGTGTAGACCCAAAGAAAGTAGAGTCGGTCCTAGAATGGGATCAGCCAAAGACACCTATGAAGATTTGTAGCTTCTTAGGTTTGGTAAGATATTACAAGAGGTTCATTAAGAACTTTGTGCTGTGGCTTTACCCCTAATAAAGTTAACAAGGAAGGATGTGTTGTTTGTTTGGCATGACAAATGTCAACAATCTTTTATGATCCTGAAGGAGAGGTTAACAAGGGCACCAATATTAATGATACCAGAGTAAGGAAAGGGTTATATTGTCTTTTTTGATGCATCCAAGAATGGTCTGGGTTGTGTGCTTATGTAGGATAAGAATGTGATTTCTTTCACTTCATGACAAATTAAGAAACACGAGGAGAACTAACCGACACATGATTTAGAGTTAGCCTCTATGGTTCATGCCTCGAAGATATGAAGACACTACTTGTATGGCGAGAAGTGTCAGATCTCCACCGACCACGAGAACCTGCAATACATCTCTTCGAAGCAGGAGCTGAACATGCGACAACGATGTTGGATGGAGCTGAACATGTGACAATGATGCTGGATGGCATTCTCAAGCTAATAGAATCATTATATAACCAATCAAGTAAGCAAAATCTAGAATTCATTGAAATAAAATTTTAAATCAATCTCTTATCAAAACCATTCTCTTTTTCATAAAATGAGTTAACTTATTAAGAACATGACTGGACAAAAGATTCTTTCTTTGATTATCTTTTAATTTTTTTGGGTCATAATCCAATCTCCAACATATATCTATCTCACTTTTCAAAGTAGATTTCACCCTCATCAAGATATTATGTGGAAGGAGTGGGTAGGAAAAAAGGCTTATGGTTATCCCTTCCTTATTTTTGGGTCATTCAAGTACATGTCCGTTTAAATGGACAAGTGATCTTGTGTTCCAAATCACATGGATTTAGAGCAATGATTTCACATATTAAGTATCACTGCCCCAGATTGCAGTACCTTTAATGAACACCATTGAAATTAAGGCTGTATTTTTAGTCTTAGAAACTAACAAAAGCATGACCACAAATATACACTGTTTCGATATCTCTTCAACATGGCACAACTCTTTGATTCTTTTTCACTCTCCACTCTTTTTGGGATTTTTTAATAAAGATGGAAGAAGAAACAAGGTAGATCTTTCTGTATTTTTGTGAGAAAAATGCTTTTGACAGATTATGATTTTTGTACTAGATGAATATTTTTTTTGCAAGAACCTTTTGATTACATCTTGAGGTTAAAATCAAAATAGAGGCAGAAGAGATGTTTTGCTAAGAGAAAAACATAAAAGAAATCTCAGTAATTAAAAAGATTCTTCTTGTGATATTTTGTGAGTTGCGAAAAGGTATAGTTTGAAAGAAAACTAGATTCATTGTAGAGGGAGTTTTCCATCATCTGCATCTTCATGAATTATATAAGAAAATTGTCAAAAAGATTGATGAAAATAAGAAAATTATGAAAAACTAATAAAAATAAGAAAATGAATTTAGCGGTGATACTATAGATACCTATCTCACGAGATTATACCCCCAAACTTACAACACACGCAATCCTCAAAATGTGAAAAAGAAAGAAGAAAAATGTAACACATGAGATATTCAACGGACGTCAATGGTTGCCCATGGAGATTCAAGCAACATTATAGCATAATTTCCTTATAGGCAATGATAGTTATCGTCATGGGATTCTTCTACTGCAGGATGAAGCACTCCAATGGCGTGCATCCAATACAACATATAGAACCTGCAATCGTTGGATAGCTGATGTTGTTGGGGACATTGATGATAGAATTGTGGAACCTTTCATTTCTTGGGTTTGTGAGAAGCATATCCACTACCATACTATCTGATCAGTGGAATGAGTGTTGTGGAACAGACATCAACAATGCATTCAAGCTTGTTGCAAACTAGAACTGAATACCTAGGACCTTCAATATCAAAATAAGTGTCAAAACTGTTATAAAACAGATGACAAGTAAAGTCCAATGAGCATCATGGTGTATGGGTAAGAAATTATATCAAGGAATGGAGTCCCGCAAATGATGAATGAGTAAGTCCCTTTCACTAGAATCAGTGCATTTGCATATGTCATTTTCAAGATCAGGCCAACCATATAAACGTCATCTATGTTTTGGCTGATAAGAAACTAATAGGCCACCATGAGGCCATGAGATAAACATCCCATAGGTTGGAGGGTTTCAAGAAGGTCATCTATCATAACCAACAAATTATCTTTATTGAAAATAATAGATTTACCACCCTTTTGGAATCACATCATTAACATCATAAGCTAAGTATATGCGAGTTTGCAATAGGATCTACAATCAAAATTGTCAAAACTGGGCTCAATAGTTGGTACCAGGCCATATACTGGGAACGATTCATGTTCATCTAGAAATTCTAGTATGGCAACAACCTCTCTAGAATTTGTAGAAGCTGTAACTGTGGCAGGAGGATTAGTGATTAGTGGTGATGGTGTTATTTGTCCTTCTTCTGCTTCTTCCCTCTATAGAACATTGTGGAAAGATTCTTTGGCAGGTCATAGAATCAATAGGTAAAGATCCCATAAATTCTCAGGAAAATCTGGATCCTAGAAGAAATGCCTATCGTGGATTACCTCCATTGCATATATTCCACAAAAAAGAGTGAAGCTATTGGGATCCAAGGCAGCAACATAAATTTTGTGATTGAGAGCTTTCATTACGTGGAGGACAATGAAAGCATTTTCATCTTTGTCTGGATTTTGCTAGTGGGCCAATGGCTCAATCACATAACTAGTCCAATTAGGTTGGTAGTAATCAACCTCACATATGACCCTTAAAAAGATGGACAAGAATGTGAGGAAGCTTGTTTGTAGTAGGGTCTTTAAATTGCATATCCGAATTTTTAAGTTTGGCTACACATGGATTGAATATCGTAACTTGGCATTTTTCTAGATCGGCGACAAATGACAACCATAAGCTGTGAAAGTGGAAGGGTAGAAGGATGACTCTGGATTTTGACAACCATAAGACATAGAAGTGGAAGGGTAGAAGGATGACTCTGGATTTTGACAACCATAAGACATAGAAGTGGAAGGGTAGAAGGATGACTCTGGATTTTGACAACCATAAGACATAGAAGTGGAAGGGTAGAAGGATGACTCTGGATTTTGACAACCATAAGCTGTGGAAGTGGAAGGGTAGAAGGATGACTCTAGATTTCTTTAGATCGAGTTTATCTTTTAGTGTTTGGATAGCTGGAGCATCCAAACATTTCTTGAATGAGCAATTGACTAGGGAGGGAATTGCATTGTAGAATGGCCACTCCTTATTACAAGGCATGATATCCTCTAAGATAGTTGACTCAAGAGTAGTGAACATTTGTTTGGTAACTATAGTAGGGTTGTGAAAAATATCTTGAAAGTCTTCACAGGTCAGAGAGATAGAACCATTGTTATATATAATATGGCTCCCATCACAGTGATCATATAGGATATCTTGTAGCACAAAAATGTCACGAACTGTTAATCATTTCAAACAATAAGAGTCAACTCCACTCATCTTAGAAGGGAACTACAGTGGAAGTGGTAATAGTGGCTCAGGAAATATTGGATCAGACATATGTGGAGGTGTTGCTAAAAGAATGGTGGACAAATCACCATCATACCTATATGAAGAATCATGTTCATTATCAAAAGGACTGTCAACATCAGCTTCAAGATCCAAGTAAGTGGTATACACTCCCTTAGATATATCTTCCTCTAAGATGTGGCAACTGTGAAAAGGATGAATCGGGTTGAGGTTCAACAATGCCTCATTTAATCTCCTCATCAAGTCAACTTCAAAAGAATCAAGAGGTGATATTGGAGTCGAAGGCAAAATGTTTTCTGATGGGTGAGCATGAATATCTTATGACAAACTCATGTAAGGTTGTGCGAGTGAAAAAGGGTATCCTTCTTGTTGAAGGTGTGGAATAGAAGTATTTTTTTATGATGGCAAAGTTTTGTTCACACCATAATTTGAATTAGAAATGTAGGAGATAGACACCATGAATGATCCCAATGTATGCTCAGGGGAGCGAAAATGAGCATCTTCACTTGTAGTGTTTGGAACATAGGAGTTGCCATGTGAAGAACAAGATGACAAAGAAGAAGTTGCTTCAATAGAGTGAGCGTGCGACACACTATGCCATTGTTGTTGAAGTGCGCATTGCTCTTTCTTGCATTTTTGTTCATCTGTTTGCATCTTGATATGAAACAATATATGATTCTCAATAGTTAGGATTTCGTCCATCTTGCATTTGAGAATCACAATATGGCTAGGGAGAGTTTTCATATCTTTGATCTTTTAGTGAAAGGAAAGGACTAGCTTAAATATGTACTTTACAAATTTCTAGAGTTCAGGAATAGCAGACATCATTGTAGAAGTTACTTTACAGATTGGGTCAAAGTCACATACAAAAATGTCCCCCAAAGTATCGGGATATTCTGAATCAGAAGAGGATGAAGAATGGTGCTCGAATTGTGGTGATGTGTGAGAAGTAGAAGGTCAGTCAGCACAATGTCAACATCATGGAGGACTATCAAGAACATAATGCACCTTCTACTATGCCAGAGAAGTTGGTCTTTTAGGATCAACTTGAACTGGGATGAAGGTGGGGATTTTTTTGGTAGACGGAGCATCAATCTTTGGTACATCTGCTAAAATCACTAGAGTACATGGAACTTGCTTTGGTGATGACTGTAGCACTTCAAATTCATCATCAACTATTCTCTCTTGTTCCTATTCCTCTAATATCTTAGATAGAGGTTTCTTGAAGGTTTTTATCACGATAGGCTTTGGGCAGATTCTGCTAGATGATGCGCCCAAATGTTGTGGAGTCATTGAATTTGTCTTGTGAAATTGTTGATAAGTTTAATGATCTCTTCCTTAGAATACAATGACTTCTCTTATCATAATCTTCTAGCTTCAGTAAAGGAATGAATATGTTGGTTATCATGAATCGATATTGACTACTATTGTTGTGATAGACCAGGATGCCAAAAGTCATCAGATACCTTATTGTGATGAAACCATCCTCTTGCATTTCCCTGAAACCTTTAGAAGGCGGGTGTCCATATGCTTGATAGATGGGTCTGATTAGACCACACATACAATACTCCTTTTGTTGAGTGGAAAAGATAACCAACCACCTTTCAATTAATAGGCGACCAATATTGACATATCGACTTTCCATAATACGAGAAAGTATGTAGACATTGTCAAGATAAATGCTTCCAGTCTTTGACTTTGTGAAGAGAACATTGGAAACAATCTTGTGCATGATCCTCCATAGTCTAGGGTGAACTACATATGCTTTAGATTTCCCAAATTGATACATGGTTGACCTATCAACCTTGCCCAGTACTTAGAGGCACTAAAATTGGAATCCTCTTTTTCAAGTAGTCCAGAGAAAACCTTAGTGGCTTCTTCATCCGATCCACAAAAGATCTTATTCAAGATTTATTCAGTGATGACATGATTGACATTGTTAATACGAACCTTCAATTGTCAATATACACTTGTGGGATCATCAGCCTATTTGGTAGAGACTTCTTGCATAGAGAAAATGAATTCCATTGTCTCCTCTACATAGGCTTTGGGTTTAGTGAAGCAGAGATGGGCCATGTTGGATTTGGTCAGCAAATCTTTTACTCTTTCCTTTATTCCTATCTCTTAAAGAGTAGTCAAAGAGATAAAGCAAGTGGGTTTGAAAGTTCCACTTCTCATTGCTTGGTATGCCTTAAGATGGTCCTTGTTGTGAAGCTTGGATGTTCCACAATAGGGGAGATCCAATTGCGAGCCCAAAGGTGCATCATGTTTGGGCTCATTGATCTGTGCTCTCTTGTCACCTTTAGTGGAGGGGACTGTAAGGTGGGGCCTTTTCTCTCCTCTCTTGGACGTGCCTCCTAAGAGGGAGCTGTCTTAGTGAGCCATCACAATGAATAAAGGAAAAATGAGAGAAATATTAGATATGATATAAGATAAAGCCTATCGATTTCCATTGTCAATGAGATTATCAACATTCAATAGCTGGTAAGAAAAGGGTCGAAATGTCAAGTTGTCGACAATAGAGAAAAGAAATCATGCCATCACGGTAAACCGTCGATAGGACATTATGTCGATAGAAATTAGAAAAATATGGTTGACAGATATGTCCATCGACATGAGTATATACCTATTGACTCAGTGGAGATCAAAGTAACATCAACATGAAATGGGAAAGCTATCGATCAGAGACGTCTACAAGTGCGTTAATAGTCAAAAGGCAGAGTGGCAATGCTTCACTTTGATTACGATGCGGTAAGAATTTCTTACTATGGGTCTTATATTTATAGCCGAGGGTTAAGGTTGGTGAATCTTATTCGGGTACGCGAATAGAAGATCCACATCTATTGAGTTGGATATCAATGATATTAGATCAACAACCTTCAAAGCAAGGTTGTCAAGACTATCGACCTAGTGAGTCAATAGCACAACATAACTTGTGATGTCGACCAAGGTGTCAACAAACTGTCATAGATAAAAATACATCAATGAGCAATGTCGACAAACTAAACCCTCTTACTATCAAACTCAAACCTCAAAAATAAATCGACAGTCAACTAAACATTTAAAGGGATCGACAGCTATGTCGACGTTGTTGTCTGTTGGATCAAGGGCTCTAGAAGGGGGGGGGTGAATAGAGCTTCACAAATCTCACAAAACAAATTAGACCTTCAAATTATATTAAGTGCAGAAACTTAAGCATACAACCAATTTGAAGTCCTAACTAACAAGCATATCAAGGGTGAGAGACAAAGAAGAACATACACTTGGACAAAGTGGTTTAGAGTGGTTCCAAACTTCAAACTAGAAGTGAGTCAGTCCATTATCTAGAGGTGGTTAGGCTCTAGGACTTTGCAATCTTGATGCTCTTATATGCATTCCTAAGATTTCAAGACAAAACCACATTCATCCAAGGACTTAATACCTCAAGCAAGGATCTTCAATCTATCGAAGGAACTTACCCACTTGAACCAAGAAGTCTTTAGCCTTCTACAAGGACTCACCCACTCCATCTTCAACTCTTTGCCCTTCAAGGAATTACCTATCCTTCTTGAATGTCTGCCTTGCCTATCTCCTTCACTCGGAGATCTGGAACACCATGCTTTCTTCAACCTTAAAGAACAACAACTCCTTCTCCTTCATTCAGAGAAGATCTTCAAGCCTTTTCTTCAATAAGGAAAGGGGGTAGGAAGATGGAGGTGGAGAGCTTTACATGGATACAAGAGGTAGCTTTCTTACAATAGATCCTAACTCACTCATACTCACGGATTTGACTTGAGGGTAGAGAGAGAAAGGGACTCAAAGGTGTGCAACACTCTCAACTAAGAAAGAACCAAGCATAGATGTAATGAACAACCTTGGAATGAACTCCAAGTAGTCTTATTTGTAGCTGAGGATGCCGCTTTGAGTTTAGGAACACTTAGGGTCGAATTATAGCCATTTTTGCCCAAGGCAACAGATCTATTTTCACCCAAACAAGTCACCAACGGTTAGAATCACTTTTTCTATGTTTTCTGTACAATACATTCAGTCGAGATTCAATAAAGGTAACTCGACTGATTGGGTAAAAGACAAACCCAAATTTCAAAACATCGGTCGAGTTTGTCCTGAGGAAACTTGACCAACCAATGAAAGTTTCATTTGGTTAGTAACCTGATCGGTCAAGTTTTGTGAGTGCACAACTCGAATGATGCACTCTTTAGAGAATTGATCCAGTGGATCGGTCGAGATTGTAACTCGACCGATTGACTGCCTATGATCAATTTTCTAATGTGGATAAAAAGTGATTAAAACTTGGTTCTAAGTGTCCCACATAATTTTCTCATCTTAGTCACAAGTCATATCATCAATACAAGTGATTACGAAATTCTTCTAAGGTCATTTACATGGATTTCCTAATTAGCACACTTGCATTGCTTTTGACTTGAACTTTTAGCAAATTAGGGCTTGAGTAATTTGATCCTTTTCATGTACCTAACACTTGAAATCAATCTTGAATACACATATTAGATACATATGAATGGAATGGTTGAGTCATTATTAAAATATGGACAATGTATAACCTCTAGGTCAACATTCTCCCCCCTTTTGACAATGACAAACCATTCCTCAAACATATTGAAAATGATATAGAAATTATACCTTTGCCTTGTGAATTTGGGGGATTCAAGATGTGAACAATGTGAATTGCTCCCCCTCAATCTATGCTTACTCTAACCTGCATAGTTAGTCTATCTACACAAAGCAATTATATCATACATGCACTATATGGTCCTTTGCAAGTCACATGATAAAACATAAAATGAACAAGAAAAGGATCTCATAAGCAATAAGAAGTAGTATGACAAAGGATAGCAATATGATTGAGTTTCAAGACATTGAAGTTCTCCCCCCCTTTTGACATTATAAAAAAGTGAGGGGGGTTAGAAGAGCATATAATCAAGTCTTCTCCAAACACAATCAAGCAGATAATCATACATGCAATCTCATATCATATATCAACCAGAGATGAAATTAACACACAATCTCAGTCATAATCAAAATATGGTGAAATAAGGCACCAAATAATAGGATATCACATGATAAAAGAGCATGAGTGCACATATCATAGATTACAACTCAGAAGCATGTTCTCATAAAAGCAACTACAAACATGAAGCGATGAAAACTGAAGAAAAAATAGTACATCTCAGATAATGTGCCCAGATGTTTCTAATACAAAATAGCCTAGAAAGATATATATGATCAGCAAACTAGACTAAAAACTAAGAAACAACTAGATATCTAGACTATCTATGTCGACAACAACATCATCATCATTAGCTCCAGGCTCGTGATCCTCGTCTCCATCTGAAGGTGCAACAACAATAGTGGCTTCATCACCTGAATCACCACTAGAGCCATCACCATCATTAGAAGCATCTCACCATCACCATCATCGTCGTCAGTAGCAATAGTCTCAACATTATCCTGGTCAGACATCTCCTTGTCTACAGGAGGACCAAAGCCACGACCGAGCCAATGAGCATTCTTCTCATCCCAGGTCATACCAAGAGCATAGAGCTCATTGACCTGAGGGAAGGATGGAGCAAAATTGCCAAGACTGGCAAATAGGGTGGCCAAGGGTCCAGCAGGAAACAACAGGTAAATGGGAGCAGAACCTCCAACATCAAAGGGTGTGGGAGTAGCAACGGAAGGCTTGGGGGTAGGGTAGTATTGATGATATGCATAAGAAGCATAATCACTACCGGGGAAAGGTTGGAAGGTGGGGTAGGGGTGTGCACAGGATATGTTCATATTTGACATGATTGAACATAAATCCTGGTGTAGGTGCTCTTGAACCTATCAGTTGTATGCCTGTTGGTGCATCATGTAGACCATAAGGGTTTCATTGGATACACGAAACGAGGGATGACTAGGTCGAGGTGGCTAAGGAGGTGGAGCTCGGGTAGAGGCATAAGTTGGGGCTGTAGAGGCTGAGGCTGAGGGTGAAGCACCAGGTGTGGTGGAGGCAAAGACAGGCACATAATTCTAAATTGTGGTCTTACTGATACATACACCCTTTCTGGCAAGCTTGTAATGATAGTCAGAAAAGAGTGATTTCTCAGTGGCAAATTGAAACAAACCACAAATCATGGCTGGATAGGGTGGATGGGTGCCTCGAGTGTTCTTACCAGAGTCAAAACAGGTCATGTGGTGGAGAATGTATCTTGACCACTTGACTCCGATATTCTCAAGAATGCAGTACATTATGACCGTAGTGTTCTCTGTAATATCCGTTTGATTTTTCTTCATATGGATGTTGCAGTTGACCACTAAGGCTAATATACTCTTTCTGAGATCGAGAAGGAGGAGGGTAGGGTGCTCTTCTTCTTGTAAGGGACATCAAGTTTCTTGAGATAGTGATGGATATCAGGAATAATGATTTCATTCTGCTTATAGAAACCCTCAGGATCTAAGAGATCAAAATACTCTTTGTAATCCTTACACCAGGTGTCATTCTCCTCATCTCCTAAGAAAAAGACATTGAGAATATCTTTAGAGATTTGAAATCTCTTCCCGACGATCATGGATGTAAGGATCACTTGAGTATTCAGTGGGGGTACAAGGGTGTCATAATTCCAAAGCAAGTTAGTGTAGAATTCATGAACTACTTTTGTGCTTGTCATTGAATTATGAAAGCAGTCACATTCGACAACCATGACAGAAAGGTGATGAACGGCTAGAAACTTCACCACTTGATCTATGGGCACTTGATGCCTAGGGCTAGGCTCAAACAAAGCTCTAAACGGAAAAGGAATCCTAATAAGAAGGTCCTTATACCTATTTATAGCTTCTATTGAGATAAAGGAGGTGTCATCAAAGGAAATCAAGCAAGAAGAGGAAAAAGATGATAGAGCATTGCTAGGGGCGGGTCTCTTTCTTCTATGAGAAGCCATAGAGGCAAAAAGAAGGAGAAGAAGAGAGAAAACACACAAAGCAACCTACCAAAACCGTCCAAACATGAAGGAAGAGCAAAAGGGGAGGTATAGGTCAGCCTATCTAGGTTGGGAAAGGGTTAGAATAGGGAAGGTAAGGGTTTGGGATGAGAGATTAGGGCTAGAAGAATGGGAATCAGTTGGCTATTCTCTAGTTGAGAGGGAGAATAGTCGTTTGAACCCAACTTAAGTTGGCTTCAGACCACTGATCGGTCGAGTTCTGAGAGTCAGAAACTCAATCGATTGGTCCATTTTAGAACAGCTCTCAGCCACAGATCGATCGAGTTTGTCCTGGGGAAACTCGACTAATGGTCAACCTGACCTAAAACCATCAAACTCAATTTCTAACCATATGAATGCTAACTTAATTCATTTTTCAAGTCTATTATGTATATTGAACATACTTAGGCACATATCACTCATCATTGGGTACTATTTAGTAATAAAAACCCGAAATTTGAGAAATGTCCAAAAACAAGTGAAACTAAGCATGTCAACAAGCAAATTAAGCAATTTTAGGCAAGGAAGATGAGTAAAGCATGAGCAAGACATATAGGATAAAAAAAACTACCTAGATAACATGCCAATATCATCTGAAGCAATTATGAGCAGTTTAGATCTAATGAAGTTAAATTACTCTCTAGATAGAGGTTTAGTGAAAATGTCCACCAACTAATTTTCCATGTCCACATGCGTGATTTAAATACCCTTTTTGGAAATTTGATCACGAAGAAAATGATGACGAATCTCTATATGTTTAGATCTACTATGCAATATAGAATTATAAGAAAGATTGATTGCACTAGTATTATCACAAAAGATAGGAAAATGATCAAAATAAATGTTAAAGTCTTAGAGCATTTGCTTCATCCATAGGACCTGGGCACAACAACTCCCGACTGCAATGTACTAAGACTCGGTAGTTGATAATGCTACGATGCTCTATTTCTTGGAAAACCAAGACACCAAGCATGGTCCTAGAAGGAAGCAAGTTCCACTTGTGCACTTTCTATCAACCAAACAGCCTGCGTAATCAACATCACTATATCCTACAAGAGTAAAGTCCCTTGACTTAGGGTACCATAGACCAAAGTTTTGAGTTTTGGCTAAGTACCTCAAAATCCTCTTAACAATAACAAGATGTGATTTCCTAGGACTTGATTGAAAGCGAGCACACAAGCCAACACTAAACATTATATCAGGTCTAGAGGCAGTTAAATAAAGTAAACTTCCAATCATACCTCTATAGAGATTCTCATCTACCTTCTCACCTTCTTCATCTCTATCAAGTTTGGTAGTGTTGGACATGGATGTGTCCACCAACTTCATGTTCTCCATTCCAAAGTGTTTGAGTAGCTCATTGGTGTACTTGCTTTGGTTTATGAAGTTTCCATCTTTGGTTTGTTAGATTTGGAAGCCAAGGAAGAAAGTAAGCTCACCCATCATGCTCATCTCAAACTCACTTCGTATAAGAGAACTAAACTCCTTGCAAATATCAAGATTAGTTCTGCCAAATATGATATCATCAACATAAATTTGAATCATAAAAAAATTACTAGAAGTGTGTTTTAGAAATAAAGTAGAATCGACTTTGCCCATGACATAGCCATTGTCTAACAAAAAGTTCTTTAATTTCTCATACCAAGCTCGAGGTGCTTGTTTAAGTCCATAGAGAGCTTTTTGTAGCAAATAAACATGATTAGGTAGCTTGTCATTTTCAAAGCTTAGAGGTTGAGCAACAAATACTTCCTCCTCTATTGTACCATTCAAAAACACACTTTTAACATACATTTGATATAGCAAGAAATTCTTACAACTGGCAAAGGCAAGTAGCATTTTAATAGATTCAAGTCTAGCAACAGGAGCATAAGTTTCATCAAAATCAATACCTTCCTACTAATTGTAGCCTTGAGCCACTAATCTTGCTTTGTTCCTTACCACCTTGCCATTTTCATCAAGCTTGTTGTGGTAGACCCACTTGGTGCCAATGATTTTTCTATCACTTGGTCTTGTCACTACAGTCCACACATGATTCTTCTCGAATTGCTCTAGTTCCTCCTGCATGGCTAGGATCCACTCATCATCTCCAAGAGCTTCCTTGATGTTCTTTGGCTCCAGTTGTGAGATGAAGGCACTATCTGCTTGTTCTTTGTTGTAGGCAGCTCGTGTCTTCACCCTCTCAAATGGATTGCCAATGATTAGCTCTTTGGGATGATTCTTTGTGAAGCGAGGAGTGGGATCCTTCTTCTCCTTCAACCACCTACTTACCTTTGTTTTCGATGTCGAGATATTTCAAGATAGAAATTAAGTCATATCCAATATCACTATCAACAACATTCTTTCTAATAGTAGGGTTAGATTCAATAAACTTGACATTAATAGATTCTTCAATTTTAGACAGTTCAATATTGAAAACTCTATAAGCCCTGCTTGTAGTGCTATAGCTTAGGAAGATAGCCTTATACGATTTTGGATCAAACTTGTTGAGAGAATCTTTTGTGTTCAAAACAAAACAAGGACATCCGAAAACATGAAAGAAGTCGATGGATGGCTTTCTACCACACCATAACTCATAGGGGGTTTTCTTCAAAGATGGATGCGTAAAACTCAGTTCTGCACAAAACATTAGGTTCTAATGGCTTCAACCCAAAACTTCTTTGGAATATCATATTCTAGAAGCATGGTCCTAGCCATCTCCTATAGCGACCTATTATTTCCCTCTACTACCCCATTTTGTTGAGGTGTACGAGGAGAAGAGAAATTGTACGAGTAACTAGATTTTTCACAAAAGCGCTAAAAAAGATCTTTTCGAACTCTCCCCCATGGTCACTACGAATAGAAACAATTCGAAAAGAAGATTCATTTTTAACTCATTTACAAAAGCTCAAGAAAACATCAAGAGTATCACTTTTAGAGACGAGAAAGAATGTCCAAGTATAGCGAGAGAAATCATTGACAATCACAAGACAATACTTGGAACCATGAAGCATTTGAGTTCTCATAGGTCCGAATAGATCAATATGAAGAAGATCAAGAGCTCTTTTGGTACTAAGGACTCCTTTGGATTTTAAGGAGGACTTGGTTTGCTTTCCTTATGTACAAGGTTGGCATTCCTCATCCTTATCAAAATCCAATTTAGGAAGTCCCCGAACCAATTCCTTTTTTCTCAATTTCTTCATTTGATGCATATTCACATGACCCAACTAGCGATGCCAAAGGGAAATATCATTTTTATCCACAACTAAGAATCTATCAAGTATGAGCTTTAGAGCATCAAGCACAATAACATAGAGATTACCATTTCTAGTTCCCTTATATATAACATTGTAAGTGAGGGAATCTAGAAGCAAACATTCTAAAGAGGTAAATAGAACAAGATAACCATTATCACAAAGTTGGCTTACACTTATCAAATTGTGATGTAGACCATCAACAAGCAAAAATTTTTTGATACTAATCTCATTGCCTACATCACCGTCACCTATTACCTTACCCTTTTTATTGTCCCCAAAGGTCACTCATCCTCCTTTCTTTTTCATGAATTTGTTAAAATGGCTGATTTTACCTGTCATATGTTTTGAGCAACCACTATCAACAATCCACCTTCTGTTGACCTGCATGAAAGAAGGATGTCATTACCCAACTCAAACTTTGGGATCCGAGGTTAGCTTGGGGACCCATTTCATCTTTGGGTTGGTCCCCCTTGGCTTGTAAGGACAATAAGTAGAGTAATGATCATCACATTTACAATGAGCATATACCATTGGGTTATTAGAGTTGGAAGTCTCTCTATGGAAGATAGGAGGTTACACACTCTTCTTCTTACCCTTACTCTTGTTCTTGTTCATACCCTTAGGAGCAGTCCCATCATATCCTAAACCACTAATACCAATTTGTTTGGTAGAGTGTTCTAGGACACCATTAAGGGTTTCTTTCCCGTAAGAAACTTTTGCAAAGAAGCTCTTAATTTAGGATTATCATCACTAAGATTAATGACAGCAGAAGATAAGCTAGCAAGATCATCTCTAGCATGCAACAGTTTGGCCTCTAAACAGAGGGCTTTAGTTTGAAAAGAATCATGTTCTAAAGTAGTGCTAGCTACCTCATTACTTTGCAAAATAGATCTAGAGGATAGATCATTCACTTGAGAAAGCAACTTAGCATTTTCAGATTTAAGCAAAAGAATTTCTTTTTGATAAGCATGAGTTTCTTACTTCCTAGCTTCATCAATGAGGTTAAGTTCTACATTTTCAGTTTTAAGAACATCAATCTCATCTAGGCATTTTTGGTTATCTTCCTTAAGAGTAGCAATGGTCTTAAGGTAGATACCATTGTCAACCTCAACTCCATTGTATTGGAGCTCAAGATCAAGAAATTTCCCTTGTAAAGAATCAATTCTATCAAGATGCAACTTTTCATTTTAATTAAGAATCTCAATCTTAGCATAAATATCATCTATAATTTTTCCTAACCTTTTCTTTTTAGCTTTGCATTTAGTAAAAGATGACTGGCACACATTAAGCATATCAATAAGAGTTTCTTTAGACAACTCATGCAAATTGACTTCACTTACCTCACTTACCTCGCTTACCTCACCTACATCATCACTTGTAGAGGCCATAAGAGCAAGGTGACATTCTCCATCTTCGGAGCTAGAAGAACTTAAGGAAGACTCCTCCCAAGATGCATGAGCTGCATCTTTGCTTCTTCTTTCTTTCTTCTCCTTTCTCTTGTATTTGCCTTCTTTCTTGTACTCCTTGTCCTTCTTGTGGCTGCTCTTGTGGTGGCTCTTCTTGGCCTTGGGACAGTCACTCTTGTAATGTACTTTTTGACCACATTCATAGAACCTAGGAGTAGATGAAGAAGACTTCCCTTTGAAGTGCTTGCCCTTGGAGTAGTTAGCTTCATGCTCATTTGGGCCTTCATCTTCACTTGAGGAAGGAGTAGGAGACTTGAGAGAAAGTTGTTAATTCTGAACCATCTCTTCAATTTGAGCTTTGAAGGATGTGTACTTGATCTTCTTGGACTCTTTCTCTTCTCTATTTTCTTCTTCTTCTTTCTTATCAAGCCTTGGCTCATGAGCTTGAAGGTTGCCGACTAGCTCCTCGGTTGACAATTCACTAAGCTTGTACACTTCTTCAATGGATGTCACTTTGGGCTCCCATCTCTTTGGAAGAGATATCAATATCTTTGAGTTGATTGTGCCTTTGTCCATCACACTACCAAGGGTTTCTAATCCATTGTTGATCACATTAAGCCTTGTGTACATGTCCACAACTCTTTCATTCTTGCCCATCTTGAAGTTCTCAAGTATACCACCAAGCATGTAGATCTTGGCTTCCTTCAGTTGCTCCGTTCCTTCATAGGTGACAAATAGCTTGTTCCAAATTTCATGTGCGGTGTCCCATGAGGAGATCTAGTTGAACTCAGATGGGGTGAGGGCTGCATAGATGATGCCCATGACTTTGGCATTGAGCTAAGCTTGCTTCATTTGGGCTTCTGTCTATTTGGAGATTTCCCCCTTTGGATCTTCATACTTTAGGTGCACCACTTCCACATCTCGTAGCTTACTCCTTGAAGGTAAAACTGTATTCTTCTCTTCCAATATAGGAACTTGGCACCGTCGAAGACTGGAGGTCGCATGAAAAAGATTCCCTCCAAGTTGAGAGATCCAAGTGCTAAATCGCCCATCTTCATCTACTTGTGGAAGCAGCTTGGAGAAGACCTGCTCTGATACCACTTGTTGGATCAAGGGCTCTGGGGGGGGGGGGTGAATAGAGCTTCATAAATCTCACAAAATGAATTAGACCTTCAAATTATATTAAGTGCATAAACTTAAGCATACAACCAATTTGAAGTCCTAACTAACAAGCATAGCAAGGGCGAGAGACAAGGAAGAATATATACTTGGACAAAGTAGTTTAGAGTGGTTCCACACTTCAAACTAGAAGTGAGTCAGTCCACTACCTAGAGGTGGTTAGGCTCTAGGACTTTGCAATCTTTATGCTGTTATATTCATTCATAAGATTACAAGACAAAAGAATATTCATCCAAGGACTTAATGCCTCAAGAAAGGATCTTCAACCTACCGAAGGAACTTATCCATTTGAACTAGGGAGTCTTCAGCCTTCAACAAGGACTTCCCACTCCATCTTCAAGTCTTTGGCCTCCAAGGAATTACCTATCCTTCTTGAACGTCCTCCTTGCCTATCTCCTTCACTCGGAGATCTAGAACACCATGCTTTCTTCAACCTTGAATAACAACAACTCCTTCTCCTTCACTCGGAGAAGATCTTCAAGCCTTTTCTTCAATAAGGAAAGGGGGTAGGAAGATGGAGGTGGAGAGATTTACATGGATACAAGAGGTAGCTCTCTTACAATAGATCCTAACTCACTCATACTCATAGATTTGACTTGAGGGTAGAGAGAGAAAGGGGCTCAAAAGTGTGCAACACTCTCAACTAATCAAGAATCAAGCATATATGGAATGAGCAACCTTGGAATGAACTCCAAGTGGTCCTATTTATAGCTGGGGGTGCCCCTTTGAGTTGGGGAACACTTAAGGTCGAATTATAGCCATTTTTACCCAATGCAACAAATCTATTTTCACCCAAACAAGTCACCAATGGTTAGAATCACTTTTTCTACATTTTCTATACAGTACATTCAGTCAAGATTCAATAAAGGTAACTCGACTGATTGGGTAAAAGACAAACCCAAATTTCAAACCATCGGTCGAGTTTGTCTTGAGGAAACTCGACTGACCAATGAAAGTTGCATTTGGTCAGTAACCCGATCAGTCGAATTCTGTGAGTGCGCAACTCGACCGATGCACTCTTCAGAGAATTGATCCTATGGATCGGTCAAGAATGTAACTCGACTGATTGACTACCTGTGATCAATTTTCTAAAGTGCATAAAAAGTGATTAAAACTTGGTTCTAAGTGTCCCACATAATTTTCTCATCTTAGTTACAAGTCATATAATCAATACAAGTGATTAAAAAATTCTTCTAAGGTCATTTACATGGATTTCCTAATTAGCACACTTGCATTTCTTTTGACTTGAAATTTTAGCAAATTAGGGCTTGAGTAATTTGATCATTTTCATGTATCTAACACCTAAAATCAATCTTGAATACACATATTAGATACATATGAATAGAATGGTTGAGTCATTATCAAAATATGGACAATGTATAACCTCTAGGTCAACACTTTCGATGGTCGAGTCGATAGGAAGATAAAAAATACTTTAAGTATAGTTGATAAAACATATTAGAATTTAAGTAGATGGATCACGATAAAGTGATCAACATCCCATCATCACTTTAAAAAGAAAACAATGGTCCATCTTGATTTTTGATGGAACATAATTACAAAGATAATGCTTTGTGAAGAAAGATAAAAGCATCAAAGAAAACAAAAATATTGAAATAAATTGCTAAAGAAAGATAAATACTTGGGTTGCCTCCCAAGTAGTGCTTATTTGTATATGTGTAGCTTGGCTCTTGGACATCTTATTTGGAATTTAGGGCATCTGGAAGCTCCATGTCTGCCATTTTAGTGATGACTTCATCTTCATAATATCTCTTCAGGCAGTAGACAATGACTGAAAATGTCCCTGATTTCTCACTGTAAATGTCCATCATTCCAAAAGGATAAATAATGACTACTGTGAATGGGCCAAACCAATGAGAACAAAGTTTCCCTGGAAAAAGGTGAAGGGAATAATTGAATAGCAAAAGTTTGTTTCCTTTGGAAATATCCCTTCACATGATGCGAGAATCATGCCAAATCTTGGTGCGTTCTTTATAGATTTTGGTCTTCTCATAAGCATTTAGGTGGAATTCTTCTAGCTCTTGTAGTTGCAAAAAAGGCTTTTCTTTCGTGAGGTTGGCATCCATGTTCAGAGCTTTAATTTACCATTTAGCTTAATGTTCCAACTCCAGAGGAATATGGCAAGATTTTGCATAAATAAGATGATAAAGAGTCGTTCCAATGGGAGTCTTGTAAGCAGTTCGATATGCCCAAAAAGTGTCATCTAGTTTAGATGACCAATCTTTCCTAGATCTTCCTACTATTTTGTATAGGATTCATTTGATCTTCCTATTAGAGACTTTGACTTGTCCTGCAGTCTGAGGATGGTATGGGTTAGATATCTTGTGTTTTACTCCATATTGCTTTAGGAGCACTTCAAACTATTTCTCTAAATATATGAACCTCCATCACTGATGCTGATTTTGGGAACTCCTAACCTTGAAAATATGACCTTCATGAAAAGGTGCATTACTATCTTAGAGTCTCAGAAAAAATGGCAATAAAAAGATATTTTATAGGGAGAGAGGAAAGGAAGATGCAGAAGACAAGATAGTGAATCTCTACAATGACACTGTCAAAAATCAAGGAATGTAGCACAACTTGGCATTTTGTTTGGGTCAAAAATGGCATGGGTTCAATTTCAACCCTAACCCTTTTCTATTTTTATGGTACGAGGGATAGGAAAAAGGTTTTTGGTAGCATAATGAACTACTACCAAAATGTATTTGTTTCCAGAAGATGGTGGAAATGGTCCTACAAAGTCGATCCCCCAATCGTCAACTATTTCTACCTCGATCCATTCAGCTAATGCCATCATCTTGTTTCTTTTGCTGATGTTTCCAGTGCATTGGCATGCATCACACTGTTGGCATAGGCATGCTAGTTTTTGAAGATAGTCGAACAATAAAAGCCAAAATTTAGAATTGCTAGTGTTGTCTTTTTGGCACCTAAATGTCCTTCACAGGGAGCTTCTTGACAATTTTCTAAAATACAGCGGGCTTTGTCATGATTGATGCATCGACGATAGACATTATAAACACATTTCCTGAATAGAAGTGGATCATCCCAATAGTAGTTCTTGAGGTTTGAAAAGAAATTCTTCTTCTAGTTGTATGTCATCCCAGGGGGCAACTGTTGGCACACAATATAATTGCAAAAATCAACATACCATGGTGTTACTTGGTCTAAAGAGTGGATGATTAATAAAGATTCATCTTGATAAAATTCATTTATAGGGAGAAGATTCTCCTCTTTAACCCTTATGCGAGAAAGGTGATATGCAACTACATTCTCATATTCCTTTTTTTCGATGATTTCATGATCAAACTCTTGCAACAAGAGGGCCCGCCTGAGGAGGCACGACTTAGTATATTTCTTTTGCATGAGATACTTTATTTCACCATGATCTGTACTAATTGTCACCTTTCCTCCTAATAGATAAGATTTAAATTTGTCGAAAGCATATATGATGGCCAACATTTCCTTCTCTGTCATCATGTAGTTGACTTGAGCTTCTTTGAGTGTTTTGCTAGCGTAATATATGACATGGTGCTTTTTGTCCTTCTTTTGCCCTAGGACAACCCCAACTGCGTAATCGCTAGCATCACACATTAGCTCAAAGGGAAGGTCCCAATCTGGAGCTTGCATAATGGGTGTGGTAGTGAGGGAATTCTTGAGAGTGTGAAAAGCCTTCATGCAGTCTTCATCAAAGACAAACGATGTGCCTTTTACGAGGAACCTATACAGATGTTTTTCTATTTTTGAAAAATCTTTAATAAAATGCCCATAGTATCCTGCATGTCCTAAGAAACTACACAAAAAGAGATTGGAGAAGGTGGAGGGAGATTGGAGATAGCTTCTATCTTGTTCTTATAAACTTCTATACCTTCCTTAGATACCTTATGCCCAAGGACAATCCTTTCACTGACCATTAAATGGTACTTCTCCTAATTGAGAACCAATTGTCTTTCTTTGCATCGTTGGAGAACGAGGGATAGATTGTCCAGACAATTTTCGAATGATGACCCATAGATAGAGAAATCATCCATGAAGACCTTCATAATCTCTTCTATCAAATTAGAGAATATAGATGACATGCACCTTTCAAAGGTGGCTGGGTCATTACATAGACCGAAGGGCATATGACGTAAAGCATATGTCCCATAAAGACAAGTAAACATGGTCTTTTCCTGATCATTAGGGTGGATAGGTACTTGATAGAATCCCAAATACCCATCTAAGTAACAGAAGTGTGAATGATGCACCCATATTTTTAGAACTTGGTCAATAAATCGGAGAGGAAAGTGATCTTTGCATGTTTCTACATTCAATAGCTTGTGATTGTTGCACATACGCCAGCAAATCACTATGCAAGTGGCCAATTCTTACCATCACTATCTTTTACCACCATCATCCCTCCTTTCTCAGGGACCACATGCATTGTAGTTATCTACTTCCTATCGCTAATGTTATAGATGATGCCAACATCTATTAGCTTGATGACTTCCTTGCGCACCACCTCACACATTTTGTCATTTAATTTCCTTTGGCCTTGCACACATGGTTTGCGCCTTCCACAAGTTTATTTGCTGCATGCATATGGTTGGGCTGAGACCCTTGATATCATATATACAGTAACCAAGGGATTTCATGTGATTCTTCAGTTCAATAAGGAGTTGTTGTTGTTCTTCGAAAGATAGTTGGGAAGTTATTATCACAATATTCTTCTTTTTGTCATCAAGAAATTCATACTTTAGGCCCTCAGGAAGATGTTTGATTTCTGTTGGAGTTTTTGGAGCAGAAGTGTCTTTCGGTTCTCAATGAAGAGAAACATACTTGGCATTTTTAGTGGACCCTTGAAATTCGTTTTCTTTAGCAGATTCTAAGTAGGCTAAAATTTCTTCAAATTCAGGATCATTAATCTCTCAATTAGGATTAATTGGAGCCTGCATCAAAGAGTTTACAATCACTTTGTGCTCTAAATTTCTACACATAACTAACTATAACAGCCAGCGAAGTAGCTCATCTCCATCGATGAAGGACCTTTCATGTGATTGAGCACATTGAAGTCAATTGATTTGTTTCCAACTCTTATAGTGATCAACAGATCTGCAATATGGATTAATGCTCAGGATATGGAAAGAAAAGGGTGCCCAAAGATCATCAAACACATAGGGTCTTATACCACACTGATTATGAAAATATCACAGGGAATGAAGAAATTTCCTATCCTGATTAGAACATCCTTCACTACACCAGCCGGTTTGGTAAATGAATTATCGACCAACTGAATTCTCATATTAGAGTTAATGATGTCTATGAGGCCCAATCTAGTGGCCAGATTGTATGGTATGATACTTATGTTGGCCCCTAGGTCTGCAAGACCATATCTTTTTAAAGTTCCTACAGTGAGAAAGGGGATGGTGAAAGCTTCGTGCTCTTTTTGCTTAGTCGACATGGAAGATTAATAGAAAGAGGATGCCATTTTTACAAGGCATAATGTCTCTATCTCACCTCTCTTACTCTTCTTAGTAGTGAGATCTTTAAAAAACTTCGCATATGTGGGCATCTCATCTATGACATTTAAAAGAGGGATGTCTGGATGAATCTTCTTGATCGTATCTAAGAATTTGGTGTACCTTTTCTCCAACTGGGCCTTGATGAAATAATGAGGAAAATGTGCCCCAAAATGGAATTTTGTGTGTTCTAAGGGATGGAATAGGATTGGTTACCTCTCATGTTTTATTCATCACAAATATTTCTCTTTGTTGGTGTCATCTTCTTCAACTAGGGTCATTTCTGGTTGTGGCTTAGAAGAGGTATTCCTACAAATGAGTGTAGCCATCCTAGTGATTTCATTCTTTAGGTTTTATTTATTACTTGAAGGAAATTGTCTGGTTAGTCACCCAATAGAGGAATATATGGAAGCCAGTTGTTGGTCAATTATCCTATTGTGGTTTTGCAGATCACTGATCTATGTATTCATAGTACACAATTGTGTTTTCTTGTTGGCCATCAAATTATTGTTTCTCAATAGGCACTCTCCTAGTATTTCTATCAAGGAATGTAGTTCAGTTATGGATCTCTGATGTTGTTTAAATAAGCTCCCTCTTTGTTATCTGTTGAAGTTTCCTTATTGTTGTTGAGGTTGAGATCTATTTTGCTAGAACCTGGGCGGAGTTCCTCTTCCAACATCTTGTCCCCTTTTATGGCTTGAGATGTCTAACTTAGTTGAAAGGAATTTTCTACTACCAAGGGGTTCCCATAGGAAAATCTAGGATGATCTGGCTACTTGTAATTCACATACACATTTTCTACTTGAACAATCTGAGTATCTTCTGCTTCATGAGTGTAAATAAAATGATTGATCCCATGACCCCCTCTCCACATCTAACACATTTTACTGTGGCTTTAGTGAAATATCTTTAATTAGCTTCCTTCAGGTTCTGGATTTCAGTTGCCATCCTATCCAGTTTACTATTCAGGCTTTTCAGTAATTTTGAATCTAAAGAACTATTGATACAAGATACAATTGTTGTAGAACTTCTATCATAATCTTATCCTGCTTGAAGTGTGGCCATGTTATTTATGATTTCCTTGGTGATTTTGATATCTTGCTTCATAAAGTCGCTACCAGCTGTAGCGCTTAGAGATGCCCTTTCTGTGGAGGTGAGAGCTTCATAGAAAGTGGTGATGATAAAGCTTTCATCGTAGCCGTGATGTGAAAAATCTCTCATATACTCCTGATATATCTCCCACTCGTCATACAAACTCTCAAAGGGTTTTTGCTTGAAACCAATAATCTTGTTCTTGCACCTAATAGTCTTCTCAACTATGATAAAACTTGTTCACGAATGCATCAGACCATTATCACCAAGATGTGATCCCTTTTTGGGAAAGGTAGCATTGTAGAGCATTGTCTTTTAGAGAGAAAAGAAACCCCTCCACATAGATGACTTCTTTGGGGACCCTGTTCATATTGAGGGTGTCACAGAGATTTATTGAAAGTATCAATATGATGATATGGGTTTTCTTTGACAAAATTTCCTCCAAAGGTCTGATGCCAAATCATACTGACGAATGAAGGCAAGCTTTGACTCAAAGTTCACTGTCAGTATACGAGGAAGGACTATAGGTTCTCTAATATTGTTGACACATCCAGTGACCAATGATCAGAGTGAGGGCCTATTTTCTAGAGCATTTCTAGCAGGTGGCGGTTCTGCTGCCATTGGATTATTGAGGAGAATATCTACCTCTTGAAATTCAGCCCATGAACTCCAATGTCAAAAAGAAATGATACTTAACTACCTATAAACATAATAATTAATGGACTAGAGTCTGAGACTGGAAACATAAACAATACTTTAATAAATAAATAATTTGAAAAAGATGCTAGTAAAGTTTTTGCAAAATTTAAAAGCAATGACTATTGCTAAGTAGACTACAAGTTCTTAAAGATTATTCGTTGCCTTATCCCTGACAACAACATCAAAAGTTGATCGCTCTTTTTCATGGGTCAAAAATGTATACACGATTGTCTAATCAAAGTTATAGGACTTTTAATTTATACCTGACAAGAAGCAATGTCCACAACTCAATAAAGAGTATATTGCAGTAGTATAGGTCCGAACACACGGATAAGGAGAATAATAGAATAAAAATGAAATAATCTTAGTCTATTCTAACCAATTAAGTGAATCTTATGGTGTTCTGACTAAGGAATGAGTTAATCTAATTGAGTAGTAAAGTCTAAGTTTAGAGAAAACCAAAAGAAGAAAATAAAGATAAATTAGGAAACAATGATAAAAGGGACTTGGATTGGGTTTCACCAATCAAGCCAACCACAACCATATAAAACCTTCACTCCTAAATTATATATGTCCTTAACTCATTTTGTAAACAGTCATAAAAGTTATCTATTCCTTACTTTTATAGAGATCAAGGAAAAGTTTTATCTTAGGGGTTCTCTCTCTTGAGATAGTAATCAAAAGATCAAGAAAAACCATATGAATTTTGTTATAGAAACTTCTGACTCTCATGTCTCATTAATAACCTATACTCCAGACTCATTGAAATCATTCTCATAAACAATGTTCATATCAAACGTTGGAAGAGGGTAGCTAATCATCAAACTACACAATAAAACAAGAGTATAAGAACAAAAATTTAAAGAACATATTCCATAAAATAGAAGAATAAACAATTACATGGTTGGGAGGGCGTGACAACTACTCCCAACCTGAGTTATGGAGTTTAACCACACATGGCACAATAAACAGACACCTACAATTTGAATACGTCATGATAAGGAAAAGAAGAGAAAGAGGTTGATACAAAGGTAGATCGAATGATTGATATACCAACCTTTTAGTTTCTCAAACAAGAGGTTGATGGCTCTTCTCCTTCTTCTGATCATGGCTCCGTGCAAATAGGTCTATCAGATCTATCGATGGCAGTGGATTGAGCCATCAAGGAAGAGGTCAACAACCAACTAGGTTGACAAAACTAGACATGTCGATAGCCCTCCTCCTTGGGCTCTAGAATTTGGCAAAATCCTTTCAAAATTTTGACTGTGAGGATCCAAGATCGTTTGAAGTGATGCTTTGGGGATCTATTTATAGGCCTTGGCTTGTGTGCTGTTGATCTTGGTTGGTCCATGTGGCATCAACCTCCTGTCTTCTTTTTTTGATGTTCATGGTCGATGAAGTGATTCTTTGATAGGTCTTTGTTGATTGTTAGAAGTGTCGAACTATTTCTAGTGTCGATAGAATGACTCATTGATAGGGGTCTTTCAATCTTTGAGGGAATCAACAGGGCTATCGACATGGTCATCAATATATGGCTTCTCAATGAAGACATCAAGGGCTTAACCATCGACATGACTGTCGGTGAACTTGCTCGACAACTTGTAAACGATAGGATTCTGTCAAGTAGACGTTAATGAGATGAATCTATCGAGGCTCCCACGATAAGTGTGTTGATCCTGCTACTCAATAGGTTGGCACTCGATGCATCTGTCGATGACAATCTGACATGGTGTTGTCGACTTTCCTAAGAAAAGCTTGATATGTCGACCAATCGGTTGATGACTGGAGGGAGTATGTTGACTTTTGGATTCCCACTAGAGTATCAATAGTTACCTATCGATTTTTCCAATTTCACAGTGAATTCCTTCAAATATCAACAAAACTTAATAAAAACCTAATAATTGGTAAAATTTAATGAAAACAATCAAATCTAAACACCTAAATACTAATTTCTAATGATTTTTATTATGAAAAAGGCTATGAAAAGTGCATGGGAACTGATGTTATCGACAATTCAATATTTGTAAGAATACCATAAATTTTGATAAAGGTGTTGTTCCCTTTATTGATTTTACTATCCCAAGTTAACATGGGGGTTGGGAATAGGTTGTCAAAAGGAGATGACGATGTGAGGTGGAAGAGGCGAAAGAGGGCGAGGGAGGGGAAGGATCCCTTAGTATGACGATGGATATACGACGTCGAGGTCCTATGCATCTGAATCAATTCTGATTCCTTTGGGTAGCTCAAGCGAGGTTACTGGAGAGGCTAGGAGCCCCTCATCCCAAGAAGGACAAAATCCACAAGAGAGTCCTACCCCGACGAATCCCTCACCTTCGATCTCCTTGAATCTACATCTGTCAGTGGGAGAACATGGAGCTTCTTCGTGAAGATCATTTCAGAGTCAACTCTATGATTGGATCCGCCGCCAATGGTACCCTAGTGGTCCATTCGAGATCATTGTAGAGGAAGTAGAGGGGTATGTTGTCAAGCTTCTGACGGATTCTGAAAGGGAGAGAGTATTAGAGGAAGCACCTTGGATGATGGATGGGTCACTCATCATTGCCCAAGCTTGGGAGCCGAGCTCCCCACTTATACCGTTATCCTTCTCCAAGCTCCCTGTCTGGATCGTTCTTGAGAATCCATGTCTTCACTAGACATCAAGAAGACTAGGCAGAGTGGCAAGCCTGGTTGGGAAGCCCCTGGACATCGAAGATGCTTGTCTCTCGGTGGACTGCCTCAAAGATGCTCTGGTCTATGTCGAGATCAGCTCAATTTTTGCTTTCCCGAAGGAGGTGACGATCATGGTGGATGTAGTACCCAAGTCTTTGAAGATTGGTTATGTAGCTAAGCCAAAGACCTGCTCCCACTGCAATCAATTTGGGCACAAACTTCCATCTTGTCTGTTGACAACAAAGAGAAAATCGTTACCCAGTCAAATGCAAATTCGGGCAGGTAAAAATGTGAGAAGGCAAGGTGTTCGATGAGATGCCGAAGTGAGTTCTGGCCTTTCCATGAGAGCACCTATTGCTGGAGCTTCAACTGAAGCTGATGCCATTAAGAATGAAAAAATCCCTCGTGTGATTTTGGAACCGGATATGCACTGTCAATCACCAGAAAGGGGTTATGAGTCACTTAACCTTGATTGGGAACTTTCCCTATCTAAAATATGTGCTAGTCCTCAATGTGTAAAATAGCTAGCTATCGACACTGGTTTATCCCTGGAGTACCAACTCACATGGAATTCAGATGAGGTCTCCTCGGTCAATTCTTGCGACATTGATCCAGAGGTTCTTGATGACTTCAGTGTGAACAAGGTATCCATGATGAAGAAAAAGAAGAAAAAGCATAAGAAAGCTAGAAGCGAGGAGTCTTCTCCCTATTGATCAGCTATCAACTGCTTGGGAGGTCTAGAACATGTACCAATTTGATACCTCGCAAATACTTGCAGGTGGTCGATCCTTGGATATATGTGGATGAATGTTCCTGTCTGTGTAAGATTTATTTGGGGGTGAGCTGACTATTACTTCATGGATGGAATTTTATTCAGTTGCAGATATCTAAGAAGGTGCCTATTAGTATTCTCCAGTCTGATTTTGGTCACTTGGATCTTGGCCTGTTCGGATGAAGATGAGAATCAGTGGTAGTGTTTTCTTATCTTCAGGGGATAAGGTTGGAGTGGCAGGCCTGCCTTCTTCTAGTTGGTTTCTCTCAGTAATCCAGTTGGGTTTTAATTGGGAGGCGAGATTAGGGATGTCTTTGTGTTTCATGTTTTGGAAGTTGAGCTGGTGTTTCTACAGACGTCTTTGTGGGTGTGCTTTATTGGTTCTGTATGATTCCCCTTCTCCCCTTTTTAATCTATAATTCTTAGGCTGATCTGTCTTCCTCATGTTCATCTCTTAGTTTGGAGTTTGTTTTTTTCTGTTTCAGATCCCTTCTTGTCCCCCTGTGTGGGGACAATAAAGGATCTTGGTTTTTTCCTCGGGGCGCTCATGTACCCAAAGTTTTGGTTATCTAGTAACAAACTTTTTGCTTGACCAAAAAATAAGTTAACATGGGGCCTTTACTTTTAACCCCCAGAAGCCCAATATAGTTTAAAATGTTAATGAAATCATTCATGCTCTTTTTTGAATCTAACTGATTTAAAATCACCAAGAACACATCATAGGCCATTAATAATACTTATGATTAAATTCAAATTATCCCAGAGACTAACCCTGTCATTGGCATCATTTGCTCACTAGAAAACAATAATTGATAAGTCAAACTCACCTCTAGTAATAGAACATTGAAGCACTTGCTCATAAGCAAACACTTTCTTAACACACATAGAAGCATCCTTCCATAGAATGGATACGAGTATATGAGTAAAAATCACTATTAAAGATAGAAAAAGCATCTTCCAATAAATAATTTATAGTAGTATGAATATCCTATTCCTTAATTCTCAACCCTAGAAAAGAAAATTTTTAATCCACACTGGGATCTATTCTAGTTTAATTTATTCACACTTGGATCTCTTCTAGTTTAATTTATCCATTGACTCACCTCTCTCCCATTTTTTCATATTCAACTACATCCCTATAATGAACTAGGGTCCTCCTACCATAGCATTTTTCATGTCCTCATCATTTGAGAGTAGGATTAGGAAGAAGCCCTTCCCTCTAAATATCAATTCAATAGAGCCTTTGATGTTCCAAATCTTAGCTAGATGTACCACTAGGGTTGTCTAGTGTGGTTTCAACCCAACAATGTTTCCCTCCATTGCTCAACTCTACCTACATTGATTCTTGATTGAATCAAGCGTCGGTCAAAAGTGTGAACACAATTTTCCTATTCGAAGATATCTGACTTTAAATTTATATCTGAATTCAAGAGACGTCCTCAACTCAGTATGAAGTCTATTGTAGCAGTGTGGGGTCTAACACAGGGATAAGGAGAAACAACAACATAAGAACAAAACACTTGGCTTAGTTTATTCAAATGAAAGGGAATAAAACTTGTATTCCAATTAAGGAACAAAGTAATATAATCTAAGAAATAAATCTAGGATATAAAAGATAAAAAAACAAGGATAATCTTAATTATGGTAAAGGGAACTTGGATTGGTTTTCACCAATCAGACCAACATCAACCATGTAGAACCATCTCTTCTAGCTTATGTATTTATATACATTCTAAAAAAGTTTTGCAAGTAGGCATAGAAAATATCTAAGACCTTCCTTCTCTCAATATAAAGTATCTATATTTTGAGATGGTAACCAACAAATAAGGAATAAACATATGATTTTTTCTATAGTAACTCCTCACTCTCGTTTCTCATCACTAATCCATACTCTAGATCTCCCTGAACTAGTTTTCTCAAATTTATTTAGATTAGATATTACAAGAAGGTAGCTAATCAAACAAGCAACATATTTAAATGGGAGTCATCATCATCATAATCATCTAAGCCTCAATCCCAACTATGTTGGGGTCGGCTACATGGATCCTTTGTTTCCATTCAGCTCTATCATGGGTCATATTCTGATTGAGATGTAGAGATTCAAAATCTCTCTTTATAAGCTCATCCCATGTTAATTTAGGCCTTCCTCTTCTATTTATAGTGTTTGACTCAATAGCATTGCTACATATAGGCGCACTAGTAGGTCTGTGTTGCACATGTCCGTACCATCTGAGTCGGCCCTCACGCAACTTGTCCTCAATGCTCGCCACCCCCACTTTATTCCTGATATAGTCATTTCTCAAACAATCTTTTCTTGTCTTCCCACACATCCATCTCAGCATACGCATTTCGGCCACATTCATCTTGTTGAGACCTTGTTTCTTCACCGCCCAACATTCACTCCCATAGAGCATGGCTGGTCATATAGCTGTTCTATAAAACTTACTTTTTAACCTGAGAGGGATCTTCTGATCGCATAAAACTCCAGTTGCCCTCCTCCATTTCAACCATCCTACAGTGATCCAGTGACAAACATCATTTTGAACATCCCCGTCTATTTGAATAATAGAACCTAAGTAAAGAAATTTGTCACATATTGGTATATCTACTCCGTCCAACTTGGCTCCATCATTCACACTGCAAGATTGGCTAAAATTGCAATGCATATACTCAGTTTTGCTCCTGCTATTCATCAATCCATTTGATTCCAATGCCTTTCTCCAACATTCAACTTTATCATTCAATCCATCTTTTGTTTTGTCAATCAAAACAATATCATCAGCAAATAACATACACCAAGGAATATCATCCTGAACATTCTTTGTTAACTCATCCATAACCAGAACGAATAGATATGGGCTGAGTGTGGATCCTTGGTGTACCCCAACTGTAATAGGAAAAGTTGGTGTCTCTCCTCCAGGAGTCTTGAAACTTGCAGTAGAGCTATCATACATGTCTTTGATCAAGTCAATGTATTGGATAGGCACACCCTTTTTCTCTAAAACCATCCATAACACTTCTCTGGGTACTCGATCATAAGCCTTCTCTAGATCGATAAACACCATATGAAGATCTCTTTTGCTTTGTCTATACTTCTCCATAAGCCTCCTTATCAGAAAAATAGCCTCTGTTGTTGATCTTCTAGGCATGAAACCAAATTGGTTGTTTGATACCTGTATTATAGATCTTAACCTCTGCTTAATAATCCTCTCCCAAAGCTTCATCGTGTGACTCATCAACTTGAAACCTCTATAGTTTGTACAACTCTGAACGTCACCTTTGTTCTTGTAGATTGGGACTATAATACTATTTCTCCACTCATCCGACATCTTCTTGGTCTTCATAATCTTGTTAAAGAAATTTGTTAACCATGTAACTCCCTCATCCCCCATACTCTTCCATACATCAATGGGAATATTGTCTGGTCCGCATGCCTTTCTCATTTTCATCTTTTCCAAAGCATTCTTGACCTCAAATGGTGAAACTCGTCGTGTGTAAATGATATCTCTCGTATTCATGTCACACGAGTCGCTAACATTATATGCAGTATCTCCATTGAAAAGCTTATGGAAGTAATTTCTTCACTGGTTTTTGATATCATTATCCTTCACCAATACTCTACCATCTTCATTCTTTATGCATTTTACTTGACTCAAGTCTCTTCCTTTCCTTTCTCTTATACGAGCCATTTTATACAAAATTGCAATAATATATGTAAATAGAAGAAGGTAATATTACATGGTTGAGAGATCCTGATGGCTACTCCCAACCCAATTTAATGAGTTTATCCAGTCATAATGCAAGAAAGAAATGAACTACAACTTAAACAAATCATGGTTCCAAAAAAAATAATGACGTAGCAAGAAAAAAGGGAAGAGGTTGATACATGGGTAGATTGAGTTGAGAGGTTGGTCTACCCACCTTTTGGTTGAATCTGCTTAAGAGTTTGATAGCCTTGGAGAGGTTGATCTAACTCCCAATCAACATGGAGAGGTCAATTGACTCCACCTCTTCACTGGGGGACTTGGTCAAGGTGAAATCAATTGAACTGGTGATGGAAGTGGCTGGTGGCAAAGTCAGAGGCCAATCTAAGGTTGATAACACTTGCAAGGTTGATTATTTTAACCTTGGTCTTATGATCTCAACAACATTTTGACTTGTTTGTAGAAAACAAAATGCCTTGAAACTGAGGCTTTGGGGGGGGTCCTATTTACAGGGTTTGAATGGGAGTATAGAAACAAAATTGCAATAATATATGT